>OX392412.1:10182500-11645286 GCA_947623395.1 Synanthedon tipuliformis | reverse complement strand
ACAGAATAGACTACTTTTTTACGCGGACGAAGTCTCGTGCAACAGCTAGTTGTAATATAAAATTGCGCACTGCCAAGCTTAACGAGAATTAACAAGGTATTTTTGTGTGTTTGCTAATGAAGCTGCCAATATTTATTGAGTAATAAAATGCAAAGCATACTTCCAAATGTTTCACAAGCTCACGTAAAGCCCGAAGTTACAATTAGGTCGGTGCCTCAAGAATACTAATAGGGTATAGTGAGTGGAAAGTTCCCCCTTCATCCTGCCGTCTCTGGAGTTCTGGAGCGTAAGTGTGCAATTCCGCCAACTTTTCGGGTGTTACGAGACAATTGTTACCACATTGCCGAGATGAGGGAACTATTGCCTTACATCTACAAAGTGACAAGTACTGAAAATTAACAAACTTTTTGCATTCTATGGGCTTCTTTCACCAACTATAAGTAAAGTGTTGATTAGTTACTTTTCAAGTAAAGCTAATTGGCGAGTTACAGGTACGAGTATCTTCAATCAAGTAAGCATATAGAATAGACTAATGGGCATCTGCGTCCATTGCCCATGAGTAAAAGGGTACCTATATTGTTATTAGATGACCCGGCAAACGTGTTTTGCCATAAAAATAAAAAATAAAAAATTTGGGTTTAAAAAATAGCTTACGGCCTATTCTCATACCTACCGAATATACATAAAAAAAATCATGAAAATCAGTCAAGCCGTTTCTGAGGAGTTTCGTTACAAACACTGTAACGCTAGAATTTTATATATTAGATTTTATTGAATTCTTTCGGGGGACATGAATATCTATATCTACATAAAAATTGAATAAAAATATAAAAATCTACACACCTTAACTTCCTAATCCCATAGAAGTAAAAGTTGGTGAAATGAAACAAATTTAATTACCGATTGGCCCCGAGAAGGCAGCGCGAGCTCTCTCTCGCCACCTGAAGCAAAACTCCTTAATTGGATTTAAGAGCGGATTTTGAAGCTTTATGTCCGAAACAAGACCTGAGGCACTAAGAAAGTTCGCACCCTTTCCAAATGGAACTTTCCTTGCTCAAAGGGAATTTTCTTTTTCGTAGACAATAACTGGAACGAATTCTCACAGGGACAAAAGAGGTTTAAACAAGTTTCTTTGAACAAAAGTAAGTAGTAACGTTTTCTTATTTTCCTCGGAGCCTGCTCAAGCCCGAATGCAACAAGTTCTACTCGCGCGTTGTTCTAACCAACATCTAAGATTATCAATCTGATTACAAACACTATTATTCCAATTTGTATCGAATGTATATAACTTTTTATAATCCATAAACTTTTAAGTGATTTCACGGCAATTTATTTAATTGAAATTTCCTACTCCACACGTAGACGAAACCTCGATCGCTATGTGAATACAATGTATTTAAGTCTGAATGTGTATAAATCATTGTACATTTTATTATTAATAATGTGCAAAGTGTTTTGTGATAAGAATAATTTCGCTGTGGAAATAGATTATACAGAAATAGCTGTAGAGGCGGAACTAAACAAGCATAATATTTTAAAATATTTAAACGAAACCCCCGTACAGAACAAATACAAGAAGTTTTACAATCGTTTGCTTTTGAAATTAAAAGGTACCTTTTACAAAAATACATAAGACTCTCTTTGAAAAAACATTAATAACATTTTATATAACATAAATTGTTAATAAATAAAATTAATTCATTTATTTAATATGAAATAGCATATGACAAATCAGAAATCTTAATATATAAAAAGCGATGTGTGTATGTATGTCGCCTATAGACTCCAAAACCGCTGAACCTATTTTGATGAAACTTTCAAACACTCTTCAAATTAGTCCAGGGGGTGTTCCTGTCCCCCGAGATCGCTGGCGTACCTCCACTTTCGGGTACGCCGAAGTTCTGACAGGGAGCACAGGCCTTCCCGCGTGGGATAGCCGGGGCACCGAAGTCGTGTAATAACGTCCTCACGACCCCGCCTATCAACGGCCGCTATGGAAAGAAAGTTGTTGGGTTTTAGCCGGTAGGAATCCGGCATAACCCCGGTGTCCCCTTCACTGCCGGGTATCCAAGAGGATACCAATGGTAAAAAAAAGAGGGGTGTTGGTAGCGATCAGACGCGGACGAAGTCGCGGGTATATACTAGTTAAGATATAAAGGATATCCTCTTCGGCAAAGATCGATTCAATGTGTAATATCCATTTTAGGTAACGCTGTAAATGGAGGCGTCCGCGTCGGAGTGCGTAAAGGTAAGAAAATACTACCTGTCTTTGTGCAATCAGAAATATTTTCTGAAACATCCTTGGAATCATCAACAGGACGGTAAGCAATAATGAACGTACTGTAACAGAGATACAGTGTCGTGAATGGGATGTGGCTGATAGACCTGGACATCGTAAGCATTCTTCCCATAAAAACTTCTTAGATAGTATTCGAGCACACTTCATATCGCAGTTGTAAACTGGGAAAAGCTCTAGGCCTTGGATCAAAGCTTTAAATAAAATTAAAAAATAATTTATTTGACTTGTCTCCTAAGCAATTTGTAGTTAAAGTCTCCCAAGAAGCATATACCTAATGCTTGTTCCAGGAAATTTAACTTACGTCTCCTATGTCGACAGCCAATAACCGTTCAATTACTGAAATTATATTACTCACTGAATAGGTTGTGATAACTCCTTTTTTTTAATAAAGATGGGCAAACGCGTCGAATAGTCGCCGGCCGCAACACCTCCATAACCGAAGTACCTTGGCAGGTGTCACTGCGTGAAAGATCGTACCCTATCTGCGGGGGTTCCGTACTAACAGACGCTTGGTTGATCACAGCGGCCCATTGTCTCTTGAGGTAACATTTGTTTTGTAAAGTCGGGGTAAAAAAACCTTCGTCAGTTTTCAAATTCATTCCCTTATCAAATCGTAGACACTTAGTACCTTTTGAAAGTAAAGCAACCAGCAAACGTCAATGTTTTGTTTGAAATGCATGATTGGCGCGACTGATTGGCCTGACGTCATTAACCAAATGTTGACTTAAAGGTGACGAACCTTTTCTTACCCCGACTGTACATTTAGACATATTATTAAATACTAGCTGGTGCCCGCGACTTCGTCCGCGTTCTGGATGAAAGGTACCCTATGTCCTTTCTGGTGTCCCAGACAACGTATATGCATAATTTCATGGTGATCGGTTCAGTAGTTTTTGCGTGAACTTACAAACATCCATACATCCATCCATCTATGCATCCACACAAACTTTGCACAAGTTTACTCCTGCAACAAAACGTACAAACTTTACCTCCTTATAATATTCATCAATATCATCATCATCATCACCAATATCACAGCCACAGGATTGACATAGATAGTCCCCATTATTTTCCAGTGGACAAGTCGAAGTAGCCTGGATCCAACTTCGACCCACGGTCCTGTGTAAATTAATAGAAATAAGAAAAAAACCGTGTAACGACTCAAATGTCTATAAAATATCTACCCTCTAAAGTATTGTCTCATAAATTGAGATGTAACCAAATTGTCCAACATGTGAGCGATAAATCTGTAAAAAGATTGAACGGCACAACAGCGCAGCAAGCGACTACATCTTTAGGAAAATATATGCGCCCATCTAATACGTGGAATATTGGACAGAAACAAGTCCACCATTTTTCTCGGGAACGTATCGCTTTCCAAGTAGGCGACGATAAATTGTTCGGGAGGCGTCGTAAACTGCGCCGACCTACCTACACGTTCGGCGAGACAAAACGGATGCCCCTGTTTTGCAGCTTTATTTGACTTGTCCCAAAGGCTATTGCTGTTTTGCATTCGAAAAAAACACAATTCAACCTCTTGAGGATAAATTGAAATTGTGGAAGGAAACCCAATCCACGGAGGGAAGCCTGTAAAAAGGGTGTGCCGATGCCCGATCGAATTTATTCGCCGGCGTATTGTCGGTTCGACATTTATGTAACGCGACACGGCAATCCGATTTCCCCATACACAACATAACCCGCTGACAGCTTCATCTCTGAACGAGTTACTATTATTCACGATCCTTCGGCTCCCTAGGGAAAGGGACTTTTGTTCATTCTCTACAATATTGGTGTACCACTACACTTGATCTTAAATTCAATATTAAGAGGAAGGCCGTTTTGTCCTCAATTAAGTATTCCTTTTTAAATAATGTAAATTAAAAAATATATATTTTCACTCACTGTGTGGAATGCAAATTGTAATTACACGTATAGCAATTCAAAAATTGTTTTTAAAAATTAGCCTACACGATGCAATATATTTTTTGAAAATATTGCTTATGCAGTTTTTTTGCACTAAGAATACCTTCACTACTAAAAATGTCACTATTACACAACCATTACAGGAGTCACGGAAACATTTTTATAAAAGCGTAAAAAAAATATTTTTCCTTATTTTCAGCCTACGTTCCACATGTAATTGTAAGCTTTTTCTCGTGTTAGAGCGTTAGATAGACTTCTCTTGGGAGTAGCTGCGGGTTTTCGCATTGGATAACTTCAGTGAGCTGCCTCCATTTGTCATTTTGTAATGCGATGCAAAATTGCCTTTCACAGACGCCATAAAATATGAATCAAGTTGGCAAATATTTGTAGGTAGTCGGACTTAGCCGACTAGCAATTATTTACATTAAGTAATACATCAAGTAATGTTTCGTGGTAATTAATTAAATCATAGGATCACATCACATTAGGAAATCTTTTATTCTAGATTCTAGGTTGTGTTAATTACCAAGTATCTTGCAATGGCCATGCCAAAATACTATTCCGTTCCAACCTGTACTACAGATCTAATAGGCGACATCTTATCGTCGTTATTGGCATATCTATCAAGTTAATAGAGAATTCGTGCGTCTATCTCTCAGACAGATTTTTGCAACATGAATTCACAAAGCGGATACGAATCCCACAAAATACACAGCATTTGTTTCAGATAATAACTTTTAGGTATATTCGTTTTTTTTAATAAAAATAATGTTTTATAAATAATAAAATTCGTAGGAATAAATTATCTCCATACTTAATCATAATTAGTTATTTCATTTTTTTGTAAAAATAATAGCAGTTATTGCTATTTTTAATTGCTATTGTTTATTTATTATTTGTGTCTCAAAACTTGTAATATATATTCTGGAAACAGAGCACGGTCTAGCGATCTGAGCGTACGGCTGGGTTCCTCTTGGAAAACTCACGGAGGAGAAATGTATGATGTCAAACAAAAGTACGTCCATCCTCGGTACGTGAGCCAGAAGAAGGTCAACGACGTCGGCCTACTGCAGCTGTACACGCCTCTGCGGTTTTCTCCCAGAGTGTTGCCTATTAGAATGGTCGCCAGGAACCAGCGTCTGGAAGCCAATCATAACACCATCGTATCTGGATGGGGACGATTGAAAGTGAGTTAAAATCATCTATACCTACTAATATTATAAAGAGGAAAGATTTGATTGTTTGTTTGTTTGAATTGAATAGGCTCCGAAACTACTGGAACGATTTGAAAAATTCTTTCACTGTTAGGAAACTACATAATATAAATAAGCGAGCAACATAGGCTATATTTTATAAAGTTACGCGGACGTAGTCGCGTGCAACAGCTAGTTATTTGGGCATAGTCCAATAATTTGGGCGATCTCCGTATCTATAGCGCACATTGGTGTGGAAAAAATCAAAGTAGGCATCAAATGCATATTTCTGAAGCTTAACAAATTTGCTATGACATAAAGGAATTTCTGTTACTGAAAAGTGGGAAAGGGCCAGGCAAAGAAGAAGAAGATAAAGGAATTTCTGTTATGTTTGCAGGAAGGTGGCCCTAGTGCAACATTTCTGCAATCGACGCCTATAAGCACGATATCAATGAAACAATGCAAGCGGTCAGCTTTGGACAGGAAGGTCATAGATCCGACCTGCATGTTTTGTGCTGGAGCCTTCCAACAAAATTCACCAGATGCTTGTCAGGTAAACTAATTTCATCATCATCAGTTTGTGTCTCTTTACTGTGTATGATTTTAGAGATATGCCTCTTCTGAGGCTCCCCACAAAACAAGGCTCTTTCCCCTTCGCATCCAGCCGCAGAATGATGCACAGTTTCGTCAAAATTTATTTACTTTTATTACAGATTCTCTTACCGTAAAATTACAGCACCTGTGCTTTTGTATTTCGTTGTGTTTTTGATTTAATTATTTTCCGTAATATCGCCTATTAAAACAAGCAACGCCTTAGGTAAGTATAATTGCGCCACTAGCAATGCAATGCCTTCTCATAATTATAATTTGTACATAATAGGGGGATAGCGGAGGGCCACTGGTCAGCGACGGAGTCCTTGTCGGTGTGGTGTCTTGGGGTCTCGGATGTGCCCGCGGAAACTTTCCAGGCGTGTACACTCGTCTATCCTATCCACTTATATGGGACTGGATTCATACCTACATCACTGAAAAAGTTGAGGGAAACTCTACCATATAAAGAAAATCCAAAAAAATTCAGGCAATGTTCAAAATTAATCGTACTGTACTCATATACCTAAATAATTATTATATCATTATGATAGTAAGTAAGTAAGTAAATGAATTTGATAAGATTACAAAAATCTATTATATTATATTTTATCAACAGATTTGCAAACTACATAGACAAGGTATAGGAAACTTTGCAAGAGGCGACATCTATATGTCAAGCCCGGTACTTATAAAGTGATAACTATGTAATGTGACAGTATTACAATATAATGTTGTTAAACTGGGGTAATGTTCACCACACCGAGTCACTACTAGACTTCGCCAACAGATGCCGCTAAAAATTTAAAAAAATTTCTAATAAATAGTCAATTGAAAGAGGAAAATTTAAAAGTTGATAGTAGTTTTTTATAAATTGTAAATCCTTTAAAACTGTATATAATTATATGTATATATTTATTCGGCCTTTTTGTATTTTTTGTTTTTTTGTTTTTTGTTTTTTTTGTTTTTGACAAGCAGTTGTGTTTTTGGCAATAGGATAATAATAATAATAGTAATAATAATTCTTTTTTTTTATTTTTTTATATAAGTACATTAATTTTTAAGGAGCAACTTGCATTGGTGTATGGCTGTGTGTGTGTTAGGTAGGGTTCCTGCGGAAGATCAGTGCTGGCATATTATATGTCAGCAAATACTGAGTAGGGACCTTTTTATAACAAATAACTTTTCCTTTATACTGTCTCTGTCTTTCTTTTTTTTTTACTCGTTATTTCTGTTATTTGTTATAAATAAATAAATGATTTGATTTGATTTGATTTTGAAATACAAGAAATTCTTTATATTTTTCAATATTTTCAAAAGACTATCATTTATATTGGACTGATGACCGATTGTTGATGTTAAAATATCAACTATTGGTTCTCTTGCCTCTGATCTGATGGTTTAATGGAAATAAAGACTATTGTAAAAGTCTAGGTATGTCTTTTATTAGGAATAAATTTTAAATAAATGGGAAATATTTTCAAAATCTTCACACTGAATTATGAAATGAATTTTGTGGAAATTCAATCGAAGTTCTTAACTTCTTAAAGTTGTCATAAGTATCTATCTATGAAAAGAGTTATAAATTAATAGGGAAATATCCTGAAATATCTTCCAAAAAAGTTTAGGTACAGGTTTAGGTATTCTATACACATAACGACTGGGTTTCGTGTTAAAATCTATTTATTTACATTAACATTTTTTTAAATTAATACTACTAATTACTAATTTCACAATTGTGCTGTAAAACTATTTTACAGCACAATTGTGAAACTTAATTATCAAATATGTCTACAATTAAATTCACATATTTTTTTACAGAAACTTGTCTTAACATGATTAAGTTTAATGCAAAAATCTAAAATAATTTTGAGTATTAATTAGGCATTTCTTTATATTACAAAGATTCCATGATCATCATATCAAACGAAAATATATAAAAATATAAAAACAATATTATACTTAAGTTTTCTCCTAAGTTAATAAGCACTTTAAATTCGGAAACTTAATTTTTAGCATCACATAAATTGGTAACTGCATAATTCGCTAATATAAATATAAAATAGGGAAACTACAATTTCATAAGTAAGTAAACATTTTTATAATATATTTAAACTATTTTTAACTTACATTTATATTTATGCGCTAATTTACAATTTGTCACATAACATAACATATTATGAAATAACATTTGTGCGCAATTAAGAAATATTGTAAATAATACCATTGTCTAACTATATTAAAAGTATACAATAATTGATATCTGTATAATAAATACTATGTGATATTTCTAAATAGAACTAAGTGCACTCAAAATATTTACTAAACTGAGTATACAATCACTCTTTGCAGATGAGGTCATAATTCCCTCATATCCATTGATGTACTACAACTATGGAATCCACGTGCCATACAAAACACTACGAACTTTATGGAACATTTAAAAGTGACATATTATGCGTAGAGCATCAACTCTGTCATATGTTCTTTAAAACCAACCAAACATCTGCCATTCAAAGAAAATGTGACTTTACGTCACCACATTAGAGCTTCAAATGAATAGTTGAACTTGGTGGTTACTACCTTTTACCATCAATGTGCGAAGGCAACACTCCGCCATGATTCAGTTTTAGGCGTACTTTTTAAGCTTTGGCTTTTGTGACGCAAAAACCATAATTGTAGTACTTCTATGATCATGTGTGAGAATAATTTATCATAAATTTTAAATAAATCACACAGTGTGAAAATACAATATGTTCTATCACATTACAAACAACTGGTATTGTTTTTTTAAGACGAGTTACAAACAACAATGAAGGCAGTCTTTCGTAAAGTGGAAATCATTTTGCCATTCCATGATAAGTCAAATATATCACTCACACAACATGAGTCCGTAAGGTCCAATAAGTCACGGCGTCGTCATATGAAAAGGAGCACTATGACGTGTGCAATAAGGCCGGCAACGGCGTGAGACATCGCGCGGCCTGACGAAGCCTATGCCTTTTTGGCCTGTTGCGGAGGCCTGCGTAGCAAATGCAGAGGGTCTTTTCTGTATCTGGCGAACAATTCCCTCTTGAATGTCTCGAAGTGTTTCCTGTTTCTCTCGTTCTGTTTCTCCCTCCAAAGGGGTCTGGTCCTTCGAGCCTGAAGGCCCCAGTGAATGGTGAATATTGGGGACAGCACTTTAAACTGGTACCCAATCAGAAACATTTCGTATACCTGAAATTGTAATTTTCTTTAGACTCTTAGACTTTCTTTAGACTTTCTTTTGCCTATAATGTCTAAACATTATAGGCAAAAGATATTTTGGGATGAATAAAAACAGTTCAAGTGTATGTATTTTTTTAATTATTTTTACAACATTCTAATAAAAAAATATAATATTAATATACAAAACTTAAATAAATTAGCAGAAATAACAATAAAAACTTTTATTCATATTCTATTACTCTTATTATAACTTAATGTCTAATAACATAATTTATCACAGAATATTATGTTGTATGAAAATTATTATGAATTATTTTTATACAATAGAATTATAAAATATTTCAATGCTTATTTCACTTATAAATATAGTGGGAATTTTCGCATTCCATGTTTTCAATTGAGCCTTTAACTTTTCAATAAATTGTCACAACATGCTGATTCATTAAAAGAATTTTCGCTAATATTCTAATATTTAAGAAAGATATTTTTACAAATTCCAGCTATTTTTGTCAAATATATGTTTGTTTTTTTGGGAATTGAAAATCCATTCCATGGTCAAATGTTACGTTTTGAACTTCGTATAGGATTAATTAATCCGTTTGTAGAGACAAGTTATAATTTTATACAGTACTAAAACGAGATTATTTAATTTTGTTCATAGTACAACAGTATCTTTACTGTGTACGATAAAGTATTTATAGCATAATGAGTGTTAAGACGTATGGCATAAGGTTCAAACTCCCGTATTGTCCGTGATCCAGTCGCGGAGTGCTGCTACGTTGGTGAACACTGTGGGCGAAAGTGGCAACGCACATCCCCTCGCAAACGAAACCACCCCGAAGGCTGTACTGCGGAAGACAGCCGGTCCCCCAGAGTCGCCCTGACAAGAAGAGACGCCTCCGATGAGGAAGTGGCCACCGCAGAACATGTTGTTGGTGAGGGATTCTCCATAGGAGAGCCTGCACAACCAGCTCGGCACGACTGGCACCTGAGCTTCCATCATAGTACGCGGGATACGCCGCGCTCGGGGCTGAGGATATATACCATCTTTGTTTTAGTATAGTCACACGTGAATCCATGTGTAAGTAAAACTATCTATTAGCCTACAGGTGTCAGTATACACAATTACTGTTATAAAATTATTTTATACTAGATGTATTTTAGGCGACCCTCTCAGTTTTAACAGAAATATGATCTGCCCAGGAATATCATGATATGCTCAATTCTACGATGTGCCGACGACATATTATATAAAAATTACTTACCGCAGTAAGTCCCCAGCCGGTAACAGTCAATCTGACAAGCGGCACGGCCTGCCTGGGCTGAGGAAGCCTGATCGACCTGACTGACTGACTGAAGGTCAAAGGCCTGGCGAGTCTCAACACTGCTATGTCATTGTCGAACTGCGGTGTCCCGTACAGCGGATGGACAGTCACGTTGGCCACTGGGACTATTAGCCCGCCTGAATCCCGTCGCGTACTTCCAACCCTCAGTCGGATTGCGTTTGGCCTTGTGCTGTAACCATTTCAGAGAACCTTTAGTTTATTTAAATTCATTCTTAATGTTGCAATTATAATAGTGATTGCGAAATGAAAACCGGGTGATTTTCCCGATCGGGTAAGCAGAGAATGAATGTCGAACTTATGTAGGCCCGACTATTATATGTATAGTAACCCTCAGACATTTCCCTCTATCTTCCCAATCCATAAGGAATTGGGGTCAGCAGCGCACTTGTAGTATACCTGTTTATGTTATAGGCGACGGTAGCCACCTACCATCAAGCAGACTTTAACTAAATAAAAGATTTATCATAATTTTGTTAAACACACAATTAGCTAATTACAAAAAATTTTTTTTTTTTTTTTTTTTTTTTTTTAACGTATAAATTGCTTGCAATGTGGTGTACTTGAAGCAGTCTCGGATTTAGCCAAGGCAGAATCTATTCGTAATCACGTGCTCTTTGAAGAGGTCAAGAGCCTCGAGGTAAAAAACAGAAATCTATTAAACACCGTTTCAAATTGCCCTGTTTCTGTTTCTCGCAAATATTTGCTAACAAAAACAGTTTACATAGGGTCGTATCGCTTTTTGTGTGTTTCGAATTGGTTAATACTATGTGACGACCGCAACGGAGGTAAATGAGGACAATTAAGAAAATTACTGTGTGACTTATGTGCTAATGCTAATATAAAACAGATATAGGTAGTTGGTATCGTGTCTGTGCACAGGACAACGGCCTTTCGAGGAAGTTTCAGGTTTGCTGCGTCCAAATGCTGGAATGATATTCCTCCTCCTATCCAAGGAGCGCCTAGCAGATATACCTTTAAGCGTAAGCTTAGGGGTTATTTGTTGACGCTTCAAAAATCATAATTTTTATATCCAGCATTTATTTAGGTAGCTCCTAAACGGCTGAACCGATTTGGATGAAATTTTGTGAATATTTGAGTGGGTCTCTGGATGGTTTCCATTTAAAATTGGTTTAGAATCGGGTTATACTTTTATTAATATTATTGAATTTACTATGTACTAAGTATTATTATCTATTATTACTATTATTGTATTATAAGTTGTTACATTATTTATCTATGTATTTAATTATTCAAGCTATCAATATAATATCTATGTAAATCATATAATAAATCTGTATAGCGTTCGCGTGAGTCACACGGTGCTGGCTGAAAATCAGCGCTGAAGGTGCCTGCTTAGCACCTCGGCACAATGCTGAGCCAGTATCCGATTCACTGCCGCGAGGACACACACATCTTATCTGTCTGTTTTATTAATTTACTTATGTCTTTTCTTTTTTGTTTTTTTTTTTTTATGTTTTATGTAAATGTCCTTCGTGCAGTGAATAAATGTCTTTCTTTCTTTCTTTCTTTCTTTCTTTCTTTCTTTCTTTAATCTAAGCTAATGGTTCAAAAGCCGAAACGGTAAATGCAGCTTCGATTCCTGGTCGGGTTTACACCATTGAATATTTTGTATTTTATTTTATAAAAACCATTCTTACAATAATGTCAATTCACCAAATGTCCGTGGATTATTTTATAAAATTACGCGGACGAAGTCGCGTGCAACAGCTAGTCTATTATGAGTTAGTATTATAACTTACTTTTGTACACAGTGTGCAGCTGTCATGACATAATCTCTGCTTATGATGAAGCCTCCGCAAAACGAGTTTCCATTGAGGATCATGGACACTTGGTAAGGATGTCTGTTGACGGAGCTGGGTCTTCCGCCGATAATCTGACCGTTGAGTTCTGGACACGCGTCCAATTCTATGTCGGGTACTATTTCCTCTTGCGTTGGAGGAGCTTCTTCGACACAACAGGTTCCATCCACGGCCTCTTGAAGCTCTAAAAGTTAAAATTACAAGTCACAAATTCTGAACGTCTGATCTCAATTATTACCAACAGTGAATTTACATTTTAAAATGCACTATATTAAAAAAAAAGAAAATATTACTGAAACTTATTAGATGTTTACTTTTTATATTTTGAGATTTCAAAACGCAATTTTGAAAGTCGTCAATTTTATAATTTCTAAAAATTTTAATTACTATTAGCGATTTTATTTAAATCTGTTTTAGCTGCAGAATATTAATATTTATTTATTACTGTTTGATTACAGTATAAAATTACACATACATACACCGTTCGTTCAAGGGTAAATTTTTAATTAAATTATTTTAAGAAATTAATTTAATTAGTTAAATTAAACACGATCAAATAAAATGATTCAATATTGAAAAAAATTCAATATCTTTTAAAAATTTGCTTGAATAATTATTCTTTGTAGAAGTTTATCAACTATTTATGTAGATATAATAAAATTTTGAAAACGTTCATACACGGATGCACCATATTTTGAGATGTCAAATCATAATAATAATTATGTCAAAACATTTGTCTACTATCTTTAGTGTTAAGTAATATGTATATATAACTTAGATGCATATGTTAAATAATAAAGAAAAGACTTACCTCCGCAGGAGAGCAGGCCTAGGAAAATGAAAACAGTCGGCCACCAAGCCATCGCTATGCAACACTGCACCTTATCGGGCGTCTTTCTGGCAAATAGTCAGACAGGCAGTTGTCTCTTGTCCTAATTCTCTAGAGTATTGCTCAACGTTTTATTGACCGCAATGATAAATTTCTTACGGTTCAATCCACGGTCGCGACCTTTTCAAACCCTCCTTGGTCAAGTGAAAACAGTTTGCATGCTTATTAAACATTGTAGATTTTATCGAGTTTTTTGATAACTAAGGATTCACCTCAAAGTATGTAGCTGGCATAAACATAACTGCAAGCGATATACAAAAACAAAAAACGCGTTAGTATTTTAAAGCGGAGATTATATTTAGAAGATATATTACGTGGGCATAATAATGAAGAGATCAACAATTAAAAAAATATTCCTATAAGTACAACCAAAAGCCAAACATATATTAGCGAATCACCGAAAACATCTTTTACAAACAATTTGAAATTCCTTTACACTTCTGTAAAAAAATGATTACTTCATAATGTAAGAACTCCTACGCTTTGCCCACGCCTGACTTCGCGGTTCTTAATTTAAGTGTTTCAAATATCAACCTTATGTGCTTTGTCGTAGAGTGTCTTTAAGATTACTGTTATAATAACAGCATGTATCACATTTCTTACAGTATTTGTGTTGGCAATCTGAAATTCAGTCTATTGACCGAAGAGTTGTGTAGTTTGGTAACAAGATTAATGCAATAACATAAATTTACAAATATGTAAAATTTAATGTTTGTTATATGATTCTGATTTCGTTTTTAACCATTTCTTTTAAAACTCCTTGGATGCTCGTATCAAAATGAAGTTATGTAATTCTAAAATGTGACGGTTTATTCATATATATATTTTTACCTTCAAGTAGTGAGGGTTTAAGCCAGCTACATTCGACTATCATGACTTTTGTATCGCCCTATGTAAATAAAATAAAAATGAAATAAAATAAAGCCATACTAATATTATAAACTTAAAAGTAACTCTGTTTGTTACCTTTTCACGCCATAATTACTCAATCGATCATCGTCAAACTTTGCATACAAAAAAAGGTTTCCTTCGTTTCATCCAGAAAAAATATACCGTTATCGACGGATCATATAAAAATAAAACCTAACAGAACTATAACAGCAATAAAAATTAATAAATTATAATATTACTCATATATTTTCACAGGTTATGTTTTATTTTTCAACGAAGACAAAGCTGGCCAAAGCTAGTTTTTAAAAATAAATTCTAAATTTTCAGTAAATAGTTATTGGAATCCCTCTAAGATGTATTGTCTGCTTCTGCCTTTTCTATTAAATAGATGTCAGCTTCCGGGGCATTGTGGGAACGATCTGTATACATTTTGTAACTATTCCATTGAAATATCGTAAAACGATTGGCACAATGTCGTCATTTTTTTTTATTTTTAGCAACGAGATCGCGCCGCGGTCCGCCCGTACCCACCGCTGAAAATACCATTCTTACAACATCCGTCTTCTATGAAATTTGGAATTTTTCTGCAACGTCTCGTTGTTTTCTAAAATATTTTCAAATATAAAACTATCGAAATTTGACGACGACGCGCTTCGTAATCCGTAGAGAATTTAATTTAACGACAATAATGAAGTTACTCAAAAATATCGACATTTTTTTTTTTTGTTTTAACAAATCATAGTTTTAATTAGAGATTGTATTAAATAACGAGTTCGGACTTTGTTCAAGAGAAACGTTAGAACATAATGGATTTAAAAATTACAAAGACCAGTCAAATTTTGTAAGAACCAGTTAAATCTAATACTTTTTTTTTTTTTTTCATTTAAAAAAGTATCTTGCATTCATCTGCTTTTGTTGATAAGACGATTCAATGACCTTCACCCAATAGACCATGACGGTTTTACACTCGCTATCAGACGATGAACAAAACAAATTTTGTTTTAAAATAACAATATAATTATTTAATATTCCCATATGACCATGGGAATAGCAAACATTAGATAAATTTTTTTTAGTAACATCTAAATGTCCAATTGCAGTCGGAGCAAGTCGTTGCAGACTGCTAGTTAATAATATAGTTCTCTACATGTGCACAGATTTATTTTAAATAGTTCATAGTTGTCGTTATTTTTAAAAAAAAAGTCAGCAGACAAGTTGACGATCGCCTATACAAAAGCCACACTTAGGTGATATAATGATATCAGTACTTTCAAATACTTGCAGGATAAAGGACAGGAGACAAAATCTTCTGTAAGTTTCGTCAGACTACTCTACCCGGGTTTGAACTGCAGGCCGCATTTAATATTAGCAGTTGAATTTAGTTGTTCAACAATGTTCTAGAGTGTAGACTGAATGCCAATGAATAACTACAAGTACAAGACACAAACAAAACTCGAGTAAGAGATGACAGATGGCGCTGAGCTAATGCCAAACAAAAAGTTTTGGCGCAACTCCATCGTTGGTATGTATACTGTTTGATGGTTCAAATAATTTTCGGGTTTGACTGCTAGCTGCTAATGTTCGCAATTAGTGTGACAAGGATCGGTCTTTAAAGAGGGACTTATTCCGCTCTCTGTGATATATAATTATTATAATTAAAAAATAATTCCTTGGAATTATCGAATTAGGTAAACACGATTATTATTGATCGCAAGAAATACAAGATAAAAGATATAACACTGACACACAATAACAATTAAATAGAATATATTTAACATGAACTTCATAATGACAGACCCTTAAAAAGGTTTGATGCAAAGACTATATAAGTATAATGGTTTGATGTTGATATGAAACTAGATTATTGGTCAGAGGTGTATACCATATTGATCCTTGTTATAATATATGGTAAGTTTACTTTCATATGCAGTTGTTTGCTTAGTACTTATATACAGAGCTGTCAGTTACACGGTTTTTTTCCATCTCAAAAATTGTTTTCTTTTTTTTTTTAATTAATCGGTTATACGATTACGGTAACAGTTCGCGAGTTCAATAGTTTTTTTCCATCTCAAAAATGCCAAATGCGCCTATAGAAGTTTTCACTTCACTGTTAACGTGTATGCAAAATTTAATAATTATCGGTTGAGTAGTTAAGGCGTAAAAGAGTAACAAATAAACAAACATTCGCATTTATCACATTAGTCAGGATATGCCTACAGAACACGAAGTATGTTGGTGTTACGCCAACGTGTTACATTTTACTGCACATTAAACATATTTTAACTGGTGTTTCATTTTGTAAATGTTCGTGAAATTATTGCGCTATAAAAGTATTATTAGCTTTAAAGTTTCCAAGCTTCGTATTCATTATATTTAGCTAAATATCTGGGCGTACACGGCACATCTTCTTCATAATCATGCATGGCTACATATTTCTTTGTACAATCCAATAGTGGTATCAATTTTCAGGCGTAAGCATTTACAATGAGTTTTATTTACATCTCAAATATTCCTGTAACTACACATTATCATATTAAACTGAGATTCCCAAAAATAATATGAGCTTTAAGATGAATATGAACAAGACGAAATTTGTGTCAAATGTCCAAGTCCAAGTCTAGAAACAGTTGGGAACTCAACTGTCGAAGTTGTTGACGAGCTACTTGGGCAAGCGGTCCAATTACCTAGATAACCTAGATTTTTACCTAAAAAACTATACAATTATTCATCTGACTAATATATAATAAAACTAGCTACACGCTCCCGGCTTCGCCCGGGTTCAAAATAAAACTTTTAAGTTGGACCAAATTACATATAATTACGAAGTTTTATCAAAATCGGTTCAGTAGCTAAGGAGTTCATTGGCGTCAAACAACATGACGTGACACGAAATTTATATATATAGAGCTAATCATAAGAACAAAAGTGAACGGTAAAAATATTGCTATTATAATACAACATTTGTGAGTCTTCTCGGAATTGTTTTCCTTATATAAGGTGCACTATCAATTTACTCCGAGTGAAATGATTTCAGTCTAGGTTAGGTCTAGGTAACGCCATAGATGCTGCAAGTAGACTGCCGACCTTCATATGCCGACTAGAGATAAGGAATTAGAGTGGTTTAGGAAAATGTTTGTCACCACAATACTACCAGATATAAAGGGGTTGTAACACATGTGTATTCATAACACAGAGATCGTATAAAGGGCACGTAATGACTAAGACACCTAAAACAATCAATGTCATTAATAACTATTATAACTCAGTAATGAAACTAATCTCGATGTAATGCATTTAAATTAGCCGACATAACGTATTGCTGTCGTGTCTTATACAAATATAACTCGTAAAATGGTGAAATGCGAACAGCTGTGTTTCAGAACTGCTGGCTATTTTTAACAATCAGTTGTCCTCGACTAGTCTACTGTTATCCACATTTTCATGGAAACTAATTTCATGATAATCGCGATGACTGTGTGCGAGCTTTCATTTACCTATAATACTTATCTACATAAACTTTTAGAAGTGTTTATAAGTAGATAGTCAAATACAATTAAATAGATTATAGATTATCTACACCATAGATATCGTTTTCTGTTTCATAAAATTACAAGCGTCTTGTTTAAAATCTTTGAGATTGGTATTTATATAGTTCTCAGCTTTCTTCGGACCTGTTTAACTTTAGGCAGTTAAAAATTTGCCCTGTATGTTGAATTTTGAAAATTTAATAATAATAAACTTCTGAATTAATTTACTTAATTAATCAATCTTAAATTATGATTATCCGTTTAATAATTTTACATAATTCGTACATCTGCTAAAAAAACTAAACTAGACTTATGCAATGTTTTCTTTGCTCATATCGGAAGAGCACTCAAAGGTGCCAGGGAGTATTAAATTAAGACAAATGCATTTAACTACGGCAATGACAGTTATATTATAAAGTTGTTTGCATGGAATGGGGTCAGTAGACACAACCGTGACGTCATCAGTTGGCCGTTCGCCATCGCGGTCGGCTGTTCTGTCACCACTCATAGAAACTGGAGTATGGTATGTATTGGTCTCGAGCATTTTGTCATTAATGACTTAGAAACTTCGAAATCATTAATGAACAGCAAAACAAAACGTGTTCGAAACGAGCCGAGACAGTTCGAAAGCGAAGGACTGAAATAACCAAAATATAGTCATTGTCCGCGACTTCTTACGAGTAATCAGCACATGAGTTCTTTAGAATTCATCATCAAGATTTTCATAATCCAAAATCATGGTATTTACATACCATTTTTCGGTCTGTTTCAACATTTTCCCAAGCCGTAGCCACATGCTGGTAGCCCGTCTATCGGCATGTGTGCTATTTTCTTTTGATAAGTGAGGTACCGTAGAATGGGGTGACTTTGATCAATTTCAGAATTAAAACGAATTTTTTTTCTCGAAATATGCGACCGAAAAAATAATTAAAAAAATGTGAATAAATGTTAAACTATGATCGGGGTTTATTTGATATTACTTTGATAACCCTACTTTTTTTAACGAAAATCTATATTAATTCCCATTATGTTATTATTATGGTACATTACAATGGTAAGTACAGTAAACAAAATTATTATGGTGTATACCAAAAAATACTTGACACAGTGGATTTCATCAAAATAATGTGTTTGCAACCACATTGGTACATTGAAAGTTTTTCAGGCTACAAAATCATGTGAAAATAATACTTACATATTTGTCGATTTTTTCATCACACTGACACATTCTTACACGCTGCGTTCGAGCAATGACAGAGAATGATAATCAGTGATTCCAACACTAGTAAAAAAAACTTGGCACTGCATTCAGATACCGAATAAATTTCATTTAAAAACAAAATAAAGTTTTTATCAAAGTCACCCCGGGATTCAAAGTAACCCCATTCTACGGTATCCATTATTCTAGTGAGGTCTGCATTTTCTGGGCAGCACCTAGGGCGTTGCTTGTGTAATAGGCGGCTTTCACTAACTACCATCAAATTAAACGTCAGCCTGTCTGTCGACCTTAACATTAAAAAAAATACAGGAACTACAATTAGGAACTCTCCCACACCTTAATGGACTTGATCAGCCCATTAAGGTTTATACTTAATTTATAATTTTTCTTCGATTATGACATTTTCATGGATATAAGAAACCTAAGATATCAAACCATTACATAAAAAATATGTACCTATGTAAGTGAATTAATCAAATCAACTAATGTAAATTTATGCTAATTGTGAATCACAAGTGACAACATACCTGTGTATTCCTCGTGAACCCGTATCCTAGAAACCTCTCATCATGAGCTGGTACTGTGTCAGGCGCCACGTAAAAAGGCTCATACAGCAGTTCGAAGTTTGTCACGTTGTGGCTGATGTGGGTCTCCGTGCTTTCGTTGCCTTTGCTTGCTTCCCATCTAAAATTTTAATTAATTTTATAAAAATTAATATATCAATGTAGATGACTTTCCATAGATCTATAAACTTTGAGTACTTAGATTTTTATTTGTAAGTAGGTAGGTCATATATGAACAAAAAATGTACTATCTGTCTGTTTCCGTACACAAAGAAGAGACTTGTATCCAGTAGTAAAACTTAAATTTTATTTTAAAAAGCTAACATTCTATATAAAACATCGCCAGGTCGCCTACAATCATAATTATAGAGATTATAGAGATAATCAGTACCAACATCCCTTACTTGAGAACCAACCTTTTATTGAGAGCCCAGTTTATAACTACGAAACACATTATGCTACAAAACACTACAAAACAAATAATTTCAATCAATAATTCGATAAAAAAACATATGCCGTTTCCCATAAAATGTTTTATTGTGTAACACGACTCACCTTGAGAAGTTTGACGCGTATTGGTTGTAAATAAAGACCTTCCTGTGAAATGGTATCGCCAGTTTGTTTCTAGACAACCTCAGCAATTCCGACTTATTCGTTGGAAAATTCGCCACACGTTTGTCCAATTCATAAGTGGGCACCACGTAAGCACACATCGGACATTTCGGCGCTTTCGCCAGAAACTTCTCCAGAGATTCGGTCATACCCTTGGAAGGTACGATATCTACGTCCACCAAGAAAACATAGGGCGTGTGACAATTCCTCCTAGCTAAATTCCTTAAATGATTCTGAGGGTATGGATGTCTGGCTCTCCACGCCACCGTATCGGCACGTCTATCTCCTGGAGGTAAAGGCCTCATTTCGCAATCTTTCGCCCAGATGGGTACATTCCCTTGAACACCAGGTCTCTCGGCCGGCGTGGCCACGTGTATCGCTAACCTAGAATAGATCTCGGGTTGACAGCGAAACAGCCAAGTAGCAAAAGCTCGCAACAACCTCAATTCATCTCCCGCCACGAACACTGCTACCGAAATTGGGCCTGACCAATGAGCTGCTATCCGAAGCAACTCGTGAAGTCTTTCTATAGAACTCTGCGTCGCTAAACAGACTCGTCTGTTTGCCGATATCTCTGCATACATATCGCCTACGGTGGCATAATCGAACATTCTGTAAGATCTGGAACCGTCCCATCTTCCTAGACGCAGATCGAGACGTGCAATAGGATCGTCGTCTATGCCATTGTTTGCAGCCGTGTCCACGCACGGCTCGCATGTGGGTATTTCGCTGGACTGAGGCGTCGACTGAAGGGGGCTGGGGCACGACTGTGGATGCAGCAGCCAAATGTTCGCAGCTGCGTTGTACACAACCAACGCTATTGCTGTTATTGTAATTATACTCCACTGACACCTCCAGCGCCACTAAAAAAATTAATGTAACATATTTTATAATAACTGACATTAGACATTAGATACCAGTATGCAGTACTGTATTATAGGATGTAACCTACTTGCACATTCTAAATCATGAGAACACAAGGACGCAGTGGGATGACCAAGGGGATGAAAATTTGTAGTCAAATTATTCGAAATTATAACAATTTACAAACGTGTCCCAAGATCCAACTTAGTAATTATATTTAATAGTCAGAATGAACCGTAAGACTCAATATTCAGTCATTTTGAGTTTCATATGTTCATTAGAATAATGAAAACTTGCCCTAACCGTTAAGGAAAGCATCGTTTAAAATTCTATATGTATGTTTATTTTCTAATACTTCAATACTTCAAAACACATGCTTTGTAATAACGCTGATATGAATAACAGTAGCATATTTAAAATAAAAGGGCACTCACTATTTTCTCTCTTCGCAGCTTAGCCATTGACCGTTGCAAGCTGGAGTAACGCATCGCATTCAGCTATGGCTTCGAGTTCGTCATCATCATTAGGATTCCAGCATTTCGCATCGTTAGAGTCTGTTAAATAAATAATATCCTTCTGTTATGTTAAATAATAACCATGAACACAGAGAATTCCAACATATGTAATGCATTATGGCAGCTAACTCCTGCTTTTATGCTTGTAACTACTTCGTGAACAATACCTAACGATTTTTAGATAGTACCTATTTATTTAGTAAATATCTATTTAAATGGTTCTGTATAAATAATTTACACTTTTTCGGTCGCTCATATTAAGCTAATACCGTTAAAAGGTGTGTGGTCTTTTTGACATGGAGCTGATCATTTTTAACCCCCGGCGCCCGACGTAAAAGAAGGATGTTATAACTTTAACTCGTGTATCTGTGTATTTGTCTGTTATCATAGTTTCTAAATGGATATTATATTTGTGAAGCCAACGCCTCTCAAGGAATCTCACTAACTTTGTTATACTGTTACTTCAGTGGTAATTCCATGACATGGTTTTTTTTTACGATCTTCATAGTCTTCTCGGATATTTTTTTCCAAAACGCTGAAACTAGATAGACGTCCAAAAGTCTTTCCCTGAAACTAATTTTAGCTACGCCCCTTTTGTAATAAATACGTTAAGGTTTTTTTGAAACTGAACTCTAATTTTCCCAATGAATTATAGTACGCCGATACCATGTGAAGCGATTCTATCACCAACACAAACATTTACCAGTTTTGTAATCGTGCGACACAATTCTTACAAATGGCTCCCCAATTTTACTGCACTCATTAAAGTTAGCTTTTCCTTGAACTTAGGTAAACTAGACATTTCTACGATACACATATTTATATTACAATGTCTCGTATTTGTGTAACACGCTCCCGCTCTTTATAATAATTATACTAGACTTTTCCCGCGACTTCGTCTGCGCCCATTTGAACATTTATTTACCATTTATTTGTAATATATTTTTATTTTATTTTTAGACATGATCCCTCAGGTACAGTACCTACTTTTTCAGGGTGAAGGTAACCTTTAATCTATTCCCGACAAAGTACATATATCAAAGTTATTTCATGACAGTCGTTCGAGTATATGCATTATACTAGCTACGCACTTGACTTCGTACGCGTGTTTCTCGAATAAAGCATATTATTTCAATTAACTTTATTTTTTGTTTGTCAACCTATTGAAAAGAAATAAACACTAAATTTTACAAGATTGCTACATTAGTTCAATGAAAACCGCATTCAAATCGGTTAAGCCGTTACTAAGATTTGCGTGCACAAACGCACTAACAGTCAAAAATTTTAAAAACTATTTTTTTTTTTCACCTTGGTAACGTAAAATAAGTAATAAAGTTTTTTTTAAATTTATGTACAGATACGACGGCTCGTTTACGATATTATTATCATAATACATATTATTATGTGTACCTATTGATAAAATTTTCTCTTATTACTTAATTAAAAGACAAGACATCTTTCGATCAGCTGCTCAAATTCATTTAAATAAGAATAACCATTTTATTACCCAAAAAAAATTACTGCATTACTGCAAAATTACTTGCAAAAGTTTTAATGAAGACAGACAAAATATTTCATGAAGTTTAATTTTGATTATTTATTTGACATTATAAAAAAACGGAATAATAAATACAAAAAAACTATAAAGGCATTCTGGCACTATAATATTTCACGCTAAATCTAATATAAAATTTAAAAAAAATCCTCGTACAATAATCCTCTATTGACAAGAAATCCTTCCCACGCCCTTCCGGTAATATGATAATTTATTATTTTGGCCGACCAAGTATTATTATTTTGAAAACATGTTTTCCGGTTACGTGTACAATTTTTAATTTTAATTTTATTCACAAATTTATTCAGCTGTCTCATTTAATAATAATATTTTTGAAAATAATGAGTTAGTATTTAAGTATTGAAACTTACCTGTATATGTTTATGCACGATGCTACAACAGTAGTTGTCATAAAAAATTAATAAAAAAACACTTCACAGTTAAATAACATGGAAATGTCGCATTTTAGATGTGTATTTAATTATTTATTTTTAGGTTATTTATGCGAAATTTATGTCTGAATAATCTGGCAATTAATGCCGTTTAAAATTGAAAGCAAAAACACGAAAAAAATTTAAATACTTGTTAGTTCTTTAGTTTATTTCTTTTTTGTTTTATTTAGAGTTAAATTATACACAGACAGACAGGTAGGTATATTGTACTACGCATGTCTACCATTTGTGTTTAACACGCATGTCCATATTTGAGGCATGCGCGATCTATTTATCTAAATTACGGACTATAAGTAGTAAGTAATTATCACAGTCATGTTGAATAATTTTCAACATTTGATAACCTTAGCCCCCCGGAATTTCTAATTTAATTAAAAAAACCTGGTTTCCATGACAAACTTAAATCAAAAAGTTTTTATTGGTCCAAAACTTTTAATTCATCTCATGTAAGGATAATTAAAAAAATATATAATCTAAGTCAAAGATAATTGATTGGTCTCGCTGCGCTCGACTAGATAGAGCGCTATACAAAAGCAATAGCTCCGAAAATGTGGCAACTTTTTATTGTAGTTTGTGTAAAAAATCGTCACTTTTTACCCAGTTTTATTATATTTTTACACAGTTTCACTACACAAACTGGTATTTTATTATGCCTAAAATTTAATAAAACATTCGGCACGTACACATCACAGACAGTTTGCAGTCTGACTGGCTCGGGTACGCCGAATTCGGCGTACTATTTTATGCCGCATTTTACAAGTACGACGGCGGTATCTAGTCGAGCGCAGCGAGACCAATCATTTATCTATGAATCTAAGTATTATAATTATAATTAGATTAATGTGACTATTAGCTCAGTCAGCAAATTATCTTGCTAATCTTGCTATTATCGAGGTAATGCAGCCACCGTACTTGGAATCCTGGGGACCAAAGCTTAGTATGATATAAAATTTGTAATAATTTAGATTATTAAATATAATTTTTAATTTATATACTTTGTATTAAATTAGGTATGATCTTTACCAGGCCTTTACCTTATTATTTACCTTACTTACCTAAAGATGTCAAGTTATCGTTTCATCCAATTTCGCTCTTTAGAGTAAAAATTGTCGACTATTTAACCATCTTCCGGTTCTAAACTAATTATTTCACCGAAAAAACTGTTCACTACTCCTCTTGGTCTTTATTAAATAGAAATATCTTCCTATTTTAGTTAATAACAGTCAAGTATTCCTAAGATTGCACACTTCACTACTGCCCAACTTGAATGAAAATATGCAACATAACGGGAGCTACAATTTACACAAAATTGTGAACGAACATGTCTCTCTCTCAGAAAAAAAAGAGTATTTACTTATTGTAGATCAAATTAAGGTCGAAATTCCACCATAATCATTCTCATATCGGTTCAGTATTTTTTGCGTGAAAGAGTAACAAACATCCATACATCCTCGATTTTTGTCAATTTTTTTATAGTGCGTTAATAAAATTTAAAACTACTACAATTACTTTATATATATCTGCCGTGCCAATCCTATCAGTTTGTCCTAAAATTAAAATACCGAATTATACTCGAAGCTGAAATACTAGACGTGCTATGTATTTTAGTAAAGAAGTTATTTTATTCGTCCTTTTTATGTTAACCCTTTGACCGCCTGAGTCGGATTTATCTGACAATTATTTTTTGTGTCCATCCATCTCGCCGGAGCCGGATATAAGTATGACAAATTCCTCTACGTGTTTTTAAATCATTGAGTTGCTTTCTCTCAAAAAAAATTAAAAAAAAAATTACGAGTCAGGCGTCTAGGGGCACGACAACTCCTAACACGCTTGCATCAGACAAGTATTTTTAGGCTACCGTTCGCTATGTCGGATGGACATAATGGACAGCGTTCGATAAGCTCCAAGACATCTTCTAAAATTCCTCAATCATGGTTTGAATCTCAATACAAAACTTTTCGACCAATGTGTGTTGCCAGTGATGACCAAGTGATGACATAAGGCGCTGAAACCAAAGCTGAAACGTGATCTCTAACTATGGGTATCGTAAGAGAGCTCCATAAACTCCACATCGCTCAATCCTCTCCAGCTCCAGCTCTCTCCATAACTCGCAAGATCGAATCAGAAATAAAGAAATCGTAAGTAATGACATTTCAAGGAATTGGCTAACAATTCGTTTTTTAGTCTTTGAAAGGCAATTCTATAATCCACTAAAATGTTGTTCTATCGTTCGCGTCGGTGACACCACATCTGACGCCAAGTCTTTTATCACTTATGGAAACTTTTGACATGTTTTTCATATTTTTATTCAAATAAGGCACATAATTTTCATAATTATATAGTATAGGTTGTGAGTACATAGTGTTCTGTGTTTCGCCAAGTGAATGACAGCTCATATGCTCAACTGACATAACAATGAAAGAACAATTCATACAGACGACAAATCATGATAACTGACACTTGACACTAACAGTGACAGTAACTATAAGTATAAGTACATCTCATCTTGTAAACATTCGTAATTTCGTATTTCGTTTTTATATTTTTACTAAATATTTTTTCTATTTCACGTGCGCTTATAAAGTTAAAATTTGGAAAAAATAGTTTTCTATAATAATTTCTGTTAAACAAACTATATTAAAAAACAGAATGTTTAAAATACCAGATTGGGAAGATGATGTCCCGAAAAATGATATGAGTTTTTCAAAGAAAACCAAGGTACCTAGATTATTTTCAGTTATAATGAACCCATATCTTTGTATCTAGTAATATACTGTCTACCATTACTATTTTTTATTCAAACAATAATAATTATCCGTCCATATCAATTATGTTTTTAATGCGATTCCTAACCTAAAATTTTGAAAAGTTTCCAACTATTAATTTTAAAACCTACTTTAATTCTTCATTTAATATCTGCCTATGTACTTTCTATTTTTAGAAAAAAAATAAAACTGCAAACTTAATGGTGTTGAAATCAAATTTAAACGACAATGTTATTATGAAAGGCCCAGTGAAAAAACAAAATTCGTTTATTAATGAGAAATCGATTGAACGTAATAAAAAAAATAAAAAAGTAGTAAACACCAGTTTAAACGTAATTGCTAATAAAACAAAAGAGGTTCAGAATCATGTTGAAGATAACAACAAAAAAGGACACAATTTTGTTGCAAAAAATTTGGAAACACCATTGAATGGAGCTTTAGAGGTTAGTGTTCCAAAAAATAAACTAAAAAAGAAATTAAAAAGACTCAATAATACTAAAACTCGAACTGTTAATGTAAATGTAAATGACGATGGACTTGATAATCAACAAACTAATAACGAAATCATAGAAAAAGAAGCAATACTGAAACTAAAACAAGTAATCAGAGATGTACAATCAAACCTTCATCTAAATGAACAGCAGAAGCAGTCAAATATTAAGAAAAAGAAAAAGGTGAGTAAAAGTTTAAATGGCAATGTTGAAGAACAAGACCTCGGAACGGCCAAATCGGACAAAGAAGTAGCAACCGTTAATGGCCAGAAATCTAATGAACAATTTAAGAAGAATGATGGAGAAAATAACTTACAAACTGCCACAAAAAAGAATGTCACTATGTCTTATAAAAAAAAAGTTATAGCAAAGATGCTTCAAAAATCTAGTGAAAGTTATAGAAGCCCTATTCAACCTGGTGTGAATAAATTGCGGGAGAGAATGTTGGAAAAATTAAATGGTAATGGTTTAAATTCTTTTTATTTAACAATTATTAACACGTTACAACAACATGAGACTAATCGATTTGACAGTACAATTTATTTCTATACTAATTTTCTCTTTATTGTTTTTATATATTTTAATGGTTATTCTGCTATTCTGGATGGAGACGAATCCAACAAAACTGGACCGATTTTGCATCATGAAAATCAGTCCAACTGTTCTCTAGTTATAAATGGTGTAACTAACACGATTTTCTTTTATATATATATAGATTAATAAAACACTAAGAAATATAACTTACACATATAAAGCTAGACTTAAAAGCATAACCTTATGAAATTTATATAAATAAATTATATTTTTATACCAGAATTGTCTTAAAGTTATTAGATATATTATCTATTAATGGTTAATCATTTCTTTCTAATTTGTTATTTAAATGTTATTTTAACTTTAAAATTTTCTTATTCAACAATATTTCTAATCTCGTCTACATTGTTTTCAGCTGCAAAATTTAGATTTCTAAACGAGAAGCTGTACACTTCTTCCGGTGTTGAAGCGGAACAGCTATTTCAATCGGATCCGGCCGCATTCGATGTATACCATCACGGCTACCAGCAACAATTGAAAAAGTGGCCTGTCAATCCACTCGATATCATTATTAAGAAAATTTTAAAAATGTATGTAAACCATAGATAAATAATTAATTAATATACTTTCCTTTTAATATTTTTATTGTAAGTTTAAAATTTAATAAAAAATTCCTCTTACATAACCAGGCCTAAGAGTCATAAAATAGCAGACATGGGCTGCGGACAAGCGGAGCTCGCCAAGAGAGTTCCTCAGTCGGTGAGTTCCTTTGACCTGGTGGCAAGCGCTCCCGGGGTCCGAGCCTGCAACATGGCCCACACTCCACTCCTCGCAGACTCCGTGGACGTGGCGGTCTACTGTTTGGCACTCATGGGGAAAGACTTGACCCAATACCTGATCGAAGCAAACAGGATTTTGAAGCAAGGGTAAGAGGTTTTGGTTTTGTCATTTACCTTTGTACAACCTCACCCGCTCATTACCCACAAACACACAAACCCCAAATCCCTCCCCGTGGTTTAGAATTAATCTCTATATATATATATATATATGAAAATTTCGTGTCGCGTTGTTTGAGGCAAATGACGTCATAAACTACTGAACCGATTTTGATAAAACTTCATAACTAAGTATGTGTAATTTGGTCCAACTTAAAAGATAGTTTTTTATTTTAAACACAAATCCAGGAGCTATGTTATTTTGTGTTTTTGTTTGAAAATCTATTAGGGCCTCGACTACAAGTAAAAGTATTGATTAGTTACGTTTCAAGTAATGCTAATTGGCGAGTAAATGTTACGAGTGTCTTGTGTCAATACCCATTGAGTAATGCTACTCGAAGATGGTGACTTTAATACTCGTATATCGGTGACTTTAAATGGCAGTTAGCCCACTTGCCACTTTACTCAGAGACGGTGAAAGAGGCCCTTAAAATACTAATAAATTGTCTGTTGTATATTGTTTGCAGAGGGCATCTCCTAATAGCAGAGGTGCAAAGTCGATTCGAAGACGTGGACGCATTCGTTGGTGATGTGCAAAGGTTGGGCTTTAAGTTGAAGAATTTGGACAAGAACGAAGACGTGTTCATGTTTTTCGAGTTCACTAAACTGACTTCGCCTCCTCTCAAGAAGTCCAAATTGCCAACGATCACTTTGAAACCGTGTTTGTATAAGAAGCGATAAAGTAGTTTTAAATGCAAGCTATTTAACTATGATAATATAGTCTATAAGGTCTATATCTATAGCAAAACTTATTGATATTGTTATGATTTATGATTATACGTGTTTGACATCTGACAGACAGATAACAATAATTGTTAAATATTATTGTAAAAAGCAAATGTGATTTTTTTAATAAAAATATTTAACGTACAAGTTGTGTTGTTACTTATTTGGAGTCATAATTAGTTTTTTTTTTAAATAACTACTTAGCTGTTGCACGCGGCTTCTTCCTTGTAACATTGTAAAATATAATATATGTTACTCGCTGATAATGTAGCTTAGCTTTTTATATGTTAAAGTTCAGTAGTTTTTGAGTTTATTCATTACAAACAAAAATACAAATTTCTCTTTGTATTACTCGTAGTATAGACAAAGAGATTTATTTAGTAGTCGGCAGCTGTGGCGTTTGCTTGTGTTGGCGACGGTAGCCACCTACCATCAAATTAATAGACCGACTGTTGACTTTTACATGGACAATTGTTAATTATTTTTAAGAAATACCAAAATTATTTTGGATTGACATACTAATAAATGGTTCTTATGGAGAACTGATTGCAAGACATCCTAAAACTGGGAGGTCTTTGGGTCTACAAATCTAAAATTATGTTCTGCTCTAATAAGTATAAGTAATATCACTAGTATTGCAAAATAAAAACATACTTTTTGAAAAATCATTTGTTTTATTTCATCAACGATTTGTTATTACTTAATTATAATAACACAATAAATCAGTCTATTCATTTACTCTTAAAAATTACAAATTAAACTAAAGGAAAACAATAACATTTCTTTATAGTAAGTAACGATTTTGTACTACAATTAATTCATTTCTAAAATGTGTTTCAACTTTAATTAAATAACTTTTGATTAAAGACGTGGCTTTATAAAAAATATTGGTTATAGTAATTTTATCTAATTTCAATTATTAGTGACCCAGACTGAAAACGATTTCTTTTTATAATTCATTAAGAGACGAATTAAATTATCATTTATGACTAAAATAATAATTATTATAGATGATTTTTCTGGACACTTAATATTAGATACTTTGGCCCAATAGTATTTTAGAGTGAAGTATTTCATATTCACACATTGAGTTCTTCCATAACGTCTTCAGCTTCGGCTCGTAGATTTTCCACTTTTTCTATGAGCATCATCTGCAATCGCAAATCAAACCAAGGTGAGGTGAGTTTTATGTCCAGTTTAAGTTAGTTTAGTTAGTGCCCAATTACTACCACCCCTTCACACAAGGCCACCGCGAATAGTCTTGACCGTCATGTGAGGGTCGCATATTCCCTTGAAAAAGTGTGTATGTATGATTAGTCACCCTGGCAGCGCTGATGAGGTGATTGGCAGCTGCGGTGGAGAGATGCGTCACTGCCGCTGCCAGGTCGGAGGCGCGCGCTTTGGCCAAGTCCTCCACTCGCTTGTACCCGGCGCGTGACAGCTGCAGTGCGCGAGCCTGTCACACAAAACGGAATTTAATTACTGTCAAGTTATTAATTACTATTATGTTGTTAGGTATATGTAATGAACTTGCCTTCTTGACCGCGGGCAACTCCATGAGCTGGTGCAGCTCCGGGGCGGCGCAGTGCTGCAGGCGAGGGGCCAGCTCCGCGAAGAGGGGCGCGAAGGGCCACAGCTGCAACTCCTCGCACACACGCGCCGCCCCCCACGCGCGACTTGTCGCACTCGCCAGCGACGCCTGCACCGCACCGCGCGACACGCAGTACCTGAGCACCACGTCCCACCTCCGTATCGTAAATGAAGCAACAAGTCCATTTCAAACCGTGTAGATATTACTTGAATTTTGAGGTAAAATATTTTTAAGTTTTAACGAGAGCACTAACTTGTCGGCGACTTCCGCGACAGGCATCTGGTTCCAGAGTTCATTCAGCATGAGGGCCATATGGAAGCGCCGCAGCACTGCCTCGTTCGCGGCGCTGAGTTGTCGGCCGGCCGCCAGCTTCACGGCGTCGGCGTCCGTTAGTCCCAGTGCTCGCAAAGTCAGCGCGTCGGCGTCGCTCAGCGCGCTGAGCAGCGCGGGGCAGTTCGCGCGCGGCAAGGCCGGCGTATCCGGCGCCACCAGGTACAGCAGGTGCAGGGGCGCGGCCAACACGAGCCCTCGCGCCGCTTGGCGCACCTCGCGCTCGAGGCGCTGCGCGGCCTCTAGCTCCATGCAGCCACGCATGGCGGCGCGCCCCAGTCCGCTCACGCTCAGTGCGTCTCCGCTCCGCTCGAGTGCACCGCACGCCACCAGCGACTGCACTGCCTCCTCGTATATCTTCTCTATCTCGGCTTCGTCTCTGAAACGTAACAAACTTCGATCAAATTCCATCAAGTAATGAGATGAGAAATAGATATAACTTATAGATTTAATTTTCACCACAATGCAAAAAATATTTTTTTCACGCATGACAATGACTGTTAGGACCTATTTATATATAGGTTTTACATCTGACAATAGAAAACACTCACGTGTCGGATTGCTGCGCTCTGAAAGTGGTTCGCATGAGACTAAGCAGCGCGTGGCGGTCTGTCGCCAGGCGCAACGCGACAGCCGACATGAGTAGCGCGGGCGCAGCTAGCACGCTGCGCACGGCAGGCAACCCCGCGCGCAGCAACGCCCGCACGCGTGGCCACTGCGCGTGCCCGCACACCAGCACGCTGTCGCCCGCAGCGCACACGCCCGCACGGCCCGCGCGCCCCACCATCTGCCGGTACGCCGCCAGAGACAGCGGGCACCGGCCCACCAGCGGCGCGCGCACTAGCACGCGCCGCGCCGGCAGGTTCACGCCAGCGGCTAGCGTGGACGTGCAGCACAGCACTGACACCACGCCCGCGCGGAACGCCTGCTCCAGCAGCGCGCGTTCCTCGCTGCCGAGCCCCGCGTGGTGGTACGCCACACCGCAGCGCACGAAACGCGTCAATTCGGCGGCAGCGCCCTCCGCTCGCAGCGCGGCTTCTAACGCACACCGCTCCGCCTTGCGGTGAGTCAACATCTCACTGCGCCCACAATCAAAACTATTAAATTGGTAGGTTACATTTGTAAGCTAGCAGCAGTTGGTTGCGCCGTGATCGAATAGTTGGCTGTCAAGTACCTTTCTTTCTTTCACGTATACCCACCTTCCTAATAATTATGGCCCTCACATTTTTCCTCTTTACCCTCTTATCAAAATAATGCACTACTGCCGATGACCGCCGCGTGAGAGGTCGAAGAGAAGAAAAAGGAACGCGCTCGCGCTTGAGCTGTTTTTCCAAGTATATATGGGTTTATCCCTAATCCGCGCCTTAACTCGTTCTCGGAAGTGAAGTGATTCATCCGCACCTTATCGCTGAACATTTAAATACATGTGAACAGTGTCTGCCAGTTGGACATTCAGAGATTCCTGCAGCAGAGCGCACCAGAGCACCGGTATAAGGTATGTGCATTTCCTTCTGCTTCTAATCCTGTCCTTCAGACGGTCATATTGTTCGCTTACAGCCGCAACCAGATATACAGTCCACTAAACCGCTAATTCAGGGATTCATGGCGTGATTCTGTCGCAATCCCGCCGCAACGAAATTTAGATTTCGTCCACCCCTTTAGGGGTTTCACCGCGCCTCCATTTGTTGGTCCTTACGAACCGGATATTTTTTGTTTTTTTTCGAATCATAGGTTTCCCGCGAAACGCATTATTATACGTTACCGCGAAGAGATGTCGAGTTTATTCATACCTATTAGTATAAATTAATATTTCATATAATTTAGTTGCATTCGTATAAATAATCCGCATTCCCGTTAGATTTATTTAGATAAACGCATTAGAATTATTTGTACGCACGCATCCGTATTCATATACCTACATTAGTTTAATAATTTGAATTTCGCGCGCTCCGCACCGAACGTTGTTTCTTAGCTACCTACTTGTATTATTATTATTTCGCTTTTCGCACGAAATGTCTAAGACAAAAGCAACCGACGCAAAACATAATAATGAGCTTGTGCTATTACAATCGAAACTTGATGCACTTTTTGAAAATATACAACGAGTGTATGATTTGTCAAAAGAGGTTCATATTAACGATGAAAATAAAGAGAATTTTTTGTGTTCCGTAGAAACGTTAGAAGATACGCGTTCTGAATTTAAGAATATTGTTGATCGTTTAAATAAAACATTACTCCTGGTAGACCCGGAAACCGCACCTAGTTATCAATGTTTGAATGCCTTCGAAGACCTTTACTGTCGAATTAAACGCGTATTGAAGCGTATCGAGTCCGTACCGTCGAGGGTGGACAGCGCTGACCACGACCAGAAGGGTTCAACTGACCGCGTAGATATGAGATATAGGATGCCTGCCCTTCCGCCTATAGAAATTATGTCATTTGATGGGGATATACGTACCTGGCCTTTGTTCTATGCAGGTTTTAAGTCATTGGTACATGATAATCCGCATTTAAACAATTCGGAAAAATTATATTATCTGATGGGCAAGCTTTCCAGTAAGGCGCAATCTGTATTTTCGGGTATTACACCATGCGCAGATAATTATGATACTATATTAAAATGTCTCATTGATAGATATCAGGATATTCGTACGATTGCAAATACCTACTTGGAACAGATGATGAATGTTAAATTAAACGGTCCCGCCTCGGAGTCTAAGTTCCAATTATTTATGGATCAGTTTGTAACTGCCGCGAACGCATTGAAAAATTTGAAACTCGAAGATTTGTCAGATTTTATTATGTTACATATGGCATTAAAGAAGTTTGATTTGGATACCGTCCGCGCTTTTGAATCACAGTATCGCGAGTATAAGATACCTACTTTCACGCAACTAACTGACTTTATTAGGAGTCAGCATAAAATATTCCATAACGCGCAGAGCCCGCCTACTTACAATAATAGTAATAGTACATATAAACCGCGAAATCGTATACCAAATACGCACACTTATGTAGCAGTGTTACCTGCACGTAAGAAATGTCTCTGTGAAAACATTGTGCACGATCACCTTTACAAATGTCCACAGTTTAATGATTTAACACCTTCATTACGTTTTAAATTAGTTAAAGAACGTTACGCGTGCATAAATTGTCTTAGTTTAAAACATAAATCTCGCGAGTGTGCTTCAAGTGTTAAATGTCGTAGTTGTAATCAAAAACATCATTCCGCGTTACATTTTGAAAATCATAATTTGAAGGTTCAAACCGCATCGCAATCGGACGAGCCGACTCGCTCTCCGTCGACACATTTTACCGCGAGACAGACGCCTCGAGCTAGATCGCCTACTGATGCGCGTGATATGAATGTCTCGTCTATGCACACATTCATCGCTGCGCCGATTGAGAATGCCGTCAATAGTAGCGGTCTGAACGCGCAATGTATGCAACACTCGTCGAAACTTTGAATATATGTAATTTAGCACAATTTAATGATATACCGAACCTCAATGACCGTTATCTAGATCTCGCACTTACCAGTCTTCAATCAATTTCCATATCTGTTGCTGATCCAGTATGTAACCTTGATAAGCATCACTTGGCCTACTTGCTCAATATTCCTAAACTGAAGTGTGTCAAATCTGTTAAACCCAATATTTCTAAACGATTCAATTTCAACAAATGCAACTTCGATAAAATTAAACATGAACTGAAACAGATCAACTGGTATGACCTCTTACTTGGTGAAGATGTTGATGAATGCACTACAACTTTTTACAAAGAGTTAAATCGTGTAATTCATAAACATACACCTATATCTAAAAAATCACTTAAATATCCTGTATGGTACAGTAGGGCTCTTGTTAGAAGTATTGATGAAAAAAATAAACACCACAAACTATATAAGAAATATGGCAACCCTCGTGACTACGATACGTATTCTTTACTTCGCGCTAGATGCAAGACTCTCCAGCGTCAATGTCACAAAAGTTTTATATCATCAATTGAGGACTCCTTACATCACAATACTAAAACTTTTTGGACATACATAAATGGCAGAAAGGATAGGGTCTCCATACCTCTGAAAATGCACTACAATGGAAAGTTGTCTTCTGAAACCCTTGACACATGTGAACTTTTTTCCGAGTACTTCAGTTCTGTTTTTGATGAGGTCCACTCGGACACAAACATTCCATTGCCAAATATAAATGTTAAGGTCTCTGATACACTAGCACACTTTGAAGTTGACAATGACAAAGTCTTTGCCAAACTCAACAAACTTAATATATACAAAGGTGCCGGCCCTGATGGTATACCCCCCGTTGTCTATAAAACGTGTGCTCGTGAACTATGTGCACCGCTATCAATTCTGTACAACATATCCATTAAGACGGGTGTTTTCCCGGCATGTTGGAAATCGGCTTATATAATACCAATCTTTAAAAACGGTGATAAATCTAGCTGCTCAAACTATAGACCTATCAGTATCCTGGCTTGCCCCGCTAAAGTGCTTGAGTCTATTGCTTATGTACCGATATACAGCCATTTTAAGCAGTTCTTGTCTGAAAAACAGCACGGTTTTGTCAAAAATAGGTCTACTTTGACTAACTTGCTTGAATACAAAAGTTATCTATGTGGTGTATTTGCGACTGGGGGCCAAGTTGATGCTATTTACACTGATTTCAGCAAGGCTTTCGATCGAGTTAATCATTCTCTGCTTGAACACAAGTTAATACAATATGGCTTTCACGGTAATCTCTTACGCTGGATTGTATCTTATTTAAGTAACAGGAGTCAGCTGGTTGCACTAAAAGGTTTTGTATCTTCACCAAAACCGGTCCTCTCCGGAGTGCCCCAAGGATCACTGTTAGGGCCACTTTTATTTGTCATTTTTATAAATGATCTGGTTGGACTTTTGCGGTCTTCCTGTCTCCTTTACGCTGATGACTTGAAACTGTTTGCGTCTATTGATAATCAAAGTGATTGTGTTACTCTTCAGGGGGATATTGATGTTCTGGCCGATTGGTGTACTTTAAACAGGATGACCCTGAATGTTGATAAATGTCAAACTATCACATTTACATGCAAATTTCACAAAATTATAAATAATTATTATATTCGTGATTTTCCATTGAGACGTGTATTTGTGATTAGAGATTTAGGTGTTCTTTTTGACGATAAACTCACATTTAGAGATCATTATGATTACATTGTCAATAGATGCAACAAATTATTAGGCTTTACCTTAAGGTCCACTAAGCAATTTAAAAAGCCAGCTTCCACTATTTCCTTGTTTTGTGCGTTAGTGAGGAGTGTTCTTGAGTATTGCTGCCCAGTTTGGTCTCCCTTCTATTCTGTGCACATTAATAGGATTGAGTCTCTGCAGAAAAGACTTCTAAAAATAATTTTATATAGAAATGGACTGGGTCGTACACACCAAAGTTATACTGATCGCCTTCGGAGTTTCGGCCTATTATCTCTGGAAGATCGACGAAGGAGATATGATATTGTCTGTCTTCATAAAATATTGCACTCGTCTTGGGATTGTTTGAATCTACTCTCGGAGATTAGGATTAAAACTAAATATAGGTCACGCTCTCCCCACTCGGGTCCCTTTTCCATCCAGGCATATAGGAACAACACGTCATACTACAATCCCCTAGTTAGGATGTGTCGAACCTACAATGACATGGTGACTGGATCTGAGGTGGATATTGACATATTTGACAGTAGGTTCCCTTTATTTAAAGCTAGATTAGGGTTGTTATTTAGGTAGGCTAATGTTTTGTTTGTTTTATTTACTTTTAATAATTAGTGTTAATTAGTTAAGTTACTTAATTGTTCTAATTAGTGTTTATTTAGTATTAAGTTAATCATGTTAGGCACTCAATTTGGGAATACAATTTAGCTAATAATTTTACACATGTATCCTTGTTTTCACAAATTTAATTGTATTCTGTCTGTGTGCTTTGTTTAATAAATAAATAAATAAATAAACACACTACTGTATTACTATCAACCGCTCAAGTTATTATTTATGATAGTAAGGGGCGCTCGCAATTTGTAAAGTGTTTGCTTGATTCGGGATCGCAGCGTAACTTTATAACTAACGAATGTTGTGCGCGCTTAGGTTTGAATTGTAATAAAGATATACAAACGATTGTTCGCGGTTTCGGTGGTACAGAGAAGTCTATTAGAGGCGCAACGGACTTTGAAATATTTTCTCGTTATTCGGATAACGTTCATTATGACGTATCGGCGCTTATTGTCGATCGGATAACGGACAAGCTGCCTTCTAGTCCGGTCGATCAATCCACGCTCGTGCACATAAGGGGATTGCCGCTTGCGGATAGTACTTTCGCAACTCCTTCGGAAGTAGAAGTCCTAATTGGAGCTGATATTTTCCCACACTTATTATTACCGGGCACGGTACAGGGTAATATTAGTGGAATGCCGCGAGCCGTAGAAACTGTTTTTGGATACATAATTATGGGATCAGCTCCGGTCTTGATGCCTCGAAATAGGTCATTGTTAAAATCCGCATCCGCCTGTTGTACCGTCATGCAACAGTCTTCTTTGGACAACCTCCATAAAAGGTTTCGGGAGTTAGAGGAGGTCTCTGCTCCGCCCGCCCACAGTCAAGACGATCTTGAATGTGAGACGCATTTTCGTACTACCACTACGCGCGAGGATAACAGAAGATACACCGTGGCGCTGCCGTTTAGAGACGATGTATATAAATTAGGAGATTCTTACTCCGCTGCCCGCAGACAATTTCTATGCTTAGAACACAAGTTAGAATGTTCGAGTATGCCGCGCTCCGCCTATGACAGCAGCACAGCTGCCGCGATAGAAGTGCCAGATATAAAGCCGCTTACACACACAGTGACCGCTACTTCGACTGATTCTTTGATTTATGTACTCGCTACTCGTACCTCTTCGTGGTCAAAGTTACTACGCATAATTGTTTATATTTATCGTTTTTTGAAGTTATTACCGCGCAGAACACATATAAGGAGTTCAGATTTAAATTTCGCTGAAAATAAAATAATACTCGTACTTCAGAATATATATTTTGCTGATGACATAATTAAGTTAAAACGTAACCAAAGCTGTTCGAATGCTTTGCAAAAATTACACCCATTTTTTGACGAAAATGGTATTATACGTGTTGGCGGTCGGCTATCAAATGCTGACGTTAGTTATTCGCAAAGATATCCGTCCGTACTCCCGCGACGCGACCACGTTATAGATATGATAATCGATTATTATCATAAGACTCATTTACACGCCGGTCCAGAGCTTCTTATGTCTATACTTAGACAGAAGTACTGGATAATTGCAGCACGAAATATAATTCGATACCGCATACATAAATGTAACACTTGCTTTAGAGCTAAACCGCGTCCGTCTTATCCTTTAATGGCGGATTTACCCGCGTATCGCGTTAATAAAGTGAGCAAACCATTTTTGCATACAGGCTGCGATTATGCAGGTCCATTGCAATACACGCCCGTACGCGGCAGAGGTGTTAGAAGCAGTAAGGCATGGATTTGTATTTTCACGTGTCTTACAACGCGTTGTCTACATATTGAATTAGCAACAGAGTTAAGCACAGTCGCTTTCCTTGCAGCACTAAAGCGTTTTCTTTCTCGCCGCGGCCCGGTTCAGTGTCTTTACTCAGACAACGGCACGAACTTTGTAGGATGTCGTTCATACTTGCGAGATTTTTATAAGTTCCTTGACGAATATCGCCCGCGACTTGAACATGAGCTAGCCGAAGATCGCATTGAATTTAAGCAGATCCCGCCAGCCAGCCCTCATTGGGGAGGATGCTGGGAGTCCATGGTAAAGATAGTCAAGTCTCATTTGTTCAAGGTCATAGGAAAGCAGATACTGTCGTATGAGGAATTATTAACAGTGCTTACTCAGGTCGAGGCACTTGTAAACTCGCGCCCGCTAACTGCTATGAGTGGCGATCCCGCTGAGCCGTCAGCTCTAACGCCAGCTCATTTTTTGCATAACGCACCGCTATTGTCGCTACCCGCACCACAAATAGACTCTTCTAGCTTACGCGAGAGACATTCGCTGTTGGATAAAATGGTCCAGTCCTTCTGGAAACGTTGGAGGATAGAATATTTGCATAAATTGCAAGCTCGCTCCAAGTGGACTACGCCTTCCACTCCCATTTCGCTAGGGTCAGTTGTTGTCATTATGATAGATAATGCGCCACCGCTTGCATGGCCGCTAGGTGTGGTGGAGGCTGTTCACCCTTCGAAGGACGGAACAACGCGCGTAGTTACTGTTAGGACGAGTAGGGGAAGCTTCGTGCGCCCAGTAGTTAGACTTTGTCCTTTGCCTAGTCAATAACCGCGTTTATAGGCAGAGTAGCATTTCTACTCATTTATACTCATTTATGAATAATAGTTAGGAATTAGGATTAGTTATAGTTTAGTATACTCGTTTAGTAGTAGATAGTTATTAGTTATGTAACCGCATTTATTATCACCTAGTTTTAGGATTAGTTATTAGGAACCGCATTTATTTTCGCGTAAAAACCGCATTCTTTCTTTTGAATAACCGCATCTTTTTTCGTATAAATTAACGCATATCGTTAAAACAACCGCATCTCGTTTAGCATTATTTACCGCATTTCTTTCGCATTCGCATTGTGAGATCTTTAAAGGTGACCCTTTAAGGCCGGGGGAGATGGTTGCGCCGTGATCGAATAGTTGGCTGTCAAGTACCTTTCTTTCTTTCACGTATACCCACCTTCCTAATAATTATGGCCCTCACATTTTTCCTCTTTACCCTCTTATCAAAATAATGCACTACTGCCGATGACCGCCGCGTGAGAGGTCGAAGAGAAGAAAAAGGAACGCGCTCGCGCTTGAGCTGTTTTTCCAAGTATATATGGGTTTATCCCTAATCCGCGCCTTAACTCGTTCTCGGAAGTGAAGTGATTCATCCGCACCTTATCGCTGAACATTTAAATACATGTGAACAGTGTCTGCCAGTTGGACATTCAGAGATTCCTGCAGCAGAGCGCACCAGAGCACCGGTATAAGGTATGTGCATTTCCTTCTGCTTCTAATCCTGTCCTTCAGACGGTCATATTGTTCGCTTACAGCCGCAACCAGATATACAGTCCACTAAACCGCTAATTCAGGGATTCATGGCGTGATTCTGTCGCAATCCCGCCGCAACGAAATTTAGATTTCGTCCACCCCTTTAGGGGTTTCACCGCGCCTCCAGCAGTTTTATAAAGTACATATCCTAAAGGTAGATAAATAAGGGTCGAGTTTGACACTTACCGCCTCTGCAGCTTGCAAAGCAGTGATGCGACGTTCTCGCAGTTGCGCTTGGTGGGACAGAACACGAGGCAACACTCTTCCGGCACCACTTCGGACACCAGACCCCCCAGGAAGTCGGGGTCCAGGGCGGTAGCCGCCGCCGAATACTGCCACAAATTACACATCATTAATCTACTAGTCTACGGGACACCCAACTTGTCATGAGTGAGTGTGACGTACGTTATAAGTAAGCTGTCGGTCGGGAACGACGTCGAGCTGGTCCGCCCAGATGAGTCGGTGCAGCATGTCGCCCAGCTTGACGTACTCGGTGAGTTGCACGGGTCGGAACTCGCGCTCGAACACCTCAGCGCGGAGGAATCGCGCCAACTCGGCCAGATTGCCGATCGTCGCGCTCATGCCCACTATTTGTATGCCCTCTACGGATCGTCGACAATTAAATTATCATTTTTTCATCTAAGCCTAGTAGGCTTTAAAAATCAATTTAATTTATAGATTCACAGTATTTTTGTGTAATAGCGGTCGCCCAATGTTCGAAATCTTAATTCATTTAAATTTCATGTAATGAACTTACGGTCTGCGAATAAAACCGTCGTTAGCAAGGTTTCGAGGGCGCTGCCGCGTCCTTCTTCACCAATCAGGTGTAACTCGTCAACCTGAAAATTCAAAACCATATATTCGTATAGTATAGCTGGTTTCCGCGACTTTATCTGCGTGGAAAAACGAAAAATATATATTTTTTTATATTAACAATTACAAACTCACCACAATGAGTCCAATTTCATTTAATCTATCGCAATCGATTAAACTTCTAATTAGAGCTAATCCTTTTTCTATAGTCGCCACATATATACTGTTCTTTTTTCGACGCTTTTTCGGTGGTATGTTACCCTTGCCTGCTGCATACTCTTCCACTAAGAACTCCAATCGCAGAGCAAACGGTGACAGCGACCAAATCTACTGAACAATAATAATTATTATTATTTTTCAAGTATTAAACCAATCACAGGAAGAAATATGTAAACATTTGGAATCTCCATACCTTTTCTTGAACGATAGCCACAAAAGGCAGTATAAAGAGCGCGTTGCGTTTCCTGTTGAGAACTTCCCTCAGCATGAGGACCTCGGCAACCAATGTCTTTCCACCGCTGGTCGGTAAAGCATATATCAAATTCCGCCGCTCCTTGATTGCATCTAAATTGAGGCACTCTTCCTGCCAGTCTGAAAACAAAGTATTTTCTAAACAGTAACCGTCAAGTAAACAGTTTCAAAGAAAAACCCTTACAAACAAGTCAAAATTAGTGAAAAATGCATTCAAGTTCAAAAAAAGTAACATGGGCTATATTTTATAAAGTTTTGCAGGCAAAGTCACGTGCAACAGCTAGTGTAAAAATTAATTTAACTTACCATAAAATTTTTCAATATTCCTATACGCCTTAAATAACTCTTTTGTTACAATCGGTAGACCATAAAAAGTATTGGGATTATCTACATAGTGTTCTATTTTATTTCTTTTCTCCATTCCATTTGGTTTTAATTCTTCTACAATTGTATTTTTCTCATCAAGTAAAAAGGAATCGGTAAGAACCATTGTATCAAACAATATAGGCTCATCACCCTTCTTTGTTTCTATTCCGCAAATAGTTTTATTAGCTTCTTCGAAACAATCCTCGACCTCCTTTCGAAATACTTTTTCGCGATTCAATGTATTATTCTCACATGATCCTTCATCTGACTTGGAATAAAACATATCTTCTGATATTTCTTCAAAATCATTTACTTGATTTTTAACACATATATTTGATAACACTTGATTTTCATTTGGGATGTTTGTTTTACTGCAACTAATTAATAATTCCTTACTTTTCACATCTTTCATGGGGTAATTAAATAAATCTGGTGATGGTGTAGCAAAAATTCTGGAATCGTGATTGCTGATGGAGCCTAAAATACAAGGTATATCCATTAAGGGCAATGTAAAAACAAATTACAAGACAAAATTATTTTTTTGATATTTTCCCTACCTGAATCATGTAAGTATTCAATTTGATTGCAAGGTAATGGTGGAGATTCACATTTATCAGGCAAATTCAGTATTGAGGCTAGTCGACGATTATTGGAATTGTTTTCACACTGAGAACCATTGTTTTCTTTACTAAAAGCATTTTGTGATTTCAAATTTAATTGTGTACTAAGTCGCCGTCGCTTTGGTGTTTTTAATATATAATCGGGCGTTTGTACATTTCTCGAACTCATCTCATTACGTAGTACGTAGAGATATTATTATAGTGATAATTATATTTACTGTATTATATTTTATCAACTATACATTTACAATTTCAGACCATACAACATAAACAAAAAACAAACTTGAACATCGCCCGCCGCGCCGGCACAAGCGTGACAGAGACGACACACGCTGTCATTTGTCAGTGTCAACTGTCAATGTCACTGTCTTTGACTCCCACACAGAGCATTTAATAAGTGAGTTGACCCCGGCAGATTGATGAACAAGAAAAATGACATCATTTGAAATGTATAATTAATATAATAAAATTATAGTCATTTTTTATCGTATTGTATCAATCACAGCGACCAAATCAAAAGCAAGGCACAAAAATTATTGGGTAGTGGGTAGATGGTTCACATCGCAGTATTCGCAGTTGTGTTGTGGTTAGGGAGTAGCAAGGAATATATATACTCTCTAGGGGGAGTATATGTATAGTGACATCGCTCGCTTCCTCTAGGTACGCAGAGCAAAGATGCAGCCACAAACTAAATAGTAAGTAGATAGATACTAACGTATGATTAATTTTATCATTAGGTACTATTACGTCGAGATACATCGATCTCTGTCCCTTCCAAAGTTTACCCTTGTTAAGACAACAAAATTTAACTTTTGAAACTTTCTTAGTACATTATACCTTACCAGAAAAATATTCTCTAGGAAATGTTCTCTAATAGGTACCTATAATTCATTATACATATAAGTAGGTAACCGTTTTTATCGTAAAATGAGTCGAAAGAGGAGATATTGTCAAAAAGCTCTATGTTTTTAGGCGCAATTTTTTCAATAAGTATATCGGCGCGAGTGGCAAAGTAGAATTTCAAAAAGCACATTGAAATCTATAAAATCAGAACCACCATTTTCAAAACACCCGGAAGACTTGTCAAAACATTAAAATTGGAGTCTCTTTAAATTTAATAATGCAGAGATTTTCATTATGAAAAACATTTTTATTCATGGATGCAATAGGTAGGTAATTAGGTAATCATGTAAAAAAAACTAGTTCTTACATTTATAGTTTTGGGAGTTATCTCTTTGTGCAAACTTTGACGTAGATAGACACGGTACGCCCACTAACAAAAAGCGAGGTTAGGGGGCCTAGACAAGTTGCATTCGCTCCGGAGCGATTCGATTCGAAAGAATAAAATGTATGGGATGTGTCACGTGATTTACCGACGGCATATGTCAATCCAATACATTTTTTTGTTAACGAACTTCGTTATCGTTTTTACAATGTCACTTTGTCTAGGCCCCCAGGAACGATACCCGTATTCCAATATTTTTGATAAATAACCGAAATTTCTTTAGTTCGATATAATATGATGTGCGGAAAGATTACTCGCTCGAATCTGCAATTCTTTAATTATTTTAGAATAGGGGTCGTTTTCAGTTTCACCCTTAAAAAATAAAAAGCAACACAGGGTCAGGGTCAACTCTGAAGTAGAGGATAAGCAAAACCTAAATCCAAATTTTTGTACAAATCGGTTCTGTTTGGCAAAATTATACAGTACTAGCTGCTGCACGCGACTTCGCCCGCGTAACTTTATAAAATTAGTCAGTCATAAATGATAAGAAAGTCACATTGAAGTCATTCTAAATGTCATCTTAATCATCATCTTACCCGTAAGAACGTCCACTGCTGGACATAGGTTTCCACCACCATAATTTTTCAATAAGACCGATTTAAGCCGTTGTGAGATCATCTATCCACCTTGAGGTCCACCGTGGCCTCCACTCAAGGACCTTCTGGCCCCAGCGGCCTTCAAAGTATACTCCGTTGTAAATCTTTAATTTAGTATTTCAATGGCAGCAATATTTAGCAAAAAACCCATCGAAATACTACCTAGGAAACCCCTTACTTTTAAGTACCTACATTTTATTTTCACCTACTCATGTGCAAGGTATGTACCACAATACAACGGACAGGGGGCGAAACCCTGCACTAAGTTCCAACTTTGAAAAGTTAATTTATATAGTTGGCTCTGTCGAGAATCGAATCCCTGAGTCAGAGCACTAAGGTTTAACCACTCGACCAATGGATATGTACCTAAGGATGTTTGTAAAAGGAAAGAACAGAAAAGGTTCCCACAGGTCTGGCGCCATGACACGTCAAGTTGCACCCGCGGCGGGCAGACGCAAGGTGGCGGTCCCTTTAGAAACCGGAGCTGGGTCGTTTTCTTCAAAAATGTCCGGTGCTAAATATAGGCGCGGCGTGAGGGCGGGCGGCGGGGTACCGCGGCTCGGCTTCGCGCCGCCCGCCTTCGGTCAGAGCCGCCCCGGTCGCCGCGGACTCCACATTCCAACGTCGCTGTGCTGCCGGTCCACGAACCAGTGCGAGTGACTGAGTGACCGTCTTCAACCCGTGCGACGTAAGTGCCGTGCCGTGTCACCGAGTGCCAGTGTTGTGTGAAGGGACCCTTAGTGCTCAAAAAGTTTGGGATGCGCAGACGCCGAGGAGGGTCCGGGTCTATAAATATCGCGGCCGCTGTGTGCCAAATCGGGCCGCGCCGCCTCGCGGAAATAGCAGCGCCTTGTATAGTGCGTCGGATTACGTTACACGGATCCCGTAACGCGCTGCACTGCAACCCAGGCCTGACTCGACCCCCTAAACACGCACCATGAGACCTCTAATCACACACACTACATAACCATGTCACTCTTTACGAAAATTTCAAATACTCATATTAATTGCGAGAGTAACTATGTTAAGTTTTCGCCGCTCACTGTTAAACCGCTGAGTTGATTTCGATAAAATTTGGTATGATGATAATTTTTCCATAAACATAGTGGTAGAATACTTATATAGACTACTCTTTAAGTTTTAATAGGCGCGGAGCCATACACCAAGTTCAGACAGTTTGTAAAATAATGCCACACGTCCAAAGAATCGCACTGATTTCGACTAAACCATTTAATTATGATAGTTATCTATCATTTGATTTAAAAGCAATTAATTAATCAATTAATTTCAGAATAAAATAAAGAGTCAGCTTATATTTAACAAAATTTTATGAAATTCACTTGATCCGAAAAGTATAATCCTGTTCTTTGATCTTATTTCCGATTATTTTCTTATTGAATTATTAGTTATTATTCAGTTATTAGCGTTTTAATTTTTTTCAAAAACCTCGTTTATAACCGGATATTATGTCATTGTTGTGTGGTCATGGTCATAAGTTAGTCAATTTTGTAAGGTCGTTAATTTAAATTTTTAATTTTAAAGATAACTTCGGAAAGGAACAGTTCTAAATTTACACCAAGATATAAATTATTTCGGTCTGAGTAGGTTTTTTATCGTCAATACTTTTGATAATATGCAGTTTATCATTAAGTGGATATTATATGTGTACAGTAGTGTACCTACAATACTTCGAAGTTCAGGTGACAACAATGAATATACCTATGGCTCAAAAAAGCGCGAAACGTATTTCGATTAAAACTCAGAGTTGACCTTTTTCTGGACAAATGTTAGAAGAATTTTCCGCGGATCCGATAGTAATATAAAAATTGTAACGTCCGAGTCACGGAATCCTGGGCAACGTATAGTCGGGATGTGGAATCCAATTTTACACTCGGTTTGAACGCGTGCCAGCTACGTGACCGTCCGTAGGTGTGCTTAATGGCAACGAAAGATAAAACCACTAAAAATAAAACGTTCCATAAACAATAAGAACGTTGAGCAAGTTTTAGACATACCCACGCGAATACCTTCACATCTGGCGCCCGATAAATGAATACTGAATAGGTATACGCATTTGGCACATCGTTCGACACATTCGTTAATAATATCGAACTTGATTAATTAAATGCGAACAAGACAAACAATTCTTCCTACAATGATAAACGAACATGATTTGCCAATATATCGGGATGCGAAAATAATAATAGCTGAAGACAATGAAAACAAAAACATATTTAACTGTCTAATTCTTCTTTCAGAATAATAAACCAACACCATGTCTGACGAGGAAGAATATTCGTAAGTATTAAATCAAATGCAAATTATATTTCTTCAATTTTTTGCGAGGTAACACTGATAAATACATAATTGCCTACTATATACTATACACCAGAAATACTGACACACTTTCAACAAGTTCAAGAGCCTCCCTCGTAGAGTCGTAACCCTTGCATAATGTATCATAATGAAGATATTTGTTTACTCGTTATACCCGCAGGTGCTAACAGAAACGATCCTTTATGTTGTGTGTCCCTGAATAATAGTGTATGTGTATCTTGAATGTGTACATCAATACCTATATGTGACCATCTCATTCACAGTGGCTCCGAGGAGGAGGAAGTAGAAGAAGTCGTGGAGACGTAAGTATTTGATTCAGCTCAATCGTCTCAAATTGATCTCCGAGTACCTAACTCTATAGTTCTTATTAGATTTTAGATTCTGTTTGGATTTTGACAATTTCAGCTTCTCTGGGCCTGGTCTCTTTGCCTTGGCGAGTCTATCATATTTCAGAATTAGTAGTGACATTTGATTTTACTGTGTACAACGTGTGGTCGAATTGAGGCATGGTTTAAGTTTTCAACCGTAGAAACTTCGATTTGCCAACACATTTTGGGCTTATTGCACGCCCTCACCGAACCCTATTTTCTCTTGTTGCAGGAAGTAAGTTGCGTGCCCTTTCAGTCGGTCCGGCACTTACGCTCCCTACGCTAATTTAGGCTAAGTCTAGTGCCGCACGTAACGCTTGTAACTTAGTGCTTATATTCGCTTCTGTTGCTTTCAGAATACCATCACTGTTAGGAGCTGTCCTAGAGCACAACCGCGCCTATTAATACTGAAATCTCTAACGTAACAAACCATTTCAACTAACTCGACAAGCGTAAGTTTACGCTCAAATAATTGTTCTATGAGTGATTTTGTCCGCAATTTAAGCTACTTTTAACGCTTCATGCTTTTATTGAATTCTTTATTATATTTACACATATTTTGTTCAATTTTTCTAATCATGATTTTTTTTCTTTACTTCGCTGCTGCCGTTTTACATGAAGACCTGCCCCGAAACCAGAGTAAGTGGAATATGTTCGTTACAATTTGAAATTGTGCTTCGCTTCCTAGTCAAAATTGTGGTGACAACTTTGGAATGCAAAAGCTATTGGCATTTAAATTAACTTTCTTATTAATGACTTCTATGTAATGTAGGCAAAATTATTGTAAAGATGGTTGTCAACTTTGTAAAAAAATATCGGGCCGAATTGCTGTGATGTTTGTGAACGTACGCGAATTTAATATCTCACTGCTTCATAGTTCCTCTTTAAGTTGATTTAATGAGATGTAGAATATTGTGGAGTGAAGTGGAGGCTGATTGTTGTTTTCTTTTTCTAGGAGTAGACCATCAATCGCGTAAGTTGCACCGCTATCTGTGGTGTCACTAACTGTTACTCTCTCATTAACTTGTACGGCGCGCGCGCAACTTTCTACCGCTCCCTAAATATCTATAGTACCGCCACCGACCAGATGACCGCTTGTTCGGGAATCTTGTACAGTCGAGAGAAAAAAAAAGCTATTTTATTAACCACCCGTTCTTAGTAGTCGATACAGATTATGACAATTATAAAAATTCTAAACCTAAAAAATAGTTTTTCGCTGCATTGTAAGTGCAGATTACATTGAAATTATTGTGTAGAACCTCTGATTTTTAAGATATATATTTTAAATTTTCAAAAAGAAAAAAAAAGTGGGTCCGGAAACTTTTATAAAAAATCAGAATTTAATTTTTCTTAAAATTTATATATATATTTTTAATGTTATAATCTGTAGCAACTTCCAGGGACGGATGGTGTGGTATGTTATATGGTTTTTTCTGATTCCGACTGTACCCACGTTACCGCCGTCGGCTATTTCTAGCGGTCGGCAGGCGTTCTATTTTTGAATTCTTTGCGCTCGCGCCGTTCGGCCAACGGCAACGCTCAAAATGTCGGTCAACATTGATCGCACCCGTTGCCACGCTATAAAGAATCGTTGCATGTTACCTACTACCGAAGCATGATTACCTAGACAATAATAATTATCTATATATGTAATTCGTATCGTTATTCTCATGAGTCATGACACATTACACATCAGCCTATATATTATCTCGACATAAAAGAAATGACAAACAAAATATACAGCAAATTACACACAGATCGTAGCCTATTTATATTTATTCAAAAAAAATAATAATCCATTGCCAAAATATAACCTCAAATGATTATCAAGTGTTAAATAAATTGTTAACAGTTCTAATTTTATTCTCATTAATGAGTTTTAACAATATGTAACTGAAGCCGCACATGTGCGTGACGCAATGCCGACATACACCTTGTTAAAACTGTTATCGCCGTAACAGAAGTGGTATGTCTAATCTTATGTATTGTTCGCCGTTATAACTGTTTCATTAACAGTAACATTTTTACCATTGAAAAAAGGGATTTCTAAAGAATATTTCACTTTTCAGGGGCGAGGGAGATCCAGAATTCATCAAGGTGAGTGATTCGTAAATCATCATTTTTTCATCATCATCATCATCATCATCATCATCATGTAAAACATATTTCAATATAAATAATATTCTATTACAATTGATTATAGCGTCAAGACCAGAAGCGGTCGGACTTGGACGAGCAATTGAAGGAATACATTAACGAATGGCGCAAACAACGGTCCAAGGAAGAGGACGAGCTCAAGCGCCTCAAGGAGAAGCAGGCCAAGCGCAAGGTGAGGCAACATTATATATTCCTTAAGATCGCTAGGCAAAAGTGAACAGATGTGTTTAAACTAAAGTGATACTCTTGCAGATCTCCCGCGCCGAGGAAGAGAAACGCCTCGCCCAGAAGAAGAAGGAGGAGGAGGAGAGAAGGGTCCGTGAGATCGAAGAGAAGAAACAACGTGACATCGAGGAGAAGAGGCAACGGCTGGAGGAAGCCGAGAAGAAACGCCAGGCTATGCTCCAGGCGATGAAGGAGTCGAGCAAGACCGGACCTAACTTCACCATCCAAAAGAAGAGTGACAACGTAAGTACAAAATACAAATTTTAAAGCGCAAAACGCTTAGAGAAACCATAAATAATGTTCACACTGGGGTGGTAGTTATCGAATGTGTTAGGAACTGTTACAGAATTATTAAAATTCTCAAAAACATCAATTGAAATTCTCCCGGAGATCCAAAAGATCCCGAAAATGTGTATGCAGTAAATGACCTAATAGCTAAATAGAGGGAAGATAGATGAAGGAGTGAGGATAGGGAAATGACCTCAGGTATCCCTTAACACAAGGGAAGTAGTTTTACAAAGGGACAGATTCTGCCATCATGGATTATCTATTTGACTGTGGGATTCCTGACTACAATGACACAATGACTATTAGACTAATCAATTAATATATTTTCAACAGTTTGGCCTGAGCAACGCTCAAATTGAACGCAATAAGACCAAGGAACAACTCGAGGAAGAGAAGAAGATCTCCCTGTCCATCCGTATCAAGCCCTTGAATATTGAGAACCTTTCTGTGGACAAACTCCGACAGAAGGCTCAAGAGCTCTGGGACTGCATCATTAAGCTCGAAACTGAGAAATATGACTTAGAAGAAAGGCAAAAGAGGCAGGACTACGACGTGAGTCAAGAGAATTTTTGATTTCTCTACACAATAGGTGTCAGAATGGTGATTTTTTTTATTAAAATTTAATGTTTTTCAACAGTTAAAAGAGCTTAAAGAAAGACAGAAACAACAGCTGAGACACAAGGCTCTCAAGAAGGGTCTCGACCCTGAGGCACTCACAGGCAAGCACCCGGTAAGTCACCAGTCGGTTTACCATTTAGAATTTTAATCCCATTAATTATTTGTAATAACTGATTTTATAATTTCAGCCTAAAATCCAAGTAGCGTCCAAATACGAGCGACGCGTCGACACACGGTCCTATGACGACAAGAAGAAACTCTTCGAGGGCGTGAGTATATGATAATGATAACTAAATCAAATGAATATACAAAATTATTAGAATTCTCCATTTCAAAATTGTAACTTTCAATTTTTTTTTCACAATCTATCAAATAATCTGTCTGATAAACATATCTGATTGAAATTCTGTTAGGTTTGCTTTGAATAAATAAATTATAGTAGCTACTATCAAAAACTTCTAAACCTTTTTCTTCTAAGTAGGAGTATTGATAAAGGGTTACGCAAATGTTACGGGAATCACCTCCAAATAATATCTTCTATATTAGTTTCTTTTGGAATGTTAATCATGAAAGCTGCTGGTCATAAATTATATTTTATAATTATTTTTTGGCGACATTTAAAATTATTCTTAGCAGCAACACATCTTGACCATCCTGTATACAAGTGAACACTAAACACGAGTACAATAGCACACAATGCAATGTACTGATTTTAAACGCAGGGTTACGATACAGAAGTAGCTGAAATGATGGATAAAATTTGGAATGACAGGATGGAACAGTTCATGACCCGCAAGAAAAGTAAGGGGCGAATGTACACACAGATTTGGTGTCTTGTGCATTGGAATGCCCCCGAGGTCCTGTCGACAGCATGTCACCTAGGCATGTCCCTATGTCCCAAATGTTCACCACATATTATGTATTTGGGTATCGATGTACTACAATTATGGATTTCGCACGGACTTGGAAATTTATGGAACATTTTAAAGTGACATAATATGCGTAGTAGAGCATCATCTTTCTCATGTGAAAAATAATGTGACTTTACGTCAAGACTTGGTCGTTGCCTTTTATCATTGACACGCGAACTGCGAAGGCAAGGCTCCGCCATGATTCCGTTTCAGGCGTACTTTTTAAGTGCCGCTTTGGCATTTGTCACGCAAAATCCACACTTGTAGTACTTCGATGATTTGGAGACATTGCCCAATCGACTTGTGCCTAATTGGAGTTATGTGTTTTGGACAACTGCCATTATTGGTTTTACATTTTGACTTGTCATCGATTGGGCACTAGACGATTTGGCAGCGTGATTGTCAATAACTTGTTGCCACGTGGAAGTCAGTTGTGTAGATTCCGTGTGATGGCATTGAACCCTTGTGTTAACCATCTAGGACCTAGAGAAACTGAACAAGGACTTCCTCGAGAAGGTGTGGTCTGAGAGAGCCGAGCAGTTCGGTGGCAGGCAAAAAAGTAAGTTATAGATTTACCACAAAATAAAACCAATTTTTTTAAGATTGTACTCGCTATCAATATTTTGGGTATTAAATCTAAAGAAACCGTTTAAGCTCAAAAGATTTTTTAATAGAACTTGTTTTAATACTCAAAGTTTTGATAGTATTCAAAATTGAATTTTATACTTATTTGTTTATTTTATAGAACAACCAAATTTTGAGATTTTTAAGTAATTGTGGTAATGTACTTTATGTGTTCATATACCTATATATGTGCATCAAACATTGAACGAAGTTTTAGCATGACTACCCGAAAAAAGCAGATTTTCTGCATTTATTTTAGCATGTCACTTTTGAATTTCAACATTATACATTTATAATTTTTATAACACTGTACATTTATCGTCTCGTATCAAAATTTTGTGGTACTTTATTAATACAAGATATTACATAAATATGCAATAAGTCGATAAGTCGACAAAACACTTTAAAGTGAAAAGTGTAACCTTTATTTTGACTATAGACAAAAATATAATATTTACCTATTTGTAAACGCAACAATAAAAACTAGAACTGGCTTTTTCGCAGGTTTACAACGCGTTATACACAGATCCACAGACAGATCTCATATTTTAAATTATTTCCTTATATAAATTGGAAAACCGTAATTTAGTAAGTTATTTTGCTTAATGTTGGAATGTAAATGGAAATTGTTTTGTAGCGAGACTGCCCAAATGGTTCGGAGAACGGCCCGGCAAGAAGCAGGGCGATCCTGAATCCCCCGAGGGCGAGGAAGATGTTAAGGCCCGCGAGGAAGAGGAGGAGGAGCCCGTGTACGAGCCCGAGCCCGAGGAGGAGGAGGAGATCGTAGAGGAGGAGGAGGAGGAGGAGGAAGAGGAGGAAGAAGAGGAGGAGGAGGAGGAGGAAGAAGAAGAGGAATAAGTAAGTTCCTCAACGGATCAACATTATGCCAGCCATACACAATCAAGTCCATCGTGCGAAAGGCTTTTCCATAAATTATGTTTTTAGACCATAAACTTGATCGTGTATAGCAGGCATTACTGATACTAAGTTGGACCATTTATATAGCGCCATCTTGCAATTTTTTGAGCAAACTCAATCTACAAAAAGTAACGAGATGACGCTTTAATAAATAATTATTTAAAAAAAAAACTTTCTTTACAAGTACCTACATAAAAACAAAACTTTATCTTCCGAAATATGCGAATACAAATAAGTCACTATAGATAATCGAATTTTGTTTAGTTAGTTAGTTATTTTTCTTCTTCTCTTTTGATGTGTTGGCTCCATCAGATATTCTCTGATGATTTTGCCAGTGTCATTTGTAAAAATAGCCTTTCATATTCAATTTTTTTGTTTGTTCCAGAGATGTGAAGAGGGTTGCAAGGCGCAAGCGCGGAAGTCCATTTAACTTATTATAAATTATTTTTATTATTTATACTTTTAAATACTGTTGTACCGTTACGAAACAAAGAGCACACAAACACACATCGTCCACGTCATCTGGGACGACACCAATAAACTAATTTATTTCATAAGTTCCAAGCGTTTTTTTATTTTCCTCCACTCCCTTTCCTCTTTTCCTCATATTTATTAATACGATTTAATTTAATTAATAAACTATTAAAATATTATGAACAGCGATTATGAACTTTCATAAGAATATTGACAAATAAAAGGGGTGGGGGCTGTGCTGAGGGCGTAGGGAAGGGATGAAGGTACATTTTTTTTTCTGGTTTTTGGTCATATCGAGAATATCTGTACGAATAGCATTATAATTACGTCTGACAAAAGTTTCTATATAAAATGTTTTAAGGGAAAGTGGATACCAGATATTTTCGTCACAAGAACTTCTTACATCACAAGATCACCATGAAAGTTTTTTTTGGCACATAATTATGTGACACAACTATAATGGCTAAATTTATTGATTCACATTTTGACTATTGCAGATTTGTTGTTAACTCATTTTTACTGTCGACGTAGTATTATTGCGGTAGACAGACTCATATTCTTAGGACAACCTTGAAAACTATTCCAGGTTACCGCTTAGGCTGGTTGGTTGATTAATGGCAGACTTTTGATAGTAATAAGACCAAAAGGAAAGATAGAAATAATTTATCAATAATAATATAATATTTGATGTAATATATATGTGATAGTATTACTATTGCTAGGCGGCAGCGATGGCGGTCTCGGAGTCTTGCGCCTGCGCAGGCTTCGGGGGCGTCTTGTGCATTAGGTTGATCTTGTCGCCGAGGCTCAGCGCCATGCCCTGGCTCTTGGCGCGGATGCGCACGTGGCCGACGACGCAAGCGTCGGGCTTGTGCAGCGGCTTCTCGATGCTGAGGTTGGCGAGCGCGTCCTCGCCGAAGACGGAGCGCGCGTACAGGTTGGCGGCCATGAAGCCGCACTGGCCCGACAGCGCCTTGTCGGGCGTCAGGCAGCGCATGTTGGTGGACGCCAGCAGGTGCGCCAGGTACGCGCGCAGGTCCGTCGCGCCCGTCACCACGGACACCTTGTTCTCCCACTCGAACTCCGCCCACATCTGCCGGAACTCGGCGTCACCGCACGCCGCCGGCTGGATGTAGTCCACGATGTCCACGTGGATGTCGTTCAGCACCACCACGCCGCGGTCCATGGACGCGCCCGCCACCTCGTACACCACGTTGCCGAAGATAATGCCGTTCTCGGTGGACGCCACCTTCACGTGCGCCTTGATGGCGGCGAAGTCGCGCGGCGCCAGCACCACGGCCGCCGGCCGCTCCACGAGCCGCAGATCGCCCAGCGTGGCCAGCTCCACGGTGCAGTTCTGCAGCGTGTCGTCCGTCTGGTTCACCAGCAGCACGTCCAGCACGATGTCGTACTGGTTCACGCCCACCAACGCCTCCGCGTACACCGGGTCCGAGAACCCAGTCAGCTGGGTCACCTTTGAATAAATACAACTCAATTATGAGCTGCCTCGCCAAAATACCTCTTCTCCTTTCCATGTTAGCCAATGTCTTTTCCCGAGATTCATATACACCATTTGTTAGAAAGAAGAATCGTTTCAACAAAATAGATACAAATAAGAAATTACCTTGGACAAGCGGTTGCGGGTCTCCCCACCGGCGACTCCGGTGCCGCGTCCCTCCACCGCCTTTGACAGCGACATCTCGAAGATGTCATGGTTTGCGCCGGCAGCGTTAGGGCCTGCCAAGCGATGACAATCAAATTCATATTTATGCAGAGAGATATTGATCGCAATTGGGCTTGCGCAGTTTGCAAAACTGCGTAAGAACTGCAGAGTGGTAAAACAGTAAAACCGTCGCGGTGTTTTTGTATACAAAAATAAAACACAAGCATCACCACAGGATTTAAAGGGAATAAATAGGAATCTTACATGAAGTGTAGCTCGCATTGAAAAACGAAACGATAGCGCGTTATGTCTACGATCAAGACCATAATATTATGGTCTACGACCAAAAACACCTATACTATCCATGGTAATAAGTAGCTTAGCTTAATAAATTAATAGGAAGACAGACCTGCCAGCGCTGCGAAGACGATGCCCTCGTGCACGTCGACGACGTGTTGTGTCTTGGCGTCGCTCTGCTTCGAATCGCTGTCTGCCTCGCGGCGCTCCTGCAACAGCGCGGCGAGGGCGTCGCGCGGCGCGGACAACAGCGCGGCGCTCAGAGGCTCGGGCGTGGAGGCCGCAGCGGCCGCACGCAGCCACTGCGCCGCGTGCTCCGCGTCATCGGCCGTGAGCGCGCCGCGCCGCGTGTGGTGCGCCAGCAGCGCGGCCGCTGCGTGCAGCGCGCGCGCCGACTCGGGCCGCGACAACTTCAGCGCCAACTTGCACAGCGCCGAGCACGCGCACGCCACCGTGAAACTCTCGCCGTCGCGGAGCGCCGCGCGCAGACCTGCAATACGCACTACATATTCTCATTTCCACGTTTATATAAAGAGGACAGAATAATAACAGTAAATGAGTTCTTGTGTTTTGTTTTATGAGTACATCTATTTAGCTCAATTCAACTTCTATCTATAGAAAACAGCAATTTTAAACAGAGGTTTTTATACGTTTTATTTATACGCGTCCGTTCAGCTTTCCGACCGACGAAAACTAATTGAACCCGATTACAAAATATGTTCTTACAATTGCTTCAACTTAGACAACAGTAAAGATTTCATAAAAATCAGTTCAGTACTTAGTTTAAAAAATATGAAATTAATTCGGTTAAATTGTTGTTATCACCGTCAGTAGGCCATGAAAATGCAAACGAAGCGAGCGCGTCCATGACGGGATTGTAGGTTATAAAGGAGAAAAAAGAAAGTGCCATGGCTTCTCGATGGCACAGTAGACATGAATATGTCTCATATCATAAATGAAAAGAAAGATTTAAATGGTCCCTATCCCTATCCCTATCCCTATCCTTATCCTTATTCTTTCCCCTTATCCTTAATCCTTCTATGGTCAACAGGGATAATATATATATAAACAAACGAACAAACTATCCCTATCCCTATCCCCATCCCTATCCCTATCCCTATCCCTATCCCTATCCTTATCCTTATTCTTTCCCCTTATCCTTAATCCTTCTATGGTCAACAGGGATAAAATATATATATAAACAAACGAACAAATTATAATTAATTCATTTACGTCATGGTAACGATTTTCGTGACACACATTCTTTCGAATTAATTCATTTACGTCATGGTAACGATTTTCGTGACACACATTCTTTCGAATAGACCCCAGAGAAAAGACATATTCATGTCAAAAGACCTTGCGTCTCAGTGGCACCGGCGCCGTTCGTCTCGCGCTGCGGAAGGTTAAAGGCCGACTGCGAGGCGTAGGTGCCGTCGCTGGTGACGAGCTGGCGGGCCGGCTCCGGCTTGGCCTCGGCCGCCGGCGGCTGGGCCTCGTCGTCGGCCTGTTCGCCGGCATCCATCGTCGGCGCAGCGGCCGCCAGGATGGTCAATGCGGACTGGGCCTGCGACGGCGTCTCGGCGAACTCCGCCACCAACCACAGCGCCGCGCGGGCTACTTTGCCCACCCGGATACCGCTCACACACTCCAGCAGTTTCTATCGACCGGACCAATTTATTTGTTAATGCAAAGAGTACACAAAGAGTACGAGGGATGTCGGTAAAAGTTTGGTACCTGATAGACCTGCGGCCTGAGTTCGGGGAAGACGTGCAGGGCCTCACGCACAAAGAGCATAACGTCTGCGGCCGCCGGTTCGCTGCCCTCGCCCACCAGATCTAGCAACGCGGGTGCCACGCTGCCGCCCACCTCCGGGAACTTGAGAGCGGCTCGATGCAGCGCGCGAACGAGCAGCTGGCGGTAGCGCGCGGCGTCGTCGTGGTCGGCGGCGTGCGCGCGCGCAGCCTCTTTGCGCAGTACGCCCACCAGCTCCTCGGCGTGGCGCGGCGTCGCCAGCTGCAGCGCTAGCTCCAGCGTCTGCTTGCGCACGTCCAGGTCGGAGGAGTGGAGCACGCGCAGCACGTCCATGGCGAGCTCGGGCAGCGCGCGCGCGGCCGCCTCGCCGCCCTCCTCGCGTAGAGCGCCCAGCCGGCCGAGCACGATTAGCTTGACGTTGTTGTCGCTCTCCTTGACGATGAGGTCGATGTAGCAGGCGGCGGCGGCGCGCACGGCGGCCGGCGCCTGCGACAGCGTGACGAGCGTGCCGGCCGCCTCGTAGCGCACGGCGGCACTGCCGGCGTTCAGCAGCCCGTACACGGTGCGGATGAACCGCGCGCGCTCGGCCGGGTTCACGTGACACACCTTGTACACCAGCTCCACGATCACCAGCTGCAGGATGTCCCCGAAGCCCTGCACGCTGTCAAGTCGCGCCGCAAGGTACGACAGCGCGCGCTCCTGGTCCGCGTGCAGCAGCATAAGGAACGCGTTCCTCTTGCACGACATGTCCTGCTCCGTCTCCAGGAAGTTCGCTACCAGCTCGGGCGCGTCAGGGATCAGGAACTCGAAGTTTCTGTCCATTCACTTAGCGATTAGTAGAGCGATTGCTGTACAAATTAGGCCGTTAATTGCTACTTCGGCTGAGACTTGTACAGTATTTTTCTATAAATTGCAAGGAAATAATAGAGAAAAAACACGATGATGAAATGAAAATTCGTCATTGTCAAACCAAACACTGCTATGCGTGAAACATATAGCTACCTACTTCTGAGATATTGACATAAAAGATTTTCCTGCAAATTTTATATGAAAGTTTATTTTGAAATAAAGTTTTTTATTTGAAACTTAAGGTTGTTTCATGTATTTATTTTTTCATCGCACCATTGTTTCGTTTTCTTACAAGATTCCTATTTCTCCCATTTAAATCCTCTGCTATTTTTTGTGTTTACTTTGTAAAGAAAACTGCTTTGACTGTGTTGACTGTGTAGAATTTACTGTTTCTCCTCCTTAAAAACCACTTCAAAAATGATAAGTACCTGTAAATAGTGAATATAGCAAGAACGGCGTTCCTCCGCACGTATGAATGCCTGTGCTCGAGGCAGCTGCGGATGGCCGGCATCAGAGGCTCCAGCAGTTCCGGCTCCTTCAGTTTGCACAGGAATCGCAACGTCGAACCTCGGATGAACTCATTCGGATGTTGAAGATCCTACACAAAATTATAAAAAGATAATCCAGTCATGAAAAAGGCAGACAAACAGACGGCGTTACTTTCACATTTATGATATATAATCCAATAGAGAAATGAGGAATAACAGTAAAAAAAAGGAATATTGTAAAATGTCAGCAATAATGGCTTTATTTATTTAACAGTCTGCTATTTATTTATTTATTTAACAGTTTATGAGATAGGTTCATACTTATAAATATTCTTTTTATAAAAAAAAATAAAAAAGAAATATTTAAATAGAAGGTACAATAATAATAAATTGTTAACCTTTCTGTAAGCATCACAAACAAGAATCATTTCCTGCATCAGTTTGCCATCCGGCGTTGTCTTTGGCACTATCTCCCAAAATATGAGGAGCAGTTTCTTGATGGTGTGGTCTTGGAGGGGAAGGACAAACCTGATGATGATCATCAAAAGACCTGGTATTTTCTCACCAGACAGAATTATGCCTATGGTCTTTTTGAGAGCCTCGATTTTCTTCTTGGTATCACCTTTTTCTGAAAACAGAAAATGCTCTTGAAATTATGCGGTCATGAGGTTTATTATGTGTAATTAAGTTTTAGTACATAGTGGAATGGCATTCCTCTTTAGATATGTTTTCCTTGCCTGTCTTATGCCTTCATGCCTATACATAAACACATGTGTATGTTTGTTTGAAAATATCCAAATTTTGCTGTTCTTTGTCAAAAACATCAAAATAGGGTTCAAAGTGTCTAGGCAGATTTTATTGCAAAAAACAAAGTGTTAGACTAGTTCAATATGATAGAAATATTATTGTAGGTAAGTAATTAAATACCTTAAAGGAATTTTCAGGTCATTTATTTACAAGAACAGAATGGTCAGTAGACTGTTGTTATCGTGGCATTAAAAGATATTATAGTAAAAATATGTATTAAAATATTTTATGTTTTACAACATAAGAAAACATGGATTTTTATGATATATATATAAGAGTTTAATAATAATACACAAATATAGGAAATTTCTTACCAAGGTCAATCTTAAGTTGCATTTCATTGTGTGGTTCCGAGTCTGTTGGAAAATTAATTAAAGTATAACACGACTGCTCCACACCCGCCATATTTCTGTAAAAAAAATCTCAATCATGTAAAAAAGGGGTTGTCCTGTTCTTATAACTAGTATCAGTAATCTAGATGTCTCTTCAAAACTGTCCAGAAATTTTTATTACTGTCCTCTTGGGCATTGCCGGTGCAGAGAAGTGTTTTATTCAAAAAATTCAATAAGTTATTAATGAAATTATTATATCTAGGTAGTTATGGGTTTATTAGGTTATATCAACAAGTACAATGTATAGGCTGTATAGGACTATGTGTAATGTCCTCTAAAATAAAAGAAAAATTATCAACTAGAACATTTTAAAAAGTTGTATTTGATTAATAGCTCTGAAAACTAATTTAATTATATTGATAATAATTCAATAAATATTCTAACATGGTACTTATTTGCGATATAATATGTAAATTTAAATACTATGACACAATATTATGGAATTTATGCTCATAAATTTAAGTTTTAGTAAATATGATAAAATCTTGTTACAAATCCCAACATAATGTATTGATTTCTTTATATTTACCTGTGTTTCAGCAATAAGGAAAATTATCAGATGGTTTTGTTTTTATCCTAAATTTATTTATTTTACACAAAATTATTACAATGTGTCTACTTTTTGTAAAAAATTAAATTAATGAAATCAAGTGCAACAAACATAATGTATACCACATCCGCAAACGTCAATGTCACTTAAATGTTACGTGTCATATATAGAAACTAAAATAAATAAAGTGACTCTAGCGTTCTGTGAATATATATAGTGTTCTGTTCGCTCCAGACAAAGACATAGATAACTTTGCGTGCTATTATACGATTTACTTTTATTCAACTAAGATTTTAATCTATATTAAAAAACTTTATTAATGTTCGGCTACCGAATTCTACCGATTTTTTTATGGCAACTCTACCGAATTCATGTTTCGTTTTGAACTGTGGTTTTGAACACTGTGCTTCACAGAACTACATAATACGTACATAATATTATAATCTGTGATCTGATTACAGATTATAAATTAATATTTGTCTTGAAGTTTTAAGATTATAAATAAAGTAATATTTGTCTTGTAGTTTTAATTGGTTTTAATTTAACTAAATAAATAGTAGATACTTACTAACGTGTATTTATATTTTGTTTTTTGTTTGCTACCTTACTATCATTCCTGAATAATCTAAAAAGATTTATAGTTATATAGTCACGTTACTTCATATTATTATGGATTGTTAGCCCTAAAAGAAGAGAACGAAGAGAAGAAATATTCTATTAGATTTGCGCTGCCAATTATCAGAATGGATTTCTACATTTTGACTTTATTCTTCATTTTATTTACTTTGTGTCTGGTATATCCGCCCACTGAACTCTTAGCTGCTGGTTTCACTATACCTCAAATATTCGATAGTTTTCTTGGGAGCGAAAACAGAAACTTCGTCGGGTATCACTTGTATAGAATCGTCATTACTAAATTTATCCATTCCATGCTACCTCTTACTTACTTTTTCTATTTGTGGTGTGGTGGAATACGCTGGGCATTTTTAGCATTCGCTTCGGCTGCCGCTGCCTTGATACCTATAATGATGCTCTACCAAATAATTACATGGTGGGAAAGTGACCAGAAAAAGCACCCACTTGTTCAATCCTTCCTTCCCTATGTCACAGAGGGAATCGATTGGAGAATAATCGCAAATAGTCTTAATCATGAATTTAACAGGTAAGAAAACTATATTGAAGCATTTTTTCAACCACGATTAATTTAAGATTTTCCCGAATAATTTAATGATTGTTATATTAATAAATAAATAAAAAACATTCATTCTGTCATCCATTCAGGACAGAAGTAATATTTAAATATAAGTGAATATTCTTAGCAACTATTTAAACCCAAAAAAATGGCAAAAATTCTATCTACAAAGTGGCTGTTACAGTATTTTGTAATTATCTTTAGACCTTCCTTGGTTTGTTAAGAATCCTGCTCATGTGTTATTTTGGATAGTACCGGCATAAGGTTTATTGGGTGGTATGATGAAGCCTCATGACGAGGTTTACCCTCGCTGCAGAGCTTATTAACCCTATTGTCAATGTTAGGAGATTGAAGCGAGGCACTGTCCTATCAGGGCCAAGGTGTGCTAAGCCATAACTCCTAAAACACATCCAATTATGGTCCTGCGAATGATCATAGATTGTCATTTTTACCTTTATTTGCATTATTCTTTATAATACTAAATGATATTACAGTGTGGACAAGGTGTGTGTATCCTTGAGCACAACAAGCAAGCTCATAGCAACGGAGAGCTGGATCATCAAAGTGACTCAGTACAATGTCCAGTCTGTTAGACAAGCTGACTGCACATTGGTGGCAACAGCTGTATGTATTTTACCCACATTATCCCCTTTCCATAAGTGAAAACCGAATGAACCATTTAGCCACCAGAGTCAGATTTATCCGACATTTAATTTAGTGTCCATTTTATACCAGAGCCGGATATATACAACAAATTCCTTTATATTTAAATCATTGAGTAGCTTTCTCTTAAAAAAGGTAAATGGTTAAAAACGGTCTAGCCCTTGAGTTTTTGCAAGACTAACTCACAACTATTGATTTTTATATAAAAAAAAAAAGAGATTTACATTAAGAGTGTCTTGTTTTCTGTGTTTTAGTGTGATCTCCCTACATTCCAACTTACCGGGGAAGAAGAAGTTCAGTATTTGAACATAGACGTGATACCGACACGGGATGATATAAAGGGTTTTAAATTTCGCATCTCCACGCCCCTACTGCGAGATCTGCAGACACGTTTGATGCGGCCCGTCCGAGTTCCTGAGCACATATCGCTGTTGCCTTCGATGATTGAGAGGTTCATCACCGTATTCAAGCATTGTGTGGACCAAAACCCCATATACTATGTTGAAGAGGTATATTTTTTTACTATTCCAAAAAATTTATCACCTTTGTTGTTAATTAATCAACTGATGATTATGAAATTTTGCATACAGAAATAGGGTGTCTTTCATCAGGAAAAAAGTACTGTTCTCTCAGCTCTAGCTAGATTATTTAGCTCATTGTTTCGAGTGGTTAAGGTGTCAAAACTCTTGGATTACTTCATTGTTTCATTTCTTGGATTCTTGGATTCCTGATGAGACAAAGAACCTTTTTTAAGTGACACCTATCAAAGTGTATCTGAGGTTCCTATATGCAATACAAGCTATTAAGTTAACACAACATAAATGTTGATTCTCTAAGATGGTACAAGGTAGTCAGCTAGTAAAATATAATTTATGTGTTTATCTTTTAGCTTTATATATTTTATATGTTGCACCTGTTGCTCGATTATTTGAGATTAGCATGTTGTTTTAGCCCCTGGAGCAATGCATTGGATGTATGCAAGCGCAGGCAGACGTGAAACTGACTAGACGTTGTGCACCACCGCCTCCGGGCTACTCGGGACCTCCGATTTGCCAGTCGTGCAACTGCAGGTACGCCTACTGTCACACCAGACATTGACAAAGCCAATATACATATATAAATAAATACATTCACACATTCCACACACCATCATCTAGTTCCACAGTAAGCAACTAATCCTTGTATTATGGATACCAGACAGTTGATATACTACATAGATTACTTTTTTGTAAATACCTACATACATATCAATACTAATAATAAATCTGTAGGTATTGTATGTATGTATGTATGTATGTTCCTCCATAACTCTTAAACGAATTAACTGATTTTCATGAAACTTGGTAGACATATAGTAGAACACAGGATAGGCTACTTTTTTCTTTTTCAACGCGGACGAAGTCGCGGGCGCCAGCTAGTATAAATACAAAACATCCACGACTCATGTACAAAGGTAAAATGTTAACACACATACATTTGCCCCTAGCGGGATTCGAACCCGCGACCGTTTGGTTGACAGCTAGGGTTACTAGCCACTAGACCAAGCGTGTCGTGAAATGGCGGACAATAGGTAATGGTGATTGTATGAAAACAGGGCGCTCTGGTGCTGCACATGCATCGCTCGGTGGTGGGCCGCAAGGGCCCGCGGGCCGCCTTCCGAGTGGCTCTCGGGCCGCTGCACGTGTCCCGTATGCCGGGCCACCTTCTGCCTCCTCGACGTGAGTCCCGCCATTCTCTCCCAGACCCAAAACTAACTACAACTTGACCAGTGATTAAGTGATCGTTTGACAAGTGACCCAGTGTACAGGACATGCTTTATTTTAATGGGAATACACAGATTTTATTTGGGGGCTTACGTCAAATCTCAAAGAATGACATTCTGCAAATATCGACAAATAGTGAAGTGCAATCGCATGTGATTATAACGAAGATGCAATCAAATGAGGAAACGATGTGAGTTCCTTTTTTTTTTAATTTTATTCTGCTTATATTTATGGGTTATGTATGGTGATGGTGATATTTGAATGTCTGACCAAACAAAAAATGAGAATTTTAACTACATTCTTAAACTATGCCCTTTCTTTATTTGTCACAGGTAGTTGAAGTATCTGAAGTTGAGTTAAGATGGGGCTTAACATTTTATTAGGTTTTTTTAAATAATTTATTGTAAATTCAATAAAACACTGTATTTACATTTTAAATTATATATAAATAAATGGAAATGTTTTTTTTAAATGGTATGAACTGTTAATGAAGGCTGATGCAAAGTTTTACAATGGTGATATGGTTAATACAGGATTGTTATCAATTTAGTATAATAATTAGATAAGGCATATTTTTATTATTGGTGTATATTTAAAAATATTTGTGTCTATATTTATGTAAATGTAATGAATGTCTTTTACAGCTGAATAATCAAACTGTTCTCAAACACATAATCAGAATGAACTTATGAGTTTGAGAAGCTCCTACTTTTTGGATTGTTTGAGTATCGGCCCTATGTACAGTCGCAAACGAAAAAATAGAAAATATTAGCATATAATATAATAAATTGTTAGTATTTTAGAAGTTTGATAGGTGGGTAGTCAAATGTTTTATATACTCTTAAGTGTTTATCACCCAGAGCCCTATAGACAACACAGACAAAATTTTGAATTAGACAGACTTATCCCTGAGTAAGGGTGCTTATGACTTTGAAAACAGCAAAAAAATTTAATAATATATAACTAAAAAAACTGGCTTTCATTTAATTTGATTTGTCTGGTGACCTTGTTATGTATCATACTCTAGTCTAGGTCTTAGGCCTAACAAATGCCCTATACTTTAGGGCTATAGCTGTAAGTTTAGCTTTGATCTATAAATGTTTTTTGAACTTGAATGTGTAGGTGACCCATCTTCCAGAATATTTGATAGAATTCCGCATTAACATAAATGTAATAATATCCATGTAATCATAAGTGGTATGTTATTTATATGCATAATTATGTATGTTACCCTATTCAATAGGGCCTATTGATATTGACATTTGACATGATAAATAATACATCCGTGTTACTTATATGAAATTTTGTACAAATTTTTGGAACATTAAATATTGTTTTATAATCGTCATAGTCTTAGTTTCATTTATGTGCATAGCTTTTTCACACTGTTTCACTCGAACCTTGTTGAGATTAGTAGTTCACACACGAACGCATAAATTTGCCACCTCCATAATGAAGAGCATTAATAAAAAGTATCAAAAGTTATAGTTAGGTCTCCAGGGTTTAGTTATAGTTAGGTCTTCCAAGTCATCCATCTTTGCCAAAAATTAACAAACTTAGTGGCATATTATTATGGCAAAGCAAAAAAGAAATTATCTAGCACTACTCGTAGCTGACCCAACAGACGTCAAAAGATATTTTGTTTTTGGGATGGCAAAGCAAATGAGTAGGGTTTTACAATTTTCCGAGCTTTCTCGGGCTTCAACGTTATTTGAAAAACATAATAGTCGAAATAGTCAAGCCGTATTCAAGTTTTGCGCCTAGCAAAGCAACACAGTTGTTTGCGTAATCCTCCAAAACGTTTCAACATATTTTTATCTGTGGTTTAAATATCTACGTAGGCTATGTTTAATTTCGATTAAAAAGTAATTATAATATGTGTATTCAATACTAGGTAGGTATTAATTATATCGCAGTTAACATTTAAACGAGGCGGATATTATTGATTCCACTTGGTCATTAGGAATTGCTGATCGATCATTTTACAACGGACGCGATCGTATCTAAAATTGCTACTGCAAAGTCTGAAACATTACTGTGTGTTTATCAAATCGAAATCAAATGAACATAAACCCTCTATAATATCGAATGCTTGCTAGGAATATATATCGAAAAGTCAGTGTGAGCAAACATGATATCAGAAGCGATACGACTCTTCTTCAAGACGACGACTCTCCATGGATTCAAGTATTTGACTTCATCATATCGCTTTGACCGGTACATACAGAGAATTTGTAGTTCCTATTAATTTTTTTAAAATTTTCAAGTACCTTTTTATCTAAATAAATACTTAAAGTAAAGGTGGCTACCGCACATGCAACGCAACTGGGGAGAGGGCTCTATCTCCCTACTAACTCACTGAAACACACTTGTAAGGTACCTACAGAAGATGCTGGTCTTCTGTAAGGTGTAAGATGATTATTTTAGGGCCATAGGCAATCTAATATATTTATCTTCAAACCATCTAGCATCAAGTAGACCGTGGAGACGAGGAGACCTTTACCTATTTACAAGAAATAGTTTTAGTACAACGTCTTGGATCCCATAGGATAATAGACGTGGGAGCCAAGTGGAGGGAGGCTTCACTAGTTTCTATCAACAGTCGTGGTTTGTGTACGTTACTTCAATAAGTAGGTAAAAGGTTCCTCTCTAACGACATGGTAGGTACTTCCTGCCATTATTGGGGTGTTTCTGTCGTGTTGCTCGGCGAGCAGACCTGCCATAAAATGACTAGCTGTCTGTCGCTCTTGATCGTAAACTATAAAGTCTATACAAATTTCCAGGATGGCATGGATATTAGGATGTTGCGCTAGCGCTTGTTGTGCTGGAGGGTTATGTGCTGTGCTCTGGGCTAGATTTCTGCAGGTACCGGTTTTGTTAGTCTTGCAGCCGGCCGATGACTATGAAGAACCTATGCCGCTGGTGGCAGTCTGCTTACCGGCAGATAGAACAGCCAACACATTTCTTAAATATCTGTAAGTTATAACATATTTGTCACACACAAAGCACCTATTCTATATTTTTCATTTTCTAACGCGGACGAAGTCGCCGGTATCAGCTAGTTTTACAAATTATAGTTTTTGTAGCAACGCCGATACCAACCTGACGAGTGCGTTGAGCCGCGTGTTACAAGGCAAGCGGGTAGACAAGCAAAGACTGATGTTATTGGACAAAATAATAAAGGAGAATAACGTGATAATGCCTGAAATTATGTTCGACCGAACGCCGCCCTGTCAGTCCATCTTGAAGAAGTGTCGTTGGCAGAACAAGATGACGCCTTGCGGTAGATTGTTTCACAAGCAGATCACCGAAGGAGGAGTTTGCTGTGTCACGGAACCTTCCGCGTACGTTTCACTGTACCTACTCCTTCACTAACTCCTCAGCTTTGTTATTTGTTCGAACTTTGTTTCGAACCCACGATCGTTTGGTTAACAGCTAGGGTTACTAGTCAAAACTAGCCAAAACCTACGTCTTTAAATTTGTGTCCATTAGTTACCTACCCCAGTTTTAAATAATTAGGAACTTACCTTCTCTAAACCAACTCGTTATTATGATGTAATTTTTTTTTTCAGTATGAAACTCAATAAAAAGCGTCGCAACTATCAAACACATAAATTAAATTTAGCCCTCCATTGCTTCGATGGTTCTCTTCGGTACGAGTGTCAGGTATTTTTTTAGTCTGCATTTCTAGGGATAACGCAGGGGGTCGTACCTTTTCCTTTCCTTTCCTACCATAGAAGGAAAACATCGTACCTAAGGCATCTTTTACTGGTGTTTTCTTAGAAGACGATGGCCACACTTTATCATGAAAATTGGGTCTATGCTCCAGTTATTAGAAGTGTGAGATACTGAGTTAGTAGGTACTTAGTTAAGTATTAAAAAAGTAACTATAGGCGATTTGCGCCCAGCGCCATTTGACCCAAAATATTATATATTGTTGTGCCTACTGATTTGATATCAGTACACAATAATATACCTGATTGGTATTATTTTTAGTTCTACATAAACTACGAGGGCGAAAACTGGATAAATACGTCGCCTTTAGCCCCAGGATTAGAGTACATTGCAAAGTCGAGTTTCACCTTAGTGCAAAATTCTGATACAGACAAACTTACCCGGGAACATTGTATTTCCGATGAAAACTACTCCAGAAAGTCATGCTTGGTACGTTTTTCAACTTACTATGGTATAGAACTTAATGGATAGGTTAATTGTCAATTTATCCTAAATATCAATTAGGTATTATCAATGACGGTATGGTTATAGATATGAAGGTATGATGCCGGTTCTTCCCCGCAGAAAAGGCTTTCCTAACCGGTGATAAACTGTAAACATATCGTCTGACCTTCTGACCCTTATATTAACCGCTTGGTTTTGTAGTTGTCGTGCCCCTAGCGCCTGACTCGTAATTTTTTTATTAACAGAAATCAACACAATGATTTAAAAATAAACATTATATAAGTACCTACTTAGAGAAATATAGTCATATAGATATCCGGCACTGGCGAAATTGACACGAAAATTACTGTCGTCTTTATTTTAAGGCTAGTGTTAATGTTGTCTTTATTTTAGGTCCGTTGCATAGAGAATACATGTAATTGTTCGAACCCAATGCGACTTGTGAGGGAGAAAGAAAAAGACGTGCTTCCGTTTTGTTCAATGTCTAAAATGCATTGTTTGCGAAGAACTGGGCTTGGTAAACTTTGTCAAATACCTACATCTAATTACTAATTAATTCTATTTTATTTTAAATGATCCTTGAGGAACCGTCCTTTTTTCTGAATGAAAGGATCTCTACTTTATGTCCTTTCCTGTATCCTTGACAACGTCTATGCAAAATTTCGTTATGATCGTTGATTAATTAAGGCGTGAAAAGGTAACAGACAGAGAATCTGCCATTTAGCGAATAAGCGAGACAGAGTTACTTTCACAGTAATAATTAAAACTGAGACATATTTCTTTTTTCAGATGACATTGTTACTTGCAACTGCTTACCATCTTGTAGACAAATAACATCTGACATGTCTCTGGAAAGTACACCGTTGGACATGATCCCGTACACCATTGATCCATTGTAGTAAATTATTTTCATTACCTTAGATTAATAATTGGTCTCGCTACGCTCGACTAGATACCGCCGTCGTACTTGTAAAATGCGGCATAAAATAGTACGCCGAATTCGGCGTACCCGAGCCAGTCACACTGCAAACTGTCTGTGATGTGTACGTGCCGAATGTTTTATTAAATTTTAGGCATAATAAAATACCAGTTTGTGTACATAGTGAAACTGTGTAAAAATATAACAAAACTGTGTAAAAAGTGACGATTTTTTAAACACACTACAATAAAAAGTTGCCGCATTCACGAAGCTATTGTTTTTTTATAGCGCTCTATCTAGTCGGGCGCAGCGAGACCAATCATTTATCTATGTTCATTACCTATCATTTCATTTATGATTATTTGACAGTAGGTATCCTAGTCAGTACTTTAGGGTAAGCGAGTGCTATTTTGTCCTAAGCTTGTTAATCCAAAGCTTTCCTTAAAACTGCAATAGGATACTCAGATTTCACAGCAGAGTGTCTTTATAATCCATACACATTGGTGTATCGTCTTTTGTTACATTTTTTTTAATGTTAAGGTCGGCCAGACAGGTTGACAGTCCACTGGATGGTAAGTGGCCACCGTCGCCTATAACACAAGCAACGCCACAGGTGCCGCATGTGCTCTGAGCCGACCACAGTAGGATTAAGGATAAGGGAGAGGGAAATGGGCTCTACTAGGTATACTTAGGTATTAATTTTAACATTAAAATAAAATTCTGATGTTGCAACGTTTATTTGATTTGATTTAATGTTTTTTTCAGTCAATATTTAAATGTGACTTCATCAACTGTGTTGAACGTTCACGTGATCACATCACGAATTTTCAGGAGGAAATCAACTGAAAATTGGCTCACACTCCTATGTTAGTACCTTAGTAGTTCATTTACTTACTTACTTACCAATGTAATACTGGGTGAATAATTTAACAAATTTTTTACAGCTTCAATGGGTGGTGTTTTTAATATGTTTCTTGGAGTTGGCCTATTTAGTATATTGGAACTTCTTTTCTTGCTTATTGTGAAGATACCGATAGCATTTCGAAAATCGTCAGAAATAGAACAATCAAGAGTTTCATTTTATCATTAAAATAATCCTAAAATATTGTTTCAACTAATTTTGCTTCCTATTTATCCTACTTTATTACCTACCCAAAAACAATATAGGTACTATAGTTACTCTATTGTAGTATTACAATAGAGTAACTCATGGTACTACTTTGCCTCCTTTGCCTGCGATTTTAGTCAGCTCCATTTATTATGGCTGCTTTTAAAAGATTAATTGAAAACCAATATTTCAATGTGCTTAGCCTTTAGCCTACATACATATGTAGTTAACTAGAATTATAAACATAAACATAAGTGTCTAATAATCTAATAATTTAATTTCATTAATTTACATAATACGATTAACTTAGATTAATTATTGGTCTCGCTGCACTCGACTAGATACCGCGCTATCTAAAAACAATAGCTCCGTGAGCGGCAATTTTTTATTGTAGTGTGTGTAAAACATCGTCTCTTTTTACACAGTTTCATTACGCAAACTGGCATTTTATTATACCCAAAATGTAATAAAACATTCGGCACGTACAGACAGCTTGCAGTGTGACTGGTTCGGGTTTTCGGGTACGCCAAATTAAAAATATTAAAATCAATTATAATTGAAAAAAGCTTTATATTTCTTGGGAAAACTTTGAAAACATTAAGGTATTTTTTTATGACAGGGCACTGGCAGCACCTAACGGAACGGTAGCAATACTATATCTATGGGCAGCACTGACTTTTGTACACTTTACACACCAACACGCAGACGCACCAATCACCAACAAGCCAACACCAACAACCAACCAATACGACATTACAATCAATTGCTGTCAATGTCAACTGTCAATACAACAAACAATAATATAATACCACACCACGTGCAAACTGCACAAGTGCACACCACACATTTTCAGTAAATATTCTCAATTCTCGTTTCGATCGATTAAAAATATTAAAATTTTGAAAACGGTCAACAAGCAAGCAAGTCGTGCAATCTAACCTGTGCCATGTCATCCTGGAAGAAGGCCGCCAAGGCAAATCAAAAAATCCACAGGGAGAGGCATCAGCCAGAATCTAGAAAACACTTGGGACTCCTTGAAAAGAAGAAAGACTACAAGAAACGAGCCGATGATTACCACAAAAAGGGAAACACTCTTAAGTTATTGCGCAAGAGGACTCTGGATAAAAACCCGGACGAGTTCTACTTTCACATGATCAACTCTAAAGTCAAGGATGGGGTAATAATAAGTTATTTCCATTGAATTCTACAATAAAAACCATAAATTTATAATTACTCAAGAGACAGTTACATTTGTATATTGTGGTATTTAGTTATATTTTTCAAATTAAAAGACCTAACCTAAGTGTTTTTCGATTCAGGTACATAATGAAATCAAAAAGGATGTTGAATGTTCATCGGAACAGATTAAATTGATGCAGACGCAGGACATAAAATATATCAACATGAAAAGGACTATTGAAAGTAGGAAAATCGATAGGTTACAGGTGCGTAACAATTACCTACCTATCTTTTTTTTTTTTTTTTTTTTTTTTTTTTTTCCTTTATTAATCCACGATCGGTCGCAAGACCATAATTGAATGAGTTTTGAGAATTATGGCTTTGCGGGGAAAAGGCCAGTGCCTTGATTCCCTTATAGGACAGTACCTCGCTTCAGTCTCCTAACATTGACTGTAGGGTTTATTAGCTCTGCAGCGAGGGGGTTTTTGTGGGATGTTAACCGATCCGCGTACAATTTTTTGAACCGGTTTATCTCCGAGTTGATTGTGGGCACGTTGAGATAATTGTGAACTTCGTCATTCCTAGTGTACCAAGGTGCATTCAGAATGGTCCTAAGTGCACAATTTTGTGCGCGCTGAAGGCAGAGTATGTTGGTTTTGCTTGCAACTGCCCAAAGCTGGATGCCATATGTCCAAATAGGCTTAATTACAGTCTTGTAAATAAGCAGTTTGTTGTCCACTGACAGCACGGAGTTCCTTCCCATCAGCCAGTGCAAGCTCCTAAACCTCTGATTAACAGCATCTCTCTTTGCCTTGATGTGATATTTCCAAGTAAGACGTCTATCAAGCAGGAATCCAAGATACTTCACGTGGTTTGTGTGCGGTAGAGTGTCTGTACCAATTCTGACTGGGGGACAGTCCTCCTTCCTCAAGGTGAAGGTAATGTAGTTTGATTTCTGTGCGCTTACTCGTATGCGCCACTTACGTAGCCAATCGTCTATTTTGTCCAAGACAATCTGCAACTTCTCACTAGCCACAACGGGGCTCTGATCACAAGCAATGTAAGCAACATCGTCGGCATAGGTGGCAACAGTGACATTTTCTGAGACTGGTAGGTCAAATGTAAAGATGTTGTACAACACAGGGCCAAGCACCGAACCCTGGGGTACTCCAGCATTTATTCTGAGAAGACTAGACCTGGCGTCACCCTGTTTGACCCGAAAATATCTATCCGATAGATAAGACTCAACCATCTGGTATATGATGTGTGGCAGAGTCGACTTAATCTTGCACAGGAGGCCCCTATGCCACACACGGTCGAATGCCTGCTGAACATCTAAGAAAGCCGCGGAGCAGTACATTTTGCGCTCAAGTCCCTGCCTGGCAGCATGATACACCCGGTGAGCCTGTTCTATGGTCGAGTGCGATTTCCGAAAGCCAAACTGATGATCGGGAATAATAGCAAAGTGGTCCATGAGAATTTTGAGCCGAACCAGGAATATTCTTTCCCAAAGTTTGGATAGTACCGGCAAAAGGCTTATTGGGCGGTACGATGAAGCCTCATGAGGAGGTTTACCAGCTTTGTGGATCATGATCACTTCAGATATCTTCCATGGCGATGGGAAATGACTCAATCTGAAAATGGCGTTGAACAGACAGGCCATAAAAGTGACACACTTCCTAGGCAGTTCTTTTAGGATCCTTGGGGTGATGAGATCATAACCTGGGGCCTTCTCCGAGTCCAGCGCTCCAATTTCCTTCCATATTTCCTTTGGGGACGTTGGGCTCAATGGTAAGCACATTTGCAGATCCTGACTCAAAATGACATCCATCTCTGATTCGTCCAACAGGCTGTCATTGGGCTGAAATACGGAAGCCAAATGCGTTGCAAAAGCCTCTGCCTTCTCACAGTCCGTTCGCGCCCAGGCCCGATTTTGAGATCTTATTGGGGGTGATGACACTTGTGGTTGGTTCAAGTTCCGTGTGGCTTTCCAGAGAGAACGCTCACCTCTGCCAGATGGAGACAAAAGTTCAATATTTCTCTTGACGTCTTCATTAGCAATGTCTCTTAGGAGAAGCTTTAGTTCCCTCATGGCACGGTTAAGTTTCGTCTTGTCGGACTGGTGTCGGGACTGGTGCCACACTCTTCTTAGTCGACGTTTTTCAAGAATTTTCTCCTTTAGAAAAAGAGGTAGGGCTCGAGTTGACGATTTTTGACTTGGAGGAGGTGTATTTTTCCAAGCAGCTACTTGTATCAGGTTAGTTAGATAAAGACACGCATCGTCAATGTCCCGACCCGTCGCCAAGACCAGCCTTAGGTTAATAAGTTCGTCCAAGCAAGTGCGGAAACCCTCCCAGTCAGTCCTGGAGTTATGCAAAGTCTCTGATTGCTCACGAAGGATGACGGTAGTGCTCACAGTCAAGATCACGGGAGTATGGTCAGAACATCCATCCAACGATGACTCAATGCCTGTGTAGAGATGATTAATGCCGCAGGTCACGAAAAAGTCGAGGAGGTCTGGCAGTCTACCAGGATCAGAGGGCAAGTATGTAGGATCACCGGATGAGAGAGGGTGTAGATGGTTTTTGTCCATACAATGTATAGACCTACCTATCTAGCAAAGATAAATTAAAATTACTTGAATGTCAACTCTCACTTGCCTATACATATTGTCAAATGTATCACAATACAATTACATTGGTAACCAGCAATTGGCCCTTTTCTGGATGGCTATTAGCTGGCTTTGTACTTCTGAAATATTATAAACATATAATAATAAGTCAGTATACACATTTATGAAGTATGTTGTATATTGTTATGAATACGGAATAAATGCACTCCGCAGGGTTTTAGAAAAAATTTAAATGTTTTTTTAATAAATAGTCAATTGAAAGAAGAAAACTTAAGAGTTGAGAGTAGTTTTTTATAAATTCTAAGACCGACAACCTTTTGCTTTTAGGCAAATCCTTTATGTATATATTTATTCGGCCTTTTTGTTTTGTTTTTGACAAGCAGTTGTGTTTTTGGCAATAGGATAATAATAATTAAGGAGCATTTGCATTGGTGTATGGCTGTGTGTGTGTGTTAGGTAGGGTTCCTGCGGAAGATCAGTGCTGGCATATTATATGTCAGCAAATACTGAGTAGGGACCTTTTTGTAACTAATGACTTTTTCTTCATACTGTCTGTTTTTTTTTTTACTCTTTTTTATTGTTATTTGTTATAAATAAATAAAGGATTTGATTTGATTTGGTTTGATTTGATTTGAACATATATAATAAACTAGCTACAGGCTCCTGGCTACGCTCTGGTTCAAAATAAAAACTGTCTATCCTATCTTTTAAGTTGGACAAAGTTATACATTTTAATAAGCATTTTTTATAATAGAATAGAAATTAATTGTGTGGTGTCTCGTACGTATTTTAATAGTGTTAATGATATTTAGAATGAAATAATGCAATTAATAAACCTTACTTATTATGTATTATTGATAATTACGAAACAATGCTAATGAGTACACGCCTGTTCCGAAGGGGACTGAATGCTTTGTTTGCTTTTCCAGTCTCAACTTCACATGACCGACATAGCAGACCTCACACCGAATAAACACACATTCTTTGTAGACGAAGGAGAAGAGAAAACCTTTGATTTAGCAAAAAGACTTAATACACATCCGTCTTTGTTAGCGAGGAAGTCAAATAGACCCAAGCTGGAAGATTTGGATAAAATAAAGTTGCCAGATATTGATGAACAGGTAATATTTGCTATTTAATATTAATTTGGCTATTAACATTATTATTAAATTTGGACAATCTTGTCATGTTACAATTGGAGTTTAGTTAATGTTACAAGTCCACATTAATTTGCTAAATGTCACTTAGGTAGGATAGCCTATATAAGTAAAGTCTAAATTCATTTTGATAGGCTCTATCCAGGCCAGAATTTAGCTTTTGTTGTAATGAATAAACTCAAAAACTACTGGATCTTTTTAAAAATTCTTTCACCTATACAAAGCTAAATGATCAGCGAGCAACATAGGCTATATTTTACAGAGTTACGTGGACGAATTCGCGTACAACAGCTAGTGTGTTACAGTGTGATCTTTATCTTTAAGTTTAGCTTAATAAATACTTTTTGATCTAGTCCATGATCTGTCTTAAATTTTATAAATTGTGTATTATCAAAATCCAATTTCACCAATCATCAGTACTAATATTATAAATGCAAAAGTTTGTAACTCTCACGCAAAAACTACTGACCCAATCACCATGAAATCTTGCATACACGTTGTCTGGGACACCAGAAAGGACATAGGGTACCTTTCATCCAGAACGCGGACTGTTATATAGTAGCGAGCATTAAAACCATCTCTCCTTCATAACAATTAGATACTTTATACTACTCTTTGACTTTTAACAGGTCAAAAACGAATTCAACAAGAAAAAAATGCAGACATACAAGGAGTTGGCGAAGAGGATAGAAAGGGAGAAAGATTTAACTTTAATACAACAGAAGATGGAGTTGAAGAGACATTTGCAAAGTAAGGAGGTTAAAATATTAAAACCAAAAAAGATTGCTGCCGGCACTCCTCAGACTCCACCTGTATATGAATTTCAATATATAAGAAAAAAATGAAGTCAAAAGACTTAATTTTTTTGGATTGAATAAAACCGACAGTTATCATTCACTAGTACCTACATTATGGTTTCTTAATAATATTAAAAGTTCAGTTATGACAGTTTTTTATTGTAAAACTTGAAAAGACAGCTGCCGGCACTCCTCAAACTTCCCTTGTATTTGTGAATTTTAGTACATAAGAAAAATAAAATAAAATGTTCATATTTATTTACAATAAATAGTTTTATTTCATTGTTTTACAAATAATGTGATGAACTAGAATTAGAAATTTATTATTTTAATTTAATTATAATATAAAATAGTTTGTAACATCTCTAATTAAGTACAATCACTAAAGCGAGGCCACGGAGACAATGCAAACAATGTAAACAAACTTTTGGGAGTTCATAAAAAAGTTAATAAGAAAATATAGTTCACATGTATTTTTGTTAACTACCTAAGTACATATTTTATTCAGTAGTGCGACCATTAATATTAATAATAAATATCTTCACACAGCACTATCTAGTTCCACACTGCAACTAAATGCTTGTATTATAGATACCAGACGCTTGTGAGCATAATATTATATTGATATACTACATACATTATACTTTTTTTTTGTAAATTCATACATATTACTAATACAAAACATCCATGACTCAGGTACAAAGGTAAAATGTTAACAAACATTTGCCCCTAGCGGGATTCGAACCCGCTACCATTTGGTTGACAGCTAGGGTTACCTACTAGCCACTAGACCAAAAGTGTCTTCAAAAAATAATATTCATAAAAATGTGACCAAGTGTTTTCAAGGCGTTTTTGAAATTTTTTAAGGCTGCGGACCGTTAAAAATTGACTCTCATCGAATTTTTGGCGCTGCTTATAACATTGTTTTCAAACTGATTTAGGAAAAAACTTAGAAATATTTTTATAACCAAGAAAAATTTATAATATGGTTAATAGTTAAGTATTTTTTAAGCGTTTGTTTATAGGGTATATATTAGGTAAAAATGGAGTTAAACACAGCTCTGCCAAGCCCTACAGTATGTTGAGCTATGTTCACGGACCAATGACATAACAACTAATGATAAATTAGAAAATCTATTCAGTTGTGAAGTTTTCTTATGTAGTCGTCCTTAAATTGATCTGATTATTTTTTTGCAAAACTAATTCGTGTTCTTAAGTAAGAACGTTAAATATTGTCTTTTATCAAATTTTTCACTAATTTTTTTTTTCATTTTTAACATAGTTACGTAACAACAATTAGAAATTAACATTTATTATCATAAAGGACAAGTGTTTAGGTACAATAAAAAGCTATGGTTTCTGTATAAAAATTAAGAAAAGTAATTATTTTATTGATAAGAAAATATCGGCAATCAAACTCCTCAGTGACCGGTGAGCGGTCGTTGCGTTCAGACGTGTGCTCCGTGTTAAATTTTTACATGTTTTTTGCGATCGAACAAATATCTTTGTCTCGCTCACTCTCAGAGATTTTGCGCTTCTGTTAGCATATCGAAAGTTGCTTTACTTTATTTATTTTCAACATTATTTTCGAACTTTTTGGTAGTTAGTTAGTTTTTGTTTTTGTTATATATATTATTATTGGGTCATAATGGAAAAAGATATGCTTGTCTAAAAAAAGGAAATGCAAGTCAAATATCATAAGCATTATATATTATATTCGTATATGTTATATTATATTATATTATATTATATTATATTATATTATATTATATTATATTATATTATATTATATTATATGTTATAATAATTATAAAAAAAATTAGTATATATATTATTACTAGCTTTTATGGAAGAGTGAAGGCTCCTGGCACAGGCTCAAAAAAAGTCTTCAATCATGTAATATCATCTCAATTTCTAATAATGAAATGAACACAACCTTATTCACAATAATAATATCGATAATCTGCTAGCAACTTTTCTATATTCTAAATTAACTAAAACTAATTCTAAAAAACAAGTCTGTTTCTAATATTTCTAAAATATCTAAAATTTCTAAAACTTCTAAAATTTCTACATTTCTAACATTCTAAAATTTCTAACATTTCTAAAATTTCTTGGAGCTAGCGCGCCGACTGTATCTATTTATTGGATTAACTATTATAGCATAACAATGCATGTATAATATATTTAGAAATGTTGAAAATTGGGTATTTTCAATAACATGAAATTAAAAAATTTCTCTTTCTAAGTCTCTTTCTAAAATTTCTAAAACTTCTAAAAATTTCTACATTTCTAACATTCTAAAATTTCTAACATTCTAAAATTTCTAACATTTCTAAAATTTCTTGGAGTTAGCGCGACGACTGTATCTATTTATTGGATTAACTATTATAGCATAACAAATGCATGTATAATATATTTAGAAATGTTGAAAATTGGGTATTTTCAATAACATGAAATTAAAAAATTTCTCTTTCTAAAATTTCTAAAACTTCTAAAATTTCTACATTTCTAACATTCTAAAATTTCTAACATTTCTAAAATTTCTTGGAGCTAGCGCGCCGACTGTATCTATTTATTGGATTAACTACATATTATAGCATAACAATATATTTAGAGATGTTGAAAATTGGGTATTTTCAATAACATGAAATTAAAAAAAATCTCTTTCTAAGTCTCTTTCTAAAATTTCTAAAACTTCTAAAATTTCTAACATTCTAAAATTTCTAACATTTCTAAAATTTCTTGGAGCTAGCGCGCCGACTGTATCTATTTATTGGATTAACTATTATAGCATAACAATGCATGTATAATATATTTAGAGATGTTGAAAATTGGGTATTTTCAATAACATGAAATTAAAAAATTTCTCTTTCTAAGTCTCTTTCTAAAATTTCTAAAATTTCTAAAACTTCTAAAATTTCTAAAATTTCTAACATTCTAAAATTTCTAACATTTCTAAAATTTCTTGGAGCTAGCGCGCCGACTGTATCTATTTATTAAATTAACTATTATAGCATAACAATGCATGTATAATATATTTAGAAATGTTGAAAATTGGGTATTTTCAATAACATAAAATTAAAAAATTCTAGTAAAATATTAAAAGCAATAAGTAGAGCAAGATTCTATTGATAAATTACGAGTATTATAACGCAGGATGTCAGCGGAGGTGCTCCCCACGCGCACGGTTTTTTTCGACTCTGATTCGTAGTTTTGCACCGATAGACAGACGCCTTAACGTGTGAAAGAAAAGGACATAATAATATATAGGTACTTAATTTGGGTCGGGTTTGTTTACATTTTTTGCGTTGGCTTCTTGGCCTTACTATACTATATTCCTTACATTGTACATTACATCAGTAAGGCGGTAACTTGACGGTAACCTAACATCGTCTTTGGTTCACTTAACCCTAACATCACATCACTTTCAAAAGCACTTCTTCTAGACGACAGATTATTGTGACTGGACAACTGAATTGTTCATAATGGATTTATTATTATATACTCTTAATCCATTATATCTATTTTGGATTATACATATCGATATAGTCATAGTTATGGTTCATTGGGTCTTAATATTAGTCTAAGATCCGGCTATTGAAATATTTACCCTCATTTGTGATTTAATTATGACAAAGACTGGTAGATGATACTTATATTTGTAATTTATCAATGCAAGACAGTTTTGCCATAATTAAATAACATATGAATATGTATATTATATGTATCCAGCTATAAGTTGGAGTATTAATATTTTTACAAGTGATAGCCCAGTGGGTTGAACGGTCGGTTCAAAGATGCTAGTTCGAGGCCAAAACCTTTGAATGTTTTTCTACTCTCACATGGATTAGAAATAATAATCGCGAGACTTATTAATATTTGCTGCACTTAACTCGCGAAAGTAATTAAACGAGCCAGCAATTATAATATTTTAGAAAATCTTTACAACTCATGGCTATTGTATTGATAACCCAATATTAGAATGATATTATAGTCGCATGTTTTCCTGCAAAAACTTTTGCTTTCAGTCAGTAATTAATTTAAATTTTTGGTTCGAACAGAAGTTTCATGTTTTGTATGTAAAATAGGATCTTGGAGGTTTCCCCTGCGTATGAAATGATAAAGTGCATCATAACTGAGCCACTGAACTGAACCACTGAGCTATCATTATTAAATATGGCCTATGGCAAATTGGAGTCAGTATCTTGTAATGTATGCGTTCACCAGAGGACACATTTGTGCTTAGGATTCATGGGCGTACCGGACGCGCATTGCCAAGCGTTCGCGAATTCGCGTGAATTGCTCAGAGTGCCAATGACTCTGATCTTGTTGGGGCTGTGGACACCTTCGACCAGTTTGGACTTGAGTGCCCCTAGTGTGGAGTTGCCGCACCAGACTTGCGCGAAGCCGAGGAAGAAGAGCTGCTCGGGCGAGTATTGGGGCAAGCCGGGCAACGAGGCGCGGGCGGACGCGGGCGCTCGCTTGGCCAGTCTCGCGTAGGCTCGGAGCGCGGCGCGCAGTCCGCCATTGTCGGCGATGTTCTCGCCCTGCGTGTTGAAGCCGTGCACCGCGTGCTGCGGCAGCTGCGGCAGCTGGTACTTGTTGTACTGCTCGATAATGCACTGGACGCGCTCGTGGTAGTGCTCGAGAGTGGCCGCCGACCACCACTGCTTCAGGTTGCCCTCCTCGTCGTATCTGCGGCCCTGGTCGTCGAAGCCGTGCGTCACTTCGTGCCCCATTATAGCCCCGATCGACCCGTAGTTTATGGCTCTGCAAACACAACATCTCTTGCTCAATATAACTCTGAATAGCCTAGTAAGATGATTAGTCTGTTTCAAATTAATTATGTGTTTGTTCTTACTCAATTCCGTTTCCGTAGAACGGCGGTTGAAGAATTCCGGCTGGGAATGCTGAAACAAACGATGTAGGTATCACATTTCAAAAATCTATGTGTATTTCTATAAAACATGGCTGGTTGTTGGCCAAGAGCAAACCCATCTCTAATAAAAAAAATCCTTTAATCTCTTGAACCGGGCAAGTATAGCTTTACTTACTGACTGAATTGAGAGTAGCCGAATAAAACGCGTTGACAGTTGTCGCCGTCGCCACCCATCTGAAAAAGTCATCTATTTCGTCAAGTGCAAGATAAAATTGGTGAATAGGCATTTTGATTATAGAATTTCCTAAAATGCCAAAGCTTGAAATGTCTCTCTCTTCCTATTCTGACAATGGCCTTACAATATACAAAACAGTGCGAGTGCGCACGTGACAAGGTAACTAACTTATTTGGCTCCAATAAAAAACTTACATAAATGTGTATTTATTTAAGTAAATCATGATACGCAATATTCATATAAATGACTGCATCAAATCAAGACTTTCCAATTTTTCAAATCAAGACCAGAGCCAACTGAAAAGTTCATTTCCAAAGTTGACGCTGTCGCGAATCGAACCCGGAATCCCTGAGAGCATTAAGGGAACCACCATAACCACTCATGTTGCTTGTTAGCTTGTCTGAAGAGTTTCACATAAAAAAGACTTTCACACACATAGGTAGGTAAGTGATTTTGAAATATACCTGTTCCTGTCGGGTTTCTCGCGTAGGGAATGCAGACTCTTGTTGACGGCCGCCCAAGTTAGGTTGAGATAGGTGTCGAATAGGCTACCTTCCACCACCTCCGCCTGAAACACATTAGAATTTTTCAGAACAAACGAATAAGCACTGATTAGGTACAGACAAAAGCTCTTCTGGATTCTCATACTGTCCTCGCCATTATAGGTGGCCTATTATTGAGGATAAACTTAAGGACACTTTTCGATGAAAGTTTGCAATTTTAATTATTAAAAAAAATTAGGTTGGCCTTTTTAAACATAAATTAAAACCTAAAATGAAACTGACCAAGTATTTTATAATATTGGGGAGTATTTTGACATTTAATTAAATATTATAATTGACTACGATATATACCTATATATATTTTCATTATTATTTTCGTTTTATATAATTCTTATTTTAGTACCTACATTTAATTATGATTATACACGCCAGATGTGGCAGTGCATGAGAGCATATTTGAACTAATGAGAACTGGTTTACATTGACTCATGTTACTGGCAAATAAATGATTTAAATATGAATTTAAAAAGTGCTCGATAGTTTAGGATTGCCATGATAGGTAGTTATGAGGTATATACTGACGTGCTGGTAGTGCTTGTCGAGTTGCTCGACTGTGAGCAGCCAGGAGGGGAAGCCGACAAAGTTGCGGATGGCGCGCAGCTTGGTCAGCGTCTTGAGGCGAGTGCCGGCGTCCATCCAGTCGAGCGTGTGGACGCCGTCGGCGAAGGCCGCGCGCACGTCCTCGATCATCTCGTTGGCCTTGCGGCGCGAGGCGCCGTCGAAGTGGCGCCGCACGTACAAGTAGCTCAGCGCGACGCCGAAGTTGGCGTTCACGTTGCTCGCGCAGCTCTTCCAGCGCGGCGTCCTCTGCTGCAGCCCGAACACAGCGCGCGAGAACTCGAACCCCAGCGAGCGGAATGCGCTCAGAGTCATCGGCGCCACCGTCGAGAACACGCTCCACCACAGGAAGCGCTCTGTCCACATCGTTCACACTATATACCTGCTCATTCTTTGATAGTAGACTACCGCCAGAGTCGGATTTATCCGACAATTATTTTCGTGTCCATTCCGCCAGAGCCGGATCAATTCCTCTACTTGTATAATGTTTATTTTTAAATCATTAAGTTGTTTTCTGTTAAAAATTTAACAAAACCAAATGCTTTTTACGCATTTTCAAAATACCTACTTACCAAAGAATATGTCAAAGATGGTACCTATATAAGTACTAACTTAGTACTGGCTGTTGCACGCGAATTCGTCCGCGTACCTACTTTATAAAATATAGTCAATGTTATTTAAGTAGGTATTTGCTGATCATATAGCTTTTATGGATGAAAGATTTTTTATATTCACCACAAACAAAAATACAAATATTTTCATAAGTACTTTTAATTATATTCAAGTTATCACAAAACTATGAACACATTGTGAACGCAAAGTAAACATTACTTGTATGTCTTCATTAAAAATTAACATAGTATGCACTAAAGCTTTGCAGTAGGTAAATAGATACCTACTACTATTATAAGTACATATGTATTTTGAAAATAAGAACAATTCAAAAGTTGCATACCTATAGTGACATTTTTGGTGTCTGAGAGCAAAACCGCAAGCTTCTGAAGGTAGGGAAGGTCCATGACGATGATGCGGTCGTCGTGCGGATGCAGCGACACCGATGTGTTCGCGAACACCAGCTTCAAGTACTTCTCCCAATCGTGCTTTAATATTATTATTATTAATAGTAACATTATTACTTTCTCCTACAAGATAATAATAATAATAAATATCTTCACACATTCTAGTTCCACAATAAGCAACTAATGCTTGTATTATTGGTTTTTATTTTTTTTTGTTTAAGATTCCGATTATTGTTTTATCTGTCGAAATAATCCTTATCTTGATATGAATATAATACAAAGAGTATGCAATCAGAAATACCTCTTTCCACTGAAAAGGTCCTCCCGCGGATCCCTGGACCAGCTGAGTGACACTCACTTCGTGGAACAGGTGAGTTCCACTTCGCCTCACTTCCATGGGAGTCATTATCTGAAAGTATATGATTACAGGTTTACGACTTCGTCTAAACCTAGGTATGCAGTAGTTAGGTATGTCCTGTCACTTGCAAATCCTGACTAAAATATTTTTTTAAATGTATTTGTGAAACACGCTGTTAATATTAAACTGTTAGCTATTAAATAAATTAAAATAAAAAGTTAACTTTGCAAAATTCGGCCTTGCGGGTAATCGAGTCCGAGACCCAGACAGAGAGCGCCAATGGCAAGTTCCAATAGGTTCATCAAAATAATTATTGACTTCATTTTATACGTTTTATACTCAATAGGTCATACCTTGGCAAGACTCTTGCTAAAACTGATGATTTCGTCGGCAAACTCCGTGGCGTTGGCAGTTGGGTCGGCGATGGTGATCATCTCTTTGATGTATTTGTGATAGTGATGAAGTTCATGGGAAAACTGCTCAGGGTTCAATAGATACCGCTCGCTGAACCCTGGAGATATTTGCTCCACCTGGAATTTACATATTTTCTTTCTCAGCGATGCATAAGTATATACTTAGGATAGGAAATCCTATTTATGCATACCTTTATAATAAACATCTAATTCCTACTCTGATTAAGTATATTGAAATTATCCCATTTGAATTATATTGAATTTATTTTATAAGGCAAAACAGATCAAGACCTACTTACTTGGTAATTTTTAGTACATTATAGACTGTGTAAAATGTGATCTATCTAACTTTATAAATTTTATAATGAATAATTTTATTATTGCAATACATATCACCGCATTCTCGGCAAGTACCTGCTTTCTCTTTCTTAACATCCTCAAGCATAAATCTTCATGCAGTTATTAAGTTAGCTATAATTAGTAATTTGTTGGTTATAATCAATCCAACTTAATGACTAAAAACTGCATAATAGGTTTTTCGGAAACTGAACAAGTTGTGACTATATCACAAAAATATAATTCCAGATCGAAGGACCACTGACCACGACTCTGTTCCTGCTGGTATTCCTCACATCCTCAGCAACTTGTAGACTCAGCAGTACGCTGAGTCCGAGCAAACGTCTACCTTTACCCGCCACTTCTTCCCAACTAAAATTGGCACTAGCTTCCTTGGGCGGATTAGGAGGAAGATCTAACTTTTCTAAAAGCCGTTGAATCGGCTTAGTGCCACCTTCTTCTAGTTTATCTGTAACGTTTTAAATAAATAAATATCAGCACCATCTAGTTCCACAGTAAGCAACTAATGCTTGTATTATGGATATCAGACAGTTCATAATTATGTAAATATATCTTCTGAAAAATGTAAATTTAATTTTTTTCTTGTAAATACATTATATCCATGACTCAGGTATAAAAGTAAAATGTTAATACATAAAAACATTTGCCCCTAGCGAGATTCGAACCCGCGACCGTTTGGTTAACAGCTACAGTTAAACATTACTAACCACTAGACCAAACGTGTCGTCAATTAGTTAAATTTAAATTATTTTGTTTAGTACTATCCCTTGTGCACGAGGGTTTTTTTTTCAACTAACCCGTATTTATGCAGGTCTTGTAAAGAGTCTTGGCTTTGAGCACACTCTTAGGCAAGTCCTCATCGCTGTCAGCTTCGAGTAAATCTCGCAGGTCAGTGATCAGTCTTTCACGAAGCCTAGCCAACTGATCCCAGGAGGTTGACCAATCTGGCACCGGGTTCTTTCTGATCCAGCCACCGCACGCGAATTCGTAGAAATCTTGACAGGGATCCACATCTTTGTTGAGAGATGACAGAATTCTCGAAGCTGTAGACAAATATTCAATACGGTTTAATGAGATTTTTGAACATTCATCTAGAGAAATAATTGGTAAAGCTGAGGTGTAGTCACGAGGAAGTTGTAGGTATCATTGAATGATGCCTTCTCAAATGAAGAAGATGAAAGATAAACGAATCTCTTGTTTGCGCAGTTCGTGATATCCGCAACCAAAGTTTTTGATACAATTCCACGTGAAGGTGTAATTATTTCATAAAGTTCAAATATTTTTACCATTCCTGATAGATCAGGGCCGAGAGCGAATGCCACAATTCGTGAACACTCACTATTTTAGTGTGTTTTACTAGAATAGTATGAGAAACTCCGAAATCTAAAGACAAATGAGTTATGGTAACTTCGGGGCGTTGAATAAACATGACCCATCATTAACTTACTGGAAAAAATTAAACTATTGAAAGAAATATATTTATATATTACTTATTTATATTTTGCTTATTGTTAAAAAAAAATTTTTTTTTTACTAATATTACAAAGAGGAAAGATTTGATTGTTTGTTTGTTTGAATTGAATAGGCTCCAAATCTACTGTACCAAGTTGATAAATTCTTTCACCTATAGAAAACTACGTTATCAGGGAGTAACATAGGCTAAAAACGCAGACAAAGTCGCGAGCAAAAACTAGTTATGAATATAAGTAGAAAAAAAAACCAAAGATTTAAAAATGTAGATTTTCTTAGAATAACTTTAATTGCTTCAAGGACGATGTTTAAATAAATAACTACACCATCGGCATCTCAATAAGTGTAACATCGCCATAAAAACAAGTTTCTTGTTATTATTTAACTCTGGACCACGTGTAAGACACACAATGCGCCATTTTTCCTGAGAAAACTGCAGCGAATGTTCTAAAATGCGCAGTGCGGTGTACATTACGACATTGCTAACAAAATAATTGCTTGACACAATTATTTATACCACACGTGGATAATTAATTGTGACTAAATTAATACAATTAAGATGACATACTGCTTAGTCCAACCGCAAGTTGAGTATTAGTTTTTAACTTGATTGTGTAATTGTTAACTATCTATACCTACTAATATAATAAAGAGAGAAGATTTGTATGTTTGTAATGAGTAAACTCAAAAACTATACTAGACCGATTTCAAAAATTCATACTTAATTTAAAAGTAAACTATCTAAAAATAACTGTAAAGCATGCAAGTCGCTTTTTAAGTAATCAATACTTATGTACCCTATGTAAGTATTTACCCTATGTCCTTTTCTGTATCTTAATAATGATCGGTCGGTTAATGATGATTAAATTTAATGATGATCGGTCGAGTAGTTAAAGCGTGAAAGAGTAACAAACAAATAAACAAACACACTCACTTCCGCATTTATATTATTAGTTAGGATATAGATTGTATAAACATAGTTTTTTATATAAGGATACCTAACTGCCCGAATACTAGCCTGCACATCATTAGCAGTGTACTTTTTTGGTTAAGCTTTTGTATCAAGCTTTTTCTGCCGTGTCAAGAGATTGGTATAACCACTTCCAGAATAGTATCAGGAAAACACGCTCACCAGTTCCGACACACTCTTCAGTTATGCAGGGCCTCGGAGACCTGTAGTCTGTCAGCACGAGCACCGTCGTGTAGATGGCCAAAGCGATGAGCGATATGCCGAGCGCAACGATCAGCACCGATGAGCACCGTACTGTGCGCTGCCTGGAATCAAACACATTCACATTAGACTAGTTATGTCCTGCGGCTTCCGAACAGTTTGGAAAGATGACTTTCCTTAGAAGCAATGCAGGCACCGTCTTCGGTCTTCGTCTACTGATTATTCTACCAGTGTCAGGGTCAAACGAAATAACGTTCGTTAATATTGGTTTGGCATATACTTATTCGTCTAAAGTTTCATCCAAATTCTTTCACTAATTTTGAATTTATGATATTAGTAGTATAGGATAGTGAATAGGTACTCACACAAAATAGATCACACACCTCTTTTGCTTAATTATTATCTAATTAATAATTATTAAAAAAATATTATTTAATATAAAATAACCTTTGTAAAATTTACTCTTAGTTTATATATAGGTTAAGTTTTGATTAAATTGTTGTTGGTTAATAATTAAATGAGGGGTAAAAAGCTTTTTTCGTGAGTAAAAAAAGTTAAAAAACTGTAATTGACAATTTTATATTTTGTAAAATTAATGGTGATATTATGTTAATAATAAATACAAAAATAATATGCCGACTGTACAGCGTTCGCGTGCGAACAATTTGTGGCAGCTCAGGCGGAACAAGTTGAAGTTTATGTCATAGTGAATGCATTATATAAAGTGGGTGTAATGTCTAATTGTTTTCATAATAGTCTGTACATTACCGTCGATGGCTTCATTTTGTTTTTATCACGATTGAGTACACTTCAATGACAATAAAGTACAAATTCATTTATTTACCTGCCAAAAGTCGTCACCATCGTCTCTATAAATGACCTAATTCTGAATATTTAAGCCGCAGATCCTAGCTTTCACTGAACCCAATTCTGAATGTCAATTGTAACTTCATAACTTCAAAATGTCCTTGAAATCCTTTCCTATGCAAAAAAAATCCTACATCAGTGAAAATAGAAGCTACAAATTCTAGATGGATGGGGGGTTTCAGTGGGAATCAGAAAACGTTTTTTAATAGCATGTAATTGTCCCGTAATCTTTTTTTCCCGTAATGCTGCATATATCCCTGTAGGAATTCTCTATAAAATTATTTTATTTTTAAATATGAAAATAGACGAGCATATTGGGTGCCATAGCTGTTTGACTCGGGTTTCCCCGGATTCGATTGCCGGTAGGGCTGAGCTAACTTTCAAAGTTGTAACGGCTGTATAACGGCCGTAACTACACTCTTACAACAGAAGACCGCCGTAAAATAAGCAAATTAGCGCTGTTGTGGTTCGGTTAGCGAGTATCGGATGCCAGAATCCATTTCCCCATCCCTTCCTTACCTTAGTACTATTGAACCGATCACCATGAAATTTTGCATACACGTCTGGGACATCAGAAAGGACATAGGGTAAAAGTACTGTTCCCGAGGGATCATCTAAAATTAAGGAAACTAACTCCTGGCTAAGTGTAATAGCAATAACGATGTCAGGCGATATATTGCTTTTTCAACGCGGACGAATTCGCGGGCGCCAGCTAGTAGGCTATATTGTATAAAGTTACACGGATGAAGTCGCGTGCAACAGCTAGTGTTAATATATACAACTGTACATTCAAGAGGACTGTCAGCCTGTCTGTCGAACTTTACATAGGCAAAAACTGTTTTAGTTTCTAGATTCAGTGTGAATGCAGCGTATAAACAGATAATATCAAGCGAAATATGTCTAAATCACAGGAACATATCACAAAATCATTATACCTAGCCGAGTTTCACTTAACATTGTATCAGAGGTAAGAGTTTTGTTCGAGTGCACCTTATTTCATTCGCAATAAGAGCGGAATTAGAAAGGCTTGTAGTTGATATGTTTCGTCTACGGCTTCGAGGTACGATGACCGAGAAAATTGTGCAGATAAATACGCTATGGCTTCCGGCACGTGGTTATAATATAAAATAGGATAAATAAATGAATCATAATATTATATTTCGAGGCAACGCCCTCTCAACTACAACTTCCGAATATAATAACTTCATAAATGTTTATTTGTCTACTAGCTACCCGCAATTAACTTCGCATAGATGCATTTCTTAGCTTACTGTATACACACATACTTTTCTCTTTTGCTATAGTGAAAACAGTATTAAAATAAATTAGGCGGTTTAGAAGAATTTCGCGGAAAAACAGACAAAAGCGGACAATATATACATAACAAAAGACATCTTTTAAGACATAAATCAAATTTGTATAATATATATGATATTATATATACCTAGCTGATTGATATATATACTTTTATCCATCCTTATATGTCATATGAATATTGTTACACAATAATATCTTAATTTAATTAATTTAAGATATCTTAATATCTTAATTTGTTGTTTTATTCTGTTACTAATAAATAGTAACAGAATAAAACAAACAAATAAGTACTTATAGCTTTTGAAGGCATTGAATTTATGATTATACTCGTATCTGTCTTACATCTAAAAGTTATAAGGCCTTCATTAACTTTATCTTAGTTCACTTAAAAAATATTTAAAGTTAACGAGGGAGGTCGCAGCGGAGTTTAAGTTTGTAAGTTACTAATTGTTATAATGACACATACTAATCGGTCCGCTACTTCCGCATCTACAATATCAAGTAAACAATGCTGTGATTATGGGTGAAAATACATTCAAAGACCAGACATATTTAAACTCTTATGCACTTAATTAATGTTAATGTAACCTTATGTATTTGGGAATAAGAAGAACTAGAAAAGAATCTGAAATATCTGTCGTAGAGTAGACGTCCTTTGGGATAGCAGAGTCTTGGAGTGGAGACTTGCCGGCCACTTGCTAGCTTGACCGATGACCTTAAAATCCGGAGTCAATGTTGGACGCTTGTGTGCTAATTATGTTAATGTTGTTGAGATTTCATTTAATTTAATATAATAATTATATTGACGTGTATGTAACAAGATACTGATCGAGCCGTCCGCACTTTGCTTTCACCGATATCTTATTTATAAATAACTCAAATAATTTCCACTCCCTTTGTCAAATGTCTGTTTCTCGTTTTTACTTTTATTTCATTCAGAAAGAGCAACACATAAATTAATATATTTAATTTAATTCTTCTCAAAATTAGAGGACAGAGAGAGAGAGAGAAAAATGGTCTATTCTCTCGTTTCAGCTCGTTTGTTATAGGTTTTAAAATAAGTACCTAAATAAAATTATAGAGCAAGTAAACCTAAATTATAGATTTGTTAATTGTTACTCTACTCGCTATAAAAGCTATATATATGGGTGAATATTCAAAAATTGGGTAACTCAATATGTATATATATATCGCTAACTGGTAGGAAAAAAATAATGATGTAATAGTATTTTTGCATTTTCAAATGCAAAAGTAATCCTTACGAAATATGTGTGGTGGTGAGGTTCAAAACCGCATTTTACTAAAAAATACGATTAGATCGTTTCGGGCTAGCGGTGATACGGACGTGAGGTCGTCTGCTCTATTGTAACCATTCAGGACACATTCATTGTATTACAAACTGATGACGTATAACACTGGGGTTATTGCATAAATAACTGATAATTACACGTGTATTTTGATCAAAACAACGCTATGTTTAATAGACTGTCTACAAAAAAATATTGTGAGCACATAAGAGGCTAAATGCCGGTATAGTTTAGTTTCAGGCAACTTCAGGCATTTTTGCTTACAGTTTTAAGTAAAAAGCAGCTTCATTTTTATAGGGCTTCAAATTAGGTTCAACTGTAACTAAATTATAATTGATGTCAGAGGGACGCCCACAATTTGTTAGTTTCTTTATGTACACTTCTTATGTAGGTACGTGTAAATGCCACATTTGTGTAGTTCGCGTGATTCTTTTACATAAAGCCAAATATGGCAAACTTTTCCTTAATTTTTCTCAAGGTCCTACAAATTATTAGAACTTTGACATTTAAAGAAAAAAGCCTGAACCTACTTATGGAAAAATACCAAGATTATTTATAGAAAAGGTATAGAAATTGTGGCAAGAAATACTTTATTATTTGTCCCATAGATTCCATAGTAAAGCATAATATTTTCAGTATATTTTTAACCTAATAATAGCAATGGTAAATGACCATTTTTGATGTACTAGTAAATTAATGAATTTACCATTTATTACCATTAGTTAAAGAGTATTCTTCTATTTCCTATACTAATATTATTAAGAGGAAATATTTGTTTGTTTGTTTGTTTGAATTGAATAGGCACCGAAAGTACTGGATCGATTTGAAAAACTCACTGTTGGGAAGCTATACTATCAGCGAGTAACATAGGCTATATTTTATAAAGCTACGCGAACGAAGTCGCTTGCAACAGCTAGTCATCTATATAACCCAAATCTTTTCTAAGTTCGAGTGAATAGGCATCTTCTGGGGTGAGCTCGTTCGATGATAGGCCTCATCCTTGCTACACAGCTGGTTGTTGGCCAAGAGCAAACCCATCTCTAATAAAAAATTCTGCTATGTTACGGCTTTAGATAAAGTTGAATAGCCATTCCATTTATGGTCCTGCATAGCATACACAAAGGGAGATGTGGATAGTGGCCTTTATTCGATCACAATGTAAACATTTGCATCATCGTAACCCACATGACTGTGACAATAGTTGAGTCGAGACTAATGTAACACTTTCTATGAAAGTGCTCCTCGATTTGTAACGGATGTGTTTGCCAAATGTTTTTACTACCAAAAAAATACATTATTTTCGGCTTCAATTTTATTTTTAGTTAGAACTTTGTATACTATAAATAAATATGCTATAAATTGAAGCTGCTGCTCTGACTATTAACTACTAATTAGTCTACAAAGTGACTCTGCTGTTGTTCCTATTAAGGACAAATAAAAATATTCTTTATTTTCATTGAATTAAATTTCAATCTCTTATAATAGTGAATTATTTTATACATTTATACAAGTTGGAAATACATATACTATGAGGAAGAATTGGCAGATAATCTCTATGTACTTAGTTGCTATTTTCAACATCAATTTGCTAAACAAGTATATAATTAACTAAATTACTGCCATCAGTCCCAAGCAAATCCATTATTCAAATAATCATACGTATGTCTAAGTTTTTAAAATTGACGGTTTTAACTTTGTTTAAAAAACTTCCAAAAAGTTTATTAAAAATTCACATACGAAGAGAGATTATAAATTTAAAAAAAACACTGGCTAGGGAATTAAATACTTTAACTAAAGCGAATGAATTATTTAAGTAAGTATTTGGTTTGAAACCTAACCTAATTGGGAGCGATTAAAATCAAAAAAATCCACTGATTCATACGAATAAGAGTATTTGATGCAAACCTTAATTAAATCCAAATAAATCCGAAAAGGAATTTCAGACAACGAGCTTGAGCAGTTTGAGCTGAGGTCAAAAAACTAAAAAAACTCGTTGCGTTGCTTTTGCCGTCTTTGAATTTCTTCTTATACTTAAAACAGGATTAATTCAATTTAGATTGATTGAGTATTACTTTTTGTACTGGCCCTATAAGATGTAGACAATTTTTTTTCAATTGATTTTGGGGCATATCAATTGATATGCTCCACGTGGTCACGTGACAAGGCGGAGAAATTTTTTACAAAGTTTGATATATTCATTTTTACTATCCTGAATCTACAATTGTGGAAATCCTGAAGCTAGATTTCCACAATCCTGAATCTACAAAAACTTGGTCCGATCTTATTTTGTGTAATGTAAGGTAAAAGCTCGCTTAGAAAGGTTTTTTGGAAATATTCCTGACACAATACACACCACACTACGGAAATATAAGTTTAAGGCGAACGAATTCGCAGGCAACAGCTCGTATGTATTTATAAGGCTATTACACAATGATGAAGAGAATTAAAGACAAATCGGTAATGACCGTTCGGTCGTCGGTGCGTAATGTCAGGTTCATTGCCGTCGGAACTTGGACTCGACAAACTCGGTTCAATTAACGCGTATCACGTCTGCGGCTTTCCACTCGCTTAAGTGCGCTCAAGTCACGACAGAGTAGCGGGTTTATTTTTATTACTATATACTTAATCCGCTTTCATACATTATAGATACGTCTCGACTTCCATGACAAAATACAAACATTGCAATGAAAACGCCCATTTTTTTACAGATTTAAATTTATTTACATTTTTAAATTGATAAACTATAATTATATTGGTGTAAGGTTTATTTATGTAAGGTATAAAATTAAAAAGTCCATTTGTAAGATATAGCAGCCATTCGCCTATCCCAAATTTTTCTTCATTATTTATATTGTCTTTTAATTTTTTTTTAAAATATATCTAAACTGGCATTTCGCCATATCTTGCTTGTTTTTCTAGGCGACGGTAGCCAAAACTACCATCATGTGTTCACATAGTTTATAGGCATGTTTTTTCAACAAATTGTCTCCTAAATATATCACAACCAAAAATTAAGTATTGTATCAGGAATAGTTAGTACTTATGGTATTTGTCGCTTTCTGCTCATAACTTAAGAGTTGGGCTTCGTCAGTGATCAATCGTCACCGAGTGGAACTAACTCAAGGTGTTCTAGTGTCGCGTTATTGTAATCGCTCCCTTATGTGGATGCACTTTCACTCATAATTGTCGTTTGTCATAAACTTTCCTTCGCCTTTTCAGTATAATTATGCAATCAATGCTAGGAAGTTCACTGGAAGTGTAATTGTTGTGATTCTTTGCGAATAAAGCGGTCCACTTGAGAGGTTACTACAGTTAAGTAGTTAAGTTAAGTACGTAGACTATTTAACAGAAGGGACGTTAAAGGGGGTTAGGATAGTATTGGGAAAAGGGCTAAAAAAATATTCTTCTCACAGTAAGTCCTACTAAGGTTGGTACCGCACCTGCAGCACCAGAAAATCTAATAAAAAAAATAAAAAAATCTGACAACCAATCCAAAAGTTTCTGGAGTTAGTGACTACAACAAGAGAGGTAGATGAAAAAAGCTAATCTGTAAGGTAAATTAAGTTGCCATGGTTAAGTAAGTCTATAGCTTCGGGTACATGGATAACTGGGAGACAGGAGAGGCTTGAGCCGGTACGAGTCTAGCACTACTTAACTGTTTAGACAGTATAAATTGGACAATTGTAGGATTTCCTCAATCATAAGAAAAAATAAGAAAATAATACTTGCAGCACCTGTGGCATAGCCTTCAAGTGAATCTTCAGCCTGTCTCTCAATGAAATTAGTATATAATATCTTTTTAAAGTTTTATTTCTAGATTTCGAATAATTTTTACATTGATTTTACGTTATATTGATGTTTATGCTGCATACATTTACATAAACACAACATAAAGTTGCGCACGATTCGGAAAAACCGTCTTTCATTTAGCGACTCCACGAGCCATCATGAATTTTGTATAAAATGAAAGGAAAATATAAATAAGTAATTGTCAATAAAAATATGTACTCGAGTCTACTTATTTATACTTTTACATCGATCAGCAATTTTATTCGCAATTTCGTAAAACATGAAGCGGTTGGTCGCGGAAGCGTTAACAAATCAAGAGAGGATATTAACAGCTTTACGACTGAAATTCGTCTCGTCCTTTTAAATTTATGTGGTGATTCATTAGTAGACAAATGGAAGAAATTGTCAGAGCGTGAATACTGATGGTGCCTTCTCGATAACCATATATGGGGAAGCATGATCTTTATGTATTGCAGACCTTCGAACGAAATTTTCTTGCTTCGCCCACACCAAAATACAGATAATATACATTTTAATTTAACTTTTTTTTGCAACAAAAGAACTCCTCGTTTAGTAATTGTGATATTTAAATTAAAAATATGTTTTTTTTATTTTAAGGTTAGAAGACAGGCTGACAGTCCACTCGATGGTAGGTGGATACCGTCGCCTATAACGAAAGCAACTCCATAAAATACAGTCTTCAATTCAATCCAAATCCAAGCAACGCCTATAGCTAGAGCATCTATAGCCACCTCCTATCATTGACAGTGTCAATGTCGGATAGGAGTGTCACTCAAGTGTCACTCGACTCTTTAGTAACACTTTCTGTAGTTCTAAATCAGGTGATTAGGTGTTAAAGCTCTTACTTATATTTTTTTTATTGAATTTTCTATGACACTTACAAAAGGAGTTTTTGGTTGAATTACACATTCTGTATTTGAATTGAAATGTTCCAAGCAGCGAACTGAAATTATATCATTTCGATGGTTCCAAGAGAATTGGCTGTCGGTGACGAATGGGTAAAAGACAGGCAATAAATATTTTTACAAGTATTTCCCCACGCATGTACAACAAGCATTTGCGGTGTAAGCGGACAAAGATAAATTGCCATTTTACTGATTGAATGCTAATGATCAAGCGATAATCACAGCAGCGGCTTTCTTTGTTCGCTGGTGACCTTCTGTCTTAAGAAGTACTTTATAGCCGATGATGATTCGCTTTCTTTGTATCAATAAACAAAGGTCTGCAATGATGATACTGCGATCACTTTATTATTTGCATATTAAGGAAATACTGTTTTACTGATTACACTTATTATAAATCATGCATATTATTTAAATTGCACAACGTACATAAGTTTATTGAACACGTATCGTGTTACTACTTGTGAAGTCGTCTCGATGCAATCGATTATTGTTTTTTTTTTATAATAAATAATAATTACGATGCTCATAATGTTATAAATGAAATAAATCACAAGTTTTTTATGGAATTTTATAAAATTTAAACTAATAAATTCCAAGATTCATGTAAGGGGATTTCTCTTCATCTACGTGGATTTGTCTCGCTTTTATTACCTACTCACTTCACATTTTTATTACCAACGAGTATATAGTAGTGGTAGGGAACATTGCGTTTCGTACTCATTTGGGCAGCCCGTCTGGCGGCAGTATCCAGCCCCTTACAGCCCATGAAATAAAAAAAGTGTGTGTTAAAGAGATGTCAGAGCCAATTTACTCCATCCCTTCTTATCCTTATCTTATTATGGTCGGCGCATACGCAGCACCTGTGGGGTTTATGGTAGCCAACTTTCATAAAGGGACTGGCAGCCTGCCTGCCGACCTTAGCATCAAAAATACACCCACACTAGGGGTCTTCCGTCCCTCATCGACAAAGGATTTTTCACGGACTGTTGAAGAGTCAGAATAAAAAGTGAATATCGACGTAGCGACCTCGTTTCAAGGTGTTGAACAAACTGAGGCCATTACATCAAACGCTGCGTGACATAGCTCTCTTGTTTTGTTATTATTATTTTTTCTAAAAACTCGGAGGAACTCGAATCTACGTATGCCCTGTAAGCAGAACAGACCTATCGCTACTTCATCATCAATATTAGCCCACAAACGCGCGGTAAGGCGGTAATGTACATAGGTCTTTTGAACTAATTATACTAATAAAGGTCTCTAATATGGCCAGAAAAACAATTAAAAACATAAGTAAACATTTTAGCTAGCCGGTTAAAGCTTTTCCCGATAAATGGATTATTGGACGCCATAGCGCGTTCAACCAAACAAACAAACTCTTCAGATTTATATAATAGTATATAGATATAGATATGTATAAATATAGATAGTATAGATGTATAAATAAAAGTCAAAACTCTTAAACGGATTGAATAGAATCGAGTAATTAATTAGAAGATGCCTCGAAGTAACACATAGGAAACCGTTTACGCTTTAATGTCATATGGCAAAAGGTCAAAGGCAGAAGTTTGTTGGTAATTAAGTTTTAATGGACGTTTAACAATAAGTCACATAGTAGGTATATGTGTGAATTCTAATGCATTCCATCTCATTAGCTCTCAGTCTCTCTGGTGGCAGTAGCCACTCTCCTAGAGAAGAACACCTTTGCTTCGATGCATGAGTAAGGGTCACCAGACCCCCAACATCTTATCCTCACTTTAGAATGTCGATAGAAAACGGGACAGTTATAGGCGAAAATAGCTTCCAGTATCTGTCTGTATTTAATCAATAAAAAATTATTGAATAGCATAGGAATAGTTAGCATATGAATTAGTCCTCTGAGCGGTCCATGTTATGGGAAGTAATATATCTTTCTCTCCTGGAGAAATTGAGCGACAGTACTTGAAACACTCAGCGACGCCCTACCAAAGAATTCCCAATTACTGGAACTGGCAGTTAAAACCAGACAATGTATGGAAATAGTGCACAAAGCCATGAAGGACTCTCAGGGTCACGATCCTCAGCATTGAAGTCTCAACTAAGAAGATTTTATAATAATCTATTCACATCTAATTGAGTTGAGCGGTCTAACATAAATATCCACTTTTAATTATCATGAAAGTTAAATATTAAAATTTAAATGCGGGCGAAACCGCGAATCAAAGCTAGTATAATATAAATTTCAGTTGCAGTCCGCGATATCTCTTGCAATATTATGTAATCTCTGAGTCATATCGCTTCGGCGAGCAAAAGAGTTCAACGCGCCGTTTCATCTGCACTTTATCTTATGCAAAATAAACAATGTGACTCACATTCTTAGAAGAAACAGGTTCCACGTCCAGCATTTTTGGAGCAAGGTCAAAGACACGATAACTTTCAAGCGAATTTTAAAATTTCCATCACATACGACTATGCATTTTTTGGGAGATGTCACCCTAAAATTTTTATTCCCAAGATTGATGAAACATTTTGTTTTTGTTGGCATTTACGATGTTTTCATCAATCGGTCACGTTACATACATGCATCCCTAAAAACGAGTCTTTTGTTTAGTAAAAAGAAAATTGATTTTTTTTTAACGTCCATACCTAGTATAAGTGAAATGTTTATTTATTTATTTAATTAATTTTATAATAATTATTTCTAACTAAAAGGGTCTAAAAAAGGGTTTGGCCTTAATAAAAGTCTTGGGTGGAGTCGCAGACCAATTCTGCGAAAAAAGAAAAAATAAAAATAAAAGGAATTTTCTAATTTAGCGAACACAATATTGAAATTTACATCTCGGTGATTTTATTATAGAAATCTTACGAGGATATCAGCCTTGCAGTTTCATTACCCTAACGTGTTATTATAATGTTAATTTTCCTTTACGAGCATCGTTTCAAATTATTAAACAATCTACCTAGAATAACTATTGAAGTTTTCTTTAAAAACACGTTACAAATGAACAATATACGAAAAGTTAGAATTTGTAAAAAAAGGAAAACAGCCACAAAGAGTTTATTAATTTATTTATCACCAACTCATTTGAAACAAGAATCATCATACGTGCCCCACCTTATAAAGATGCAAACGACACGCCAGAAGGCCTATAGCACCCAATTTAGCCAAATCGAAAAAGGTTAAAGAGATAATAAAAATTAAATATAAAAAATCAAAACCAGAAAAAAATTGCAATCTGTGGAAATTTGCAGCCGGAAATTGTAATTGAATTGAATTGCAAGCCGGGAGAATTGGAAATTAAAAAAAAATATCTCCCTTTAAAAATGTTTCTCTTTAGAGTTTTACACTTATTTACAACCTTATCCAATTTATTATAAGCTAGCTGTTGTACGCGACTTCTTCCGTGTAACTTTATAAAATATAGTCTATGGTACTCCCTGATAACGTAGTTTTCTTCAGGTGAAAGAATTTTTCAATTCGGTCCAGTAGTTTCAGAGCTTATTCAATTCAAACAAACAAACAAATAAATCTTTCCTCTTTATAAATATTTGTATAGACAATCATTTTATTGAACAACTAATTAATTCCTTAAAACCAGTTTAACATAAGGAAGATTTACTTATTTATTTATTTCTTACTATACCGTAAGAACGCCGATGTGTGTGGGAGGGTTTAGGTATGAAGGAAGGTGAAAAAACTTCTTAAATAACGATAATGTGTTTGTTATTCAAATGACAATTGTATGCAGCGAGCTGTCAACGTGACAATGATAAATCCTGTCATTTAAGATTTGTGACACATGATATTTGAGATGACTAACATGTCAATGGCCGGCGTTGAACCTAATGGGTAGACTTGATGACTATGCTATATCCATCCTATGAACAGGCAGCGCATGCTGAGTTTCGCTGCCTTCCTGGTGGCAGGAATCCCTCCTAACATGAAATACTTATGTTTACAGAGCAACTTTAGGAAAACCTAATGTCCACTCCCAATTCTAGTAAAATTTGTGCCACCATATCATAGGTATATGAATTGGCTTCATATGCCTATGAAGTTTCTATTGTATAGAGCGGCTGAGGTATAGGGCTGAGCACAAAGCAAGCTCACTACCTCACGGTTTTGAGAGTTTTAAGAGTTAAATTTTAAGAGTGATTTTCAGGTCAGCGAGACAATAATGTTATCGCTCTCAATAGAACAATTCCAAGGAAATGTAAAAGTAAGTCAATTCAAAATCAGTATCGTAAGATTTAGAATGTAACCCAGAAATATTGCTTAAAATGTTTTTCTCAGTTTTGTTAAGAACGTGAAATAATTAGTTATTTTTTAAACTTATTAAATAATGCTTAGTTATAATATACTTTGTCTGTAACTTCGTCCTAGTATCTTTGTAAATTGCAGCGTACCTACATAGATAGTTATTCTGATGTATAAACTATATTTTTGTATAGTTTTATTCAAAAATATAGTTTATACATCAGAATATAGTTTAGAAAATATAGTTTATATCTCACAATTTTTTTCACAAACTTTCATATAAGTACTTATTTATAACATTTAGTACGAAATTAAGAAAAAATAAAATTAAAAATTTCAATCACAGCTTGGGAGATAATTTTGAAAAGACTTTTGTGGCCCTCGAGGTCGACATTAATTTGAATAATGTGGGCGAGTTCAACGCAAAAACACAATTATCCAGCCGTCAAATCTCAAAACTTACTCAACGAGACGAGTTTTGCATTTCATTGTTCAATTTTTGTTGCGAATTTAAATTAGTTCACCACCTTTAGTTCAAGTTAAATTTAAAGTTAGCATACATAGTCGAGCCGCACATTTCATTCGGCAATTTTTATTTAGTTTCCGTTCGATTCATCTAACTATAAATATAAAGGCTATTCCAAGAGTCGTACTCCTATAGAACGAAATAATCAAAGCTCATTGGTTAAGACTTAACGATTTAGGTGGTGGCGCCACCGTCGTCACAGCCACAAAGATGTCAGACGGACTTTTTTGTATTAAATGGTTTTTTTTTTGATTTCGTATACATTTCTTTATAAATTATAGCTTGCAAAAGTTTTAAGTATCAATATTCGTTCAGTAGTTTTTATATATGGATAGTAGCAAATTGCAAACTACATATCAATACGTATACATCCTCACAAATTTTCGCATTCATAATAATTATTTTGATATTAAATTGGTTATCCAATAAAATCACTGTCCGTCTCTGGACACTGGGATACATACTATATTAAGTGGACCGTCAGCCTCTTTGACGACCTTAACATATAAAAATTTCAACAAAAGAATTTAACAAGTTTTGAATTTGTTCCGCGTGTGCGGTTTTTAGTCAGTCAGCACAGAATGTTTGAGAGACCTGTCGTCCTCGTGAAAAGATGCGTATTATATCTAACGCGGAAACTGGTAAGTCGCAACTAATTGACTTGCGTTTATATTAATGAACGCCTGCGAAGCACACTTTGAGTAGTTGCATACAAAGTATGGTGGCGTATGGTATGGAGTTAGTGCTTGCACCGGTGTTATGTTACCACATAGAGCGAGCGGTTCCGCACGAATTCATCACGTTTTTCTTTGTAAAATAAAATACTATAGAATTCTGAACTCACATTAGCAAATGATTTCCTCAGCTAAAATAGTAGTTAATTAGTTATTAAATTAAATTAAATTTATATGCTTTTTTAGTGATAAGATTAATTAAATCGGGTCGTATCTGTAATGTAGAAATTATATAGAAATTACAAAAATATATACAAAGCAAAAAGTAAAATGATTGAAAATTTTAAAATCAACAAGAGGTAACAATATGTTATGTGAATAACAAAAATACACACACGCAAAATCTAAGCGCTCTGGGGTCATTTACCCCATAATAAGCAGCCGCTCGTTTCCAACTATTCATATCAAACATAACAATCTAAATCTTTAATCTAAAAAAATCAAAAGGAAAATTCGGTAAGGTATAGTGAAAACAATATCAAAATCTCTTGTGGTGTTCAGAAGAACGAAGCGGTCAAAGACAGACAAACAGACCAAAGAGAGATCTCTCTTGAGATAACTACCTAATAATACCAAACACACGATACAGGCTTGCTTGCCTGTATCGTGTGTGTTTTCATAGCCAATATATATATGTTCCTGTAATTAAATAAATAAATAAAAAAATGAAAAATGAATAAATATAATCATCATTCTTGCGGTAGAACAATCACTTGACCTAGCTATAGGCGTTGTATAGGCGAGTCTACTTGACCTAGCTCACGACATACTATAGCTGAGAGGAAACTATTTTCTCGCTGCATTCAATTATAATTCCTATTTTGTAGTTATATTATACTTTTTTAATTTGACTCAATTATAAGATCCCACCGTGAGATCCCAATAAAAGATCAGTGCTGTGTGGCTTGTAGCACACATAGCTTATGCTAACAACTGATACTGATAAGTGCAATGATAAATCATCATAATATGAAATATATCTAGTATATTGATATTTGTTTTTGTGAGTTATAAATAATTGTGTTTTCTTTCTTTCTATTTCATAAGAAATCATGTTTTTTTTGGGCTTTCATTCAAAAATTTATATAGGTACATATAAAAATTTCAATATATAAATATTATCTACGTATACAATAACTTATAGTAATTTTTAAATAGAAATATAGGTTTTGTTTTTACCTAATTAAAATAACATTAAAATTCATATAAAACACGCTAATAAACTAAATTGACTGATGACATAAACTTCAAATAGTGTAGAGATTAAATTCTTAGAATTAAGTTAGCAATACGGAACCATAGCCTTAAGTCGCAACGGAAATGCGATGTCTGCGTTCTTACTATAGATACCTACGTATATCGATGTTAAACCGAGTCTTGCATGTGAACATTTTTTTTGTACATCCATTGTTTTATCTCCAGCCATATAATTATTGAATGTCTAGTAGCATTATTTAAATAATATCACTTGAGTTGTGCTTATAAGACACGTATTTATATTACCTACATTTATCAAACGAACAAAACTAACTTAGTATCTACTGCTTAGATTACATAAAGTTATTACACGACAATTTATTGTAATCGATAACAAGAAAAGTCTGTGACAACAATTACAATTATCTCAATTACTTAATTGAAAAATTACTTATGTCAATATTTTGAAAATATTACCAAAATTCGTAATAGTGGCAAGGGCACATCATTTGGGCAGCCCATACGGGCCATATGGCCTTACAAATTAATGTGTTTTGTACAAATAAAAATTATTATTATTATAGAAGATCGCCTTGAAATAACAGCACGAGTGCTGTTGTGTTTCAGTGATGAGATGCCAGAACCCATTTCCCTTCCTAATTTCTTATCATTAATCAGAGACCAGAGCCAACTTTGCTTCATTTGACTTTCAAAGGTGGACAGTTTTTATTGGGACAAAAATAAGTAGGCAGACGACAATAAAGTCATGCCGCCTATTGCGTAAATATTTTATAATGCCTCTAATTAACCTGTTACATTCGCTATGTTCACTTTGAATTTACCTGAGTAACAGTTTGTAAGACTGATGACGAGATTCATCGTGAAGGGAATAAATAAACAAACAAACAAACGATCAATCATAGAAGTCGTGCTGTGAGCGTCAACCTGTCGCGAACATAATCAAATCAAATGCAATTTCAATACAATTGTAGTTACATAACGGATGCGCGAGGAAATGTGCTCAGTAGAAATTATGCGGTTACTTCGCGTGCGGCTTCCTGGATTTCGGAATACGCCCCGTCTAATTTATTTATTTAGATATTTTTATTTAAATAAATTTAATACTTTATTTAGAATTATTTTTTATTAAAATTATGTAGTTACACTGATGGTCCACTAGTAGGTGGCTACCTTCCCCTATTGCCATAAGCAACGCTGAAGGTTTTTTTTTATAAAAGTCAAGGCAGCGCTTGGCCGCGATCTCACTTGATGTAAGGTAAGGTAAGGTGCAGATGCGGCCGAAGGTGGACCACGCTTATCTAGTAGATGCCCATTTACCCTACATTTGAAGACCCCAAGGTTGTAATTTTGGGGAAACACAGACGCAGGCAATGAGTTCCACTTCTTAGCAGTTCGGACAAGGAAGGTGGAACTGTAACGCTGTTTAACGAAGGTGCAGCAACTGTGCTGCCGACTCGGAGAAATGAAATTTCCCGGTAGTATTCTGTAAGGGGTTGCTCTCTGGTAGTACCGGCTACCCTAATTTAGGACTGCAGAACGCATTTACGAATTTAGTATTTAAAATTTGCTAGTGACATATCATTTTGCCAACTTGATGTGAAGAGTGACGCTAATCATGCTTGCTTCCAGTAAATTTCTTTATTACTTCTTTGCCTATTAATTTCAATGTAACTTGGCAGACAAATAGTTTGTGTCAAGGATAACATTTATAATGTATTTTGTCTACATAATAAGTTCCCATTGGTTTTTCTATATTTTTTTACGCTTTATCTACTAAACCGATCATAATGTAATTTTGCTTATAATTTGTTATGGATACCAAAAAGGATATAGAGTAATTTTCCTACAAAAATATAATTACCTACTGTTAAAAATAAATTTTGGAATTTTGATTTGAATTTTGAAAAGTATCAATAAAAATTGGTGAGTGTTCGTGGACTTAAAAACCTTTCACGTCTGACCACTTGAAAGCCTCATATCGCAATAACGAAGTTCTAATTAAGTAAATACGTTTTAACACTTTTACTTTTGCTACGTGTTATTGCATGTTTATTATCTACAAATGTGCCGCATAAACAGGTATTGTGTTGAAACTTAAATATTGCGTCAAATATTAAATTTTCAAAGATTTTTCTGTGAGCTTTCAATAAGAAGGACAATAAGAAATAATATATTTTTTAATTAATAAGCAAAATAGGATCCTAAATTATATAAGTATTCAAAACTAGTATTTATTTTTCTATATATTCTACCTACGAATTGACACAGATATATAATCCGCACTTAGTAAATAGTAGGTATTAGTAGATATAAAAAATATATTTACAAGTAACATCGGTTTCATTAACCATTAACTAATATAAAAACTAATATCTATATATAAGTAATAAAGTTCATTTTACGCTGTGAATCATGTTGGATTAGCATAACATGATTAAATTATATTAGATAAATAAAATAAATAAAAAAAAGCTTACAATTTTTCTTCTAGCTGAGTGTCCGGCAACTTCCTCGAATGTTGGCTCTCTGCGTCAATGTCCTTTACCTGCGATACATATTTCAAAAAGTTATAATTTGATTTATTATCAACAAAACAAATAACGAAACATTACGAATTATCTAGTTAACATAAATAACTAGCTACACGCTCTCGGCTTCGCCCGGGTTCAAAATAAAACTCGAAGACCGCAGCGCAGGACTCATTCGTCTATTTTTTTTTTTTTTAAATATTCGTTGAAGTCCAAGGACGGTTCTTATTCAGAGAAAAATTGGAAAAAAGCACGGAAAACGATAAAAATCTCCATTTTTCTTCTTTTCCTTTTTGACTAAATTATGCTAAATTATGTTTGTCTTTGGTTCAGTTGGTATGATAATATAATTCTTAATGTATGGAAAACGTCTGGAAATCTATGCAAATTCTGTATTAGACAAGATAAACAATTTTTTGTGCAACTTTATTTTTAACCACAGAAACTATTACTTACTAACACTGGTTTTTATAAGGAAAAATCTAGCTACAAATCTAGTAGTAAACAATAGAGAATTTCCTCGCAAATGAAATGGATCTTTGTATAATTGTATAAAAAGGCTAAACACTTTTCGACCGATCACTATAAAAATTAATATAAAGAGGAAAGATTTGATTGCTTGTTTGTTTGAATTGAATAAGCTCACTTCACTGTTTGGAAGCTACAGCTATATTATCAGCGATTAACATAGGCTATATTCTAAAAAGTTACTCGTACGAAGTCGCGTGCAACAGCTAGTATAATATAAGTAATAAGTATATGGAGAAAGTTTTAATGCTGTTCATCATCAAGGCAGGTGACTCCGCGGTGCATACTTAGTTCTTTTGTAAAGTTAAATGTTCCTATACTTACGTATCTATTCGTACGTTTGTAATTTTTATTTTTACGACTGTTTTTAATTTGCATGAGAATCACTAAATGGAAATGTACTGTACTGTCAGATAACTATGTAACTTGTAAAAAACATAGTTTATTACAATTTATGAGTCAATTGAAATATCACTTTATTATAGCAACGTAAATAGGTTCTTTGGAGTTCCCGTTTAAGTAATAGTTTAACTAATACTAAATGAATTTTTAAATTTAAGTTAAAAATAAACTAACACTAAAATAATTTTGGGTAAAAAATAAATTTGGGTAAAAACAATTAAAATAAAAAGTTTTATTATTTAAAATTTTATTTTAAATATTTTTTGTCACATTGTCTTGATATATTTATTTTTAAAGGCGAGCTGACGGTCTACTTGGTTATAGGTTGGTGCTGTCTCCTGTATACAAGTTACATGATGAGGGTTGCAAGATACTGCCTACTTTTCAGAACTTATGTATTCAACCGCAGCTTGTAAGAGACTTGGCTTTAATAAATAAACACTATAATTTGATTAAGTTACAAAGTTTACTATTGCAATATTAAGATACTCTACATAAGATAGTAGAACTATTGAACCGTGCTTGCAATACTTGATTGCAATAAAACTAAACAAAAAATTTGCTAAATCGACTGAAACATTGAGTTTCTAAACCTGACAATAATTAATTTAACACGTTATTTAAAGTAAAGGTTTAATTATAACATCTACATCAAATACTTACGATACAAGAGATAACATGATAGAATAAATATTAAAGTTTGTCAAGATGTTTCGTTGTTATAGCCACTAAATCACACGTAACGCGAAACATATAACATGTCTTGTTTTTCTATAATAAGTTTCTATCGGATATTATTTTAGAATGTAATGTAATTGATTATTCAAAAAATTTAATCGTACGTAGGCGAAGCCAATATTATTATTATTAATTTATCATTTTTTCCATTTCACATTGCCCTATCCTTTGTGGTTTGTGAACGCTTTTAAAATTCGTACTGTCATGCACAGATATTAATTCGGTTTTCACTTTTGAAAAATTTAAATTGCAACCAAACTTGCACTTAAATTGCACCTCGGGCGAAACCGGATGCGGGTCAATATTTTAACATACTATTTGACACCAAATATCAAGTAAGAGTGAGCCCTGGCCACCAATTTGCCCATTGTTTTAATGCTTATGTCGAAGTTGAGACATAATAATTATTCTTTAAATAACCACTGTTAACGACGTGCTCATATAATTTAGTCATGTATTGCCTCATATTTTGCTCATATTTTGTTTTTTGTGTTTATGGGGTACCTGCTTGGTAAATTTGTAATATCAATTTGAATGTGTAGGTAGCTTTTAAATTCTTAAGGATTTGAACTGTATTTTTGTTAAAGGGTGAGGGTAGGTTCGTGCGACGCGACGATTGAATAAAACCGTTTGCATTTTTTTATTACGCTGAGTGCCCTTTGTCTATCTTCGCGCGACGCACGTACCTCCCTCACGCACACTTTCTGATTCGTGTCGTCACAATTTATGTAATTTTCGAAAATATACAAGTTATCGCCACCATCTCTGCGCATCTTTTATTTGCGAGGCGTCATACCAGCTCCCGCCACCCACATTGCTGGTCACTTCGAGCCGGATCTTACCGCCAGCCACATCGCTGGTCACTTCGACCTGGATCGTTGGTCAGTTGGACCGGACCGGATCTGATGTTCCACACTCCGAGGAGCATGGTAAATACTCGCAGCACCACGCGCAGACAGCGCGATAACGAAGAAAGACAGCCACCAGCACAGTCTCAGCCTACTGATGAAAAAACGCAGACCGTTATCCCCGCAGCATCGGGTTGCAGCAGCGTAAAGACGGAAGACCGCCAACAACGTACGCCCGCCTCGCTAACGGGGATAAAGCCCATGTCCTCCTCATGGTCTGCACAGGCTCGGAGAAAACAGCTGGAACTACAGGCAGCTCAGGAGAAAGCGCGCATCCAAATGGAACTCGTCGATAAAAAACTCGAGGCTGATTTGGCCGACTTGGACGACGAGATATACAGTCCACATGAAGACGGTCACACCGACCACAGTGAAGTGGAAAAATGGTTAGAACGAAGCCATCGTGAACATGAACCCGCTGCACAGCTAGCCCCCGATCATGGTACTCAGCCGGGCCAGCCGTGCCCGCCGGCGGACGTCGACCCCGGCACTTCTGGAACGGTTCAAATGCTCGCGAGCGCTCTTCAGAATCTAGCCGCAAGCTCCGCTAATCACAGGACCGAGAGCAACCTGCTTAGCCGACTATGTACTCCCAGAGACCTACCGAATTTCTCTGGCGACCCGTTGGAATGGCTCCAGTTTAAGCAGGCCTACGAGGAGTCCACCGAGGTGTGCGGATTCAGCCCGAAGGAAAACCTATGGCGATTAAGGAAGTGTCTTCACGGACCGGCAAGAGAAGCAGTTTCAGCGCTTATGATAAGCGCCACATCCCCCGATACAGTGATAAAAACATTAGAGCTGGTATGTGGTAATGCTGAAAATATTCTGAACCGGCTCACTCAAGGATTACGAAGACTTCCACCTATGTCAAATGAGTACGGCAAAGACATCGTGTCATTCTCTGTAAAGATACAGAACTTCATCGCAGCCGTACATGCAGTTGGTCGTAAAGAATACCTATACGACATAAATATGGTCAATATAATTTTATCAAAATTACCAGCAGTCATTATATCAAGATGGTCAGATTACAGTTTCCCGATAATAACTGAAGGCAAGCAAACACGCTTGGAAATACTCGGCAATTTTTTGAACAGTGAAGCAATTAAAATCACAACAACGGCGAACATTTATGCTACGGATCCGCGTAACGTCTGTTATCAGTATCATCAGAGAAGCAAAAGTGATAACAATAACTCTAACCGCCAACAGACAGTGTTAGTGCAATCGGCGCGCAGTGAAAATAAGTGTTTATTTTGCCACGGGGCAAAGCATATGCTATCTCAGTGCAAATCGTTTAAAAAAAGCATTACGGAAAGACCGATGGCGCCATGTGAAGCGCCACGGTATATGCTTTAAGTGTTTAGTGTCGCGCCACGACCGTGAAAAGTGCCCCGCGCCGGTCTGTGATAAGGACGGGTGCGGCGAGGCCCACCATCGGTTACTGCATTGTCCACGAGAGCGTAATCCGGAATGTCCGGACGTACGGAACGTCGTCGAGTTCAGCCCTTCTGCGGAAACAGTAACGCATATAAACGTAAGTGAACATAAAGTGTTACTAAAGGTAGTGCCGATAAATATACACGGACCTAACGGTATTATTACGTCAACAGCACTATTGGATGACGGATCAAGTGTTAGCTTAATCAGTAAATCACTAGCTGAGCGTGCCGGTCTGCGCGGACGCTCAGAAACAATACGCGTAAGCGGCGCGTGGAGTGATAGCGATATAGTATGTACTTCTGTAGTTATGTCTATTAATGTGTCAGGCTATAACGATAGTAATATTCATAATATGATTGTGCGTAGCGTAGACAATTTGAAACTTCCTAAACAAGACCTAAGGTCAATTGATTGTAATAAGTATGCCCATTTGCAAAAGTTAAAGGATAAATTATTAATGTATAATATGTTGTCATGTAAACCTGAAGTTTTAATTGGGCAGGATAATTATAATTTACTTGTGCCACTAGAATTATGTATAGGTAAACCAAATGAGCCGTCCGCTACACGATCCCCCCTAGGTTGGTGCGTGCATGGTATTGTCCAGGCGCCGCGCGGTGGTCGCGTCCAGCGGGCGGCCCACACCAGTCTGCTTCTAGCAACGGGCAGCGCCGTCGGCGCGCCATATGCTCACGACGACGGGCTCCGCGATCTTCACGAAGAGGTAAGACGTTTCTTTTTATTAGACTCTCTAGGCGTATGTAGCAAGCCTCGACAGAACAAGGACGATGTCCGTGCCTTAGCGCAGTTGGACCGCACGGCGACTTTTATTGACGGTAAGTGGCAAGTGGGTCTGCCGTGGCGAGACGAGAACAGCGCGATGCCTGACAGTTACCTAAACGCTTTGAAAAGGTTACGGGGAGTCGAAAGGAAGATGGCAGCGGACGGTGAGTATGCTAGGAGGTATACAGATCGGGTTAATCATTTATTTCAAAATAATTTTGCAAGGGAAGTGAACGACCCGTTATCTACATCTCGGCGCACCTACTATTTACCACATTTTGGAGTGGATAATCCGAACAAAAGAAAACTGCGTCTTGTTTTTGATTGTTCATCAATAAGTAATGGCTCGTCATTAAACCACTACTTACTTCAAGGCCCCGACCTACTCGCGTCTCTGTTCGGCATTATGGTAAGATTTAGGGAGAACAGATATGCTGTGGCCGGGGACATACGTGACATGTTTCTCAGAGTCAAAATAAGACCCGAAGATCAAGATGCACTTAGGTTTCTATGGAGGACTGACTGTAAACAACCAGTCAAAACTTATGCCATGACGTCATTGGTCTTCGGAGCGAATTGTGCCCCATTCGTGGCCCAATACATAAAAAATAGGAATGCACAACGTTTTGTGTCAACAATGCCGAGCGCAGTTACAGCTATTTGCGAGCAACACTACATGGACGACTATTTGGATAGTTTCGCGGACGAAGCCACGGCTATAAAAATGGTAAAAGATGTAACTTTTATTCACAAACAGGGCGGCTTCGAAATCTGTAACTGGATCAGCAACAGTGAGACGGTCTTGGACAGCATGCCGAAAGAAGCCTTAGGAACAACGGCGCTAAGGTTCAAATTAGACCGACAATATGAAGGTGAGCGAACACTTGGTCTTATATGGTTCCCGGGCGTAGACGAGTTTGGATTTGACTTGTCACTCAAACGCATACCTGACGACATAGTTCAAAGTAAACAAGTACCTACGAAAAGGGTCATGCTGCGAGTGATTATGTCAATATTCGACGTGTTCGGTTTTTTGTCACCATTTACCATACAAGGAAAAATAATGTTACAATCTCTTTGGCAATTATCTATAGGTTGGGACGAAAATATTCCAAATAATATTTTCGATAAATGGAAACAATGGCTAATACTTTTAAAACATATGCATCACGTACGTATACCCAGATGTTATCTAAGCCCCGTATGTGTGAGTGCGACAGACGATCAAGCGGTAGCCGGCAGTGCTACGAGCGTAGCGGAGGTACCCGCCCCCGCAAGACCCGCGCGCCCCTTGTGCTACGCGCCTACGTCTGCTAACGCGCTATCGGCTACGACAACCTATAATGATTTACAGATGCATATTTTTTGTGATTCATCATTGAAAGCGATGTGCGCAGTGGCTTACTGGCGTTGGACATACAACAATAAAATATTTGTCGCCTTCATAGCTAGCAAGTGCAGAGTTACGCCAGTTAAACCTGTATTAACTGTACCTCGAGCAGAATTACAGTCAGCGGTTCTAGCAGCGCGGCTAGCAGACAGTTTGGAAAAGGGACATCGGATAGTGGCGCAGCGCCGCTATTTTTGGAGCGATTCCACGACTGTTTTGCACTGGATTTACAATGATGCGCGTAACTATAAAACATTCGTAGCCAACCGATTGGGAGAAATTGACGAGCTTACTCGCAGTAACGAGTGGCGGTATGTACCTACCGCTTTGAATGTTGCTGACATTGGAACACGTGACACTTATGATAACGCTGTTTTTGAAAATGAATGGTTAAGAGGACCTTTATTTTTACGAAGTGATGAGTCATCCTGGCCACGTACGGTTATTGGTCCTGCAACTGGTGTTGCAGCTGAAAGGTCAGAGGTCATAAATTTATTAATTGACTCACCTGCTACATGTCTACCTATCCCGAATCCTGAACGTTTCTCTTCGTGGTTGCGGCTGTTGAGGAGCACATTTTGTGTATTGAAGTTCGTGAATAAATGCCGAAAATTTACACAAGGAGACACTGAGCTGATGCGGCAGGCCGAGCTTCTACTGGTTCGACAGGTACAAGAAGAATGCTTCGGGGGAGAATTGGCAGCGATTAGAAAAGCTGTAAGCCTTGATCGGAACAGTCGAATTCTTACCTGGACGCCTTACCTGGATGAGCACGGAGTTCTTCGCTGTGGTGGTCGCATTAATGCTGCAAGCGGTGTCCCAGCTGATATGAAAAACCCGATTATTTTGGACGGACGGCACCATGTCACCAGATTACTCGTGAGACATTACCATGTCAAGGCTGCACATGACAACCAGGAGACCGTAGTTAACAATCTCAAGCAGAAATATGCGATTACCAGGATAAGGCCAACGGTTAAACATGTAGCCGCAAGATGTATGTTTTGCAGAATACGCAAGGCGACACCGAATGTTCCTATAATGGGCGAGTTACCGCACGGTCGAATGGCACACCATCAGAGGCCCTTCACGCATTGTGGCCTAGACCTGTTTGGCCCCATGGAAGTGACGGTGGGTAGAAGGCGCCAAAAAAGGTATGGGGTCATATTTACCTGCCTGACGGTAAGGGCGGTCCATCTGGAGATCGTACATTCCCTGACTACCGACTCGCTTATTATGGCACTACGTCGAATGACAGCGCGACGAGGATGGCCTGACTGTTTCTACTCGGATAATGGGACTAACCTACGGGGAGCTGATGCCGAGTTGAGGAAGTCTATCCAGGAGCTTGACAACAAAGCGATTAGTGATGTCGCCATTAATAATGGATCAGGATGGAAATTCATTCCCCCTGCAAGTCCCCATTGGGGTGGGGCTTGGGAGCGTTTGATTCGAAGCATTAAGAAGAGTCTTAGCGTTATTTTGCAAGAGCGCGCACCTAAAGAAGAAGTTCTTAGCACCCTCATGACGGAGGTGGAGAACATTATAAATAGCCGCCCCTTGACGCACGTTTCAGTTGAGCCGGGAAGTGAGGAAGCTTTAACCCCAAATCATTTTCTTCTTCATTCATCTCCTAACTCACCCGCTTTAGGGGTCTTCGACGATTCCGACTTGTTCCTTCGGAAGCAATGGCGGAAAAGTCAAAGGCTGGCTGATATGTATTGGCAAAGGTGGGTAAAGGAGTACCTACCGGAATTACTTCCTAGAAGGAAGTGGAACCAAGAGCAGACACCACTTCAGGTAGGAGATCTAGTGTTACTTGTAGACCCGGGAGCACCACGCAACGTTTGGCTGAAGGCAGTGGTACATCGAGTATTCCCAGGTAAGGATGGTCGTATCAGACTGGTGGAAGTAAAAACCAAGTCCGGCACTTTGAGACGGCCAGCGGCGCGCGTCGCTAGAATCCCATTAGTTGATGAGTGCTGAGCCAGCACTGGGGTGGGGCGTGTTAACGACGTGCTCATATAATTTAGTCATGTATTGCCTCATATTTTGCTCATATTTTGTTTTTTGTGTTTATGGGGTACCTGCTTGGTAAATTTGTAATATCAATTTGAATGTGTAGGTAGCTTTTAAATTCTTAAGGATTTGAACTGTATTTTTGTTAAAGGGTGAGGGTAGGTTCGTGCGACGCGACGATTGAATAAAACCGTTTGCATTTTTTTATTACGCTGAGTGCCCTTTGTCTATCTTCGCGCGACGCACGTACCTCCCTCACGCACACTTTCTGATTCGTGTCGTCACAATTTATGTAATTTTCGAAAATATACAAGTTATCGCCACCATCTCTGCGCATCTTTTATTTGCGAGGCGTCATACCAGCTCCCACCTACCACAACCACTACGGTTCATATAACCAGTGGTAACGTTGCACCTTAAGAATGATACTCTTAAGGTGTCCTCTCACACACTTCTATAATTTATTCGCAATAAATATAATGCGTTAAATTTCACATCGTTTGTTATTGTTATTAACTTAAAATGCAAACCAACCAAGGGCACAACTTTACCAAGACATTTTAATGTTATAAATGCGAATTTAAGTTTGTTCATTTATTAGGCTTTAATGAAAATTTTGCATCATGAAATTTTGCATACAGAGGACGAAGTCGAGAGCGAAAGCTAGTTTCTTATAAACTAAGAAGCTACAATAAATTGATCAAAAATCTACAATAGATTGCACTTAACTGTAAAGTCTTTTTTGTTTTTTTTTTTAAAGTTTCCTGACTAAGTCCAAATGTATCTTCTTACTTCGTTACAGTTTTTGTATGGTTGTAAAAACTCGCTCATGGACATCGCACACCGTAACGTGAAAATTCATACAATTTCAAACTTATCTAAGTAACAGGAAACACCTAATTTCTATGTTTGTTGAATCTGCGTTGTTAAGACGCTTAAACGTAATAGCAATAAAAGTTAAACTAAAATTTATTATTAAAAAGAAATATTGAAAATATTCATTTTTATAAGTATATTTTTATATACAAGATATGCTAACGATCCGTCCCTGGATTCGCACGGATGCAATTTTTTCCAAAAAATATATAACACAAAATTTTCTCGTTTGTTGCTCTTTTAAAACCATATCAAAATCTTTGAGTGATTTAAAAGGTAGAAGGGAATCAGAATTCAAACACTATCAGTTGTACTTTTAGAACAAAATTAGATTGTATCATTTCTAACGATAAAAAAAATCAAACAGTCCATTTCGCTAATTATTCACGCACAAAATGTAAATTGCAAAATGTGATGTCAAATAAACATTACGTTAAATTTGTTGCTAACTTTAATTTGCCGTAGTTATATTTCTTTTTGGCTAATCTTAATTTGAATCAGTTTTTTTGACTGACATTCATCTGCTACCGGGTTTGTTTTCATTTGTTTTTTTTTTGTTGTCATAAAAATGTCACGTTTTACAAAAACAAAAAAGGTTATATTAACCATTTACAAATAAATAAAAATCATTTATGAGGGAAGTTATTATAAATTAAATTTAAATTGTCTGAGGAAAATTTCAGCGGAGAGCATTTAAAAAAATTAATAAATTTCAACCTAATTAATTAATTAATTAACCGACATTTTTGCGTCTTATCACTTATATGTATGTTTCAATTAAAAAGGTACCTATTTTATTTATTGTATTATATTTTTTTGTGAAAGAAATGTGTATTTTCTATGACGAATATTTATTTGCACCTAAGTGTTTTTAGATTTAAATCTGTTAAATGAATGAATGTGTACTGAATCGCGAAACGAATCAAGGACGCATGCTCCGATGAACATAGCTAAAAAAAGAGCGATATCCCGAAATCTGTTCTATTAATTAAAACTTCATACCTGTACTAATAATCATTCTCAATCTCAATATCTCAACGGAGTCTTATTAAAGTTCTAGTTATAACTTCAATTTAAATAACTTAAATTAATGAAAATCGGTTTTGTGGTTTGCACGTGAAGAGGCTTCGTACATTTATAATACACTGGACAGCAAAGAAAAAGGGTCGGTTAGATAATCTTCAAAGATATTAAAGATTTTCTAACCGACCCTTTTTCTTTGCGCTTTAGTGTATTTACTCATATATTAAGTAAAAGCACACCAGAGCTAATTTCCTTATCCTTTCCTAATTCCTTACAAGCGCACTTACCGCACTTGTGCCGTTGCTTGAGTTATAGACGACGGTAGCCACTTACCTTCAAGTGGACTGTTAGACTGTCTGACGACCTTAACATAAAAAAAATTACAATCAATAGGAACTAAACTGATAACAATTGAAACGAATGCAACATCCATGTCGTTTGCTAAACGTACTTATACTATCGAACCGCATATTGCCATTATGTCATACGTAATGTTCCACTTGCAATGCATTGACCCACTTGCGTTAATATCTCTTCTTTTTGTATCTTTTTTCGCCTCTCGCCTAAGCAATCTTTATTAGAGTTCAGTAGGAACGCTAACAATATCTAACTTCAGCAAAATGAGACTTAAAAAGACTAAAAATTTAGAATAGCAACCTGCTAATGATAAGTCGATAGAAATAGCGTTATCTATCTAATTATGCTAAATCACAAATAGTTAGTTATATTAATACCGTAAAGCGAAATCTTTGGATCCCTTTTTTAACTTTGTTTGTTAAGCGGTTGTCTATGTTCTTTAGTTAAGTAAAGTATATACTTCTTTTGGCGGGTTATGGTAAAAGTATTGGAGTATATTTTCAGTAAGTTACGAAAATTACCCGCCTCGATGTAAGACACGCATGAATTTAATTTTGAATTCGATTTTTTTTGCCAATATTTTTTCTTATATTATATATATTTTTTATTAATTTAAAATATTTACTTATATTATTGTTCTGTATTTCATAACAATTGAAGCTATACGTAGGTATTTTAGTAGGTACGTTATGGAAGTCGCTCGCGCGGATGTAAGTGTATACATATTATGTATACACATTTACTTTACTATACACATTTTTTGTTTAGTAACTATTGATCAGTTTTAGTGTTATCAAGGTTTTCTGCTATAGTTTTCAATAAGTATACATACTATAGCTTAGCACAATACTATATCCAGTAAGAAGACACTGTTGTAATGAGTTACAGGGAACCGATGCCCATTTATATGGCTATTAGGTAACAGAGTAAATACACAGTATTGTAAGAAGGTTTAACGACAGACATAGAACCTGCTCAGCTCAATCGGACTCTCACTTGACTGGTTTGTTTTGAAAGGCGCAACCTCTTCGTGTTATGAGATGCATTTACTGTTTAGTAACCGAAAGATTTGGTACACTCGTGAACTATATTTATTTATTTTTGCAAAATACCTACAAACTTTGTAATCGACTATTACAAAGTTTGTGAAATTTTACTGTCCGTTCATAAAAATATAGAAAAATTTAAGAAAAACGGTGTTTAAAAAATAGACTCATTATTTTTAGTTCCTATATATAAGTTCTAGGCTTTATAAATTAAAGTTCATCTCCTAAACGTCAATGCACAAAATTATCCATTATCCATAACATTATAACTAACTAACTAACATTTATCGAAAGAAAATTGCGTACCAAGAGCAACTAAGGTAGGTATATAAGGGCAACTAAGGGCTAATTTTTATGTTGAGGCACACTTGATAGGGAATGGCCACGGTCGCCTACAATACAAACTGCCGCCAGACAGGCTACCCAATAAGACCCAATACTTTTATCGTTCGACCGATACAGAACCACCTCTCTTCGCGAACGCGAATCTGAACGAATGAAAACCTCTTTTTGAAACATCACAGAGCACTTTTCAGTCGACATAAATATAGCAGACGCTAACAATATAAATTGCAAAAAAAATGCATTCGTACGAAGCCGGGATCCGATCGCTAGTATATCGATAAAACACAACACAGTTTAAGCAAAACATTTACAATGCTTAATGTGTATGACACCTATAAAGGCATGGCGTTCGCAAAGTATTTCTCATTCTCTGAACCGTGAGAATTTTATGGTGGTTTTTGTATCACTTTCGCTTTTATGATTGCTTATGATATTCCATTAGCACAATCCATAATAATAAATTAAATTCACGTGTCGAGTCTGTATGTAACTTTAAAAAGGTGGCTTATTTTTAGTTTAGAATTTAACTAAATTTAAAAATTATTAACGTCAGTCCACTGTTGAACGTAAATAGAAGTCTAGTCTTGAAGTGATCGGTCCAGCGAACAGACGGACAGTGGGTCTCCAATACAGAGGAAAACTCTACCCCAACTCCTTGGAAAACATTACTTTAATATAAAAAAAATTATTGCCATCTGTCTCTTTGTTAGTCCGGGATAATAATAAAAAGCGTTAACCACACACTTAGACTTATTAAAATTAATTTTAATATTCTATGATGTCATATAATAATTAAGTATTATAATTATTTGCTTCCTTTATATTTTAATTACGTTTTATACTCTAGCAACATCGCGTTTAGGTACACAGAGGCGTAATCAAATGACCAGAATAATATGGGTTTTGCCAGATGAATATTTAAATACTGGCTGCTCCGCGCGGCTACGCTTTATGTCATCCATAGAATAATATTACAACTGCCATTTTATCCAGGGATAAAATGAATCCAGGGATGTGTTTTCGAGCTCATATAACTCAAATCTTTTTAAAGTTGGAATGAACAGTCTTACAAGAGCATAGTTATAATAATAATATAATATAATATATAATATTCATATATGTACTTAGTAATTATATATTATAACATTTCTCTAATGTACATTTATTGAAATAATTTAATTTTTAATCAAAATAATAAATAATATACTAAATTAAATATTAGGGCTAACATTATGCGTTCAAATAATATTTACTTATATTACACAGAATATAAACATAATCTTTCAGGGTTTCTTCTCAGGATCGTCATCTTGGCTTTTTTTTTCCAAAACCCTGGTAAAATTAAATTTATTAATGACGATCGATTATCAGTTTCTTGTTTAAACCTAATTGATAAATAAATATTTTGATTTTGATAGTAATTTAGGTTTAAAAATGAATGTAGATGTAATAATAAAAATGGGATAAGTGTGAGATCTATTCATTTGGTGGTGATCAGCGAGCTTGCGCCATCACCGCGACTATGGTTGTCGCAACTGCGCCGATTTTGGCGGCAAATCGGCCAATTGCAAATTCCGCTCGCTTCATTGCCCACAATGGACACTTAAACCGCAATAAGACAGTTTCCAAAAGAAATCTCAAGTTCAAGATTGACGACGTAATAGACAATCTTATACATTTTATTTACCTAAAAAGTCTCGAGCTAAAGAATAAATATATTTTTATGTGCCTTTTTATGTGTATACTATTAGTACGAAATAAGTGTGCTGTGCTAATAGGTGACTATTTAATTGCTACACGGAGAGTATAAAAGTTTATCTAATGGTTGTTTATTGAGGCTACATAAAGTGGTGTTTTTAATTATTTTATGTAATTGTTTAAAAAAAGTCAATAAAATAAACAATTTAAGGATTAAAACTCTTTAAAAATATATCAATCAAAATAAAATTAAAAAACAAAACAAAAGACTAAGATATGCAATGTTGTAATTGCATAATTGACGTCATGAAGAGGCTTCAGTATGTAAGATATGTCGATAAAGGGATCCTATATGCAGGTATGAGAGCATCAAATTATCTTACATGGAAAATCAACATTCTCAGGCGATCGGATAATGTTATAATTACTGCGATAGGTATTAATTGAACTATTATTTGTGTAATAAAATGTATATTTATATTAACCACATAAAAATATTCTAAATAATAACCTATGTTCTTTACGTAAATGCCTATACATAATTGTTGTAACTTTATATTTTAAAGATGACAAAAAGAACAGTAGGTATGCTGAGTTTCTTTCGGGGTTTCTTCTCAGGATCGTCATCTCAACTTTTTTCCTGAAATCCTTGGTAAACTTAAATTTATAATGACGATCACGAGAGTCTCTTGGAGAAATCTAATTGATAAATAAATATTTTGATTTGAATTTTGATCTTGCCACACAGAGTTTTAAGTGTTTAAGAGCTACTGCGAGCATCTTGTATGGCATGTTTTAAAAATTAAATTTATAGTATACTATGTACCAAGGTACACAATACACATGTTTTATGATAATTGTTTTAACATCAATTAAACCAGAGACCTTAAGACAATAAAATCAAACGAACAGCCGTGGGAAATTTCGACGTTTATTGTCATTCTTTATTAATGAGCGAGCAACTGTGCTTAGCAATACACTTTCCTTCTCTTTCTTTGGTTATTACTGTAGTGATAATTGTGCAGCCGACCACATCTTCATCTCTACATATTAGAAACTAGGTGTGCCCCGTGGTTTCACACGCCGTTTAACATAAAACACTAGCTGTTGCACGCGACCTCATCCGCGTAACTTTATAAAATATAGCCTATGTTACTCCCTGACAATGTTGCTTCCCAACAGTGAAAGAATTTTTCAAATCGGTCCAGTAGTTACGGAGCCTATTCAATTCAAACAAACAAACAATCAAATCTTTCCTCTTTATAATATTAGTAAGTATAGACAAGAAACGCCACAGTAGTTGCAAATGCGCTGACGTCGGTGACTACCTTAGAAAAATTGGGAAAAGGGGAAGGAATAATGTGCTCTTGCATCCCTCACTCACTTACCAAAATAAGAACAGCCCAAGTTTGTTGCAAATACAAAATTACCATAACACTTAAAACTTAAAAGAGAACACGTGACAAACATAAAGGAACAGTAAGATTATCTGTTTGTCTGTAATCAAAGTAATTATGTTAGCAAAGGGCATGAATTAAAGATGGCGTCGCATACATTATTCAAGTAACATCTTCCCTATGAAGCTTAATATTCATTAATGCAATGGGAAATAAATATCACGCGCACTGTGTGGTTGACATCACTTATTGTGATTGCTTTAACCGACTTGCAGAGAAATTTTTAAAACAGATAAAACCATCTAATTTATCTCTCTGCACATTGATGTAAGTGCATTTAAGTAAACTATACATCTATACTAATACTCTAGCTACACGCTCCCGTCTTCGCCCGGGTTCAAAATAAAAGCTATCCTATTTTTTAAGTTGGACAAATTACACATAGTTACGAAGCTTCATCAAAATCAGTTCAGTAGTTTAGGAGTTCATTGGCCTCAAACAGGTGACATCAAATTTTTATATAGAGATAATGAAGTACAAAATTTAGTTTTCACAAAACTATCAATCTCATTTTTAATCTAAGCAGCCTGGGCGGGAGTCATCGAACCGTGTTTTACTTCGGAAATATTCTAAAATATTCAAAAAATTCGAACGTAACTATAACGCATTCGTGTGACAATTCTAAATTTTACTCCCATAAATTTTCATACCACGGGCTTATGTATATTCTTAAGGAGTAAACTCCAATAATTAAAATATCGAAATTAAATTAAATTGTTGCGATTATTCGCATCTAAAGTCAAGGATTAGATAAAATTTCTATAATATGCGGTAGCAATGTGAACGCATCAGCTGTACGCATCCGTAATGCAAGGACACGAGCTTTCTGTCGCCACCTGAATGACCTGAACCAGATAATCCTCACTTTGGAATCATATACATACTAAATCGACGTCTATTTTATGTTATTCTAGCTGTTGCACACGACTTCGCCCGCGTAACTTTATAGAATATAGTCTATGTTACTCGCTGATAATGTAGTTTTCTTTACGTGAAAAATTTTCAATATCGTTCCAGTAGTTTTTTAGTTTATTAATTACAAGCATACAAAAATGCAAATCTTCTAACTAGCTGACCCGGCAAACGTTATTTTGCGAAAAAATAAAAAATAAATTTTTGGGGTGGACCACCCTTAACATTTAGGGGTATAAAAATAGATGTTGGTCGATTCTCAGACCTACCCGATAAGCCCACGAAATTTCATCAAAATCGGTCCAGCCGTTTCGGAGGAGTTTGGCAACAAACAAACAAACAAACCGCGACACGAGAATTTTATATATTAGATATGTATAGATATAAAATTTTAAATAATTATTTTTTCTTGCTGAATATATAAAATGAATGCACTATGTATATGTTATAAAGTTATTTCATATCAGAATTTATTACAAGATAACTTACATACAGACACAAAGTGACATCAGATGATCTGACACAAGAATAACTAATTGTTTCATTGTTATGTATTATTTGGCCATTGTATTGTAACAATTTAAAAACAAGAAAAATGCCCTGTCACAACATAAAAAACTGAGAAAAAAAATAGCTCAATATAATCAAAATAACTGTATTAATATCCATTGTTATCAGAAGCCATTGAAATGTCAACGACCTTATTAATACCTTATTATTTTAAGCTATGTCGGTGCAACACTAATTTAAATTTGCATTTTTTTTTATTCCTTCAGGGGAATAAGGAACACTGTCTGTACAATTCCGCGTGTACTCGCAAATGATATAAAACCACCGGTAGGACTGTCGCAAATAAAACTCAGTGATTTCACATCTGATGACGGATCTCAAATTAATTTAATCATTTCCTAAACCTATTTGTGAAATACAATGTACATAACATTACTGAGTTCACACGATGGAAAGCGACATCTAGTTGCACTTTCCGCTTTAGATGGACAAAACAACGACTAGCGCCATCTAGCGAACCTTATGAACCTAGACATATTATTTTAGCCATAATACAGTTCTACACTGTCATACTACGATATTCCTTATTATATGGTCGAAAGGATATTTTGTTACAAAATACTATATTTTGTAGTCTTCTGGTTTTGATTTTCATAATATATTGTTCAAATTCAAATTCAAATTCAAACATTTTATCAATTTTCTTCTATTTTTCTCTGCGTAAATACTATTTATTTTACTTATATTCCTTAATACATCACATGTGATTTGATATTTAACACATAATTGATTATTTGTAGGATATTTTAAAAATTTGATATGTTTTAAAGACTAGAATTGATAGGAAGTACCAATTTTATAAATAAATATGCTTTATCCTATAATAGCGTAATCTGTACAAGATTAGAATCCCATCAAAATGGGGCTCTTTAAGGGAAAATTGTTTAGAGATTTTAGTGACTGTAGCGTATACGTTTCTATGTGTTGTATATCATTAAGTATAAAGATTTATCAACGCTAATCTAAACTAGATGACATCTTCAAACAAAAAAATGTATCGTCCGTCGACCTCTAAAGGACAGATTAATGCTCGCCATTGTTATAATTGTTTCCTCACATTTAAACGTAACGGTGTCGCCAAAGATTGAGGCCAAAATAAAACGGGATCAAGATATATCGATGTGACACAGGACCCACAGAACAGTTACTTATTGTAATGCCCATACATTATACTCTCATAACGGTACAGTGAATTTTTAAGGTGCAGTGCAGATTCGGACGATCGATTGCATAAGAAAGAATCCTCAACGGTGTCAGTTTGTATGAAATGTTTTGCTTTATCTTTGTTCTAGACTGATTAATTATAATAAAATAAATTCGCGAACAGTTTTATAGCGTGTAGTCTCAACCATATTTCAAGACTTAAAAAGACAGATACAGAAGGCGGTACTTCTTGACACGGCGCTTATTGCAAGAAAGCTCTTCACTCAGCAACCCAAACTACCTTTGACCTTGCCCTTCTACCAGCGGTATACTAGTTTTGAGTATTTTTATGATGTTTATTGTTTTTTTATACATGTAAATGTAAAAAGAAACAAAATAAAGATTAAAAAAACATATAAATCATCATCATTATCAGCCTGTGTTTCTCCAATACTGGATGTAGTCCTCTCCCAGGCTCAACACCATTCACGGTCTTCTGTTTTTCTCATCCAACTGCTTCCTGCGAAGCCTTTAAGGTCGTCTGTTCAACTGGTTCCAGGGCATTTTATGCTTAGGTAAGGTAGGTATTCGTGGCCTCCATTGGAGAACTCTTTTACTCCATCGCTTATTTCTGCGACAGATGTGAGCAGCCCATTAGCACTTAATCTTACTAATTTTCTCTGCTATGTTGAAAACTTTGATTCTTCGTCGTATTTCAGAATTTCTGACAAAGAAACTCAGAGGAAACACAGCAATATAAATGATAATAATAATTTTATGTATATAATATATAGTTCGATATTAAAAAGCTAAATTCCTATAAACATTTTGCCGCAATAATGGTGTGCAAATATTTTATATAAAGACAATTACATTGCAATAAAAATAAAACTGGGAAATTTAAACGCATACATTTAAAGTCCATCTAGGACCTTGTAGTATTGAGATCTTACGTTTTTTTTTTACGCGAAGAAGAAACTTAATATCTGAGCCAAGTTAAATTTTGTTTTAATTTTAATTTGCCATGTTACGTGGGCTCGAAAAAAACTTTTTTACTTCATTACATCTTACTCAGCGTAAATCCAAAATCAAAAATTAATTTAAGGGGTGACATATGCTACAGAGGTGGTATGATAATATGATATGTCAGGTGTTTTTCGTGTTCACCAACTTGTTTGAAGTATAAAAAAATCAATATACAATTGACAATAGAACCTGCAATCGTCTGTTGATAATTTGTAACAATATTTTTCAATGAGATGGGAACCGTTTTCATATAATAAGTAGAATGATTTTGTTTAACAAAATGTTGTTGCTCTTGTCAATGGTGCCATAGGTGTGGGAATTAAACATTAAACAATTGAATTTACACCTAGTGACAACAGCCTACAAATTACTTGTTATTATAGTGTTGAAGATAATATAAACTTAAAAATAGTAACTATGATCCAACTTAAAAGCTAGGATTGATTTTATTTTGCAACCGGGCGAAGCCCGAAGCGTGTAGTGTTATTATATTATTGATTTGCCATACGGTTTAAAAATTGTATTATTTGTGTGAAATGTATTGAATAAATAAATACTTTATCTATACTAATATTATAAAGCTGAAGAGTTTGTTTGTTTGTTTGTTTGAACGCGCTAATCTCAGGAACTACTAGTTCGAATTGAAAAATTCTTTTTGTGTTGGATAGATCGTTTATCGAGGAAGGCTGTAGGCTATATAACATCACGTTGCGACTAATAGGAGCGAATAAACAGTCGAAAATGTGGAAAAAACGGGGAAAAATTATTCATCTTTGAGGGCTTCCGTTGCGTGCGCTGCGAAAACCGTTCGAGATACCCAAATGATTCCCAAAATAACTATTCCACGCGGACGAAGTCGCGAGCACCAGCTAGTAAGAAGTATTTATATAGATATATAAATATTCTTAATATATGTTCGCTCGGGCCAACGAGAAAGGTTTAAAGTTTTTTACATGTAAGAAAGAAAGTCTTTGAAACACTATAGAAAAACAATTAAGTAATACTTGAATTAGTAATTAATAATTCAAAATATTATAAAACGAGCAAGCGGTATATTACTTTTGTAACCGTTCCATTAGAAAAACTACCTAGAACGAATTTTCTCGAAGACCCCGACAGATCGATTTCTAGACCTAAAAAAACCCCTAATCCTAGATTGTCGTTAAAATCGTTAGAGACGTTTGCGACATTACAAGAATTCCTCGTTTAGTATTTTAATATTATAAATGCGAAAGTTTGTATGGATGTATGTATGGATGTTTGTAACTCTTTCACGCAAAAACTACTGAACCAATAACCATGAAATTTAGCATACACGTTGTCTGGGACATCAGAAAGGATATAGGGTACCTTTCATCCAGAGCGCGGACGAAGTCGCGGACACCAGCTAGTTATAAAATAAGATAGATGGCATACTCTCTGCTGTCCGCAACTTCGTCCGTCTTAAAAATTAAAAAATAAATAAGCCATATATACCTACTTAATACCTAAAATCTATTAGGTACACGATGGTGATGGTCCCACGAGAACAGTATTTTTTTATTATTAAAGGTACCCTATGTTTTTGCAGCGTGTATGCAAAATTTCAAGATGATCGGTTGCATGAAAAGGTAACAGAAAAACAGTTACCTTCACATTTATAATATTAGTAAGGATTAGTATGGATTTTACTTTTTAGGAGTATATTATAGGAGGTATTTTGTTTGAGTGAAGTTATAATTTTTTTAAATGTATTTAATTATGTAACTTCGTGCAAATAAGTGGTCAAGGATTCCATGGATTAATGAATAAGCAATTTCACTTGGCATTCAATTGGTTAAGGATTTTTAAAATGTTTATTAGTAAGTTTTAATGTTACCCACTATTTTAAAATGCACATAAATAAATTTCAAAATAAATACTAAAAAAATAAACAAAACTTATAAACTTTTTATAAACAAATCAGCCCAAGCATATTTTTAAAAAATTGTAAAAATCTTACCTTATACTTCATTTTCAAAAATTTCAACGTCGTTTTCAAAAATTAATAAATAATCACTAGAACGCTCTCGGTTTATTTAAGATGTAAATGTTTATGAATAGTTTTATTTTTCTAAACGTGTGCGTGAAGAGAAAAAATAATAAAAAAAATATTTATAAAAAGTTTTTCAAATAAGCGATGTCACCGTTTCCGCGCCAAATTGTGCCACCATGTAACAACCGCGCATGCGTGCGCTTTGACTGCGCGGTAATGGCTGAACGTCAAGTGGCCGCGGCAGTTTTGCTTCCCCGCTAATGTGGTGCAAGTGCAACGACCCATGTTCTTGCAAACACAAACAGTTTACCATTTCGGCCGAAGTGCAGGAGTAGTCGCAGCGAAGGTGAAGGCGAGCCGACAGCTGTAATTGTCTTGGCAATAGGTAACGAAATCGCGCTTTGTCCGTACGCGTCGTTCGTTCGAAAAAGTCAATTTCAAAAGGATTTCAAATTTGTGATCGTTGCCCAATGCAACAAAAAAAATATTTGTTTAAATTTAGAATTAATGACTCATGAACTTTTATGGCGGTTATTGCGTACTTAAGTACAAATAAATAGATTATTAGTTGTTGTTGTTATTTGTATCTATATTGGTACATACTTGGTTACTATATTTATAAACTAATAGTACATAGGTACTTATTTAGTTATAATGCCAAAAGAAAATAAAAAAATGTTAATTATATTTTATCTATAAACTATGTAGTTTAATATTTTAAAATATAAAGAAATATCACTAACCTTTTAAAAATTAGAAGCAACTTTCTCTGTCATAGTTGTCTTGCTAGAACATATTTATTATAACACAATGTTAAATACACGTAAATGTATCATTTTATTATTTTTGTACCATTTGTAATTATATCTACCCACCGAATGAATACCATAATTTTTATAATAAACAGTTTATGTAAGTACCTGCATCGACATTAAAAAAAATATTGATATTGATACTACGATAGGTATCAATAATTTAAGTAGAAAACCATGATTATAAACATTTATAAATGAATTATTTATGATTCATACTAATATCACAAATGAGAGTCTAACGCTATCACGGCTTAGCCACTGACGGCATGTGAGAATATAACTTAATGAAATCCTAAGGGAGGAAATTTATTTACAGCTCGCTTGAAGAAGCCCATATTATAGCTACGTGCAAACACTGACGAAGGGAGAATGTTTCAAAGATCGCGCGTCTGCGGCATAAAGTGCTCACTCATCGGACTGTGCGCACCATAGATTTAGTATTGCTACAGTTCCGTTGTGCGCACTGACTACTATAACCTCTGGACAGGCTGTCCCATACAGCCCATCATACAGCAGCTAATAACGTACGGAGAACTAATTTTGACGTTTGCTTATTTTTATTCTATTTGTTGATGTCTTTAAATACCGTCTCGCCTGACCTTGACACTGGCAGAATCATCGTAGAATTCGATGGGGCCATAACAACAAAATTGGAATTAGAATTGGATGTCTTAGGGAGTGTAAGTTTATTTGTTGTAAAGTTTATTGAGTTTTGAAACGAGGAATTATGTCAGCCGCGGCTGTCGGAAATAGTTTAGTTTATTTCCATTCCCAGCTTTCTTTACGCTCTCGCTAGCGTGTACGGGCATTATGTACTTATACTAGCGCCAATGTTTTTAGTTTGTTTATGTATCTTTCTATTGAATAATATAGTCTACCTCAATATTATGAGACTACTTATTCTGTGACTAATCCAAGACAAATTTGGCTTAAAGGTCTAGTTACCAGACCATAAAATTCCAAAAAAAAGAGTTCCTATCACAAAACCCATGCACAAAACACAAATACATAGACACAAATTCTCAATGCTCTTTGGCTCTTTGTCATCCATCCGTCACTCGTCCATCAGCAAAGCAATCAACTCAAGTAACATTAATTATATGTTGTGAATTGTTATGTGATAAATTTAAGTTAAAAACCTAATCAAAATCACAAAAATACGATACCCACTTTTGTGTTATAATTGTATATTGTATTTAAACGCTAGTGTATCTAGATACAACTTTGTGATCGAAACAAAAAATGTCGCGTGATCCATCACGGCCGGCATCAACTTACAGGGACCGAGGACGAGAGTGGGATCTTAGGGATTCTAGGAGTAGGTCTGATTACAGAAGTCGTCCCGATTATGACAGAGATCATAATGTATCGAGAAAAAGAAGTAGAACCCCAAACAGACATCGAAGTGGTGCAATGCACAGCAATGAAAGCGATGACATTTTGTCAAAGCCCAAGGAACTTTGGGATAATAATCAGTTCCAAGAAGCAGACTTTGGCGCCCCTCCACCGCCATCCTATCAAGAGGTATTTGTATTTCTTTTTTAAATGTTAAGGTCGACAGAAAGGCTGACGGTCCACTTGATGTTTATGTGTTGACATTTTACCTTTGTTTGTACCTGAGTCATGGATGTTTGTATTTATAATAGGTATGTATGTATTTACAAAAAAATCTGGTCTGGTGTGAAGATATTTATTTATTCGATATCATTAATATCTGAACGGTTACCATTGTCTATAACAAGTACGTTGCTGGCGATAGTTTGAGGATAGGGATTTGGAAGGGTTAGGGCAATGAGCTCTGGCATTCCTTACTGGAACACAACAGCACAAAAGCTGTTAATTATTCACCAAGTGCTAATTGAACATTGAGATATTGTTTGATTCCTGCTTCATTGGAGGCCTTGTATCGGTAATAAAATAAAATTCAGGGTGGTCTCCTGAGATCTGATGGTTACTACTACCAGACGGGCTGCCCAAAAAACTGCAAATTTATCCCATATATTGCCAGTGTAACTATTCATTTCATATTGTTAATTCTTTCTAGGGTTCTAATTATGGACCTAATTTCCAACCGCCCTACTCTGGCTTATACAATGAGTTTCCGACTTTGTCAAGTATACCTCCTGCCGCACCACCACCACCGACGGACATAATGACTTGGAATCAGATGTCAATACCGCCAGCCGCTGTTGCTCCCCCACAGTATAATGTTGAAGATCAGATCAAGAAAGAAGGTAAGTCTAGCATTACCTTTTTTAGTCAGTTTATAAAACATACTGTTTTAGGATCTAAGCTTGTTTTTTACCAAATCTCACTTTAAACAAAATCTGAAAACTTGAAATCACTTCATAATTCCAAAAATTAAGACATATACATAGTAGTTAGAAGTTTCTTAGTGAGCTACGGAGAGGGTAATGGTTGGCATTTTTTTGTTGGATTTCTGTAGTGAATCTGATAACTTATTTGATTTTTTTGGGGCCTCAACAAGATAAAGGTACAGGGGATTGGAATGTAGAAAGGAATTATTGAAATTGACCATTTTAACTTATTTTTATTGAGTAATCAAACTTGCAGTAATCACTTAATATCTCACTGAAGAGAAATCTGCCAAATTTAGGACCTAGCCCCATATCCGCAAAAGGTTCACATATTTTATTACATTATTTTTACAATGTATTTCTTTTATTTGGAAATTTTGACATAAAATGGATAGGATGCCTTAATTTATGTGTTAATACTCCACTGATAGTTCAATTAAATGACTAATGATTAATTTATTGATTAAGCTGAATAATATTTTTCATTATATTATATTTTTTAAATTTGTTTAATGCAAATTAATGCAACTCTTTGTAATAGCAGGTGTTAACTTGATTGCTAATCAATCTTGTTAGTCAGAAAAATTGGTCATTGTAAATAAAAAGGACATGTGGTACGTATAATTAAAATAGTTTATTATTCATTAATGATGGCTTCCCAAAAATTAATGAAACATTGTTTTTTTTTTCAGCTTATTATTTTAATAAATGTAATAGAAATTTTTTAAACAATGCCAAGCATCAAAGAGCCAACATAAAAAATAATATTTATTTAATCCTGTCCAAAATGTGATCAAGAACATTAGTGTCTTAAAGTTATATGAAAATTTCATATTACAAAAATTGACCTATCATTCTGAATTATCTTACCTAAGATAGAATTATATATGTGAGACATAATATATTACAATATAATATGTATATTGGCAATGCAAACCCTCCTGATCGTCCATAGACAAATTTCCACATTTCTTACTTCTTCATGGTTGTTCTTGAGGTTCACATATGAAGATGTGTTGTAAACGATTTTACAACACCAGGAAATTCAAGCGATTTGATGCGGTTTTCACCATCAGTTTTTCCATTGAATTTTTATATATATAATAAAATCTAATTAAGTTATTCCTGGGCGAAGTTATTCCATCTCAGTCTATTTTTAAAAGTTGTTATCGAGACTTCCAATACATTGTCCTACCCAAAAATTCGTCGAGTTTTACCCCCCTCGAAAATCAGTATCCTGCCAGTGATGACGTTTATTTATTTGTTTATTTATCATCCAATAAGTATTTCTATCCATACAAAAAGTCTAGGACATTTAGTTCATGTTATACAACATTACATTACAGTAATGATTATGACAATATTACAATATATCAACATGACCTACCACACACGCTATGCAATTCTATCCATTGCATTGTCAAATGCACAAAGACTACTTAGTCTTAACACTGTTATAACTTGAACAAACTTGAACGTAGGGTGCCGAAATGTGGTCTCATGGCAGGACTAATCTTGTCAAAAGTTGCCGAAGAACCAAACGAATTTAGCGCGAGGAGAGCTACACTCCCTGTCGGAACCTCGGCGTACCCGTCAGTAGAGGTACGCCGGCACTCTCGGGGGACCTCATAACGAGGGGCAGTCTTCCCCAAGACCCCGGTCAAGGTGGAAGGCGGCAGACATAGATCCTCCTCCGGCGGATTGACTGTAAGAGGGGATTCTCTTCTCACTGCCTTTCTCCTGCTTGACTTGACATCCTGAGGCCAGTTAGATAGACAACCTGAAAGGCTTCTCAGGAAGCGGATACGAAGGACTGAAGACCATACGTGGTGGCGAGCCTTAGGAGAGCCCTACACCTAGCAAGGGAAAGACACAGGCTGATGATGATGAAAAATACATTGAGGTTATAAAAATAGTAGGCACAGGTAAAATGTTTTTAGGTCTAATTTTTTTTGCCACAACACATTAACCCATTATTCTAAAATTGAAACATCTTTATGCAAGGTACTTAGGTTCTTCAGGATACTTAGATGCTTCAGGAACTACACCCTGTTTTAGACAGTAGGTATAGCTAATTTTATTACCGAGTGTTGTTTCACTTCAAACATTTGATGTTAGGTAAGATGTAAAGTAAGTGTCTGTAATGCATTTAAATGATATTTTACAATGATTTATGTTTGGATGTATAAAAGTGATTATGCTCAGTGTACACAGCACAATATTTAAATGGCTTCTGTTTTTGCCTCACAGCCGCCATAGAGTCTGAGATGCGTCAACAAAAGGCAGCTCTATCTAAGCAAAGGGAAGACTACAAGAAAAAAGTTTTGGTTCTAAAGAAGGAGTTGGAAACTTTGAAAGATCAAAGAGACGAGCTGCGAGGAGATCCGAAACGCTCCCCCAGTCCGGACACTAAAAGATTTCTCAAGGAGAATACTAAACTGCAGGTTTGCTTTGCATTTGCTGTGAAATATTAATATGTCGCATTCGCTTCCATTGATGAGTTGGCTTGACCGGGTGTGTTGATTGGTCTGTTACCTTGCACTGTTTAGTTGGAGATCCAGAATAAGCTGAAGACCATTGACAACGTGGTGGACATGCTGAACGGAATCATTGGGCAAGATGGAAAAACTGAAACACTGGGTACGGACACCGAACCCATTGAAAGGAGCGAACGTGCTTCCAAACGCAAATCCAGGTGTGTTTTATTGCAATTTTGTAATACAAATTTACTCTGTCTTGTTAAACTTAAAGCTAATCCCAACATATTTAAGATGTACTAAAAAACAACGTAACTTGTAGATTGACTTTAAGTTCATCAAGACTGTATTTTGTTTAAGTTTCGTCCAAGTAATCAAAATATTGTTGTTTAAGTATACTTATTTCAGTTTTATAAAATTTTCTTCCAAGAACAGGTTTTTTTTTGATGGCACATTTAGGATTCTCATAAATGGAACAGAACAACGGATATCGCCGTAATCATATTTCTTATATAATTTGATATATTATACGCTTAACTGTTTTACATTTAATGTATGTATATTTAAATAATTGTTCATAATTAAGTGATAAATAAATGTGATCATTTAAGTGATGTCTCATTTATAAGTGCAACACTATTGGCATACATATTTGTATTAAAGCGATTTTATGTAAATTGATTTTTCTTCCTTCCTGTGAAATGTAAAATTAAATTATTCATTATTGTTACTTAGTTTTAAATGAATTTGTCAGATTGTTTGTATTATGACTATATTTGTTATATTATGTGACTAATATTTGTTATTGTATATGTGTTTATTGTATCAAGTGTATTTTACAGTGGCTATGTATTTTATTATTAAAATTACAAATACACGAATAAAATATATATATCGAATTTTTTGTTACAAACCTGATGATAATCTTTGTAAACATGTATTGGGCGAGAAATATTTCGGCGTGAAAGAGAAGCAATACAATGTCGAATTATACAATCTCTTTTTTATCTAGCCTGATGTATCCCTAAATCCCTAACTAAAAGCTAACTAAGTACTATTTATTAAAAAAAAAAAAAACACGTGTTTTAATGATTTATATTTTCGACTCTATGCAATGGTATTAAGGTGGCAATCGCTTCACAGGTCGCCGACACTTAGCACCAAGTTCAACTACGTGTACTACGACCCCGAGATGCATTGGTGTCGCGTTTGCAACGAATTCCCATCCACCGCCAAAGACTATCTCAACCATCTTCATTCGGCTACTCATACCAAGTTAGTATTTTTCAAAATATTTACTCCTCCTAAGTTCAGTTGTAGTGGTCATAAATTGAGCAGTAACTATTTTATAGACATTTTGAAATAACAACAACGCAATTCGTGTAATTATTTTCCAACCCAAATTATTCGTAATTCTAAGATTTTCAAAATCATCATCAAATTGTAATCATGTCGATCCGATGAAGCAAAAAAAGACAGTAGGTAAATCGATTTCTATTTTTGTTGTTTCGACAGAAAAAAAAAATAGGGCTGTGTCTACAGCCAGTATCAAGTGTATCGCATTGCAATAACTAAAATTGAACTTTCCACACTATTTTTTAAGAATAAAATGAAAAATAAATTATAATTATCTATTTGTAATGTATTTAACGGTTGATGTGTGTACCACATGTTTTCACGTTGGGCTTATTCTCAAGAAATAAGTTTTCATTTACACTTTTTTAACTTTAACTCTAGGGCTTCAATTATTTCTGAGAATCGACACATCTCTATCTTTGACATGCAATTTTATTATTTTACTTTTAAAGTGATTATTGCGCCACTTTCCGATAAGCATTTTGTCTTAATTTAGTTGGCCTAGTGTACTTGTTAAATAAGTTATAAGTTGTTGATTTAATGTTGACAGATTAGCCGCAGCTCACATGGAAGCTCCTTGGCATTCGGTCAACGGCATCAACGAGGGATACCCGAGCAATCCGAACGCACCCAACAAGCGGATACCAATCAAAGGTATTAATAATAAATATGTTGGTTTCTTTATTAAAAGTATTTCTAAAAGCAATTGAAATAAGACCATAACCGCTCGTTCATAAGGTCTACAATTCTTCGTGCCGTCGACGGCGTGGTACTGCAAGCTGTGCGACCAGTTCATCGGCGACTTGCACTGCGCCTCCGCCCACTTGAAGTCCGTCACTCACTCCAAGAACTATATGGTGAGTTGTTTACTACAAGTTAGAGTAAACAAAATAAAATAGTATTTATTTATTTATTTATTTATTTATTTAATAGCTAACCTTACAGCATGTAACATTTAACAAATACATAAAATAGATTAAATTTTTATATAGCCTATTACAAGGTCAGTCATCTTACAATTTATAAGTACAAAAAAAAAAAAAATTCTAGTAATTAAAAAAAATAATAATATTAACAATATATATATTTATATATGTATCTATAAATTATGTGTGTGTATGTATGTGTGTGTGTGCGTGTGTGCGTGTGTGTGTGCGTGTGTGTATGTGTGGGTGTGTGTGGTACTGGTACTGGTACTGCTCAGTGGAGGGGATCGGGTCATTTCGCAATATGCTGCAGACCTTCAAGCACTTGACCAATAAATGACCGTCTACTCAGAAAGTAAATGTCGAGATCGTATTATCGTAATTATGCTCAAACAAAACAACAGTTTATTGGAGTATTTACTTATTCAGCTCCATTCGCGTTTCACTGGATGATTTTGGTTACACTTACACACACACACACACACACACACACACACACATAAAACCAGAAATGATTTCAAATTTAATATGTTCTTCCAGAATTTTGTCGAACAAAATCCCCACTGGGAGACGGATTGGGTGTCGGACAGACAGAAGGCGTTTGAGAAAAATAGACCTTCCAAAGGTAAAGCGGAAGAGAAGCCTCAGTACACCGCCCACACGATCACCTTCAGCAAGGACGGTTTCCACACCAAAAGCAAGCACAGCCTCACACCGTCCCCGGACAACAAGAGGAAGAAGGACAAGAAGAAGAAGAATAAGAAGAAGAGGGAGAGCAGCAGCTCGTCCAGTTACTCCAGCACCGATAGTGAGAAACCCAAGAAAAAAATGGTCAAAGGTACTTATGGTCACAAAACTACATATATTTAGATTCTCGTCATTGGTTATTCTTATTAAAAAAACTAGTTGAACCCGGTTCACTGATTCTTTTATACTGGACACAAACAGACAGACAGACAAAATTTTAAAACCGACATTTATTTACTTTGATAATCACTATTTAGTAAAAAGCAGTTATTTTAAGCTCTACTATTTAAACTCGTCGTCGTAGGGGATGGAGGTAGAGCATGTATCGTAAGGCGTTTGCTAGAAGACCAAAATAGCCCCTCATTCAAATAAGGTGGATTCCAAATAAGATAGTAGCAATATAGTCGTAATGACGTATTTATATATTATGTTGTGAAGATGAAAACAATTTGTTACAGCTAAAAAGGACAACGCCAAGATAGAAGATCTGATGAGTGCCATCAAGATGGATCGCTTGAACGACAGTGATAGGCAATTGCTGCACAACATCAAAAATAGGTGACTCAACAATTATATCCATTTTGTATCTCCATAAAATATCTCTGACAATCTTATTCTAAAAGAACCAACTAACTAATGGATCACCTTAGAAAAGCATATGCCTAACTTGATAGTGTCTTAAAACTAATATTTACTGATAATTTAAGACACTGTATCTTAAATTATTATTTTCATAAACCATGTATTATCGATATTTATGGCTTCAATATAAGAGACCTTGTAATAATAATGTACAGCTTGAAGCACGAAGACAACAAAAGGAGATCTAACGAGGAGCGAGAGAGGGAGAGGGATCGCGAAAAGGAGAGAGAGATGGAGAAGGAGCGGGAGCGCGACAGAGAGAGAGAGCGCGCCCTGCGCGACCGCGACAGGCCACGGGAGCCACCGCGAAAGAGGCAACTGGAGAGCACCCGGCGAACTCCGCCTCAGCGCCTCGAAGTCAAGACCGATTTTCGCAAGATGCCCTTCATAGGTTAGTGCAGTAGAAACCTTAACCTCAATCTTCTCAGTGCAATAGAATATCACTAACTTTGTTATCCTTAGCATAATAAATGAGAAATTGTGAGTGATGGGATTGCATGGTCGCAGGCAAGATGCCGGTGTACAGGAACCTGAGCAAGGCGAAGTCGTCGGAGCAGCGCAAGGAGGAGGAGCGGCGGCGGGAGGAGGAGGAGGAGGCGGAGCGGCGGAAGCGGGAGGAGATGGACGCGGAGATCCAGAGGAAGGTTGCCGAGTTCAAGCAGAGGATCGCGCGCGGCGCCGAGCACCCGCAAACCGACCTGCCGCCGCCCGCGCTCGCACACCCCACGGAGCTCGGCACGTCAGTCGTCATTCACTCGCAGTACGTGTCCACAATAACATCTCACACTGAGCGTCAGCTCACACTGAGCGCCCGCTGGTTTCGTGATCGCAACCTAATTCGAGCAATACAACATGAGCAACTCGCAATGCAACGCTACTTCATGATGCGCCTCGCGTAGTCAAATTTAAAAAAAAAAATTATTTTCGTATATTCGTCTTAGGAATTTGCGTCAAAAAAAGCCAAAGCGGCACATAAAAAGAAAGCCTTTGACAGAATCATGGCGGACTCTTGCCTTCGCGCGTACATGGTAAAAGGTAGTAACAACCAACTTCTACTATTCACTTTAAACTCCAATGTGTTGACCTAAAGTCACATTTTCTTTAAATGACATAATGTTTGGTTGGTTTTAAATGACAGCTCATGCTCTGCGCATATTATGTCAATTTTAAATGTTCCACAAAGTTCGTAGTGGATTCCACTATTGTAGTAGTTTTATGTCTTCAAACGTAGGGTAAATGGGCATCTACTAGGTAAGCGTGGTCCACCTTCGGCCGCATCTGCACCTAACATCAAGTGAGATTGCGGCCAAGCGCTGCCTTGACTTATATATAAAAAAAAAATAAAAAAAAAATGTAACCCATTTTTCGAATACGCAATGTAGGAACGTGCCTATAGTTCACCTATAGTTTATTTTTTGTAAAAAACGAGTACTGAGGTTGGCAATGTCTCTTGCATGTCGCGCATATTTCCGATACTGATAAAGTGAGATGGGGGATAAGTGAGAGGGGTGAGGCCTACACTTTTGTTTACCTTACCACTTGTTATTGTGTTGATTAGTTAATGCAGTAAAATTCCTGGGTGGTTTAAAACTCGTTTGTTAAAAAACAATAAACTATAAGTAGTTTCATAATCATAGTTTCTTTGATTATGTATGTTATGTATGTAATGTATGTTTTAGAGCGACTCAGCCCCAGCCCCAGCCCCAGACGACGCCGCAGCCGCTGCCCCAGCAACAATCCAGCGCGCCATCGCTCCCCAAGGACTTCCAGGAGGCGTTAGACATCATCTTCCCCTCGGAGACGAAGTCGGAGCCGCAGCCGGCGCCCGTGGACATGTTGCACATGTACCCGGTGGTCGCAATGGGCGCAGTGGGCGCAGTGGGCGCAGCGGGCCGCGTGCTGCCCCCCTACCCGCCCTTCCTGCAACCGCCCACTCAGCCCATCTTCGGCTTCGACGTGCCCCACGTGTACCCATCGCACCACCAGCTCTACGACTCGCAGCCACAGCACCAACAACAACAACAGCACCAGCAGCAGCCCCAGCACCAACAACAGCACCAACAGCAGCCCCAGCACCAGCAGCCACGCAAGCCCGCCAAGAAGGACAAGAAGGTGCCGAGTCAAGGGAACGGCAACGTTCAAAAGAAGCAGGAGGAGTTGGACGAGATGGCGCTGCTCGGAATCGACGCCAGTGACGTCGGTGCAATGTGAAGTCTCGTGTCATCGTCGATATATCGATATTGTCAAGTCTAAGTACACTCATATGAATAAAAGAGATAAATGAAAACAGTTTGTTTTATTTTTACAAATACTTAAACTATCATGGTGCTTGCTATAAGGTTTTAATAATTTCTTGTTCGTTGACCATGTGTAGATGGTAGATGGGATGTTTTTTTAAAGTGGCAACATCGCTTATGACCATAAGGAAAGGACTTACGTTTTCACACAAGAGAGTTGGTACCAAAATAATGTCCTTCGTGTTGGAGGTGACAGCGGAACACGAGGCTGCCGCGGAGCCCTAAGAGAATTTTAAATTAAATTTAGCTAGCAATTATTACGGACAATCTAGTTTTGAACGTATAATTTTAAAAAGCGTAATCTAAACTGTCTACGATTGTTCAGAGATATCATTTAAGTCTGTTAACTTAAACCGGTATAGTTAGGCACAGACCGAAGTTAAATTATGTATGGAACATCATACACTTAAATAGAATATCATAGTTATTTGTTTAAACGGTGATATTAGATAAGAAACTAAGTAAGCTATATTCTTAATGTAAACATAATTTATATTAATTTATTGTTTACATTAAATGGACTTTGAGACACAAAGTCTTCAATACAAGTGAATCGAGTCTTCGAATCGAATAATGAGATCAATACGATAATTGTATAATTTTACTCCATAGTTGCTACTTTACCACATACTTAGCTGTTAGTTAATACTGGTTCCTGTAGGCGCAAGTTATCGTCTACGTGTGACCCAGTGATAAATAACTGATACCGCAACAAGTACCGCTAATTACGTCACGCAATATTGGCAAGCCGGTGACACCACTCTTAAACAGTCGGTTAACAAGGCGTTAACGTTAACGAAGGATTATTAACTTATTACTAACTTTCAGTTAAGAAAGTTTCTGAACTCCCATGTGAATTCATTTGTGTTTATTATTGTTTACATAATTTACATTTGAAAAAAGTCTGAAAGAAAATTATTTTCTACATTGAAAATTGAAGCTAGAATACTTAATTATGTAAAATTTAACCTAACTAATCGTTTTAACCTAACCTTTAATGGTGTAACTGACTAGGTGTGTTAGAATTTTATCGAAAACGCAAACACATCTTAGTTGCTCGATCACGTTACCTTGACCTTCAGACGTAAGAAACTAAGTCATTTTCTATAGGTACTTAAATATGTACTTATGTTTTTTTAGTTACTTTATGGATACCAAATAAAATTTTCAGTTAGCGGAGTGATTTTTGCATTTTTTATGATATCTATTAGATAATGAGTAGATTATGTACAAAAAAATCTCATTATTATACCTAAGTAGGTACTTAATTGATTTTTTTACTAATTTTAATAAAAGTAAAAACAAAAAAATTGGTTTCACTAACTAATTATTTATTCTTCCATACTGATAAGTAATTAAATATTAAGATGAATCCGTTCAATATTTTCTTATCTGAATTTTATCTCAATAAAATCACGTCTCTGTAAAGATAAAGTTTCGCATGACTTGCGGTTCGACATCAGCTTCCACATTCTCGTAATATACTTATCATTGGAATAAATTGTTTTGTTTTTAGTCGACTGAAAGAGTTCGCTGTAGTGAGTTGTGTGCTACTTATGAGGTCACAGTTAGAACTATAGTTTGTAAAATACATACCTATCTAAAACATTGGTTTGAACACGTTTTAGAAGATTGAATTTATTCGCTACAGACTAAAGGGTAAGTATTTAGGTCATTCGTGCAAGAACATGAACTAAATTTTACCCGAGACTTCGTCCGCATTTCTTTATAAATTATAGCCTACGTGTTATTCTAATGTAGAAACTATAATTATATTATATACTGTATAGTAGAATTTCATCGGAATAAGTTCACTAACATTTACGTACCCACGTGGAACAGTATCTATAAACAAACTTGATAACTACAAATTTTCGCATTTACAATATGTAACTAGTTTTTTATAGAAATATTTTATAAGAAAAAGAAAAAAGAAAAATATTTGAATTATTTCCGCTATGTTAGATTTTTAGCGTGTATTTTAGAAAAAAAAAAATCATTTAGCCGTACCTGTTAGGAAGAGCCCAAACTTGGTGTATTTGAAAATGTTTTAAATTTTTACCAAACGACTTTCTGAAATGTAATGGTTGGTTTGGTATATTTTTGAAAAAGCTGAAGAAATAAAATATTATTTACACAAAAAAAAACTGGAAAATGTACCAGGTCGCGTAAATATCCACCCAACTCTAAAATACTTACTAAAACTCCTACTAAATTTTCCTGAAAAAAAAAATTACATGCGAACTTTTCCACAGCACTGTAGTCATTACGGTAATAATAATTTTGGATCGTAGGAATACCTATATGCTTATACAAATATTTTTCTATTAGTTTATCAATGTTAATTTCAGTAACTGCAGTCTCTATTTGATCTTCACATACCTAGCTATTATACCTAAATGACCACGAAGACTGTAGAGGCCTACGTTAAAATTCACTGAATCTTGTTAAGATTATACAGATCTCTGAGAAGTTATCACCAAAGGTCAATCGAGGTTTCTGACCAAGTAATCTAATAAAGTAGCACGTAGCACCATAACGAAAATTGTGAAGAGTAGGTATATACCTAGGACCCTACTTAATAGACCGATAATTTTCACAATGTGTTTATAACGAACGTGAGAATGAAAAACCAAAACATTTTCAGAAAGTTCATTCTATTCATCAATACTGTATTTTTTGATATTATTTATTATTTTATTTATAAGTAGAGTGAACTGACCTCTCCAAAAGAGAGGTTACTAATCTACATTAATATCATTATAAAGAGAGAAGATTTGTATGTTTGTAATGAATAAACTCAAAAACTACTGGGCCGATTTTAAAAATACTTTCACCTATAGAGAGGTACTTTATCAGTGAGTAGGTAACATAAGGCTATATTTTATAAAGTTACGCAGGCGAAGTCGCGTGCAACAGTTAGTTATAAATAACTAGTGACCCGTTTTCGCACGGAGACTTTTTCTGCAAATTATATAATTATTTATGCAAATACTAATAATGTTTATTTTTTAACGATTTTAACTAAAAGTAAATAGTTTCCAGTTAACCATGTCAGCTGATAAAGTATTTCACCCGCGATCTGAAGGTATACCTTCAGAGGGTGTGAAGGACCAGTATGCCGACGGAAAAGCAGCACGAGTCTGGAAGAAGTTTGTCGGTGACATCAATCAGAGAACGCAAAACTACAAAGACTTTCTGATCGGTTTATTGAAAAAACACGGTTGCGTTAATGTTCTGGACGCTGCTTGCGGGACTGGGTAAGTTGAGTGAGATTTCCAATAACGGTCACACTGGGTCACAGCCCGCTAAATTAACGTGTAGTATCAGTAGTACGGTTGTTGTACTAAGCTAAGCTTAGTCATTCAAATTGTTGAGACATCAGACCTTTATTTTAACTATTTTTTAAAAGGGTAAAAAGTGACGGAAGAGAAATGCACAAACCGTTGCAGCTGGTTGCAGCAAAGATAAAACTTTGCATTGTAGAATAAAAATAATTAATGATATTATAATTTGAAGTGATTTGTGTTATTTTAAAACTGCGGAGTAGGCACTCTGCTCTATATATATTTTTCCTAGAAAAAAAAAAAAACATGTGCGGTACAGAAATTCTGATTTAAAGGGTTAAACTCTGCCTACTTTCATATTCTCCCTAAATCAACGAAAAATTTCTGAATTTTCTATCTTTGATATTATGAGATAGCAAGTCGATGCTTTTAGTTACTTTTTCTAAGAAAAATTCAATCTATATTGCTCATATATTTTTTTAAGGCATTTAAATTTTTATTTTGAAATGTTTCCTCATCAGAAACAGTTATGCAAACTTTTAAACATAGTAGGTACCTAGTGCCCTATTAGGCTTAAATATAATATTTCTGCAAATAACAAATTACAAGTCACTATTCACTAATGTTGGAGTTACGTAATTTCAGAATTGATTCGATGATGTTGGTTGACGAAGGCTTTAAAGTGGTGTCAGTGGACGCTTCCGACAAAATGTTGAAACACGCTTTGAAAGCCCGCTGGGAGAAGAGAAAAGATGCCAAATACGACGGTTGGGGTAAGCTTAGGCTTATTTTTAGTGCATATTATGATTTTAAAATAAATTTTATTTACTTACATTTATGATTGCGAGAAAAATTTCATTTGCGTTTTACTGCACCCATTGTTGTACTTACACATAGTTACGAAGTTTTATCAAAATCGGTTCAGTAGTTTAGGAGTTCATTGGCCTCAAACAACGTGACACGTCATTTTTATATACATAGGTAGGGCCCGCGACTTCGTCCTCGTTCTGGATGAAAGGTAACTGTGTCCTTTCTGGTATCCCAGACAACGTGTATGCAAAATTTTATGGTGATCGGTTCAGTAGTTTTTGCGTGAAAGAGTTACAAACATCTATACATCCATCCATTCATACAAACTAATTACAAAATAATACTAAAACGAATTACAAAATATTGAAGAGTTAAGTATATGTTAAAAAAAGTATAGAAACAACTTACTTAGTCTTAGAACAAAATATTTAACATTATACCTAATACCTACTTATTACAGTAATCGAAGAAGCCAACTGGGAGAGGCTTTACGACGACATTCAGTCGTTCCAGCCTGGAGCTCAGTTCGACGCTGTCATCTGTTTGGGGAACTCCTTCGCCCACTTGCTGGATGAGTTTGGGGACCAAAGAACCCAGAAAACCGCGCTCGAGAACTTCGCAAAGTGCCTAAAACCTGGCGGACTACTCTTCATCGATCACAGGAACTACGACGCGATGATCGACAGTGGAGCGACTCCTGGACATTCTATTTATTATAACGTAAGTTGTTATGTATACCTATACTTATCTTTACGAATACCTACTTAGTAGGTAATAACTTATATTAGTGGAATTCGCAGTATAAGCTAGCATTTACTTATATCTACTAATATTATAAAGCTGAAGAGTTTGTTTTTTGGTTAGTTTGGTTGAACGCATTACATAAGTAACCCATATCAGGAACTATACTGGTTCGAATTGAATTTTTTTTTGTGTTGGATAGTCCATTTATCGAGAAAGGTATATAATATTTTGAACGCGGACGAAGTCGCGGGCAACAGCTAGTAGTTTAATGTAGGTTCTTTACCTTTTTATACAGCAAAGGGTCTATGCCGAGCTGTGGGAGGTTCGTAGTCAACGGTTTACAAGTGGTTTACAATAAAATGGATATTTAATCCTTTAGCCGCCAGAGTCGGGTTTATCCGACAATTATTTTCGTGTCAATTTCACCAAAGCCGTATATACTTATACGACAAATTCCTCTACTTGTGTCATGTTGCGTTGCTTTCTTTTCAAAAAAAATTACGAGTCAAGCGCTAGGGGCACGGATTTTTGGGTACCAAAAATAAATATTACCAAGCAGTAATTCAAAGATTAACGATAGTTAGTTAAATTGATTTACATCTATTTAGTAAAATAACATGTTTTTAATAACTTATCTGTGAAACATTTTCGCTCACACAATAACTCACTTATCTTTTAATAATGTTTATGTTTCTGCATAAAATTTTATCTTGTTGTTAAGCATTTAAATATTATACTATTTGATGTTGAATAAAATTGATTATTTTTCTCGTATTCTAATATTCAGTTATAAATATTATATTTATAGTTTGTATGGATGTTTGTAACTCTTTCACGCAAAAACTACTGAACCGAACACCGTGAATATCTTTCATCCAGAACGCAGACGAAGTCGCGGGCTAGTCTATTATATGTAGTATATCAACTGTGGAACTAGATGGTGCTGTGTGGATTGGAATGTTTATTTATTTATTTATCATTAAACAGAGTGTGATATCATTACTACAGAGAGTTTGTATCCATAATACACGTCCATTAGGAAATAGTTTTTACTTATTCCAACTGCGTGTAGCAGTTCCTTATCCTAATAAGTATAAAACTCATATATAAGTAACTTGAACATGTTATGCTATGCACACAACTTGAAAAGTAACTAAATATACCTTAATATTCTTGCTTAAAAGCCTGATTAGTACTTAAATACGATTGTTCGTTTTCAGTGCAAATATCCCGTAGACATTAAGACGTCAGTGTTGGTGGTGAGAGGGAAGCCAGAGCTCATAACCCTCGACTACTGCATCGACGCTTCTGATGATGGCAACACCAGCGACAGGAGGTCTCTTTTTTTTACTTTTTTTATGATAATAGGAGGGAGACAGGCTACGTTACTGATAACATTTTTACTAATAATTTGCTTTATTAGTAAAAATTTGCTTGTTTGTCTTAATTGAATAGGCTCCGAAACTACTGGACCGATTTGAAAAATTCTTTCACTATAAAGAAGAGAGATTAGCTTCGTACAAAGATTTTTTACAATACTTCTATAGATCTTATTAGTTTTAAAACATTAGCATTTGTTAACGATCTTTTTGGAGTTTCACTGTGTGTGTGGCCGTTTTCTATTTGAAATTACTTTCTTTTAGTAATTTGTCAATATGTTTATGTTTTCACGTTTTTATTCATTAGCGTTTTGGATTTTGTAGTGTAAATACATTCGGTCTCTTTCCTTCTTCCGCCCCTATTAAGTCTTTAACAGCACCATTCTTATTAAAGAATGTACCCTAAATTAGCATTGTTCTTATTATTGGAGAATATTAGTACATTTTGTAGCAATTTTGAGGTCTAGGCCAGTTGCTTTCAACACTTGGAATTCAAACATTGATTGCGTTTGAGATGCCAAAGACCAAACCATTTTATTTTATCTTTTATCCTATTGCGTTTTTAGTATTGCTTCTATAAGTAGCCAATTAACACTGAGTAGGTCTACCAGACCCTGTAACCTTGTCTTCTTACAGTGAATTCCGCCTGTGCTACTACCCGCACAAGTTGGAGTCGTTCACTCGGATGCTCAACGAGGCATTCGACCATCGAGGGAAACACTCCATCTATGCCGATTTCAAACCTACAGACCAAGTCAACAATCCAGGCTTCTACATACACGTCATGGAGAAGTCAACCAAATAAATATTTATTTAACTAAATTAAGAATTTTCCTATTAAATAAAAAAATTGTACGGACAAATATCGTTTTTAATTTGCTATAGACTAAAATCAGAGATTTGAAATTGCAAATTTGCAAATATATTGGGAAGTGCATCTGAGCTGAAACAGCATATGTGCTGTTGTTTCGACGAGTGAGTAATGGATGCCAGAACCTTTTTCCCAACCCCCTCCTAATAATCCCTCCCTTAACAAATGGTATTTCATAAAATGCGTACCAAGAAACCATTCAAAGTTCTTAGATTTGTTCTTATACAATACTTTCGTTTTTTTTTTAGGTATAGTAACCAAGCATTAAAACGAACTAATGAAAATGGAATAATTTATTTTAGAATGACAAAATTGAGACAATATATATAAAGGATTTCATATTTAAAAAAAAACTATGAAATATGTCTTAGACGTTATTTAATTTAACCTAATTGCCTAATACTAACTAATTTATGAGCCCACAATAATATTGTTGATCGGGATGTGTATGAGCTTCACAAAGAAACCGATGAATCCCATGATGCAGAAACCGATTGCTGTGGCGATCGCAATCTTTTGGAATTCTGAAAAAACAATTTAAGTAAATGTTAATATGTAGTGTTATTAATGTGTTTAAACATTAACCCTTCAGCCGCCAGAGTCAGATTTATCCGACAATTATTTTCATGTCCATTTCGCATAGAAGCAACATAAGGCTCTGGCAAAATGGACACAAAAATAATTGTTGGATAAATCTTACTCTGGCGGCTAAAGGGTTAATGACAATGCTATAATCACCTACTATCAAGTCAATTGTCAAGTTGCCGCAAACTTTTTTCATAAAAAAAATCTTAAATAGGTACACTAGATAAATTAAGCCCAAGTTATTGTAGCATTACAATGCCTACTTAGAATAGAAACTTAAAAATTAAAAAAAGCCCTGTATCACAAACTCTTTATTTTGTTATTAGTACATTTTGTTTTTTGGTTACCATAATTACAATTTTTTGGTTGACAAATACTTAGGTGATGGGTTATTAGCTAACCGTATTGGTAATCTTCTAGAAGAGATTTTAAGCCCTCATTATTGAGATTATTTAAAAAGCAAACTTTTTTTTTCACTATCATAGGAGGCTCAAACTTCCAGTTTTCTTATGGCCTCACAAAGGTATGAATAAACACAACAGTTGCTAACTCAAGTATCCACATCTAAACTATGAATTTTCATAGTTGATCAGGAACTTAGACAAGAGCATCAAAATATATCTATATCTAGCACCAAAATTCATAGTGAAAGTAGTTCACCATTTTTTTTATTGGAGCTTATTTACTTTCACGTAAGTTTATAGACATAATTTAAGGTGGCACTTAGCCAACATAAAACTACACTAATTATGTACCTATTAGTGCACACGTATGTACTGAAATGTAAGGATTTAAGAAACAGTATCAAACAAATTTAGAATCGTACCTTTTCTGTCTGGTTTAGTGCATCTTCTGACCAATCTGAGAGAATCTTTAGCGAACTGCTTGCCTGGTTCAACGAATTTGGCGATTTGATCCATTTTCTGAAATAACACAACACTGTCATGAATAATGATCTTGCATAAATATTACGTTTTATTTTTGTAGAACTTAAACATTAAGAATAGAAGAATTACCTAATGAAATTTGTTCTTTAAACGGCACAAGAAATATGTGGTGAAAGTATACAATATTAAATAGACTCGAACACGAAATCGATGCGATAGTAGTACACGACTTGACACGACTTAAGACAGGTGTTTGACGTAATATGAAACGTCAGCCACGTTTCGAGAATATTAAGCACGTCACCAGAAACAGTGTTGCCATTGTTCAATATTTACTTAATGAAACTTGAGTTTTAACATAATTAACTACGGGAGTTTGATGTAAATTTGAATGTTGGGTTTGTATTAGTTCGATTTACTTTCGATTATTTCTCTCAGTGTGACCGCGGAGAAACTGTTTGAAGTGGCAATACAACACATTGTATTGCCAGGAATAAAGTAGAATAGAAAAATTGTAGTTTTGTTCGAAAATTTTATTTTGTTTTTACTTGATTTGTGTTATTATGTTTTATTTTCCTTTTCAGTACATCTACATATTAATTATTAGAATATTAGAACTATTAATAATTTAAATTTTCAGAAAGCGTTAATAATAATTGTTCTGTGTACCGACCAACAGATTGCAACTGACAGTGACACTGTCAATGACAAATATGACAATTAAAAATCAACTGAAGTGAAGTCTGAAGTAAACTTTACAAAAACAAGACAAAAACAATTTAAAAAAACTGAGAAATTAAATATAAATTATAGTATTATCTTACATATGTATAGCATTAATAAAATATTGCATTTATTTATTTAACGAAATTGTGATTCTTTGAAAGATAATTAAAAAATATTAAACTGCAAATATGTATGCAATTGAGAAAAAGTTTGAAATAGAAATGAAGTTGAAAAAGGTTTAATTTCATTTACTTTCTATCTATTGTGTGTTATAACATTTCTACATTTAGGCATACTAAATTAAATCATCAGTGTTTTCCTATTTAACCAAAATATCTATCCTATCCTATGAGAGAAGTTAGTGGGCGTTTTTATGTTTTGCAGGAAATGAGTAATATTGAAGAGTTGAAGGCGGCTGCTAACCGAAGCTCCGCTCTAGCAGCCGATGTATGTAATGTGCTTGGTGCCTGCGAGCAAAGACTTCAACAATTAGAAACTGCTGTGCTACCTCTCTATGGGGACACAGCTAGGCTTCAACAGATTCATCACAGTGAGATCTTTTTTTTAAATTTGGTGCAACTCTCTGCCCGTGTCTGTATTTCCGAGCTCATATAACTCTAATCTTGTCAAAGTTCGAGTGAATAGGCATCTTCTGGGTGAGCTCGCTCCATCATAGGCCTCTTCCTTGCTGCATGGCTGGTTGTTGGCTAAGAGCCAACAACCAGACGTGGTAAAAAAAAGCATCTTAATAGTTGCAGGTCGTAGTTACTATACACGTAACAGTTGACACGTTTGGTCTAGTGGCTAGTACCTAACCCTAGGTGTTAACCAAATGGGGGTTCCAATCCCACTAGGGGCAAATGTTTGGCGACGGTAGCCACTTACCATCAAGTATACTGTCAGCCTGCCTACCAACCACAAGGATTTTTTTAGAATATTAAAAAGAAAATATTTTTTAGATATGGAGAGGACAGTGAAAGCTTTGGACCATGTGATCAATTACTACATGGTGACTAGGGAGTTGGCCGATCTCATACAAGCCGGACCAAATACATCATCTACAGATTCTTTAAACATTTATCTCGAAGTAAGATGGATTCATTATTCAAATTAGTTTACTGAATATCTTAAACTGCCCAGAGTTAAAACAACCTTGAATATGAATTCACATAAGAAGCTTTCAAACATTGTGTATTCTATGATTTTTTTATTATGTGTTTTAGAACAAAACCTATCCTAGGGTTCAATTATAATTTGAATTGAGTTCAATATAATTTAGGAACATTTATATTATGTTCTTTTAAAAATTCTGTAACTGTACCAAGTTTGTCCAAAGGTGGTATGTACTATCTAACTCTCGGTTTCACACACAATTAAAATATTAGTTATTATGAGAGTCATCAGTTAATTAATTTTTATAAATATTATTGTTTTTCAGGCATTGGACAAGTTGGCAGAAGCACAAACCTACTTCAACAAACATAACCCGCAAAGTATTGAATTGGAAAATATTGTATGTATCTCAACAGTTTCATATTTATTTCAAAACTAGCTTCTTAAATGTAAAAAAATTATTCAATCTTTATTGCTCGGGGTATTTTTTATCCTTCGGGAACACTACTTTTTCTGGTTGAATGATACCCTATATCCTTTTATGTAACCCTGAGAACATGTATGCAACATTTGTATGCTTATTTATTTTGAAAAAGTAATATTTGTAGAACCAATTATACAACACTGGCGTGCTAAAGCTGGAGTCATCATTTGAGGAGCTCTTAAATAGGAATACACGGCCACTCTCACCCACAACAATCATGGACATGATTGCGCTTGAAGATGGTAAGAAATCCCCATACAACCTTATTTATGTTACAGTCGCATTGATATACAAGTATATATTTTCCTTATCAACAGTTGAAACTTTTTTGACTGATTCCATTTTCATTATAATTATATAAAAAAAGACGCCTCATCATGCAAAGCTATGCAGGTTCGCACTCCGTATGTGTTCGTGGTGCTAGTAGTAGAACACAACCCTGGACCTGTTTGTAAATTGACCAAATGAAATAATGTAGATTCCAGCGTGGAGAGCGTGAGCGTAAGCGTAAGCGCGAGCGGAAGCGGGTCCGGTGCCTCGCTGGAGACACTCCGGGCGGCGGCCGCTTGGTTGAGCGGAGCGGGTCGGCCGCCTCAAGCGGCGCTGTTGGCGGCCAGGGCGCCGGCCGCCCGCTCCTCCCTGATGGCGTTCCGCGACTACCTGCGCACGCGCAGCATGGCCGCCTCGCCGCTCATGGTAACCCAACGTTTCGGACCTCTACGTAACCTCTAATTTAAGCGTTGCTCTAACTGCGCTATTGTTGCAGAGGTCGAAGAACATACTACACCGTTCGGACAGCACGCAACGGAGGACCAGCAAAATACAAAAAGTGTACGTGTACTTTGTTATATTATATACCAGCACAGGATGCCAAAATTTAGTCTAAACATTACGGTGCAGGCTCGAGAAGCGCGCGACCAAGATAATGCAGAAGGCGTCGGCGACTTTGGAGCAGTCGACGGGGCTGGCGCTGGGGAGCAGACGCGCGGGGACGGGGTCGGCGTCGGGGGCGGGAGAGGAGGAGTTCGACGAGTGGGAGGCGGAGGCGGCGGGGCTGGTGGCGGCGGCCGCGGCCTGCGTCGCGCGCCACGAGCAGCGCTATCTGCTCGGCCTCGTGCCCGTCGCGCGCTTGTCGGCCTTGGCCGCGCAGGTGGGACTTTTTCTAACGAGTTGTTAGTGTAATTTGTTTTCTGAAATTGATGGAAATTAAAAGAGGAACATGAAAAGGTGGTGTCGGAGTGTGCGGCGCTGGCGGCGAGCGACGTGGAGCGCGCGTGCGCTCGTTGCCGGCGGGCGGCGGCGCGCTGCTCGCCGGGCGCGGCCGCGTGCTGGCCGCTGCTGGCACGGCTGCAGCGGCTGGGCGGCTCCACTGCCGCGGCGGCGGCTGCGGCGTGCGTGCGCTCGCTGGAGGACTGGGTGGAGGGCGTCCGCTCGGACTCGGCGCCGGGCGCGGTGGACGGCACCGTGCACCAGCTGCCGGTCGCGGCGCTGGCCTACTGCCAGGCGTTGGCGCAGCACGTGGCCACGCTGGGCCCCGCGCTGGCCTCCGAACCCGCCTACGCGCGCGCCGTCGCCCAGCTGCCGCCCGTCAAGGACAAGAACGCGGCCTATCTCGCCGTCTACATGCGTAAGGATAACACTCATTTTGTGTCCAGCGACGAATACTTTTGTAGAAGGTTGATAAAGGTGCATAATTTGGTTTCAGGCAAGGTGTTGGCGCAACTGAACCTGTCGCTTCGCAACAAGAGCGAACAGTACCCGGAGGCCTTGAAGGCCATCTTCCTGCTGAACAACACGCTGTACTTGCTGCAAGGTCTGTCGCGCAGTGGGCTGCTGGAGGTGCTGATGGTGGCGGAGCCGGGGTGCGAGTCGGACTACCGCTCGATGCTGCACGAGCACAAGAGCGCGTACCTGAGCAGCTGGGGCCGGCTGCTGGCGCACATGGCGGTGGAGGAGCCGGCGCCGGAGCGCAAGGCGCTCAAGGAGCGCTTCGCGGCTTTCAACCGCGAGTGGGAGGAGAGCGCGCGGGCGCAGCGCGGCTACAGCGTGCCCGACCCCGAACTGCGCGAGGCGCTCAAGCGCGACAACAAGGAGGTGCTCCTCCCGCGCTATTCCGCTTTCTACGACGCGTACGCCGCGCTGCCCTTCTCCAAGAACCCCGACAAGTACGTCAAGTACACGCCGTTGCAGATTGCCACGCAACTCGACGGATATTTTGACGAAGCAGCGTAATCTCCAAACTGAAGCGAAAATTGTGTGGGAGACATATTGGGTTGCATAAGACCATTAATCCCTATCATAGGCAGAAATATTTGTGTCTTCACACGTTAAGACTTATAACATCTTCAGATATTATAAGCATAATCATAACAGTGGTACTAAAAAAATAAGTGACGTGAAGCTTTTCGAAGATGGTATGTCTCAAGTAAAGGTGAACTTCAAAAGCCTTTTTGTATAAAAATAAAATATTCCTACTATTCAGTGTTATAATGCAATATTATGTAGAATTATGAATATGTTAATGTTATTATTATAATTTATTACTCCTATCAGTGCCTCTTTTTCAAACTTGATTCCTATTTTTTTTTGAAGAAACTGAATAACATACATTATATTATAAACCAAAAAGGTCCTTGCATTGTAGTGCCTGTCTTAAAAATTTGTATGGTGAAGTATTTTTAAAATATATTTAAAATCCTACGCTTTGTGCTTTTTTGACAGCTACCGCAGAGATATACTATTTCGTTGCTTTTTGATAGTTGAACACATTCAAGAAAAGAGATCTTCTATGAATTTTTTTGTTCAATTTGTCAATTTGGTTGGTGGATATTAACACAAATGGCCATTCTTAGAAGGATAAGGGATAGAGAAAAAAAATATCCTAGGATCCCATGGGATCCTAGACGTGGGAGCCAAGTGGAGGGAGGGGAGAAATGGGCTCTGTCATCACTTACTTGTTATACTTGTTGGATGGATCGTAGTTGAATAACTACTAAAATTAAAAGTAAATAAATTACGTTGTAATTCTCAAACAATTTATTAGTTTTAATAAAAAATGTCAGTATAAAAATGAGACCCCAAACTTTTACAATAAAAAAATAATAACAAAAAAGTTCTTTAGAAATAACCACATTTCTTCTTTTTTATTTGTTTACGTCTTTGCTGTACGTTTGCTCTTCTTTCCTCTGTTCCTTTTCTTCTGTAACAAATATTGTGATTGAGTATTTTTGATTATTTCCATATTATTATAATGAAATATCAGAGAATGCGCATTTGCGAGCAGGATAGTGATAATGAGGTTCTTTATGAAAAAAAAAAATTGGTAATATTTTCCGAAAAAACGTAAAATCTCCGTTTTGACCAATTGACATGAAACTAAAACGATAAACGACGTTTGTGGGGGCAGTTAGTGATAATTAAACTTAAATAATGTTGTACCTTAACCGGCTTCTTGACTGGCTTCTTTGTTTCCTTCACCACCTCTTGCGGGTTAGGAGTGAAAGCGCACGGGAGAATCTTCCGAAATCTGCCAACAAAATAAATCAAAAGTTATAAACTAACTTGATTTTTGAAGTTAGCGTTGCTGAAAATCGAACCCGAAACCACTGAATCAGAGCGTCAAGGCAAGCACGTTAACCTACTCCATTTTTTTGACAACCAGTGAGCTCTTCAAAAAAAAAAAATGCCGTGGGCTCATCGTCATGTGGGCTGGGGTTACTGGAAAAAAATTACTTGATTTTTAATTTATTTATTCAGAGGATTTAAGTAAATTGTATAGACGTTCGGACTTTAGTATTAATTGAATGCAGACTTTAGAAATGCACAATTTTAATCCTAGTATCTATATATCTATCTGGTAGGGGAGCAGGTGTGGTGTGTAGAGTGGTAGCTTCCTCCGCTCGGAGGGAGCGCTCAGTGTAACGAGACTGACTTCTGGTAGAGGAGGAGGTGTGGTGTGTAGAGTGGCAGCCTCCTCCGCTCGTAGGAAGCGCTCAGTGTAACGAGACTGACTTGTGGTAGGGGAGGAGGTGTGGCGTGCAGAGCGGCAGCTTCCTCCGCTCGGAGGAAGCGCTCAGTGTAACGAGACTGACTTGTGGTAGGGGAGGAGGTGTGGCGCGATGGTGGGCGGCGAGCGTTGCAGAGCGGCAGCCTCCTCCGTCTCGGAAGGAGCTTGGGCCGAGTCCAGTCGCAGCGCGGCCGTCACGCGCATTCTTCTCGCCGGCGTCGAGTAAAGCAACGCGTTGGCGCCGTGCAGTCGCTGCTCAACAAAATCAGAATTGGAATAGACACACTCGATCCAATTACATTAGCATTACAATACGGTCTTTTTATTGGCGCACACAAGAATTTGTATTGGCGTGTCACGTCATCGCGTGTGTTGATTTCAATAATTATATAGTATTATTTTTCACATGGTCAGCGTCAATTTTTTTTTGACACAGCTGGAATGAATAACGATTATAGCTCACAAATGACTGACCTCATGCTGCAGCAAGTAGTTGCCTGCCTTCAGCCCTCGGAGCTGGTCCAGAATGGAGTACAGGGAATACTCAACTTGCGGAGGAACTCCGGCCGAGTATCGGTTCTCGTACGACACCACCAACCCCGACGTGCCGTCCACGCGAACTGAAAGGTAAAGTATGACATTGTACGGGGATTACTTAAAAGCAAGTTAAGCGGGAGACGAGAGTTACCGTGGACGTAGGTGGCGCGCCTGCGCAGCATGAGGGAGACTTCGGCGGCCAGCCGAGTGTCCTGCGACAGCTCGCTCGCTCCCAGCTCCAGCTGGTACTCGGGGATCGGCTCCAGCACCACTTCGCCGTTCCTGTCCTGTAACACCCCATGTCAAAATCGTACATAGGCCGCACTCAAACAACTGGCCGGAAATAAATACCTATAAATTTCCAATTAGGAACTCTTCATAGAGCTGTCTTCCTAAATACTTTCGATTGGAATTTCAGTGAATTTAAACGTAAGTCTTAGCAATCGAACTGATGATTTTCTTAAAGGACGCCCATCTAGTGAGTGCAAAGAGAGCGACGAATGCAGTGAGTGCGATGAGTGCGATGAATGCAATGAGAGAGATGAGAGCGATGAGTGCAATTGTCGACTCACCCTGAATTTATGTGACGAATGAATGATGACGTTGTAATACTCGCCGTTGTTCGTGTTTTTGATTTGCCACTTGCTGTAGGAGCGTGGCGCGGGCCTCAAGAAAGGCGCTGAAAATAAACATTTCTAAATAACCAAAAATCCATTTCTAGCTGGTTTGGTCTAGTGGCTAGTAACCCTAGCTGATAATCAAACGGTCGTCGGTTCGAATCCCTTTAGGGGCAAATGTTTATGTATTAACATTTACCTTTGTACCTGAGTCATGGATTTTTGTATTTATAATATGTATTACATGTTTTTACAAAAAAAAAGTAATCTTTGTATTAAGTATATCAACTGTCTATTATTCATTATACAATCATTAGTTGCTTACTGTGGAACTAGATGGAATGTGTGAAGATATTTATTATTATTATTTCTAATGTGCTCATTTAATAACATAGTCATTTAATCAAATTTTAAGATACGCTGTCATAGAATATTTACCTTTACACGTGCAGTTGCAAGCGTATAGAGTAGATTTAAACGATTGTTTGTCGACGTTTGAACATTGCGTCGTGTCACTTTCGCCAATTTCTTGATCTGTACTTTTGACAGGAGTTGTGTCAATATCGGTAACACCGTTCGCCTCTTCGATCATTCTTTCGGTCGGTTCGAATGGGTTAAATGTCATGCCATCTGAAAAATTACATACATACTCATATCAAATTTTATTTTTTACTCACAATTGACAAACTTAAGAACGAGACGGTCTTTACGTCTGGTGGCAGTAACCATCCCGTTACAGAAGACCACCATAAAGTAATAAAAGCACGTGTGCTGTTGTGTTTGAAAAAAGAAAGAAATCTTATCTTATCTGAAGACAAGAGCACTTGAGCACCTTTTTTAGGCGACAGTTGCCATTTACCATCAAATGGACCGACAGCCTGTATAAATAAAAAAAAAGTTTTTTGCTACTTGCTTTTGCTTCGTCAAAGCTACATTATTGATATTTAGCTAAAAAAAAAATTATTTATTATAGAAAGCATCAAAACTTACCAGTATCTATGACGAAGGTGTCATCATCGTAATCATCATAGTCATAATCATCATCATCGATGTCATTCATCGTTTCCGCCTGAATTGTTTCAGTTTTTGGCTCGTCTTGTTGAGAATTCTCCTTCACTATCGCATTAATGTATTGCGATTCAACATTTTTGCCATGTCTGGAAAAAAAATCACCGTAACGAGCATAAAATGCTTGTCAAGTATGTTTGACTGTAGCTTATCTCCAAAAAGACCGTGTAGCAAAATATTGATGCACTGAGAGGTATTAAAATTCCTGGTATTAACTTTTTTTCGTATAATTTGATATTTGTTAATAATTTATTAGAAGTAGATTTACATTATGCTACTAACTGGTTACCTATATTTTGAAGAAAAGATAAAAGAATGAAGCACTTACGCTACCAAAGATTGCCCTAAAAGATGTCTGAACGCCCGACGTGTTCTGTCTATTGAGGTTTCCTTGTTCATTTGGAACTCACTGTCAAACACAACAACATTCGTCGTCTCACCATCTGAAATACCATAAATCCTTACTAATATTATAAATGTGAATGTTAGTTTGTTTGTTACGCTTTCACGCAAAAATTACTGCATCGATCACCGTGAAATTTTGCATACACGTTGTCCGGGACACCGGAAAGGACATAGGGTACCTTTCATTAAGAACGCGGACGAAGTCGCGAGCATCAGCTAGTTAAACACAAAACAGCGGAGTAATATTTATACGGTTATATGGAGTAAAAGCCGACTAGTTTAACATTGAGTAATTAATACAAGTGAATAGTCACCGGGACGAATGAGTTCGCAGACGGAGAGTGGCAGCGTCCAGAGTCTGTCCCTTTGCACGAGGCACCTGAGGGCGGACTCGCTCATCACGCACTGAGCGCCCTTTTCCAAGGCGAACTGCGCCAACTCCCTGTGCACTTCCGCCAGCGGCAGCTCCGACGGGCACTCCTCGGCTGAAACAGCCATTTCATACACTATCCCATCACTGATGCACTTCTGCACGTTTGCTCTAGTGGCTAGTAACCCTAGCTGCGAACAAAACGGTCGCGGGTTCGAATCCCGCTAGGGGCAAATGTTTTTTTTATTTTTTTTATTATAAGGTTCACAAAAATGGTAGGTAAGTTTACAATTCCATGTACAAGCAATATACAGCAATTAATTTGATATGTAAAACCGAGAACGCAGAACCATAGAATAAATCAAATTCGTTTCGAATTAAATTATATGTTTATGTGTTAACATTTTACCTTTATATCTGAGTCATGGATGTTTTGTATTTATAATATGTATCTATGTAGTATACCAACTGTCTGGTATCCGTAATACAAGCATTAGTATATAAATTTATACTTACTTGGTAATATAAATTTGCACGGATGTTTTTCACACGGTTCAGGCAACGATAATTTCTTATGGAAGAGTGAGAACTTTTTCGTAACCATTGATGGATAATCGACAAGAGGAAGTTTTGTCAGATCGACCTGTAAGACAAAAAAAATAGAATAAAACAGCTCTAGACTCTGGACTATGTGATCCTATGAGAATTAGTTTCATCCCTTAAATTAAGGATAGGCCCTAAAATAAGAGCAAAGATTTTAAATAATACTAAATATTGTTTACAAAACGTTTGCTATAAATTATAACAGACCGAGTATTACTGTTTTTGCCGGGTTAACCACATAACATAAACTCTACTAATAAATAAAATAGAAGTGTCTGTTTGTAATTTCAAAATAACTGCTATTTACTCGATGTATATAGTATGTACTTACTCATAACAAAAAAAGCAATTTTAAAATTTATGTTGTCTGTCTGTTTCTTCCACCTAATCTCGGAAACGGCTGGATCGATTTTGAAGGAACTTTCACTGACAGATAGCTGACGTTATGAGGAACAGCTAAGATAAAATTTACCTCAAAGATCCTAGACGAGGAAGAAATTAATTAAGAATTACCTCAACTAAATCTTCCAGATGAGTGAATTCCAACTTCTTGTATATTGATTCTAAAGATATTTGAGCCGCCATCACATAGTCTCTGGGGAGAGTTTGAAGGGCACGGGCCTGCATTTTCATTTCAGCTTCGTAAACAGCCTCCACATTCGTGTTGGGGTATAAGGCTCTTGCGGAATGATTTTCGGTCCACACAGTCTTTGCCCAACTTCTGTACTCCTCTTGTTCCGCTTTGTATGTCTCTTGTAATTCCTAAAACATCCATACTTACTAATATTATAAATGCGAAAGTACTCTCAACCGATCATCATGAAATTTTGCATACAAGTTGTCAGGGATATAAGAAAGGACAAGTCTAAATTAATAAAATTAATCCTTGTCTGTACCTCAAAAACTTTGTGGTCCTTTAAACTGGGCAGTAATATTAACTTATTGGGCAACACCTCCTTATACTGGGCAGAAAGCACTCTGAGACACTGCTCATGTTGTGCTGCAGTGAGAGAAGAAAGCTTCGGGTAGTGAGGTAAAAAACGCAACCCTGGAATGAACAGTTTTGACGTCAAACTATTTGTCTGAAAACAAAAACACATCATCTTTATTAAAATATGAATATATAAATTTAACACAATAATAATATTAAAAACTAATAAAAACATAAAATGCTCAAACAGTGGCATTTTTGGCATATATAATCCAAGCCCGTGGTATGAAAATATTTGGAAGTAAAATCAAAATTGTTACACAAATAAGTTATGCCATGTGTTATTTATAGTTATGTTCTATTTTTTTAATAGTTTTAGAGATATATAAATGCGCCATCTACACAATATTATTTAAAAAGGAAACAAAGTTGTTCTTTCGGCGTGCTCGAATTAGAATTTTATATTTGTTCATAAGGAATAAACTCCAAGTCATGTGTCGGAGATGACACATACAAATATTTTTTTTACTTTGAGAATTTATATAGCAGTCTTTTCGTTTGACGCTAAAGCGAGCACTCAATCAATGGGTTTGTCAATTTATAAATGTGAGATTAATAGGTTTTCATTAATTTAATATAAAAATGTTACACTAACCGAATTTTTCGATTCATTGTCCAATTGATTAATCCAATTAAACCTCTCTGTATTCATATTCTCTGGTTCATTTTCTTCATCATCACTATCAGAATCTATGAGTAATTTATTGTCCAAAATTTTAATAGTTGCACTATTATCTAAATCTTCTTTGGACACAAAATTATTCATGTCTACATTTGTCCTGAAATTGAGATGAGATAGAAAATTAATTAAAAAACCAGTAAACCACAAAATGTTTTGTACGGACGGGGGGTTGTGCCAAAATCCTTGGTACATGGTCACGTGTAGTTAAGTTTAATTAAAATAAAATTTTAAAGATTTTACATACTTAGTTTTGTTCGTTAGTCGCCGCTCTTTTTGGTGTGTATATCTAAAGAAACTTACCGACGAAACAATTCTAAATGATGAAAAAGTTCCATTGTTTGGTTTTTCACAACAAATATTTTAATAATAACACGAGTGCAGAACCTGATTCTACCTAATTCTTCTTCTTATAATATAAACACTCTCGTAGCATTTTGTCAGTTTCAAGCTCAGAGCTCTCTTATTTATTTTTTACTTTTATGAGTAAAATCAAAATAAACTACATAAATTACTATGTAAGTATAACTCAATAATAAATAAATAATATATAACAAAATTGACAATTTTGACATAACTTTGACGTAATTGACGTTGACGTAAAACGGCCGAAAGTTATAATGGGAGGAGTGTTCCGAGCGGGCTCCCAACCGGGAGTCCGTAGCGGAGCGCTCCAATTGTAATAATAATTATTAACTTGACACTGGCAGATAATGGCCATTTTAAAATGAGCCGCATTGCCATTTAAATCTAAGAAGAAGAAGAAGTTATAATGGCGGCCGAGCAGTGTTACTATATACCAAGGACGTTCGATAATATAACAGGACTGCTAAATTATAAAAAAATTGCTTTTATAAACTGTATTACCAATGGTTAAAGTATATTTTTCATTGCACCTTACACAGGGTCTAATCCGAGAAGAGAGAGATAGCCAAACTGAGGCCGTGTCCCTTTCTTTCATCTGGCCAGACTAATAAAAAGTATTTCATTAAAAATTTTGATTCAAAAATCTTAGTTCAAACTCTATGTATTTTAATTGTACTACAATTATTTTAATAAATTTCAAGTCAACAATTTCTTAAATTACAAAAAGTTAATATTTATTGTTTCAAACCTATTTTATATTTTATTTTCTACTGGTATCCCTTTAAAGTGACATTACGGTAAATGTATATAAATTATTAGCGTTAGTGGATTATGGATATGAATTGCTGCAAAACTATTACAAGAACAATGCGAAAATTACAATTGGTAAAACTGTTGGTTAATACGTATTTCAATATTTAGTGAATAAACACTATTTATTACTCTATGTATGATATGTTTACTAGCGTATGACGTCATCAGAGTTGCCACTACTCACAGGCAGCAAACTGAATTCCAGTTCGCTGGTCAAGGGGCATTTCGGCGCCAAGATAAAATTTCAAAAATTATGATTTTTTTCATATAATTTGCAAAAAATATCCTACATAATTTAGCTTAAAAAAAGTGACATGTTTTTTTACGCTATTTTCTGATAGGATAACCACAATTTGTAGTAGGTATATTCTAAATGTTGTCAAATAGCCAAATTTTCACGCTCATTCGCACAACAGAACATTTCACGCCTATTTCGAACAAAAGAAATCCCTTCACAATCGAATGCTTCATCGACTAATTAATCATTTATCACTCTTTTATTCGAGTCTTTCCACACAATGAGCTGTGATTATAGGCGACTTCAAAGGGCCGACCATTGTCCCTCTCTGTTACCGACGTATACCTAATTATTTATTAATTAAGGCCCCATTACATTATCCATTGAGTTCCTAATCCTTTTTTTATTTTACCATTACGAAGAGAAAAGGGAAAATAATTTTATTTGCTTCTAACCCATTATCCTCACTCTTCATAATATAGACTCGGTTTATACATACCTAGTTGAGTTTTAGACGCTAGTAGCTTCTAGTACCCAACACAATTAAATATTTTAATATTGTATAACTTAAATATTATTACTTGTAGGTACATACTAATAGGATTTCTGTCGTATAGTCCAACTATTTGTTAGTATATAAATAACTTATAAACAAGAATAGGTGTGGTGTATATGAAGTAATAAAATTAAGTTTCTTTTTAAATTCTAAAATTTAGAAATATTAAAATACACACGACCTTTAGAATTAATAATAAGGAGTAATCTGTATACTGAGAGGTCTACCATATTAATTAAAACCTTTACGATAACCTATAGGTACATATTATAAAAAGAAGCAGTCTATTTTCGGTTTCGAGATTTTCAAATTAGATTGGAATAAAATTTTATTTCCTTTTAAATTTTTTAAATGTAGATCGGAATAATGATAATCTGAACGAGCAATCTCGAGAATATACGGGGAGAGAGCACTAAAACTTAGGGTGGAGTAATGGAAAATTATACATTTTCTCTTCATTTAGTACTGGGGCCGTACTATCACCTCTTAAAGCGATGCAAAGACGATTGAGTGAGAGAGATGTCGCCTTACATCATGTATTGCGCCATCTCGTTTACTCACTCGTTTTTGCATCGTTTTAAGAGGTGATAGTAGGCCCTCTGAGCGTTTATATTTTAGAAACTCCTGAGGCCCTACTATCACCTCTTAAAGCGATGCAAAAACGAGCGAGTAAACGAGATGGCGCAATACATGATGTATGGCAACATCTCCCTCACTCAATCGTCTTTGCATCGCTTTAAGAGGTGATAGTAGGCCCTCTGTTCCAATTTGCTTAACTGCTGACAGTATTATATAAAATGCAATCATATCGCCACTAGGCAAAAGCACGTATTAAGTTACGTCACGTACCTACTCCAGTAATTTGAAAATATAAAATAATATCTAACTATGTTAAAAATAAACAAAACCCTTTTTTCTTTTGGAATCTTGAACGCATCTGAGATAATTAATTTATCTAAGTAAAACCAGTTGCAGGATTGTATTGGAAAAATAGAAATAAAATTTTCCTCGAAACAAGAACACAATTTCCCCTGCAATTGTTCGAACTGCTATTCGTGTCTTGGCGCGTTGTGTGGCAAAGCAGAAAATACAGAAACCCAATCAGGTATCTGTCGGGCCGTCCGCCGAGCGGACAGACGGCTGCGTAAGGGAACCATTTCTTTTTCACTTTAACGTCAATTGGTATGCGACTTTCGACGTCTGAATCGAACTGAAACGATTCTGCGGCGAGAGCAAATTAAGCTTTAGCGAGCAACTTACCGTCTCGCTAGATTCGATTGCAATGGCTTATTGAAATTGACTTGTCTGATTGGAGTGTTATTGAGTACCTATGGTTGTTTCGTAAAATAGATTTTCCAAACGTTATTAACCTCTACCTTCTCTATTAGAGGTCGATACCTGAATTGGAATGAAGAGGCTTCTTTAATCTAAATATTAATATATCTACTATAACAAAAATTGGTCTGATTTCAGATTTAAATTTATAGTTAGTTAATTCAGTTATAATTTGTGCTAACTTGTAGTTACAATGATAGAAAATAGAAGATTACCAAGAAATAATCGTACTGAGTAACTAAGGGATGCCAGACTTAGGTACGTACTTACAGCATCCTCCACCATCGAGTGGGCTGCCAGCTTGTCTGATGAACTTATACATAAAAAATATTATTAATACAACCCATGCTGTTTTATTTCACGGTGATCTTTTATAAGAGGGGTATGATCACTGCAGCCAGACGGGCTATTTATAGTTTAATTTGAACGGGTTTCAAATCCTATGTAGGCACGTAAACTTTGCGTCGTCCGATCTAGAAAAATATATTGTGTCAGATAGTAGGTAAGTTCGTGTACTAGAACATCGTCTAGCAGCTAGAAAATGTTCTAGTACACCAACTTACCTAGCTAGACTCTAGCTAGAACTAGAACTAGCTGTCACGTTGGTAATGATTTTATTCCTGACTTGAAAAACTGTGTGTATCCTGCTAATTAAACTATAGTTTATCTTTATCTCAGCTTACCAACCTGTTTGTATATATACCTAGGGTAATTTCAGTTTATAAGAATCTTATGTAGCGTAATCTTCTATATGTGGGGCTTTCGCTAGACGGCTCTCAGTTTTAGACCGCGAACTACAATGTCACTGAGCTGAGCCACTAAGTAGGTACTAGATATGATAAGAAGGCTTAAAATTATATGAATTTCTTGAAAATAGACAGCAAAATGTCCTCAATTCACGGGCAACAACAAACGCGGTCGTCAATAAATACAATGTGCCATAAAAATTGTGCATGTCGTTATCGGTATCGGGGCGGGTTGTTAAAATTGAAAATAACCCTACGGAAGACATAAAGATGAAGGGTAACGAACATGGCCGTCCAGGACAGGACATATAATATTTTACAAAAAATAAAAAACACGCTCTGTTAAAAAGTCTATAATGATTTATTATTAGGTTGCTATTGCTTGGGATTTTAAGTCAATCTGTCTCGTATAAAATTTTGACGAGCTTAAAAGTTGTGCGGCTAAGGTGCTTATACATATTAAAGGAAGTCTGATAGAAGTTATGTCAATAATAGAAATTTGAGAAAATGTATTGTCTCTCAACTTTTTATTAACATATGACAGATGGCAGCGCTTATTGAACTCGCGAAAATAATTATATGTCAGGAATTTCAATATTTAGATTTTTTTTATAGATGGTAACAAGATACAAACCAATTGACTATCCAGTTTGAAATTTAAATTATAGCTAGGATGTTTCATGCAAAAACTTTAATGGCTTTTAGTCAGTAACTACAAGAATTTAACATGTGAAAATGTCACAAATACTGCACATCATCCAGTTTAGTTACATACACACGTACGGAATAATTATATAATATATTTAAAAGGATTCTTACACGCTTCCATTATATAAATATAATAATAAATAAAAACTATTATAAATGAAATGTTAGGTTTGACCGAAACTCCTAATAAAGAATGTTTAATTAAGGTTTCTACTTATAATCCTATTTAAAATTCAATAATTAATTACAGACTTTGTAGACTGGTTCAACCTTTCTTTCTCATTTTGAACTGAAATTGTAATCTCGTAAACATTTTTTTATTATTTGCTCTAAAACTTTTAACAAGCTAATGAGTTTTTATGCGAGCGAACTCAAAGTTTCACAAGTTTAAAGTCATGTACACATCTAGTCTGTGGAAGCTAACAAGGAAGTTTTAACTTATCATTATCTAATAGAACTTTAGTTGGGAAAAACAGCAGAACATACTTTTTAAATAAATAAGGGACATGGGGTTGCAAAGTGTTAGTTTAAATTTAGTTAGTTTAAGGTATGCATTGTATGATATTATTATAAAATAAAAAAAATAAAAATATCTATTTAATTTGAATTGAATAGGCCTCGAAACTACTGCACCGATTTGAAAAATTCTTTAACTGCTGGGAAGCTATATTATCAGCAAGTAACATAGGCTATAAAAATAATAATAATAATAATAAGCCTTTTATTTATACCATGAATGAATTAACAATAACAATAATTAGAAATATGGATTAATTTTAACATTTTATTTATTTATTTATTTATTTATTAAACAAAGCACACAGACAGAATACAATTAAATTTGTGAAAACAAGGATACATGTGTAAAATTATTAGCTAAATTGTATTCCCAAATTGAGTGCCTAGCATGATTAACTTAATACTAAATAAACACTAATTAGAACAATTAAGTAACTTAACTAATTAACACTATTAAAAGTAAATAAAACAAACAAAACATTAGCCTACCTAAATAACAACCCTAATCTAGCTTTAAATAAAGGGAACCTACTGTCAAATATGTCAATATCCACCTCAGATCCAGTCACCATGTCATTGTAGGTTCGACACATCCTAACTAGGGGATTGTAGTATGACGTGTTGTTCCTATATGCCTGGATGGAAAAGGGACCCGAGTGGGGAGAGCGTGACCTATATTTAGTTTTAATCCTAATCTCCGAGAGTAGATTCAAACAATCCCAAGACGAGTGCAATATTTTATGAAGACAGACAATATCATATCTCCTTCGTCGATCTTCCAGAGATAATAGGCCGAAAATCCGAAGGCGATCAGTATAACTTTGGTGTGTACGACCCAGTCCATTTCTATATAAAATTATTTTTAGAAGTCTTTTCTGCAGAGACTCAATCCTATTAATGTGCACAGAATAGAAGGGAGACCAAACTGGGCAGCAATACTCAAGAACACTCCTCACTAATGCACAAAACAAGGAAATAGTGGAAGCTGGCTTTTTAAATTGCTTAGTGGACCTTAAGGTAAAGCCTAATAATTTGTTGCATCTATTGACAATGTAATCATAATGATCTCTAAATGTGAGTTTATCGTCAAAAAGAACACCTAAATCTCTAATCACAAATACACGTCTCAATGGAAAATCACGAATATAATAATTATTTATAATTTTGTGAAATTTGCATGTAAATGTGATAGTTTGACATTTATCAACATTCAGTGTCATCCTGTTTAAAGTACACCAATCGGCCAGAACATCAATATCCCCCTGAAGAGTAACACAATCACTTTGATTATCAATAGACGCAAACAGTTTCAAGTCATCAGCGTAAAGGAGACAGGAAGACCGCAAAAGTCCAACCAGATCATTTATAAAAATGACAAATAAAAGTGGCCCTAACAGTGATCCTTGGGGCACTCCGGAGAGGACCGGTTTTGGTGAAGATACAAAACCTTTTAGTGCAACCAGCTGACTCCTGTTACTTAAATAAGATACAATCCAGCGTAAGAGATTACCGTGAAAGCCATATTGTATTAACTTGTGTTCAAGCAGAGAATGATTAACTCGATCGAAAGCCTTGCTGAAATCAGTGTAAATAGCATCAACTTGGCCCCCAGTAGCAAATACACCACATAGATAACTTTTGTATTCAAGCAAGTTAGTCAAAGTAGACCTATTTTTGACAAAACCGTGCTGTTTTTCAGACAAGAACTGCTTAAAATGGCTGTATATCGGTACATAAGCAATAGACTCAAGCACTTTAGCGGGGCAAGCCAGGATACTGATAGGTCTATAGTTTGAGCAGCTAGATTTATCACCGTTTTTAAAGATTGGTATTATATAAGCCGATTTCCAACATGCCGGGAAAACACCCGTCTTAATGGATATGTTGTACAGAATTGATAGCGGTGCACATAGTTCACGAGCACACGTTTTATAGACAACGGGGGGTATACCATCAGGGCCGGCACCTTTGTATATATTAAGTTTGTTGAGTTTGGCAAAGACTTTGTCATTGTCAACTTCAAAGTGTGCTAGTGTATCAGAGACCTTAACATTTATATTTGGCAATGGAATGTTTGTGTCCGAGTGGACCTCATCAAAAACAGAACTGAAGTACTCGGAAAAAAGTTCACATGTGTCAAGGGTTTCAGAAGACAACTTTCCATTGTAGTGCATTTTCAGAGGTATGGAGACCCTATCCTTTCTGCCATTTATGTATGTCCAAAAAGTTTTAGTATTGTGATGTAAGGAGTCCTCAATTGATGATATAAAACTTTTGTGACATTGACGCTGGAGAGTCTTGCATCTAGCGCGAAGTAAAGAATACGTATCGTAGTCACGAGGGTTGCCATATTTCTTATATAGTTTGTGGTATTTATTTTTTTCATCAATACTTCTAACAAGAGCCCTACTGTACCATACAGGATATTTAAGTGATTTTTTAGATATAGGTGTATGTTTATGAATTACACGATTTAACTCTTTGTAAAAAATTGTAGTGCATTCATCAACATCTTCACCAAGTAAGAGGTCATACCAGTTGATCTGTTTCAGTTCATGTTTAATTTTATCGAAGTTGCATTTGTTGAAATTGAATCGTTTAGAAATATTGGGTTTAACAGATTTAACACACTTCAGTTTAGGAATATTGAGCAAGTAGGCCAAGTGATGCTTATCAAGGTTACATACTGGATCAGCAACAGATATGGAAATCGATTGAAGACTGGTAAGTGCGAGATCTAGATAACGGTCATTGAGGTTCGGTATATCATTAAATTGTGCTAAATTACATATATTCAAAGTTTCGACGAGGAGAGCAGCCCTCATGTCTCGTGGATTAGAGGGAGTCATGAGACTAGAACCGTCAAATCTTTCCCATGTAATATTTGGGGTGTTAAAATCACCAAGAACCACAAAGTCAGCACTGGATGACGAATCGAGAACTACTCTCTGACAGTTGGAATGAAAGGAGAATACATCTACAATCGGCAGATCAGGTGGTAGGTAACAAAGGCAGAGAATGAGAGTACGGTTTTCATAATCAATGGCCAACCAGAGATCCTCGAAATTGGATTCATGTGACAACAGGCGGGTTACAATGAGGTGTTTTTTAGTTGCAATAAGAATTCCGCCACCAGCAGTTTTAATTGATGAGGTGTCCTGACGATCCCTCCTAAAAACATTATACCGCTCATCAATTACTTCTCTATCATAGACGCTGGCGTCAAAGTTAGTTTCAACCAAACAAACAACATCGAAGTCTGCGCTCAGCAAGTTTAAATAAATTTCTGTAATTTTAGATTTGGCCCTTCCTAAGTTTTGATAAAAAATAGTAGCCATAGTTTGAGACAAAAATTAAAATGTATTGCATGACCAATCAAATACAACACAAAAGATCTCACAACAATTAAAAGTCTGTTACAGTTCATTCAAAGATTGCATATTTTTAACCATGATTGCTCTAGCGGTATCATCTTTGCGCACATATATTTGACCGTACTTCACCCACACATATCTATAATTCTTCGCCCTTGCTTCAAGCCTTGTCGCCGCATGAAGAGATTTCTGTTCGAGTGAGAGGTGTTCCGATACAAAGATCCTACGTACATCACCACCTAGACCCAAGTGGGACGTATTGAGTGCATCATTAGAGTGAGATTTGTTGTATCGATGCACAGCAGATAGTACCTCATCCCGAAGTCGAGGACTAGCTAATGAGATTAGTATATTACGTGGCCTAGAGGAAGAAGCATTCATTTTTGCAACTCTGCGGCAAGCAAGTATATTGACGTCAGCAATCTGCAACTTTACCGCATCACATAATTTTTTAAATAGATTAAGAACATTCTCATTACGTGATTCAGAAACAGACTGCAATTCAACATTACAACTGCGTGATATTTTCTCGACAGAGTATAATCTATTGTTCAGCTTGTTTAAGTCTGACTGGAGACGAATATTCTAGGTTTCCAAATTTTTAATAATATCATTCTTCGATTCAATGGCCTGTTTAAGCGTACTCTGTTCGGCGCAGATGAAATCGGTTGTTCTAGTGAATTCTTCCTTTAGTGTCTGGACCTCCGATTGAATTTCGCCTCTGATCATATTTGTTATGTCCTCCTTTAAAGCAACTCGAAAATTCTCCATCAATGCAGTCAACGCGGTACTTAGTTTATCATCCAAGAGGGTGCTAATCTTGTCCAAGGTCACAGTATCGTCAGCCAATTTAGCATTCGAAGGCGCGCATGAGTCAGCAAAATCGGTGGTTACATACGACATATTCATCGATTCGGACAAGGGTGACTCAAGTTCACGGTGCATCGAAAAACGTTCGGCCGATTTCTGACGTCGAGAGATATTGTTACAGGAAGGGCATGTCCACGACTCACGACTATCGGTAGTTAAAGATAGAAATTGTTTCTTGACCATGTTAAGACATTGATAGTGATATCCGCACATGCATAGATGAAATTTCATAAATTGCCTCGAGTCTATAGCTTTATGACAGCCTCCGCAAATCATTTCACCTTCAAGCATTTTGTTTTATCCTGATCGATTCAATCAATAATATTTATCAGCAATGGTGATCCCGAGTAATGCTGCTATTATTTTCACACAGGCGTTCGAACAAAATAATGGTTACGTGGGTAAATTCGATAGGTTGTAAACAATAAAAATTTTGTGTATTTACTAGTAGAAATTTCCGTTTAGACCACTGATTCTAACACCAAAATCACCACAAGATGCACATACTTATAAGGTTTCACTGATATAGCGTATAATCGACAAAATGTGGAATTTGACGATATATTAATAATAAAACAATAATAAAACTTGGAGCAACTCTTTAGTGTGTGAGTATCAACTGACAACTGACAGTATTAAAACATAAATAATTTTACTATATCTAAATATCTATATTATTAAAAAAAAAAGTTAAGATTCGTGGCCCCTTTCGTTATAGGCCTCCTCCAAGTGGTTCTTCTAGAACATAGGCTATATTTTATAAAATTAGGCGAAGTGACTTTATAATTTTTTTTGGCCGCTAGCTGAGACGGGAAGGCCTTCGAGTGGAGGTCACGGAACGACAAACGCAGAGTAGTGACAATGATTAAATTGTGGTACCTATGGTAAGGTACATAAGAAGCAATTTAAGAGAGTGCATGGTCACTGCCGCCAAACGGGCTGCAATACTGCAGTGTGATTGTGATTGAGTAGGCAGGCGGTGAGAGCGGTGTTAATGCGTCTCGCCACGCCGTCGTATTGTCGGCGGCCCATTCGCAAAAACCTTAATTCCATTAATCTGAAGTACGTTTCATTAGAGAGCCAACTCCAAAGTGAATTTTAATGCATCTCCTCTGTTCCCAACGAACCTTCCGTTTCGTTGTTGTAAGCAAAAAGTTTTAGCTCAGTTTCAAGAATAGACAGTGAGAGATCTTGCTCTTAATCGTCATTTTTCTTCAGTTCACATACATTATACATACTTGTTGTGCCACAAGGTTTCATCCGCCTTTTAACTTAAATTGACATAGTTATGCACATTTCGGCTATTTTCATTCTCCTTCGCTTATAACACCCAATCTTCAAATTTTATCCATCTAGGTCGATAACGCACTGGAAACCCCCTTTTTTAGGAGGGGAAATGACGTTTACGCCATCTCGTTTCTGGTACTTGTTTTGTTGGCGATAGATGATAATCAACTATTACATCAAAATTTTGAAAGATGGCGCTATATGAATTTAGAACATGTTCGGCTTACATCCAATCATCAAATAGTAATAATGTTAACCGGCGTCGCTTGCAATGCAATTATTGTGGTACTAAGGCTGGGTTGCACCATCTTACTTTAACTATAACCAACGTCGCAACTTCATTTAATTCGCACTCATTTTCGGCCGAAAATGAGTTTTAGGCCGAAAATGAGTTGCACCAGTTAACCAGCTATGATTATTTGTTAACTGGTGCAACTCATTTTCGGCCTAACCGTTATTTTAACTCAAGTTGCGGCGTTGGTTATAGTTAAAGTTAGATGGTGCAACCCAGCCTAACTGTTTTATGTGAAAATCAAAAGAAACTTAAATCGCCTAAGTCCTAACTTACTTCCTAAACTTTAAATTACTTTGAATACTGCTATCAGTTAATATTATGTAAGCACTGTTTTACTTAACTTTTTTCCCTTCCCGTTTCGCTTCTTCTGTCTATACATTATGGAGCAGTGTTTCGAAAAAGATAGATAAAAAAATGTAAATAGTGCACTGGAATTTAGAATCGGGAGACATTTTTGTATCTTCTTTACATACCTAGCATAATTTGATGTCGCTTTCCACGTTTGACTGTATGGCCGCTAACTCCTCGTAAGCCAAGCATCAGATTGATGTGGTTTTCACCATTAGTTAGACAATTTTTTCAACTATGGAAATTAACTTTTCAAAGTTGGTTCTGATCTGGATTTTGAAAGTAGTGCTGCGTTTCGCAGTCTTTTTTGTAGCCCGTCTGTGAGTAAGGGATGCCAGATGGGAGAGCCCAATTATCCCAACCCTTACTTATCCCTTATCCTTAATCTTTCTATGGTCGACAGCGAATTTGCAGCATCTATGGCGTTTCTTTTGTTGCGGTAACAGTTACATACCTACAATAATAGCATATCGTACTACAACTATACAAGTATAGTATGTATCTAGTACTTGAAGGTTGTTTTTCGTTTCACCTATTATTCATTAAAAGCCCTCCTCGGGTTCAGTATTAAGGTGTCTATTATTCTTGTGCTCTTTTCGTGCCGAAGGGCCTTATTTACGACGCCTGCGGGTGATATTCTATTTGGCACACTAACAGTTCCTCGGCTCGCCATTTATTCCGATAATGTTAGAAACGTAAGCTATTTTCTCATGTTCCCAACTAAACTAATGCTTCAGTCTTCGATGCAAATATGTAGTGTTTTTCTTAGGATTATATGTAAATACTATAATAAAGCAGTGTCTGTTTGTCCGAGGATATTTTGATATCCTCGATTATATTTTGATTCACTTTTCAGTATTGTCTAGGATATTCACTATATAATTAAATAGTTTATGCAAATAAATAAAAACTAGATTTTTTTTAGTGAAGAATAGTAGAATGATAAAATTGTTACTTTATTTATAAATTTGAGAAATTCAGTTTTTTTTAAAAACCTTGGCTAAGTAAGGTTTATGAAGAAATTAACCAATAGAATTAATACAATACTACTGCTTGACTAGTACTTAAATATAATGCAGGCTTATAATTGATTTTGTAATTAATTATATTGATTTTACTCAATCGAGCCATGTTAGTGTACACGCGTATCACACGCTTAAGCGCTATACGAATACAAAGACTAAGCAGAGATATAAGAGAACTTTTCAAAGTCAGCGTCATGTTCTTGAATTTGAAACACAAATTCTACTTTTCAAACTTATCTAATTGAAGTTTGTTATACTTTATTCTCGATTAAATTTAAGCCGAGCCTTCTGCCTTTTCTTCGTATTGTAAAAATACGATACGTTGTTTTGATATATTATCTTGATATATAAAGTTTCAAAAGGGCACTTATAAACTATCAATATCAACATCATCGCCTGAGCCGTAGGACGTCTTCTACTACCCGGGTGGTGGTCTTGCGGGAGACTGCCGCAAATTGTAAGGTTCCCTGAGATGGCTGGCGTACCTCTACTTTTGGGTACGCCGAGTTCTGACCGTGGCGGGGCACCGATGTCGTGTCATAACATCTCCGTGACTCCGCCCATTTACGGTCGCGCTAGAAAATCGTTGGGTTTTAGCCGGTACGAATCCGTCATAACCCCGCCACAACACATATTTTTTTGTATGCCAAAAAAACGAGTATGGCAAAACGACAATGCCCGTGTCTCCTACAATGCCACCCGGCATTGTAAGAGACACCAAAAAGATATCCCAACGTTAAAAAAGGACGTCCGCTACTGGACATACGCCTTCCCTATAATGTTCTAGCCAGCTGCGACCCGCAGCCCTTATTATGTCGTCAGTTGATCTTATGTACGTCCTAAGCTGCGCTTGCCTATCCCGTGGTCTTTGTCCAAGAACTTAAAAAAGCCAGAGGTCGTCGGCTTCAACTTGCTAATACACCGGTACCTTCAAATTGTCCATAACTCTCTAGGAACAATAAGATTTTGGAAATAATACATCCTAATAGAAAAGTATAGTTTTTTCAAGTGTTATCGTAAACTGATTTCTCTCATATTTTTCCAGCAATAACTTATAATATTCCAGCAACACTAAAGTTTGACATGCCAAAAAGTTTTTTGATAAAACCTGAACTATAACTTGACTATATTAACTTTTTTATGTCCTTAGTTCCTTAGAGTCCTGCGGATTTCTGATTTGAAGGGAATGGAGATTGTGTCTGTTATCGGGGTTCAGTATTTACATACTTTTGTTCGGGTCGGACTCTCTGCCCTAAACTTTTGCTTCATTCGATTATTCTAACAGATATCAAACCACCGTTGGATACCCTTTCGATATTTACTTTCTTATATGTCTCTTCTAAGTTATATTTGATTCTTATTGTCCCCTGTTTCAATCTGATTTTCAATATATTTTTATTTAGTTACAAACATCTGCCTATCCTTTGGCTGTTTACTTATTATACGAGTAAAAATGAAATCTGTGTAAATATATTACTGAATATACTAAAGAAACACTTGAATTAATATAATTTTCACGGCTTTTTATCCTTGATTCATTTTTGGTACTTCCTGAATTTGTACGTACCTACCTACTTGAGAGTCAATTACTTGAGTAACCTCTATGATCTTATCTTAATCTTACCTTATCCTTATCTTTAATCTTACCCTTACCAGGTCGACAGCGCACTTCGCAGCATCTTCTAATAGTCTTCGTCCGCGTTCTGGTTATGTATTATGTCCTTATTTATGTCCTTTCTGGTGTCCCAGACAACGTGTATGCAAAATTTCATGGTGATCGGTTCAGTAGTTTTTGCGTGAAAGAGTTACAAACATCCATACAAACTTTCGCTTTTATAATATTACTACGGAAGTACGGACTAGTACGGATTTGTTTCGTCTATTTCTAACCGACAAACCACGCTGTCCACTTGGTTGGTCGGTTTAGCCGTAAATATTTCGCTATAAGAGTATCCAAAAGGAAGCTGAATTAAGCGCATTCACAGTCTCGAATGTTCTTTTACAAATCAGCGACACTAACTACCCCCATATTTAAAATTCGTTCCGTTTGAATCCGAAATCGGATTTGGGGCCGGGTGGTGCGAATGTTGGCGCCGTTGGCAATGGCTCAAAAGGCTCCTCTGATTTAGAATGAAGCTAGGTTTTGAGCTTTGGGCAGAAAGCGCCCGATTCTTGGCACTTGTTTGCTTTGCGCCGTCAAACGGGATGTGCTTGGCCAAATGATTGGATTCCAATTTCCAAATTTACACTGTTTATTTTCGCAAACTGAAAATGTAGGTATTCAATTGATATATACACCGAAGATAGTGGTTTAGGAGTTAAAAGAATTCAAAAGAAGTTTACATTATAAATATTAAATTTAACATTATAAAAGCATTATAATGCTTTGGTAGAACTCTGCAATTCGAAACTTGATAAACACCGAGATGCATATGTTATAAATATTACTGTTATATAAACTACACATAGAATATAGATATTCTCGTATTCTGATCTCTATATCTCTGAAATGTTTCTGTATCTCTGGAACAGCAGCGTACGTTGTGCCTATATTATGTAAGTTGAATACAGTTTGTAAATATTCCCATATACGAGCTCAGGTGATTCAGTAACAGTTGTATAAAAAACTAGTGTAATTAAGACTCGCTTAGTTTTCCAACACTAATTTTTAAAAGTGGAACAAAAGATACCTATCTCCATTGTGTAAGTACTTAGTGTACTTTTTGTTCGCATTTTCATTTATCAAATTTTTTTAGTGCAAGTAATTTCTGATTTTGTTAATGAAGTTTCTTTTGGTGTGAACATGGTTGATGCAGGTTGAAAGTCAAAATAGGCCTGCAATGGAATAGATATAATAGATTTGTAGGTTAGATTTATGCTTATTGTATTTTAAAAACATGCATCTCCAAGAAGACTAGAAGTCTTTCAAAATATATTCAGTTCTGCAAAACCGTAGCATTTTTTTAAATACAGCAGGCAGGTTTTAATGAAAACTTTCATTTGTCTAAGTATACTCAGTGTCACTTATGGGCTAATGGTGACAAATACGGGTATAAGGATAAGTGTATAAGGGGTAAGGGTATATGAGTACTGGTATAATACGAGAAAATACGGGACAGTTATGTGCAATGACAATAATTATACTAATAACAAAAAATACAGTTGAGTGCTTAAAACAGTATATAATTCCAGTTAGTCTATTTATACATACAATAATATATTAGATTGATATGAAAATGATACTTTAATTAAAATTTAAATAATTTCTCGCAGTAACGAAATTTGTGCCAAGATTTAAATCATCCAATGTACATTATCCGTTCAACAAACATTAGCCTCGTCACTTGCAATGCACACAACTTCACTCAGCTTAATTAGTACACAAATGGGAATCCTTTAATCTAGATATGAATGGAAATGAGTCCGGCATCGCGTGAATTTACTACCCCGTGTCCGAATTTAATTTTTGGGCGCACAATCGACATTTTAAACTAGAGTGCACCAACCCTGTCAATGCTGCAAATTTGCATGTATAATTCCATTTAGGAGCAACCCACTAGTTTTATATTAATGCTTCATTGAATTTGTATGTATAATGTTATAATATATGTTCTTTTATATAGCTGTAGCTGTAGATACCAATAATTGGTACACACATGTAAATTACGTGTTTGTATGTAAATTATGTATGTGACTTAGCTAATTTTGATGTGCTGTTGGTATCTCGATTAAATAAAATAAAATAAAATCTTTTTCGAACCAAGCGCTTTAAAACATCCTGTATAATGCGCACTGCCAAGGAACTTCTGCCAAGGCTGGCGTCCGGCACCTTCTGGGTAAGCTCGCTCCATCATAGGCCTCATTTATGCTACACAGTTGGTTGTTGGCCAAGAGCAGACCAATCTCTAATAAAAAAAATCAATAACTGAAATTTGATATTATATTGCTTTAGAATATTATCATTAGCCTACGAGAGCGTCCACACTGTTGGACATAATGCCCTCTTCATATGACAAGGTACACAGAGATAATGTTTTAATGCCTTATACTTATCATCACTGAAAACATAGACTGCTCAAAACGTTTGTTTTAAAGCATTGAGAAATTGTGGACAAGAAGATATCCCGGAGCTTCCAAAACCAAAATTAGATAGTTTGTTTCGAGTAGACGTACTTACTAATATGTTCGGGAGTTAAGATCCCAGCTATTAGTTGGGTGGGCACCAATTTAGGTAATTTTTTTTTGACAAAGAAAGAGTATTAAATTCTAGATGACTTTTTTTGTAATCATAAAATTTCACAATGGATCATAAACTTAATTGAAAAATAAACATTTATTTGTATTAATAAAAAATGTATGTATTTGTAAGTAGATAGTTGTAGTTACAAGAAATATGATATTGGTGTGCATTATTTCTTCTGAGTTCACTGTTAGGGCAAGTTAAATCCTTCCCTTCACAACCAATTATGAGGCAAATGATATAGACGTGACGTACGGGATGTGGGGAATTTTTCGAGTTCTTGCTAGCTTTCAGTCGTTAAGCTAATTGCATTTGGGAGTCCATTTTCACTTCATTCTATTTGGACTGTGACTCTCATTTGAATTTTCGCCTCTTAACTATATTTAACGATATTTTTCATACTGTTTCTATATTTTAAAATGATAATTAATTGTAATCGAATAGAACCACTCGATTTTATTGCAGTTATTAAGTAGCTTGCTAATACCAATAATTTTGGTATGTTTGGAAAATTTATAACTTTGGAACATTATTGGGAAAGAAATTTTTCTGAGTAATCCTCCCAAAAATAGAAAACTGATTTTGATAGGGTTTTCACCAATGAAAAGAAGAATTAACTACGTTAGTCTTTTAACACAAGAGACGCTATAGGTGTAGAAAGCGGACTGCCGACCATATTAGGAAAAAGGATTAGGAGGATATAGAGAAAAAAGGATTCTGGCTTGCCTTACTCACTCACTAAGAAACAGCAGCACATAAATAAGATCTTTCTTCACGGTGATGTTTTGTATTGTAAAGTATTGGTTACTGCAACAAACAGGCTGCCAAATTTAAGACTGCGAAACGCATAATTTCTATACCTAATGTATCCATAGGTGGTCGAGTAAATGACAAATGACAGCATGGACACCATAGACAGCGAATCCAGTAATCCCCGTTTCAATTTGTCTCGACGCGCAATCCTAATTCAATATGGCTTAGTTTCAATCTCCACCGCGCCGTCGCCACAGCACCGCGTTTGCTGACGTGACACGAATGTCACCGAATCTGACCGACTTTATACGATCGCCTTTTAGTAGGTATTAGAAAAAGACATGGATTTTTCTAATACCTATTTTTTTGGATTTCTTTATGTCAAACAATGGTTCTTTCGGGGTTCTGAGTTTCTTTCGGGGTTTGTTCTCAGGAGGAAGCAATTTTTTTTCGAAACCTTGATAAAATATTGTTCTTGTGGGGACAAACCTCAGGGAAAGAAACCAGTCACAAACTGTTACATATGTGATAGAGATAACTTATGTAGATACTGCATTTCCTTCCTCTGTATATAACTACACATCACATAGTGTTCTGTGCAAATCGTTGCGCAAAGAGCTGAAATTAGTTATATAAGTTCATTGGTTACCTTGAACCTATGTAACTTAACTATGTAACTATTTTTGTTGTAATATTAATAAATGTATGGAGTGAGTGGTGGATAACGGATTCAATATTGGCGAGTTCTGCATTCGACTCCCTGTTCGTATCAAACGTGACGAGAATTCGCCTCACGTCATACTTTATTCTGTGGTTTATTTGAACCTCTAAGCTTAGTGGCCACTATGCAAAGTACCTATTTATGTGCTTTTCATAAATTGAACATCTCTTCATAACGTAACATTAGTGACTGCTTAATGATACCCATAAACATACAAACGCTTGATGTGATTCACAAATTGAAGTCAATCAAATCATAGAAAAAAATTGTGTATAATTATTTTTTAAGTAAAGTATTTTTAAGGCTGCCGTTAATTTTCACAAAAATAAAAATTTATTATTAACATAAGGATTGACATGATAATATTGTGTAAATGGTTAACAAACCATTAGAACTATAAAATCTAAGGATTTATAATTAGAATAATCCAAACATGTAATTTGTTTTTTTTTTTATTTATTTAGAAAAACTTTGCATCTGTGTGTATCCGTCCTAAGTTCGTGAGCATAGCGTGCAGAATTATTTTCAGTATCCCGATATTATTCCAATTCTAACTTCCATGATTTATTTTATTCTTTGAACGAGGAATTCAAAGAATAACTTTCAATTTATGAAAAAAAAAGAAAAACACTACATAATAATTATACAATTATTGATAAAACTAGAGAGCAGATAAGCCTAATTTTCTCTATGACTAATCTATGGCAAAATGACTGAATCTTTGCATCGTAAAGCGTCACGTCGTGACATGACTGGAAGCTTTGTACAACGTTAATGTTACGTCAATGCATAATTACGTTAAATTCTTGTCTTATTGATTTAATATCGACAGATGTACTTAAAAGTTCTAAAAGTTTTATTGTAGGTAAAGTAAGTAAATAAAGTATTACCAATTCCATTCGCGTTTAGTTTTCTTTTATGCGACTACCTTTACGGTCTGACAATAATTTAAGAAAACAATTTTGAAGTTTTTTTTTTTAACTTGTACCTATTGTAGGTATCTGTAATAATTACTCCAGTTGTGTATATTGTAAAAGGAATACTTACAATAAGAAAATGTATATTTATTTAAATTAAGAATTATAAGTATACTGGTCTCATAATGAAGTGTTAACGCGACTAATGGCAAATAATATGTTTAACAATGTAGTATTTCTTGTTGTCTTTAAACAATTACAAAGTTTCCATTGTGTGTATTATGATGAATAATATTGATAAGTAAATTAGGTATATTTCAGAAAAATAAAAGGTTCAAACATGCATGTATAATTTCGTAAATGTGATTCCTAAGTAACAATTGAGTTATTCCAGACTAGCTGTTGCATGCGACTTCGTCCGAGTAACTTTATAAAATATAGCCTATGTTACTTGCTGATAATGTAGCTTCCCAATAGTGAAAGAAATTTTCAATTCGAAGCCTATTCAATTCAATTCAAGCAAACAAACAAATAAACAAACAATCATAATTCTCCTCTTTATAATTGTAGTATAGACTAGATGTGGGTCCAATTTAACGCTGCCTTTTCACAAAGGGCAGGTTTACGTGAGAATTTACATTTTATGTGCACCGGTATTTTCTTTAAATCGAATCAATTGCCGTGAACGGAATGAGATTGGTTTTACTTTACGTGATTATACTTACTCATCGTCATAGTAGTCTGGTGAGTAAGTGGTAAGTAAGTCTGGTCGACTCCTATATCGTGCTCACTCCATTGTTGACTTCTCTTATCAGAGGTATTGTCACCATAGCTGATTAAACTGGTCCGATTGAACTTACGAGATTTAAACTTGCGTTTTTTGTCATAGCAGCCGAGCGTTGTAACAACTTAGAATTCATATATTATTCGTTGTTGTTCGTAAAACGAGATACAAATATCGATACTTTATAAAGGTTTTTCAAGGATGTCGCATCCAAACTCTTCGGAGTAGTTCGGAGGATATGCTACCATTAAATATCCTCGACAGACATAATATTGCCTTTAGTTATTCCCAACATTATTACCCATATCTTCCTTTATACTTAATTGTGTTCCTACGGTAACGATCTATGATTTTTTGCCGAGCTAGTTTATTGATTTATTTCCTAAAGAAACTGTCATAGCGGAAATAATTTAAATCTCCGAAGATGGTTTGGATCACCTCATTAGAATTGAATTTTTTAAGGAATTTAATTGGTCTGTATTTCGTAAAAAGTGGTTAATTTAATAGCAAATTCATTGACTATCAGAATCTAATAAGTTGCGAATACGTTAAAAGTGTGGAAGTTTGTTGTATTAGGTGTAATTATACGCGAAAGGAGAAGAGAACATTGATGTTCGGCGATCCATTACGCGTCGCTTTGTGCGGCGTGCCCGTGCATGTGTAATGGAGAGGGTTTAATTACCGTGGCAATTAGAAACGGCAATGAGCCTTCCAATTAAGGGCGACCGCGTAGATGTACAAACTGGAAGGAACTGGCTCGTCTTAAAAATGACACTGTGTGGTCATTACAAACCCTATGTTCGTGATTTTGGATGAAAGCCTGTCCAAATAAGATAAAAAAACACCACAACATACACACAATGTTATTTTCTTTTACCCGATAAACATTTTATAATGATAAAACACTTCAGACAATTGATTCGAATTAAAATATAAACAAGCCCTTTGATGTGGGGCAAAACACACCGATAGCCATAGACAACTAGCGACATCTAGCGCCCCTTTTGACAACTACTCATCAAATGATATATTACGCCTAAACACCCTACAAAAAACATACACACGCACCACATACACACACATAAAAATTGAAAAAAAAAAAATCTAAAAAAATACTTAATTTAATTTTATGTACGAAGTACTTAAACATGATTTCTTATTTTAATGCGTATGTTGCGTAGTGGCAGCTTTCTTTGGTCTTAAATATTGATTTTGGAATTCAGGCTGCTGGGTGAGACCTCATAAGCGACTTGGGACTATGTGGACTGTGTGATGCGCTCAGTCCTTACAAGCAAAGTTTACATAGTCTATATACAAACTCACATACTGATTTAACCTAAGCAAGACTCACTCGAGAACGTTTGTAGTGTCGGTGTGATCTACGGAATAACGAAATAACTAAGTGAGCGGCGCGTGAGTTAGGGATACCAGTATCTTTACCACAGATTAAATAATAGTTATGCCTTTACCATGAGTTTACAATGACCGCACTTGCTAGCGAGAGCTGTCCATATGAACTGTCTGTAGCAGGTTAAATGAAAAACTGTCAACTGTCAATGTCAAATTGACAATTTTACATATAAAAATTTTACGTTCTCGTTAGCGAGTGCGGTCATTATAACTCACGGTAATGCCACTGAACTGGTTTCTCTATCCACATCTTGACCTTTACCCTGTCACGGATCAATTGCGATTCGCGATATTGGTGTCCAATGTTAAAAGCTGCTTAAGAAATATCCCGAATCAGATATGTAGATTTGTTTACTTCTAGTACTTTAACTTTAAATAGAAGAAAAATGATCTCTTTCCGCAACGCCGCAGAGGAATAGCAGGTATAATAGCGAATATTTACGCTATTTGTCGGTTCCAGTTGGGTTTGTATATCTATTGTAGGCGCATTAGTTCGGCAGACGTTCTCGATCTGCATTCGTATGAGGAATGAATTTTGTCAGCTTTACGAATTGTTCCTGTACACTACTGCGAACTACTCTAGCTCGCTTTATTTCATTCAAAACATTTCAAATTAATATAATTATATATTTGTTTAATTTAAGAATTTAAGATTGAGACTAAGAATTTAAGATTAGGATTGAGCACTCGCTCCCTCTTTCGCGCAGCAGCTTACAAGGTTAGAATAGCCATGATGGTCGCCAACCTTCGTAGAGAAGTGGCACGCTAAGAAGAAGAAGTTTAATTTAAGAAATTTAACTAAATATGTACAGCTACTGACGCAAATATCTTTGCGAAGAAGATATTTGCGTCAGTTTCTATTTATTCTTGCAAAAAAAAAAAAAAAATTATTATTAGTTAAAGCTGAAATAATCATAATTTTCTTTGAAACGACTTGTTAATGAAACTAATATAGTTCCTCAAACAAGGCATTCATAGCTAAATTAAAGTCTTGTGAAGAACTGGTGTAATAGTCGCTCCGCTGAAATAGCGGTACGCAACTGGGAGTGTCTGTTTGCGTTAGATGCAAAGGACCATTCAAACAGAAGTTTTCTCATAAGCTACAATTAAAAGTTTAATTATAAAGCGATTTAACTCTGCAGCGAGGAAAAATAAAGTGGAAATCTCAAGTTAAATTAAAAAGGAAACCAAAAATAAAAAAGCAAAACATCACTAGAGATCTGCTTCATATTCTATCTGTATCTGAATCTTATTTTTATAATACAGTCGCTGTCTGCCTCTGTCTCTTTATCCGCTAAATTCTTCTAAACCATCTAACGGATTTTTATATGGTTTTCATTAATTGTAAGAGCGACAAACAACCGCCTTTGTGTATTGTATAATAGGCAAAAAAATACAACCATGCGAAGTCGGGTCGGTTCGATGTTATTATCTAGGTATATCTATAATATATGTATGTTCCCTATGGACTCCAAAACCGTTAAACTAATTTTGATAAAATTTTCAGACAATCTTTAGATTAGTCCAGCGGGTGATCCTGTGAAGTTTGGTAGGGATCGGATGCGGACGAAGTCGCGGGCAAAACCTAGTTTTATATATTTGTGGTGTGGAATCAACTGTTAATAAAATTTAAAAGCTTTCTTTCTTCTTTAATTTGTTAAATAAAATCCTCAACAAAGGTTTCAACAATAAAATTAAAATCAACATTCTAATTGTAATCACAGTAATTATTATAGTATAATTATATTAATTATTATATTAATTATATTAATATTAATAATTATATAGTATAACGTTTATAGTAGATCCTACATTGTAGATACTACAATAAATGTATTACCATTAAATCATTTTTTGCCAACATTTTTTCTTTAGATATAAAAGAAAACGATGTGGCGTATATTTTGTGTATCGACACTTCGTTATAGTACAATACACGGTGGCGAGACAAAGCTAATGTTTGGATGCGGCAACTCTTGCTGTAAATCCGTAATATCATTATCATCATCTCAGCCGTAGCACGTCCACTGCTGGACATAGGCCTCCCCTGTAACTCTAAAATAAGCCCAGTCAGAAGCAGCCTGGGTCCACCCTACGTTACATGTCAAATTCGAATTTGATTTTGGATTTATCTGCTGTTTAATTAGGTAATGAAATACTTTGTATTTATTGAATTACATCACCATATAATATATGTTTTAACTCACTAATGAAATTTTCAAATATTTAATTCTTTAGATAGGTTAATTCTGTAGGAAGGCTTATAGGCTATTTAATTTGATAAATTTTGGATTTTGATAACATGATAACTTCGAACGTAAATAAATATGTAAATTAACGAGAATAGCCGAAATGTGTATACTTTGAACAGGCCGTGATAAAACAGCATTGTTATTAGGATTCTAGATGTCATAACATTTAGAAGTATAAATTGATATATTCTATTCTATTCTTACTTGTAACAATAATAATTGTTATGAAATAGAAAATAGTAATAGTACGAGAAAAACTCTCCAAATTCTCAGTTATAATTGTGGCTCCTTGTGCGTATTTTAAGCCTAGCGAGCCAATCAGGCTGAATGTTTTCCGTGGCAGTATCGTGCCCCTTGCGGGCCCTTATTTCCTGTGCACTAACCGTCGCCACTACTATTTGTTATCATGGCTACACAAAATATTTCAAATAGCCCACAGAAAACTTTATTCTTAGAGATATAAGTCATTTAGTTGCATACACAAAAACGTTTCTAATGAGTACTAAACTGGGCATCACGTCTGGCAGCTGTAACCACCACCTCACAGAACCATCGTGGAATAAAAACACGTCATTTCTAGATGGTTATTTATTCCTTACGTATCAAATTAGCATTTCTTTAATGGTGACGGTAGCCACCTGCCATCGAGTAGTCACCGCACCAACACCCCTCCTGGTGTTGCTTGTGCCCTTAGGCGACGGTAACCTTCAAGTGAAGTTAGCCTATTTGTAGACTTTTATACAAAATAGGTTTGGAGAACTTTTATATTTGAATACCATAATTATTACATAAATTGTATGAAAAAAAATTAAAATTTGAATAAATTATTCTCTTGAAATTATGTAATTCAAGTTAAGATTAAGTTAACACCAAAAATTTTGAATTAAAGTTTTCTTTTAATTATTTGCAATAGTTAGCATGAAAATATCTTTCCGTTTTTGATCAAGCGAGAGTTTTTGGTAGGAACTTCCCACAGAATGTCTTCTTTCCTTAAACCCACGTCATCCGAGAAATTGTGGCCCTAAGAACGATACTCGCCTCATCTTTGGCGTTCGAATAAACCGTTTTGTATCGCGAATTGAATTGCCGCCTTTTTCTGGTAACACGATGCCAATTCTCCTCTCAAGATAACGTTTCTTACATGCTCTCTATTGATTGCATGACCGAAAAAGATTAGGGGGCTTTGAACGACACTTTTACAAGATCATGTTTGAATCGGTGCGAATGCCTATTTTCAAATCCCAAGTTAAAGATAATGTATAAACTCAAAAACTACTGGGTCGATTTTAAAAATTCTTTCACCAGCGCTAAACATTTGTTTATAAACGTTATTAACAAAGTTAATAAACTCGACTGAACTGGGTAAGTAAAATTAATTGATATTTCATTAACCTGTCTTATTAAGCTTTGTGGTGTTTAAAGCTATAATCTTTCAGATTTGCACTTATATTTAGTTGTCACAACTTAACTAAACTATATCAAAAGCCGCCATAATATATCTGGAGAATCTCCTTCAAAGGGAAAAATCACATGAAATAATTTTAATAAGGAGCTACATTCGTACAATGGTCCTTCGAGCCAGATGAAAATGAACACATGTATAACAGCATTGTTAGAGATTGGTCTAATAGAAAGGTCTCAATCGCAATACTTATTACCAAAGATTAGATCCTAAGTGTGCCACGAACATCGATCTATAAACGGAACTGAGAGCTTTATATACAAAGGTTACGGTACGAAGTAATGTGGCTCCTTCTATTCGGTCCCATTTTATGCGACTCCTCGTAAAAATGTTACGGCCTCAGGTACAAACGCTGTAGGGGTCTCGAACGTCAATAAAACACAGTTAAATATATATAAGGCTTTTATTAGATCAAGACGTCATATTTCTGCTGTAGTGTACAATAAAACAGCCGAGTCAAATGAAAATTTCAACCTATAAATCTTATTATACCCCTTTATTTGAATAAGTGTCTGTCATTTTTTATAAATAAAAACGGATATACATATTTATAGCGCTAATGCAACGCAAGGTTATATCTTATACTTAGTATTTTGTTTTGAACAGTTTTTTTTCATGTATGACTAGTTTTAGTTATTAATTTGCCTTTGAGCTTTGAAAATTCTAGGAATTGATAATGGTTGTTTGTTTAATTAATAATTAAAAAGAGCATCTTAGACGATTTGTAGGGGTTTTTCTTTATTGAACTGATTTGTAACTTATTTAGTATAAATACAATAATTATTTGAATTTGTAAAATTATGCGTACTTAGATAGATCAAAACGAAATTTATTAGCGGACGAAATAGAATTTCCGAAATAACAAAAATCTATAACCCAACTGTCGAGTATAATTTCAAATGTAAACCATCTATGGACAAAAAACCATCAAAATCGTTTCAGCCCAGAAGGAGTTTATTATATAAATATTTCATTTGTACCTCTTTGCTCATTCGAGCTTTATTCTTTCATAAGCCAGTCGTGAAAACACTACAACTCGAGAACACTGGATAAAACTAGAAACGAGTAGGTCTGGCAGCGTATTGTGTGCCCAATATGCGCCCAATCTGCGAAACGTGCTTTGCTGCGTTGCGCCACACTTCACTACGCTGTTATTGCACCGAAGTTGGTTCAAGTACTCGGCGTGAATAGGAGTCTGCCAACGGGATTTGTTCTGCTTCGGTAAATAGTGATTTATTTAAATCAACAAACACCCGTTCAACAAATAGTGTCTCAATTCAAGTCAATACTCTGAGTAGCTGATATTTGATTTGGAAGCAAAATTATCTATCTGTACTAATATAATAAGATGGATAAAAAATCTTTTGCATTTCATAGTTCAATTGTTGAGAAAAATTATAGGATTATTGTCATCACGCTCTACGAGTATGGCTCTTAAAAGACGAGCAACAAGAAAAAAAGTCAGAAAGAACGCTGCGAAAATCAAGTAATAGCCAAAATATGTACGCCTTTGTCAATTTAAAATAAACAGCGGATGAAACCTCGGGACACAGCTAATATAGTATAATACAAAACGTGGGACTTAAAAGTACATAGGCCTCTCATAAAATTATTCAGTAGGATCGGTCAAAGTAGCCTGGAACGTCGACCCGCGACCTTATTTAGTGTTTCATTAATTACTTCATTGATAAAATTGTATATTAAAAATTAGTATCGTTTATTAAACTTATAATGATTATATCACAAAAAACATAACTAAAATGATAATAATTTATTAATAATTTTTTATTGAAAATTATTTTTCCAATTTGAAGGTTCAGTTTTCTACATTGAAGTTGATTTCTGTGCGGGCCTGTAAGCACCTGCTCATTTGATATGGCCTGGCTGTTATGGCTTACTGAGTGGGCAGAGCCTCCGGCTAAGGAGGGTGCGCTGGTCAGCCGTTCGACGGTTAGTCGAGGAGGAGAGGGTCGTATTTTCCAAAACAAGTTTTGTACTGGTACTATTGGTCTTTTTCAAGCCGGAGCAAGAAGAAGACTGATTTTTTATTAAAATGTTGTCTATTTCATTCTAACTTATGTTGCCTTTATTTATTCAAAAACGATTCTATACAAAACAAATATACAAATAACTATTCTATGTGGCTGTCCCGAACAATTTCAATTAAATTAAAAATAGGAATATAATTATATGAAAATAGGAATTATTTATAAATAGGGGTTAGTAGATAATAAAAACAGTAATAAAGAGGTGAAAAAAATCTAGTGTCTACTAATAAATGAAGAAAAATTTAAAATTGAATTTGATTTTACGATTATTTTAAAGGAATATTTTTAGGATTTCAGTGAATGTTTACATTAACGCATTTCATCAAATAAAATATTTGATGAATTTTCCATAAAAATACTTAGCAACTTTGAAAGGGATTGTTTTTTAGGTATCCCCTTACATAATTGCTTCGCGCACTGTGTATTCATTTTTACCATATTTTTACATACATATGCAAAAATGAAAATTTGCAATTCAACACTGCGGATACAGTGCGGTCGCACCTGGCTTCGTTCAGGCCCCTTTTGTAGCGTAAACATTCGATGCGGAATAAATTAACTCGTAAAAAAAGATTTCATATCAAATTGGTTCTCTTTATTTACGGAGACGTTCTATTTTGTACCCAAATTTTTTATGTTATCAAAATATTACAAGTGTTTTTTTTTTCTGAGTTCTATTGTTTCATTTTTTATCTATTTGGTCTCAATATCATACTCTGCGCTAAGTTGAGTTTACACTAAGAGAAAATAGCCGCTGATAGATAAATTGAAATTTTATGGGAACTTTCCTTCTGAGTATTTCTATAACACTGAATGAAAAATCGCGAAACATTGACAGACATATTCTATGACTGAATTTGGATTACATCTTCCAGTGTTTATCTTGAACACCTTGTTGACGTCTATGGGTCGAAATTTGGTACCGCGAATGTAGCCAAGCGAAAAATAGATTTTTAGATTTTTATAGTTTCAAATTTTTGTAAAGTTATTCTGTTATAAATAGTATGTACAGCTAAATTTACTAAAGCTTACAGTAAGTTTAAAAAAAAATACTCTTCCGGTTACATATACGGGATCGTTTGGGACTGCTGCCGACGTTAGGGTTGCTTAATAAAAAAAAGACAAAAGCAAAATATCCTTCTGAAATTTACCCCAAAGAATTATATTGAAAATGTGCCTGAAATATAATAAGATAGGAATATTAAGACAAAGTCACTGCCGAAGTCCCTCTTCGCACACAATCTGCCCTTTATTAAAAAATTCTTCCAATAATTCCTCTGTCAAAAATTATTACCTCAAAATTTTAATTAGACAATAATCCTTTGGAACATTGTTCGGCAAAGAATCCGAACGATTTGATGTTGAAGTTGTTGGAAGGATTCCGAAAGTTTTGCATATTTTCCCCTTTTCGTTTCGAATTATTAAAATTAATCGAAGGTCTGAAACGCGGCTGCCAACATATTTGTGATTAATTTGAGACCATAATTAAAATTTAACATCTAAATATATAATAGTAGACACGTATTATAAGTTAATAATATATCTAGTAACATTCTATGCGGCAATAGAATACGATAATGATGTAATATAAACAAATTATATAATATGTATACTTAAAACTTCAGTCGAGATGACCACCATTTATAAATGATATGCAGTATGTATGCACGATTTCACAATAAATATTTCTTTATATTTTGGTCTGTGTTTTTAGCAAAGTAATTTTTGATGGGAACATTATTAAATTGAAACAAAAATTAATTTTAATTTAAATTGTTCTTTATATTATATTTGTAAATATTATTATTAAAATATAAATTTTTAAAATATTTATTAGTTCATACAGTTGCATACAACTTATAGACACGAAAGAACTCTACCAATCGCACGCTAGTAAACCCGGAACGCGCTGTTCTAGTTTTTTTTTTTAAATAAAATGAAAGGCTATATTCGATTTATGCTTTCCACAAGTTTTACGGTTTCGTTATTTGTATGCAGTAACGTGAAAAGTTTTTCCAGCATGAAACTCTAGCTAAACAAAATACATTACACACGCGGGTATAGTTTTTCAGTATACGCCTCGCCGCAATTTTATTGCTTGTGTGTTTATTGTTATAAATTTTTAATATTCAAACCCACATTTTTCGCATGTTCAGAATTCAGAATGTATTATTAAGTTATACCAAACATTAGCGGTAGTATGGTCACAATAGTAGGTACAAGAACACCCCTTACAGGAGGCTATTCGCCTTATGTACATTTTCATTAAAATAATATTGTAGATTCTTCCACACTACTGTAGAGCCAACGTACACAGATTTCACACTTAAACACTAAATTTTATGCGTATTATTATAATACACATTACGTATGCGTGGTGTGGAGAATGTTTTACCTGTAAAGAGTAATAAAATAAAGTTATTCAACACTTTTTGAATCAGCTTATTTCAGTAACTCCTGCTTATGATCTAAAATGAAATAGACATAGTTATCCTTCTGGGACGTGACCAGTACTACTTATACCCTAAGGAGGTTCTCACAAATTATGTGGGTAATTCAATTGTGCCCTACAAGAAGCGGCACATACGGTATTAACTTGCCTAATTCTATTTACACGTGCTTTTGTAAACTGGGACAGCCTTATGGTATAAGCGACTAGCGATATGGACCATTGTATACGTACATGTCTGACACCCTTCATAAAGTAAGCTTATAAAGTTTCTAATGCAGGCTGAGGTTCAATTGAAGCTAGCCAATAGACAAGACATACAAGTTTGCTGTTTATCCCGATAGGATAAAGGTGTAGACAAGACAAAGACAGCACGAATCCATAGGACATGTAAGTATGTAGTGAAGTCATATAGTGGACAGTATACAGTCTCCTACATAAAGATCCCTTGATAAAATGGCGCGTCTCTTGTATTTCGTAACGGGATTAAGGAATGCCAGGACTCTTTTGTATATCGTCTCACATTTTTCCTTACTCAAATCTGGAAGTTGCTGCACGAAAGAGGGCGAGAGTGCTCATACTAATGCAATGTAGAAATACAAAATAATAAATTTGGAGTTCTTAACCTTTTGTCAATTAACTCACAGCGCAAAAGATTAGATCCATTTCTTCGGATATTTGGATTAGAATGTATTTGCTAAGTAAATCTGTTCTCGCGCATATCCCAATGCGCGCAATTAGCCGCAGTCTCCGCCGTCTCCATACAAAACCATCCGGGGCATATTGTTCGCTAATAATAAGTGTCTTAGTATAAAAGTTGATTATTATTTAGTTTAAAGGTGGTATTCTTCATTTAAAAAGTATTCAAATAACTTCACCAGAAATATTTTCCTTGAATACCAATATTTAAAACATTAATGTAGCCTTCATTTTCCGTAACAATAAAGTGTACGCAACCTTCGATGCTCACGGTAAATAAAACTGAATTTAAATCACGTAACCGGAAACAACGAATACGTACACCGGAAAGGATAATCACTCATCACCGCAACGAATGTCACATGACTGATGTGAGCAGGATTTCTAAGGCATTCACCTTCCCGATCAATAATTATAAATATTGTATTAAGGTACGCCTTAATGCTAAAACAATAATTTGCTCCAGTCGTGATCGCGATTATAAAATTTATCACAGTTCGTACACGCCGAAAAAACAACATTGTTCTTTTTAAAATAGTATTGTGTAGATGGCGCAATATCTCTGAAACTTCAGACATTCTAAAATATTCAAAAAAATAGAACGTAGGTAACTATAACACATAACATAACGCATTCGTGTAACAACATTATAAAACAGTTGAGATATTAAAGTAATGAAAACAGTTGAGATACTTTTTCAAATAAAACAATGCAAGTCAATGAAACTTGTATCCAACAAATTTTAACCAAGGCACTACAAGTGATCTTGATGCATTTAATATTTTCCTAGATCACACATCTTAAGGACATGCTGTACGAGAGTGAGAACTCAGTAATGGGTATTTGCGAGAACTTGTTGTCTCAACTTACTATAATGCGAATAATCGAAGACAGAATGCGACGCAAGACATTCGCGCCACTTATTGTACTCGCGAAAATAATGAAATATTCGCCAGCAAGGGTTTAGGGTTTAGTTTAGATTCCGCTACCTCTTGTGAATTAGATCACCTTCCGACCGAAGTAAGTAAGGAACGAAGTTTCTGGCATTTGACAGACTGTTTCACGCTGCCCACAACTTTTGGACTTGACATAGAGCCGTTCCTCAAAACATTATAACGCTATTTTATTTCTCGTTAACTTTTATAAGATAGTCTTAAGTCGAATTATTATTTTGTGATAAGATTTGATGATAAGATTTTATTATGAAATGGCCATATTTTGTAATAGAGAACCATTGGAAAATTGTCAAAAGGATCTATCTGTTTCAACCTGCTTTATATCTTCATAAATTTATCATTATTTTAAAGACAAAATCCCAAAAAGGATTTCCAGAATCGTTTCTTTACCTTAATTTCTACATTTTTAATATAAAAGTGATTAGTTAGTTTTTAACATAATATAAATAAAAATTCCATGTACACAATATTTTTTAGATTTGCAAAAGCAAATTCTGTTTCGCTCTTCAATGTGCTTAGACTTTAAGTCTTGTACTTAAATTTTTTTCTCATTTCATAGGACATAGGGTACCTTTCATCCAGGAAAAATAGTACTGTTCTCGAGGGTTCATTTCAAAATAAAAATCCAACGCCTGTCAATATTATAACAGCAATAAGATGTTATGTCTTATATTTTTAATTTTTCAACGCGGACGAAGCCAACTGAGACGTTTTGTTTTGCTTTTTTTCTGATGAAATAATTCGAAGTTTTATATAAGTGATAAAGTTTCATTATAGTAGTATTCTGATTGTAAGTACTAAAACACAGCTTCTGTCAATAAGTATTATGTCTACATAGTTTGTAATATAATTCGTCGCCATTGGTCTGCCAACAACTCGTCGGATAATCAACGCGATCGAAGTCATGTGTTGTCATACAAACTTCGCTAACTTAGTTTGCGTCGTCAAGCTGAAGACGCGGCTACTAAGTCTCACAAACTTGCTGTTATTATTATTATTAGTATTATTAAACTATATATAGTACTAAAATTTCTTCAAAATAAATGAACAATTTCTTTGCTAAAATATGCTTTTTTTTATTTATTTCCAAAGTTGACCCTGCCGGGAATCGAACACTGGACCCCTGATCACTCATGGAATGGACTCGTTTAGATATCTCTATACTCGCATTTCGTGTCACGTTGTTTGATGCCAATGGACTCCTAAATTACTGAACCGATTTTGATAAAACTTCGTTACTATGTGTAATTTAATCCAATTTAAAAGATAGGATAGTTTTTATTTTGAACCCGGGCGAATCCGGGAGCGTGTAGCTAGTGTTCATATATTCAAGTGAGTTGACTCTGTTATGGCTCCTCTAACAAAAGAGGCCCGTTATATCACTACCGAAACTTGAGCGAAGTAGTTCCTAATTGAATTACTATCACTTTCGTTTAAGATGGCGTAGAAACTTAGTTCTCTGCAGCGTATTTCCTTTTACATACATGTAGAAAGTTTAGTAGTTAAGAGAAGGAAAATGTAGGATATTTCGGAATGTATTCGAATGGTCTGATATAAATTCTACTTACAGATTTTTATTTGAAGTGTTATTATATTTTTTTTTGCTTGACACTGCTAATAATATAACGAAATATATTGAATTTAACGAAATTAAAAATTGTATTTTGATTCATTTTTTTTTGCTTTTAAATGACGCATAGATTTTATTTTGATTTTTCGTTAACTTTAAGAAACTGTTTGATTTATTTTTATTTTCCTGATACACTGATTACTTTGAAACAAAATTATATTATTTCAATATTTGTGACATATAATTATAAAAAATCAAACGTTACTCATTCATGTCAGTTGATGATTTATAAGTAGCAGCTGGTAACGTCATAACATAGAAAATTATCATATTTAATCGTCTATTGTGAACCAAATCATCTTTCAATAGCTATTTCATTGCGTCAAACACTGTGCTCAAATATTTTGTTAATGTTTTAAATAAAATGCCAACATTTTTTTGCTTTTTAATAAAACTGATCAAGAAATATACCCGAAAAATTTTTTTTAATAAAAAAAATGTATACCTATTTGAATAGTTATCTAAGAATTAAAAAATAAATGATTGCAATATTTAAAGAAAATTATTTGTCCCAGTAAAATGGGATTCTTATTTTTGGGATTAATTTTTTTACAATATTAATATAGGTATACACTATAGGTACTGAAAATACTTGGATATCATTTTAAACGCTCATAACTGTACTTTGTTAATAGGTCGATTATACAATGTTGCATTTTACATATTATATGTTATTACCTATATGGTTTACTGTAATTTTAAATTGTATAACAATGACTAGAAGCATGAGTGATTGTGGTTTGTTTTTAACAATAAATCACGTAGGAGATTAACGTGTCAACAAATGCCTACGCTCTTGAGTTGTTGATTCAACTTTCTATGACCTACACGCTCATAAAATTTTAGTTCAAGGGTAAATTTCAATATCATATATTCTTTTATTAATATGATTCAGTTCTATACATATTAAAATTATATGCTGTCACGTGACTGTAAAGAAAAGCTCAGTTTATACTTATAGAAACAATGGTCCAGTTGGAAAAACGTTTGGCTATGATGCCCATGACCACGGATTATCTCTATGACTTAGGTTCGAATTCTCTCCTCACCTTGGTCTATTGGATATCTTCTGTGGTTAAATATAATGGCAGTTTTCCTTAACTGTAATAATTTAAGTAGTGGCAGGGCATACTGTGTTTCAAAGTCATATGGGCAGCCCGTCTGACGGCAGTAACCGTCTACTAACAGAAAATCAATGCAAAATAAAGGTCACAGCCGGCAGCCGACCAGCACCGGCTCGTCGCTTGGCGTTCACTCGGGTGGACGCCGCGTTGTCACCAGTGAACCTCGCGTGGTCAATGAGTGGGCCTTGCGTGGTCTTCTATAAGTTTTTCTTTGTTTTCTTTGAAAGGCAGGGAACCTTCGCGCAAGCATGCGAGCAGCGAGCTATCATCGAGTGGTCCACTCGCCGTCCGCGCGTGGACACCTCGCGAGCGAGGCGATCCAGTGACGCTACGGAGTTGATGTAGAGAGGTGAGCGCATGCCCATACAAATCCATATGGAGAATACTAACAACTCGAGACGAAGCATTAAGGAATGTATAACTACATAGTTAAGGAAGTACTTAGTATAACTAAACCTGGATGAGGAAGTATTGTGTATAACTAAACTTGGTTACGGAAGTATTTAATATAGTCCCAGTGTAACTCAACTTGGCTAAGTAAGTATAATTATATTTAACTTAAATGAAATCATCCATGTGAATTACTTTATTTTATTAAATACGAGCTGACCCTGTATGTAGTTTTCGGCAGATTTTTAAGAAAATCGGACAATTTTTCCAATTTTTCTCTTCAACAAGAGACGAGTCATTCAACGGAGACGAAGTCGCCGGCAAAAGCTAGCAAGACTAGGCAATAGCACAATAAGTACTTACTTGTTTTATATAATTCTTATTTGAAACTGAAAAAAAATATAAGATAACAAATATCAATTAAATTTATTATTAGATAAAATCATTTGTATTTAAATAAAAGTATAATCAACCTTATGATAAATAAATAAATATTTCTTTTACTCATTTCTTCTACTTCAATTTCCTAATACATATTCCCTATCTCTCAAGTTAATAGTAACTATCATTTCCATAATTAGCATGGTTCTCAATTAATAAAAAATATTATTTTTGTCTTGTATTAAAGTGATAATGTTGGTTTCCTATCAAATTAAATAATCTCTCCAGATCTACTCAACCCTTTAAAAATAGTGCCAAAAGACTACAGGGGTCATAAACAGTAGGTTATTAAAAATGTTTCTTTCTGCTGTATAAGAATTAATACTATAATATATACATTGAAACGATTGGTTACACCTGACTGGTTCGGCTATGGCATTGTACGTTATGGCGTGAACAAAACAAGCATTCACATGCATTCCTCATACAACTCTCTTATGGATTAGTACTATTAAAAAGTACAATTAAAACATGCTAATTTCAAATTAAAAAAAATTCTAACAATTATTATTGTTCGTTATTTAATAAAAAAAATTATCGACAGTGAAATTAGTAGTTTTTTAAACAGTTAGTTTTAACGAGTTTGATTGCCAGTTATTTTTTTTTTTAAATGGCGACAGTGAAGTGTACTCAAGAAAAATGTGTGGAACTAGACGATGTTCTGTCTAGATTTAGTATATTTGGTCATTATCATTTAGTGTCGTCTCTGTTGTTATTTTTTGCATGTCTGTCAAATTCTATATACTCGGCAAACTACATATTTGTTGCTGAAGAAGTCAAAAGTCGGTATGTATCTATCTACATCGTTTTTGGAGTTTACTCGATTTTATTTAAGAATCGATTTGCGTACCTATATATAATATAAGCCCGTGGTATGAAGATTTATCGGAGTAAAATCAAAATTTGCGTACGTTCTATTTTTTTGAATATTTTAGAATATCTGAAGTTTTATCCCTATCAACTATTTTTTTCTTATAGAAAGGGTTTATCCAAAATAAACCCTTTTTATAAGAAAAAAAAAATCGGCACGAGTACTGTAAAATCACTAGTTAATTGTAGTATAAGACCTTTTAATTTGTAAAATAGTGTTTTATTATGCGAATAATTATTTTTAACTCCAACGAACATTCCCACGGTAGGCATTTAATTAATATGATTCTATGCAGTTTGCATACAAGAGTTAGAAATTAATTAAAATGAAATTTAAATAAAATATTGTTACCGTTATTTATTTACAATTTCTTAGTTCATCATCAGAAATAACAATTACTTATTCTATAATATTCCATGTGTTTTTGTTAAGTAAATATGTATACAGGTGCGAATGGAATCATATGTTTTTATAAGATTGGAATGTGTATTGGGTCCTTATTTAAATTAGTATGATATCCAATGATATCTGACTACTCTAAAGTAGTAGATTAAACAGATAACGAAAATAATTTCAATGGAAAATTATAAACATATGAAATAAATCATACATTTGTCAGTTAAGGAAATTTATTGATCTTAGAATATATGATGGAGAAGCAGATAGCCTTTTGAATAGAATTTTACCTATACGCCTCTGAAACTCCAGACGAGTTGCAATATTGCTATAGGTATAACACAGAAATGTGTAAAAATTAAAGACACAAAAAAATATACAAGAGGGAATTTTTATTAATAAGATAAAATTTAGGAAATCTTTTATCCTATCAGCATACATCCCCTGGATTGAATGTGGGCTGGCAGGTGATGCCATCTAGGTAGCAATTTCCTATTGACACAAACAACGCCATTGGTCCTACCGACCTTAGTAGTATATAAGACTAGTTGTTGCACGCGGATTCGCCCGGGTTGCATTGAATAGGCTAAGTTTCTTAGCCTATTCAATGCAAACAAACAAACAATCAAATCTTTCCTCTTTATAATATTATAGTATAGACTAGCTGACCCGGCAAACGTTGTTTTGCGAAAAAATAAAAAATAAATTTTTGGTGTGGACCACACCCTTAACATTTAGGGGTATAAAAAATAGATGTTGGCCGATTCTCAAACCTACCCGATAAGCACACAAAATTTCATCAAAATCGGTCCAGCCGTTTCGGAGGAGTTTGGCAACAAACACCGCGACACGAGAATTTTATATATTAGATAAGGAATCAGGGAGGGATAGGGACGAGAACAGGGCAATTTATGACTGCGAAACTCAGTGTGCTCTACCACAGATTACTAATAAGTTAGCTCTACTGCCAGTACTACTGTTCCAAGAGTTGGAGTGACCGACCATAGACTAGACCGTCAACCTTTCTACCGTGCTATAATGTATAACAAATTTTTATTAAATTTTAGCTGCATTGACGACGAATTCGGTAACATCACATGTAAAATGAGATGTACGCAGTGGGTGTATGAAAATCCCAACAGCTTCGTGGGGGAAGTAAGTATACTTAAATGATTATTTTTAATCAAATCAAGAGAAGTTTTTGCCTGTAATTGGATCTTTATTGCTATGTTATTACTATTTAAAAAAAACTGTAATAATTAATACCTGTCATGGATAGGATTTATTCATTTGCACTTAAATAAGTTAATTTTATTACACTAATTGGAGTAAGTATAGTAGTTGTGCCTTATTATTTCACTAGCAGTTTTAATATTAATATTTTAGGAATAACTTAATTCGAATAAATTGAAATATGGAATCACCCGATAACAAAGTAAAGAAAATTATCTTAGAAGAATGACCGTATAATTATAGTAACATTAACCACTTTGTAACTTATGTACATATAATGCAGTTACTTGCATTACTTTGTACAAAGTAATGTACTTAAAGTAATATCAAATTGTCCGATTATTGCCATTTTACTGACCAGTGTTGATCTGACCAGAACTCTGGCAACGTTAGAAAAAATACATATCTCCGTATAGGGCTCAAAATTCAATTTATATCCAGCTATATTTTATTAATATATTAAGTGCATGAGTGATTATAAAATTATATAATATTAAACGAATAAAAAAGTAACCGATTATCTTTATCAATTTTTTTTCCTGTAAAAGATATATGAAAGTCTTCCCAGATTATCGCTCTGTTAAATGAATAATATTATTTGAATCAAAAAAGAAATAAAGTAATTGCAAAACGTAAGAACAAGACAGCGTTTAAATGCAATATAATGCATGCAATTGAATTGGATAGTTTGAACATTGATTGTCCAAGTTCATTAAGAGCGTGAAGCGACATGTTCAATATTAGACAATTAGCCCATTAATTGATGATTGCATAACACTTGTACACAATCGGAGAACAAAGACATTGCTCATTGGAAGGACTACGAACCACAATAGGTATAACATCTGATTGAAAACCAATACTATTATTTATAGAAAATTATCTTTAGGTAGAGGCATATTTTATTGAATGGATGACAGACAGTCTGACCGTTCAGTTGATGTTATATTGGCTACTGCTGTCTATTAAAATAAACAACTCGTTAGATGTTGCAATTGACTTGGATACGATGAAAGGATTTAGGAATTCTTAGGACTAGGAATCGTGTAGTTATTATTCCTTTAGTCGCCAGAGTCGGATTTATCCGACAATTATTTTCGTGTCCATTTCGCCAAAGCTTCGCGAAATGGTAGCCACTTACTATCAAGTAAACCGCCAAATTTTGCCTGTCGTTTATTTAAAATAAAATATTAGAGCGCCTGCTAGAGTCGAAAAATTATGGTATATGAGTTTATTGCTATTGTTTTTGTGTAGGTGCAAGCATTATTTTTAATTTAAAAAAGATAACAAATCTTTTTTATGTGCGATTGTCCGACTGGTCAGTAAACTTTTTCTACGAAACTCACTAATATATCGTATTTATTTATAGGATGAGTCCTAATTTGTGGACTCATCCTATAAATAATAAATCCTATAAATAAATATAGTGGAAAAAATAATTTGAAAATATTTTTGATTGCAACAAATATTTGTATTTGTGTAAGATACAAAGTTCTAACTTTTGACCAACTTTTGACATGTAAAATTTTCAGTTCCAGCTGGCTTGTCAGGAATGGAAAAGAACGTTGGTCGGTACAGCGCACAGTTTTGGTTACATGTGTGGTCTACTCATTGTGGGGCCGATGTCTGATAGGTTAGTAACTGAATAGGTTTATTAAAAATTGTGTAGTTATTAGCTTTATAACCCTAAGCTTAGAATTACAACAACTTGAATCTATACTTCTGTACTAATATTATATTCTGTACTAATAAAAAATAAAATAAAATTTTTGGGATGGACCACCCTTAACATTTAGGTGTATGAAAAATAGATGTTGGCTGATTCTCAGACCTACCCGGTAAGCACACAAAATTTTATCAAAATCGGTCCAGCCGTTTCGGAGGAGTTTGGCAACAAACACTGCGACACGAGAATTTTCTATATAAGTTAATATTAGTATTGTTATACACATATACAATACATTAATGATTTTCATTAACTACTATACTTTTTTATGAAATAGTCTCGCTTAAAAATAACTACAGGAAATTTTGAATTGTGATAAAAATTATACCGCGATATTTTATACGAGCTGGTGCTCGCGACTTCGTCCGCTTGGAATAGTTATTTTGGGAATCATTTGGGTATCTCGAACGGTTTTCGCAGCGCACGCAACGGAAGCCCTCAAAGATGAATAATTTTCCCAGTTTTTTTTTCCACATTTTCGACTGTTTCTTCGCTCCTATTAGTCGCAACGTGATGTTATATAGCCTAAAGCCTTCCTAGATAAATGATCTATCCAACACAAAAAGTAGTTCCTGAGATTAGCGCGTTCAAACAAACAAACTCTTCAGCTTTATAATATTAGTATAGATGTATACATTAAAAATGCTACATTATTAAGTGCCTTCAACACACAGAATGCAGCATAGATTAATTACAAGAAAATCATGTGCATTTCCCTTACCAGGTTAGGAAGAAAGATGGTCGTGATAATAACAGGAGTGTCTGGATGTTTACTAGGACTGGCTAAAAGTTTCTCCACATGGTATTGGATGTATATAGCTCTTGAGTTTCTGGAGGCGGCTATTGGCGATATCTGTTCACCCATGTACATGTTAGGTAAGTGGCTTGATTACTTAACCACACTCAACCAACGTACCAATATGCACTAATAATGATATTGCTTTGATTACTTGAACACTATTTTGGATGTATTTGAAAGACATTCAGATTGCAAAATGATTTTGTAATATAAATTCTCTTTATTTTCTATTGAATTGATTAAATTAAAAAAAGTTGTAAGAAGTTTTTAAATTAGTCAAATTATGATTTCCTTAGTAATTTAATACTATTATTAGTGCCTATGCATTACTTAACTAAAATATTACCTACTAAAATAATAAATTACAATACAAATGCCCGATACCTACTGTTACCTGCGGCTTCGTCCGTTTCAAATTTTGATTCTAATCGTTCCATCTTTAGCTATAAAAATGTTTGTCATATGCTTGCAAAGATATATCCATTATTTCTATGGTCCTATAACTGACCATCAACGTATAGCCAAAACTACTAAGCATAGAAGCCGAAAATTTTAATTTTGACTCCTTGCGGAGCTGGGGGCGCGTCTAGCGAGTAAACCCTTATAAATAAAGAAATAATAACTTATTTGTCTGTGTATGTACTGTACACACATACTGATGATTGTGTCAACAACGATAAATGTATATTTATAATAATAAGTTTATTAAACTTTTCTAGTCATACAATAGTAATAGTAGTATGTAGTAGGATATATAACAAATGTTTGCTATAATTTTGTTTTGCAGCTATAGAAATGGTGTCAACACGCAAGAGAGCTCCGTTCTGCATGTTATGCGGATTTGGTTATCCACTTGGCGGATTATTGTTTGCATTGCTTGCATGGGCAGTACCTTACTGGAGAAATCTATTGCGGTTAATCTACACGCCTGCTATTTTGTTCATAACCTACCTTTACTTCTTAGACGAAAGTCCAAGATGGCTGCTGACGAAAGGTAAAAACGAAATCGCTGCCACCATTCTGGAGAAAGCAGCCGAAAAGAACAAAATTAAACTTGAAAAAGATGAACTTAAAAGACTAAGTTACGAGAAAGAGGTTGACGTTGAACTCGTAACTCTTTTGAAAGACACATTCGCCTCCAGAGCTATATTAAAGAGATTTCTCGTTTGCTTGGTTTGGTGGATAACAGCAACATTTGTTAATTATGGCTTGACAATAAATTCTGTATCTTTACAAGGAGATAAATACATGAATTTTGCTCTGGTATCGATTGTCGACATTCCTGGTTCATTCATCATAACTTATATTCTGATGAATTTTAACAGAAAAATGCCCTTAATTTATACTTTCGGTGCCGTCGCTATTTTCTGCTTAGTGCAGCCTTTCATGCCTGATCGTAAGTAATATTTAGTATTATCGTAATAATTAAAAGATATACTTACTAAGTAACTCAACTACCTAGATATTTTCACTATAATATCTAGTTTAGAGTCATTTAATAAGGACAAATAACTATCATTATATTTTAATTAGGGACTATGATTGAGTAAGGGATGCCAGAACCCATTTCCCTATCCCTTAACCCTACTATAGTCGGCAGCACACTTTCAGCACCTGTGCTGTTGCTTGTATAACAGGCAAATCGTAGCCACTTACCATCAAGTGGTACGGTAACCCTGTAAACTGGTGAATTAGTGAAATTGACGAGTAAGGAAACTTACCAGTGGTACGCTAACCCTGTTTGTCGACCTTAATTTGAACAGGGAGAGGCGCACAATTATTTTTTATGTAGAAATATATGCTATATAAAAATATCCCTTTTATATGAATATAAAATTCAATGTAACAGTTTTAAACAAAACAAAATAAACTGTTATATATAGTATTATTATTATGTTGTTTAAATACGATTTTTTATTTATTACTTTTTCAGAATTCCCATGGCTGTCTACAATACTCTATATGAGCTCGAAAATGTTCGCTTCATTCTTTTTTACAATCACATACATGTTTACTTCGGAACTGTTCCCGACGTACACCAGGAACTCCATGCACGCTTTGTGTTCCTCTATTGGACGAATAGGATCCATTATTGCACCGCAAACACCTCTCTTGGTAAGCATTCGATTCAAAACTTCAATATTTTCAATTTCAAATTCAAAAATAGACAATATTTTTAACTAATGATTAACAGAATTTAAGTATTTACAAATTACTTATATATAGGTTAGCCCTTTAGGCAGGGATTCATATTTGTGTCGTGACTGTTTAATATATTTTTTTTTTCAATAGAAAAGTATCCTCTCATACAGAATAGATTTTCAAAAACTGTTCTTAATTATTTTGAAAAATTGTACTCTTTTAAATTTTTTAAATTAATCATCGGTTACGCGTTTATGGTTACACGATTGCGGTAACTGGTCGCGAGTTCAATAGTTATTTCCCATCTCAAAAATGCCCAGCGCTCCTAAAGAAGTTTTCACTTCAAAAATTCTTCCAAAAATAATCCTAAGTTAATTGTTAAGGCTGTACTATTTTTACTACTGTTCATTTTCGTATATTAAACACACAAGCAATCCTTGTGTAAATACTCCATTTACAAGAAAAAATCTCAATTTTCCAGATGAAATATTGGTCGGGTTTACCGTCTATATTATGCAGTGGTCTATCCCTATTCGCCATGATGGTGACCTTCCTAGTTCCAGACACGACGGCCAACGACTCGTTACCGGATACCGTCAAACAAGCTGAAGCGTTGGGTATAAAACCGCCGCTGCCCAAAGACGCGGATATATGTTCAAGATTATAAAAAAATATTATTAAATTTTATTAAAATTAATTATAAGTTAAAATGTATATAGACACATAAGTTACGAGTAAGTAAACGATTTATTTATTATGAGGAATTATTAAGAAAAAAATGGCAATAAAGGTATAATATAATATATGATCTATTTATTGAAATTTAGTTTTTATTATTTACAGAATTAAACCTACAATACGATATATTTCCTTCATTTAGTAACTTAAATCCATCTTTGTTAACTACTTCTAAAGCCGGACGCGGGCCGCTTGATTTTATTAAAAATTAAAAATGTAGACACTATTAAAGACTTCCAAAACTAAATCATATTAAAAAAAACGTTTAAAAGTGGTTAAAATTGGAATAAAACTGGCGACTTGACTGTTAAAATATAACCCATGCATACTTGAAGGAAAATGAAAAATTTATTACACGAAGCAATAATAAATTAACATAGGTTCGGTGCGACACGGTTGCATCTGATGCGAGCGCGAGTGGCAAATGCAACTGTGTCGGCGTAAGCAATTTTCAATTTGGCTTCACAGCCACCTGCGGGATGTTTCTGCAATATTAATCTTTGGGGTTGTACTCGTGTACTCGTAGCTTGTAGCGCGTGCCACCAGTGTGATTGGACTGCGCGCATCGATGGGCAATGCATGTTTAATGTAGTACTTCTGCAGGTCTATTATCGGCTCTCAAATATTATTTCATTAAAATTCCTAGTATTTAAATAAGTTGTATGTTTAACTTCTGTAAATTATATTTTAGGCCTCTTTACATAGTATAAATTTAAGTTGTTTTCCGCGTCTGTCTATAAGGCCGCTAACTCTTTCTAAACTACGCAACAGATTTTGATACGGTTTTCATCATCAGTTAGATAATTTTTTACCGATTAGATAAAGTGTTTTCTTGGGCGAAGCCGGAACGAGTCGCTAGTTAAATTATAAATTAAAACGAAGGTCGAACTTTCTCGATGCAAATGATTACCGTAAGCTCAACATAGCTGTTTTAAGCTCATTGACCTACAACCTCCAAGTACAAAAAAATACAGATTTTTGTGTGTGCTACACTACATATATACGAGTATGAAAATAGTTTCAAAATTGTACGTTTTGTTTTAGAATTTTATAAAAAAAACTTGTTTTTTATATTCTTCGAAGATACTATAGAAAGCATAGAATATTATATACTTAATAATAATTAACTTATTGTTTTAATGGTTTTTGAAATAAAAGAACACTTAGATATATTTGTACATTAATCATTATGTTGAGAGTATAAAATATCATTTATTTTATAAAATATTTTTTTAGGGCTTACATAATAATAATAAAAAACACGTAGGTAGGTGCATACTTTCTATTTTCGTCAAAAACATTGTTAGAGATATATGTTTTAAGAGTGACTAGAATTTTTAAGTGACTAAATTTTTTTTCAATTTGGTATATGTTTAAATATTCACTGGAAACTGACTGGCCGGAATCGCTCTGGGATAAAAGTTCGTAATAGACCCTCTTTTAAAATTGAGGACGAAGCGAACATCATTATGAAACCTTGCTTTTAACGGCAAATTGCATTATTAAAATGAAAACAATAATGCACTTTAAAAATATATTTTAGTATATTAATATTATGGATAATAATACAAGATATTAATTACAGATATTGATATTACAGGATATTAATACAAGATACATAAAAAAAATCGTGTTAGATACACTATTTATAACTCGAAAACGGCTGGACCGATTTTGATGAATGATATTTGTTTTATTTAATTTGTTTTCGTCTCGAATAGCAGAATCATTACTAAAGCATCGTAAAAATATTTTCGAAAAAAAATGCAGAAAATTCATTTTCTCATGTTGATGATGATGGTGACGATGATGATGACGACGACGAGGAGGAGGATGATGATGATGATGATGATGATGATGATGATAATAGGTACATTTTATCTGCTCCTATATGTTGAGCCTATATGTTACGAGTACAGTGTGTCATACCTTTAAGCACTTGAATAAATTAAAAGTAATGAAATTGTTTAGGCCCACTTTTGATAATATATAATGAACACAGTGACTTTGGCGGCTCTATTGGCGTAGATCCGCAGTGTGGGTGCCAAGAGCGGTGTAACGAGTTAAGTTCCGGTTGGTTAGTGCGTTTGCTTATGAACTTTTTGGTATTGTTCCATACACTTGCTTATTTATATGAGGTCAGTTATTGTTAATGGAGTTGGGAAAAATGTTTTTGTCAATAACTTCGATATTGTAATAATAGCTATTTTCTAAAAAAGAGTACTTTCCCAGAAAGAGTAATCCTAAAAAGTGTACCTACTTTCCCAGGTACTCCTCAACAATCAAGAAATGTACACATGTACATTGTACACGCATGCATAAATAATTTATAACAAATAATAAATTAATAAAATTAGTTTTTTATGGGTATATAATTACATTTTGAAATTAAGCCTGGCCTTTTAATATTGAAAATAATATAAATCCCCCTCACACTAAGTAACAAATAGAAAACTCGTCAGGCAAATGGGTCCACGACGATACTTGGGCAATATCCCGAGAACAAAACAAAATTTGACGCCCCCTCTCTTTTATGCAAATTTTTAAATCGAGAAAATATTAGGGCCATTTGCCACCTCTTATCCGGGAAAGTTTGTATTTTAAGGGTGTTTCCCATTGATCCTGGATAAAACGGTGTCTCAGTTATAAATCGGGTGGAGATAATCTCAAGATTTAAGTAATCCACATTGAGACCGGTAGAAAACTTGGAGGTGGTACTTGAATAACAATTTTCATATGATTTTATATGGAAGACTGTTTTTTTTCTACTCGTATATACTCAAAGCAGTATGTAGCAGTAGTATGATTTTACAATTATTTACAATATGACTAATGCTTCACATTATTGTTAGTACTTACATTTTAATAATTAATAGTTTTCTTAATTAATTTCTTAATTTTCCAATAGCACTATTCAGAAGCAGCCTGGATCCAGGGTCCACCTTGATATAACGTGTATTGTATAGGTATAATAAATGAAATAAAAGCATTTCGTGTGGATTCATTGCCTTATGTTATGCCGTTAAACAAAATCGCTTTCAGAATTTTCGCTATAAAATTGTTGAGGTAAAAATTGAATTTGATCTGGCGTGTGTAGGGTAGGTCCGAGGCCGAGGCGTGCGTTCATAGGGCGGGTAACCGGAAGCCGCCTGCTACATCTGGCCGGTGACGTCACGCTGACCGGAAATACCGCCACTCACAACCCGACACTGCCAGTGCCCCGGCTTCAGGGAAATGTGAATTTTCAATGTTACATTTTTAAATGGCGACGTGCTCGCTTTGACTAGTTACTTCTTGCGATGCTTGTTGTACGCTTCAATAATTTGAAAAGTTCTACACCGATTTTAGTTCAAGTTCCACCAATGGAAACAGGGATAAACGAGGAAGGTTTATGTATATAAAAAATTGTTAATAAACTATAAATAATTTGTATAGACTCATACAAATTGTTGCCGACTTTCATGGTCCACTTGACTCCCATAACCTAATAATACAAGCAACACTTAAAGAGATGAAATTAAAGGATTAAGAAGAATTGCATTCTTCCATGGAAGTGAACTCTTTTATACCTTACATGTAACAGAATAGAAAAGCAACGTGCTGATATCACATAATTATCACGTATCACTTTATTTTCTAGAGTTTTGTGAATGGGTTGCTCCGGCTAATCATTAATTATGTTGGCTAATATTTTGAGGGAATTAAGGTTGTTTTTTTGGTGAATTAAATCCGTGCGAAGTCTGGACGAATCTAAAAAAGAATGGCAAGCCCGAGTATTCAACCGGATGTTATAGAATCAATATCCTATATGAATGTATGATGATTGGTGGAGCAGTCCCGAGAAGGACCAGCGAACATTATCAGGGTGGCGTATCATGTTACATTCATGTCACGTCCGCAGTCTGAGATCAAACGCCGTGATTTCGCCCACTCCGCTCCTTCTAGCCTTTATTACACATATAAGAGTAGCACACTGTAACGAGAGAATAGTAATAACACTTATGGACACACAGACCGACATAATCAACTAAAACATGTCATTGACGCTAAACGCATTTGCTAATTAAATACTCTTACCTTTTTTCGTCATATCTAATCATTGCCCAATCATAAAAGACTAACAAAATGTCTCGTCCAGAAATCAGCAATAGTTTAGATTAAAAAGAATGTTTAAATTTGATGTATGTACATGTATTTCATTAACGAAAATTTTTCATTACAATTTTAGCGATCTGCTCCGGGCTTCGCACGGATGCAATTTTTTTTTGCAAATTATAAGTAAGTATACATGAATCTTTCTTGTTTATCGCTCTTTTCATTAGTGAAAACCGTATCAAAATCCATTAGGTAGTTTAGAAGAAGTTACGTTATAAGTAATACGTTTACTGTTTGTGTATCTTAAATAAATCAAATAAATAATTTACTGTGACTTCCTTTAAAAACTTCTCGTCAGCGGTACGTCTGTGTGCGTGAAGAGGCGTGAAGCATTTTGTAAAAGATAACACACGATTGTTTAGTTCGACGGTGACGTCACTGTTTAGGGCAGGCACTAAGGTGTGTATTAGTGTACTCGTATGTCGGTCGGACTAAGTCAAAACGTTGTCGGTCAGATAGATTGCAAATTGAGTATTTAGCTCGGGCTCGGCTCAAACAGATGTAGCGTTGGTTCATTCGGTGTTGCCAGGTTTGGGATCTGCAAACGCAAATTGCTTATTTAGGCGAGTGACGTACTATTTCATTGGACGAGTCTCTATTTATAGGCACTAGAACCTATGTATACGATGTGGATAAACTTGCAATATTATCCGTGAACTTTACCTATACTATATGATAAATTTAGGTGAACTTTTGGTATTCTAATTTGGCTTGAAATTTTGTGTGCTTATCGGGTAGGTCTGAGAATCTTCCAACATTTATGTTTTATACCCTTTTCGCAAAACAACGTTTGCCGGGTCAGCTAGTATTTTATAAAGCTACATGTACGAAGTTGAGTGCAACAGCTAGTCAAAAATAAATAAATAATACGACTACAAATCAGAATTCAAAAACATAAATCTAAAAGTTAAAAATCACTCAGCGGTTTTATCAGCGATATTGACTTTTAGTTACAAACAGACTTATCACTGTGTGCCAGTGTTGAGTTCGCATGTTTCGTGAGTCTAATGAGAGCTAATTATAACTACTCAACAGTAATTACAGCGCTGATTGGAAATAGGTTCATTAGTTCACAGATACATCCGTGTATTGTACTAATCTGATCGCATTACAGGTGACTTTTGACATGGAAATACGAGTCCTCCTTCCGGCACATTCCCAAATTATAATTATAAATGCGAAAGTTAGTTTGTTTGTAACCTAATCTACTCAACCAATCAGTATAAAATTTTGCGTACACGTTTTCAGAGATATAGAAAGACCATATTTTTTTCATCTAGAAAAAACTATAATTCCCGAGGGATAGAAAATACTATATGAACAATAAAGATTATGTAACACCAAAGAAAAGTCATGGCATAAGCAACAATTATTATATTCGTCTTACACTGTCTCGCAAATGAACATACTGCTTCGTTAAAAAATGCATAAATTTCGTTAAAAATTACATCTAATTTTCAATTAAAATCTGCCTTAGAAAAGCATTTTATTATCAATAAAAAAGTTACAAAATAGTAAGTTTAAAACACTAGTTAAAACATATTGAATATATTAATTTATAGGCACATAATTTATAATTTCGAAATTCTTAATTTCTAGTTTTCGGCATAAATCAATGCAGAGAAGTGTCAATTTCCTGTTAATATGCATCCCATATTGTCTTAATGCGGAAGAGACATAGATTATTTCATTCAAGCTTATTCCACAAAAACCAAATTCCATGTTATGTTATTTTTCACATTCCTTTCTAGATGTTAGGATATTGTTCTGATTTCTTTGGATATTATTCAAATGTTAGATATGTTCGGGTTTAGCTATTATTCTAGATATTCAAGTGTCAACAACAAGGTCCTTCAAACACACTGAATTATAAAGAAGATACTATTTTTGTTGTTCCCCAATAGTTTGAATATTCGAATTCAACAGCCTCATTGAGGACTCAAACATTGTTGAGGACTCGGACACGGACACTTTGTGTGGATCACTAACTAGCAACCCGGATTTTTTCAAAAATTATATTCGCAAACTTTCCTTGTTTATCGGTTATAGCTATTTTCATTATTGGAAACCGTATCAAAATTCGTTAGGTGCCTTCGGAGAAATCAGAGGAGCAACAGACTTATATAACTTATAACTCAACTTGTAATAAGTTTGACTTGTGTATCTGTGTACTTATCTCTATCTTTGTCATCGTAGTTCCCAATCAGATGAACCAATTTTGTTGTGACGTGATCGTGATCGTGACGTGATCATATTAAGATTATAGATATAATCTTAGTTCGATTTATTTGAAATATGTACTTACTTGTTACTTCTGTGATATTCTATGACATGGTAACCTTGACTTAATGCTGAATCATCAAATAGTCTGTGCTATACTCAACTCCTCAACAACTTACAGCAGTATTTGGGCTAGAAAGAATATTAGGGGTTAGTTTATAATTTTAAATTATACAAGTTTGTTAAAAATCATAATTATTTCAAATATCTATTGTCGAGTCTATAAAATATTGATTCTATGTTCGCCGTCACGTGCCATATTGGGTGAATGGGCATCACGTTTGGCTGACATCGGCGGCCAACTTTCTTGATTATCACCACGTGGCGGGAATCGCAACGAACACACGAACGCTAATCATGCGATATGCCTTTTCAGCTAACTTCCCCGAGTTTACTGCTCCTTCAAGGAAAACCACTGCACTTTGTTTACTTAAATTATATAGCTCTTCTAACACAAATCTTTCTAAACAAACAACCCTTAATATAGTGTAGCTACGTAAGGTATTTTACTAAAAAGAATACGATTAAACGTATAAAAAAGGTATTCTGTTTCTAATAGCCTTTACATTGTCCAAAAATCTATACTATTATATAAACTCTTCGGTTTGTTTATTTGATTGAACGCGCTGATCTCAGGAACTACTGGTTGGAATTGAAAAAATATTTTTGTGTTGGATGAATAGTCCATTTATCGAAGAAGGCAGGCTATATAACATTTTGAACGAGGAGGAAGTCGCGGGCAGCATCTAGTATACAATAATTGTAGGACTACACTTTTTTCTTCAAAAATGTGAAGCGGCTCTACAAAATCTCAGAAGTAATGACCGACTTGTATAAACTTTTATATTGGTCAGTCGAAAGTGTCACCGACATCTTGCGGCCTACATTACGATCCTTTCAAATAAAAACATTTTTGAAATTAATTAAAAAATTCTCTTATTCATTCCAGTTTTAAACATCCCTTCAAACTGCCTTGCGTTGAATTTGTTTTACGAGACCAAAGCATAGATTTTCCAAGTCCCGTGGGCGAGACTAATTATTATTTTAGTAAATGAAACACAGTTCGGAGTTTTACTTGTTTTTAATGTTTTAATTAGGAAAAAAATACTAGGGCACATTATGGCCATAAAGTGGGCAGGAGACTTAGCGGTAAAAAACAGTCCTTACATAGGATCACAGTAAATGAATAGAATTTGTGGTCTGTGGTGAGCGAATAAAGAAAGTCAGAACATGATCAGAACCCAATTTTGTCCAAAATCGATAGCGCCCTTACTTCATACTTTATTATTTCATAGATTTTAGGTACTTTGTAATGGTTACAATCGCCACACGGGTTGCCCAAATGACTGCGAAAAACTGTGTGCCCTGCAAAAATCAGCATCCCACCCTGCATCGCTTCAAATGGGGCCCAAAATGTGCAAACAGAAAAACATCTACAAATAAAATTCGAATTGGCAAGTGGATTCTCTTGTATTGAAAGTGTTTCAGAGGGCAATTTGAATTACTAATTTGTGTAAATTTGTGTAAATACGCATCATAAGCGGTGGGCGTTAGTGGCACAAGTTAATTGCGACTATAAATGTTGTGAGGCTGCCGCTCCTGAGTGCAGGAGGTCGCGAATTAAGCTCATTTCACATTGGCTCCACAGCTTATTAATAATAATTATGCTTATTAGATAATAAGTTATAATAGAGATTCACATAGGACACAATTTGAAAGGTTTATTCCCATCTCGGGACCTTCCAATGGCAAACTGACCGACATTAGAAACGACATACTATAGTGGGATTTTAAAATATTTAATAAATAGAAATATAAATGGCTCATCCATAATATCCATGCATACATACACACATAGACATACACTTACATAGATGGTCATATAAATGTAAGTGGCACAGAACAAAATTAGGAAATAAATGAAGTACCTAGTACTTATAATATATTTTTATACTATAGTAGCTTCAAGAGCATGATGTCGATCCTGATAGTAATATATTTTTATTGTTTGTTTTCAATTTATTTTTCTTTTATTGACCTTTTGCTGTCACTTGACCTTTTATTTTGCTTGCTAAATTGTGTTTCGCTGTTTGTTACAATTAAATATTTTTAAAGAGATTGTTGTGCTTATTGGGAGAAAGAAATCTTTTATTATTATTTATTTATTTATTCAATGTCCACAGTTTTTAAAGTTCAATTTTTAGGTCGGCAGACAGGCTGACGGTCCATTTCTTTGAACCAATTATAAGACAGGTTTACAGACTGCGATGTGATGTAAATGCCAGGACATTTCTATCGAAAAAACCAAAATATTTTTTCAAACATTCATTTTTTATCAAATTAAAACAGGAACATGCAAACCAATTAATTTTTTTATTATCTTTTCAAACTAATTTTTAATGAATATATCTTCACAATTTTTTTATTAAACATACAGCTATAAATTAAAAATACATAATTGAAAAACATGTTTATTACATGTACCTACATCGCAATTGTTTGATTTGTATCAGACAAGTGGCAATAAAAAGCAAAGTACTTAACTGGAGCACATTTGTAGATGGAGCCTTAGAACAATGGGTAGCTGCGAAAAACATCGTCGAGTGGCGGCGTTCATTAGAGATGCAAATTTGTGTCCTCGACAGAAGCTCCAAGCCTACAGCTAGATACAATTATTACAATTACCGCCAGTAGGTATGCAAAATAGAGAGCCGCGTGGTGGCGACAGCGCGAGTTATGACCTTTGGCTCGTTTGCTTTTTTCAACTGCTCCACATTTCAGTATAATATCGCTATTTTTTTCATCATTGGCCATTTGAAGCCCCATTGGTCGAGCAGTTAAGGTACGCACCTTAATTGGCTCTCTATACCACGGGCTCCGAGATCGATTTCCGGAAGAATCAACTTTGGAAATGTATATTTCAAAGTCATCTCTGGTCTGGTTATGGAAAGTAGTCCAAGCTGCGTTCGTAGTCATTTGGGCATCCCCAATATGTAAGTAGTAAGAAAATATATGAAAAAATCGAAATATACACTAGACCTAAACCGACATTAGCTAGAAATAAAGCTTCCTAGCTTTAGTCTTTATTTCATAAAAGCTAGGTCAGGTACTTTTGAAGATATGGAAGACTTTCTAACCGACCCTTTTTCTTGCGGTCCAGTGTATTTTAATGAATTTATTTTAGGAATGTATTGATCAATTTTCCTAAAAAGGGCATTGAAACCGAAAGTAATTTTTGTTCCACAATTCAATGGGGCTGTGTGAAATTCCTGCAAACTTCTGAATAATATGAATGAAATTTAGCAATCAGTAAAGTCCATCTACTTAATGAAATTCTCCGAAGCCAATCAATCAAACAATCTGATTGGGCTCGTGTTTTGTTTCAAAAGCAAGTTTAACAACGTTTAATCGGCTTACAGCCGAATATAGAATATTCTTCAGCGTCTTTTTCGCTATTTAAATATAGTAATAACTTTTTTATTTTCTCTTTTAATACGTAAATTAATGACTTCTAAAATCTATGTGTTCGTATTGTCATTATATCTATCAGTTACCTAAAGAGTATTTAAGGGATACCGTTTAGAAGTACCTTAATAAAACTTATCCACGCTATCCATGCTCACGCCAAAGCCATCCCATCTGCATCATGGCGAATGCAGCCACAGTAATTTGTAAAATTCTGAGCTACTGGACAATGTCATCAAAAATATTCGATAACAGTAACAGTATTATATGTAGACAATTTAATATATATACTCGTGGATAATAGGTGCTGAATTTTTGATAGTGCCTATAAAACGTTGCACTACAAGTGAAAAGCGATAAGCGATAATACTTATGGAAAGATAATCATTTCAAACTGTAGAAATTTAGATAAAACTTAATTTATAAGTCTATCTATGATGTCTTTTGTAATAATAAATTTTCGATACTATAGAAGAATCAGTAGAACTCGTAATAAAATTAAAAAATAAGTTAGAATTTAACATTATATTAAAATAAATTATAGTTATTATAAATTTTGTTTTATACCATTACTCTTATTCTGTTTATGCATCTTTGTTTATAGACAAGATATTTATATATATTGTTATAGAAAAAACCCTTCACAAAACAAAACCCTGACAAGACAAAACCAAAAACTCTAAAAATACAATTCTTTACTGTGACTATTTTCTACAATAGCTTATTTTATTTATAATAAAATACTCGACATAGTAAAATTGACGATAAGGGGATGGAGAAACTTCTCTGGAATCCTCTGAACAGTGTCAAAGGACCGTGACTTATTACAGAAATTAAATCTCATGTCAAGCCTATAGCTTACAAGTCTAAAGATTATGGCCTCAGCAATTATTAATCTCTGAATATTGGGTAAAAACGAAATCTCTTGTAACTTGAGGCATCCGCAACCCGGCAGCTGACACTGCGCTCCCGGCGGTGTCGTATACCTCGCCTGATGACATTTATAGTCCCACACTGAATCGAACGTAAACGTAATGTATGGTTATTATTTTTAAAATAACGATCACTCGTATTTGACTCATGTTTCTAATAAACCAGCTTTTTGCGGTTAGAATTTAGAGTTACCGACGAAAATATTTAAAACTGACCTATTTGGATGTAATTTCCCTAAAGTGCGTCCTTAAAGTGTAGGGAGAACTATTATAGGTTCTCACTGCAATAATAAAATGTGTTTTTATCGGTTTTGAGTGTACAGTATTTTATAATAATTTTATTTTGTAATATGTACAGAGTTTATTTACTTACACATTATAGGACTTCAACGAGTCGGTCGTTATGACCACTTTGTGGTCAAATGAGCTCACAGCCCGTTTAGCCCGCGGGCTCGGTTGACCACATTCGGTTTTTTTTGTAACCACTTACTACGGCTAAGGGTCTACTCAGCCCGGGGGTTCACTTCAATTGTTGGTAAAATTCAATGGAATGGAAAATTTAATTACCTTCATCAACTTCGTCACATCTTCAAGAAAATAAAGGCAATAAAAGCTCCTGGCAGTGATTTAACGCCACCTTGAAAATTTAGAAATTGAAAATTAATATTTTTCCTATATAAAAATATAATATAAATAAAGGTAAAGGAAAACACAGTAGGCGAAGTCAATTTTTTAAGGTCAATAATTCTAAAAAAGTCGTGCATTACTTAGCTTCTTTATAATGCCCTTAGCAATCTCATCGGGTACAGATGTTCACAGATCCAATCCGTAGAACCGCTTATCCTCCCCGTCGGGACATTATTTAAAAACACATTATTATTGTTTCAGTTGAAACATTTAGAGACGAGGCCAATAACTCCCGCGGGAGCAAATCGGAGTCAGAGTGAAAGGAGTTTTCAATCGTGACTTGTATTTCCTCCGCGTTCATTCCGCTTTGATGAGAAACGATCAGAGAATTTTTGTATAATTTTTATTTTGAACGAGTATTGGTGAAGAAAATTACCTGTCGCTCGCATTACCGCTGCGTCACATTATTGATGTTCTGAACGAATGGATTCTGCCGCTTCCTGCTTTCGTTTGTTCGCAATACAGAATTGCCAACATTGGGAATAGTTCCTAGTAATAATGTTATTCTAAATATAATACGCCTAAACGCGTATGAAAAAAAAAACGTTATGGATATTAGGGTTAGTATTTTTCAAAGCTCGTTTTGTTTTCTTTGTCTAGTTTCGAATTTATATGATGGTTGAATAAAAAAAGGAACATAGGATACCTTTAGTTTAGAAAAAAGTACTGTTACCAAGGTTACCATATAAAAAAATAAATAAAAAAGTACAAGAGCAATAAAGATTGAATAAATGTTTTAAGAAAAAGGGGTGGGGACGAAGTGTTGGGCAAAAGTTTATTTTATTTAATACTAGCTGGTGTCCGCGACTTCGTCCGCGTTCTGGATGAAAGGTACCCTATGTTCTTTCTGGTGTTTCAGACAACGTGTATGCAAAATTTCATGGTGATCGGTTCAGTAGTTTTTGCGTGAATGCGTAACAAACAAATTTTAATAGATGCAGGACATATTTTTTTTTGTAGTCATAATTTGCAAAACGTCTAGCGGCATTAACTACAAGTCTAAAATATAGCAGAGTGAAATAACAGCATGTGTGCTTTATTCATCTATCAGGGAGTCCTCCTCTATAAGTCAGTTTTTGACCTTGAGTAATGCTACTCGAAGATGGTGAAACTCGTACGCTTTCTTACCGATGACTTTTAATGGCGGTTGGCCTACTTGATGGTGAAAGAGGCCCTAAGTTATATAACAAGAATAAAAATATTTATTCTTGAAAACGTAAAAGCCGTAACATTTCATTAGAAATATTTCATTCAATATCAATAAAGCTAAAACCGAATTACCGGTTCTCTAGAAAACTCAAAACCATCAAATAAAACGCGAAGCACCTGAGGCGGACATTTTAAAAATTGGTTATTCTAACGTTGGCCATCCGACTCGTTCGCTACTGGATCGCAACTACTGCAGCGCCCTCATGTAATATTAATAACCCACCTTCACCACTCCAAACTACCAATTTATATTTAAAAAAATTACCCCCTGTCATACGTTTTATTTACAAGTCTACGGACTACGTGAGAAGAAAAGGTGTCTTGTATGAAAATTTCATATACATACCTACCTAGTATCCTTAGTGCTTCTAGGTACATTAGACATTTTATTTTTTATTATTATTTGGGATACAAACAGTGATAGGTATATATTGGCGTGTAGATAAAACTGGATTTATGACAAAGGCCTTATAATGGAAATTCTGCGAAAAACACAAAACAAGAGCTAAGTTATAGGATAAAAGCTTAATTTAAGAACCAATAAAGAAACAAATTAATTAATATTAAGCGTCAGTATCTATTAGCTAGGTAAAATTAAACTAATGTATTTAAACGTGCAGCAACAAATCAACAAATCAAATAGCTAAAATTAGAACAAAGTATAAAAGCAATGAATATGTCAGGCGTTATATTGCTCCGATTTTTTTAGTTTCAATTTTATTTGCTACTTAAATATATGATAAGAAATGCATATCATTTAATTTTATAATGTACTTAAACGTATGTGTTAACCATACAGTTCTATGGTTAATAATTAAACATAAATATACGAAATGTTTCAAAAGAAAAAAATATTGTTCGAAAAAATTGACGAAGAAGCAATCAAATGATCAGTCAAGAAAGTTGTTCAAAAAAATCTCAGGAATTAATTTCTGTAAGTGTAATAACCATACACAATCAAGTGGATGGGCAACCCGCCCAGCACGGTAAAGATTACGTGACTCGATCGACAATTTTTTGTACAATTCGTGTCACAGTACGACTTGAGTTGTGGTTTTATTTTTTTTTTAAATTTCATATTAAAACAAAATATTAATTATATTTATTTATTGACTGAGACAAGATTAAAATGTAAGACGCAAACATCTTTGTAGACAAATGTATGGACAATTGTATGGATATGATGAATTAATATCTTTGTTGCGGAATCATATAATAATTTTCTTTTTGTCGCACAATTATAATTTGCATTACATATTTGATTGTTTTTATTTAAGAAATTCTACCTATATATTATATGTTATATTTCTTCATTATGAACTTATTTTTTTTAACAAATAATGACATTTAAATTATCTATAAATGCTATTACAAAATAAAAAATAATAACCTACAAATCATTAACGTCATTAAAAATATATATTATATAAAAATATGAATTTAATAACTCATGATTTATATCCAAGAGGAAATGGGTCTAGAAGTAGTCTAGAAGAAAATCATTCAGTATGCTGACTGCAATACTTGTCTCACAGATGTTTAATATCTGAATGTGCCCAGTCTTGTAACTTTGTCGATAAATTAAGTTACTTAATTGTGTTATTATACACAACTTTACTTGGACATTTTAACATACTAGTTTTGTAGATCTACCTTGAAATTAATTTATGTTAAATAAAACAAAAACAAATTCTTACATCATTTTAGTATAACAATTTATGTATCGTGTAGCGATAAATTTGGTTCCCTTTTTAAGGAAATTACCTACGCTTAGTGTGAAATTTTATACATTTAAGTTTTTATAAGTTAAAGTTAATAAGTTATATTTTATAAATAAATTCACTATTAAAATTAATTAAAATGAACATTACACACACTACCGCGTGTTTCACACACACACACACACACACACACACACACATACACACACACACACACACACACACACACACACTTGACCCTTGATACTACATAATATGTTATACTGGGCGACCACTAGTTCTTTTAATTCATAATTCGGCAGCGCCCTTGCAATACCTGTGATAATGCGTCTAGTAAACCTGTGGCGACTGTAGCCACCTTCCAACAAGTGAACCGTCAAACTGTCTGATAACATTTACATTTAAAAACAATATTAAAGCAGTTGTTGGCTAAAATAAATACAAAAAATATCACATAATAATATGTTGAGTTGAAATTTAAAAAAATACATTAGTTGAATTTTTCATAGGAAAAGATTCAAAATATATGATTTTATCTTAACAAGAAACCGATCGATATAACTGAGAATTTTAATCATTTTTCCCAGACTATTAAAAAAAGTGTTTATCCAATCAAGTTTTAATGACAGGGCGTCGAACAAGATAATTGTCACAGGTCTTCACGAAGGAGAATTGAATTCTTAATTGTTATGATGAAACACTAAACGATCTTTACCTAGTAGCCGTTGTTTGTGTTACTTATTATCAAGTATTGGTAATTATTTATTTATATCCGTCCTATTAAAATTATAATATTATAAATGCGAAAGTTTGTTTGGATGTATGTATGTATGTATGGATGTTTGTAACTCTTTCACGCAAAAACTACTAAACCGATCAGCATGAAATTTTGCATACACGTTGTCTGGGACACCAGAAAGGACATAGGGTACCTTTCATACAGAACGCGGACGAAGTCGCGAGCACCAGCTAGTTTTAAATAAATTATATTAGTTACCTCCCAAAGAGATACCAAAATTATATGATAGTATGCTAATTATAAATTTTCAATAATGAGTTTTTCTATATGTATAAATAATATTGATTCTATATCTAATCGGAATGTGTTCTGGTATTTCTATACATTAAAGATTCAGACGGAATTCTTCTATCGGACATTCAGACGTACGGCTGGTTACCATCATCATCTTATCGAAATCAGTCTTTTTCGGACCAAGACCTTTAGAAATGCGCACTGCCAAGGTTTAGAACTCTCTGCCGGCGTCTTTATTTCCGAGATCATATAACCGAAATCTTTTCAAAAATTGAGTGAATAGGCATCTTCTAGGCGAGCTCACTCCATCATAGGTCTCATTATCGCTGGATGCTAGTAAAAAATAATAATACGAGTTTAGGCTTGAATACGGACACACTATAAATTTACTATTAAATTCACTCTGTCCGTCTGTCTGTGCATTCCTTTCAGAGATATATTATTTCGTCGATTCCTTTTCATTTTATTTCATTTCACCAATATAATAAAATCTGTTCAATTCCTGTTGAGTGCTATCGAGTCTCTATGATTTAATAAAATTGGCAAGACGCACTTGTGTTTCTCATAAATAAATATTTACTCAATAATTTATGTTCAGCATAAAATCGAGAATTTCATAAAAGGTATGAATCGAGCCTTTATGTTTATGTATTGAATTCGTGAACACAAATCGGTTCCAAGAGCTTGACTTCTTTATGGATCGACTACAGGGAAATATTATTCCGTTAAATCGTCATTGTATCCTAACTAATACTATAATTGTTAAAGTGAGTTTGTTTGTTAACAAACAAGCTCAACCAATCTCAATCTCACGGTAAGGACACTGGTTAATATTTTAATTTATTTTCCTAAATTGAAAGTAGCCTAAGTTAGTACTTATAACATTAGCTATCTGCCTGTAAAGGTTCGGTCAAAATTGATACATCCGTTTGGGAGATTACCCTGAACAGACAGACAGACAAAAAGTTTTTTTTTGTTATTAGATATATGATTTTATATACATAAAAAAAACCAGTTACTTTTACTTTACAAACAGACGCTTCAATTTTATTCAATAATAGTATGTATAGATGAATATAGACGAAGCCATAATGTCGACATAAGGAAATTATACTGATTTGATGAAGGGGCCGACCTTGAATTAAATGATTTGATTATTTCTGATCAATTAACACATGTTTACTTTATTTTTATGGTTTTTCTATACTAATCTATAATATCTACTACATCTATATACTAATATTATAAAGAGGAAAGATTTGTTTGTTTGTTTGCGTTGAATGGGCTCCGAAACAGTAGTTTCGATTTGAAAAATTCTTTCAATATTGGGAAGCTATATTATCAGCGAGTAACATAGGCTATGTTTTATAAAGTTACGCGGACGAAGCCGCGTGCAACAGCTAGTATCATATAAAACAAAGTCGCTTGTTACAAACACTGACGTATGTACAACGTTAAAAACAAATCAAAGTCGATTAAAAATCAAGACAATCAAAACAAGTTCACATAGCTTAAAATCTTTCAAACCATGCCACGGATTTTAATACGGTTTTCACTAATGAAAAAAAGCAGGAAGAAATCCGTGTGAAGCTAGAGGCGGCCCGCTAGTACCTACATTATATTTATGATCTAACATCGATGTGATCTAAGCAGACTAGCATATGTTTTTTTTAGGGGAACCTGTTATAGTTTTTTCCAAGGTGGCCAAATAACTCGACAAATAATTTTAATAAATTTTTTATACCAATGACATCGCAATGCAGCGAGAGGACGAAAATAAAGAAAAAAGTCACAAAATGAAGACATAAGACTTATTATTATTACCAGTACGTTTTTGGCCAACATTTGATAAAAACATTGCTAAGGTAAAACACATAAAAACGTATATTATTATTAAACTATTACGAAAAAAGTTAACCTAGCCTATTTTATTTAACATTCAAAATTCCATTTAAAAATGTCAACTAATACCTTTTAGTTGATAGTGATTGTAGTTCCAGTTTCCTTGGTTGAAATATTTTTCCAATAGCAGACGGTGGCAATACGGTTTAATTAACGAAACACAAATATTTGTACAGCTCTCCTCGTCACCAGATCGGGTAAATGAAAACCTACGCCAAACTAATAGCAGTAGTTATACTCTTTTTTGGATATTTTTATAAAATTTAACATATAAATATGTTATAAGAAACAATTTTGGAGTACTGGTATTTTTCAGTACAGTAGTGTAGAAAAATACACAGGAATATCTGAAGACCAAGGTCTATAATCAGTCTGGTCAGTAAAGCGTATGGTGCCGAAACGTATTCTCTTACAGCAGGACTGGTCCACAACTTCAAAGTCATTTAAAGAACTTTGGAGCGGGCTATGCTCAGTTTTTCTGGAGGATTTTGAGAATTTCTGATCCTATATATCGGAAATTTTGCGTTGTCACGACATAGCTGAGATAATTAGCCAAGCATAGGGTAAAGTGGCAGAGCATAGGGTAGACGATCCCATTCGCTAATTAGTCAATTAGAAGACGCTGTGACCCAGCGGCTGGATGCGAACCTTGAAGAGTCACATGGTGATGATTATGATAATGAGAGTGGTAAAACTAAAAGACTTGGCTGTGTGGCTAAAGACTAAACAATCATATTACACATCATTTATGATAGATTATCATAAAACTTGTATTTAGTTCTTTAGTAGATACGTTAACAAATTATATCTCAATGCAAAAAAATATGGCAGGTTATGTTACTTAGCAAGCTAAGTATTTGTTTTCTTAGTAAGTTTCTCGACTGACTCACGTCGATATTGTTATAGAACGTCTCCATTACTTCCCTTCTACATTATTGTTTACATACAACAGGATACTGTCGCTCAAGTGGAAACTAAACGCTTCAGTTCTAACACATATTTACTAATTGTTTCTTTTTTTATTTGTTGTCGCATCCGGTATTTAGCCGTGAGACTACAGGTGCACTACTAGTAGTGCCACGGGTAAATTTTTTTGCCCTAGTAACTACTACTAAACTGTCTTGCAGTATCAGGCTCGTGTCGTAGCAGGTCAATGCAAAAATGACCCGCTTGATAAGTGCGGGGTCTATGACATTATTATTAATCAGAATGGACTAATGAGATATTAATAGAGACTTGTCGGTAAATTGATATGTTTACAAGTTTGTAATAATATTTTCCTTGCATAGCATAATTATACTAAAAAATGTGCAATTTAAAAAGATTTTTAATCTTTAAATTTTCAAATGCATTATGTTTGTAGGTATAACATTTGCTACGAGTATAGGTACCATACGAAAAAAGGCTCATTTAATTTATGTGCAAATTAATTTTTTTGACAATATTTTAAATATCTGCTGTTTTGTACGCCTCAAAATTGATGTAAATTATTAATTACTTTTGGTGTCTTATAGGAAGGTAAATGTAATTTATATTTTGTTATATGTGTTTATTTACTTATCTATGTTATCTGTACATTTTTGGTGTTGTAATTTATTATTATAATCGTATATTTTATTTATTATGGATTTTGAGTCTTTAGAGCAATATAGGTAGTAACTTAATGATCTACTTACTTTTTAATTTGTATCAATAAGAAAGTCAATATTCGTTAAAAGTTTCCGGTTGGACTATAGGTGCTACAACAAGTGATTCTTTATTTCTCCTATTTATGTATTTACCTTGTAAATAATAGTTTTCTATTTCCATCAAAGTTCTGTCCTTTGTTTCAGGAACAAACCTCCATATGTACAACAAAGATAACAACAAAACTATAGCGTACAATGCAAAAGTCCCATGTAAACCAATAAATGCGAATAAATAAGTAATTGTTTTAATTGAAGAAGTGTGTAGGACACACACGAAAATAACATACATAGCGCCACCTACACCTTTATGCTTCACTGGCATTAACTCAGCTGATACTGAAAACGACAAAGTAAAGATACCTAAACTTACTGCAACCATATACCCCAGAATAGAATATAAACATAACAAAGAATCTTTAGATAACACTCCCACAGTCTGCAGATAAGATACTGTACTAGCACATAGTAGAAAAACACTTGATCCTAAACCACTCACTATAAAAACTGATTTGTTTTTGAAGTATTTTAAGAAGACCCATGAAAATAAAGAACCTATTATTGTTACTATATCGAAAGATAATATCCCGATAAAGGCAGCGTTATCATTGCTGGTTGCACGTTCTATCATTTCCATGCTGTATATCAGCAGAGCAATTCCGCCACTCCAGTAGAAAGCAGAAAGCAGAACTAGTGTATGAAGACTTGGTAAATAAAAATCTTTGCTAGTGACTTGAAACCATACATTTCTCAGTGCTTGTGATTTAGTTTTATTCGATTTGTTTTTTATTATACGTTCTTTTTGACTAGTGATTAGTTCCTCTAGTTCTTTCTGGGAATCTTCACTGTTCCCTCTTAACCAGAAAAATGACTTTTGACACTCTTCAAATTTCTGTGTATAGGCTAACCAAATTGGCGACTCTGGCCAAAAACAGCTAGAAATAAAAGCAAAAATTGCGGGCAAACACATAATTTTACCGATGGTTTTCCAATGTAAGTATCGTCCCATTGCATGAGTGCAGGTGATGCCTATGATTTGATTGACACCATACAATAATGAGCATATATTTCTAAAGTTAGGATGAACCATTTCATTCATGGTAAGTAAGCTTACGACTAAGGCGCTTTTGAGTCCTAGACCATGGATGCATTCAGCAAATATGATGTAGTGTACAGTCGTGCCGAGACAGGCGATTGTCCATCCGGCGATAATGAGGAGGCAGCTGGCGATGAAGGCGAACTTTCTTCCCTTCAGTTGCATGATTGTAGGCATTATGATACTCGGTACTCCAGCCAACCCGTGGACAGAAGCTGAAATCGAAATAAATTTTGATAACTATTTTGTATTGGCATACTGCGTTTCATGGTCATAAATTGGACAGCCAAATAGCAGTACCTTTTTTAAATCAGATTTCCCGATAGCAGTACCTACTCACTCATCACACAAAAGGAAAAAACACGTTTGCTGTCGCTTTTCAGTGATAAAGTAAGAGATTTCAGAACCCATTTCCCAATATCTTTTTAAATCCTTATCCTTAATCCTACTAAGTAGTGTTGGAACAACTATGGCATTGCTTATCTTAGCAGGCGACGGCATCTACCTAGCATTACCTACGTGGACCTTCAGCCTACCTGCCTTCCACATTGAATTGTCATAACTTTAGTATGAGTTTAAGCAAGCTACATAGAAAACGATGGTAAAAAATCATTCATGCAGGAATTTTTATTTTTAGTAACCACAAGGAAGTAACCGAAGTAACCACAAGGAACGACATATCTCTAAGAACAAATAATACTATAAAAACGAAGTTACATTTATCCTCAATAAAATAAATTATAATCTTAACTAGTAGTAATGATAAATAATCGCATCGCGCAATTAAATGCAAATTTGAAAGATTAATTTTATTATAATGAAATAATAATAAAATCAATGGCTAAGAGGAAAAAAATACTTAGGTATATACCTACCGATCCAACTAGCAGTATCCAAGTCAACTTTAATATTACTATCATCATTTTTGAATTGCTGTAGCAATACAGTCGTGTAACCAATAATGCCGCCAGTAGATAAAGCTACTAACTGCGCTGAGCCGGTCACGAATAACTAGTAAAGGTAACAAAATAGAATTAAAAATTATAAAATTACCCGCGATTTTCTAATGAGCCCAAACACGCAATATAATAATATATTTTATATGCTGTAAGTTGCAAAGAAATTGGGTATCGTGCAGACTATTTGATGCTCCAAATCAGGTCCAGATTATCATGTCATGTAAAATACCACCGAAGTAACAGTATGTATACAAAAATTAACATCAATCGAACCTGTGGGAATTAATTAAATGATTTCATCAACTAGGAAATGGACTGAAGGATTTTAAACACTTGAAGCCTTCATAAATTATAGCCAAGAACCATCTCGATCACGTCAGTTTTCAAATAAAAAAAATATAGGATAAAAGTCGGTTCATCCGTTTGTCATCTACGATTCTAATTGGAATGTGCAATTATTTAAGCTTGCATTTTATTTTAATTAAGTATTAAATACTGGAATAATTTATTGCATATTATTTTTAAGATCTTTATTGCTTCTAATTTATTTTATTTATATATTTTTGATTAATTAAATCTAGAACTTAAATAGGTGACCGTATGAATTTAGTTTTACTATTATTCCGTAAATTACATATTATTCTTGAATTTAATTAACAGTATTAAAATAGCTGATATTTAATTATATTAATTTCACTTTTTTAAAATTTTCACTCACTCTTATCTATTATATAAATTTAAAATATTGTATTATAAAAAATGTTGTCCAAACTCACCTGTCTTATTAAAGGTTTATTCATATTGATAATGATTTTTGATTAATTATATTACAATTATATAAATAACTACATAATATATTATTATTATGTAAGCTAAAGTTCATTGACTGATAAAATGTTAACATAAATAAGACGTATTGCGAATATTAATTGTCTATTTGCATCTGAGTCTAACTGGATGCTTGGCGAACTATCGACTAACTTGAAATGTACTTGTTTACCTCTATAAATGTTACTGGTTTCACTACTTTGTGACCACAATTTGTTATTCATCGACTGGCCAATAGTGCGGCAAGAAATTCCTTAACACTCATCCTCGGATTTGATTCCCGGCAGGGTCAACTTTGGAAATGAAATTTTTTATGTTGGCTTTTGCCTGGATCTTGAAAGTACCACATGTTATCAAAGTTCTCGAAGCGTCTGCCTGTTCGCGATGATCCCAAAAACTACTAAACGGATTTTCATTCGGTTTCCTCTAATGAAAAGAGCGTTCATATTTTTTGCAAATTATATGAAAAAAAATCATAATTATTGAAATTTTATCTTGGCGCCGAAACGCCCTGTGACTGGTTGCAACTCTAATGACGTCATACGCTTGTAAACATATCAGACGTAGAGTAATAGATAGTGTTTATTCAATTAATATTAGTTATCTGTGTCATCACTCAGTTCTGTTTGTTTACTAGCGTGTGACGTCACACGTATCAAAGACCATTACAGAAACAGCGTTTTTGGCGCGGTTTTGGAAATTTAAACTTTAACATTCATTTATTAACATTGATTAATAAATAAACAGTAGATCTCCCGGAAATATCAATGTAGTGTGTGCTTATTATGTAATATAGAATAATTTAAAACGATTTCCTAAAATTAGTAAAATAGTCAAAGATAAATGAGATAATTTAATTTTTAATTTTCCTCTGTGCAATATTGAAGTTAATTATTTATAATAGTATTGGAAATATTAATGACTTTATTGCGATCATTTTCGTTGCGTGATATTTTATGTCGGTTAAAAGTCAAAGCGATTGTATTGTGAAAACGTGATAGGTACTAATTAATTAGTACTAAAAAATACTAGTGGTACAATCTATTATCATATTATAAATATGAAAGTAACTCTGTCTGTCTGTGTGTCTGCTACCTTAACTTCTCATCCGATCATCATGAAATTTTGCATAAAGGTTGAAGCGATATCTGAAAGGACATAGAGTACCTATCATCCAAAAAAAGTACTTTCCCTAGTGATAGTTTAGAAATATGAAGAATTGGGCGCCACTGTTGCGTGGCGGTGCCACTGCCGTCTTATTAAATAATCGACTATTTATTATAATAACTGCTATAACATTGTATATTAAGTTGACTGTACATCCAACAACGCTCACGAAAATGATATTTTTTATGTATTTTTTTTACAGCCAGCCTTTTTTTATTTTATTTTTATTTATTAAGTAAAGATGGGTTTGCTCTTGGCCAGCATCTAGCCGTGTAGCAAATATCAGGCCTATGATGGAGTGAGCTCACCCAGAAGATGCCTATATTCACTCAAACTTTGAAAAGATTGAAAAACTTGAGCTCATATAGCTCAGAAACACGCAGGGAGTCCAAACCTGGTATTAAAATGCTTGGTCCGAAGCCTGACGGCCCATTTGATGGTAGGAGGCTACCATCCATCCGAGTTTGTTTTTCCTCACTTACTGTAGTTAGAAACCTAGAGGTGGTATTTTCCAAGTAATTTCCTTGTTGCCATTTCGATAATGATCGCATTCGAGGAAAATCCAATCCTATCAGTTTTCCTTAACCTTTCAAATTAACACTTATTTATAAAGCACATTTAAAGAGAAGATTGTTTTATAACTAAAATAACATGAAATAAACTTTATAAATCCCTTTTAACAATCTTAGATTAATAATTTGTCTCGCTACCGTCGACTAGATACCGCCGTTGTACTTGTCAAATGCGGCAAGAAATACTACGCCGAATTTGGCGTACCCGAGCCAAGTCACACTGAGAGCCGTCTGATGTGTACGTGTCGAATGTTTTATTAAATTTTGGGCATAATAAAATGCCAGTTTGCGTAGTGAAACTGTGTAAAAATACAATGAAACTTTGTAAAAAGAGATAAAAAGTGATGATGTTTTACACACACTACAATAAAAGTTGTCGCATTCACAGAGTTTTTAGATAGCGCGGTATCTAGTCGAGCGCAGCGAGAATAATCATTAATCTAAGAAGAGAATATTAATTACTGCCAAATCTATTTTTTAACATGTCTGACGACCTTAATATTAGAACATAACTTCCTAATTGAATTATTAATTAATTAACAATATATTGTAACTAATTACGACGTGTATATAATATTGTTATATTGGTTCACCCCGTAATTACATGATACAATTGTAGTTCACTCCTATTCTCCGATTGTACTTAGCCTCCGTGGTTAAACTTCTCTGAGACACACGGGACGCTCCTTCAGCGAACACATTATTTAAATATTTATTATTTAGTCGAGAACTTGCTCATTATGTGATTTCTTCATCTAAACAACTGATAAAACTGAAGAGCTTCTTAGGGCGCTAATATATCTGGACCCTGCCGTTAGATATTAAATATATGCATTTGATAGCCTGATTCTCGAGAAGGTTATACGCTATTATCATCATGCCATGACCCTTAAAAGACTAGAAAAAAAGAGGAGTGGCTGTGTCATGAACATGGTTGTTTTTATGTAATAGTCACAAGTAATATTATCTTTGAGCTTGTCACAAAAAAATATCAAAGTGATTTATTTGCTGAAATAAGTTATTGTAAATTTTAATAGATAATGTCCACATATTCAATCAACAAGCGGTGTGCAAATCTAAAAAGCATCTAAAAGTTAACAATAATTCTTTCAAGATAATTTAATAATATTTGTAAGTATTTATTTTAAGCTGTATTACATGACGTATAAATCCAATACATTTTTTGTTATTATTACTTTCTGTATATACTTAGAAGCAAATTGAAAGACATAGGTATTTAAGTCAAAAAGATTTCCTATTAACTTATTAAGTATTGCTATACAACGAGGTAATGCAGCCAGCATGCTTGGGACCCTGCCAAAGGGACCGATACTTTATAATATATAATGTGTAAATATATATACATAATTTAGAATTAGATTTTATTGTAAATAAGCTTATTTTTAGATTGTATTAAAGAAAATTAATCTATTAACTTAGTGAATAAAGTAAATAGATGTTCACCAAACTCTGTATCCGTGTAGCACACGGACCTAAGCCGTAGTCCTAATTAGGTAAATCTAGGTAGCGTCTCTACTAACAAAGCCTTCAATTATGGATTAGTATTCGGTAAGCTTTCATACATGTTCCTGCAATTGTATAGATGTACGTTCGTCATAATGAGCCTGTAAAGACTGAGCACCGTTATTGAGCATTCCATACAATGTTCTATCTGATATTGGCAGATACAAGTAGTGGAAATGTTTTTACAATTGCAAATTGTCACTTGATGTCATCCTATATGTAGTCCTATGTTACTCGCTCATAATTTAGCAGTTCAGTAGTTTTTGAGTTTATTCATTACAAACAAAAATAAAATTTCTTATTTTTTATAATATACCTAAGTATAGTTTTTTACACCTTGAAGTGAAACGCTCCTTCAATAGTAAGTTATCGTACTGATCCCTAATTTAAGTAACTCTTATAAAGATATCCATTTCCGTCAAGCTATTGTCATGTTGTTTGTCAGTTATATTTCAGTGATACGCGATATTACTGTTGAATCGGCAAGAAAAACAAGCAATAATAATAGCTACGTATGTGCGGCCTTAACAGAAAATCGTACATACTTACAGTTTATAAAAATACCTTTGAGGAGAAAAATGTTCTAGGGTGAGATCTCAAATTAGAGTTAAAAGACCCGCATTAAATGGAAACAACCGAAGGAGGCTTTCGTTGTGATGTTGGTATATTTTTCTACCGACATCTCAGTGAATTCTATAAAAGAAGAAAAAGCAAGAAAGTCTAGAATTTAGATTTTGGGACTTATCCGAACGATCAAGTGGAGGTATTTTTATAATAAACTTTTACTTAAATATAAAAACGATTCAAAATTTGATTTATCATTTTTGTATACCTTTTCAATTTAAGCTAAAAAGTTATAAATTTGTATAGACTCTCCCTAAAGAATCTTTACAAGCGAAATATCTGCAGACCAGTTAGCGTCTTTATCTTACTAGTCAATAAGCAAGACTAAAATAAACATCCTTCACGTCAAGGTAAGGCGATGTAGAAAAACTTATATAGAAGCTCTTATAAGGGGCATATTCATTTTAAAAATATCCCGGATCCATTTGTGTCGTGGTACTGCTGTGTGTGCCTCACTTATTCCATTAGATCTTGTAATAGCAAAGGATATCATTCATTGTATTGTTCCACTAGATCGTGCCACTAGTCGGGAATGTCCAGACGAGATTATCTGTTAAATATTTTAAGAAAATAGATATAAAATATAAACCTTAACTGAATACTAAATATGATTTGTGCATCGAATTTTCACGTAGTTGTGTTCATATGGTGTAAAATATTTTTTAATTTATTGCAGGTGTTAAATTATAAATTAAAATAATTTTTTCAATAAAATGTATGAAGACAAACGACAAATGATCTCCAAAGAAACAACAACAAACCTCAAAATGGAAAATGGAAGTGTACATTTGGATGAAGTTTTGGTTAAATTTGGTGCATTTGGCCGTTATCAAATTAAAATGATATTGCTTCTGGGCTTTGCCTTTTTCAATAATGGAATGCATTGTTTTAATTTTATATTTGTCGCCGAAGAAATTCCATACAGGTTAGAAAATTAATAAATATACATATTTTACAAGTCGATATACTTAATTTACATGTCGATATTACAAAATTTGCTCTGTAATTTTTTAATATTTTCTTTACATTATTTATTGACAATGTTTACTAACTACGAACTATACTCCAGACAGTAGTCCATAAGAAAGAGATTTAAGTACTCTCATTTACTTTAAAATAATCATATCATATTATGTTTTGATTTATATAGACTACGTAAACGTAGCTTATGTTCACAGTTGATCTATGGAGTAAAGGTTAAACTGAAAGCAAACTCCTTGCAAATTATAGATGTGAAATCGAGTCCTGCGAAGCCGAGGGAAAAGTTTTCGACTCGCCGTGGTACAACTTCACCGCGCCGAACGACTACAGAAATTGTTATAAATATCAATACACGAAAGGTGCGGACTGTTCTCAATTTTCCTTCAATTCTTCAGCGGTTGTACCTTGTACAGAGTGGGTTTATGGTTCCAACAAGAGTTTTGTTGCTGAAGTAAGTGGTTTTGAAAATGACTTATTGCCTTTACTTAAAGAAATGTTAAGACAGACAGAGTACTTGACTTATTTTTTAATTTAGTTTCAACTTTGTTAAGTTTCTTTATCGTGTACTGTGTTTCTTTCCAGTTTCATTTAGCTTGTGAAGACTGGAAACGTACATTTGTGGGGACAATTCATAGTGTCGGTCTTATGCTGGGCCTGTTTCTGCAAGGTCAATTGTCTGACAAGTAGGTACATTATCTTTTATTATTATTGTAAGACAATTATGGTATAGCACAATGTACTCAGCAGCCATAAAGTGTAGGTATAGTATGGCGTCAGTAGCCACCGTAGTAATAACAGAAAATATCTAATTATTTTTAATTTATTGGACAGAATTGGAAGAAAAGCAGTTATTATCATAGGAGGTTTAGCGGCTGCCTTATTTGGATTTGCAAAAAGCTTCGCCAATTCATATGAAGTTTTTGTTTTACTTGAGCTATTGGAAGCTACTTTTGGTGACAATTGTTCACCCGCTTATATAATGAGTGAGTAGACTTTGGCTGTAGTCAGCACATCAATTTTGACAACAAGATGGGTACGATGCTATTTCGTTTTCAGGTGTTGAATTGGTTAACAGCGACCACAGATTACAACAACAAATATTTTTAACAATAATCTACGCTATGGGTGGCATGACATTAGCCGTGTCAGCTTACTTTCTTCCATATTGGAGGCAATTCATTCGAGCTATTTACGCACCCTCACTTCTATTTTTGCTGTACTTCTTCGTAATGGACGAAAGTGTAAGATGGTTACTAAGCAAAGGAAAAAAGGAGAGAGCAACTAAAATATTGCACAAAATAGCTAAGACAAACTCGGTTGATATAGATGAAAAACTTATTCTAAATTTACAATGTGAAGAGAAGAGGCCACAACAATCTCCATTATTGGATACCTTACGATCAAAGACTGTTGTGAAAAGATTCATAGTATGTTTGGTTTGGTGGATCTCGTGCACATTCATATGTTTTGGTTTGATGGTCAACGTGGAAACACTGGTTGGAGATAAGCACGTAAACTTTGGACTCATGTCGTTATCAGACATACCTTCAAGTTTTGCTATGGTGTATACACTGAAAAGATTTAGGAGGAAGAAACCGTTGCTTACTTCTTTTATTGTTGCCGGTGTACTCTGCCTTGCCCAACCTTTTGTGCCCAAAAGTAAGAAGATAATATATCAATTATACCTACTTAAATATAATCCTCATACTAATTTTGGGCATAACTCTTTGCTGCATGTGCAAAAAATCATTCATACTTCGTTCATGTAAAATTTTTAATGAAATGTTATGGGATGATACTAATAACCAATGGTTCTCTTAAGTCTGTTGTACCCTCAGCTGTTCAAATTGTGTTTCTGTATTACGAATTATTCTTTAGAATGTACATGATTTTTATAATAATTTTATTTTTCAGAGTACACATGGATTTCAACAGGCCTTTATTTATTAGGAAAGTTTGTTTCGACGTTTACTTTCTCAACAGTATACATGTACACTTCAGAATTATTTCCTACATACACTAGGAATTCTATGCATGCATTGTGTTCGGCGATTGGACGTATAGGTTCTATTTTAGCACCTATGACACCTCTACTGGTAAGTGTAAACATTAATAAATAAAATTATTTTAATTACTTTATGTTGTGTATTATATGTTATAGTTATAGCTCCCAGCACCATTACTTTTTTAATATGTTTTTCTTTTATTATCTTAAACTCGACAGACAGGCTGACGGTCCGCTTGACAGCAGTTGGCTACCGTCGCCCATAACACGAAGCTTGCTCGCCATTTTGTATGTTTTTAATGAATAAACTCAAAAACTACTGGTCCAATTTTGAAAATTCTTTCACTCATAGAAAGCTACATTATCAGCGAGTAACACAGACTATACTTTATAAAGTTAAGCGGGCGAAGTCGCGTGCAACGGCTAGTATATTATGTATATAGTAACAACTCGTGTACCAATGCAGAAATTATTTTTTTCTGCAGACCAAATACATGGAAAGCTTGCCAACGCTTCTCATAGCAGCCATTTCAATACTCGCTGGCCTTCTCACTCTGTTGGTACCTGATTTGGCTGACGAAGCTCTACCTGATAACGTTAAGCAAGCTGAACTTATTGGATCATGTCACAAAAATAATGTTCAACATCTACAAGATGTTAAAGTTGGTACAAAGAAATGACTATATGAAAGGAAAGGAAATGACTATACGAAAGGACAGGAAGATACTAATTCAAATTGTATCTCATTGGGATATATTATTCTAGGTTACTGAAGACCGTTAGAAGTCGGTAATATAGAAGAAATGACGTATTCTGTTATTCTTATGAATATAGAAATGATATGGAAAATTAATATATCGTTAGTAAATTTTAATTTAATTCCTATTAATTTAATAATAATCTGTACATACTATAGAATAAAATCGCTGTCCGCCTCTCCTATCTGTATCTTTACTATTTTTTTATTGATTTTGATTATGTTTTTTTACTGTTGTAAGGATCAAAAAACGTGGAAGCCTGAACGGACCGTTAGTTCTTTATAATTTTAGTCATTAGTCGTTACTATTATTTAGTGTTTGTTAATATGCTAGATATTTAAAACAAATCCTACTAATATTATAAATGCGAAAGTTTGTATGGATGTTTGAATGTTTGTAACTCTTTCACGCAAAAACTACTGAACCGATCACTATGAAATTTTGCATACACATTGTCTGGGGACACCAGAAAGTCCTTAAATAATAAATTTAAAGGGTACATAAATAATAAATATAAAGAAATTCTATATTTAAACTATTAATTAATTAATTCCTATACTTAATATTGTAAAAAGTATTTTCAAATCCACTTTTCAAATAAAATTCGATATAATATATGACCGTTAGGATTAAGTATTTTCAAATTCACCTTTTAAGTAAAGAAAAAAAACTGTGCTTAATTACTAATTAATGCAATTATTGGTAACTCGATTATTTTGTTGAACAATATAGCTCGACTTTTGAAGCTGAAATTGTAACTCCGTAATATATTTTATGCTGAAAACAATACAAACTCCACGTTTATTTAACGGCTCGTCTTGACGAGGAACAAGATGGCCGTCCATTAATTTTAAATGACTATCTCTCTCCATTAAAATGGGAAAGACAGGGAAGTATACAAAATAATTAATTATGACGAGGGGGGATTACAGAATTCCGTACTAATTAACATTGTTACGGGTATTCAAGCATTACACTTTATTATTTAATGTTCGATTTTCAATTATATCTTCCGGTTATTAATATAACTGAAATTTTCGAATGGCTATCTATTATTATCTCACTTATTTAGATATATAAATAGATATATTTTTATTTTATTTTTTTATTTTTATAAAAGACCCCCACCAACATTTGCTCACACATAATATACACTTAACTAATCAATTAATGAAAAAATTAAAACACTAGCAAACATGTGTGGCAACCAATTACAGGTGAATACTACTTCTATAGAGAAAAATTATACACATATTATAAATATATAAAATACTATAAAAAGGTAAGATAAAACAACAAAAAGTGTAACCAGAAAGTGTAATATATGTGGGTTGAGATTAAGTTTTGGTCTTGAGATGTTGTGGTTGGCAGCGAGATTTGATCGGGGGCCTTAGTCAAAGTAAATATTTTGATTTGATTTTTCTGTCATTTTAAGGTGGCCTTCCATAAGCGGTGGTTACTGCCGCCAGACTGGCTGCCAAATGCAGTTTGCCCTGCCACTGGTTAAGTCCGTGGTTTGTGATCACAAGCGGTCGATATCACTGCCAGAGGGATATATATACCTATGTAATGTTTTATCACCATTGCTGTATATAATTATTAGATCGATTTTCATATTTTAATTTTAAAATAATAGTAATTAGGGAATTAACGTAGAGATCCATTGAAGCTTGGCTTTCTAGAATCACTTTTGGTAGCAGTTTCCACAAACAGGCGTTTGTATGATGAAATTTTCATCTCCGGATTTTTCGTACGTCAACATAATGTTACAAATATAAGTTACAAGTATAAAGTTGTATTCAGCGTTGACACAATTAATTATGAAGCGACAATCTGAACTGGAGTTTTTCAAGTGTCCTCTCCGGCAATAAACAAATTCAAATGGTCCCTCTACCGGTCGCGATAACAGGATGCTCCATAAATTATTAACGACGAACCAAGAATAGCATGAATCTATCTGAATAAGTACATTTTTAAGGTTAAAATCATCAAGATGCTTGGATAACAGCTTAACTATAGTCACCTTTAGAAAGAAAACTACACTTAGGTATAGGTAGGTATGCTGTTGTGTATAAAACTCATTTCTTATTATATTTTTTTATGATATTTCAAGATTTTCTACACTTTATGTATATACCACAGAACAGATAAATAAACATGCAATGGTAATGTAGGCGTATCATGTGTGCTATAGTAAAACTATGACCGGACCACGACCGGACGGTCATTCTCATACTTCAGTGGACTCTAAGTTTCAAAAAAAATACTTTTATTTAAATAAATCTTTATTTGCAAAAGAAAGCCTGGACGTAGAATATAAAATAGATAGCAATATAAGTACAGAAAAATTTAAAGATATAATGATTGGAAAAAATAGGAAAGAATTTTTGGAATATTGTTTAAGTACCTATAGCAAAACAAGTAATAGATAGAAATAAAAATTAATGTTAGTGATTAATTAAAGGCAAATACAGGCTGCGGCATGTGCCGGAGGTTTCTTGAATAAATAAATAAATAAAAAACTTTAAATAAAAGTATTCTATTTGAATGAATTTCAATGAAAAAAATTAATTTCAATAAAACATATTTGACCGTGCTAGCGTCTCTCTTGGCTTGGTCTCCGTCGGAACGGCTCCTTGAAATAATCGCGTCAGGTTTTCATTAAATCTGGCAATATTTTAACTGTTCAATGGAGTATCGTCTTCGATAACGTTTTTATTTCCATGATTAACATTTATTTATTAATAATGATGGTATCTGTTATAGAAATTAGTAATGAACTTACAATTATATCGATAATATCGAAAAATAAAATTTATTGAATTCATTAATGAAACAGTATAATTAAAATAGGAGTAAATTGAAATAGCTACGGTGGAACTCTTTAATGTATGACTATACGAATGAAGGAATCTATACTCACTAAAATTGTAGAGAGAGTTGATTTGCGTTTTTGTATTTTTGTTTTTAATGAATAAACGCAAAAATTACTGGACGCATTTTAAAAATTCTTTCAACTATAGAAACCTATATTATCAGCGGGTAACATAGGCTATATTTTATAAAGTTACGCGGACGAAGTCGCTTGCAACAGCGAGTATTTGTAATATTCTTTGAAGTGTTGGAACATTTATTTTTTATTTTAAAATAACTAATCCCTCCCTAAGGATCATCAAAAAACAAAAAAATTAAAACCGTTTTCTGGATGAAATGTAACCTATGTCCTTTTCTGTATCCCTGACAACGATTATTGAAAATTTCTCGACGATCGGTTGAGTAGTTACGGCGTGAAACATACAAACAGCCTTTCGCATTTATAATATTAATTAGAATGGCGTCATTTTAAAACAGCATAAACATGGAGGAGACAGACAGGAGGATCAATTCCCACACGAGTAAGTACCTAACATCTCTTTCTCTTCAAACTTAACGTTACCTCCATGACAAACGTAGAAATCCACAAGATGAATGGATTGTCAGTGACGTCATTTTTATTTTAACAAATTCAAGCATTGGAATAAAAAGGTCTCGTGTTTTTCGCGACGTCAAATGGGACTGCTCCATGATAAATATGATGCGAATTAAAATGTAATTAATGAATGTGGACGTCTTTGCAATTAATCAGCTTATACATGTCGTTGGTTCTTTTCAACTTGGTAACAAAGGATACCAAGTAGTTTATGTAAATATTTATTTTACAGTCCATCATACTTGATAGTAGGTGGAAACCACAGTTCGCTACTTAAAAACTAAAGGACCATAAAACAAAAAATCCAAAAATTGCAAAAATACAATCACAATCATTCATATTGTATGTTGCAAAAAGACTTATGGTTGTTTTATTCAATATTTAGTATATTTTGACAATTCTTTTTATATTCAAAAGTAACTTATATGCTTATATTTCCTCTAGTATTCAATTTATTATAAAAGTACTTAAACATTTAATGCTGCTTAAAAATACGCTTCTAAAGATGTATAATATGCATATATTTGATATATATCTAAAAAGAAAAAAAATTGACAAAAAATAATAATTTTTTTCGATTAGCTCTTCTGTAAAAAGTGTAATTTTGATTTGTGGACCTTTAGTTTTTAAGCAGCGACATGTCTACAGGATCCTTATCACACACATTGATGATTGAATACAAATGTAAATTTTAAAATAGGTACATATCTAATTTATTTTTAAAATATATACCTAATTCTCTAACTCCCGAACAAAACTCGTGTCAGTGTCGGTACTACAAGTGCATTACTACCAGTTTTGGAAGCTACTGGAAGTAGGATACTTAGCATCAATATATCACTCACCTTCGGTTTTCCGATGATATTGTTGTCATGGCGAAGTTGATAAGAGACCTCAGTACAGAACTTTAACTTTTTAATGCATATTAAAGTTAAACAAAGTTTATCTCCATGTGTAACAGTGTTTAGAAAAACGTATATGAAAAACTTGTAGCTTAGAGGAATTATTTTTCTTAATACACTTAAGGAGTAAGGGCAAGTATAGATCAATTAATTACTGCTCGCCATGTATAGAGGGGCGAAAGAAATAATTAATAACTCTACAAGATTGCAACTAAAGCATTTGCGACTATTGGAGATTATTAATTTCCTCCGGTTAATAGGAAAGTGTCAAAAACTGTAGGGTATTAATTTTACGCCCCATTAGTTTCGTTGGAGCCCAATCGAATCGAGTTAACAATAATCTCACCCGATATCGCTGCGAATCTACTAGTAAAAATAATTTAATATTTGAAATCTATATTAAAACACATTTATATAATAATACTAGCTGACCCGGCAAACGTTGTGCGAAAAAATAAAAAATAAATTTTTGGGGTGGACCCCCCTTAACATTTAGGGGTATAAAAAATAGATGTTGGCCGATTATCAGACCTACCCGATAAGAACACAAATTTCATCAAAATCGGTCCAGCCGTTTCGGAGGAGTTTGGTAACAAACACCGCGACACGAGAATTTTATATATTAGTTATGTAATAAAGCAGATTTTTTTTTATTATATAATCTATTGACATACATCTCCTACTAGCTTACAGAATCACAACGTCTGTGGCGGTCAGTGAGGTGATATTACTACGTATAGAGAAGCTATCACCTTTATCACTAGTGATCCGTTCAACTGAAGCTGGCAAGCTACACTTGACTTAGTCGCTTTCTAGCTCTTGAGTTGCTTGTTGCTTGTAACCCTTGTTTGTTTTATAGCGAAATAACGTTAAAACTGATCAAACATGCCCTCGTGTGTGTTACAATATTGCACTAATAATTCAAGTAATACGGTAAAGTGCAAAGGAATAACTTTCTATCGGTAAGTAACTAAATAATCATTTTAAAACTCAATTCGAGCAAAATATTTGGCGGACGCCATTTTGCGACATTAGGTGTATTGTATATATTATATATTAATAACAAATCAATAAATTAAAATATATGTTAATATATAATTATAATAATATAATATATAAATATATAATAAATATAATAATATATAAGTATATAAAAATATTATAATATATAATATATAAATATATATTATTAAATTATAATTATATATTGATATATAATTATATAATATTCTAAAATTTATATATTATAAATTAAATCATAAAATAAAATTATTATAAAATCACGTATTTCATTGGATGGATACCACATCCAATGAAATAGGCAGAATATAAACAGTGTCGCCTCTATGACGGTGACATCGATTCTATGATACATTAGCCGCCTCTTGCGCGCCTCATACTGCCGCATTTGTTGCACAGATTTTGTTCGCACTATCTTTTCTATATTATAAAGTTCAATGGTGGCGGTCTTATATTTAAAGATCAGCAAAACGCAATGTATCATGCCAGTGCCTAAAATAGAAAGAGTCTATAATGCTACGAATAAATAATACCTATAATGTTATTTAAAGTGACAATGTCTTCATTTAAGATATCGAACGAAGACAACTGCTACATTAGAAAGCAATTATATACTGTAACTCTGCTTGAAAAAATATGCCAACTCATTGCATATTTTTGCATGTTTGAACAATTTGATGAAGTTCACAAACCTTTCTCGTTTATAGCTTTTTTATTTATAGTAATAACAGTATTAAAAAAAAGTTGGTTGTATTAGTTAGAAGATTTAACAGAAAACTGACAGAAGCAGACAGTGAGCGATTATTTAATAATATGCTTGCAGAGCTGTTGCAGAGATATATTATTTCGATGGTATAAATATATAGACATTATAAAACGTAATGATATATCAAAAGAAAGAAATGCAAAGTATTTATAAATAAGAACAATTTTTTAAAGGTCACGAGACAGGGACACAGTTTATATTGGGGCGAGGGCTTGAAACGGGAAAAGTAAAAAGTAATTTCCAAGTAAAACTTTGGTTTATGAATAATGAATTTTAAAAGTACTAATAATTAAATAATATCTATTATATTCTCTTTCGTACATACTCATTCCCGATCTAACAGCATAATTTATTTGCGAATATTTGTTTGATCTGTATTACTTTTAGCTATAATAATTATATATATATATAATTGTACCCGTCCTGGTTACAATTTTTTGTATCATTCTCATAGCCATTTATATATTAATAAAATTCTATAAAAAATGTAGAAAGAAAAAAAGAAAGAATTTTATTTACGCAATACAATGTATATAGAAGGATAAAATTTTAGTTTACAAAAAGTAACTAACATAAACCCAGTTTAATTTAATAGTAAATATTGAAACTTTTGTAATTCTTAAAAATACCAAAAAAAATCTGATACAAAAAATGTAATACTAAAACTACGTAAGCGTTACAAAAGGTCTCCGAAAAGGTTTGGCTGAAGAGCGCTCAAGGGAAATGCTTGTAACTTAGTACGGCTTTAATCAGACATTTGAATTCAAAATCGTACAACTAACAAGTGGAGGCTGTAGGTAGAGAGATGTAGTAGATGCTGGTGCAGCTATAAAACAATGTAAGTAAGGTAAGAGGGCGAAGGGCGTATTTTTCCCCAGCGTCCTCTCGGGCTCGTATTCCGTACAATATTATTCGACAAAATGTAAAGTTTACTCTAAAACCTAAGATATCATTTCTATGATCGCATACATAAACAACGTATCGTGCTAATTTCCACTACTAATAGCAGATTTATTTAAATTAATAAGTCTATATTTTGTGAATAATGACTTGGATTTATTATGCATTATGAATTATTATCATTATTTCATTATGCTGTTTAAACTTGCCTCCGTTGGTCTCGGATTCTATTCCCAGCAGTCCCAACATTTGTAATTAACTCGTCTGAGTAGTGGGCTACACTGCATTTTACAGAAAATCATCATTATTTATCATTATATAATATTTTTTTTATAACTTACAGGTATTATTACAAGATAACAGTTTAAATAGATAACTTACACCTAATGAAAAATTTCCATTTATAGTTTAGATTACAAAATAGTCTAATAATAACAACAATAATTCATAACAGTGTTACGATTTATACTTAAGTTATAGTAGGCCATTGAAGAATTTATCGGCTATAATATTTTTAGTTTTAACTATGGAACTGTGAAACAAGTCGACATCTGTATCCTCTAGTAATAATTTATTAAAAAGTCTACATGAACGAGTCATGAATGAATTTCTCCTATACTTGTATTAATAGCGCGACGCTAACCACCTGTAATCAAGTGGACATTTTACTTGAAAAATATTTACTGAACTGAATGAATTGTACATAATACCTTCCGTAGAGAGTATCGCGGGCATTAGGCGGCTATTCGGGCGCAGCACTCGTATTGTTATATATTTTTTTCATGAGATGTGTACTTAGGACGCGCGAGCGAAGCGATAAAATTACAATTTATTGTTATTATGGGGATGATGCCGTTGTAAATTGGTACTGCTTTGTGTAATGTGTCCCGCGAAGAAGTTGAAATGGCGTGCTTATTGTTTTCTTTATGAATCTTTTTGTGGTTTTTACTTACACTTTGGGAGCGATTTTCTAACGTCTAATTGTGACAAGTGTATTATTTTATTAAGGGCCTTCAGTAAAGTGTCAAGTAGGCTAACCGCCATTTAAAGTCACCGTTAAGAAAGTGTACGAGTTTCACAATCTTCGAGTAGCATTACCTACTCAAGAGTAATTTCAATGAAATTGACACAAAATACTCGTAACATTTTCTCGCCAATTAGCGTTGCTTGAAAAGTAATTAATCAACATTTTACTTGTAGTTGGTGAAAGAGGCCCTAAGATTATAAAATATGAAAAAAGCGATACACTAGTAAACATAAATTACGTCGACTAAGAACAAAAACCCATACAGAGGTGCACTGCAGATTTATAATAGCTTTTCAACTATAATTATCACGATTGTTTTGCATATTTTTTTCTTTTTTAAATAATAATTATACTTTATTATTTATGGGAAAGTTAATAAAACTTTATATTAAATAATATTTAAAACTCATTAAGTTAAGCACAGCAATTTATCAATGTTTACGACTGAAAATGTATGAAAATTTTCCTTGAAATTATACACAGGTCTTGATTCAATTTTCTCATTGAAGGCACTGAGGGCAAATAACCTTAACAAATTACACCCAATTATGTCAAATGTATTTCACTGTTTGAATTAATGGTTCTTCATTTATTACAGCTCATTGTACGGTAGCGTTTATTTAATTATGTAAACCCAGGGCATTCATTTTATATATTTTGTGAAGACCATTATTTTGTTGGGTTTGGGAGAAGGCATTTGTATTGGCTCCTTGGTACATTCATTTCTATTTGACGTGGGAGAATAATTAAAGGAGAAAGAATCCTTATGAAAAGAGGCTACAGTAAGTCTGTAATTTTTCTCAGGCATTTAATTTCTTATGTTTTTAAAGAATAAAAAAGATTGAAAAAAAAATGTCTGGGTAGTTGTACTTTCGAAGACTGTTTCAGACTTGCTCGTGTGAGTCTTTTCATTATAGATATATAAATTTGTCATAAGTAGGTATATTATCTCTTATTAGTCACACATTTTGCACACAGGTCTCTTAATACTAGCGGCATCGCACGCGTGCAATTTTTTTTATTTAAACACGAGCCTTCTACACTTATCGCTCTGTCCACTAATCAAATAGCTGTTTTAATAAAAGCAAATTAAGTTTTTATGTAAGTTTAAAAAAAGCAATATTTTGCAACCGATTCGCCGAAACTGTCCGCATCTGTATACATACATATTTCTCCGTTAACTACTTTTAAATCAACCAACGAATTATTATACGGTTTTCACTTATGGAAAGAGTGTGTTTGTGTGCAAAGATAATTGATTGGTCTCGCTGCGCTCGACTAGATAGAGCGCTACTACAAAAGCAATAGCTCCGAAAATGTGGCAACTTTTTATTGTAGTGTGTGTAAAAAATCGTCACTTTTTATCACTTTTTACCCAGTTTTATTATATTTTTACACAGTTTCACTACGCAAACTGGTATTTTATTATGCCTAAAATTTAATAAAACTTTCGGCACGTACACATCACAGACAGTTTACAGAACCACGCCGAGCCGAACGGCATAAAATAGGCGTACTATTTTATGCCGCATTTTACAAGTACGACGGCGATATCTAGTCAAGCGCAGCGAGACCAATCATTTATCTATGGTTTGTGTGTATATAAAAAACATTGCACCTCAGGTGTAGCCGGAAGCGCGTCGCTAGTTTATTTTATAAATACGTAACTTTGAGCAAAGTATTTGTTCAAAGGTCCATTATGTAGTTTCGTATAACTGAGAGAGTTACAAGTTGGAACATTACACTGCTCTGCTAATTGCCAAGAGCGCTGGCTCGTTCATAAATCGCGAGATTTTTCTGAAAAAGGAGATAATTTTTTTTAATGTTAAGTTAGTGACGCGTTATATTATCAGAGTGGAATATTTTAATTTTATTCATTTTATAAGCGCAGATAGTTTTGTTCAATTAGATTTTTTGTACTAAACATGTTGGATTCTGATGTGTGTTATTGTTCTATAATAATTAAAATTTACAAACTGAAAAATATATAACGGCGTCAATAAACAAACTCTTCCGAAATACATCTATGTAATACCCGCCCGCGACTTTGTCCGCGTCCGATCGCTAACAAACTTCACTGGTTCACTGGATTTTCAGACAATCTTCAGATTAGTCCAGTGACTAATCTGAAGATTGTCTGAAAATTTCATCAAAATCGGTTAGCGGTTTCGGAGACTATAGGGAACATACATACATACGTTGCCGTATGACGTATGTACCTATATGTAAAAGATAGCATTTATAACGCCAATTACAGATTACAGCAGTTATAACGCGAAAACGGATGAAGAGATTTTTATTATCTTTGCTTTGTTGAATTTTATTTGCCCCGAATAGCAGAAAAACCTGTTGAAACATCTGAAATATTCAAAGAAAATATTATGTGCAAAATTTTTATTCTGAGGCTGTACGAAGTTCTTCGGGCAGCTAGTTTAAAATAATACCAACGTTAAGAAGAGAGGGATTAGAATGTGAGTATTTCCTTATATTATAAATCCAGATTTTTATGACCGAAGCAGGACCATCAGGATGCCTGCCGAACTTTGTATAAAATTATTATTTTTAGTTGAAACTTGCTACACAAGCTAATAAAAAAATAATGTTAATATATTGTAAAAAAAATATATAAAAATAATATTTCGAATCGAAAGGCTATAATATCAAGACATTAAAAGCCTTTGTTTGTACATGATTCATAAATCAAAAATATAATATCATTAAAACGCACCGTACATCATTATTTAAATGTTCTAACGCCTACAGTAAATCACAATTTCGTGAACAAATCCTTTAAGCAAATTGTAAATGTTTCGCTTAATAAAATGCAAACAAAAAGTGGTCTAAGTCATTAATTTACAGAGAGACAATAAGCCTTAAATCTCTTATAATAGATGCTTGTTCGGCAAAGTTGGGCGGCCGTTGTTTGAACACCTGAGGTGTGCCGGATACCTTATTACAATCGTAGGTATAATAGACTCAATCCCAACTGTATACAGTCGTGTCTTATTTACTCAATTCTGTCTGTCTTGTATTCATTTCTTATGAATTAATTTTATTAAATTGGGTCTGTGATAATATTTCGATAAAAAAACAAAATATTAAAAAAACAGTCAAACGGTGTGATTTCTAATTTGGAAAATAATTACAATATATTCTTACAGACTTAGTAATTGATATTCAAAAGAAATGCCTCAAAGCCGTAGGTTACTGTATTCAGACACATTTTCCAGTGGAGTTGGGCATACTGAGCAGCACTCGGGGCAGTATCTATGTTAATTTCCTCCTACTAAGGAAAAAAATGTTGCTTTTTGACATTATACCGTGAACTAGATTAAGCGAACTAGATTTATATTTTACCAATAATATAACATATACAAAACTAATTTTAAGGATATTGATGTGCTGTCCGCTACCTTGGCCGGCGTACCTCCACTTTCGGGTACGCCGAGGTTCTGACTGGTAGCGTAACCCTCACTGCGCTGGATAACCGTGGCGGGGAAACTAAGTCGTGTCATAATGCGAGCGAGCCCGCCCATCAACGGCCGCGCTTGAAAGTCGTTGGGTTTTAGCTGGTAAGAATCTCATAACCTCGCAGTGTATCTGCGGGGTGTACACTGCCGGATATCCAAGGGGATTTCCCATTGTTAAAAAAGGGTAAGCAATATTTTATGGGGATACATTTATCTTTTAAAAAATGTTAGGTTCCTGTGAAATTTTCAAAAAAAACAAATTACAGCACGTAAGAAGTCGCGGGAACAGCTAGTCTTTAATAAACCTTGCAACTGAGCCAACATTAAATCGTGAAGCTTTGAAATGAATGTTTAATTAAATAGTAACCAAAGCGCTTGCCCTCTGATATCAACAATTGTAATAATCCTACCATAGAATGCCGTAGATAACAGTTCCACCGCAATTAGGTGCTAATGGAATGTGTTGGTTGTCATCATTTGTCATACCAACCAACCAACTGTATTAAATTGGCTGCAAAGCTCTAAATACATATTATATTTGATGTTATTATGATTTTATTTATTTATTTAATTTAAAATCGAATATATTCTACGGTACTCGGCTTCTTTTAATTCTTAACTTAAAGAAAACACAGTACAAAAAATAGATAAAAAGAAACAAATAAAAAAATACATGTATTTATTTATATTTATTTATTTAAGCCCTTTGGTTGTCTAGATCCGTTTAGCCGTTTTTTCGTAATGTACTAGTAACAATATATCTGGGAATGACATGAACTGTTTTTATGAAAGATCTGCAAGTAACTTCAGCTCATACGTTCGGGTTATCTCAAACACTCCAGTCGCATATCAATCTTTTGCCGAAATGTACGCCACCGCGTTAGTTTCATTGTTAATAATAAATTCAGTGATATCTATTGATCCATTGGTTTTAACTAAGAACGGTTTAGTGCGTGGGAAAGTTGCTGACGATGGCAATTACTCAATGTTTTTGGGCATACCATATGCGAAGATAGATCCAGACAATCCGTTTGGGGTCAGTATATTTATCGAGTATGTCTATAAATTATATGTAAATATCAATCTATAATTCAAATGAGATATTAAAAAATCAATTCGTAAATCAATAGTCGAGTTGATTACAATAAACTGGTTTTATTAAAATTTACCAAATCTGGTTTTACCTGATTAAATTTTTGTGCTTTAATAACCAGATCGTTAAATATCCATTATTAGTGTTTTTTTTATTCTAGCTGTATAAATTCTTTTTGCTTACAGCACTCTGTTGAGGTAGCACAATTCAAAGAGCCATTTAATGCTACTGCCGATTCTGATGCATGTCCTCAAAGAGAAGATATAACATACAATATTATTGGGACACTCGATTGTCTAAATGTAAACGTATACGTTCCTAATGAAGCTGATACAAAACATCAACTTCCTGTCATGGTCTGGATACACGGAGGAGGTTTTAGGAGATGGACTTCAAGCAGGGAGTCATATGGTCCAAAGTTCTTAGTCCAACGTGACGTAATATTAGTAACTTTTAACTATAGACTAGGAGTCTACGGCTTTATGGCCCTCAATTCAACTGAGATACCTGGAAACGCAGGGTTACGAGATCAATTAACTGTTTTAAAATGGGTCAAAAACAATATAGAAGCATTTGGTGGTAATAAGGATAACATTACACTTTTCGGACAAAGTGCCGGCGCTGCGTCAGTAGAATTTCACATACTTTCAGGTCATTCAGAAGGTTTATTTCACAAAGCGATATTGCAAAGTGGTACTGCATTATGTGACTGGGTAATGGTGGAACCAAATTTAAATTCACCAATAGATTTAGCTAATTTCATGAATTTTGAAACAAATAATTTAGAAGAAGCCCTGAAATTTTTGGCGAATTCTCATCCACATGATGTGATATCTGCCACTTTAGGTATCGGTTATTGGGAATTATTTAAACCGGTAGTTGAATATCCGTTCGAAGATATTGTCACAATGATTACCGATAAACCGAGTAATCTTTTGAAGGATGGCTCATATTATGCTGTGCCAATGATATTTGGTTTTGCAAGCGTTGAGAGATTAGAAGATATCTACCATTATCGACAATCGCTAAAGACGTTAACCGATTATTTAGAAGAATCACGTAAATCTGTCAATGCCAAAATCCAATTAAATTTTGATCATGTAGCTGACGAATTTATAAAAGCAACCGATTTGGTGAGACAATTCTATTTTGGAACTGACGTTATTAATGAAGAAAGCTTATATGAAGTAGTAGAATTCGATTCCGATTTTTCATTTGTTCATCCCGTTTGGAGAAGCATCAACTATCACTTAAGGAGAAATAGAAATAATATTTACAATTACATGTTTGCTTACGAAGGTGAGCGAAATTACTATAAGTATATATTCAATTTGACTGAGGAAAGTGGGGCGAGCCATTCGGATGAAATTGGTTATTTGTTTGAACAAGCATACGTAACGCAACCCATAAATGAGCAGGATCAACTCGTTATTGATCGCATTACCACATTATGGACCAATTTTGCGAAGCACGGGTATGTTTACAACAAAATCAATACTTCTGATTGCATGTTCATTAATTTTGTAAATTTTAATTACACCCTTAACGCGTGTTACAAACAAAAGCATGATTAATTAATGCCTTAATTAAATTATGTTTACTAATATTTATTTTCTTCCCAGTGCACCGACCACAGAGGTCAACGAATTGATCTCAACATCATGGGAACCCTATCAAGAAAATAAAAACTTTTTCATAATCAATACAGAAATGAAAAATGAAAGTTTACCGAAGCACCGACAAATTGCATTTTTGGATACATTATTTGAATTGTATGCAGACAACATTAAGTGGTGATTTTTTTTAAAGATTTTACTAAATTAATATTAAATTAGAAATTGAAGATTAAAATACATGAAAAATATACGCCAAGTATGTATGAGTGTTGGTTAAATCTAAAGAGAAGTTTAAAACCACATTATAATTTGAAATTACTACATACTTTGTTTTTTTATTTATATAGCACTTTAATTAAATACCGATCTAATAAATACATGAAATTTTGTGCAATTTTTAAATAAAATAAGTAAAGTTCTTCAGGCATGTCAACTTGATTGAAGGTGGTTGATCCATTAAGGGCACTGTTGACGGCTCTAGTATACCTCATTCAAGCTCTTCTTATTCCTCACTCTTATATCACAGCGGCTGCCCAGTTTATGACGCTGTGGCCACGGATTGCGAAATAGTGTACATTGCCTACACAAATGATTTTATATGTATAGACTTCTTTCTGAAGATCCAAGTTCCTTCAAGTACCTTTGGATCATCATTGTCTCAGCCGTAGAACATCCACTGCTGAGCATAGGTCTCCCTCACAACTTTCCAATGCAACCGATCAGAAGCAGCTTGGATCTACCGCTGACCCGCGGCCTTAATTAGGTTGTCTGTCCACCTTGTGGATGGACGTCCTACTATGCGCTTGCCGGTTCGTGGTCTCCACTCGAGAAATTTTCGGCCCCAGCGGCCGTCGGCTCTCTTATCCATTATCCAATTAAATATAATTACAAGAAAATGTTATTTTTTATCCCTGTAAATTCAGTTGAAGTTATATCTGAATAATTATTCAGAGAGGATTTTAATTGAGAGAAACAATCACGATTTCAGTTTTCATGTTGCAATTTTAAAAATGTTGTAACCGATTAAAACTGCTCGTAAATCGTTTAAAACCTTTACAAAATGCGATTGTGTTGCACAGGCAAATATAACTATTCGTAACGTGGTAACATTTTATTTAAAAACTATTAGGTTTTTAAATAAAATATCTATCAACCTGCCTACTACCTTTTTCTTAAATAAATAATATTCATCCAGCCTGACGTTGATTGTGCTTCCAACACTTCAGTGTAGCGACTATTTGGTAGTAATTAGTAATCAGATCGAGTTATTATTAATTGTATTGGAAATTACGAAATAATTTTGTGGCTCTGCGTTCACACATTTGTATTAATAAATTATGTCAGTTGAAAAATATTGTACAAGTCTGCGGTGTTTGGTAATTCTTCAGTGCGCTGTAAGAAAATAATTGGTTGTCTCTTCAGGAGAAAAATATATATTTTCATTATCTAACTGAGACAATATTGTGCGGGATCATTTCGCAGAGAGCCGGTCGTTTATCGTCCAAGAAAAATAAGGAGACAACGGCCCTCGGGCGATTCATATTCATAATGTCGGTGAAATAATTAGTTTTCATTATTCATAAGTATTTCGAGGTTCATTTGCGGCTAGGAAGCCAGATGGAAATGAATCTTTATACTTAGACATAACAAATTGAATAAAAAAATGGCTTAAAATAATTATAAGGATTTATCAATTTTATCAAAATTTTATATCTCCGCGTGTGACATATTTATCTTAGAATACGTATTATATCAAACTTATCGAACGAAATTCAGCAATCTTGTGCGTAAACATTAGTTGGTTTGTAACTCTCTGAAATAATGAAAGCAATATTTACATACATTTTATTATTGAAAACTATTGAAGCAGCATTGAGAGTAGATCCCTTGGTTTATACTAATGTGGGTATAATTAGGGGTGTGAGGGAGTCTGTTAAGGGCGATTATTCCATGTTCTTGGGTATTCCTTACGGAAAAGTGGATAAATCTAATCCCTTTGGAGTGAGTATTTTTTTGTTATAATTTTATTATTGATTGTTCACAAACAACTTATTTCACATGAAATTTATACAGAATTGATAAGAGTTTTTAAATATAACTTTTCTTTGGTTTATTTTAACTATCTTTTTGTGTATTTTAGCCAGCCACACCATATCCCACATTTGAAGACGTCTTTGAAGCCTATGATGATTCATCAATTTGTCCACAATTTGTAGATGGAATGTCTACCGGAATATTGGACTGCCTAAATTTAAACATTTTTGTGCCAAACTCAGCCACATCTGCTAATCGACTTCCAGTCTTAATTTACATACACGGTGGATCTTTTACAAGTGAATCTTATTCTAGAAAAGTCCTTGGTCCGAGTTATTTGGTTAGACATGATGTTATATTAGTGACAATAAACTATCGCTTGGGACCGTACGGTTTTATGTGTTTGGATATTCCAGAGGTACCTGGCAACCAAGGTCTTAAAGATCAGATCTTAGCTATGAAATGGATAAAAGATAACATTCAGGCTTTTGGAGGAGACGTGAATAGTATAACATTATTCGGGGAAAGTGCGGGTTCTGTTTCAGTTGATTTTCATCTTCTATATACTAAGGAACAAATATTTCATAAAGCTATATTGCAGAGTGGAACTACATTATGCCCGTGGTTGAATTACGTAGGCAATCATAAAGCTCCATTATTAATAGCAGAACATTTAGGGTTCATTACAAGCGATGTAAAAGAAGCTCTAGAATATCTTGCAACAATGGATTCAGATTTAATCATTGAAGCATCAAACTACTTGGGAATCATGTTCAGACCTTGTATAGAGAAGATTTTCGATGACGTAGAATACTATATAGCAGATCATCCCTTACATGTGAAACCAAAACACAATGTTCCTATTATAATAGGAATTACCAGTAGAGAGTTTGTTATAGCATATGCTCATCAAACATTGGATGAACTGGCAAATTTAAACGAAACCTTTGATTATTTGTCTGGTTATTTTAATTTTGATACAGAAGAAATTATCGAAATGGAAGGATATGTTCGCCACTTTTACCTAGGAGACAGAATTGTAAATGAGGCATTAAGGGATGGATATATCAATTTCGTGAGCGATTTTAGATATCAACATCCAATACAAAGAAGTATTCGTAATTACTTAGATTCAGCAGTTACAGATATATATTACTACATGTTTTCGTATGATGGTGGAAGAAATTATAATAAGCTAAAACTTAATGTCACCTTAAGCGGAGCTGGCCACGCTGATGATTTGGGATATTTATTTGATGGAAGTGAAATGGAAGGACTTGGAGGGCCTGAAGACTACGTTGTGGTGGATTATATGACAAAAATGTGGACTAATTTTGCTAAGTATGGGTAAGTAAATCTAACTTTTACTATATAATTTTTAAGAAAACGGGCAGTGGAGAGGCATTATGTAATGGTTTTTTTTTATCATAATAGGCAGGTGGGCTCATGGTCCATTTAATGGTAGGTGGCATCCGTCACCTAAGAACACATGCAATGCTAGAGAGAACTTTAACTCATATTACTTACTGTAAACGCACGTAATTAAGCCAAATATTGGTTTTCTTATTTTCAGCAATCCAACACCACAAATTTCTGGAGATTTCCCGGTTAAATGGTTACCTTTGAACAATGAGCTGATGTACTACATGGATATTAATTCTCAATTGTCCCTTCGAAATAGACCAAATAACGACAGAATGGCTTTTTGGGATTTATTTTTCAATGTCAATGGAAAATTGCAACAAGGTTATAGTACCGATAAAATCTCTCCGGAGAGTTATAATTTTTAAAATGTTGTGATTTTATCTTTGTTAATTAAATATTAAAAATTGTTAAATAAATATAAAAAATAAAAAAATAATTCCTCGGAATTTATCACGAATGTTGTGTACATTTTTTATTTGTTCGGATAAACGTTGTGATATTATGGTAATCTGGTCATAAGAGATAATTTTTGATAAAGATGATGTTTTATATCAGTTAAGAAAAGTAATGTCAATCTAAGAGTTATATCCAAATAAAATTTGATAACTATATAAAAGCGTGCGTGATGAGGACATGCTCTATATTTATCACAAATATGTTGGAACTGAAAAGTTTGTTGCTATTGATTTACTTATTTGTTGTTTTTACTATATCTAAAGAATCGTCAAATATTGATGTTATAGTTCCCACTAGTATAGGTCCAATAAAAGGTGTGAAGGCGACTGATGGAAATTATTTTATGTTTATGGGAATACCATATGCTCAAGTTAATAAATCGAATCCATTCGGAGTAAGTTGCTGATTGTAAATTTTATTATTTAAAATAATATTAGCCACATACTTTAAACTGTTATTATAATTTTATCATAATTTATTTAACTAAAGTACAAAATTGTTTCAGTTGTCAATTCCTCATCCTTATTTCAACGAAGTATTCGTGGCTGATGATGATTCCGCCATATGTCCACAAATTGAAGAATTTAATAATACAATAGTAGGAAAAATCGATTGTTTGCATTTAAATATTTATGCACCAATCTCGCCCAACTATAAAAAGCGTTTACCAGTGCTTGTATGGATCTATGGAGGCGGCTTTAAAATTGGTTTTGCTGGGAAATACATGTATGGGCCACGTTATTTAGTTAAACACGATATCATTTTTGTTATATTTAACTATCGAATTGGACCGTATGGTTTCATGTGTCTCGATACACCGGATGTCCCTGGTAATCAAGGCCTTAAAGATCAACTTCTTGCTTTAAGATGGATCAAGAAGAATATAGAATCATTCGGAGGAGATGCTCAAGCAATAACTATTATAGGCCACAGTGCTGGGGCAGAATCTGTAGATTTACTCATGAGGTTTACTAATGAAAATTTGTTTCAAAAAGTTGGCATCCAAAGTGCTTCGGCATTAAGTACAAAGTTGTTTTCGTATGCTGATCGAACATTTCCTCTAAAAATAGCTGAACGTCTTGGATTTAATACATCTGATTTAGAAAAATCTTTATCATACCTCGCTAAATTTGAACCTAAATTAGTAATTTCAGCTGCATCAGAAATAACGACTGATTATAGAATTTGCATTGAAAAAGATTTTATTAATACAGAAAAGTTTATATGGGATCATCCAATTAACGTTAAAGCTTCTAATAAAATGCCAGTGTTAATTGGCATAACTGATAATGAATCTCTGGTTACTTATGCCAATAAAGACATAGACTACTTCATAGACTTTCAAGGTGTTAAAAATTACTTAAAGGAATACTTTGATTTAAAAGAAATTGACGTATCTGAAATGAATCGATTGGTTGGAGAATTTTATTTAGGAGATATGGAAATAAATGAAAAATTCAAATCAAATTATATTGATTTTGCATCTGATACATCATTTGTTAATCCCGTGACGAGGACAATAGAAAGTTTAATTAAAGATGGTTTCGATGAAATATATTATTATATGTTTTCGTATAACGGAAAGCGAAACTTCTCAAAACATAGACAGAACATAACACAACATGGAGCAACTCATGCCGATGAACTTGGTTATTTATTTGACATGTCTTACATGAAAAATATTACTTCTGAAGATCAATTAATTATCGATAGAATGACCACTATGTGGGCCAATTTCGTGAAATACAGGTACGTTGACTAATTATTATATCTTAATGATCTCAATAGTTTGACCATTTTATTAGTTAACGACCACTTTATTAAGATGAAAAATTTAATTACATATTTGTAACTGACCAAAAACCAAAACAAAAGAAGTGATTTTTACTAATATTTTCAGATGACGGCTTACCTCAAAAATTTTTGTATAAATATACTATATCAATAGGTATATTATTTGATATTTTTTATGAGAAAGTCTTCAGACAGGCTGACGGTATACGTCTTGATGGATGGTGGCTAACATCGCCTATATTATAGGCTTGCTACGCCACAGATACTGCAAATGCCCTGCCGACCATAGTCCCACTATAGGCTTAGGAAGGAAGGAAGGGAAGGAAATGTGGCTTTGGCATCCCTACTCATCGGAACACAACAGCACACCATGCTTGTAATTCACTATGGTCTTCTGTACGAGGGTGGTTATTGCCTCCAGATAGGCTGTCCAAAATAACTGAGCAACGCAGTGTGTTTTTGCAGTTTTGAACATTAAGATGATTTTACATATTACTTTTTCAGTGTTCCCACACCCGAGACGAGTGAATTACTTCCAATAAAATGGGTACCGATAAAGAAAGACAAGCTGAACTATTTAGATATTAATTTGAATCTCAAACTCGGAAGCAGACCGTTTAACAAGAGGAATGCATTTTGGAAACTTTTCTTCAAATACAACGGACACCTGCAAAGGACTTATAATGATTATTAAAAATAATCACTGCTGATAACTTGATTATTATTTCATCGGTTTTTTATCTGCTAATTTAAAATTCAACATTGCATGTCAAAATGATAAAACATTTACAGGTGAACAACACAATGAGTTTCAGATAAGCAAAAATTTTGATTTGATTTAATATAAATAATGAGAACTGATTTAATATAATAATGACAACTGATTTAATAATGAGAACGTTTTATGTATAAGAAATTGTAATAATATACCAACCTGCGATAAATGATCCAATTAAGTCTTAAAACTAAGACTATGTCTAAAATCGTGGTTTTATATTAATGATAAATACATAAAAGTTGTTTGCTTTTATCTAATTAACTTGTTTTCGTCTACGGATTAAAATATGTTAATACTCATATCACTGAGTTTTTCGGTATAGTACAATTCATGTAAAGACAAATGTCAGGGACATTTCTCAACGCGGACGAAGTCTCGGACTTAAGCTAGTATGATAATATACGAGTAAGTAAATCTGACACACTGCTCTGTAATATTATGTATGTGGTTGGTTGCTAACGTTTATTTGAAGCAATCATTTAAGGCCGACATCAGGTAGACCCCACTCAGTTTAGTGTACGTTTCATCTTGCTGAAAGACAAACAAAATACCTATGCGAACCGCATTCCGAGATATGCCTACTGAAGCCCTATTCTGTATCTCCTAATACTATTGAAATTTATTCAAAGAAAACTATTCAAGAAAACATTGTATATTTAACAAAAAAACAATGAATTCTCATAGTAGGTGTAATTTAGTAATTCGCTAACTTCATTTCAATATTTTTTTCAGGAGACTTAAAAGTATAATATTTCCCATAGCTTTCTTATGAAGAAACCTAAAATCATGTTGATAGATAGTATTTTTGGTAATATACAATTTTATATTTTAAATGAAGTCTTTAATGTTAAATAAAAAAAATGCAGTTGACTATTCACGCTGCTTTATATCATAAAGGATTTTGTCAACAATAATTTTTAATATTATTAAAAATTAAGCATTCAGACGTCAGACACTCAGAGGTTAATTGTTATTTCACCTTACTAAAAAGGTGCAGTAATTTTTAATTGTGATCTTATACCTATGAAATCTTAACTAACATTATCCCGTTATCTATTTAAATAAATGCTGGGATAAAGGCATAACAATGAATACAACCCGTAAACTTTTTTTTATCTAAATGTGTATATTTAAAATTTCACTATCACGGTTGTGTTAACATCCAGAATAGTCCCTCAAGCCAACACACATTTACTTCCTCAAGGTGTTAGACCTTCGTCACTCCGGCCACCCATCAATATTCCCGTCTTGTTTCCACAACGAACATTATCCTACGTGTTCCAAATGTGTTTGCTATATACCGTAACTCCTCTTTCACCTAATAAAAGTGGTTAGTAAGCGATTTTGGGACGTCTTAGTCACGTTAAAAACAATGATTGTTCACTTTCATGGTCACCCTCTGCTGCAGATTACTGCAAATTGAACCGAATTTAAGAAGAAGGATTACTATCTTTAAAAGATACATTGCTTATGAGCACGTGCTTACGAATAAATTTTATTCGTAGTTGATTTATTTAAAGAAAATATAATAACATAACATTATACCTATCTATATACAAATAAAACATTAAAAACAAACTTAACATTAAACCTAAAATATCAAACAATTTATAAAAAGAATACCCCGTCTAACAGGTCCTCCTGCGGCATGGACCCAATGATAATATAATATAAAATGAGGTAGATATGAGACTAGTGCCCTGGAACGGAGGCGTTCAAATTAAGACAATTGTTGTAATTTGATTTAGTCGCTTAATAACAGCGAGTGAAAGAACACGTGTGCTACTCTGTGTCATAATTATTAAAATATTGTCTAAAATGCCGAGTTGTGTATTCCGAAAGAGTAAAAACTATGGTTTAAAAGTAAAAAAGGATAAAGGAGTTACATACCACACGTAAGTACATAAAAATCACATAAATTTTATACAAAATTGGGCGATCCAGTGCAATAGGGACAGATAACGTGCGTCATAGATTAACAGTCAGAAGCGAAACCGTAGGCACAATTTACCGCGCTCTGTAACTATAAACTGGTGATGGGCGATTTCATTTCGAATTATATGAAATACTATTCCATTATATAAATATTATATTATATTATATTATATTATATTATATTATATTATATTATATTATATTATATTATTTTATATTATATTATATTATATTATATTATATTATATTATATTATATTATATTATATTATATTATATTATATTATATTATATTATATTATATTATATTATATTATATTATATTATATTATATTATAAATAATAATAAAAGTTGGCAAATAAGTTGTTTTATTTAATGCCACCCCAATTATGTCATTTATAGACTCTGTGCGGAAAGAGAATGGACGCGGCGTATAAGGGAACTACCATAATGACTTTATTATTTTTATTATATAAATAATTTTACCAATAAGTTTTGGGGTAGTAAAAAATTTAACTAATTTATAAAGGTATCAAGATGTTTACAGTCGAACTATAATAACGTAACAGAGTTTTCAAACTAACAAATACGATAATTAATCACAGTGGCGCCCTCAATTATTACGTCTATTCTCTTTCCGCACAGACTCTAATATCAATGATGTGACGCTTCTGTTTGCATCGCTCAGCTTTGTTTGGCTAGCGTACTTCAAACGCAACTCTTTACAGACAGCTATCTCTTTCCGTATCATACGTTCTGTATCATTTGTCACACTTACTAATATGTCTCACGTAATAAGTATATAGCAGTATACAGATAAGTAGGTATGTACAAAGCGGAACATTTTTTAAAGACGTGCGATATGGAGATGGGTTATCTTTACTTAAAAAATCATTGCATGGACCCCATTATGCTGGCGACGTTACCCCTCTGTACTGCCAGAGCGATACGCTGACAGAAATACGTGCCAGCCCTGGGATCCCCTGTAGACTCGACCAGTCGTGACGACAGTGCCCTTACAAATTTTTTCATATCTGCTGACCAGGGGCCCAGTGTCTCTATTGCGAGCGCCGCAAACTCGTAGTCCTTGAGTAAGGATGAGTATTTGCGGAGCTTGAGAATTTGGGCCTGATCAGCAGCAGCGCCGGCCTGTGTGCAGGTCGCTTTGATGTGGGACTGTGCGAAGGTGTCTACGCATGTTGCGTCCCACACCAGAGCTTTTCCTAGAAGATTACATAGTTTACATAGATAAAGTTTAAGGAAAAACAGACCGATACAGACAGCTACATTATTTTATAACTATAGGTATAGGTAGATATTATAGACAGCGAAAGGACTTTTTTTGATTTTTTAGTAATAAAAAACAAATAAATTTACCAATAATCTCATGATTTACATTACGTATATAATATAGTGAAGCATAGTGAGTAATTTATTAGTATCAATTGTAGACATGTGTCGTACACGAGATTATACTTTGGCCGACACATGAATCCAACATGTATTGAGCATTATGGACAGATGGTTCTAGATGTAAAACTTTTTACTAGAAGTGATTATATAAGAATTAATAAACAAAATTTCGGTAGTATATAATTTATTTACTGTACCTATAGGTACTAGCTGACCAGGCAAAGGTTTTGCCAAAAAAAAAAATTTGGGGCTCCATCAGTTTTATTATCATTGTACGAGTCATTATTACATAATTTATTTTGTACATATATTTATGTTTTCTAGCACTCTTTTAAATTTATTTAATAGTAGGGTTTGAATACGCACACGAAAAGAAATAAAACTCAAATACAAATAAATAAAATAAAGTAGTTTTCATCTTAACCTAATGAAGAAGGATCAAAGTTATCCTAAAAAAATCAAAAATACTAAAAACCAAAATAAGATTGTATCCTAAAATTTTGAACGACAGCTCACATAATCTAACAGATAATTGCTATGAGATTTTGTTCAGGAACAGTTCTATATAGAATGAATACGATATTTAGCTCAGCTAGCCGAACTTGTGATCGAGCTTAAAATTACTGTACAAAAGAGGAACACTATGAAAATAATGCTACGCTACGCCCACGCTATAATATGTATGTGAGTATTTCACGATATACTGTGAGTAGTTGATATGATTTTAATGTTATTTAATATCCCTCTATTTTGTATCGATTTTAACTATATACTGATTTTGCCTTCAACTGTGCTGAAACAACTGAAAATAAACTTGTACCACTAGTCATCAGCACTAGTGTCTATAGACGAGTTGACCACAATTTATGATTGCCAACTCGGGGGGTGACTTTTACCCAAAAGCGTGAGTTGTTTAAAAAATTAATACAAAATAAACCTTAATTTAGTTTATGCATCGAAAATATTTTATTTTCTTTGACAATTTGCTTTTACTGATTTTGTTTCACACACTGGTTTTCTTTATTGTCCAATTTGTGCCTGCCACTACTGTGCTTTGAATTAGGTAAAAATTAATTGGAAGAAACTTCTAGAAATCTCTTGAATACGTACATTCGTGTTGCACACTGCATATAATTGAATCTCTGTGGACGATAGATGGAATCAGTGGTGGAACTGCTTACACTTAGCGGAGTCTGGGGCGGACGGCGCTCGCACCCGGAATGTAATATAACTACCACATCCAAGTGCAACTGTCGCTAATATTAGATTAAAGTGCACTCAGCTTCCTCCCACTGTTACGTCCACTGACATGCACTTTTACATTGCATTGCACTTTTTAAAGTGTAACCTTTGAGTCACTTTTCATTTTTGACTATTTGCATGATTTATTCGATGTGGTAAGAAGACTAATCAACTTTCTGATTGAGCGTGTAGGATATTGTTAAAAGACGTCTCCTCAGAAGCATGGATATAGAGAACAAAGAGAAAAGATTTGAATGTTTGTAATGAATAAACTCAAAAATAACTGGCTTTTCACCTATAGAAAGCTACATTACGAGCAAGTAACATAGGCTATATTTTGTAAAGTTACGCGGACGAAATCGCCTGCAATAGCTAGTAAGTATATAATAAAATAAACAACCATCTTGTGTTTATGTTGGCATCAATTGGGAGTGTATTGTATAGAAGTTGAGAAGTAGTTCCTGTAGTGAAGAGCGTCGGAAATTAATTGAACTTAGGTAGATATCTGTTTCTAATGGTTCCTTGCGGCAAACGGCCTCTTCAGCTTCAGCACAATCGAAACGGTGAGTCCGTCTTACAATATCTCCCTCACTGGTTTGTCGTCTCTATTCAGCTAAGGAACACTTCATTGCTACTCGGAAATTAATAAATCTTTCCTCTTGTATATCGTACAACCAACTAAATGACTTTATGGGTTTTTAACTAAATATTTATGACTTTATTTTAAGAACTAAAACGTCATTATAATATTAATTTATTTAATTGCTGGTGAAAAGAAAATCGTGTGTTATATTTATAACTTTAGAACGGCTGGACCAAATTTAATGATTTTTCATTTCAGTATAACTATGAGATTATATAGTACCAGTAACATTTCGCTTTTTACTTTGCCACAAAAATAACAAATATATATTTTTATGAGTAGTTTGTGAAAAAAAAACTTGCTGACTCATTTGTAGCTTATCACACGGATTTCCTTGCATGGGGAATAATTGCATCCAGGCACGAGGATATCCATTTAATTAAATTAAAGTACTTTCAGCAATCAATTCAGTTGCTGCAATACGATGCGGCTCATCGAATTAAAATCGAACTAATGTAATTGCTTTTTCATATTAAAAATTATTATTTACAGCTATCTATTGTACTCAAAACTGTATTATATACCCCTAAAGTAAATGAAAATATATATTATGTTGTCCTAACACGGATGCTTTACAGACGCGGCAGCTTATGTAGAAATGTCTACTAACAATTTTCCTTATTTTAACTTTTTTATGAAAACTCAACAATCAGTTCTACCCTTAATAAAATAAGACAAGAAATAAATAAGTAATAAGAAATCAATTACTCACTAACTGACAAACAACAGGGGTGGTTTTCCGGGGGTTGGTTACTACCAGCTGCCCTGCCAACAGTAAATATAAAAGCATTATAAGCGAGCTGCTTTAATTTCTTATTTGTTTTAAGTTTTAAAGTCAATGCCATAATCGATTCTCAATTTTTGCAAGAACTCAAGAAGTTCCTAGCGCGTTTAGTAGCTAGGAAGGTTACTAAAGGCGCGTTGCGCCTTACCACCAAAAACGAAAAATATTACAACTCCAATATCCGCTTTCAAGGTTTGTGAATACATGTAGCTGAAAGTTATTACAATTTTCAACACCCTTTATGTATGAAGCCATTGAAAGTTTCAATAATAAAAGCCTCCTGTACTGTATGACACCTGAGCAGATTATGTATCGCGAGCGCAACAAATCAATCCGGTGTCGTTTATTTCGAAAAATCCGCACCCGGGATGGAAAATTGGAAAACGTAATTGAATTTACACGTGCACGTTTCAATTGTACAACAGGTAGTTGTAACAAATAGTACACTAGGCTGTTGCCCGCGACTTCGTCCGCGTTATATAATTTCTCTATCAAGTCATAGATTCTTAGTACCTTTTAAAAGTAAAGCACTAAGCAGACAACTGACAGAAGTTTGTAATGAAATTTTTGTATGACTAATAAATGCCCTGGTGCAAACAAATGTCGACTTTTTCTTACCCCGACTTTACCTAGCTGTTAACAACTTTTCGAAGTTTGTTTAGAATCTTTACGAATAATTTAGTGTGCTCACTCTCTCTATTCTCATTAAAGAATTATAAATATTTATAATTAGTACTTAAAGCATTTTTTTATCTTTAAATATCAATTTAACTTAAAAATTTCAATAAACTCAAAATTAAGATATTTTTTTTTTACTGAAAGCAATTAAACTACAATTACCTCAGGACCATTCTCAAGAGATACATTGAGTATCATATATCGAAATTTTCCGCGCGAACGATCCAAAATGGGACTTACAGAACAAACACTGGAAGAGAAAACAATCATTTTATGAAAACATTTTGAAACACGAGTGCTCAACTTGGGTTATTCTGAACTCAACTGAGGGATTTTTTAATTTTTTTTTATTCTATTAATTACGCTCATTTTTATTTATATACCTAGATATATCACAAAATATTGACAGTTAAGGTGTAAATACGCCTACAAAATTTATTATAGTTAACTAGCTACACGCTCCCGGCTTCGCCCGGGTTCAAAATAACAACTATCCTATCTTTTAAGTTGGACCAAATTACACATAGTTACGAAGTTTTATCAAAATCGGTTCAGTAGTTTGGGAGTTTATAGAGAACAAACATGTGACACGATATTTTTATAATATAAAGATTGTATGCATAGAAAAAAAATAAACATTGTAAAGTAATAAATGTCAAAAGTACTGTATCACCTTGGTATTTTTTTAATTAGTAGTTACAAGCAACTATGCAGATTCTACAAGGGCGTTCAAGTGCTTAAGGAACCATCATTGAATGGCTCAAAACCTTAAGATTTATTCACAATATTAATTTGTTACTGTTCAGACGAAACAATATAATAATATATTATGTAGTTTTGTTTTAAGGAGATTTCGCTATATGGCTATTGTCAAAAATTTTGTTGTACAATTTTTCACACAATTTGTTTAAATTATGTTTATTTTAATTTAAAATTTTATTGAGTATAATTATATTGTTTTAAATGTATTTTCCACATCTTGAGAGAGAATAATGTTAAAATATATAATATGGAAACTATCTATTTATCTACCATTTTCTTACAAACTTTTTAGCCTGTTTGAAATATTATCGAGTTAAGAATAACCTTCTTTCTAGTTTTGATAAGGTCTACGAGCATTTTTGTAACAAAAACATTTTCTGTGTTGTGTGTAAATATGTAAAGAGTGAGATATATTGTTGTTGTGTTTGTATTTCATTATTTAGGTTTGTTTACACTCATTAAAGTTTATGCTTTCAATAAACGCTTTGTTCCTTAATTTAAAATTTTATAGAATTGTAATCAGAAATTGTATAGAATTTGTTTTTGGTGGAAACACAAGTATGACGTTTACTCGTGCGAGTTAAACGGAGTCCTTAATGGGTCCGCTCCGCTCGCGGTGGAAACCGGACTGACTCTGTAATGGCTAGTCCCTATTTCGTAAAATATACTTTTGAAGCCAACCTTCTATGATAACAATAGCTTTTACGTTCAGTTACTCGTACCTACCTTGCATAAGAATCAACTAAAAGTTGTTTTCAGTGACAAACGATGTAAAAGGATGTAAATGTGAAATGTTTTCAATTTGGATTGTTAATTCAACTCAAACAAGTCGTGTGATTGTACCGCCCGACCTTATCTTCAACGTAATCCCGTCAATATGTATTCCGTCACGGCCCCATCTCTCTTTTGATTTTCACTATAAAAATGTACGCCTCGATTGAAACCTCTTCTATTCACACCTAAACCCTACCAGTTCGTTACACATCATCATATAACAATTCTGTAACATTACCACCACACTACACTTACATAACATCCGCAAATTTGAAACGTTGAAAATAAATTGAAATAAGATAACGTTATCGGCTATGAAATTATTATTAAAAAACTAAAAAAATTGGGCGCCAGCTAACTAAAAATAAAAAAATCAGATGTTAGCACTTAAAATATATATTTAAACAAAATAAATAAAAAAACACAGGGGGTGGTCCATAAGCCCGTACGTTAATATATATATATATATATGAAATTCAAAATTTGATTCAATAAATCCGGCTAATAAAAATTAAAAACTTAGCTGGATGTGAATAATGGCTGGATGTAATAATAAAGTTTTCCTTCTCGGCAAAATAAAACTCGATGCTCATCAGTGTCACCAAAGAAAAAATGAAGATAGTTCCATCATAATGTAAAATGCGGATAAAACCCAGGATACATTATATATTTATATATATATCTCTAATTAAATCCATGAATGACAAAAAACCAAAAACAAAAAAAAAACCCATATTATAACCGGGGTTTTTTACATAAATATTTTAAACTGAATAATTAAAATTTCAAAAGAAAATAAACTGGTAAAAATTGAGGCCAGCAAAAAACTGAACCTCTCTGTGTGAAGACGGGCAACAAAAGACCTCTGCTATACTGAAAATTTTGAATATTGAAAAGTCAAATGATGGAATACGTACATTCTATTTATTTAAAAAAAATAAGGTTTAAATACATACTTAGATAAATAAACAAATAAGGTAGTATAACTAAATATAATATAATATAATAAAATAAATAAATAATACTACGTTACATATCCCCTCTTCCTACAGAAGAATTTTTTTTCGTTATATAGGATAAAAAAAATTCTTTGTGCCCATACACAAATGCTACCACTTTCATCCTACGTTCAAAAAATAAAACCTTCCATACTATTAACAGTGAGAATTGCAGCACAAGTTATAAAAACTGTGTTGTGGTACTCAAATGTTTCCTATCAAAAAAAACTAATTCAAGATATTTTCTTGAAGAAGTAACTTGCATAAAATAGGGCAGTAGTATAAAAACTGCTGACCTTAAAGCAGAAGTGTTTAAGGAACAAATGAGGAAGAGTATAAAGAGAAAATAAATTAATAAATAAATAATTATTAACATAACTGAATCCTAACTAGAGGAAACAATTAACACCAAGCGAACAAAACGCCCAAACAACTAAGCATTCAAACAAAGAATACTTAAACAAAATAGATTCCTTAAAAACAAAAAAAGGAACTACATTGTTAATAAAACAAACGCCCAGATAAATAACTAGACGATAACTTCAAGGCTTAAATTATTTTATTTAATAATCTGCCCTGCTTATGAACTTTAAGGCTTGTTTAAAGAGTTGTAATCCGCTCTGCTTATGAACTTTAGGGCTTGTTTAAAGAGTTGTAATCCGCTCTGTTTATGAACTTTAGGGCTTGTTTTAAGAGTTGTAATCCGCTCTGCTGATGAACTTTAGGGCTTGTTTTAAGAGTTGTAATCCGCTCTGTATATTTACACTAATTAGAAAAATAATTAAATAATAACTAAATTAATAAACAACTAAGGAAATAATAATATTAAGTAAATATGTACATAATTAAGAATTATTTATATAATAATAATAATAATAAGAATTATACATATTCCATATTTGAAATTTTAACCGAAACCGTAGGCAATGTCTTCAAAAATTCTGACAATTGCTTTCTTTAAATTTGTGTGAAGTTCCTAAAAATTTGAAAAAAGAACGAGGTCAATGAAACGTATGATATGGTAATAAAATGTCAACAACTATCAATGAATTAAACTAAAGAGTTTCTTAACCTCATTATACGTAAACCTAAATGAAAATACTAAATCCTTTTTTAAAAAACATATTATTTGTGACGATAGTGACAGAATTAAATATAATAACCTATTTGCCTGTTACAACAAAATAGCGAATGACATCTTAAATATTAATTTTTTTTAAATAATTAAAATAAATTAACATGAAAAAATGAAAATTAAGAAATAATAATTCTGAAATAATAAATTAATTAAAATGTCATTCTGCAAGAAAAAACAGGAAATTGAAGAAATTAATAACTTACAAAAATAAAATCAACAGAATTAGTGAATCAAATATTGAAAAAAAATTAATTAAGATAATATATATATACAATTTCACGTACTTTACAGTAACAACAATAAATGTTATCTGTAAAAAAACAAGTTGGGCGCCAATGTTTAATACGCCAAACATGCCGCACGTTAGAAAAATATATATTATCTGTAAACTTAAATTTAAACTTAATAATCTGTTTGTTTCACTACTTCTGTTAAATAAAATTAAAAACTTATCTGAGCTGGAAATAATGGATGTCTTCAATAATATTGGAATCATGCTCAGTAGGTAAAATAAAACACCCTCTTTCCTCCACGGGACCAAAGAAAATGTGAAGAAGAAAAATCATAATGTAAAAAGCGGATAAAACCCAGGATACATTATATATTTATATATATATCTCTAATTAAATCCATGAATGACAAAAAACCAAAAACAAAAAAAAAACCCATATTATAACCGGGGTTTTTTACATAAATATTTTAAACTGAATAATTAAAATTTCAAAAGAAAATAAACTGGTAAAAATTGAGGCCAGCAAAAAACTGAACCTCTCTGTGTGAAGACGGGCAACAAAAGACCTCTGCTATACTGAAAATTTTGAATATTGAAAAGTCAAATGATGGAATACGTACATTCTATTTATTTAAAAAAAATAAGGTTTAAATACATACTTAGATAAATAAACAAATAAGGTAGTATAACTAAATATAATATAATATAATAAAATAAATAAATAATACTACGTTACAAATTTTCCAAAAATAGCAGATAAAACATTGTAAAATTGTGTGGAAGTATCAAAACAAAACGTTTTACTAAATGGCTTGAGAGACCTTTGGTTTCTTGGATTTATTGTTCTTATATGTATAGAATGCTCCTTTTAGTAGAGTGAGGAATATTTATATAATCTATTGCTATATTTATATTTATAACGATGAAAAATTAAAAGACGTAATGACAAGATTTAAAAACTCAAATGGAAATGGACAAACAATATGATAAGAATTATTGAGAAGTAAAATGAAATCGTAGCATTTTGAACGAAGGAATAAAAAAGAAGCGAGATAGACACAATATTAATGGTGAGAAGATGAAATTAAAGAAATAGAAAAAGTAAACTCAACTAATAAATTGGCATATTGTGATGAATTGTACTTCTATTATTTTGCGAATGTAATGTTTTGCGAATATAATATTATGCTCACAAAGGGTATAAATATAGACTAGGAAAGCACTAAACGGAGCAAAAAGTAGATGTGAAAATTAAAAACAATTATATTATATGTAATTATACATATAAGTTCGCATCGTCTGCACTAAGTATATAATCACATTTATTTACTCATCGAGGGAATAATACGTAAAGCTTTTTCCACCTTCCAGCTTTTCGAGCTTTTTAGAAAGCTGGCAGAGTTCTGATATTTCTTATATTTTTGAAATTTTTGTTATTTATAAGTTCTGTGCCAATTAAAATACACTTGGTGTTAGCAGGGCATTATAAGATTTTGAAGACAAGAAGAGAATTACTAGTAGCAGGAAACATTGCGTTCCGCATTATGCAGTCAAAATGGGGCAGTCCTTTCTTGTATCCTTCCTCTCCTTTCTCTTACTTTACGACAAAAGATCGTCGTAAAGTAAGAGTGCATGTGGTGTCGTGTTATTATAGACTTTACACTATGACTTTACATAAATGCGAGAGCCGGTTGAGAATTCAGAATAAGAATTCTTATTCTAAATCCCTTTATTATATGGCGTAGCTTCAGTTAATCGCCACATAGAAGCAAGAGGACTGAAAACTTGCTTATATAAAATCTTATACACACGTTTTTAAAAATATATTAAAGAGATAGATTGTCAAATCATTAATAAAAATACATTGTAATTTTAAATATATGTATTAAAAAATTATTTAAGTTAAATTATTAAAAAATAATAAATAAACACATTTTAAAACCACACGTTTAAATTTATTCTCTACACTAACCTCCTTTCTCGTTTAAATAGTTACATGTTAAAAAAATAGATTAGATTCGCGGTGATCGGGGCGATAGTACGGACTGGCACGATGCTAGCGAGTCGCGAACCGATTTCAAACGCTTCAGTGCAACCGCGCCTGTCACTACTGTCAGAGATGTCGACCAAAACTATGGACAAAGCAAAATGGAGACGCAGAAAAATCACCCACTCGCCAGAAAACGATGACAACGACTGTGTCAGTCTCGCGTGGCTGCTGAACTTCCGTCTCGATGAGATCGTCAACGTGAAAGTGCCCGATGAAGATCCGCCTCAACCTAATGTTAGGGAGCCGAAAGCATTGGTCCCAGATACGCCCCCTGCGCCAAAGAAGCCGCCTTATACGTATCCGGAATTAATAGAGAGGGCGTTGAGAGAAAAGGGAGAATTGACTGTATCGGCGATTTACCAATGGATATCGTGAGTATTGATGTAAAATCTAGTAGGCTGATTCGTTTTATGAAGATTTTTTGTTGAAAGTTCATGTAAGGATATTCTTTCCCCACATACTCATATTGCTGTAGTTGTATTCAAAGAAGTATGGTGTTTTACCATAACTTAGAGTATTTAACTTGAATGTTCACTTGCATTTTTAAATTTTGCTCTTACAGGGGAATACAAGAGGCTATGCTTTTTACATTTTTTTCTTAGCGCTTTTCTTGGCATGTTTTTTTGTTTTTTGTTTTACGGTAGTAGGTACCTCACATCTTTGAACATCTTTGAAGATCTTTGAACAATATTTGAACATTTTATTAGCTATTTGCTTTTTGAATTTTTTACCATTAGAACAAGCTTTTTTTTCGCATTGTTAAGGTCGTCGATCTTGACGGTTCACTTGATGGTAGATGGCAACTGTCGCCTATAATACAAGCACCTTAACAGGCGGTGCTGAGCTTACACCGACATAGTAGGATTAAGAATTAGGAAGGGTTAGGGAAATAGTAGTTATGAATATTTGTAATCTACCGGGATTTAAAACTTGGTCTGACTTAGAGTTACTGCAGCCTCCTGTTGGGAAAACAGGTTACCTCAAAATACTGTAAAGAAAATTATAGAAAGATAATAACATTTTTATGGTTTTTTGTGACATATGCTACTATGCATATTATATTGTATTACAATGTAATATTAATATTACAATATATATGTATACAATACTGCATTACAATAGTATAATGCGTTTGGATTATGCTCTATAATAAGTTGTGAAAGAGACTGAATCTAAGTATGCTGTCTTTAATTTCCCAATTTATTTTTATATCTTGTACGCAAACAAACCAGTGGCTCAACTCGAGTGATAATTTTCTTATCGAAATTGACAACCCATTGTATCGTAATCCTCGGAAATTTTACGCATTAACTAAACAAAGAAGCCCCCGCCTTAAATCGACGCTAGTTACATTAAGTCTGTCCTTTGTATGGGTAATCTAACATAAGGATTGAAAAGACTTTTTTTGTTGAGTTTTGAACTGAAAGTTGCCCAATTTAAGTTTAATATTAAACTAAGTTGGGAATAATTCTACTTGACAGACTTCTCAGACTGTAGTGAAATCCAGAGTTCTCAAGTTTTGCGCTTAGAAACACACGCTTATATTAGGTATTAATTTTTATATTTATACAGAAGATAGATAGAAAATTTATTAAAAATGTTCTTCTTTTTAAAGTAAAAGTGAAAGAATTTTTCAAATTTTTTTTCTATTCAATTCAAACAAACAAATCTTTCCTCTTAGTTTAGATTTAATAAAATAAATAAAAGTCTTTTCTCATTGATCTCACTGCGCTGGAGGTTTCTTAATTAATTAATTAAGAATGTATTGAAATTCTTTTTTCGTAGCCAGTTACGTTACGTACAGTGCGAATGAAATATTTTTGATGTGTGAGACACGATTGGTTGGAAATGTTTTGTAATAATGGTCTTTCCAAAAAGTTACAATGTGACTAGTTAGTGAGTTACGATTGCCTATCGGTGACGATTGCCATAGGGTGAATAAATTGCCAATACAATATTAGAATTGCATGGAAAATCGAATTCAAATATCCAAAACATACACGTACCAGTCGCAGCGGTGATGCAACATCCTACTTATATTATATGTACCTATAGTTATATAAGAAAGTTTGTGAGGATTTATAAATAAATAAATAAATATCTTACACAGCACCATCTAGTTCCACAGTAAGCAACTAATGCATGTATTATGGATACCATACAGTTGATATACTACATAGATTACTTTTTTTTTATGTAAATACATACATATTATAAATACAAAACATCCATGACTCAGGTACGAGTGCAGAGGTAAAATGTTAACACATAAACATTTGCCCCTAGCGGGATTCGAACCTGCGTCCGTTTGGTTAACAGCTAGGGTTACTAGCCACTTGACCAAGCGTGTCGTAAAATTATGTATTAGTATTTCCTGCAAAAACTACCTAAAGGATTTTAATGAAATTTTACAGTTATAAATGTAGTTTATGTATCTGTATAATCTTATTATGTAAAATTCTCGTGGATATGAAAAGAAAAGTGGATATTATGTCAATATGTTTCAATATTAAAAGAAAATAATAGATACATAAAAAAAATCACAGGGATATTAGATAATAAATATTAGATCACAGGGATCATTAGTGACTATGGGTGTCCCGCAGGGCTCTATTCTGGGTCCGTTCCTCTTCCTTATTTATATAAATGACCTTCCTTACCATATTAATGATCATGATATTGTTTTATTCGCAGATGATACGTCATTGCTTTTTAAAGTTAACCGTAGAAAGAAACATGATCATGTTACCTCGGCAATGTCTAAGGTTATTGATTGGTTTAATGTTAATAATCTTTTGTTGAACAATAAAAAGACAAAATGTATTAATTTCACTTTACCAAATGTAACACAAATTGATCATAATGTTCACGTAAATGGTGAAGACATTGAGCTGGTTGAGTCGACTGTATTCTTAGGTATAAATGTAGATTCTAAACTACAATGGGGACCACACATTAATAAACTAGCCATTAAATTAAGTTCGGCTGCTTACGCTGTTAAAAGAATTCGCGAGCTTACTGACGTAAATACCGCGAGGATAGTATATTTTAGCTATTTCCATAGTGTAATGACGTACGGTATTTTGCTTTGGGGTAATGCTGCGGATATAAACACTATATTTGTATTACAGAAAAGGGCTATTCGTGCCATCTACAAGCTCGGTCCTAGGGTCTCGTTAAAAGATAAGTTTAAGGAAATAGATGTACTTACTGTAGCCTCACAATACATTTTTGAGAATCTTTTGTTTGCTCACAAAAATATTAGCACTTTCAGTAGAAATAGTGATGTTCATAGTTTGAATACTAGAAATAAGCATAGGCTTCAACCGCATAAATCTCGTCTCCACAGGGTTAGCAACTCTTTTATGGGACAATGTGTACGCTTCTACAACAAGCTTCCTGCTGATATACAACAATTATCTACGAATAAATTTAAAGTTTATATAAAGAAAACCCTGTGCAAAAAGGGTTATTATAGGATATTAGATTATATAAATGATGAATGTCCTTGGAGTTGAATAGTTGTATATTTGTGTTATATCGATGTTATGTATTATAGACTGATTGACGGATTTATGAAAAGAGCAACTAGGGGGTTTCTTGCCGAGTTCTTCCCCCTAGAAGCAGCTTTCCGAACCGGTGGTAGTTTGTAATTGTAAATTAAGTAATGTTGACGAGGATAAATGTTTTGTTAAAACTTACATCTAATAAATGATTTATTATTATTATTATTATTATTTATAATATTAGTTGGGATTAAACTTTATTTACGAAATACTTGGTCAACTCATTCAACTACCTAAGTTAGTGTCACTTTAAATAATATTGAATGGCATAAACATGTAACTATGCTACAATCTAGCTTCAATACAATAAATTATTATCTATATTAAATCACATTGTATAGACACTATAAAATATTAAAATTTCATAATTAAAATGATTAACGATGTTTAAAAAAAAATTGGTAAATTTGCTTTAGCAACGCAAGTAATTAACTTTAATAATTCAAATAATAAAATTAAATTTTTTTAGCCTTTATTATACTATTTTCCGTGCTATGAAAGTAATTAGTAAGTACCTAAATATAGTTAAGCTTTGAATTTCTATCTAAAAGCTGATGTTATTACAACTAAAATATAAGAAATATTCGTATTGTTCGATGTTTTATAATCTCTAAGGCTTTGAAAGCTTTTCAAACAAAATTATATTTAATAAAGTCTACAAACTACAAACTACTTCACAAAATCTTTACTTCAAGTTAAGCCTTTTAGAGGACAAGACAAGAGGGGCAATAAAACGCTAAATCAAACGTAATTTATATTATGATGAATAAATATTTATAAATTATGGTGAAACAATACTGCTTTTTTACTGTACTGTTGACTAATATCATATGTCATCTAATCTAACTAATATTGACATAATTTTATTTGACTGTTACTAAATTCATTAATTGTCAATATTTTTTTGTTCAAAAATATCCATTAACTATATTCTAAACTAACGAAATTGGACAATGTGAGTCATCTGATCTCAATATAATATTACTATTATAATATCAGATAAGTTCATTTCATTGAGAAAAAAAGTACGGTGTCCTATATTGGACGCGGATGAAGCCGCAGGCAAAAGATAGTCCAATAATACACGTCTCGCTTTTTGTATAAGACAGTTTAATTATAGAATACAGAATGCCCACAATGAGAGACTATTTACACTTTAAATGTTTTGTTAATCATGTATAAGACTGTATATATGTATAACTATGTATAAGTCAACAATCTAGACTGTGTGAACCGAACCCGATTAAATTATATGTATTATGAAGCTTTCTAGTTAAGTTTGTGAGATTTTAATATGAGTGATCTAATATAATCTGTCGTCGGCGGTCGATGTGTTAACACTGAAATTTCATATGTTTATCGGCGCGTGAACAAGGGGTGACATACACGTATATTATTAATCTATTATCAGTGTCACCACCTATCATATTAGATTTGTAATCCGTGTTGAAACGGTAGTCGCATTTTTTTGTTCATATTATATTATCATTTAAATCGGTAAAGCTAATTACAAACGACAGTTTTGGAATGATTCCTTATTTTCTACAAATACTAAAAAAAAAATCATTTTTTTTATAAATAAAAAGGTCGACAGACAGATGGACTGATATGATGTTAGGTGGCTGATTCCATAGGACTGGCTATAGACTGGCTGATTTTGGCCAGCTTATTCTTGATAGTTATGTAATGTATATTGTAAAATTCTAAATATTAATTATGAATTTAGTGGATGCCTATAACATATTCAAATAACAATAACAATCTCCTATTTAAGTATATAATTCAAGTGTATTTTTATGTACTGTTAGCGTTGACCACGGACAGCTTGCCTTTGCATCATACGCGCTGCAGTTCATTTTTGAAAATCCGACAGGAACCTAGCATTTTTTTTCAAGATAAGTAAAAAGTATCCTATATGTTGATACAGGTAATAAACTATCTATATGCCAAATTTTATCTGATTAAATCGAGCCGTTTTTGCGCGATTGAGTAACAAACATACAAAGTAAACTTTTGTATTTATAATATTAAGATTAGGATTTAATGACATAAGTAATCTCTTACGGCTCCTTCGGAAGACGTAATATGAATTGATTATGGTAGGTAATCTTGTCGTGATATGACTGTCGATAACAGATAGAGTTGAATGATGAGAGATTCCCACTAAACAGGTGCAAACTGGTGCCAAACAGGTGTGACGCGGGTGCTGTGCTAGAAAAGGGGTGTGCGCGGTTGGGGGTGTATCGATGCAGTGGGTACTCATATAGCGGGGTAACGGTTAGCGGTCACCAATCGATCACGGTGCCACGCGGCGACGGCACCCGCGTCCCAGCTACGCGGATGTAACACCGTATCTAACTAAAACATGTTTGCGTTTGGTTGTAAACAAACAACAAACAATTTTGTCCCGTAATGTTTGATTGGGACGTTATTTGGTTGTTCTGGGAAGTTATCCGTTTACCTTTCAAAATTTGACTGCTTATAAATGTGTATTTCATAAATATATATAATTTTCAAATCAAATCATTTATTTATTTGTAACAAATAACAAAAAAGAGTAAAAAAAACAGTGACAGTAAGAAGAAAAAGTCATTAGTTACAAAAAGGTCCCTACTCAGTATTTGCTGACATATAATATGCCAGCACTGATCTTCCGCAGGAACCCTGCTTAACACACACACACAGCCATACACCAATGCATATGCTCCTTAAAAGTTAATTAATATAAATAAAATTAAAAAAAGAATTATTATTACTATTATTATTATTATCATCCTATTGCCAAAAACACAACTGCTTGTCAAAAATTAAAAAGGCCGAATAAATATATACGTAATATATACAGTTTCTTCTAGTTCTTCTATATTTTCTTCTAGTTAAATAAATTATAAGATATATTTCGCACTCACTTGGGAAGCCAGTCTAATGGCAGTAACCCTCACAGAAGACCATGCACCCGTGAAATGACAGCGAGTAGTTAGGGATGCCAGAGCCCATTTCCTACCTATTCCTTCCACTTAACGCTACTGTAGTGCACTTGTAGTAGGTATATGTAGCGTTGCTTGTGACATGGGCGACGCGCTAGTCACCTACCATAGAGTGGACTGTCAGCCTGTCTGCCAACCTTAACATAAAAAGGTCATATTCAGTTGTCTGTCTATAATGTTCTTTAATGTTTAAATAATTATAAAATCTTTCGGTAAATTTTGGTTTGTTACGCTTTCACGTTTGGTGCCTAATAGAATTTAAGTATATATTAAGGATATTATTAAAACATACAATTATTGAACCTCAATTGTTAAATTTTCAGTGATCGTTTCCCGTATTACAAGGCGAACGATGAGCGCTGGAAGAATTCCGTGCGACACAACCTCTCGATAAACCCTCACTTTAGGAAAGGCGCGAGAGCGTCTCAAGGAGCCGGACATTTGTGGTCTTTAGCAGCCAACGCCATAGATCTGTTACCCCTAAGGAACAACGCGGTTCCTCGCGAGAAGACTGGAGACATAGTTCAAGAGGCACACGTTATAGAATGTCCAAAGGTGTGTTATATTTCTATATTAATTGATAATAATGTGACATAATGCCAATCAATCATGATATAAGTATACCTACTACCTGATCCGGCAAACGTTGTTTTGCAAAACAACGAGCCCATCTAAGAGACCCTGTAATTTGTTAGTAAAGGGTATAAAAATTATAAATAAGACACGAAAGAATAAAGAACAGTCGTTTCAAAGAACAAACAAGCAAATTAAACGAGAAATCAATACAAATGAAATTAAAATTCGGCAAGAAATAATCTTACCCGAGAAAGTAATTAAGTATTATGTCTCAAGGGCGCAAAAAACATTTCTATTAAAATTAAAACAACAGTATCAGTGAAATAAATTAGTACAATCTAGACTTAATCTAGATTTTCTTAATCAAAACGTGAGCTGTTTTCGACTTGGTTGAATATTTCTAATTTCCCAAGTGAAGAAATATATCTTAATTTCCACAGCTGATGATCTCTATCTTGCCGGATAAAAATAAACATAGTAATAAAAGATGGGAAGTTATGAGTTCATTACGTAAACCCATCACTAATGAGTTATCCCAAGTTTATATTATAGCTTGATACAGCACGCCATTTTAACAATTATACCGTTATGCAGTTAGTAATAAAATATTGCTAAAAATTATAACTAAACCTATTCAAATTCGCCTCGTAACCATCTCGCTATTGATTGAGTTTTTTCATTTTAAATCATTTAAAATTCTGAGTAACTAATTTAATTTAATTTTAGTTTAGAATTATATTTTTAAATTTCGACGTGACATTCGTGACTGTCCGCTTCTGTCTGTTTCTCCGATAATTTCTTCTATACCACCTTACAGATTTTGATTTTGATGCACAGGTCTTCAGATATGTGAAAGACCTGTGCATCAAAATCTAAAAATCTAAGTCTATCTAATATCTAATCTATCTAATCTAAATCTATAGATTAGATAAGATAGATAATCTAATCTAATCTATAATGTACCGTATTCCGGTCACGAAACCGGAATACGGTACATTATATTAAGATAAGTTGCACGAAAATTGTTTAACAGAAGTATTAACTTTCTTTTTGTTTTTATATCTACTTAACTAGATGACCCGACAGTCGTTAGCCTGTCAATTTCGTTTAAAAATACAATCCAAGTTTTCCGTGGATTTTCCAAAAAAATTCTGTTGTACTCGTACATACAAATCTCGTCCTGACAATTACGAACACAACAAAAGAAAATAGCAAAATCTTCGTCATACATAGATATAGATATATATGTAATGGGTTTTTATTTACATATAGGCAAAAATGTAAATATTTTGTGACAGTTTTTTTTTTAATATTAACATTACAGGTCATAGTCTTAGACGAGGCGGCGATTGCTGCAGCCAGCATACTTCCCGATCAGGACATCTTTACAGGCAGCACAAGTGAGTCAGACATTCTTATTACCTACATACTAACCTACTTAGTAGAATTTTTATAAATATTTTTATGAATAAGTTTTTTTTTTTATTAGAGATGGGTTTGCTTATGGCCAACATCCAGCCGTGTAGCGAAGATGAAGCCTTGGAGCGAGCTCATCCAGAAATTGCCTATACACTCGAACTTTCAATATATTTGGGTTATATGAGCTCGGAGCAAGGAGTTCCAAACCTTGGCAAATTATAATTAATAACTTGTACTTTAATAAAGACAAAATTTAGCTTTTGTTTTAATAATTTTTTTGTTCACTTTCAGTGTTCCTAAATCCGGTGTCAACGGAGCAAGTAGTGAGAGAGTGTGGTCTCATCACAGCTGATTAATATTAATAATAAATTTAATATGTTGATAATAATGTGTCAATTTAGTATAAAATATTGTCAAATTGGAAGTTGGAAGGAAAATTTGAAGAAAAAAAAAAGAAATTGTAAAAGACGTCTTGTGAAGATTTGATGAATAAAATCAACAATTTGATTTATTTAGAAGTTATAATAATATCAAGTAGTTTTATATTATATCAAAATAATTTTCATTTTGTTACGTTGTTGGTTTATTTTAGTTAATTGATTGCGTGTAAAACTGTAAAACTGTAAAACTGTATTTATATCATAGTAAACTGTAAACTGTATTTATAACAGTGTAAACTGTATTTATATCATTCTAATAGTTACTTATGATAGTTACATATATATACTTACATAATAATATGTAAATTATATTAATTAATTTACATGTTTTAATGGCTAAAACTAAATTAAGTCGATTTAAAAGAAAATACGTAACTTAAGCGATACTTAAAATATATGTACCTTAAAATAAAGTAAAATAAATAAATACATTGCTATGCTACTGACGGCTACTGATATTATTTTTGTTCATATTTGCATTCGAGATTCCGTTAACATATTATTATCATATTTAATAATATTTTCTATATTTGTTTATTTATAACTTTAAATCGAGATTGAATAATAAAGTAAACCATTTTAAAACAGTAAAATAATATAACTGTCCACATAAGAAAGTAGCTGTAACATTAGAACATATTATTAGAAAATAAATTCAAATCTGTACTCTTTTGTGACTAAGTAGAAAAGTGTGACAAATTCCAGTACAACAAAATCACAAGACTTATTGAAATACTGGTGTAACTACAGATGTGTGTGAGAATAGAGTAGTCCATATAAAAGTTGACATACTTGACGATATTTTTTTTTACTGTCCAATTTTGGGAAAGTTATTGTTTAATGAACGCCCTTTACTACGTAAATGCGATTATAATTAGTTTATAATTAGTAAAGTAAACGAATAAAAGCGTATTTGTAATAAATACATTTTAAAAAAAACCTGGTTTTTATTATCAGTTTAGCTATATTTATTTATATTAGTCTAAGGGCCTCTTTCATCGAACTACAAGTAAAGTGTTGATTAGTTACTTTTAGAAATAATTTTATGGTTCATTAAATTATGCACTCGGTTTAGTGTATCCTTCGATAAGCGAATTTTTATTATTATTTTCTTTTTAATGTATGGGACATTTACCGTACAAACAAAGGTATTCAGCTAAATTATTCCTGGTGACAGGTGACTTTAAATGACGGCCTACTTGACAGACGGTGAAAGAGGCCCTTAGCATTGACTATTTTAAAGTGGTCTCAGCTACTCGAATTAAATGGCCACAAGAAAATGTGATGTCACTTATTAAATCCATGTCATGGATTTGGTATTACAAAAAGTATACTAAAAATATTGATAAAAAATAATCAATTAATAACTCGGTTCTTTATAATATTTTTAAATGATAAATTAAATCATACTGTATACAGGTATTGCGCGTTTGCATTGCATGCGGCATTTATTCACGGTTCAAAGGGTATCTATCTGAAAATTCCCGCCTGCGTGGGTAAACAACAAATATTTAATGTGGTTTTAATAGTTGTGCGCAATATTTTTAGCGTATGACAATTGAAACGTACTTGGTTACCTATATATAACTAGCTGGTGCTCGCGACTTCGTCCGCGTGGAATAGTTATTTTGGGAATCATTTGGGTATCTCGAACGGTTTTCGCAGCGCACGCAACGGAAGCCCTCAAAGATGAATAATTTTCCCCGTTTTTTCCACATTTTCGACTGTTTCTTCGCTCCTATTAGTTGCAACGTGATGTTATATAGCCTAAAGCCTTCCCCGATAAATGATCTATCCAACACAAAAAGAATTTTTCAATTCGAACCAGTAGTTCCTGAGATTAGCGCGTTCAAAAAAAAATTTTTTTCAGCTTTATAATATTAGTATAGATATATAATTAGTATAGATTAAATTAAGGGTTACATAGCATAATGATATGCTTGATAGTCGTTTTTTAGAGTTTGTGTTTTGTTAAATATTTGTTACTTAAATATATTATTTTGTTCTTTTGTTATGTATGGTTTGGTTTATTATTTTACTTTTTCATTAGTTTTATTTTGTAAAGAAAAAAAAAAAACAGAAAATGTCTACTTTTGTGTTCGTTTTTAATGCATGCTGAGTTAGCCTATAAGTGGAGTATACAATATCATAAAATAGTATTTAAATGTGAATAAGTGTATGGACTGTTGTATACTGTTTGGCTTCCTAATAAATAAAATAAAATAAATAAATGTGGAAGTCGCAAAATGTGCAGGTCGCAGTTTGTTGGAATGTGTTTCGATGTTACCAAATTGTAACATATAATTTAATAATCGAACTAAACTTAGAATTGTTAAAAAATCAAATCCAAATGAAAATTATGGGATTCGATTTTCTTTTCTCAGGGGTCCAAAGCTACTTTGTATCCAAGCTAGAATTTCACCCTGATTATTTCAATATTCTCGTAAGGAAGCTCAATGTCGCTCAACGAGCTATGGAAAGGGCTATGCTCGGGGTTACACTGCGAGATCGAATCAGAAATGAGGAGATCCGCAGACGTACGAAAGTTACCGACATAAGCCGGCGGATTAGTAAGTTGAAGTGGCAGTGGGCAGGGCACATAGTACGGAGAGCTGACGGCCGCTGGGGCCGGAAGGTTCTCGAGTGGAGGCCACGGACCAGCAAGCGCAGCGTAGGACGTCCACCCACAAGGTGGACAGACAACCTAATAAAGGCCGCGGGTCAGCGGTGGATCCAGGCTGCTTCTGACCGGTCCTATTGGAAAATTATGGGGGAGGCCTATGTCCAGCAGTGGACGTCCTACGGCTGAGATGATGATGATGATTTCAATATTTATACATAGCTCCTGCATAAACCAAGTAGTGTCTAATCTTGCGGTCACTGTATGTGATGTAAGTAATTCCGTAACAGAACGTAAGTGGGAACAGGTTAACCACATTTTGAGGTTATATAATATAATAACTAAGATGTATTAATAAGTTTGTATCTCAGTAACTATCAGGTCTGTAGACCAAATTTATCTCATATTACTTACTTATTGGCAATTTAATGCACTTTAATAACTTATAAGATAACTTTTACTTCTTTTTATGGGAAGTAAAAGTTTCTTCAATATGGGGAAATGTCTTTTATTAGGGGGTGATTACTGTCACTAGACGAGCTGCACAAAATTACTGCACAACGCAGTGAGCCCTGCCAGATCCAGACCAGAGTCAAATCATGAAACATCAACAAAGAAAAAGTTCTTTACCAAAGTTGGCGCTGCCGGGAATTGCATCCGGGACCCCTGAGACAGAGCGATAAAACAAGCACCTTAACCACTCGACCGAGGAGCTCGATATAATATTTTATTTAGCTTAGGTAGTCAAATGTAGATATATTGAGGAGATAAGTATTATTTGTTATAAATTGTTTAAAACATTTAATGTTTTATATAAAACACTCGTGTAAATATAATAAAGGTACATTGATTACTAAAAGGACCTGAACATCCTGTCGTTGAAAGCATTTTCCCCTGGGGGCTGGACAGTAAATTATCAGGAGCTGACCCGACCTGATAACAGATGGCCGCCACACCCACTCATTATCACGATATTATATACCTATGTTAAGTATCTACAATCCTTTCATTTAAAAAAATCTTTTATTAACACGCCATTAAAAGAAAAAAAGGTGTGCTGTTTTTATTTCGATACATAATTTTTGCCGTTCTTCTTTCAGCTATCAGGTTTGGTGGCGCACAGGTTGCGGTGGTGCGCTAATAGTATTTCTTAGCGTTGGATGTTAGCCGGCTAATATCATAACGTCTGGCAGGCTAACAGTGAACTTGATAGTAGGTGATCATCGTCACCCAAGGGCACTAAGAAGCACCAGGGGTTTATTGTCATTGACCAGGGGTGATGCAGCATGCGTTCGTGGATCTCATGTCATAATGCGAATGCTATAAAATATTCAAGAAATCCCGAGTGACAACGATTTTTTAATAATTTATCATTGTCTCAGCAGTTGTCGTCCAATTTTTCCATACTCCAATTGATTCAATAACGATGCGCGATGCTTTATCGGTATATTTTTAGAATTATACATTTTACGACCCTCAATAAAATCACGAGGACTAATTACTTAGTTAATTTTAATGCAGTGACAGTCTGAATTGATTTAAATGATGAAGGCTACTTAACTCCAACATTAAGTATCCAGGGTAATTAAGGTTAAGCCTACCAAACCCATGGTAGTAGACGAAATTTATAATACCGACTTTTATAAATTAATTCGTTTCGAGAAGAAATGTCTTAATATGTCCATGGGTGTGACAGAATAGTGTTACATAGAGTTTGACCCCATTATTTTTAAAGCACACATAAAATAAAAAATCTTCAGCTCTGTGGAATTTCAAGTCAATTCAAATCTTGGTTTCAACTAAACCTGCGTTTACCATTTTGGCAGCCAAGTGTATACAACCGACAGATGACAGTGACAGTGACAGATATCGATATTGACATATGAGAACTGTCACAGTTTAATACTGTCATAATATTTTCACGAGTATAAAAGTATTCTACAAGTTTGGTACATACATACTTCGACCATATAGCAGATTTTCACTTAAATTTCGAATAAGACATCAAATTTGTAACTTAATAAAGATTAAAATAATGTAAGTTGAAATACATTGCAAGCCACTTGTACCCACGAGTAAGGCGGGTCTGTACGTAAACTTTTTTCATTATCCCGGTATATAAGGGCTTATTGAAAATAACAATGTCGCAGGGGCTTTTGTTTTATTGTAAATTACTTGCTCCAAGTACTGGAGCACGCTTGTCTTCATAGTTAACTTGGAAACTTTCTAAAAATACTGAAAGTATACCTACGCTTTGTTCTCCGTTAAAAACTTTGTACGAGTAATGTGCGGGGCCGTAGTTAATGAAGAAAAAAAAAATGGTTTTCTATAACTTTAAAACCTTTGTATCAAACTGCTGATCTATTGTAAATAAATAGTTCAAAGATAATCAACTTCCACATGTTAAACCTTTTAACAAAAAATGGTTCTTTAATTTGATTTTTTTCCCTGAAAATTGGCTTTTTAATGATAGTCTCCTCACTTTTGACAAAATTCCCTCAACATTAATCGTACCATTTTCTATGAAGATCCGTCTAATGACAGGCGAGCCGCACGCATTCCGCCATTTAGCAAAAGGCATTAATTAACCCCTTTTATTGGGCTTGTTCACGTGAATACACAATTAACAACAGTGAAATATCCCTCATCAAATACCCAAATAAATTATGAATACAGAGAACTTTCCTTCTATATTATGTTAGCGAATCGACTCCGGCTTCGCACGGCTTTTTTCTGCAAATTATATATACAACCATATCAGTGGTTTAGAAACAGACGAACGATATGTTTTTTTGTGTTTTAACAAAAATGTGTGTTTTTTTAACGTGGTTTTTTGTATGAGGGTGGTTACTGCCGCCAAACGTACTGCCTTTACTTTTAAACCTTTACCCTCATAATCAGTTATCCTACTAAGGTAGGCAGCGCACTTGCCGATGGATAGGTTACTAATAGGGGACAGTAGCCAACTACCATCAAGTGTACCTACGCTACTTGCGGACCTTTACATAAAAAAGGTACAGTTACATAAAATAAAATAGCGTATATTACAAAAAAGGTTTTATTTAAATTCTGGATGCTTACCCTTACATGAAAGCTTCTTGAGTATTCCTGAGGAGTAGCTCATGACTGTTCAATAACTACTGTTGCATTTGAATTATTTTCTTCATTCGAATGCAAAAACAAATTTTTTGAATCTTCCAGAGAGGATGGAAGCTCAATATTCTTTGTCTCCGGTAAGGGATAGCAAAGGATAGCACCAAACATACCAAGAACACTAAGCAAGATAACCGCTGGGATATCGGAAAGGGCGTTTATTTGAGGAGCTATGGTCTGACCGAGTCTCGATAGGACCGACAAAAATCCAACGACAGAATTTCTAACAGAAGTTGGAAATAATTCGACACTGTACAGGTAAACAATGATGAATGACATAAAGAAGAAGCTGTTGCTACAGCACGCTATCGTCACTCTGGTGAAAGAGAAATCCAAAGGTATGACGAGCACTGTAATCAGAGACAAGCCAGAAAGTAAACTTGTGCTTATGAGGAATATTTTACGGTTTAAAACTCTCAAAAGAAATACACAAGCTATTGTCCCAGGTATTAATAGTGCACCGGATATAGCGAAATTTTTATGTATATCACCACTCATTTTGCCTATGTATTGTGCGACACCGTAATAACCAACTCCACATATAAAATATAATCCCGACATACATCCGAGGTCGACTGATAGCTTCCTATGACGAAATATATCTAAAAATTTGATTTTACTCCGACTAGTATTGTTGTGATGCGCCCGAAAGGATTCCATTTCTTCTCTGATATTTTCACATGGATTTTTGTTACTGAAAATAAATAAAAACATTTGTCTTAATATAAATACTCTGAGTTTACCTACCTTAAAAAATCAAATGCTAATATATATTACTCTGTAAATCTTATACATAATGAATTAATATTAATTACAATTTACAAAATCGCTTCATCGCATCAGTGGCTTCGTCCAAGTATTCATTGTCCATCAACCACTTAGGCGACTCCATAAACATGCATTTATAGCCAACTATAAAGAATACCGGTACGGAGAGAGCCAGTTGGAATTGGTCGCAGTCTCTCAGTAAATACGAAATACCAGCCACAGTTATTTGACTCAACGTTATGGGGAAATGATATAAGGCAGCAATGGTGTCTCTGTAACGAATGCCGCTGTACTCGACGCAAATCACAAAGGAGGTAACAATTGATCCACCAACACCGATGCCTTCTATCGATCTCATTATAGTGAACGCAGTTACCGTTGGCATCACGCTCACAAGACATCCAGCAGTTGCGAGAATCATGCAACATACCGTAAACATCGAAAGTCGACCGTATCTGAAAAATAAATAAATAAATACAGTGGAAACTAATATAAAATGGTTAGTACTGGTAAGATGCACAGCGTTACGCAGTCACTAAGTGGTACCAATTTGATTCACGAGAAAAGTTTATAATACTATTATTTCCGTAAATATTTTCCGCACATATATATTTTCTAATTGCTAAATGAGAAGACCTGAAATGATAGATGGACCAAAATTTATAATTTCTGACTTTTATTATTATTGCTTAACCCATAAGTAAGTAAGTTATAAAGAAACTATAATTATGAGCAGCCGTCGCTAATGCAAAAGGCCAAATATATAAAATACTAGATTTTTTTCTTGTAATTATTGAGTTAAATTTTGGTCGTCTAGAGAGTCTATCAGATTCTCAAGGCGGATACATTGAGGCATGATAAGTTGTTCCTTTGCTTTCACGCCATAATTAATCATAATAAAAACCATAATAAAAAAACTAGATTATTAGATTGGAAATTTACCTGTCTGATAAGAATCCGAAGACCAACGCTCCCACTAACAAGCCAGCATATCCTATACTCTGAGAAAAACTAATCAGCCATTCTCTTTCACAGTAGATACTGAACTTGGTCTGTATTGTAGTCTTAAAAACAGTTTTGTCCCACAAAGGAGTATCACATGGACACAATTTTTTTTCACTACTATTTTTCACTTCATTAACACAATAAAAATCCATTGGGGGCGACAGAAATACCACGTTCAAAACATGCCAGAATACTGGTATTTTACCGAGGAACATAAAAAAGAAGATATAATAATGATATCTGGTTAGTTTATCGAAATGTTTCTCAATAGGATTGTGGAGAATTGGATGTTTAACTTTAGATATTCTAATTGAAAATAATGTTTCCCTGTGTGATTTATTCCGAGCCATTTTGAAAGTAATCTAGTTGGCTTTGCATTTTGTGTAAAAAAAGACATAAGTAAGTAACTATAAAATACCTACCTATAAGAAATTATTTGTTTATTAAGCTAGCTGTTTATATCAATGAATAGATTTTATTAAGCTAGAAATCTAACATTACCAGCGAGAATATCCGACGGCAGTCACCTACCATCAAGTAGAGCCTCTGCCTGTCTAACGAACTTAACTTAAAAAAATAATACATACCATTAATTACAAATTATTTTTAATTTTTTATAGGAATTAGTGATTCCGAAACCAGATTTGTTCAAATAAACTAACTATGTATACGTATAATAAAAATAATTTCTTGCAATAAAAAAAATCATATTATATTTCGGAAGCGAAGGAAAATTATTCATTATTAAGTCCTCTTCAAACTCCGACCCAAAAATTTTATAATAATGCTTCAACAAAATAATGTTCCCCGCAAAGTTGTTATAAAAGACCCTTAAACAGACGAACTTTGTTTGTTACACGGTCCGAATAACAAAACTTGAAATCCCGACTCGCTACAAGATTTGATACCTTAAATAAATAGCTCCTGACGGATCATGGCGATTATCCATCATTCTCGACACTTCGTGGCGTTCCGTAAAAAATAAACACCGTTTTATATTTTCTTATTATGTTTATATTATTTATTTATTTATTTATTTATATGCACACGAACAACATGTCTCACTTAAAAAGAGAATAAAATTCTTTGGAGCTTAAACTTGTAGCACCTAATGCATTATGTTAATTTAAACCTTTTTTTTTTTTTTTTTTTTTTTTTTTTTTAGGAGGGGAAATGACATTTACGCACTATCCCTCGTCGACGGGGACAGTCGACGAGGGGGAGTGTGGGACTCGCCCGGTGAAGTGACTTATCACCGGGAATACCCACTAAAACCCCCCCGGTTCCACCATCAGCGGAGATGTGTGGGTCCAAGATCACAGCGAGGCCATTTCCTCGGATCCCCACTCACCGCTACGTCCGCTTGGGACTCATCTCGTGGCGAGTATCCGCCTCACGTTTTAATGTGGCGACTCAGGAATCCTGTGAGCCGCCACGCATCATTTTTAGGTGTTTCAGGACACCTGATGTCCCCGCCAGACGCCCTGAAATTTATCACGCAACGTGCGCCGCGGCGTACGCCCGGGCACGTCGGCCGACTCTTCGGCGCCTGAGTGGATCGGCCTGGGGGTCAATCTCACGGGACCGCTCATTCGCCTCTTTACCACTCAGGGCCGCTTCGCAGAAGGTCTTGACAGCATCCCAGCCGTCGAGGTTACTAATCATTGCTCTGACGACAGCGGGTAAGGACAAGTCCTGTCCCACGACTGCCATCAGAGCCGTCCTCTCATTTACCCAACCTGGGCACTCCGCCAGCGTATGGTCGGCTGTATCAATCGGCGCCCCACATTCATGGCAAGCAGTGGTCGGCTCCCTCCTCGCGATGTCGCACAGGTACTTTCCGAAACATCCATGCCCCGTAAGCACCTGTACGAGCCGGAAGGTGAGCGAGCCGGCCCGCCTGCTTACCCACTCCTTCAGAACCGGTGCGATCGCAGACGTGGTGCGGTACCCCCACCCCGGCTGCATTAACTCGTCGCGCCATCTCTCGAGTGCCTCGTTCTGAGCCTCACGTCTCCAGCGTACCACCTCTCCCGGGGGTGGACACACGCCGCGGGCCCTCGCATCCGCGATCTGGTAGTAGACCGCTGCGAGGACTTCGGCATCCAGCCCCCAGGGCAGTGTCCCCGCAATCACGCATGCCGCTCTCCACGAGGTGGTGCGATACGCTCTGATGACCCTATTCGCCATGACCCTCTGCGGTCGACGCAGTAGGGCCAAGTTATGAGCGGATAGGGAGTCGACCCAAATGGGCGCTCCATATAGGGCCATCGAGCGCACCACGCCCGCGAAGAGGCGGCGGCACCCTCCACTTGGCCCACCCAGGTTGGGCATTAGCCTAGTTAGGGCTAATGATGTCCTCACTAATTTGGGAGCCAGCTTCTTGAAGTGGTCCCTGAAGTTCCACCGGCTATCCAGAACGACGCCGAGATAATTCAACGTCGTTCCGATGCCGATGGAAACTCCGCCAACAATAATGCGGGCATCTGGCGGTGGCGCCTTGCGAGGTCTACAGAAGCAAATTGCTTCGGACTTTTCAAGGGCCACCGTCAAGCCCAGGCGCCGTATGCGCATCACCACCTGTGCGACTCCAGCGGTTGCCAGCACGGCCGCGCCGCGATACGTGTCCCCGCGGGCGGTAACAAGCGTGTCGTCCGCGTAACACGTGACGTCGACCCCACTAAGGGTAACGCCCCGCAGCACCCAGTCGTAGCCGATGTTCCACAAGAGCGGCCCAAGAACCGACCCCTGTGGGACACCGCACGACACTTCCCGTTGGCAGACTCCAACGCGTGTGGGGTATACAACCGACCGACCCGAGAGGTACTCGTCAACGAGTCGACGTAAGTATCCCGGGAAGGCATAGTACCCCATTGCCTCCAAGATAACTCTATGAGGGAGAGAGTTAAACGCGTTGGAGATGTCAAGGGACACCGCCAAGACGACCCCACCTTTCCCAATTTGTTCCTTAGCTATAGTCCTCACCCTGCCTATGGCGTCCACGGTGGATCTGCCCCTCCGGAAGCCAAACTGGTTATCGGCCAAGTTTGGCCCCGTCTCCTCGAGGTGCTGAGTGAGGCGAGCAGCGATGACTCGCTCAAACAGCTTACCCGCCTCATTCAGCAGGACTATGGGGCGATAAGCCGCTGGTGAGTCCACCGGTCGCCCAGGCTTACGGATGAGGACAAGCCTGCCCCGTTTCCATTCTCTGGGAAAGTGGCCACGCTTCACACAGGTGGTGAGTAGCGCACGAAATCTCTCGTCTAAACCGCCTTCCTTAAGAGCCAACACTAACGCCTTCCCCGGGATGCCGTCAGGACCGGGTGCTGTGTTCTTCGCACTTAGGCGGAGAACCGCCCTGTCAAGTTCACCCTCGGACACCTCGGGGGGATCCTCGAACGGGATAGGCTGCGTCGCGTGACCCTGTGCATGAAGAGCATCGCCCTCCGCCCTGGCAGGGAACAGATTCTCTACGACTCTCGCGAGCGTCTCCGTATCCATCGTAGACGACAGCGGAGGGGCCGCGGATCGAAGCTTGCTCATAACAAGCTTGTACGGCCTGCCCCATGGGTCTCGCTCAAGCGAGTTCACTAGCTCCTGCCAGGCGCGCTCCTTTGCTGCACCGATCTCCACTCTCAAAGTTTTTTTGGCCCCTTGGAAGGCGGCAAAAAGTCCGTTTATTATGGATGCGGATCTGTTACGACGACGAGCATGCGTATACTGGCGTCTAGCTTTCACACATGCCGCTCGGAGTTGTTGCAACTCCGGCGACCACCAGTACGCCTGCCGACGGGGCGGCAGATTTCCAGCGCGAGGCATGGCGACGTCACAGACGTTTGTCATTGCCTCGCGGAACCATTGCGCCTCAACATCAGCATCAGTTTCGTCCGGTTTCGAATTCCAAGATGCGACGAGGGACGCCTCTATGAGAGCGTCTCTCTCCAGCTTTTTGAGTGCCCACCTGGGCCCGATCTCCGAAGGGACACGCCTCGGGCTGTTCGGGTCAGTCGAGCGGGGGGAGATGGAGAACCGGATATACCGGTGGTCCGATAGAGTCTCAACCCCCTCCTCAACTACCCAGCCCTGAACGCGATGGGCCAGGGCGGGGCTCGCGAACGAGACGTCCACAACTGAGCCGCCTCGTAGCCGCACACACGTATTAGTCGTACCCCTGTTCAGCACACACATGTTGTTACTGGAGAGCCACGCCTCAAGAGCTGCGCCCCTCGCATCAGTGAGAGATGAACCCCACACCGTCGACTTCGCGTTCAGGTCTCCGGCTAAAAGCACCTGACGCGGACGACACTGGCTCAGAAGGATGTCTATTTCCGCCAAAAAGTCCTCGAAATCGGACAGCGGGCGATTTGGTGAGAAATAAACACTCACAAACGCAATGTTTCCGCACAAAGCAGCGACGAACCCTTGACCCTTATACGTTCGATCGACGGTGTGGGTTCCCTCTCCCGAGGCCAAAACAATGGCAACGATTCCGTCCCGGTCACCGATCCAGTTGTCACGATCGACGACCAGATACGGCTCCGAGACGATTGCCACCTGTATCCTCCACTGCGCCATTGTCTGGACCAGCAGGTCCTGGGCTCTGGCGCAGTGGTTGATATTCACCTGGAGACACCTTATGGACATACTAATTGGATGTCCATAGGTGCTCCATTTGTCCTGTCCGGTAGGCGGTCGGCGGTATCCTGGGACGGAGCCTCAGGACCCACCGACCTTCGTCTATTCAATTTTCGTTTGGGGGCCGAACACTTGGAACTCCCCAAACGGTGATTATGCCGTTTCCCGGCCTCGGCACAGATGACGCAGCGGGCTTCGGAGCGGCAGTCAGCAGCACGGTGGCCGTTCTGACCGCAACGGAAGCACTGCTGGCTTCTGTCAACTGCAGAAGTGCACTGCCCCCTGACGTGTCCGGATTCCAGACACCGGAAGCAGCGCAGCTCTCGGGGTAACAGGAGTTTCACCTTTGCTGCAGTCCACCCCACCAGCAATCTTTCGTCGATCACCTTCTTGGCGGCAGCTACCGGGCAAGCCGCCCAGGCCGTTCCCATGCCGAAACGCGAGAAACGGATGGCACCTACTTTGACCGATTCAACGGCGCATTCGCCAGTTTTGGCGATGGCCGCCGCCAATTCTTCGGAAGTGACGGAGTCGTCGAGCCCAGATACTAGCAACTCGGTCATCTTGACCGGTCTGGAGACTCTAACCGACTCCGCACTCAGCCTCTCTCTTAATTTGGCAGCCAACGCGTCCGCCTTCTTGTCCGGCTCGGCGCCGTGAACCTCCAGGATCGCGGCACCGGTTATCGCACGGCGGGAACGAACATACGGAATGTCCAGTTCCGCCAAACTGACCTTTTGTTTGGCCTCCGTAATAATGCCGCCGTAGGTCACCCCCTCCTCGGCAGCCCCTGGTTGTAGGGTTAGGACTACGGCCGCTGTCTTGGGTTGCTTCATCATCTTTGGGGTAAGCCGCTGGGGCCGTCTCGTTTTGGGAGTCGGAGTCCACTCCTTGTGCTTGCCCCCTTTGGCCACCGTGCTCCAAGTCCTATCCATGGAGGCGGGGGCGGGAGGGAGCGGACGCGGTTCTCGGCGGACCGATTGCTCGGTCACGGCCTTGCGTCCCCGCGTCGCTTTTCTCCGTCTGGCTTTTGTCGGTGCTGACTTTTTCGCCTTTTGCTCACTGGTCGCGGGTTCAAGTGGTACAGCGGAAGGACGAGGCGCCGTCCTCCTGGGTGCCGGTTGCGGAGGAGGTCCCTTTCGGGACGCCAGCGGAGGGCAAGGCTGCGGCTCCTTACTCATAAGCTCCTCCATCCTCACGTTCACCCTCTCGCTCAAGCATCTCAAGAGACGCGCCTCGTGCTCCTCGAGCATCGCTGGAGTGACGATGTGAGGAGTATCCGGCATCGGTTGGGGCTGCTGCTGCTGCAAACTGGCCTTAAAGTTAGCAAACTCCTTTCGGAGGTCCGCCATACCCGCTCTCAGTTGGGCGTTTTCGCGCCGCAGCGCCACAATTTCCTCTGTCACCGTCTGGTTAGACATTGCTTCGATGTCCCCCCGGACACATTGTACCGAGTCCTTAATAGTCTCAAGGTTGCCCGAGGCGAGGGCGGCCTTCTCAATGACCTCCAGGCTGGCCATCGCTCGCAATTTCAGTTGCGCCACGGTTGTTGCCTGGCGGGAGCGGGTGGCTCTAGCCTCTGAGGCAGAGGCGAGCACGTCCCGCTCCGCTTGCAACTTCATTTCCACCTCTTGGGATTTCACCAGGGCGGACTTGGCCTCAGCCAGTACAGCCCGGCCTCTCTTGCCATTTACTGGCTTGGTTTTTTCCGGCGTAGGGGCGTCGCTGTCGTCCGTCGATTCTGGTTCCGCTTGAGCGGGGGCATCCCTCTGCCTCTTGCACCAGAATCGTGTCATCCTCCTGCCCACACAGGGAGAGGAAGGGGTCGACCGCGTTTTGCCCCTGCCGGGCTCCACCCTTTCTTCGCCGGAAGCAGAACGGACAGTCCGCGCGCTGCCCGACGAGAAATCCTCTGACATTGAGTCAGGCCCACCGGTAGCATTCTCAGCTCCAGACGACCCGGGATCCATCGTCTGAAGCTCTTCCTGCCTGGCTTCACACCAGACGCAGGGGTGGTGCTTCTCACCACATTCGCAGTTGCCGGTAGCAGATTTCACATCAACCGGCCCGGACACCGGTTGACGCCGCTGGCGAGGCGGGTCGCATGCGCCGCTCGTAGCAGACTTCCCACTCGAGGGCCGAGCTACCCTCGAGCGCCCGGCGTTAGCGGGATCGCTCAACATACTTTTTTCCATATTAGACTTTTCCATCATTGTTTGGGAAGGGATGCCTACGGCCCTTTCCCAAGGGACCGTAAGAGCGCTTGAGACTGGGTCCCCCCCAGACATACAACCCATCGGCACGCTGGACCTTAAGTTTTAGGGTAATTTTTTATAGTGGTTTTCTTCCACGCGGCCCGACGCTCAGTGCGCCAGACCCCCGGCCCCGCAAAGTGCAAGGTTACGGGTTGCCCGACGGTGACATAAGCCACGCGCCGCGCCCGCGGTCCTACCGGACCGCCACTACGAGCCGAGGCTCCGCTGCCCCTAACGGGGCCGTAACAAAAAGCGCCGAAGCACTGTGACGCAGAGGCGCCTCCATCACCGGCCGGCCGGTATTAGCCGGTCTGTCCGTCATCCCGGCCCACGAGGGGTCTCCTAGCGACAACGTCTGGCTTCTTGAGCAAGAAGCCATAGCTTCGCCCTCGAGGTTATTTTTTTAGAGAGGTTTTCTTCCTCGCGGTCCAACGCTCAGTGCGCTGGACCCCCGACCCCACTCACTGTGGGGCTACGGGTTCATGTGGCTGTGCAATGCCCACCCTTAAAAAGACCAGGCAGCCACATGCCAGTTTTTGTCCACGCCGGCCGCAGCCGGTACCCCCCATATCTGGGGGGCGTTCCCCTATCCGCAACCTGGGGACGCGTCCGATGGCGGGACTGGAAACCGCACACGGATGTTAATTTAAACCTTAACAGAGTATAAATTGAAGTCGATTTCAGCGTCTGTCTGTATGGCCGCTAAGCCACGAAATAGATCAGATCAGATCACTATCAGTTAGGTTAGATCATTTTCCACGAAAAAGGAACTTAGGTACCTACCTACTTTAACTTTTTTCCTATTCCTTTTCTTTTTCATTTTTATAATTTTATGCATTCAAATCTGTGCAAAGTAATATAATTAATTATTAATTTATTATATTAATTATTTAATTAATATAGTTATTTAATTTTTAAAGTTTTTATATTATTATAGTGATTAAATTTATTGTAGTATTTAGAATTAGATTTTATTGTTATAATATTAAGAAAATAGTAATATAGTATGTATATAGTATTGATTAAATATACAATAATATGTTGAATGTTACGATGTATATATTAATTATAGTTTATTAATAATAAGATTAGGATAAAGATATACATATATAAATTTAAATAAACGTTAATTTATTATTCAATACTACACTGCATATTTTATTATTGATTTTATTATTAATATGTTATTGATCAATACGTCATTCCTATACGGTCCTAGGACTGTATAGGATATGGACGCTGAAAACTGTCTCACATCCGATAAAATATTTGGCTGAGACAGGACATGTCATAGTCATTGATTGATACGGTTTTAACTACCGCAAAATCCGCAGTTTTTTAAGCCGGGTTTCGTGCGTGTCTAATGTAAATTTTTTACCACAATTTATCTTTTCCTTTAATGTCTTCACCAGCGTCGTTTAAGTTACACATATTGGAGAAAATTTTAGTAACCCTTTCGCCATAGCCTTTTTTTAAATGTTAAGGTGTCTTTACATAAAAGGTATTGCCAATCATAGCAAGATTGAGGTGTCTTTACATAAAAATTATAGCAAGATTGAGGATTGAAGATTAGGTAGAGATATGTAATAAATGGCTGTGACATACATTATTTGCTTACCGAAACACAAAAGCAAACGTGCTATCGCGTAATCGTCTCGTACCGCGCGATGCATGCTGTATTGTGAACGAGTACGCCTACGAGACGACCCGTGTGCGAAGGCGCCAAGGCGATATTATTACATAATATTTTGTTAGCAAGGCGATATTATTGATTCCGAGAACATTTTGTAATACCTAGGATGTTACGCGTAGGAGATGTACAATCAAGTTTAGATTGTTTTTCAACTAAGTATTGTATATTGTAGAGCAAAACAATAACAAAGCCCTTAAGAGCAGGAAGTTAACATGTTTGCTCTCCATTATACACCGGAAGTTGACTGGAGAGTTTGTGAACTTTTCACAAATTTTATTGCTTGACAACAAGTTGGCAACGCCGAGTATGAGTCGTTTTCTGTGTTATTATGAAACAGTAAAAAGTGATTCCGTCATAATAAACAACTGCTTTTTAGTAATCTACTAAATTATTTTCTTATTTTATTAGCATTTTTTTCAACACTTAAAAAAAACTTAAACTTAAACTAACTTAACTTAATTTGAACTTTTAAACAGTTTTAACTTTTTAACAGTTTGTCTGCAGACAAACTTGGCATGATTGTCCCTTTGATAATTGGTGGCCACCATCGCCTGTCGATATGCCATTGCGCTTAATAAAGAAACAGATGGGGAAAGAATATGCTTTAGAATCTCTTACCATCTGAAATACATCTGAAAACATTTGGTGTTATTTCAAAGTGATATTTTTAAGAGGATGGTTACTGCCGTCTTTTAATGATTTTGGCTACGCATTACATTAATTAATATTAAATTCTTTAATGTCAATTAGCTCTTAATAACGCAAGACGATATAATTATATAGTACTAGCTGGTGCCCGCGACTTCGTCCGCGTTGAAAAAGTAATACATCGCCTGACATCGTTATTGTTATTATACTTAGCCATGAGTTAGTTTTCTTAATTTTAGGTACCCTATGTCCTTTCTGGTCTCCCAGACAACGTGTATGCAAAATTTCATGGTAATCGGTTCAGTAGTTTTTGCGTGAAAGAGTTACAAACATCCATACATACAATATACATCCATACAAACTTTCGCATTTAGTACTTATTATCAATGTAACTATAGTATGTAGTATTATTCGGAAATTAGTGTACCTATATATAAACTTACATTTTCCTTTCAAATGTGGTTATATTAATAAATTTCCATAAATAAGCATAGCCAAAATAACATCGAATCTCTAATATGTCTGGGGACATTTAGAATTCACTTTGAAGCACATCGTAGAGTCAATGTAGTCCGTCCAGAGTGCACCATCTTTAAATATTTTATCAAAGTCTATATTAAGAGAGTACGTTTTATATAAAACGGCCCCTAATTTGACCAACACCTTTCTCACTAGTGTTCGACGGCGTCTTTGATTGCACGAAGATTTTAGATTTTGTTCCTTTCTAGAACAGATAGAAGATCGACACGCTGACTCTTTTTACACATTTAATATTATGAAGTTTATAATCATTTCATCATCATCATCATCTCAGCCGTAGGACGTCCACTGCTGGACATAGGCCTCCCCCATAATTTTCCAATAGGACCGGTCAGAAGCAGCCTGGATCCACCGCTGACCCGCGGCCTTTATTAGGTTGTCTGTCCACCTTGTGGGTGGACGTCCTACGCTGCGCTTGCTGGTCTTCCGGCCCCAGCGGCCGTCGGCTCTCCGTTCTATATGCCCTGCCCACTGCCACTTCAATTTACTAATCCGCCGGCTTATGTCGGTAACTTTCGTACGTCTGCGGATCTCCTCCGCAGATTTATTATACTTTTTTTTTTAATTGTAGAGGCTGTTAATAAGGCTGTTTATTATACTGTTGGCACATTCAGATTATTGGAGACCACTAACCAATACTTAATTAAATCATATAAAAATTAAAACAAAAAATTCAAAGCCTCGACGCTCGAAGTTTGAATAAATGTTTTGACATCAGAAAAAAAGTCGCAAGCAAAGACGCCAACAACAGCTAGTAAATAATGAATCTTAATAATAACTGAGACTACTCTATCATTTTATCGTCAAACGTAAAATACTGAAAGTGAGTTCATGAAAGATATTAGGACGTTATATTGGCTGACAGACTCATGATTAATAACTATGAACAGCCCGTGAATGAAGTACGAGTGATTTATTGACGTGACTAAGTTAAGAAATAAGCATGTAACGTGTGAAATGTGGAAAGTATGAGCATGGAAACACACGTATTTGACTTGAAATTTTCTACGTGATCACAATAATTGGGATGGCGCAGAAGCGAAACTCGATTACCATATTTTTAATTTCTTCAAAATGTAAAAATAAAGCTCAGTATATTTTTAACCCTGCTGAGCCTGACCAAGCTTTGCTGCAGTGCGACTTCGTCCGCGTAATAAGTAATTTTATAAAATATAGCCTATTTTACTCGCTGATAATTAAGCTTTCTATAGGTGAAAGAATTTTCAAAATCGGTCCACAATTTTTGAGTTTATTCATTACAAACATACAAAAATACAAATCTTTTCTCTTTATAATATTAGTATAGATAATATTGTTTTTATATATAGACTAGCTCGTGCCCGCGAAAAAAGGAGATATATTTATTTATTATTTTCTTATGAGATTTATATGACAATACGTAAGAGCGAAAGGCCCGAGGGCCTAGTGCAAGTTTTACTCTATCAAACGCGTCGAATGCGTAAATGTCAATTTGTATGGGAATGAAGCAGCGCTACCTGGTGGCTAAAGTGTAGCACTACTTCATTCCCATTGACAAATTGACATTTACGCGTTCGACGCGTTTGATAGAGTAAAACTCGCACTAGGCCCTCTGTTGTCCGAAGTCAAAATTCGAATTCGGCGCAAAGATAGTCAATGTTCCGTTGTATCGTTCAGACTGCCTTATTACGAGAATACGATACGAAATGGTATCTAAAAAGTATCGAAATGTTAGTTTCCGTCTCTGTGTGCTAGAAGCGTCAAAGACTATTTCGATTTTCTCAAAACCGTAAAGATTCCATACTCAACAATTTAGTAACTGTGGTTGATACAAGATGATGGATCACCGACAAAATCTTCTTATATACGATCGACGACATTATGATATGTAATATAGTTTGAACATGGTTTGAACTTATTGAAGAGTTTAAATTTAATAGATTTCTATTTATAGTATATTAATTAGTATCGGCTTGAGAATATAATTATGATATTGATATTTTTTATTTTTCGCTTTTCATTTCAGAATATAATATAATAATTATAATTATGAAAATTGATTGAAATACATTCATGTGAAGACAAAACAATCAATCAAAAACAAAACATGTATAGTGTATAAACAAATCAGCCGTTTATACACTTTACATGTAATGGTATATAAGTTTGGTAAGTAAATAATAAATGTACAAATTATAAAATACTAGCTGGTGCCCGCGACTTCGTCCGCGTTCTGGATGAAAGGTACCCTATGTCCTTTTTGGAGTCCCAGACAACGTGTATGCAAAATTTACAACGCCATCTAGGGAATTCTGTTTGAAGCAATGTAGTACTCTAATTCATCTAATCTCACTTCGAATAATGGAAAAAGTCTGTTAACAGATGGCACTACATGTTAGTTATAGTTTATAAAATTACGTGTTAATAAAATTAAAGCTGCTGCCCGCGACTTCACCCGCGTAACTTAGTAAATTATGTACTTAAACCTTCCTCGAGAACCACTCTACCCATTAGTGAAAACCGCATTAAAATCCGTTGCGTAGTTTTAAAGATCTAAGCATACAAAGGGACATAGGGACAGAAAAAGCGACTTTGTTTTATACTATGTAGTGATATAAACTGTGCCATCACGACTCTGTATATAATATTTTGAATATTCTTTCACCTATAGAACTACATTATCAGCGAGTAACATATTATGCTATATTTTATAAAGTTACGCGGCCGAAGTCGCATGCAACAGCTAGTTATATTATAAATAAATAAGTTACTCTTACTGCCTATTCCACGTTTTAATTGAGAAAGGATATGAGCTATTTACATCGGCCATTTACGCGGACGAAACCGCGGGAATAGCCTTGTAAATATATATTTTGTGTTGCAATTTGAATTCAAAATAGTGCACATGTAACACGTCTGTTGCATTTACGTCACGTGTTGCTGCAGGCGAAATGCGTACTCGGTCCGGTGACCACTTTGCACTAATTTCGCTGGAATATTCTGAATTTCAGTCTGGAACTAGAATGCAAGAAAATCTATTAGCCACATGTGAAAATTGTTACAACAATGTTATGTTTGTTGTTACCCTATAGTATACAGAAGAGACATAATTATGTTCTGAGAACTGACCTCTACTTGTTTGAATAGATAATTACGAAGAAGAACTGTACTTAATTCTTAAGGCCACCATTCACGGGCACTCCATTCGGCAGCGCTCCACTCCACACGACATCGGTGGACGCCATCCATATTATTATCATACAAAATTAAAGTGATTTTTTACATTCACGATGAGCAAATGCATGAATTTGGAGTGATGTAGTGGAGCGCTGCTAAATGGAGTGCCCATGAATGGTGGCCTTTAGCAAGCAAGCAATTATTTCTGATTTTTAAATTGGAAAAAGTTCAGAAGTTCCGGTAGCCTGTCAAGAATCGAATCGAATATTAACAAAATAATGAACAAATTAAAAGTAACAGAAAATATTTAAAATATTAGAATTTATTTGAAATATCTATCTGGCTTTGTTTGTAACTGGACATGCAGTACAATGGCTGTACTTATCGTCTTATCTAACAAGTGGCTTCCGTAGTGGCCGGGCGTCCTATAACCGCCTCCAACAAACGCTTCTTGGACATATTTCATGAATAAAGGGATATCAGACTTCAGTGCCTGTCTTCTGAAACTAGAGTCTTTGTGTTGTAAATACTAGCGCAAGGTCCACTAGCAAATATAGCATCTATTGTTAGATTAAATAAGGTTCATTTTGGAAAACATCCGTTTATATTAAAATTTTATTGTTACAATACGATGGTCACAATTCAATACAAATGTAATTGCAGTATGAAATTATTTAGCCTAATAATTGACTATAAAAATTATAAATACATTCTTTAGTTAGAGTTTGGCAAGAATTCTGTAATTCTTGTCGGCCATAAAATTTATTTCCAAATTTTTTATTTTCAAAATATTTGGATATTTTAACAGTTTTTAAAACATTTATCATTGCGACTGTATAGTATTTTTTAAATTTTCGACATGTGACCTTAACCTTTACGATCCTAAAAATATATGTCATTATTCAGTGTTACGTGCAATATTCAACGCACGTTGTTTGTTTTTCTATATAATGCGTTTCACACGCGTTGAAGTAGAGAAAAAAAATTAGCCAAAACAGTTTCTAATGATAGTTATTTTATGTAGCTAAATTCATATCCACATATGGATTAATTTAATTTAATTTAATTTAAAAATTTCAAAAATTATCAACTTTTTTAACAAAAGAAATATAACTAGAAAGCTTTAAGCTCCGACTAGAAAACGATTTTAAAAACAACTATAATAATGCCGTTACAATTATTATTACAAAAACACATACATTATGATATACAAAATGGAAAATCCATGTTAAAGCCCCAAAGTCATGTAACTGGCTGACGACACGACACTGCAGTTTCTAACATACGTGATTTGGAAAAATTACTAAACTTTCTCTTGTAAGAAATGCAGTCTTTTTATAAGTTTTAAATTATAATTGAAGTACCTATATTATTTTATACAGTTGTTGTACATATAGATAATTCAATTAACATTTGAACTATATATCTATATGGCATACAAAACCTTTATATAATTTAATATATATAAAATTCTCGTGTCACAGTGTTTGTAACCAAACTCCTCCGAAACGGCTTGACCGACCGATTTATGTATAGGTATTCGATAGGTTTGAAAATAGGTCGTAAACTATTTTTTGTAGACCTAAGTGATAAGGGTGGCCCACCCCAATTTTTTTTTATTTTTTGGCAAAACAACGTTTGCCGGGTCTAACAATGTCTTTCAAAGTCTAATACCGCTCATTTTAGTACTACTGCGAATAGTAGCTACAACATTTTTAGTTTAATCAATAAGATTATATAAATTACTATATCTACTATACCTACTATATCTACTAGGTAAGCATGGTCCACCTTCGGCCGCATCTACACCTAACATCAAGTGAGATCGCGGCCAAGCGCTGCCTTGACTTATATAAAAAAAATAGGTGGTGCTCGCGACTTCGTCCGCGTGGAATAGTTATTTTGGGAATCATTTGGGTATCTCGAACGGTTTTCGCAGCGCACGCAACGGAAGCCCTCAAAGATGATTAATTTTCCGCGTTTTTTCCACATTTTCGACTGTTTCTTCGCTCCTATTAGTCGCAACGTGATGTTATATAGCCTAAAGCCTTCCGCGATAAATGATCTATCCAACACAAAAAGAATTTTTCAATTCGAACCAGAAGTTCCTGAGATTAGCGCGTTCAAACAAACAAACAAACAAACTCTTCAGCTTTATAATATTAGTATAGATATAAATTACTCATGTAGTTATGTATAAAATTTACTATATTAATTAATTTACATATTAATTAATTGAAATGTTGCAATACATATGTATAACACTGCACAGATACATACAAATAGTACACCATTGTGTTTTGGCGTTTTAATTACACGACGATCTGCAGCTCACAAATGGAACCTTTGTTAACTGCTCGATGAAACGAAAGCTCATAGAACGGACATGTTTGTACATTTACACATTCATAAAAATAATGTTCATTATGTCATGTCGTTCATGTCAAATATTTTAAATAAAGAACACCTATCATGGGGAGTCTTCAGCGAATTTCTCGCAGAGATATACCTACTACATATTTCGTTGGGAGTCTTACTCATTGAGAGTTGTCTGTCGGTACTATACAGACAGAAAAAATTATGATAATCATTCAAATTTATATAACTTCTTTGCTAATATATTTTTTTCTATTGTAATTATAATTTAAACCTGTAATTTGAGTGTAATGGCATGAGTCGTATCATCGTCTGGACTTATTACGTACCGATTACTTAACTGATCTAATATCATTTGTGTCGCATATTTACCATTTTAATAAGAGATCATATATGTATTATAAGAAAGTATATACCTACCAGAAATCTCCACTATACAGTATACATATCTATAGTACATGTTATATCATCTACTTATTAATCTCTGTCCTTCAGTAGCCATAATATAACCACGATGAGCCTCTAACAATGCTCCCCCGATCTTCTGGTATTAAGTTTCCGCAGTATAACAATGAAATATTTAGGACATGTCCTGAGTGCATAAGATGAGAGTGTAATTAAAATAATATTCAAATATTCTACTGCTTCCCTTTAAACAATTTTTAATTCTGAACAAAATTATTCTCTAATTTGATGGAAATCTTAACTTAATTTGGTATACTTGATATTTTTATTAAGAAAATTGCTTAAGAATAAATTTAAATAAAGAGTATAAATACACCTATGTTTTTTTTAAAACGGTATAATAGGATTGAGAAGAGTTAAGGCGACACTATACCAATTAGAGCAGTTACTTTTTTGTGTGGTCGTTAGGCAAAGTTGAAACAATGTCTCGTGAATTTGTTTCTTCTTGTTTCAACTATGAAAGCTAAGGAAATGTAATAGGCAAAAAGACTTTGTTCGTTGGTAGACTGGTTTCTGACTTTCGCGGACATCTTCCACTCGCTTTGTTTAATACTTAATACAGAACTCCATCTAGAAATACCAGTGTGTGTGAGTGCGTTTTGCGTGTGCGCGTGCGTGTGTGTGTTTGTGTCAGAGCCAATTTTCCTGTCCCTTCTTAACTCCTTATCCTTAATTTACCTACATATGTAACAAATCTTTGATTAAACGCTAATTGTATCACTCAGCTCACAATGTGACAGAACAATACGTTCATAGAATATGATCATTCGTCGCGATTACACGTCACAGTTAGATAGATATGGGATCTAATACGAAGGATGCTATTGTTGCATACTATATGAATAATCTGTGCATCTCTACTTATAGCATTTTTAATAATACACCAAATATAATTCGATCTCTCAAGTAAGGTTCCTATACTGCATTATGGCGGTAGACAACCTTATATAATAAAAAAATCCTATTTTTGATTCCATTTGAAAATAATTGGTAATTGGATATTCGAGTTCATCAAAGACTCAAGTAACATTAGGGAATTCAAATTAGTCCCGATCCTGCAAGAAATTATATTCAGATATCTTAATGACCTTTAGCGCGATAGAAACGCCTCAATAAAACTTTGCAGGTTACACCCGCTTCTCGTTATGACGCAGACAACTTCGTCTTCCCAGAATATCTAGAATACGGTATTGCGGTTCCCACGCGGTAAGCTCAAAACGCAGTTCCTTGAGGTGGTCTGTGCTTGTAACGATATCTATAGAAGCATATCTAATGTATTTTAATTTTCCTTTATATCTGCTAGTAATCGGTGAATGGGATACATAAAACTATATAACTAAATATTTTGATGATACATATCCTATAATTATGAGAGATGATAATAATGATCAAAACACTTATGTATTAAATAATTTTATCTCTCTTCTTTACATTGGACTAGATTAAGTAGACTAGACTAGACTCTAACGTAGAGCTCTATTTTAATTAGCAAATCCATATTATAGAAAAAACACACATACTTCAAGTTGTTTGAAACATATTTATTATAATGGAAATGTACATCCTTTGTTGTAGAATTTTATTGTCTATTGTCGATACGCTTCCTCTCTGTATAGGGAAATGAGTATTATTTTTCCTTTTACATATCTTAGACAATATTTGTTTTATCCGGTAAACTTTCCGTTATAGAGGGTTTATTAATAAGAATTGCATGGGAAAAATATTTCAAAACAAAAAGACAGATACTTAAGTAGCAGAGAACATTGCTTTCTTTAATTATTTACTGGTATTCCATTAGTAAAACAGAAAGCCAACGTGAAATAATGCTTTAGTGAGTAAGTTTTTTTTTTCTAGTTTCAAGTTTCAAGTTGGCAGCCCATTTACATCTTTTTTAGTAACACCTACCATGAAATGGGTCGTCAGTTTTTCTGCAGACTAAAAAAGTTATCAAAAAGTTATAAAAAAGCTGCATTGACATGAAAAGGCTTTTCAGTTATTTTAATACTACACAATTCAATAAAAATAATTAAAAAATATATAATCGAAAATTAATATAAAAGTATTACATACCTACCTATCCTTATTTTAAGCGTAGTCCACTCGGCAATTTACCCTCAAATAAACCATCACTGACCCATGCAAAAAAGTGTGCCAACAATTGAAACAAAACCCACAAATTGTAAACATTAACAAAAAGGTCTCCAGTACTACAGTAACTTCCAACAATAACAGCAGTGTTAAGCCGTTGCGGTGCGAAACAATAAAATATACGCGACAGTCCCACACTTGGCGTGTGGCCATGAAAACTGCGGGAAAAAAGTCACGTATGATCCAAATGAATTAAAAGAAAAATATTAAAAATAACAACTTCTTGTCAAATAAATTTTAATTTTGTCTATGATTTTCTTCTTCTTATTTCTGGTATTCACAAGATATATTTTAAATAAATAACATAATGCAATTATTCTTATATTTCTAGGAATAGAAGTCGAACCGACCAGGCCATCTGGCGACAGTTACCAACATCATACAGAATATCGTTGTGAAATTACTGCAATTGAGCTGTGTTGTGTTTCGATGAGTGAATAAGTCGTGAACACGTTCAAAGTTGATATTAGTTTTAATTACATATTGTTTACACTCTCTACTTCGGGTAAATTAATTAAACCACTTTATGTAGAGTCCCATTACTTTTATTGACCGACCGATAAATCAGAACTACAATTCCAACTATAACTATAAGATGTGCAGACATACGACATCGACCTCTCTTCGCGTCGGCATTTGTTCAACTAACAGACTGACTCATATACTTTCAATATCATACCTGAATGAATGAACAAAATGAATGAATCTGAACGAATGAATGAATCTTTTTGAAACACCACAGTAATGTCAACGAACATTATTGTAATGTCACAGAGTACTTTACTATACTTCCGTCGACATAAATAGCAAATGCTAACAATATTATTTAATTTTGTATCCTTTACATACTTCTGCAATGAATGAAAGTCCTGAATGAAAATTTATCAAATGTTGCTGATTTCATGGCCACATAAAAGAAGGTTGCGTAATGAAAAAAGTAGTTCCCGTTTCGGACGCGTCTGGACGCGTTGGTTGCGGGTAACGACCAATTTCACTACTATTTCACACTTCCACTCTTAACTTGGATACGACGTTTAGCGGTTTCTTTTATCCCTTAATTTAGTATGTTTAACTGTGTAAATAACTGTACATTGAGAGAACTTCTTTACAGCCACATTAAATTATTTTGTCAGTGACAGATTGTCAGGTAAGGATCGGAGATGATCGCGCAGCGAAGACAGCATACTTCGGGAAACCTGATGACCGTAGGCCCGTGGGGCGCCCTAAGTACCGTTGGGAGGACGAGGTGCAGAGAGACCTGCGCGAGCTAGTAACAGCTGACTGGCGCGAGATAGCTCTGGACCGGGATCGCTGGAGACTTGTGGAGACTTGTGACACACGACTGGAGTTTACTCCTTACAAACGATTATAAAATTTAAATTTTCACAATTTTTCTTGATATTTAAAAAAGAAAAAATAACATTTTTCTTTTTTAAATAACATTGTGTAGATGGCGCCATATCTTGTGAAACTTTCTAAAATATAAAACGTAACTATAACGCATAACATAACGCATTTGTGTGACAATCACCCATCTCTTATAAAAAATAATAATATGATTTTACTCCCATAAATTTTCATACCACGAGCTTAATATAATGTATATATGCAAATCTATATTTAAGGAGTAATCTCCAAAAAATGTATATTATGTCGTCGACATATAACGAATTAAACGTAAAGAAAAAGTGCAAGTATAATATTACAATTCTATAAAAAATATTTGTATCTGTTGGTTTGAAGAATTTCAACATGCAAAACATCTAGCGAAATAGTTTATAAGGCCACTTAAGTAAATGTTCAATTGAAATAATATGCTATTAATTGATTAAAGATTGAAGTGGGAAATGGGAGTAGGTGCTTTCATTCCTTAGCGGTGTCAACAGAGCGTTCCGAACTAAGTCGACGGAAAACATCGCTAAAGTGCATTCTCATAGTTCACTCTCTTCATCTTTTGTTTTAAGTACGAACAGAACAGCTGTCGGTTGTTCCACGCGCCCTCTCTTCAATTACAATTTAGCGCTAAGAAGTTTTTCAAGGAATTATTTTTAATTCGTCTAATTGCAAAAACTTACATAATTGATTCATTTGATAGCTACTACTGAGGCATTTTTTTAAATTAATGATTAACTATACCAATTACATAATTGATATATTGCTGAATATGTACGTGTATAACTGTACATACACGGTTCTAGGCACACAAATGCAATCAAACTACCCCTCGCTTTATTAAAATATTGACTTGTGAAAATATCGAATTTATAAAATCATGCGTCGAAGCGTATAAAATCACACATTTCATATGTAAGTAAATTTGCAAAGCAATATTAAAAAAAAAAACATAAATTGAGGTTATAGCTTGGAACACCGGCAGATGTTTATAAAACCGGCTTCTCTATAGGTACCAACTTCATACAAAATCTAGATAATGGCCTAGATTTTTGCAATTTCTATTATCTCTCAGTGTATTTCATATATTTACTTTATGGGAGCGGTGAAAAATGAACGCACTCTGGCCGTTTTTGTATCCACAATTTGGCGCACATTACTTACGGCCTGTCCGATGCAGCTGCATCCGCGCAACAATCAAAAATGTTGAGTTTTGGTTAAAAATTCTCACATAACATTTTACAATTTTGCGTGAAAACGTTAATGGGAAAACGTCGGCAGTGACAAACGGCAGCCGACTGAGGCCGAAATATGCCGAAATATGCCGAGTGGCCGATGCAAATTGATTCGAATGCGCTTCCCCTATACTATACAAAGAATCGATTACTGTCAATGGAAGTGACTATAAACAACCCAATAAAAATCTTCCTAGCCTTCACTAGGAGGCTCGTGATACGAGAAGATTCTTTGGATTTTGTTTGAAAATATTAGAAATACTTAAACAACATACGAGTTTTCCTAAGATATTTTTCTCTATTAATTATTTTTTTCTCTATTAATCTTGCAATTTATTGCTTATTATCTATTTTTTTATTTTTTTATTTATTTAAAATAAAATAAAAGATAAAAAATTACGTGTTCCATTGTTTGACGCCAATGAACTCCTAAACTACTGAACCGATTCTGATAAAACTTCTTAACTATGTATAATTTGGTCCAACTTAAAAGATTGAATTTGGATTGAATAGTTTTTATTTCGCCCGAAGCCAGGAGCGTGTAGCTACTTTATTTATAATTTTAACAATTTTTATTACTTTTATTCGATATTTTTATGAACCATGAATTAAATTGGTTATTTACATTTAAATCATAATAAAATCATTAATAGTTATTATGTATTTAGGTACATCCAGTTTAACTACGTTTGCAATGCGTTCCACACTGAATTTATTACCACTGTTGCCACTCATAATAGCTTTAAAGTGAACGTACGTTATTAAATAATTCACAATGGTCACAATTTTGCTTTGTAAAGTGTTGATAATATCGTATTTACAGCAAACATTATAGACATATATTTGTACCTATTTGCTGTAAATTCGCATAGTCCTACTTAATAGAATTGGTAAAAGTTCGTACAATTTATATAATTATGAATTTACTAGCGACTCGCCCACTGAATGTACTGGGCTTTTCAAATAGTCCATCAATCTTCACAAAGCAAGCTCATAGAGTTATAATGCGACCGTTGCTTCAAGATTTTTAACAATACTTTTACTTATATTTTTCTTGATTTAAAAATTTCAAATGTTGATTATCTATTTGTATTTTGTACTAGCTGGCGCCCGCGAGTTCGACCGCGTGAATAAAGTAGCTTATCCTGTGTCCCGTACGTCTAAATGTTTATTTACAAAGTTTCATAAAAATCAGTTAATTCGTTTAAGAGTTATGGAGGAACATACATACATACAATACCTACACTTACAGATTTAATATTAGTATTGATTATGTATAGTATTTTGTTTCAGTACTGTACCTATGTATCTATTTTGTTTAATATTTATTTTTTGTGTGGAAAAGTCTTTAAATATTATATTTATGTATATTGAAAAAATATGTATAATGACTGTTTGTTTCGTGAAAAAAGAGAAAAAGAAATTAAATCATCCACTCGCCCAACTAGAAGAAGTAACGAGAAACAACAAGTAGGAAGTTTGAACAGTTTAAGAGTTTTGAAATAACAAAGGAATTGCTATAAGGTTTCAAAGAATATAAAAATGCGAGATATATGCAGATGGTGTGAGGCTCTTGACGACTACACAAAGTAAAGGAAATAGCATGTGAACGTAGTAACTCTCGATGTCTATTTATAATACTAAACTACTTGTTAGAGATAACCTAAGATAACCATCAGGTTATCTCCAACAAGTAAAAGTAAAGTAAAAGTAAAGTAAAGTAAAGTAAGTAAGTAAAGTATGCCTTTACTTTACTTTACTTAACAACGCATTACACACCGCTGTATAACCATATTTCATGTTAATGATAAATATCTAATAATATTGTATATTTATTATCTAAATGAAATATTACAAATAAAAAGTGAATAGCTGTCTCATGTCTCCGAGTCATTTACATAATTAAAAGTTTATAAATTACTAGCGACCCGCTCCCGGTTTCGCCTGGGGTGCAATTTTTTTTATATAAAAATCTTCCCCTTTATCTCTCCTTCTTCTATATGTGAAAACCAAATTAAAATCAGTCTACCCATTTTCGAGTTTTTGAAGCGTACACAAACTATTGAATGCTAAGTTCTACAACCAAAGCCTTACGATCTAAGACATCGTATTTTTTTAAGTCTAATTTGATTAAAAAAATGTTTTTCAAATCTTTATATAGCGAAAGGATACGGCGTCACGACAGAGTCTTTTGAAGCGATTCAAACGGAATGCTAAAGTCTGTGCTTAGAAATATTTGACATTCACTACAAACATTCAAACATTAAACGAAAAGAAACCTTAAGTTAAAGTAGGAAGTGTGTTTAGCCTTTTCCAACAGGAGTCTAATAAATTTGCAGGCGCAGCACCCTGAGGCTGAATGAGAATGGCACGGCAAACGTGAGAAGTCGAGTTTAGGTTTGCCCCGCAACTTGTATTTCTTTTTATTTAAATTTCGAATGTGGATTTGAAAACCTAACTTTGAGCTTTGAGTTGCTTTACGCTTGTAACATCCATCTTAAAATTAAACTTAAAGCTAGTTCGCACTCGGCTAGTAATTTAGTTGAGTAGCAAGTAATTTAGAAACTAAACGTGAGTTAGTCGAGTAGATGTATCATTATCAGCCTGTGTCTCTCCACTGCTGAATGTAGGCCTCTCCCAAAGCACGGTTTTCTGTTTTTCTTGCGAAGCCCTTTAGGTCATCTGTCCATCCAATTCGTGGCCTCCATTCGAGAACTTTCCTACCCCATCGGTTATTCGCTCTGTAAAAGATTTGATCGATCCATTGCTACTTCAACTAGCTAATTCTCTTGACTATTTCTACAACCTTAGTTCTTTGGCGAATTTCAGAATTTCTAATCCTATCAATTGAAGAAACTCGCTCGTTAGTAAGTAATTTAGTCGAGTCATTCCATTTTGTTCTATTTCTTCGGGCGAGTAGCGCTTTAAAGGTAGAAGCAACTTTAAAATTTGTTTCTAAATATGTACAAAATCAATGCTTTTGGAATGTTAAGTCTCCACGATATAAAAATCTTTTTTTTACTTATCAAACAAATTTGTTCATCCATTTTTTCAAAAATAGGTCTGTTGCGTTGCAGCCCGTTTATCGTGCAATACACCACTCACTTGTGTACTGTACTCGGCCGTAATGCGAACGATTTTTGGGCAATAGCGGGTAGTTTAGCTACTAAATTTCTCGTCACTATACTAAATTAGTAGTCCGAACAAGCCTTAACAGACTAGTAATTCGGTAATAACTTTTCCAATTAGTTGATGCTCAAATACAATCTCGCATCTACATATCCAAATTCAGATTGCAGAATTTAATACTTGTTTCAGACATGATTATTGAAACAATAATTATACTTATCCATACTCATATTCACATTATAATAAGCAGTCAAATCTAATGAAAATACTAATATTAAATCTCATTATATGTTTTTTACGCTAGATATCATATACACTTTTTGATTGTTATTCGATCGTTACATAAAAAAATTTAGCTCCCATAGGATATGATATAATCTTTTACATTTAAGACGTGTCCGAACAAGTTAATTTACATATCAAAATTAATAATACTACAAAAAGTAAAAATTTTTTTTTCTTCTTCTTAAAATAGACAAAATGTAAAAATTACTTTACGATAAAGACGGACAACTAGCTTACGACATCTGAGCTCCGGAGATAAAGCGATCCTTTAGAAAAGTAGATTTCGCTCACATTCATCACTGTGTCTAGATCTTGCCTCGCCACAAATGATCTAGAACGAATTAAGGCTTTGTGCAGTTGAGTTACGTATTTTATAGACGTTAATTTGATTTCATCTATCTTTCATTTTGTACCATTATTTTTTTTTTGAGAATTAAAAAAATACTTAATTGATTTTAAAGAATTAAATTAAAAAATTCAATACATGGAAACACTAGCTGTGCCATAATGTTGTATGCTCGGTTTTCTTCGTACGTTGAGTTAACGTATGCTTGGTATTTCGGTATTCGTTTTGTGTTACTGCAAGTGAAAATTAAAGTAAAAAAGGTAAAGCCGTTTAAAATTAAAATCGGACCCAAAGTAATAAGTTTCTAGACGAAAATTCACAAAAGAAAACTGCCTCTGAGGTCGATATCTACAATTATATATTGTAGAATTATTAATTATCTGCAATAATAGTAGTACTATCTAAAATCCCTAGATGAATGAAGATATCCATAAAACATACTCATTATTATTTTACTAAAAAATAAATATAATGTGAAATAAATTCTGTTATAAGAAATTTTACCACAATAATGTTATTATTAAGAAACAAGAAAAAACATATACGAAATTGAAGTATTTCTTGAAGAATGTAATGTAAACTTAGCTGTATTTACAAATCATTCGTAGAAAAAAAATCAAGCCAAAAACGTCATTGTAATAATAAGAGACATGTTTTGGTATATTTTATTCATGACTTGCGTTTATTCTGCCATCTATATCCCAATATGGTGACGAGAAGAAATCCGCTGTTTCCTTTTTTCTCCGCATCTGCATTACTTTTTGTCTTTTTCAATATTCTTTGTGATTCGATCTCGATGATAACGGGCCAAATGTTTTATTCATTGGAAGAGGTCAAGTGATACACGTATGCCAAAAAAATATAATATCAGCCCGAGGGCGACTTGTGTTGTGACAAGAATATCTAGTTAAAGAAATACTTTTTTTATTCAGTTATTATTTGGTATAAATAAGGCACACAAATATAGTTCCGCCTCATAGTAAAACTGAATCTTCTCTAGATCAAAATACATGTTTTGAAAATGTAAAAAAAATTATACATTTTTTTTAAAACCACCTTCTGTTATTTCGTAAAGTAAGGGGTATTAGAGCCTAATCCCCTCCTTAGTCCTATCACGGTTAGTGCATCACTTGCAATACCTATGACAATTACAGAAACATGACAGTAGCCTCCTAACATGATCGGCTTACTACCCATTAGAAAAAAACCCTTTATATAAATATATTCACACACAGCACCATCTAGTTCCAAAGTAAGCAACTTAATGCTTGTATTATGGATACCAGACAGTTGATATACTACATATATTACTTCTTTTTTTGTAAATACATACATATTATAAATACAAAACATCCATGACTCAGGTACGAGTGCAGAGGTAAAATGTTAACACATAAACATTTGCCCCTAGCGGGATTCGAACTCGCGACCGTTTGGTTAACAGCTAGAATTACTAGCCACTAGACCAAACGTGTCGCCGTTCCTAATTATTTATCATTAATACTCTACGAATAAATACAAATAAATATATTGAGGTTGCCCTAAAGTCTGATGTGATGTAAAAGCGCGTTTAGGAATTATAAAGTGACTCACCAGCCACTTGCTATGGTTTTACAGTTGTCTTCTGTAAATCACAATACAGATACAAATACAATAATTCTGTACAAATACGACGATTTTTTTTGTTATGTTTTTAAAGTCAAACGAAAGTTCTTCAAAGATCCAAGTACAGGCACTTTGCAAAGTTTACTACTTTACTACTTCATAGTACAAATATTAACTGGAATTGCAGCCATGGATGCAAACGGATCAAGTTTAAGTCGTTAACAGTCAAGTTCGGTGAGAGCGTCCCAAACAATCACTCAATAACTACAATACGGAAGTTGCTGGAAATTGTATGAGACTTGCTGGAAGTCATAGATGTTTTGTATTTATAATGTATGTATTTACAAAAAAAGAAGTAATGTATGGTATCCATAATACAAGCATTAAGTTGCTTACTTTTGTAACTAGATGGTGCTGTGTGGAATGTGTGAATATATTTATTTATTTAATATATTTATTTATATGTTACTACTACAGCGCCGTGGAAGTATTTCTATAAACGGTAAGATAATTGATTTAGTGTTCGTCCTTAATGATAATGTGGGATTTCCATTTATAACGGTTTATGATAATTTTATCAAACAGTTATGACTTAACGGTCTTTAAAGCAACCACGGCTCTAGTTTGATCTCTTAAATAAGGGTGAAATCTAGTTATCGCACCCTGAGGCACGGGTTGGCGCATTAAATTGCTGAGAAAATTAATTAAACCAGTAGTTGGGTAATCTTAAATATTGCCATTATAGTTTACTGACTTTTTCCTCGTTCTACCAGTTTCAGGAAATCATATACAGTTTGATTTTATAGGTATAAGTCCTTTGGCAATGCACGGGATATTTCATTTCCTTTAAAATTGTAATTTTCCGCTGTATAAAAAGACTTAATTATGGGAAGCTAGTAATAAAAGCTATTTTTTTTATAAGATAGTTAATAAAAAAATTATGGGAAAAAAATACGCAAGAAAACAACGTTTTCATTTTTGTTAAAAATAATCCGTAACCCTTGTCTGTAAAATACCCAAATGTTTTATATGCTCGACAGCACAAAACGCTGAAAGTATAATTTTCTACTACCGGAACTCACTCTTAACTCACTAATGGTGAACAACAATTGCTTTTATAAAATTCAATAGCTAATCATCGAACTGCCCCGCAGCTTTGCAAGTACAAAGGTAAAATGTTAACACATAAACATTTGCCCCTAGCGGGATTCGAACCCGCGACCGTTTGGTTAACAGCTACGGTTACTAGCCACTAGACCAAACGTGTCGTCATACCTTTCTGAATTGGAAACAAATTTATGTGTCTTTTATAAGATTCAGTTCGGAGAGTGTGCTCAGGAGCTACATAAGCTCATACCGCCTTCCCCTTTCTTCCATCGGATATACAGACGTACAAATGATTACCATCCTCATCTTGTCGAAATCGCATATGTTCAGACCAAGCGCTTTAAAAAATTATTTATAATGCGCACTGCCAAGGTTTAGAACTCTCTGCCGGCATCTGTGTTTCCGAGCTTATTCGAGTGAATAGGCATTTTCTGGGTGAGCTCTCTCCATCATTGGCCTCATCTTAGCTACACAGCTGGATGTTGGCCAAGAGCAAACTCATCTCTAATAAAAAAAAACATATATGTACGTCAATAACCTCAAAATATATGTACATATAAACTATTCCATGGGGACAATTGGTAGGTTCACAACGTAATTCTCCCTCATTTCGTGGCGTCATTTGTCAAGGCAGCATTAAGACACCGAGTGAAAGGCCCAAATGACGCATGTCGCATACTTTACACGCGCCCCCTTGAGTGACTGTGCATGCCTTGCCTTACGGATTATTTTATATTGATGTCAGGGTAGCACTGACGACACATTTATTTGACTCAAAGTGAAGCATCCAAAGACAGTTCTTAGTGCGAACACAGTTTTTACTAAGTTTGGCTACAAGGTTTTGCTGTATTTAGAATAAACTCTAAATTTAAAGGATTCAAAAACCATTGAGACTAAAAATTATAATAAGGATTCTTAAAGATTTTACTAATAATTTCTCAATTTGTTTTTTTTTAAAGTAAATAGTGATTCAAATTAATATTATAAATGCCAAAGTGAGCTTTTTGGTCTTAACTATTCAACAGATCATCATGAAACTTTGCATACACATTTTTAGGTACACAAGTACACAAAATAGATGTTTTTTTAAAAAATAAAAAATAAAAAACAAAACAAAACTAATAGGAAAATAAAACAAAACTATTAGACAATTCCTATGCCGTCTATATTTAAACGAGTTGTATAGTTCTTACACATACAGTCTGCGAGCGGTAAAAGCATTTTGGAGTAGTTATACAACATGTACGATTGTCTGTGTCCGTTAACGTCTATTTATTAACGTGTAAAAATTTAAGTAAGTGTATATTAATTTTATTTGTAAAAAAATTAAAATGTATAGAAATTTTAACCTGTATGAAAACTTAAAATATTGCTATCTACCATGAAGATTAATTCTAAATATTGGGTATATTTGGTATTTAAAAATTTAGATTTTGCCCGAGACCTTAACCCCCATTTTCTTAGGTATTTACACATTTTTATCTAAATTAAAATTAAAATGTGTTTTAATCTAAATTTTAACTTTATTCTGAGAAATCAAACTCTAATTTTCATCAATGTTCTGGAAATAAATATTTAAATTTCTAAAAAATATATAATTCTAATTTGTATTAAGTTTAGATTATAACACGGATGCACCTCGGAGTTACCAGGAGCTAGCAACTAATTAATGAAACTCGCCATTAAAGCATAGTGTAATTTGCACGTCTTGTTTGCACAATGCAAAACATATTCAGTCAGTTTATTTTACATAATATCCGCTCTCTGAGAACGTACCGCCGTCGGTTTTCCGCCTAATAACAAGTTCTTTACCCCCACTTTGCTAGAGCGAAATATTTTCAAAAGAACACTCCAAACTTTAATGAACAGAAGTTCAACTTTGCGGTTGGGTCCGTCTGGCTAAATGCTACCAGGAACTACTTACTCCGGTCTGTCGAATGCCATTTACTTTAGAAAGCTGCGTTTTGGTGCATTCGATTCATTTTAAGTGCTGTTTTATTCTTTAAGAAGTTTTGATGAAAATTAATCTTTTAAATTACGCTTGAAAATACTTTAAAATTAAACGTAATTTTGAAATATTTTTAAATATCAGTCATTCATGTCGATATATTTACACCCACAGACATAAACAAATGAAGTCAGAGGTAACAAAATTTTTCGTGTATAGAATCGAGAAAACTAGACTTATGAAAGATTCCAATGTAACATATAAGATGAAACTGCGCTTCTGAATTTGAGTTTTGTCCAAAATAATAGAACTACTTTGAGAAGTTAAGTTGAGAGAATATGAAATCCTCAAACCTCGATTAAAGATTAAGGGATTCACAAAGGCGAATGACATTGACGATTTGACCTTCACCGATATGACCTTTAGAATGTTTATATATATCATACTAATTCCGCACGAAAAACACAAACGTAATCCACACCTCAGCGCAGTCACTGAGACACTGTAGCTCCATATATTTAGATTTCCGAGGCGGCGGAAACAATTCAACAGGCCCGACAAATGTGGTTTTTTGTACTTTTCATTAAAACAACATTAAAAAAAAATATAAAAAAATCAATACATTTTTTTTAAATGACATTGACTTATTATTCGGTGCAGGAATCATTTTCGCGCAACAAACCGTTTTCGAAACAAATTTCAATATAAGTCAAATTCTTCTTATGTTCTAAATTTTATTGTGGGGTTTCTACTACTTCGATGGAAATTCTAAACAATACATTTTGTTCTTCACAAGTTTAAGTATAATATTTTTTTTTTCAAACCAATTGCATTGACAGTTTCTTGTAACATTTTTTTTTAAAACTGCAAATTTTATAAGATTGGCGTGTGTTTACACCTTAAGATGCCATACAATATATAAATATATTCACACATTCCACACAGCACCATCTAGTTCCAAAGTAAGCAACTTAATGCTTGTATTATGGATACCAGACAGTTGATATACTACATAGATTACTTTTTTTTTTGTAAATAAATACAATATTTTGTAATATATTATAAATACAAAACATCCATGACTCAGGTACAAAGGTAAATGTTAACACATTTAAAACATTTGGCCCTAGCGGGATTCTACCCGCGACCGTTTGGTTAACAGCTAGGGTTACTAGCCACTAGACCAAACGTGTCGTCCCTCTATTGTACGTAAAACAGCTGTCAGACAAGGTCCTGCACGCCATCTGAAAGTCCGAAATGGAAATTCACATAAAAAATTACCGATTGCGTTCCTTTTTCAAATTTTCTGTTGTTCTTTTGGGATTTTTCTAATTTTGTTTCCTTTCTAAAACATCCTAGTACTGAAAGAAACAAAATAAAAACAAATTATTGAAATCTTTCAAGCCATTTTTTAGTTTTAGTACCTACTCAGCAAAACATCAGCAAAACTTAAAGAGAGTTTACGAATTATTTCAATAAAATTCCCTTAACGTTTTCAATTTCTACATTACAAATAATTATTTTAATATGTAGGTATAATGTTTATATGCGAGTCGTTATCCTTTTCACGTCCCATACTACACGAGCGATAAATATCTTTTAGGAAAGGGACCAGGACCGCCCCCTTGACAGTAACCTGAAATGGTAGATATTGTAGTGTGGATGGAGTTGTGAAAAAATAATAATAAAATGACATTTGAGACATTTTAGATAAATATTCTTAGATTGCAACTAAATTTCTAAATTTGTAATAGGTACTTACACAATAATTCGTGTATGTGTATATTATTATATGTTAATAAATGCGTAACCTCACCATCGGCTCGAACGGAAGACCAGCACAAGTTTCTAAAACCTGCATTATGCTGAATTGGACCCGGTTTGTTGCAGGGACGTTTGTGTGTGTCTTTTAAGTTTTTTTTTGTACCTATGTCCTTTGTGGCAAATAAAATTTTATTCTATTCTATTCTAATAATAGAATCACTCTGTAAATGTCACTGTGACGTCACTAAAACTATACTTTTGGACATAGGAACAGACAATCTTATCGGACACTAGCGATTGCATGCGACTTCGCCCGCGTTATTTTAGCCCTCGCCAAGTTATACTAGCTAATAATATGGCTTTCTACAAAATTGGTCCAGTAGTTTTTAAAATTATTCATTACAAAGATACAAATAGTTTCTCTTTATAATATTAGTGTAGACTACAGTGAAATAACAGCACTTGTGCTGGTGCGTTTCGTTACTCGAATAGGAACTAGATCTCTTTCTTATCACCCCCATATTCTCCCTTTTCCTCCATGCTACCTTTAATATTAAAAAAAACAATAAACATTTTGAGCATTATTGCCGCCAAAATAGATTGTTGATCATGAAGTAAGCATATATTTAATTGAATTCAATCAAAATTATTATTATTATTTCAATCTAACATTTATTAGTGACATCTTAATTATAGGTAGGTAAGTATAAAACTAATTTGTATAAATAAGGGCCTCTTTCACCATCTGTCAGGTAGGCTAACCGTCATTTAAAGTGAACTGTCACCGGGAATAATTTAGCTGATATACCTTTGTTTGTACGGTAAAAGTCCCAAACATTAAAAAGAAAATAATAAAAAAAAAATCGCCTATCGAAGGATACCCTATGTAAACCGAATGCATAATTTAATAAAACATAAAATTATTTCTAAAAGTAACTAATCAACACTTTACTTGTAGTTGGTGAAAGAGGCCCTTACTCTAATTAAAATAATTGTAATTCTATTGAAAAATATTCATATATTTTATTTTAATCTGATATTCCCTCTTGATTTGTGAACTTAAAAGTGTCTGAGATAAATGGATTTAATTTATTTAGAAAAAAAAAATGTTAAAAATATTATTTCAATTATTAAAAGTTACAATATTGTTGACGTTCATAAATTAATATTAAATACTGACTGAGCTGTTGCGGCTATTCAAGACGGACCATTTAATATCTGCTAAACTTATGTTTGATGGAGTTCTGATACTGTTTTCTATCTCTTTCTGTGTCACCCAAACTGCCTAAAAGTTAGAGTCGATTAATAAATTATTAACTTATCCTACCAGTATAATTTGAAACCATTTTACTCAATCCATTCACCGTGACCGGAGATCAGGAGCGAGTGGTTGACGTTTCTTGCTAAGAACGAAGCAAATAAATTGAAAGTGGGTGCTAAACGGCCCACCACTCACGATTTATGTTGATTTATAAAGGAAACAAAACACAGCCGACTAAAAGATGTGCTTGAATATTGTATAGGGTTTTAGATAATCAATAAAAAAACTTTATTTAAAAAAAACCGCAATAAAAGAGTCATCAGTCAATGGTCAGTTGAACCCGGTCTCACTTCGCTGCGTGCGCGCCTACACTGCTTATTATTATTATTATTATTTTCTAAAATAAAAAAAAACTATGTTACTCCTTATAACATCAGTTATCTGCCAGTAAAACTCACTTCAAAATTGATCCATCCGTTTCAGAGATTATCCGGAACAAACAGACAGACGGAAAGACAGACAAAATTTTTAAAAATTGTATTTTGTTGTAAGTACCGTATATACTTTGATATAGTTAATGAGAGAATAATAGAAAACGCTGCTGGGTAGGCAGTATGTCATTACCCTATTTCCCTTCTTATCCTTTATCCTTTATCCCACCCGTGTATGTAGCCCACTTCCATCCTCCATCAAGTGCACTGTAAATTATATTTATACTATCTAAAGAACGTACATAGTAAAATTACGACATTTAAATTAACCGTATAAATTACTTAATTAAGGCAATTACTTAGCAAAGATATACATAAAATATTCCTTTGTTAAGTGAGCTAATTAACAGATGGGTTCGTTTTTTGAATTTATTCATTATTAATTGAAACTGTTCATTTGCTTTTTGAAACAATTCACAATCCATAGTTAGGACCACTTGTGTGTGAGTATTTTGTGTCTAAAAGAAACACAACCTGAAAACGCCTGATATACAAGTACAATAAATCAGATGGAACATAGAATAGAATCTATATTATAGTATTATATTATAATACGTAAAGCTTGATGATTGAGGAAAGCTATTTTTTTATAATACTAGCTTGTGATCGCGAATTCTTAAGGCCACCATTCACGGGCACTCCATTTGACAGCGGTCCACTCCATCACTCCAAATCCATACATTATCTCATGGTAAATGTAAAAAACCACATGAATTTTGTGTCATTATTTGGATTAAGTATTTGGATGTCATCCACCGATATAGAGAGCTGCCAAATAAAGTGCCCGTGAATGGCGGAGCGCTGTTGAACCTAACATATTTCCAGGATAAAAAGTCTTCTATATGTTAATTCTATATGTATTTTTAATTCTATATGTCATTCATTGAGCTACAAATACAAACAAAGCTATATGACAATTTACAGAATATTAAATAATTACTTAGGCCACCAAGCCAGTTTCTTAGCCTCTTTTCCTTGACAAGAAGTACTGTTCGTTGATCGAGGTGAATCCTTCAATTATGTAATATTCCTTTCTCCAAATACATTCTCGATTAGGTGCGATGTGGGGTTCTACTTGATCGATCCATTGCGACTTCTCTGAAGTTAATACGTTTTTTGGAGACATAATTATCAAATGAGGCTATCCATCACACAGCCGCATATTATTATATTATATTATTATGTGATTGTAAATAATGTGGTTGAACCACAGATTTTGTATATATTTTTATGTATAAAAATAATTTGTACAGGCCTGATAATATATTTCTTTTTTAAATATTTTTTTAGATAAGATCATCAGACAGGCTGATGGTAAAGGCTATCGTAGTCTATAACACAAGCATAGCTTCTGACCTTAGTATGTGAAAATTGCGTATACAGTTAAATATATTTTTTATGGTGATAGTTGGCAGACACGCTGATTACCGTTTGATGGTAGGGGTTAACGTAGCCTAGAAATACAAGCCACATCAAAGAATATAATTTTGCCAAAACACAACAGTACAATGTTCTGTAATTTTAATATGGTGTTCCGTACGGAGGTGGATATTGCCGCCAGGCTTGCTTTTCAGTAGGTACATGATTGCAGAACGCAGTGTGCCTTTACATATAACTTAAAAAATATTTGTTAGCTTAGGGAACTTGTGTATGTATATATTTTCTTGTGGCTTTTTTTATTTTAGCGTCTGGTTTCTAGGCGTAAAGCTTCACGTTGTCACGTGACTATTTTCTACACACAGCACATGCTGATTCAGGCGTCGATTTGAGGTAATGCACTTATTATCAGCATATTTAAAATAAAGTAATTTAGCATTTATTTCTATATGTTATTTATTTTTTTATTAGTTGTGGATGTTACATATTTTTGGATTTATCATTTTGTATATATATTAATATTAAGTTCATCATTGTATTCAAGTATCGTTTAAGTCATGGAAGAAATATAAATCAGAAAGTTGTAAGTTAAAGCACTTAATCAATTATTGAAGCAAAACCAAAACTGAAATCAAACTCAAATGGAAGCGATAAAACGACAAATCCGAGTGCCATTAACGGAGCCTACATTACTGGTTCCATGTCCGAGATAATAATTGTAGTTGGGGCCACTTAGATTAAGCAATTTCAAACGAATGATTTGCTTCTAATGGTGTGTAATGGTTATAGTAATAACAGCTTGTACCGATTTGATTTCACGACAAAAATGGTTTATGTTATTTGACAATAACTCACTTCAATGGATATTGAATCGTACTTAAACGCTAAAAGGCGTTAAAATATGCTACGAATCTAACTAAAATGCCGACAACACTGTGTGTGGTTTTTGAACCGAGCACAGCTAGATTTCAAATCAGACTAATTCCATCAATAATTCTAGAAATCCACGTTAGTTAGCAAACGCGGTAAAGGAGCCATAACTCACGTCAAGGTAAACTTATGTTAGATACAATTTCCGTTTGCACGGCACTCATCTGTATCTGTTTGTAATTTCACTGCAGGTAATTCGAATAAATTTCCAAATAATATTTTACGTAAAATATCAAAAAGGGAATTGTTATGAGACATGTTTCCATCCATTGTATAACTTTAATATAAAAGTTTAATTTTTCTAAATTAAAAAGCATTTTTTAAAGTTTGAGGTACACCACGCCACGGATAAAGGCCATAAAACCTTTACAGGTGCTTACAATGATTTAAATTGTATTTCAAAAATAGTTTTAAGTATATTTCATATTTGAAATGTAAATTTAAACAAAACAGCAATACAAAAATTTATAGTTTTGAAATTGCTTGCACGTTGTGTGATACGAAAATAAAATTACGTTTAGTACGAAGAAAATTATTCTCATATTTACTCTATCCTCACAAAAAATACGTGTATAAGTTGAAACCATATGTAAATAGACTCAACCCTACTCACTTATTACTCTTGGCGCTTGGTCCAAGTAACAAGATAAATTGGGAATTCTTTTTTTGAATAATAAAAATGTTTATTATTGTAGATATGAAAATTGCTATTATTAAAAGTACCTATAGTAAATTCAGAAAAAAACCATAATGTTCTCATCTCTGCATTGACACACCAAAACTAACACGGTCAAATTGTTCGTATTATCGACAATCTATTGCTCAGTTGCTCATCTCACACAACAGTTGCAGTATTTGTTAGTATATTTATTTGTTTGTTATACCAGCTAAACAATGATGGATGATCCAATTTTTACCTTTTAGTACGAACTTTTTAAAATCTACGCGATAATCAACGCTTTTTATAAGCGAGCTGTATAAAAAATCTGCAGTCAACAGTAAACATGTATGCCCTAATATATCGACCGTGACGCTTTCATAATTGACTGTAAAGAAAAATAAAAGCAATATAAAAGAAAAATGATAGGAGGTCTCTTCAAAGATTTCAGATAATTCCAATTAAGGACGGGTATACGTATTTCACGTTGCGATTTCCGTCAAAAAGAAGGATTAACACACGCGCACGGCTCACGCACACAGTGACGCTTTCGGCAAGGCAGAAAAACAGACGACACTTGTAATATTGATACTTGTTGTAATTTTGCTATTTACCTAATTGTATCAGTTTGGTATCGATGGCTATGACTTGGTTGACCTGATGATGGACTCCGGAGACACCCCATGGAACTCCGAAACTATCAGAGGTGGGTATCCCGAGTGTGGGCTCTTTTTGTTTGTATTCATGAGCACTTACATGCTGGATGACTTGGTTGACCTGATGATGGACTCCGGAGACACCCCATGGAACTCCGAAACTATCAGAGGTAGGTATCCCAAGTGTGGGCTCTTTTTGTTTGTATTCATGAGCACTTACATGCTGGATGACTTAGTTGACCTGATGATGGACTCCGGAGACACCCCATGGAACTCCAAAACTATCAGAGGTAGGTATCCCAAGTGTGGGCTCTTTTTGTTTGTATTCATGAGCACTTACATGCTGGATGACTTGGTTGACCTGATGATGGACTCTGGAGACACCCCATGGAACTCCAAAACTATCAGAAGTAGGTATCCCGAGTGTGGGCTCTTTTTGTTTGTATTCATGAGTACTTACATGCTAGATGACTTGGTTGACCTGATGATGGACTCCGGAGACACCCCATGGAACTCCGAAACTATCAGAGGTAGGTATCCCGAGTGTGGGCTCTTTTTGTTTGTGTTCATGAGCACTTATATGCTGGATGACTTGGTTGACCTGATGATGGACTCCGGAGACACCCCATGGAACTCCAAAACTATCAGAGGTAGGTATCCCGAGTGTGGGCTCTTTTTGTTTGTATTCATGAGTACTTACATGCTGGATGACTTGGTTGACCTGATGATGGACTCCGGAGACACCCCATGGAACTCCAAAACTATCAGAGGTAGGTATCCCAAGTGTGGGCTCTTTTTGTTTGTATTCATGAGCACTTACATGCTGGATGACTTGGTTGACCTGATGATGGACTCCGGAGACACCCCATGGAACTCCGAAACTATCAGAAGTAGGTATCCCGAGTGTGGGCTCTTTTTGTTTGTATTCATGAGTACTTACATGCTAGATGACTTGGTTGACCTGATGATGGACTCCGGAGACACCCCATGGAACTCCGAAACTATCAGAGGTAGGTATCCCGTGTGTGGGCTCTTTTTGTTTGTATTCATGAGTACTTACATGCTGGATGACTTGGTTGACCTGATGATGGACTCCGGAGACACCCCATGGAACTCCGAAACTATCAGAGGTAGGTATCCCAAGTGTGGGCTCTTTTTGTTTGTATTCATGAGCACTTACATGCTGGATGACTTGGTTGACCTGATGATGGACTCCGGAGACACCCCATGGAACTCCGAAACTATCAGAAGTAGGTATCCCGAGTGTGGGCTCTTTTTGTTTGTATTCATGAGTACTTACATGCTGGATGACTTGGTTGACCTGATGATGGACTCCGGAGACACCCCATGGAACTCGGAAACTATCAGAGGTAGGTATCCCGAGTGTGGGCTCTTTTTGTTTGTATTCATGAGTACTTACATGCTGGATGACTTGGTTGACCTGATGATGGACTCCGGAGACACCCCATGGAACTCCGAAACTATCAGAAGTAGGTATCCCGTGTGTGGGCTCTTTTTGTTTGTATTCATGAGTACTTACATGCTGGATGACTTGGTTGACCTGATGATGGACTCCGGAGACACCCCATGGAACTCCGAAACTATCAGAGGTAGGTATCCCGAGTGTGGGCTCTTTTTGTTTGTATTCATGAGTACTTACATGCTGGATGACTTGGTTGACCTGATGATGGACTCCGGAGACACCCCATGGAACTCCGAAACTATCAGAGGTAGGTATCCCGAGTGTGGGCTCTTTTTGTTTGTATTCATGAGTACTTACATGCTGGATGACTTGGTTGACCTGATGATGGACTTCGGAGACACCCCATGGAACTCGGAAACTATCAGAGGTAGGTATCCCGAGTGTGGGCTCTTTTTGTTTGTATTCATGAGTACTTACATGCTAGATGACTTGGTTGACCTGATGATGGACTCCGGAGACACCCCATGGAACTCCGAAACTATCAGAGGTAGGTATCCCGTGTGTGGGCTCTTTTTGTTTGTATTCATGAGTACTTACATGCTGGATGACTTGGTTGACCTGATGATGGACTCCGGAGACACCCCATGGAACTCCGAAACTATCAGAGGTAGGTATCCCAAGTGTGGGCTCTTTTTGTTTGTATTCATGAGCACTTACATGCTGGATGACTTGGTTGACCTGATGATGGACTCCGGAGACACCCCATGGAACTCCGAAACTATCAGAAGTAGGTATCCCGAGTGTGGGCTCTTTTTGTTTGTATTCATGAGTACTTACATGCTGGATGACTTGGTTGACCTGATGATGGACTCCGGAGACACCCCATGGAACTCGGAAACTATCAGAGGTAGGTATCCCGAGTGTGGGCTCTTTTTGTTTGTATTCATGAGTACTTAAATGCTGGATGACTTGGTTGACCTGATGATGGACTCCGGAGACACCCCATGGAACTCCGAAACTATCAGAAGTAGGTATCCCGTGTGTGGGCTCTTTTTGTTTGTATTCATGAGTACTTACATGCTGGATGACTTGGTTGACCTGATGATGGACTCCGGAGACACCCCATGGAACTCCGAAACTATCAGAGGTAGGTATCCCGAGTGTGGGCTCTTTTTGTTTGTATTCATGAGTACTTACATGCTGGATGACTTGGTTGACCTGATGATGGACTCCGGAGACACCCCATGGAACTCCGAAACTATCAGAGGTAGGTATCCCGAGTGTGGGCTCTTTTTGTTTGTATTCATGAGTACTTACATGCTGGATGACTTGGTTGACCTGATGATGGACTCCGGAGACACCCCATGGAACTCGGAAACTATCAGAGGTAGGTATCCCGAGTGTGGGCTCTTTTTGTTTGTATTCATGAGTACTTACATGCTGGATGACTTGGTTGACCTGATGATGGACTCCGGAGACACCCCATGGAACTCGGAAACTATCAGAGGTAGGTATCCCGAGTGTGGGCTCTTTTTGTTTGTATTCATGAGCACTTATATGCTGGATGACTTGGTTGACCTGATGATGGACTCCGGAGACACCCCATGGAACTCCGAAACTATCAGAGGTAGGTATCCCAAGTGTGGGCTCTTTTTGTTTGTGTTCATGAGTACTTACCAGAGTTGGTTCAAAGTTATTTATTTAAAAATCAACCTCGGTCATCATTTTGATTTTTTGTTCTTAGTACTTTTGAAACTTTGATATGTGATGAATGTGCCCGTAATTCCATATTACGACTACATCTTGGTCTGAAATTTGGTATACACGCTTATTTTGGATGACAATGTATGCTTAGTTATGTGATGTCATTCTAATTCCAATATGGCGGACTAGTTATTTTTTCTGCAATACCACAGTGTGGGTTTCAAATGAAAGGGCTTGCTAAGGAGAACACGATAACTAATACGTCAACTTAAATCCAAGTCATCCAGCATGTAAGTACTCATGAATACAAACAAAAAGAGCCCACACTCGGGATACCTACCTGTGATAGTTTCGGAGTTCCATGGGGTGTCTCCGGAGTCCATCATCAGGTCAACCAAGTCATCCAGCATGTAAGTACTCATGAATACAAACAAAAAGAGCCCACACACGGGATACCTACCTCTGATAGTTTCGGAGTTCCATGGGGTGTCTCCAGAGTCCATCATCAGGTCAACCAAGTCATCCAGCATGTAAGTGCTCATGAATACAAACAAAAAGAGCCCACACTCGGGATACCTACCTCTGATAGTTTCCGAGTTCCATGGGGTGTCTCCGGAGTCCATCATCAGGTCAACCAAGTCATCCAGCATGTAAGTACTCATGAATACAAACAAAAAGAGCCCACACTCGGGATACCTACCTCTGATAGTTTCGGAGTTCCATGGGGTGTCTCCGGAGTCCATCATCAGGTCAACCAAGTCATCCAGCATGTAAGTACTCATGAATACAAACAAAAAGAGCCCACACTCGGGATACCTACCTCTGATAGTTTCTGAGTTCCATGGGGTGTCTCCGGAGTCCATCATCAGGTCAACCAAGTCATCCAGCATGTAAGTACTCATGAATACAAACAAAAAGAGCCCACACTCGGGATACCTACCTCTGATAGTTTCGGAGTTCCATGGGGTGTCTCCGGAGTCCATCATCAGGTCAACCAAGTCATCCAGCATGTAAGTACTCATGAATACAAACAAAAAGAGCCCACACTCGGGATACCTACCTCTGATAGTTTCTGAGTTCCATGGGGTGTCTCCGGAGTCCATCATCAGGTCAACCAAGTCATCCAGCATGTAAGTACTCATGAATACAAACAAAAAGAGCCCACACTCGGGATACCTACCTCTGATAGTTTCGGAGTTCCATGGGGTGTCTCCGGAGTCCATCATCAGGTCAACCAAGTCATCCAGCATGTAAGTACTCATGAATACAAACAAAAAGAGCCCACACTCGGGATACCTACCTCTGATAGTTTCTGAGTTCCATGGGGTGTCTCCGGAGTCCATCATCAGGTCAACCAAGTCATCCAGCATGTAAGTACTCATGAATACAAACAAAAAGAGCCCACACTCGGGATACCTACCTCTGATAGTTTCGGAGTTCCATGGGGTGTCTCCGGAGTCCATCATCAGGTCAACCAAGTCATCCAGCATGTAAGTACTCATGAATACAAACAAAAAGAGCCCACACTCGGGATACCTACCTCTGATAGTTTCGGAGTTACATGGGGTGTCTCCGGAGTCCATCATCAGGTCAACCAAGTCATCCAGCATGTAAGTACTCATGAATACAAACAAAAAGAGCCCACACTCGGGATACCTACCTCTGATAGTTGCATGTTGGTAAAAAAATAAATAAAATAGTATGTATGTACATATTATATTATACCTTATTTTTGGGTAAAGTATCAAAGGTATTAGTCGATTATTTCGTATCTGTATACAACAAGTTCGATCTTGAACAGAGCGACACAGGTCCTGCCTCGACGACGCTCTGGCGTAGACTGAGAGTTGACCAAGACGTGTACGAAAACGCAAACATAGAAAAGCGAAGCCATTTTGAGCCTTGTTTCTTTGCAACAAGGCAAATTTCAAATGAGTTTTTATAAAAATGATTTCATATTTTTTAATGAGTTTCTAGGCCTTTTTTGTAATATTTTGCTGCGGTCAATTAAAATAGACTTGATAGGCAGTCTGTTAGCAAATTTATTGTTTTTTTAAATGGTCTAATTATTCAGATATGTGTACCGAAACAGACCCTGTTTTAGGCGTTTTCTCGAAAATGCTTTTGGGAAATAAATCACTAGAAGGGGTAAAAAAGATAATTTTCATTTTCACGGCCGGAGAACTGTAGTTAAGGGATTTATTTACCTATATAAATTAAAAACTTGTTATCATAAGTGACAGATTACCCAATAAGTGTACTGCAAGACGTTGGTTTTTGATGGATAACGTATACGCCTCCTTAAGAGATTAATGGCCGCTTTTAGCAACAGTCATTTAAAGCTATGTAACTGTTATTCCCCCGGCGGTCACATTCACAGTCCTGCATGAAGGGCCGGATAGCAAGAAGGTAGGTGTCCCCCTAACTCTAGGTGTGACGTGGTGATAATGTGCGTGCATTAGTAATTATTTTTAAAAGAGTCAATTTAATATTAATATATTTGTTCATAGAGTAAATTAATTATAGTTTAAATTCGTAAGCATGATTTCAACATTATTTATGTAAGTTCACTTTCTACTCTATAACGTGGTCAAATTTAGATGACAGTGCTCTCAAATATCCTAGGATCCCATTGGATCCTAGACGCGGGAGCCAAGTGGAGGGAAGCTCTGCTACTCGCTTCTAATTTGGGCCGAAACCTCATATTTTTTAATTACTAAGGAAACCTTCGTTATTAGAGCAAAAGCTTTGGGAAGAAATGTGCACTCCATTTAAAACGTTTGAAAGGAATCGTTTGCAAGGACTTTCCTATGTAGGTGTACCTACGCGTTTAAATAAAAGAATTAAAAATAATATACAAGTAAAATGTGAGTCTAATGAATAAACTTGTACTGCTTTATTTTCTTTTCATTATGTACGACATGCATCTAATTAATGATGGAATACCATTTTCTTGCATTATAATTAAATCTTGTCGAAATTCCCCATTCCCGGACCAAGCGTTTTAAAACACCCTCCACAATGCGCACAGTCAAGGTTTGGAACTCCCTGTGTCTGTGTTTCCGAGCTCATATAACCCAAATCTTTTTAAAGTTAGAGCGAATAGGCGTCTTCTGGGTGAGCTCGCTCCATCATCTTCTCTACACGGCTGGATGCTGGCCAAGAGCAAACTCAACTATAATGTTCTTCTTAATATATAAAAGATTATGTGTTGTGTATGTTCCCTATAGACTCCAAAACCGCTGAACCGATTTTGATGAAACTTTCAGACAAACTTCAGATTAGTCCAGCGGGTAATCCTATGAAGTTAGGTAGCGATCGGACGCGGGCCGGGAGCGTGTCACTAGTAAAAAAATAAATAAGAAAATGCGCTGCTTATAAATTTCATTAAAATGCAATATATATTACAATTTAAATGTGTCACTTAATTTATTAAATGTAAATCTCATAAATAACTTGAAAGTTGAAATATCTTTCTCAACCCTTCCGTAACCAATCCGTAACCAAACTAAGCTAAATAATCACACTAAACTTTCGGCTTAGACAAACATATAAATTTGTTCAACGAGTGGAATCCTTTGCCCGGAACAAAGCGATAACTCCAATTCAAACACTCTTATCTACAAGACATAAAGTCCATTTCCAAATGTCTCCACCTAATATTTTAAGTATAGTTTATTCAGACGGAAAAAAGGCAAGATTATTTTTACATTCATACTGGCTCTTAAACTGGAGGGGATAAGGTTTCATTTCGATTGTTTTATATTGGTTTTTACGTAGTTTTCTCAGTATATTTGTTACCTCCGCGCTAGAAGCGCTGAAGTGATATATTAATGTTCAGTGACCATTTTCGCACCCTTTACCATCTTTAACTAAGAGTTTCTTTGTTGTATCTTTTAGGAATTTTGGAAAATAAAGCTATAAAATTTCATCTCTTATAATAATTATTCATTTTACATACATACTACAGTGAGATAATCAAAATGATGGTTTTTATTTTATGATCTGCTAAGTGCAGATCATAAAATAAAAACCATCATTTTGCCACCATCAAACCACCACCTGCAGAAGGTTAATATTTTGAAACATAATTTTAATCTATATATATTTACGTATTCGTAGATATATTAGATATATGTATATAAAATTCTCGTGTCACAGTGTTTGTAACTAACTCCTCCGAAACGGCTTGACTGACTTATATGATAATGAAATTTTTTGTGTATATTCGGTAGGTCTGAGAATAGGTCGTAAACTATCTTTTATACCCTGGGTGGTGGGTGATCTAACCGAAAAAAAATATATTTTTATTTGGCAAAACAACGTTTGCCGGGTATGTATATTGTATATACTATTTGTTATGTGTTTCGACACACAGGCTGACTGTCCACTTGATTGTACGTGACTGCAGTCGCATTAACCCAATCAATGCCACAGATGCTCAAAGTGCGTTGTCGACCTTAGGACGATTAAGGATAAGGACTTAGTATTGGAGAAGGAAATGGGCTCTGGAATCCTTTACTCACTCATAGACACACAGCAATGCCAGTTCTTTATTTCACGGCGGCCAATTTCTAGGTACAGATGTAAGAGGTTTTTTTATTTATTTTTTTATTGAAACACAGTCACACAGCACTTAATACAACAATGATATAAGAATAAATACATATTATGTATTTATGCTTATTTATATCCTATTGCCAATAACGGACTTCTTTTTTTATGATTAAAATAGCTATTTGTGTGTGTGTGTGTGTGTGTGTGTGTGGGTAGTGTGTGTATGGTTATATATACATTAATATTTAAGGCATAAAATGTGATCTTAATTGTATTTAACACTTACCTATAGAACGTTTCAAGTTTTTTGTTTGTTTGTCATTTATATGAAAATATTTAAAAAATATAGTCCGTAACAATAGAATAGGTTAAATAGAATCGTTCGTTACAGGATTAGAGTCAATGGTAAGCTAACTTTATCCACCGCCCGATTAAATTACAAAGCCTCCGGATAGTGTTGCCAAATTTTTAAAAATCTATATAGTCTGGCGTCACGCCAGGTCTCTGTTACCGTTACAGAGTCACATTGACCGTATTTTACCGGCGAGCCACTTTGCCACTCGTAATTTAATTTAATTTAACCGTGAATATTTATCTGTTTATTCAACGGCCATTAAGCTCGCACAAGTTGACGGCTATTGCTTGATGATTACATAATATTTTCACGAGGTAAACAAAGTAGCAATCATTCGATGTTAAATTATCTAAAAGCTATTTATTTTGAAACGCAATTTATTTTACTCTATTATGTAATGCTAAAGGGCTTATTATCCTTACTCGCTCACTTAAACAGCACACGTGCTGTTATTTGACTATGGCCTTTCTGTAAAGGATTAGTACCAGCAGTCAGATAATGTCAAGTTTATGACAAGGAAATGTAATGTGTCCTGACAATACTTCAACAATACTTAGTGAGTTCTGAATAATAATTTTATGACACTACACGATGAAGGATGTCAGGCGCTTGATAGTCCCTGAAAACAATAGACCCTAATAGAATAAAGGAAAGAAACAAGCTACTGAGCTCTGGTCTCTCTTGTCAAGCACAAATGCCATGTTATTTTAACGTGGTCTTCCGAAGTAAGTGCCTACAAAAGGCAGCGTAAAAGCATAAGACTTGCTAAAAAACGCATTTTAAAAATTCTGTAACTTCAGCTGTTAATAAAAAATCTTTTTGTAACTTTTTTTTAATATCGTAAAAAATATTTGTTTTATAATATGGTTCAAGTTTTACCTTTTCCATGTCTGTGCAATGAGAAAAAAAACATACTTATTTACTCCATCGTCATTTTAAAGACTCAGCTTATTTTAGCGAAATTCCTACGCCCACGATAAAAGACGGAAAGCCACGGCCCACGGTCCGAAGTCAAGTAAAATACCGTAAATTCTAGAAAATATTTAGAAAAGATTCGTGACAAAAACATCGTAAGGCGACCTGCGTGACTGAATAACACCACATTAATCTTCAATAACATTTCGATTTCAATCGAAATTCAAAGACAGACTTCACAAATCCAGTCTTTGAATTTCGATTTTTTTATGTTAAGGTCGGCAGTTATTTTATGTTAAGGTACTACTTAGAATAAAAATGCTACACGTTATATCGGAATATTATCCTTAAATCGAGTCTTTCTGTTTATTTAAGAGCACTTTCTCCTTTTAACGTGAAGGAAAATGGCAAAACTAGCAGTAGGAGGAGAAGAATGGGTTGGTTGAAGAATATACAGCTAGTAAAGCTTGGCTTGGTGTTTCGGCAGCTAGATCTACCTTGGCGGTTGTCAATATTGTCGGTTGACGACATCTTTGGTCTAGTGGCTAGTAACCCTAGCTGTTAACCAAACGGTCGCGGGTTCGAATCCCGCTAGGGGCAAAGGTTTGTGTGTTGACATTTACCTTTGTACCTGAGACATGGAAGTTTTATATTTAATTATGTATGTATTTACAAAAAAAAAGTAGTCTATGTAAGTAGAATATCAACCGTCTGGTATCCATAATATAAGCATTAAGTTGCTTACTTTGGAACTAGATGGTGCTGTCTGGAATGTGTGAAATATTTATATTTATTATTTATTTATTTATTAAAATTTTTGAGGCAGAGGAACAATCAAAATAATAGTCATTAGCTATTTTTCTATACTGTTGATTGCAGGTGAGCAAATTCACTATTGTAAGGAAATTGTTGTTCTATCAAAACAAAACCTCAAGTCAGAACAAGAGCACATGAAGTGTCTCAAAAAAATAAGTTCCACTAATGCAAGAATGCAACGTGGCATCGAGAAATCGTCGTTACATTTTTCAGTTCCCTCTAAAAAGCTTTGTAGCAATTGCCGCTCCCCTCAATCGACAAAACGTAGACAATAACATGCACAGTATTTGAAATAAGTAACAATTCACAACGGATAAATGATGTTATTTCTCTAAGAAAATAGGTACGCGGATAGTCTATTATAGGCCTGATGGTCATTTGACTGATGGTTTTAAGGCCGCTGGCTATATAGGCGAATGAAGTTATTCCGAACTTTACAGGATTAACGATAGCTGATAACATGAAGGTAACAATCAAAGATTATACAACAAACAAATTACACTTTTACATCTTTCTTTGTGAGTTAAGCAACACATTTTAAACCTTTCTTATGAGGATTTGATAAGTGCTGTCAGTATCCAGTCTCCTCACACAAAAGTTGGACACATTTTATGTGTCATAAAGGTTGTTAAAAAAATGAATACCAAATACTCGTAAAATACGTGTGAAATTGGCTTTACCTACCATTCCTTGTTAGTATGTGTTTCGAGAGCAAAGTTACGGAAACTTTTTCACAAAGTTTCCTCTTTGTTTCACGATTTGGTATGCGACAGTTGTACGTTGCAAGGGCTAATTGCAAACGTGCAGACGGTTGGCTTTAAGCCAACTAATTCCTGCGGGAATCCTGATTATGACACTGGTAATGTTGCGTTCCACACTTTATACCGTTTCTTTGGTGATGAAGCAACCGATAATGATACTTCGCTTTAAAAGTTGGTACGACAATGATGTAATGAAGAGATGAGAGGCTCGATTAAAACATAATGTTCATTTGGTTTATTCCACACAATTCTACCTGTTTTCAATACTATTTACATTTTAACTGCTACACTACACAACCCCGAGAGAAAATTTATTACATTGATAAATGATGACTGAATGTAATGACAGGCCAGGCAGATACGAATATCGATAATTTGGAATACAAAGACAAGTTAAGCAAAGAAAAACGCTCACGTGTGAAAGATTTCAACATATTTTGTGTAAAACTAGTTTATTTCAGAACTTAAAACTGTAATGGTATTCGAAAAATAATATTTGTTTAACATATTCAGCTTATTCAAATTCTAAGCACGTACACATTATTTGTCTCACAAATTGCGGCACAAAAGGAAAATAGATTATAATCTCCATCGGTCCACAATTCGACATTATTAGCTTAACGTGAATACTCGGAGCACGTGGTTCTGTTAAAAATGTACCTGTACTCGTCTTTACACACAACGATTTTTCAAAAATTATGCTGTTGTATAGCATTGCCAGAATTTACAAAGCACAGTATTTGGTATTCCTGAGGTAAACGTTTTAATATAAGTAATATAGAATTAATATTAGCAAGACACATTGTGTTCTGTTCTGTGTTCTGCCGTTTGAGGAGTGATTATAAATATCCACTATGTTCACCATCCAAGCTTCCTGCGAATGGGAGCACATAATTGTCTAAAGTGATTATTGAGTAAAATTAGAGTGGTTATTCTCACTAATAAAAAACCAGCAATAATAAAAAATTAATAATGCAATTCTACTAAGCCTTTATGATGATGATTTATGATGAATTTTTAGCTTCTGCCGTTTCCAAGAGTGGTAGTCTCAGGCGCGAAAGTATGTAAAGGTCCATTGTTCTGGAGCTGAAGCAGTAGTTTTCATCTTTTTTGCGGGATGACCATCGTCACTCCTGCAAGGAAAGCTCGCAAACTCACAAATCTCTCATAAGACATTAAAATTGAGTTTAATAATCTGCTGCAGTCACTTGATATCTGAAGTCGTCAGGTATAAATGTCAGCAACATTTTAAAGGTTTTCTAATCAATTATTCCGTAATCAGAAAGAGTGGGAAAAAATTTTGAAAACGACAAAATGGAGTAGAGCCATAAAGCTGCATAAAAAGGTTACGCAATGGAATAATATAATAGATAAATTCACAAATTTTAAAACGCACGTACATTTGCACAAAGGAAACTAGAATTTCAACTGTCAAATCTAGCATTCAGAAAGTGAGCACTGCAAAATGTAAGCAGCGATTTTCCTCTCCCTCTTTTTGGTTCATCAAAAATGTAAAAATTCATGTAAATATATGCTGTCTAGCGGTGTGTTGTGAAAACTCCGCGGCTCAATGGGAAAAATCGGACATTTGCGATTCAGATACAGTTTTGCGATTTGAGAAGAATTTCACTTGTGAGTTTATATTTGGGATATTTTATTGGATCAAACATTTTTGGTTTGCAAAAATAAAATAATTTACTAAATGAATTATTAATTCTCTTAAGCCTAGGTACAAAAAACGTTTAGGGGCACTCTTATTAAGCATAGAATACTTGTATCAGGAGTATCATCGCACTTAAATCTTAGGCTAGGTAAGAATAGAACAATTATCTGTAGATGCTGTAGAAGAATAAAATAAAAATGTGTAAGTGTATGAGTGTATGAATGTGTATGTGTATATGTGTGTAAGTAGCATTATCTTTATAAGTTACCAACTGGTGCCCACGCCTTCGTCCTCGTTCTGGATGAAAGGTACCCTATGTCCTTTCTGGCGTCCCAGACAACGTGTATGCAAAATTTCATGGCGATCGGTTCAGTAGTTTTTGCGTGAAAGAGTTACAAACATCTATCCATCCATACATCCATACAAACTTTCACATTTATAATAATAGTACGGAAGTATAGCTTTTACATTAGTCCCATTTCATAATCAAATAAGTGTTTAGATGATAAATATAATATACATAATGTATAATAGTTAAGTTAAGTAATATAGTCTTTAATAATCTTTATTGCACGGTGATACCTCTACAGGTAGAAATTCAATTGATTGGTTTGTGCGGCGAGCTTGGCTTAGGTTCTGCGGTTAGGTGAGAAATTCGCTTGGTAACAGATTGATAAAAACAAATCGCAGAAGCTTTCGGACTGTAAGTCGAACAGTCATCCCTTACAGTCTGAAGCTTCAGCACGGCAATGGAGGTTTTATTTTACATTTCATTTTAGTAGTAATAACTACCTTAGGCTGGGTTGCACCATCTTACTTTAACTATAACCAACGTCGCAACTTCAGTTAATTCGCACTCATTTTCGGCCGAAAATGAGTTTTAGGCCGAAAATGAGTTGCACCAGTTAACCAGCTATGATTATTTGTTAACTGGTGCAACTCATTTTCGGCCTAACCGTTATTTTAACTCAAGTTGCGGCGTTGGTTATAGTTAAAGTTAGATGGTGCAACCCAGCCTTAGTAATTAGTACTAAACTAAAGAAAAATTCTATGAAATTTGTTATGCACAAATTACGGATGTTAATTGTGAGACACGTTGTTTTAACTGGAAAATTAGTGCAAAAATAACAATATATTATATAAAATAAAATATCCTTTCAAGTTACATTTGATATTGTAACATAAAAAAAAAAACAACTTCACATTTTAACACGTCCAAAGTTTTGTAACTAAACTCATCTTTATTTAACTTAAGTTCCCCACAAGATTTTCTCAAAAAGTATTAAGTAATATTAAAAGTGTAATAAGTTGAAGTTCATAAAATTGTCTGGCACAATCTCGTGACGATTTGTGTAATCAAATATGCAAATATCGGTTTAAAAAACACGCTGATTTTGCAAGTCCGCTACTTTATCTCTTTCATACACCAACTGAATTAAAAAGTGGACGCTTTAATTAACTTACCACAGCTTGGTCAAATGTATTACTTGCATACAATAGTTAAAATTAAAATATATTTGTACAAATCGCAGAAATGTTTGAAATCAAACCATAAAATTTGTAATATAACGAACTAGCTGTTTCACGCGACTTCGTCGTCGTAACTTTATAAAATATAGCCTATGTTACTCGCTGATACTTCCAAACAGTGAAATAATTTTTCAAATCTAATTTTTTGCCTTTAATTCAATTGAAACAAACCAACAAACAATCAAGTCTTTCCTCTTTATAATTTTAGTATAGACTAGTATAGACTAGCGATGTCCCCGGCTGCGCACGTTGTTAAATTTCTCAAAAATGCTTTCATATCCGATGCTTACGTTATAAACTAAATTTATGTTCCAAATTTCAGCTCACTAGATTTAGTATTTTGGCTGTTAGGACAAACGATTTTATAAGTATGAATTGTGTTATATTTAATTGTGTAAATTATATATTATTGTTATAGGGAAAGAGGCGAAGTCTCTTTGTACGTAACTAGTTTCGTAGCAAGAAAAATAATCCTACACACGTAACCGTTTACGTAGTATTGGTTTCGTAGGCGGTCGTACGATATTACTTATTCGTAGTACGTAACTAGTTTCGTAGGAAGAAAAAACATCATTGTACGTAACTAAACTAGTTACGTAGCAAGAAAAATAATCCTTCACACGTAACCGGTTACGTAGCATTGGTTTCGTCGGTAACCGAAGGGGACTGATCACCTAGTAGTTGGTGTGACCAACCGTAACTGCTCTCAAAGCTCTCTCCGTGAGGTATTATAATTATGGTATACTTTATGTATACCATATGTATTATAATTATGGTACAATTCAAACTTAGAATTTTTACATTAATTTCACTTAAAATATAACAAGCTAGCTACATTCCTACGTTTAGGTTTTTTTAAATAATTCCCAAGCTGAAGAGTTTATTTTTTGTTGAAAACGTTAATCTCGGTAACTACCAGACGAATTAGAAAAGTTGTTTTTGCATTTGATAGATATTAATGTCATAAAACCCTTTTTAATCACCAAACCTTTGGAGCTAAATCCAGGACTAAATCCAGGCTTACACGAGGATTAGAATTTTTGCGTGATCTTTTTTTAATGTTACTTTATTATTCATATTGTAAGTAAGATCTAAATTAGTTAAGCGCATTTGTTATTTTAGCGTTTTTAAAAATGTTTAAAAAAAATTTGAATTATGTGAGTTTTTAGAAGAATTAATTTATTTTTAATAAGTTATTATAAGTTATAACAGATGTTATACTATGTCTATGTTCCATAGATAAGTGGCGATCCTAGACAACTCTATCTAAAGTTTGACATTTCAACTTGGCGTGATTAAATGACCTTTTAAGACCAAGTTAAAAAATTATTAAAAATTTTTTTTTTCAACTGTCTCAAACATGAGACGGTTGGAATTTTTTTTTTATTTGCATTGATTCGTTAGTATAATTATCAGCAAGCAAACAAGTGTATTGAGACAAATAAAGTGCTTTCACTCGTTAGTTCTTATTATTGAGTGGTTACCACATAATTTTACAATATATGCATTGGCAAAAATTGACAAAAAAAATATTTGAAAGTATACGTGCGGCGTGCACGTGTTTTTTATCGCGCCGTAACAATAAATTTTCGATCGTTTACCTCGCAAATGTCGAAATAAAAACTGCTACTAAAGTGTGTAAAACTTTGCTTCGCTTGGCATATAAATCACGTCGAGTTTTGGGAATCGTAAAACACACGCAGCGTCATTACACTTGGAAGTGAAATGAGAACGTCAGGGGAATGTAGACATTTTAATACTGACATTAACGAGAAACTGGCCTTCGCGAGCAACTTTGTCTTCGTTATTATTTCTAGCCTAATCACTCGCGGCAGATCATTCAAAAATATAAAAAATTAACGCCTGACAGAAAAATATCAGCAATAAGATTGAATCAGTTGTTGCTGATATTATTATATTTGTGCCAAGAGTCGCTTTTTTATTTTTTAACTCTTAAGTGAAAGAGGTGTGGACGAAGTCACAAGAATAAACTAGTTTAAGTTATTTTATTTAGTTATTTAGGAATAAAATTAAATGAAATAATTAAATGAATTAATTAATGTGAATTTTAGATACACTGATGAAGTAGTTAGTAGCTGGTATTTACATTTTAAACAGTTGATTATTATAAATCAGTTTTTACAAAGAGTTTAAAGTCATTTCATTTTCTTTTTTTTTTTTCAAAAAATATCTATCGCTCACAGCACTCAAATGTGTAAAACTCGAAACTAACATTGAATTTTAACCCGAGCCAAGTTTAATGCATATAACACTCATTTTTATGTTCACTGCATACAAAATTAAAGAATAGCAGTAAAAACCATATAAAAGTAGACTGGTGTTAATCACTCAGAACGACTGTTGACTCATAATCCGAGCGAGATTATGGCCGTGAGCGGGTTTCAGTAGAACAATGAAACAATACAAAGTCGCTCTTCTAATTGACGTTTGGTGAAATCAAAAATAGAAACTTTACTTTATACGCTAGTATTGATATCAATAATAATATAAATCAGCTATGGCCCGGCAAACGTTTTGCTATACAAAAAAAAAATCACTTTAGGCATATAAAAATAGTTTATGACCTATAACCTATTCTCAGACCTAGCGAATATAGAAAAAAAATATATAAAAATCGGTTAGCCATTATGGATGTTCGGTTATGGATGTTTTGTATTTATACTATTTACAAAAAAGTAATGTATGTAGTATATCAACTGTCTGGTATCCATAATACAAGCATTAAGTTGCTTACTTTGAAACTAGATGGTGCAGTGTGGAATGTGTGAATATATTTATTTAGTATCATGTATAGAGCCTATAAACACGATATCTCTAAAAACAAAGTAATTTACTCCATGGCCAACCCTTATAAATTTATTATTGATGTTGATTATATATTATATTATAATAAGAATCTATACGAGTAGATACTTATAGATACCTAATATTTTGTTATAATAAATTAAACAAGTACTCTGGTATCCATTTTTGTAAACACAAGAGGTATATTTAAAATGCCTAAAATGCTTTTACTCGATTTGAACAACTCGAATAACTGCATCGAGCAACTTTATATCGAGTGACAACTCGACTAAACTATCGATTGACTCTGGTCTGAAAGAGCGAGTGCGTCGTGAATCCAAATCACTTGTTTAACTTTTTACAGTCTCGTAACGGTGCGACTTTAACTATTAAAATAACCACCGACTCGGTTTATCGTGTCCGTTGAATTGATGTTACTGTTATAAAAATTTATTTCTTTTAATAGCGAAATTTACAATCAACAATAAATTGTTTTATAATTGCGAAGGAAAAATGGAAGTTAGCTTTCGCGAAATGCTTGACGTCATTAAATTAAAATTGCAGTCTGAAAATGCTACAAGTGCGCTGCTTAAGCGGTCCCTAGACGATCATGCAGCATAACATGCGTTACGTGCTGTTATGCATGCATGACCGTTTAATTATGTATTGATTGATGTGAATGACATGCAACTACATACGCGCTGGCAGTTGATTCATAGTATCTTTTATTTTTCATCCTACAATCTATGATTGACATAACGCATGATCGTATAGCGGTCCCAAGGCGATCATGCGGCATGACATGCAGCATGATAATTCTCGCGTAAACGCATGTCATACCGCATGATTGTCTAGAGACCGCTTTACCATAGTAGAATAAGGGATAAGAAAGTGGTAGCGAACAATGGCGAAATACAGTGTGTTCTTCCACAACTAAATCACTTCTGAACATCCATTTTCTGTGTTCTAAATCGGCATTTAAAACACAGTTATTATAACAAATAACATCCGTTTAAAACGATGACAGGATTCCCAGGTTATAGCTGAAGGACATGCAACACTGTCATTTCTACTTTGAGTCGCTATTATCAAACTCTGTGAAAATCCAAACGTTAATAAATAACATACAATAGCCAGTTTTGATATTTATAACATTATAGTTATATATTTTATGATTTTAATCTTATTGTATCACAACTATTGTGGTATAATAAATTGTGATTATTTAGAGTTCTAAAGTTAACAATGAGGTATTTTTTTAATTGAAAGGGAACTTAATTTTCAGGCAACGACAGTAAAATTAACAGAAGGCTATTTTTTCAAAGAGTATGCAGACAGGCTGACGTTATCAGATATAAAGCAATTGGATTGCAATTTTTCTAAATCTTAAATATCTGGGATTAAGATAAGCCGAAGATAGAGGGATTTTAATGTAAAAGGAGTTCTGACTGACGCCACGCAGGCTACCCTCAACTCATAAGAAAATCACAAACGGTGAAACTTTTACGAACACTAGTAAACAGAATAGAGTCCTAATAAATATATAGATACGGTCGGCGTAATACGTTGCGTGACATAGCCGATTTGCTAAATGGCGCTGCCGTATAACTCATTAAACTCCTTTAACTTCTTGTCATTTCACTGTTATAACTCATAGACAAAATGATTTACAATAATAATTGCATAACTTTTGGACTTTTGACTTGCCACAAATAGTCTCGTACCTTGTTTTTACCTACTTGGGAACTTATTATCGAAATATTCGGTTCTGAAATCAAGTTATATAGCAATTTTACGAGTAACTTAGGTAAAGATTCTAGCCATTCGCGTGTTTATATATGGAAATGTAGAGACTATTTGACGTTTGAATATTTATTCAACAGACTGAATTCATCTTTAAGATATTTATGCTAAGTTAGAGAAACATAATATATTATTCTATGTTAAATTAAATGAAAGTATGATACTTTTGTATAATAGAAAATCTGAATTTTAATAAATGTTTAATATTGGTAATATTATAATATGTTTAATATTCTTATTTATGTATGTTCCTCTTTTTTTTTTCAAATTTACTATAGATATGTGGTGTAATTGTTTGTTTTCCCAAATAAAATAAAATAAATAAATAAATATTCTTTTAGCTTTTATAATTAATGTAAACACAATAAGAAAATTAAAAATATATCTCCCACTATTATAAATCGCTGAAAATAAATATGGATAATTTAGATAGCCCTCACTAAAATTTACATCTAAAGTGTGTTCTAGCCACGCTGTATTTTATAACCAAATTTTGCATTTTTTTTATATTTTTTTATATGAAGTCGTATGTATAAAACATACGACTTCGTTCGCGTGGGGTTCATATTTTGCCGAACACACCAAGTAAAAACTTTTGTAGGCAATTTTTTAATATATTGTATTTCTTTACATTATTGTAATTTTAAATACAGCCTATTGTTACTCGCCGATAATGTAGCTTGTTATAGATGATAGAATTTTTGAAATCACTTAATTAGTTTTAAAAATTATTTATTACAAACAAAAATACAAAATATCTCTTTTCTCTTTATGATAGGTATTAGATGTAGATGTAGATAAGGGTACCTACATAAGAAAATAATGGTGGCAGCTTAAATTCGTTGTTTTTCTCTGACGTATGTTATAAAGTAAACTACTTAAGCTTATAAAATAAAAGAGAAATTGAGATGGTTTGCATGTCAAATATAAAAGAGGCGCCATTCAGCAAACACAGTTGCATGAAATTCACCACGAATAGTGATGGGAATTAACATTACCAACGCTCCACTGTACTGAGGAATTTCTAGAATACCCTTTTGTGGAAATTCTATTGTTTAATACAATAATTAATTAATACAAAGTATTAATTAGTTAATTCATTAATTAATACAAAGTACAATTATTAATTAATATTATATATTTAATACAAAGTTATTTATGACTAGCTGTTGCACGCGACTTCGTACGCGTCACTTTACATAATATAGCCTCTACGAATAAATAATATACCCTATGTTACTCGCTGATAATATAGCTTCCCAAAAGTGAAAGAATTTTTCAAATCAGTCCTGTAGTTTCGGAGTCTATTTAATGCAACCGTCGCCAAAAAACACATACATACGGAACATAGGGATAGTGCAGTCACATCCTTTACTATTACTTTAGGGTCTACGGCTTCTTGTTACTTATCTGCAACTATACCTACCTGTCTTTTATCATCTGTGAAAATTAATAAAAAAGGGGAGCATTTTATACTGAATCATGAGCTGCATCACTAGGTCACAACACTATTACGTGCTCGCGGTTGCAAAATAAAACGCTTCTGTTTGCGTAAGGCGATTGTTGGAACAGCCTTTGTGTTCGTACCTCTCCCTGCACCTCCGCCTCTGCCCCCCATACTCTGCACCAAGCGCATCTTCGCATTCCTCAAGGAATTACTCAGCAAGCTCAGACTGCGAGTTAGTAGATTGTAGGTAAAACGTGTGCCTCGGCTAATATGGCTTAAGACGTTGACTCGAACATTATGCAAGTGAGCGCGAACATTTATTTTAAATGTACTCCAATTTAGCTCCTCGCTTAAAACGTGCAGTCACAGCGCTTCATTTAGTTGTTTATGGAGAGATGTACTGTACACATACCGGGTAATATGTAATGATGATTCTCATTCTTATGAGGATAAGACAGATTTATGTGGACTTTCATTATCTTTTAGAGATATTACGAATATACGAGATGTTATAAAATGGATAGTAAAACCACATAAAACCATTTACGCAAAAAAAAATATGTTTCAAAATTTTTAATAGCCTTTATGTAATCTTCCACGAGAGACGCTATATAATTACATCAAATTGGATTTAAGTGAATAGCTGGTATTTTTGGAAAATTAAGGCTGGGTTGCACCATCTTACTTTAACCATAATAAACGTCGCAACTTCAGTTAAAATAACGGTTAGGCCGAAAATGACTTGCACCAGTTAACAAATAATCATAACTGGTTAACTGGTGCAACTCATTTTCGGCCTAAAACTCATTTTCAGCCGAAAATGAGTGCGAATTAACTGAAGTTTCGGCGTTTGTAATAAAACTACTTGTTGCAGGACACAGACTAATTTATTTAATGAATGAACAATGATTATACAAATAGATTACAACAGAGTACAACATACTTATTTTAATACATAATTTAACACACTCCCTTATTAAAATAAGACATAATATCTGCAAACAAAGAATATATACACAAAAGTATTAACCCCTACACTTCTGTAATTCCTAACTGTTTTATAAACTTATAATGTTTTTGACTACTTAAACTTTTTGTGAGAATATCCGCAGGCATATCGTTTGTATTTAAATAATTTACTATTACAAAATTATTTTCAACAGCAGTTCTTACAAAATGATATCTAACGTCTATATGCTTGCTTCTCTTATGAAACATATAATTTTTAGTCAATTTTTGTGCACTCTGATTATCATTAAACAATATTACAGGCGACTCACTTATACATTTTAATTCCAACAATAGATTTCTCAAGTATATAGCTTCCTTAGATGTTTCACAAATTGCCATATACTCTGCTTCTGTGCTTGACAAAGCTATTGTTGTCTGCTTTTTACATTCATATGAAATTATACTTCCAGACATCTTAAATATATAACCAGTAAAAGATTTTCTGTCTAAACAATTTGATGCCCAATCTGCATCTACATAGCCTACCAAATCACACTCATCTTTAATATATTTTAAACCAAAAAATTTTGTTTTCTTTAAATACCTTAAAATACGTTTAGCATGTTTCCAATGGGTTTCATTAAAATTATTATTAAACTGACTTAAGTAACAAACTGGATATAAAATATCCGGTCGGGTGAGCACTGACAAATACAGTAAACTGCCTATCAACTGCTGATATGGATACTGAGTAGAACAACAATTGTTTCCTTTCTCTAGTTTCAAATTTACTTCCATTGGTGTACTTACTGACTTACAATTTTTCATATTGAATTTACATAACAGCTGATCAATAAATTGTTCTTGGTCTACAAAAATTACACTGTTTTTCTTTCTTACTCTCATACCTAGGCACTGCTTTATCTCTCCTAAATCTTTTATCTTAAATTTTAATTTTAACTCATTCTTAAGACTCTCAGTTTGCTTTTTACAGTTTGAAAATATGAAAAAATCATCTACGAACAAAGCTATATCGAGGGTTGCCTGGTGAAACCCGATAAGTCAAAAAAGTGAGATTTTGAGCTAAAAGTAGTTTTATAGTAATTCGATGTCGCTCTATCTAGTGGTAATTACAGATAAGCAGATTTAAAAGGTATCACGGAAATAGGTCGAGTAATAACCCAATAAGTCCTTAATTTCAACTTTTATTTAGGTACTAAATATTAATAAGTATACTTAAGGATTATATTTTTAGTGTTACTTAGTAGTAGAACCATATAATACATATTTATGGGTATTTAGTGCAATGAAATTTGTACAAAATTAAATTAAATACAATATGTAAAACCAGTTACTACTGTTTACCGGGTTTTACTTCATTACGATTCAGTCTTAAAAAGGATTTTAATAAAAACCAGAATACGTTAAAGACATTTGTCGGGTTTCACTTTTACTATTTTTCATGTTATAAGTACAAGTTAATAAAAAGGGAAATCCAATAAAAATACTTATAGTTTTTATCTGAAAGAAATCTTTAAAAAATACTATATAAAGTCTAGTTATTGGATACACTCACGAGATTTTAATGAAATTAATTCAAACGTTATCCGGGGAAGAACCCAATAAGTATGGTTGACGACTCCAAGGTCATGCACACACGCACAGTCTCGGCCAGTTAACGACACGGTCGCAAGCGCTTCAAAGTTTAAAATTTAAATTAAAAGTTGTCTTTACGTATTAGAAGGTGGTTGTGTATGTGTTAAAAGTTATGTGATGGGTGTAGGTAACCGAGGCAGAAGATTAGTACAACTAGCTTGCAGTAACACGCTAGAAACAGGTAAAATCTAATTTAACCTTAAGTTAGGTACGTTGAATTGACGTACAAAATAACATTAGTGATGCTATGACCTGTTACCTGAGTGTTTAATTAGCAATTTAACTCAGTATTCACAGTAGTAAATAATTTTTTTGAGGATTTCTGTACAACATGATTGTTCAGAAAGAGCGCCTTATGTTCCAGATTCAGAGAACGATTAACCAAAGCAAATTGATTCCGACCATGATATTATCCCTGAAATTACGAGTCCAGCCAAACAGAAAGAACATTCTATGGTAATGTTTTAGAGCGAGTTTGGATTTCAGTAGAAGGTACTTCTTCAGGCATGTTCCAGATTCAGCGAATAATACACCAAAACCAATTGACTCTGACTGTAATGATAGTATGATTCCTAAAAGATCGAGTGCTCGTCCACAAGTGGAAAACATTGCTTATTCAATTCTTAAAAACATTTTGGACTTGCATCAAACCATTAAGGCGACGTAAGAAAGCGCAACCATCAGAGTGTAAAATAAATATTGCCAAAAAGCGAAAAATTTAAGGTCTGTCTTATGAGACCCAAGGTATTAAACGCCCTGTTAAAGTTTCAAAACCTATTGAATGTAGTCAATGCCTGTTCAAATGTTCTGAAAAGTTTACATCAGATGAACGTGGCACTGCTACTGATGGCGAGTTTGAATGTCTCTTAGCTCTAGTTTTTGGCGTGTTTGGCTTTGTATTTGAAACAGTTAAACTGACGAAAATCCTCTGACATGTCGTAGTTATAGAGTACATTTTCAAATCTCCTTTTATGTATCGAATTCTTTTGATTTTCAGCCAGTTCAAGACCTCATTCGTGGTATCTTTATTTCTATTATTCTATTATAGTGGCGCTAAGCTTTTCCAAGTCCAACATTTCATTATATTTGAACTCTTTGACTTTATAGCTATCTATTTCATTTTTTTAAAAGAGGCATGTTCCAATTTCATAACTGCCTTTTCTGCCATTTATTTCACTCCAGCAAACAGTAGGCATTATATTTTTTATCTGGATTCATAAATGGTGAAATCGAAGAGAACTAATTTTCGCATGTAGTATGTCTTCAATTCGATTTCGATTCGATTCATGCAGCTATTGAACACGATTTAAAAAAACAACAGCCAATAACGTTTTTGACTGAAAGAATTTCTTTAAACTGGCTCGAACTAAAAAAATGAAATCCGTTGACACTGTTGAAGGAAAGGAAAAAATGGAAATAGATAGCTATAAAGTCAAAGAGTTTAAATATAATGAAATGTTGGACTTTGAAAAGCTTAGCGCCACTATAATAGAATAATAGAAATAAAGATACCACGAATGAGGTCTTAAACTGGCTGAAAATCAAAAGAATTCGACACATAAAAGGAAATTTGAAAATGTACTTTATAACTACGACATGTCAGAGGATTTTCGTCAGTAATATGTTTCAAATACAAAGCTAAACACGCCAAAAACTAGAGCTAAGAGACATTCACACCTACGATCAGTAGCAATGCCATGGCCAGAAAATTTAGAGCCTAGGTACGGTAGTCAGATAACTATAAGTATTACTAAAAAAAGGATTTAGAAACTATGTGCAAGAAACTAATTATCCCTGAGGAATATCACGGTAGAATACGAAGCTTAAAAACATTTACTGACAAGGCGCCGCACGATTCAGACGAAGAATAATACAATTCTTAGTTATAAACTTACTAATTATTATGTTTTTTATAACAAATAAAAACCTTTAAGTAACACAAATAGATTTTTTGTTTTTGCATAAACCCAATAAGTCGACACCTTTTGATAAAAAATATTTTCTCACAGGAGAATTACATGCAGTAGATATCTAAAAAACATAAAAACTTATAGTGGATTAATTTATCCCACACAAGAAACTTATATAACTATTCATTTATTTATCAAAACTAGTATTTTTTGGTCATAAACCTTTAACATCGTTTTTCTCGAAACTAGGTTTTTCATACTTATCGGGATTCACCAGGCAACCCTCGATATATATAGTTACACCATTACACTGCTTAAAAAATAGACATGGTTCATGTACAGATTTTTTATATTCTAAGCTTTTTAAACAATCATCTACTCTCCTGTACCACTCCCTAGCTGATTGCTTTAGGCCATAGATAGCTCTTTTTAACTTTAAGACTTTGTTTTTTCTATTAGAACATACAAAATTATCAGGTAAACACATATAAACAGACTCACTCAAATATCCATTTAGAAATGCTGTGGTGACATCAAGGTGCGTTATATCTAGGTTATATTTGACACTTAATGCAAACAAAAGTCTAAGTGTTGAATAACGAAGTACTGGAGAAAACGTCTCTTTATAGTCTATTCCGGCTCTTTGTGTGAAGCCTTTTGCCACTAAACGTGCACGATATCTCACTTTTTTATCACTTAACTTTTTTCTATATACCCACTTACACTTCACCACTGTTGCTTGATCTGGTCTGTCTACTACCTCCCATGCATCATTTTCTTCAAAAGATTTTAATTCTTCTGCCATCGCTTTTCGCCATTTTTCTGACTCTGGTCCATTCATAGCCTCGTCATATGTTATCAGGTCTCCATATAGATTAATATCCGTTTCGACAAACATATTGCTAAAACCGAATCTGCTTGGCTTTTTTCTTTTTCTTAATGGTTTTTCAGGTGTACCAGTCTCAGTAATATCTTTCAATTCACTCATAGATAAACTGTCAGAAAAGTCTTCATAAGAACTGTTTGTTTCATCGTCCTCATTCACATAGGTGTTGTCATCATTTCCTATCACTGTGGTAACAGACTGATCAGAGTCGGAAGTGTCAGTGTCATCGCACTTCTCTACATCTTGATCATGACCTGATGTTCCTTGACAATTGTTCATAATAACTTGTGTCATTTCTGGATCATCAACATGTGTCATTTCTGGATCATCACTAGGTTCCATGATGGTAACATCTCTACTTGTGATCACTTTGTTTGTGACTGGGTTATATAGTCGGTAACCCTTCACATTATCTGCATATCCTACTAGATAATGCTTTACAGCCTTTTTATCCCACTTCAAGCGTTTTTCTTTTGGTACATGAGTCATTACTACGCTACCGAAGATCCGTATATGACTGATATTTGGCTTTTTGCCAGTCCAAAGTTCATATGGAGTTATCTGGTTCAATCCTGAAGCTAAAGTCCTGTTCTTTAAATACACAGCTGTGTGAACTGCTTCTGCCCAAAATTTCTTCTCCAACTTTGTATCATAAAGTAGACATCTAGCTCTTTCTACTATGGTCCGATTGAGTCTCTCGCACATTCCATTTTGTTCTGGACTATAAGGATTCGTTCGCTGATGAATAATCCCACATTGCTTCAAGAAATTCTTCATTTCATTTGAGCAAAATTCTGTGCCGTTATCTGTCCTTAAGATTTTAATACTGGAATTAGTCTGCTTTTCAACCATGAGCTTAAATTGTTTGAATAAAGAAAATACTTCATTTTTATTCTTCATGAAGTACACAAATGACATTCTGCTATAGTCGTCCACAAATAGCAAGAAGTATCTAGATAATCCAATGGATTGAACTTCCATCGGGCCACACACATCAGCGTGTACCACCTCTAGGACTCTTTCGCTTCTATGTTTGCTATGTGGAAAAGGTAGTCTCGTCTGTTTGCCTTCACAACACACTATGCAGTTTGTCCTGCTGATTTCTGCATTGTTGTTATAGGTTATACCTTTTACAGCTCCATCCTTCATGGAATTCATGTCTTTGCTATTAATATGGCCAAGTCTTCGATGCCACATCATATCTTTAGTTTCTGTAGCTGTCGCTGCCAACAAACAAGCTGATCTTGTGTTCAATCTGTAAACTCCGCCTGTTAATTCTGCAACGCCAATTAACTCATTCTGTCGGTTTCTGATGTAACAATGTCCCTTATGGAAACTAACTTTGTTACCATTCTTTATCAGCTGACTGACCGACAACAGATTAGTCATAAGATCTGGAACACACAACACTTCTTTGACCACAATATCATATTGCGACTTGTCAACAATTGTTGTAATCTGTGTTTCCCCTGAACACAATACAGGCATAGTCTTTCTGTTCGCTACTATAATCTCCTTAGTTTTTAGGTTATATGACACATTTGTCATGTTTTCCTGGCTGGTTGTCATGTGAGTGCTGGCTCCGGAATCTATGTACCATTCATGTTTGCCATAACTGCCATTAAGAAAAACTGCACTAAATGCATTTACTGTTTTTTCTTTCAATAATGGGCACTGATTTTTGTAATGGCCGACTTGTTTACATTTATAGCATTTAATGATTTTGACAGGTCGATTATTTTCTGCAGTTTTGCCAATTTTATTGAACTTTTTTCGCTGCCAACCTTTAGATGTCAGAAATGCACTCTCTGATTCATTGCTGCCAACAGTATCACTCATATCCATTAATTTCGTTTTTATGACATCACTGGAAATTTCGATTCCCGAATGTTCGATCGCCATTATCATTGGGGAAAATTTTTCAGATAGACCCGCCAACAATAATGATCCGACCCATTCCTCGTTTATGTCGAAACCGGTTCCTCTTAATCTTTGCGCCGTGTCAATAAGTTGAGTTACATATGCCGTCATTGACTCGCAATTTTCCAAGCGTATTTAAATTAGATTTCGCAACAAACTAATTCGGCGTGTGAACCCCGAATCGTCGAATAATGATTTAAGCTTTTTCCACACACTTTGCACGGTTTTTTCTGATTTTATGTGCACGTATAGGCTTGAGTCAATGGTCATTATTAATTTTGCCTTCGCTTTTTGTTCTTCCACGCTTTCGCCGCCATTGCTGCCATTGCTCAGGATATCGACGCCTTCTAAAATTAAGAAGTTTTGTACTGCGAACGCCCACTGGTCGTAGTTTTCTCGACCTTTCAGCCTCGGAACGTTCAAAATATAATTTCCTGCCATTTATTCTGATTTTAACGCGAACTTTACTATTTTTTTCGAAAAATTAAAAGCGCTGGGCGCATAACCTAATAAAACTACTTGTTGCAGGACACAGACTAATTTATTTAATGAATGAACAATGATTATACAAATAGATTACAACAGAGTACAACATACTTATTTTAATACATAATTTAACAGTTTGTTATTGTTAAAGTAAGATGGTGCAACCCAGCCTAAATATTTGCAATGTTAACCTGACTACCGCGCGTAGCATGTAAGCCGTGGGCAATGCGTAGCTCCGTAGCGCAATTAACCTCGTAGCAAACTCAAAGTGCTACGAGCGTTACCTACTGCTACGACTTCTGCTACTACGAAATGTAATACAAGTTGTTTTAGCTTTTTAGAGAGTAGGTTTATCATTTGACTATTACAAACGGTACGACGTCGTTATATTAATCTTAAGGTTTTTGTTTCATCCTGAATGTTATACATGTTTAAAACTTGTATTGTACAGTTGGGCTATGAAACCCTTCGTCAGTTTTCAAATTCATTCCTTTACCAAGTCGCTGACTCTTAGTACCTATTGTAACTAAAGCACTAAGCAGCTGACAGACGTTTGAAAAAAATGATTGCTCTAATTCAAGTAAATGTCGACTTTAAGGCGACAAAGCTGTTAAATAATTTTTCAACTGTAGTTCTTTGAATAGATTGTATCAATATAACGGGCGATATTTATAACATTTAGATTTATATTTAAGAAATACTCGGAGGATAATGATAATGCATTCGGACACTTTTTCTTATTTCATGCATGCATTTGCCATAATTTATACTCTTTACGTTGTCGGGAAATGAGGCTTAAAGAAAACACAGAAAAGTAAGTAATTTGTTTATTTTCCAGTACATTCAAAGCATTGTCATGTGCCTTTAGTGTCTATCCTTATATATATTATGTACATCATATTCAATGGTTATGGCTTCACTGAACAACTTAAACAAAAATATATATATATTTAAGTTATATGTATTACTACCAATTCATATTACCAGTTAAAATTATCGTTGGTCATTTAAACACATTTAACTGTAACATTGCATACAAACTTATTCATGTAATATGTTATACAATTTTATACGAATAGCTCGTATAATTTCACAAGGCTTGAGAAATTGTTTATAAAATTCCTTATAAAATTTATATGAAAATTAAAAAAACCTCATTGTAAGAAATGTCAAGAAATCATATTATTTGGTACAAACTTAACAAGATAAGTAAGATGTGGATTTTCAGAAAATATTTTAAGAATAATAGCTTTTGAAGCTTTTTTAACGATGCAAAATTTGATCCAATATCGTTAAAAAGATGTCAAGTATAAAAATAAAGGTTACGAATAACTTTAAATACTGAACTACGTAACAAATTATGAAAGACTAGCGACTCGATCCTGCGGGTGCTTTTTTCTGCAAATTATACATAAACCTTCTTCGTTTATTGCTCTTTCGATTATTGAATTCACGTATCAAAAACCGTTATGTGGTGTGAACTAGTATTTCACTTTAGTGGAAGAAAAATCAAAACCGCAAGTTCTTTTGAAATTGAAACACAGAAAGTATGAATACTATCAAAGTCTCGTTTATACAGACCTTATTAAAGAACTGACCTTGTAAATTTTGTACATATTTTATTTATAATTGCAACTAAATGATGAATTAATTTACACTTCTTGGCATGCATTATAAGCACCTAATTTCAAGCCAGTCAATTTACAGTAAAATTAGTTAAGCCATTAGGAATAGTTAATGATAGTGGTTTATTTTTTTAAGAAATGATATTTTTTCTGGGACTGAATTGAAGAAAAATGTTGTAATAAATTATTAATTCCGGTAAATTTAGCTCCTATATAAAATATATTTGTAACACAATAAATAAAATATTGCATTTTAAATTAAAATAACGTATTACGTCAAGAAGAGTCTAGGTCACTTTAATAATCAAACATGAGACTTAAATTTAAGATCTCGACCAAAAACTCTCAATAACTGTTAAATAACGTACCTACAGGTGTAACGTAACAATAATCATAATAACGTACTGTGAATAAGTCACAGATATAGTTTGTATAGTTGAATATGCATTCGTGTTTTTCAAAGAACCGATAACTACTTAGAAATAAGCTGGTAGTTTATTAATAATTTGATTCGGGCTAGTATGTACATACTCATTCAAAACTCAAAGCAATTTCCTTGTCAATGTAGCTGACTTAACTAAATAACTTAGCTGACTTAATTAAGTAAAGAACTTAACTAAGAAAACAATGAAATTTCCATTCAACTTCTTGGTAAAGATATAAATTGATAGTAATGTCTCACTTCTCAAATAAACTTATTGACACAATATGATTTCCATAATAAGCATGCGATTTCTATCTTACTCAAGGCAAAGCGAATAATCGCTAACTAGCTGACGCGCACCTTAATGTACTTAGTGTTGCGGTAAAGACAAATTTATGAATAATGTCAATGCCTGGTTTTCTAAAAGTAAACAGTTAAGAATGGTTTAGTTTGTCTACTGAACAGCTCGTTTTGCAAACGGCTCAGAAAAAAGAATTAAAAAAAATGCATGACCTTTTATGCGTTCAGTGTTTTATGTAAGTATTAAATTATTTATGATTTAGAATTGCATTTTAGAAACTATATTTTATACTAATACAGAAACCATTACGTAAAATACATCGACGGTATCTACGTACAAAGGCGTATGTGACAATACACCAAAATAGCTTTTTTAATCGCTTATGGTTACAATTTGATCAAGCTACATGAGACAATTTTTATTTTTTTTGTATCTAGCTTAGTTTTTGTGATAGACAAACGTACAACGACGTATATCATTTTTGCTCCCGCTAACAAAGGCGCAACGACACATCCAACGTTTTATTCCCGTGGTCACCAAGTCGCATCTGCAATTGCACCAATGTTCGCGGAAATCGAGTGGAGGGAATACGTTCAGGTCGTTTTTTTATATTTCAAACTTTACATCATAGCGTTTTCATCGAGAACACAAGATATATTAATTTAGGGCTTAAACGACCCTATATTAGTAATTCTGATAATAATAATGACGATAATAATGAAAAGAAGAATAATAATTGTGACATGGAAAAATCAATTACAGCCAAAATGTTGACGGAATTGGTAAGTAATACAACCAAATTAAATTATTATTATTGATTCGATACCTACATATATATTTATTAACATTTTTTCTATTATTATTTTACTTTAATTAGTAAATGAACGATTATACCCAATGGTTGGTTGTATCGATACATACAACTATGTTCTAAGGAACAGGGATTAAAAATATTTTCCTATGCTAATATCAATAAAATTACATATACATATGATTTTGATGATAATACTTAACACTTAACATAATAATTGTTATATTCATTAATTGTGGTTGCTTATAAAAATGCGACGTTGTACTTCGAATATTAAAGGTAGTATGTATTATATCCGACTGTGTTTTTCGGAATTACCAAGATCGTATGTACCTAAGCTACTTTTTTCTTGGATGACTATTTTGACATCCAACGTTGTTTGATATTTATTTTGAAAATAACGTGTTTAATTTAAATTTAAAAAAGAATATCTGGAAGTAACATGTTTTTCATTTATTTTCAGCCAATCAAACCATATATTCTATCACGTCATCTCCGGTTCCTGAAGAAGCAAACAATTTTGCCATCGATATGGCAGATGTGTGGAACGACGTGTTTTTAGACGACACAGATGATCTTTTTAATAAAAGTAATAATGTTAAATCAGTTCAAATTGAAAAATACGAGTCTATGAATATAGAAAGTTCTATATCAACAACAATAACTGTACTGCTTGTGCGAGTATGGGGTAGCGGAAACCGTACCTCTTCTATTAGTGGACTGCCCCAGGTTCGCGCAAGCAAGGTTCGTGCTGGAAAATGACATCGATATGAATTTGAGTGCAGATAATCTGCACAAAATTTTGGAAAATAAATATGTCCTGAAAAAATTTCTAGACTTCTGCCACAAAGTGGCAACGGTGTCGATCAGGCTGAATAAAAAATAATTGGACAATTTATAAAAATAAATGTTTTAAATAATATTAATATGAATAATATTAATGATAAATATATACATCGATGATAAATATGAATATGCTATAAATAATATGAATGAATATAGAATAGAAAATATGCAAATATGAAAATATGCAAGGAGTAAACAAGATCTCCAAAGAAAATATAATAACTTGGTAAGCATGTGTAATAATCCAAGAACACGATAATAATTTTAGAATATTATTATTTAGTGACTCTGTTAATGAAAGTAAGCAGGGTAATTAAAAATGGCAATAGTCTTTCTACAATAACCTATTTTACCCCTTTATATTATATTTTTATTACGTGATGTCCTAAGGTAGCTACTAATAAAAATGGTGTTTGATGATGTGCCTCGATTGACAAAATGCAGTAAAAGCTGCAATCATATGAGTGTTAAAATATATAATAAAACACCTGATGTCGTTAAACTTTTGCCTTTAAATAAATTTAAAAGAAATCTTACATTGTAGCTTAAGGAAAAAATGTATTATAGTGTTGACGAATTTCTACAATTTAATGACATTTAAACTTATTGACATTTTTGTTTTCTTGTTTATTTTGATCTTTGTATAACTATGTAATAGGTTGACAAGTTGTATATTGTAATGTAATGTAACGTATGCGAGTAATGTAATGTAATTGGATTAATAATGACAAATAGTTATTGACATTCTTAATATTGTAATCGTGTTGTTGGTGTTTTTGCATGCCTGTGGTCGAAGGGCGAAACATGATGTTCCTTTTCTTATTTATAACACCTTGACTACCATGTTTTAGGAAAATAATCTATTTGATATTTGATATTTGAAAAGTGATATACGAAACTTCAAATGGTGCATAAGAAATCAAAATAATATTTTAAAAAGTTTGAAGGTTTAAGAAAGGATCAAATTGTAAACTGCTGCTACTGGTAGCGTTAAAATATTTTTATGTATTTAGGTTAACATTTAATAAAAATAAATATATTTTAAGAACGTCACGTTGGCAGTATGAAATAATATAAGTAGTTAAGTTTAAATGTTTAGGAAAGAGTTTAAGTTAAAGATTGTGGTTGTGTGGACCTAATAAATGCATTATTGTTATTATTATCTCACATATTTATTTTCTTTCTTAATTCAAAATTTCTTACATAAATATTATTAAAAAAAAAATAAACAATAAATATCGTAAAAAACTTAAAACTAACCGCCGGTGGCTTGCTTTGCCTCGCTACTTGCGGACTTGTAGTTTTTTTATACAGGTATTTATTGCGTTTTTTTATTTAAATTGAAAAAAAATTAAATTTAAGAAAGAAAAAATATACTTGAATAATTATTTATTTATTTTCAGACAAATTAGCCCATATTTAGTAAATTACATAAATTACATAATAATGTCTCATTCTTATACGTGTAAGTTTGTTAGTTGATAGAAAAGAAGTTGTAATTATATTGGCTTTCATTTGTGTTAATTTCTTATTAAAGTTTCTTGAATTAACTGTCACATTTTTCATGTTATTTTCACTTACAACACATACCCCTTTTCATATTTCCCAAGAAAAGTGTTGCATTAGCACATAGTACCAGTATAATTTTGAAGAATAAAGACGCATAATTTCATACCACTTTGTATTTACAAAGAACAAAGTTGTAAGTGATTAAAGGACCTCATTTTTTGTCTAATTACTATTTTTTTGAGAACAATATTAAGGAAATAACATTATCAACTTATACCTAATAGCATATTTAAATTTCGTGGAAATTGGTTGTCTTCGTTTGGAAATATTTATTAAAAACTGTTTAACAATTTTCAAATCGCTCTCCTGAAAAGTTAAGATTTTGCAGATGCGACTTTGTACGTAGATACCGTCGACATATTAAAAAAATGAAAAATATATGTGTATTCGAAATTTAAAAAAAGTATAAAAACAACAACAAAAAATATTAATTTATTTTAATTTAATGTGTCGAAATAAAAATCAAATCATTAATTCTACTTCAGGCATTACGAGTTATTGGATATGATTTTTATTAGTTATTAATTTTTCATGCACGCGTCCTAAGGCTAGCTAAGTTTCTGCTCGTTAAAACCATCAAATTTCTGACAAAAATAGAACCTCTTTTCTTTCTCTCTACAAATTATTTTAATTACATTTCTATCTAATTCAATCTTGGTTGGAAATTGCAAGAGTAGTTTATTACAAAAAAATAAATTAATAATTATAATTTATAAAACAAATTAATCTCTTTATATTTGATTAATTTACAATCAATTTAAAATGGGGAACTAAACGACAAAATTTCAATATAAAATATTCAATAATTTTAACAAAATAATTTCCAGAAGATTGTCGAGTAGAAAAGTAGAAAAAATTGCAATTTCCAAACACGATTTACTTGTTACTTAACTAAGTTAACTCGCGATATTGTCGCCGCATTTAAACCTAGTAAACAAATGTATTCCATTACAATCACAAGCGTGAGATTTGCCACATGTTTCACTTTAAACAATCACATTTTTATCACACTTGAAATCTTTAAAACGTTTTCATAAGAATGTGTTCCGCGAGGGGCGAATTTATCTTTGGTAACACATCTTTCTTCACTGTCTTATCTTTTCTACGGACGTTACACTTTTTCTCTTTGTGTCCCGTTTCCGATTTGTTGTGCGAACTTTTTATATGTGACGACACGGACACGTTACGTTTTTTGGTCCCACAAGTTTTTACGACACTCTCACTGTTAGCATTCACTGTTTTTTTATGCACTTCGTTTTTATTGACTTCACTTCGGACTAGGTCTCTCTTCTCGTCTGCTCCACCTTCTACAGCTTCTACCGACAGCTGTGTGTGGTCGAAACATCGTGTCAGTTTCTGAGAACAAAAAAATAAATTTTAAATTACCTTAACGTAAGGGTTTTAATTTTAAACTTATTGGTAAGGAATCATGAAGGAATAGTTAGCATCCCTTACTCATTCATCGAAACATATCTAGCCGGTATTTCAGTGTTATTCTATATGGGGGTCGGATGGGGCTGCCATCTGCTAAATTTATAACTGCGAAACGTAACGTGCCACACTCGGATCAGAAAAGTTCATTTCTTAATTAGTCCTTATCGGGATTCGAACCTGAAATCCTTGAAACAGCGTTAAGGCGCTTGCCTTAACCACTCGTCCAATGGGCTCGACAAATAACAAAGCCAGTTTCCCTATGACTACTTTGACCTTTGATCGACAATTTACGTCTATGGACATTTCTTGTGTTTACAGGTGGCAGTAGTTACAAAGACCTAAAACCTGAAACACAAAACAGTGTTGCTACACAAAACAGCCCCTTTTCGTAAAAAGGTGACATTTCCTAGTCAGCTCTTAATTATACGTCTCACTGCCAAGCATGGTTGAAGCCATGCTTGACAGTGAGACCACCTGGAAAGCGGTTGCCTCCTTCTGCGAATGTGTAATGTCGCAGAAGGAGGCAGCTGAGAGGGAGCGAGAGGAAGAGGCAGGTCTCGCTTCCCTCAGACGCAGGCGGCTGGGCAGGAGAAGGCGGGCATATCTAGCTCGTTTTCAAATGTCCTAGGGGACCTGCGCACATGCTTGGCTAACTGTGTGTGCCTGCACAAGGTCCCACCGTCTGGGGATTGCCTGGGTGTCTCCGGGCAATCCTCTGTTGGCGTTAGTCTAGCCAGCAATGGCTAGGCTGCCCTGGGGTGGATCGGAGTTGGTGCCTTGGCAGAACCCGGTTCACCCCGCTCACAGGGCAAGGAGGCACCGGGGAGTTTTAGTGGGTATTCCCAGTGCCGCTATGATCAGGTGCTGGGCGACCCCCACATATCCCTTCCGTCTAGCCAGCGGTAGGGAATCTGTAAGCGGATTACTCCTCGTCAAAAAAAAAAAAAGTCAGCTCTTAATTAATAAAGATACTACACTACATAATTATAAACAAAAATACAAAATTCGGGCTCTTCTCTATTATTGGAATTACTGGACTAATAAATATTTTAAAGGCGCAATATTTCGATAATATCGTTTCAAGTATAATTTTCTACTTACTGCGGGGTTAACAGCCTTTGAATAGATTTGAACGCGACCTTCCAACTCCATTTTGAGTCTCCAGTCTCTCAGGTACATGTGCGCTGCTGCCGAACTAGGCCATCCTCGTCGCCACGTATGCCACCTGGAATCTCTAAACTTGTTACAAACCTACTTAATAGTTAATAGTAATTTGGAGCATACGCAAAAACACATTAATGAAGTCCCTTAACTTACAGTGAACTACATTTTCGACTACTTAGATTCGACGAAAATCTTTAGGACTCTTGGGCGGACTCTAGGTTCATCATCATCATCCTTTCATTCCCATAATGTTTCAAAAGGACCGCTCAGAGGCAGCGTCGTCGATCCGCGGTATTTGAATAATAAAGTGTATAAAAAATAACATACAATAAATATAAAATTAATTAAGAAGAAACTAAAGTTATAAACTTATAATATCTTCATTGATAAAACTTTTTATTTTTATGTCACCACATTTCCCATAAATCAGTGTAAGTATTAATATTCATATAAATGGATTTTTTTCTTCAATTTGTTATTGGAAATAAAATTTATGAATATAAAGTTAGTACCTGGTTAAAAGTTGTAACGTCCGCGACTTGTGCCCCATAGATCGATACATTAGCGCAGTCGACCTAAATGAAATTAGATCGGCCCGAATCGGCCGATTGACGTCGCGGTTTGTAAAGCTGAGTTTTACGGCTTCAGAGTAGAATCTGGCGGCGGATGATGGCAACCCTGAAATATTATATGACGACGTTAAATTTAGGAAACATAATAATCTACTCGAAAAGAAAATTGGCATATTAATTTAGGGCAGACTATGTAGGGTTACTCCCGACCTAAAAAAAAATTATAGTCATAACTTAGAAAATGTTTTGTTAGCGCCATCAATCGATTTTACCAGTGAAATGTACTTTACTTGCTTACTAAACTTACAATGTGTATCAGCGTATTTCTTTTGAACATGGCCAACTGAGTTTATATGTATTTTTGAATATCTTTATCTTTTTATGAAATTAAAAAATATATTCAATATTCAGTAATTCGCTCTTGTGGTTATAGTGAGTACCTTTATCCCTCCACCAATTCCCGTATAGCACGTAATACTCCCAATTATTAGGCTCCAATTCCACAAGCCTCCTCAAAATATTCAACTTTTCTGACTCTGGCTTTAATGTCAAGAGCTCAACGTTGGCTTGAACGAAACGTGGTTGTAGAGAAATACATTTTTCAAACATCATGATTGCTTGTTCTGTTCTTCCGCTTTTTCTAAAAGACAAAAGTAAAAAATATATTGTATTGTCATTGAAAATTAATACACAAAAAATTATACATAAGTAAGTAAGAACCCCTTAGAGAACACCGTGAAACAATATAGCACTTGTGTTGTTGCGAACTTATCCCTTATCCTGTCAGGACTGGCAGGCTCACTTGTATTTCCTAAAGGCGCAAATCTGAGAGCGGTTCGCTAGTTAAAAAGAAATCGAAGTGACGTACATGTTATTGATATCTCTTCTTAAAATGTCATTGTGTTAATGTAAAATATTTCATCCATAAACTTAGCCCTAGTATTTTCCCAAACTTAACTAAGCTGGTATCAGTGTGAAACTTACTATCCCACTACGTCCAATGCGTTCAAAAATTAACTACAATAGCTGTACTTACTTGTATAGCTTCCCAAGGTTGTAATGTGCATTCACGTGATATTTGTTGAACCGTATAGCTTGTAGAAAATGATATTCAGCGTTCTCAGAACCAGTGACCAAAGTACCGATATTGTTGTGAGCGCTTGCATAGGATGGCCATAATCTATTTAAAGTAATAACAGCGTTATTCAAACATAGTGCACATGTAAATTTCAGAATATTCAGGAGAAGACAGTTATAGAATAGAATAGAATAGAAAAACATTTATTTGCAATACACATGACACACGGATATTATAAAGATATCAAAATAAATTAAATAAATACATTAATTTTTCACATTTGAAAGACAATATATACTTAAATAAAAATCCCATTCAGTGTGCGCCATGGCAGCAAAAAGGTATCTGGCTCAGCATAAGCTGATGCATAAGTTCATTCATAACCTGAGCCACCCTTCTGGTGACAGTAACCACACCCCCTTATAGAGTACCATGGTGAAATAACAGCTTAGATATCTATGCTGTTCTATTTCAATTCTATTCAATATTCTTCTATTATTTTTATTAAATATCATTTTTAATGAAATAACAAAGAAAACAATTAAAAATCATTTTTTTTAAGTTTATCTTATGAACAACAATAAATAATTTAAAAATTAAACTGCCACAGTAAAATAAGTCAAATAAAACTTCAAAGCGTTCTCAAAAAATAATCTTAAATCGCTGTTAGAATTCAATTCAATTCTAGTTCGAGACTAAAAATTATAATATTATATCCTATATTTAAAAGAACATTATCGCATTGAAAAATTTCCTTTTGTTGAACGACACTCGTTTAATGCGGCCGAAATGTTTACCTCAAAGCCTCTTTGTAATGTTTGATAGCGGTGTCTTGCTGCTCCGTCTCTCGAAGGAAGTTGGCAAAGTTGTAATGCAGTTTAGCATTCTGCGGCAAACTCACTAAATCCGCTCTGCAAACAAAACACATTTGGACATGATTTACGTCGAATATGGAGACCGTTGCTCGAATAATGTACGGTAGGAGCCCGGCATATTTGTCTTTTTTTTTTTGTATAACAAGGCATTACTCCACTATTAAGCAGACTTCTCCTTGTTCACATGGACTATTAGACTAACACCTTCAGAATTGGCAGGACTTCATACAAACTAGGTTACATTAAGCAAAAATTTTGCAAAATCGTCTCTGATGTAGACAAAAACAAGTTGGAAAATTTGATGATATTTTTCATAAGTTTTATATCTAGGACATACCTTAACAATGTAGCTCTATCTTTCCAGTCAGCGTTTCGTCTATATGTCTTTGCTACTCCACTAGCAGCCAGTACAGCTAGACCCACCACTAAGAAGGCTTTTGTACCGGGCTTCGAGTACCACATAAGCTGGACACCGTAAGCTGTTATGATCACACTCCCAACACTGTTTAACAATGAATTAAAAATTTACTATAGGAGATTTTTAAAATATTTTAATATTTTAAATTTTAACTACTTTTTAAAACTTTTAAGTGTATTAAGTAAACAATTGATTAACTAAGTTTTAACTACGTGTTTGTGTAATTTTAGAAAAATATAAATAGCTGCTTGTGCTAATATTGCTTGTATAAATAGCTGGTCGTTGCCTAGTTATTTACACAAGCAATGTCAGAGAAGCTGAAACCGCGCTGTTGACTGCGATAGTATAAATAAAAAGTAAGGTACACTTTTACATTTGGACCTTAACGAAATGTCTCGTTCAAAAATTACAAGTTACAACAGAGCATCTCTCCATAGCTCGCTGAAATACTTGTAATGTCAGCTGGCTACTTAATGTGATGGCGCTCAAATAAAGTACCTATGTCCAAAAATGGACGCTTCAATACGAAAAATAATTAATTATTGTGTTATATAAAATTAATATCAATTGATAATATATTTTTTCTAAATTATATTTCCAGAAAATATGTAAAAATTATATATCATATCACGTTTAATCAGGGTTCATAGAGTGATATTAATTAGTTACTTAATTTATTACATTTGGTGATAAGACCATGTAAATATCCAGTTAATCACTTATGCTGATGTTTTGTATATGTTTGAACACTTTAAACATTGGTACATAGTTATGTTTTAAACGGCTTTCAAAGCTGAATGGATTAGAAGTTTTATCTAGAAAAGCTTCCAGTTACAGCTTTCAAAGCTGCGACACCGGAGATTACTCGTTTTATCTTAACATTTTAGTAAACGCTAAAATACCTAAAGCAAACAAAATGATTTCAGAAAATTAACCTCTTTTAAACTGTGAATATTTTTGAAAGAAAAATATGTATAGTAAAATATAACTTATTATGCATACTACATTAATTACGCTTACTCTCGGCAGATAAGCTTTTAATATTTATATTAATGTTGAATTATGTCTAAGAAAACTATTATATAAAAAGTAATTTTTAGAGAATTTAAATGAAGGTAATTTCAAAGAAACAGTATGTTCTGCTCATTTTATAAAATAACTAGCTTTTGTCCGCGGTTTCTCCTTGATAGAATTAATAATATTAACTAGCATGTTAGCAGACCACTTTATGCTAAGTCCAAATACGTTTGTCGTCAGACCGATATATCAGAACTACATTTCCAACTATAAGATATGCGGACATACGCAAACGACCTCTTCGCGAACGCATTCCTTCAACTGTGTGATACATTTTAAATATCATGCCACCGAATGAATCTGAATGAATGAACACCTCTTTTTGCAACGTCACAGATCACTTTTTACTATACTTTCCGCCTTAATCGATCAACTTTAGTCGAAATAAATAGCAGACGCTAACAAGCATTAATTTTATGACTACGTAATGAATAAAATAAACATACCTAGGAATATATAGCACTCGTTCTGCAATCACAAAACCAACAGTGACGAGTAGATTAGTGGCAGGCACAAACGGTACTACCATAAGTAGAACGCCGATTACCGCTGGCGTGTGTCTTTGGACCTGTAAATAAATGAGATGGATGTCAACATCACTAAATTAACGCGAGGGTTGCTAAAAAAACAACACCATGATGAAACTAAAACACCGTTTGATTATTCCAAAATGGGAAACAGTGTCCACATTGGAACTTATTCTTGATATAATAGACTTCAATAGAAGTATAGATGGTATGGTATAGCAACAGTAGTGCTAGAATACAAACTATAGCCTACTATACCATTTAATTTTATTTCAGGCGTTTTTTTTTTTGTAAATTTCTCCAAATGTCTTACCTCTAAATCGGCTATACATCTATAACAAAGCAACAATAACGCTCCGAACGCTGCACACGTGAGTAGGTTCCTAGGATCCCAACCACTCGTTATCAGGGGAACAGATCCCATCTGCCAGTCATGGCTCAGGGTCCATGGACAGAGGAGTAACCACCAGTTGAACGCTGCTAGGTAGCAAAATGTCATTAATCTAAAAAGAACACAAAATTATTAAATGGAAATCCAAAGCAATCATGACGTATTAACAATCTCACTAAGGAAATAATCGAATAGGATTGTAAAATTTGTAAGAAAAAAATGCTATACAATACCTGACTAAGAAACTAGGGTGAAACGCTGCTGGATTATCTTGTGATGAGAATGTGGGTAGTGTACCTTGTAGTAAAGCCAACCTTAAACATATTAGTAAGGCCAATGACACTACAACCTTAAGTGTTCTTATGGATAGACCTGTACACCTCTTTTCGATTTTTAAAGAGCATATTGACCTGCAGAAAAATAAACATAAATGAGCATATAGTTTTGTATTTTTATGTTTACAGCATTTATTCCAAATGTTTAAATATTTTATATAGGTACAACTAAACAACTGATTAATAATAAACTAATCACACCTTTTCATAAACGGCCAACATCTGTAGAAGTCGAATACTAAGTTAAGCATTAATATTGTGACTCCAGTCTCTTTAGCCAGCATACTCAGTGCCCCGAGGATTATACTCATCCATAAGCATTTCTTGTTATTTGTTGGTCTAAAAGAGTTAAAATAATATTAACTTTAAAAATGTATAATTCACTTTTTTTATAATATAAAGTTACAGACAGGCTGGCGGCTCATTTTATTTTAGTATGTATTGGTATTTATACGGTAATATAAACAATAATGGACCGCGCTGCGTGCCGAAGTAATTAAAGGAACTGTTAGGCGGTAGTAACCACTGCCTTATAGAAGACCACCGCATATTGTAATGGGGTGGATATATATCAAATGACTGCGAAACTCAGTGTTGCCACTACTTGCCAGATCCAGATCAGAGCTAACTTTGAAAAGTTCATTTCCAAAGTTGTATTTGATACCGGTAATTGAAACTAGGACTCCTAAGTTAAAGCGCTAAGGTAAGCACCTTAACCAAATACTGCGAATGGTCTTTGATGTTGGACTGTCTAATCAATCACACAAGATACACTAAAACTACTAGATAAATTCAAAATATAAATTAATAAGCAATGTTACCTATGATTACGTTACTACATTAAACTTACCTATGATAAAGCAATAATGAAGATAGAAAAAATATACATGCTAAGACATCTGCTCTGCCAACTACCCCAGCTACCTGTAAAAAAAATAAAGACATTAAAGTCCAACTTCAAAATAGTCAAGTTTTTCTGTTTTTTTTTTAATGCAGAATCAATTATTTGTTATATTACTCACAAACGCATAGTAATAAAAAAAAAACGGTGGAAAAAAACGATGACACTCGTACACCAATACTTGTGCCCTTTTGAGGCACAATATTGTTTAGAGCACGGCAGCTCTCTCCCTTTTGTTGCTTAAAAGGAAAAAAACTTATTATTAATTTATTATTCACATTTATTTATTTTCATCCTTAATTCAAAATTTTTTACAATATATATTTAAAAAAAACAATAAAAATCTTAAAAAACCTAAAACTATAAATTAGAATTTTGCAGGTAGCGGCCAAGCTACCGTTAGGGCTGCAGAGTGAGGAACCTCCTGACAATTCGTGCCGTGTCTAGTTAGAGCCTCTTTATTTATTGTTAATGTTTACAATAAAACATAAAATTAGGTAAAATAAAGTATAGTAAAAATTAAAATTAAAGCATGTGTAAAAAAATACAAATGGTAATTCGCTCTGCAACCTGAAATGTATTGATAATTCAGAATAGGGTTGGGCGGAGTGACAACTTGAAGCTTTCTTGTTATTACACTTAGGTTTCGTGCCATTTGCAACCGTTGCTTGACATCGCTGAGGACATTTTGATGGCATAATGTGCAGTTTTACGTCAGAAATGTGACGGAACACTGTTTATGCAATGACGGAAATTTCAATTTTGGTTCTACTAAAAATTTCAGTCCGCATTGCGAAATTTTTCCAATTGAATCTACATAATATTGTAAACTGAAGAGTTTGTTTGTTTAAATGCGTTAATTTCAGGAACTACTGGTTCGAATTGAAAAATTCTACTACTACAGCTTGATAAACCATAAAAGTACTAAAATGTCCCCACAAAAATAATCAACATCAATTTTTGAATTGAATTAAATGATAATCGAAACTAATTAAGTAAACATAAGCATTCTCAATTAGTAGTTTATAAATATGTATTAGAATCTCGAATGAAATTATCCGTTGTTGACCTATATCGGTTCACCGTAGACATTGTTTGTTGTTAATCCGTCGTATAAATTTACAAGTAAGACTTAATAGACCGTTTTATTCATAGAATGGCCGCGGTCGATTCTGTCCGCCAATGTGCTATGATGTCCGGCAGGCATTTTGCCTGCACATTTATTGTCTTCCGACTGGCATTGAACTTATTGCGTTCAATTTTCTCAGGAAAATTGGTTTTAATATTAATTAATGGCAACATCCGTTGATTGCAAAAGTACACGCTACAATTTGACATATTGTTGACAGTTTTGGATCTAAGCTACATGGATTCAACAGCAACATTGCTGTTGAATCCAGGAGATTTCTAAACTGCCAGTATTTATATTGAACTTACCGCTTCAGTGTGTACAGGATGTACAGCAAACAATAAAGCAGCAAGAGCCGCGAAAGGTCTGTGTAATCGTGCAACTGTTACGCAGGCACGAGCTACTAGAGCACAACACGCCGTGTGTAAGGCAACGTTGCACGCGTGCCACCACCACGGACGCAGACCTGCGAGTGCATAGTTTAATCTGTAACAAAAAAATACATATTTTAATGAAAAGATTGGCAGGAACTTTGACTATTAACATGGGCAATAGGAGTTGCAAGTGAGCTGCCGAAGGGATAAAGAATAGGGAATAGGGGCATTAGCTTTGCCCCTTACTGATAGCTAATAATAGCTCTTACTCACTCATTGGGCACACTTGCTGTTAATTCATGGTTGTTATTTCAAATGTGTCGTGCTACTACAAAATATTACAATAGTTTAAGTGAGTAACGGATGCTAGAACCCATTTCTCTTTTCTTTTCCTAGTCCCTTATCTTTAAACCTACTAAGTATGGGCAGCACCTGTGGCGTTGTTTGTATAGGGAATTGTAGACACCTTCCATCAAATAGACCGTCATCCTGTCTGTCGACCTTAACATATTATAAAAAAAAACATTACGTAAAATACCTATTAAGTAATTCCTACGGTTATGGAGTACTATGTACTTCATTCTGAGACGAGATATTGTTACAATACATTAGATACTATTAATCTTGAAAGGATTTACATAGGGTGATCAAATGCAACTGTCTAAAGTGTTTCTCGAGATTAGACAAAGCAGACTTTGATTGGCATTGCTTTGAGTTGCTCTATGATAATTTCTATATGATTTAAACGTACATATCTATGTTTTGGATAACATTAAAACAGTTTCGTTTCACTTAATAATAACTTCCAAAACAATTAAAATCATTTAGTAAACTAAAATTATCGCCTCCTATTATTTTGGAAAATAATTGCTAGTAATGTATGTTTACAATAATGACACACCGTAACGTGATATAAAATAATACTTTAGTGGAACATTGTAACGTAACCGACCTTGTGAGCAGACAAATTAATACAGTAAATACGCGTATGTAATAATATCATAATTGATTTGTGCGCTCGCTAAACTGGATGCGGGACAAAAGAAAGAAATTGCACAACATTGTTCCCTAGAAACTTTAGGAAGGATCATTTTCCTTTTGGAACTTTGGGTAGTCATTAGTTTTAATATAATTAAAATGAATCCATAAGAATTTGTCAGGCAATAGTAAAAGATTAGAAAATTAAGTATCGAAGAAGTATCGAGTGTCAAGAATCCAGATTCTGATGTCAATAAGTCCTTATCGAGCAAGAAGGACGGAAAAGACTAATTTTGATATAACGAAGCACGATGTTTGGTCGAGTGAAAAGATTCGTTCGGACAGTCTTGAGGTTCTCGTATACAGTGATTCGCGTATGTTAGATACGCGGTCAGATGATTTTCTTACTCAAATATTATGTAAAATTAATAATAATGTTTTATCTTTAAAAGCTAGAATAAATAAAATTTATTCGAAATTAATTTTTATATTTTAAATCAGTCTACTGATTTATAAAAATAAAAATTTCAAAAGAAGGATGCAGAAAAGAAAAGTAATATTACGGCAGATTAAAGTGAACTATGTTATTAGTTGTATATGTAGGCGTCACGTAGGCGGTCTGTCTATTTCTGTATAAAATAAGATTTCTCAAACACATTGTTAGCCGTGTAGGTAATTCTACACCGAAAAGACATAATATACTCAAATAATGCCTATTTGATACAGTTCGGTAAACATACAAGCATCAGCAGTAGGTATTTATTTAATGCAGCGGCTGTTAAAATCCTAATGCCACAAATTTTACAAACTTCTTTGTAGGCATTCTAGTGGAGTTTTCATACATTTATGTAATACATTCACACCAAAACAAACAAGCAAAGTCAAGGAAAAAAATATTAACGACACCTGTCGCTGTCTGTCTCTTTCTTTTTCATTAGTTGGGTTTTTTATTGGTTTTCATTGTGTAAGAGAGAGACCGATAATTATTTATCGGTTGTAAATCTATGGTTGTACCTTATGGTTTGTATAATATCTAATTTGCAGAAAAAAATTGCATTAGTGAGAAACCGAGGGCGGGTCGCTAGTTTATAGTAATGACATCCAATAAGTTACTTATGTCACAACTTACTACCTTCCGCAGGATTTTGCTGTCTATCTTTTATACTTACTGTGACATCTACACCCACGCACATACGACTACAATATCTACATTATTACACAATATACCCTTAAATCTCCTTTTTGGTACATTTATTTATTTTTGGCTCCTAGAATACATCCTTTTCTTTAGTACTGAGGTCACTGAGCTGTTTGTATTGTGTATCTTAATATATAAAAGGCGATGTGTGTATGTATGACTGTATGTCTCCTATAGACTCTAAAACCACTTAACAGATTTTGATGAATTTTTCAGACAATCTTCAAATTAGTCCAGCGGGTGTTCCTGTTAAGTTTGGTAGCGATCGGACGCGGACGAAGTCGCGAGCAAAAACACTAGAAGATTATTATTATATTAAGATGTAATCCTACTAATATTATAAATGCAAAAGTTTGTATGGATGTAAGGATGTATGTATGGATGTTTGTAACTGTTTCACGCAAAAACTACTGAACCGATCACTATGAAATTTTGCATACACGTTGTCTGGGACACCAGAAAGGACATAGGGTATCTTTCATACAGAATGCGGACGATGTCGCGGACACCAGCTAGTCTTTAACAAATGTCGCTAATATGGTCTGATAAATATCAAAAAGTAATTAAATTCTTTTGCAAGAATTATCTTTCAGAATCGATAGGTTCACAGATTGAATTTTTCATCGACATTCCGCCCGCCACTAATCCACAACGGCGCGAAGCAATCATTATTTTCTACAAAACAAACCCGACTGAGGACCGATAACGACATGACAATTACGTACAAACCCTGATTCATATCTATTTTAACATAGCGACATCGCGCTAATGTCGTATGATAATATCAGTGGAAACATGATTAAAATAACCACGCAAAACAACTATTATTATTATTAGTATAAAATAATAAATATTTGTTTTCCCATTATATGTATAATTATTTTTTATCTAAGTTTAATAACTTCTAAGTGGCAACCCTAACAAGTTGCCCATTCTTCACTGAAACTGGTCTCGAATAAGCAACCGTACAACCTGTACATCCATTAATGTTTCAACAATGAGAATTTTAAGCGGAAAAAAGACAATAAAACGTACAATTTCACGAAGCCTCCGTCATTAAAAAACATTTAAGGGCATGCCACATCGTGGCGTGTTGCTGGCCGCAACATGCGAACTCTTTTAAATCATAAAAATATGTTTTAATTTTTTTTGTAAACACAATTAATTATATTTACAACTTTGCCAATCATGATTTACATTCAGTTAGTGGCGGGGCACATTGGCTTGCCTAACGTCTCAAGGGCCCCGGGCTCGGTTCCCGGCGGGGTCAATTTTGGAAATGAACTTTTCAAAGTTGGCTCTCGTATGCAATAATTTGCAAGCTTCGGATTGAAAAGTCAAAAAAAATCTATCATAAAAATTTTGTTCCACTGTAAAACTAAACGGGAAAAAGTTCTACATAGTTATTGATTGAGCAAAATGGAAATAAACTTCCACATAGTTCTATTGATTGAAATGTTAGTAGAAATGGTGATGCGTGTGTAACCACTTGGAATCAATTACTGTCTCTAATCTATTTGTTATTACAGGCATACAACCTATTAGTTTTTTAATCTACACTCTCTTATATTTAAAGTAGTAAAATATCAAAAAATAAATATGTGCCACCTAGGCAAAACTATTACTACCTGGCGCCCGCGACTTTGTCCGCATGAAAAAAGTAGCCTATCCTGTGTCCCGTACGTATAAATTAAAAATAATAAGTATAAATATAAAAAAACTAAATATATTGTGCAATATTTTATTGCATAGTAGTATGAACGTTTTAAATATTTAAGATGCAGTTATCGAGATCTATAACAGGTCCGTTAAAAAAATACTAAATAAAAATCTAATGGAAAACCCGATCACGTGCAGCAAAACGAGAAACAGCTCACCTATCCGTTCTCCGAAGCAATATCTGGAGTGATGTGAGAGACTATTAAAAAGTAATCTCGATGTAGGTTCGTTACCTCCCACTCTGAAGGCTTACACGCTAGATAGATTTACGATTTTATATAACAATTTGTTCTATTTGTGGAGTCTAGCGATTCTGTCGACACAATAACAAAACCGACCTGGGTCTTGCTAAGGGCGTTTGCGAGCTGAAACTCTGGTTTCTGCTTTCTAAGGATTGGGGATTTCTTGCGGCTTCGTTTGCACTTTCGTTAACGAAAAAATTATTATGACACGCGGCGGTATTGGACCAATATTAAAGAATATAGAATACACAATGCGTGTGCTTGTTAGGTTGTAAAAACGGTCTCAAAAGTGAGATTTGCTTAGGTTAAGTAGCTATGTAAGTTAAATATAAGTAAGTTAGAGCTGCGAATTTAAATTTTAATTTTACAATTGTAAATAAAAAAAAATCACTATAACAAATTGTAGTTTTAATATATTTTTCTTAATATTACTAATTGTAATCGAGCTAACATTCTGTTTTCGAGTTAATAATATATTTCAACTAGCTGGTGCCCGCGACTTTGTCCGCGTTCTGGATGAAAGGTACTCTATGTCCTTTCTGGTGTCCCAGACAACGTGTATGCAAAATTTCATGGTGATCGGTTCAGTAGTTTTTGCGTGAAAGAGTTACAAACATCCATACATACATCTATACAAACTTTCGCATTTATAAAATTAGTACTGAAGTACTGATTTATTCAACACTTTCAGAGTGCACCAATTAAATAACAATAATTTGTGCATATTAAAACCAATGACATCGATCATGAGCAAATGAACTTCTTATGCGTCTCTACATTGCTAATGAAATTAGTGATCGGCTTGGTGCATATTCACTCTATGCATACATTTGCATACATTACTCAAATGTCAGTGGCGTTTAATTGAATATTACTGGCGCATTAATTACGGGTCGCATATCGTTTAAGAACTAAATTAAAAAGTTACTAAGTATATCGCTCTGTTTCCAGACACATGCTAAGTTAGTGTTGGATGCTCTTGTCTATTGTGTATACACACAAAAGAGTTAATTAAATTAATATTTTGTAACAAAAATAGTCCACATTGAAAGACAGAGAGAGAGAGAAAGAGAGAGAGAAAGAGAGAGATAGAGAGAGAGAGAGAGATTTGTAGATACAAACAACTCAATCATGTAATGCGCTATCGACCCTGATACCTAGCATAAAGGTTTATATACGATAAAATATATAAGTAAAATAGCTTTTTCTCTCCCTTATAACAAGGAGACACAATTTCTTTATTTTTTTTTATTTTTTTTTATATAAGTCAAGGCAGCGCTTGGCCGCAATCTCACTTGATGTTAGGTGCAGATGCGGCCGAAGGTGGACCACGCTTACCTAGTAGATGCCCATTTACCCTACGTTTGAAGACCCCGAGGTTATAATTTTGGGGAAACACAGACTCAGGCAGTGAGTTCCACTCCTTAGCAGTTCGGACAAGGAAGGTGGAACTGTAACGCTTCGTGCGTGACCGAGGAACTTCAACCACGAAGGGATGAAACCCCCGCCCGCGCCTCGTGTTTCGCAATCGTGTAATATTGTTATTTTAACTGTGATCTTCTGTGAAAGGCCTGACAACTTATTCGAAATACTCCAAAGGTTATTTAAATCAATTAAAAATATAAAACACAAAAATCTTTTATTTTTCATTCATTTTATTATTGTTTTGTTTTAATTATTATAGAGTGACAGAAATGGGATATTTACAGCGAATATTATTAGAATATTTATTATTCGATATGGATTTATTATATTTATTACAGGATGCTTTCGTCCGTCACATTTTTTAATCGTTCAAATGAACATAATGGCGCCTGATAAGTTGAGTGGAAATTATAAAACCACGCCGAGTGCTGGCCTCAGCTCAGTGCCAGGAAATATTAATACAAGCTCACGCGAGCTCTTAAAGCTATTAAACTTTCAGTAACTCCAAAATGTTTGGTTAATTAAATACCGGTATACATAAACAACAGTACGGCATGCGAGATGCTTTGTTTAGAGATGCTCGCGTTTTATTTAATTATGTGTTCTAGGCTTTAAGAATTTATATACGCCTATTTTTTTATTTTTTTTATTTTATACATTAGCTAGGATTTTAGTAAATGCATAAAATGATAACATTTTATCAATCAATCAATACCAATAATAAATCTGTAACTTGGTAGATAAACATTTAGACGTGCGGGACACAGGATAGGCTACTTTTAAAATTAAGTATCGTGCAAAAACTCAAAAATGGCTCGACCGACAGAATATTGTTTTTTGGCCTCAACACTGAGCTAGGAAAAACAAAATTAAGGGTTTTCTAATATTTGATAACAAACGGTCTTGTAATTTTTGTTAAATTATTAATATTCACATATACATTTTATTTCTTAATGTTAAATAAAATTATATTATGAAAAAACTTATAATAAATTTAGCTGTCCTCTGGTAGCGGGATAAAGCCCAAGATACCGGTGGTTAGGACTACAGAGTGAGGAACGTCCTGACAATTCGTTGCGTGTCAAGAAGTACTACTTTCTGTGCCTTATTAATATTATTATTTTCGCATTTGTAATTTAAGTAGTGACACTACACTACGTTTCGAAATCATAAATTGAACAACCAGACTTGTAGTACAATAATTTTACATAGAACCACTTTGAAAAATAGCATGGGTGCCGTTGTGTTTTAGCGTCTGAATAATTTATAATATGCCAGAGTGCATATCGCTACACATTCCTTATTCCATTATTATTATTATTTTTGTCGTATACCTACTTATTCTTAATGCTGTCAAGGCTGGCAGCACGATCTTTGTAAAGTAATAGCTAAAAGGTCTGCTACTTCTCACAACATGTCAGTAAAATTTGTCAGTGAGTCAATCAAATTAAAAATTCGTATCAGTGAATATTTAATTAATTACTTCTCCACGTCGCGCTGAACAATTATCGCATGCAAAATGTAACAGTGAAATCATTTGGAAAAAAGTGTCATATGAGAACCAAAAATGAGACATGTGTGTGTTTGAGGGTTTATTTTATGAAAAGTCATATTAATTACTGACTTACTTTTGGGCATAATTATGTCTGCCTGCATATGATTTGGGTTATATGATCTCGGAAACACAGCAGGGAGTTCGCATTATAAAGGATGTTCTAAAGAGCTTGGTCCGAAAAATAGGGATTTCGACAAGATGAGGATGGTATAACCAGCCGTACGTCTGTATGTCTGATGGAAGAAAGGGGAAGGCTGTATGAGCAGTTCCTGAGCACACTCTCCGAAGTACATCTTATGATGCGCTTTTGTTATAGGCGAAATACGTTAGCCTACAAACACATATGGTATGTAGTTACACACGGACTTCTCTTTAAAAAAATCTTCAACTGTGAGCGGTTGTGCCAGTTATCTAGATCACGCGTGATCTCTTAAATCGAGTAGTCCGCAGTGAATCGTGATTTGCATTCATTCTTGCTCACAGTAAACTACTGCATACAATTTATGTTGTGTTTTGCGGCAGTTTTGATGCGGTAGGAGGTTCATTACGGAAGGCAAGGTGAAAACGTTTAGGTTCGCGTTCTTAAGAACTTTTTACTTATTCTTCACCTAAGCGGTTGTAATGACAATTTCACATATAAAACTGTTTCAATATGATCGATTTTTTTATTCTGTTCTTTAGTCTTTATACTTTGTACCACAATTTGGTAATAGAAAAGCGCATAGCGCATATTTATTTATATACATATTTACTAGCTGACCCGACATTCGGTCCCTGTCAATTACATAATAAAAATGCCATCCCAATTTCCAACTTTTACCGTGAATTTTCCAAAAAAATTCTTTCGTCAAACCTTAATCTGACAATTACGAACAAAAGAAAAAATAATCAGAAAAATCGGTCGTGCCGTTCTCAAGCTATGCTCCATGCTATCTCACGCGGGGAGGCCTGTGCTCCCTGTCAGATCTTCGGCGTACCCGAAAGTTGAGGTACGCCGGTCTACTTGCGGGACCTTACGAAGGGCGGCAGTCTCCCCCAAGACCACCGCCCGGGTCCCGGTCAGGGTGGAAAGCGGCGTTGCCGGCCATAGAACGATTAAGGATAAGGGATAAAAAAGGGGTGGAGTAATGGGCTCTCTGGCATCCCTTACTCACTGATCGAAATGTCAGGGTTTTTTTATGTATATTTAAAACAAAAATATCTCAAATAATCCACATTTATGTGGGAAGCTATCCTGAATTGAATAAAAAATGTAATGAAATCCCCGTCCTATAGATCGATGTTTGTGTCAGACATCTATGCTTGCTATTGTTTATTCGTTGATCGTTCTATATTGCGTTTGTAGCGGTATTCCGGAACGATGGAAAATTGAAATTCCCTTGTTGCCAATATTACAGCGTCGATGATGAAAACCTGGAAACGTTGTACAATATTGGAACACCAATCGAGGAAGAAGTTCTATGGCGGAGAATTTTAAGTAGTTTTATCGATCATTGTTATACAACCGGTAGTTCTAAACTCAATTGATAATTCATGATTTTTTTAATGGGAAAGAACAAATAAATCTTTGAAGAATATTTTATATGCACAGAGAATTCTCATAGAAGCATAAAGGTATAGGTCATGGGTTCGAATCCCACTAGGGGCAAATATTTATGTGTTAACATTTTACCTTTGTACCTGAGTCATGGATGTTTTGTATTTATAATAATTATGTATGTATTTACAAAAAGTAATCTATGTAATATATCAACTGTCTGATATCCATAATACAAGCATTAGATGGTTACTGTGAAACTAGATGGTGCTGTGTGGAATGTGTGAAGATATTATTTATTTATTTATTGTAAGACGCTCACATAAAACCAGTTCCCTGCCACAAAATACACAAACTACTTAGAGGGCTTGTGAAATCCCGACAATCCGTAATGAGGCTATCGTAGCGTAGCCTATGACCACTTACACAAAGGATAGGATTATACCTACCAGTGAAAAATGATGTATTGCACATACTCGTGTATGTTACCTGACAAAAAAATTATACAAAAATGTAACTTAAGTGACGAATATTCCATCTAACACTCTGAAAACACAATAGTACGTGGCTTAGTCAGATATTACTTTGGAGGTTTAATTGAAAAACCAATCATCGAGGTGACCGATTTGTATCTGATGTGAACGAACCAGTCATAGCGCTTTGAAGCTTCGATATGTATTGAATTTTTTTTATAAGTAAGTTACATAGACATACATAGTCAACTTTGTTTATGAAATTATTTAATTACATTAATATTAATAACACGATAACATCTATTTGTTTGTTTAAATGAGTATTTAAAAAGATATTTTGGAGACACGAAGCAGTTAGACATTTGAGTTTCTTCAGGTCAATAAGCCAGGTAAGTAATTAAGTGAATAAATAAGATACTATTTAAAACACAAGACTGAACTTAACTACGGAAATAAGATCCGCGGAACACAAAGACTAATTTGGTTCTAGAGAAAACAGATTCAAGTTACAGGCGTTGTTACTAATTAAGCAAAGACATCCTTCGTAGCCTTAAACCTGCTGCGGAATGATAAACAAGCACATGAGAGCAATTGTAGTCGCCGAGAGATATTTATAGATCCATTCTAACAGAAGAGAACAGTTTTGTCATTTGTTAATGACAAGCTGATGTTTATTTGCTACATGCATGAAAACCACTCTCATCGCAGAACTTTTGGGATAAATTAGATTAGATTAAATTTTGACAGATATTATCAGTTATGAATCACCTATCTTATATTTTAAGTTAACCCTAACTACACGCTGTACAGAAGTCGTATTTCTTGAAAAACGGGACTGCAAAAATGTAAACATATTTTTCAAACAAGTCGAGTTAGAGTAAGCAAGTCGCTCTATGTAAATGTAAGCTACGAACGTGTTTGGATACTTCCAAGGAGCCTTTTTGCTCCGCTTGACAAATGATCTTTAACTGAGATAGAAAAGATTGGTGACTTCATGCATAATTCTGCTCTGAACTCCTATTTTTTCTGGAATTGATTCTCAAAGTAAACACATGTTTTGATTTATTACAGGCAGACTCCAAATGAACGGACATATTACGTCTTTTTGTGAGCGGTCATTACAAGACCACATCTCTTTAATAGTTTTATGTTAGATAAAATTTTTCTTTTAAATTTTTGCTACATATTTCTCGTATATATTTAGCTCCTCAAATATTTAGTAAGTTATAGCCTCATTAATTAATTAAGTAAAAATACATACCTAGCTTATGTAAATTTTCCTATAAATTTAAATTTTAACAATGTTTTCAACATTGTAAACACAATACTTTATTTAACTATTGCATTACAAATTTACTGTAATTAAGTTTACAAATACTAATTACGAATTTAATGTCTGTGAACTAAGTATATCCAAGAACACAAAGGCATATAGATAAAACTTTCTTATCCAGCAGATAAATTTATAAACTTTATCTCGCTTGTAATAAAGTTGGATATAGCCTGCCGTTACTCGTATGTGATATTTTCTAATTTTTCTGCAATCTCCCGAGAAAATGAGTACACGTTCCGGCAGTGTATTGCAGCGGAGATATTGCTTGCTTTCTTTTTTATAATAGGCAACCGTTTTCTCTTAGTACAGGCAACACCGGTTATAGCCGATACAAGAACTATATATAATCAAAAGTGTGGAATTCCAACTTTCACAGAAGAGAAAACTTGGTGACATAAAGTTATTTTATTTAATACTAGCTGGTGCTCGCGACTTCGTCCGCGTGTAATAGTTATTTTGGGTATCTCGAACGGTTTTCGCAGCGCACGCAACGGAAGCCCTCAAAGATGAATAATTTACCCCGTTTTTTCCACATTTTTGACTGTTTCTTCGATCCTATTAGTCGCAACGTGATGTTATATAGCCTAAAGCCTTCCTCGATAAATGATCTATCCAACACAAAAAGAATTTTTCAATTCGAACCAGTAGTTCCTGAGATTAGCGCGTTCAAACAAACAAACAAACAAACTCTTCAGCTTTATAATATTAGTATATAGATATATGGAAGATATTTTACATAAGAATTAAATATTTTACATACTTTTTGATTTTCTAACAATGTCACGTTCTCGCTTAACTTAACTTTTTTTTTCTTACAAAACAAATTAAAACCTTTAAATTGATCTGTTTAATTGAATATGCTTTAGAATTTAAATATAAAGAAAATATTATATTTAAATTAGTTATTAGTTTAAGGTTAGATAAAGTGGAGAGACCGTGTGTATAATTTCCTCGCTGGCTGTATACAGCTAATGGGGAGCCCATAGTGTGCTTCAGAGCGTCTGCTTGTTGTAAGGCGTTTGTATGAGTAATTAGAATTACGCGATGCGCTCCGCGATCCGGAACTTCTTTCAGCTCTTTAAAGCGTTGCAAGTTTTACCGCTTTCTGCTTAATGGGCTGGGTAATTGAGAACTTCGTTTTTATTTTGTGTGTGCTTTATTTTATTACCTTATTTATTTTCTCAAATATGAATTATATGCTTTTATAAAAATAAGATGAACTAAAATGAATATACTTATTCGTATGCAAATATTTATGATAATTATGTTAATCTACTATACTAATATTATAAAGCTGAAGTTTTTTTTGTTTATTTGTTTGTTTGTTTGAACGCGCTAATCTCAGGAACTACTGGTTCGAATTGAAATTTTTTTTTGTGTTGGATAGGTCATTTATCGAGGAAGGCTTTAGGCTATATAACATCATGTTGTGACTAATAGGAGCAAAGAAACAGTCGAAAATGTGGAAAAAACGGGGAAAATTATTCATCTTTGAGGGCTTCCGTTGCGTGCGCTGCGAAAACCGTTCGAGATACCCAAATGATTCCCAAAATAACTATTCCACGCGGACGAAGTCGCGAGCACCAGCTAGTAACTAGATAACACGTTTAGTCTGCTGTTTCTACGAATTGTGTGAAACGAATTTAAAAGTCAACCGTTAGACGTCTCAATTAACCGAAGGCCTGTTGTACTCGAACGAAGCTCGTTATGTAACCAGAATGTATTATTTGTGATATTGAAGGGGCTTTGTTTGGTCGATGACTGTGCCATTCTCGGCACAAGATTATCATCGGCATTGTGTTAACATAAGCTTATCAAACTATTGTGTGTTACATTATGCATGTAATAAACATGTACTATTAGCACAGTGTTAACTATTAATTCAACAAATGACGCAACTGGTTGTTTCTTAGTCGCTAATAAATAAAAAGTCAGTGCAACGAACAATCCGCTATCTTTATGGTGGTTTCAGGTTCATATCACAAGAAAACGCGCCTGCATTCACTATTATACAATTTTCAAAACCATTTAAACATCAAAGGTGCTACAAGTGAGCTGCCGATATATTGCTGGTCAAAATATTTATTCATTTTTATTTTTACATATAGGTAGGTTTGTACAGAAAAAAAAAATTCGGTCTTAAATAAGCGGTTATAAGCGATCACGTCAAGAAGTGATCTGTTTTAGAATATTTCAGGTCTTTATAACTAATTATAGGTTCAGTAAATAAGAATAATATAAATTGTTTCTTTTCTACTATAAATTATAAGGAATTCTAGCCGAATGGACAATGAAGCAAGTATTTTCTAGCTACTTTTATATTAAAATCAAATAAACTTTGCTCAGTATTATGTTAGTATATTACATTCATATAAATTATCTATCACATATCTCGTAGCTTTAGTCTATAGGCAAGCTTCCAAACAGGCTGGCTGCATTACCTCTGCACGTCATGGTTAGTACACTAACCGAGGCAATGAATAGATAGAGGTAAAAGCTCTAGAGTTGCCAGTGACCCACAGACCCAGATGCGACGCCGTAGACAATAAAATATAGCCGCGGTACCAAATGTTTCAAATTTTTATTTTTTATTTTTCGCTCTTCACCAGCTATTTAATTATCCCATGAAGATATCCTGTTTTTGGTAATAGACTTTTTTTAACATTGGGAAACCCACTCTATGGGAAATCCTCTTGGATACCCGGCAGTGTTGCTTCTGACTAGTCCTATTGAATAATTATGTCTAACAGTGGACGTCCTACGGCTGAGATGATTATTTATTATGATGATTTAGCGCTGAACTAATTCAGTTACCACTGATTCCATTTATGTACGAAAAAATATTACAATTGAAGAACAAAGCATTCAATTTACAAATGTAGGTTTTTATTAGAAATTGCAGTGAAAAATGTCTTAGTTCATTAAATAGAAAAATAAAACAACATTTCGTTGCCTCCGTATCTGTATAAGACAATACGGGTACATCTTGGTCTATTTATTTTCACAGCGTTCTAGTTGTCTCGTCAACAATTAGAAAGCGCGATAAGAACCCTTTGTGAGAGCAATTGTTCAACAACGAGCGACACAAGACACAAGCGATTAAGAACGTCTGTCTTATAATATTTAAGGCTTTTCAATTTTATTATATTTTGATTGAATTTTCATTTAAACATTACAATGGTTAAAAGCATCATGAAGTAAAATCACTTTTGCTTTTGTTTTTCGGCGCGTGAGTGAGGGATTGACAGTGCATTGCAAATGGTTGGAATCCCTTATAGGATAAGGATAATAGATAATGAAGGCATAGAAAAATGAGCCTTTTTTTTCATCCCTTATTAATTTTTTTACACTCGGCACACAACAGCACAACTGCTTAACTTTCACAGTAGTCTTCAGTATAGGGGCAATTGCAGCCACACTTCAGTAGCCGAACTAGATATAAACAAAAAGTGATAATAATTTGTCAATAAAATTACATTTTTGTTTTGTTATAATAACCATTGTCTATTTGTATTTGAAAGTGAAATATAATTTCACTATAAATTTAAAAAAAGTTCTTTAAAAATAGTCATGACGAAAATATACGAATATCCAGCTCGTTCCGCTGTCACAACGTCGAGTATAAATGACACGTTTGTGAATAAGTGTTGGAATTGGGTTTCCAGGTCTTCATTGTGTGAGTCGGTCGGGCGTGAAAATCTTGAAAATACTCAAGCATTCTGCTTTTAAACAAACTTAGGGTTGGGTCTCGCTGAAAATTACGTAATGTCCATTACATAATTATGTATTTAACGGAGCTAAATTATATATATATATATATATATATATAAGTAAGTAAAAATTACATTTTGATATTGTAACTAACGACTTTAGTTACCTTGTTATAGTTTTTCGCTTTATTGCTTTTAAACTATACAACGGTCTTAGAAGCGATTTTCACAAAAAAATCTACAAATTTAATAAATTTTACAATGTCCAATTTTTTTTTTGCTTTTTATCTGTTCTGTACATTATCAACTTACTCGGACTTCAACGAATAATAATTGTACAACGATTTTTCAAATACTTGAATAAAAAAATATTTTTAATTCATTTTGATTTATATGTTTAGATATATAAAGACGACGTTTTGCTAAGAAGAATTTTAATATGAGGGAATTTGAACGCCTTCGTACTTTGGGTTACTTTATTTACCACAAACAAAACACATAATCTACATTTAATTAAACATTTAATAGTTTTTAATTAATCAGACTCGAACGTAATCATGTCTAGTCGCTTGCGTTTACAATTAATCTCTAAAAGTGACTTTACGCTTTTAAAAATAATTACTAACACTAGCGTGGTTTATCGGTTAGGAATAATTCTCCTTTTGTCGTAAGAAAGTGTGATATACATGTGATAACGAAATGTAGTACCTATATAAAATATTAATCCAAAATAAGAGACACATGCATTGGTTTTATAACTTTTTTTAAAAATAATACTTTTAAAACAATTTTACGCTTAATAAGACAGAATGTATAGAGCTTTTAATAATTCTAATGCACGAAATTCTTTTTATTTCCCACTATCTACACATTCACGGAACGAAATGCCTGCAATCCGTATTCCGTATCTTGTATATGTAGGTGCAAACCCGTAAAAATGCTTCTAGACATTTCATTGCAGTATTTCTCCTCGCACGAGTGGCAACCCTCGCTCCCACCAGCCCCCACAAAGGGAGAATACTTAAAAAAAATACCCTATTTCTACCAATTAAAGGAAGTTTATCGTAATTAGCGCTTTTTAAAATAGATTATATATAAATTATTGTGTCAATTTGCTTATTATCAAATTTACCAAGCTTATTAACTAATAATAATAAAGTAATTATATGGCTAATCTGATCGTTTGTTAGTTTATTTTAAGGTTTTTAAATAAATGACCTAGTTACATGTTTTAACTTATATGTTTTGTAATAAATTGTATGGTATAATAGAATGTAGTTGTCAAGTCTGAACTGAAATTAATTTTTACAACTGTTTTAAATTAATTCTTATTTTGCTTACAATTATTTTGAGGACATTTGTGTCAACACATTTGTCGAAATCTTTGCTACAAAATTATGTGTGGTATGTATAAGTAGTTTTAGAAGCTCATGAAAACCTACTTTGTACAATTGATTTTCCATTGTTGACTCTCCAAGTAACCTGACCTGGGTCGCTTAAGTTAGTAAAATTAACAACTAAACCAATAACGTAATTCTTATGTAATTTTTCGCAAAGTGTAAAAAGACCAATTCCCCAGCTCCTGCTAATCTGCTAAAGTCTGCTAAAGTCACTAATTTTCTTCAAGCTGCTATGAGGTTATTGATGTTAATAGACCCTGTTAGCCGATTTTTACATAAAAAAGTAGTCACTATAGAATCTGGAGCACAAAAGTTCTAGATTAGTGTCATAGTATGAGAACATGCATAAATCTCTTTTGAAAATGTCCTCCTTTTCAAAGCTGCGTGAACACAAAGTTAACTGTAATTAACAAAAATATTGTCCCGAAAACTTCTGAGAATATTTCTCGTTCCGGCTTTTGAAAAGGCCGCAAACGGCCCGCAAAATTGCACGAAACTGCCATTTGAACAATGAACATTGCAGTAGTTTAGTTAACGACTAAATCCTTCTCAAATGATGTCTCAAATATTTTACGGTCATCAGGCTTTGTCTTAAACGACGGTGCTTTCACATTATCCCAATCTTGTGGCGTTACTTTTTGCGTAAAATTTTAGTTTTGACCATGGGAATATTACATCTTTTCGTGTATTGAAAAAATATCACATTACAAGCAATATATTTAAGAGACTTCAGCAGTGGCAAGGCTGCTTAAGGCGTTGCGCAGTCGTAAACTGAGCAGCTTGTTTGGCTGCTGTAACCATTCCTTTTTAGAAAGCCTGCTAATAATAGTGCGTCTGCTGATGTGTTTCAGTCTTTCAGTGAGTTCAGTCACAAGATTTTATGCAGATTTATAAAGTTTTACATAAAGCATGAATAGCATGAATGAATAACTTCAAAAGAATTACACACAACTTATAGTTATCACAATACAAGTTGTATTAATTAAAGTATATTTTAAAATAATACTTAATTATAATTTATGATAATTTGTTGTTGGATTATCTGCTAATTATTTATTTATAATTCGTTACATTTTCAAAGTTATCCAAAGTTTGAAATTGCAATGTAGATACGGACCTAATACATTTAGATCTAATAGACTTTTTAATTTATGTAGTTGCATTAGTAGTTTCGTCAAGTTTCAGCATAGTTTTCGTCTGAGACTTGTACGTAAACAAATCTGCTAAGTTCGTGTTAAGTAAGTAAGTATTTATTCCCTCTTAGCTAAGAGATTGCGCATGGATTACTGGGGATGATAAATGTTTTGCAAAAGTAACTAATAAAATATTTAGAAATACAAAGTTGGAAGTCAAATTAAAAAAAACGATTATATTCTGGTAATTCAACATTCCAGAAAACACATTCCTAAAATTAAAAATTTCGGGAATTCAACTTTTACAAGGCGCTAACTGTTGTCCATGAAACTGTTGTTGCAAATATGCAGCCAATTTTGATAAAGGATAGGAGTGAAGGGATAACTGGAGATTAGTGTGATAGGGTGTAATATCTCTGACACATTAAAACACAACAGAACATACTAATATGCTGTTTTTTGTGGTCTTAAAAAAATAGGAATGGGTCAATGTGTAATTGCTCCAATTACTTTAGTTCCAAAAGCGATGTATTCCATATTATTATTCGCAATAGATTAAAACGTGACCACCGCGAAGCTTTTTGTAGACGATAGATGAAACAAATTTTCAATATTAGCGCATGTGAGTTTTCGGCAAAGGTGGATTACACCAGCCCTGGCATTCGTGTAACCGCGCTGAGGGCTCCGGATGAAAAGTTAGTGAAGGCTTCGTGACGAATGTTTGACTCGTTACCGTAGAAAATGTGCCTAGTTTATCACGCGGCGATGTTTTATTCGTGTTCGTGCCACGGTTCGTAAATTTTGATACTATCTTCTCTCGACATGTGGGGCGATACGTCAACGATAGTTAATACGTACCTACTTTTAATATAAATTCGACACGTAGGCTGACGATCCACTTGTTTGAAGGTTAACACGGTGTAACCATATAAAGGTTAATCCTCTACCACACTAATATTAGTGGGACACTACGATAGGAAAATAACAACTGCTTATAATTCGGACGCCTAAACGTATGGTGAGTGTTATCAAAAAATGGTTTGAAGCAATGTGAGACAAATTTTTACTTAGAATGTTAAGCAGAATGTAAATTTCATTTAAATCTGATTTACATCTTGCTGAGTGTTGGATTGATATAAAAATATCATTATTTCATTTTTGTTTTATCATATTTTAATTAGTAAATATTGACGAGGTTGAGGGCTTCTTTCACCATCAGTCAAGGAATAATTTAGCTGATATACCTTTGTTTGTACGGTAAAAGTCCCAAACATTAAAAAGAAAATTAAAAATTCGCCTATCGAAAGATCCACTAAACCGAGTATAAAATTATTTCTAAAAGTAACTAATCAAAACTTTACTTGTAGTTGGTGAAAGATTCCCTAATTGTTGGCGGGATAAGATTAATTTTAATCTTATCCCGCCAACAATAATAGAACTGCATGGCACTAATTTTAAAAATAACTTTATTAGCCAAAACCATTACGTTCAAAGTCTGGAAGCAGACACTTTACAAAGATACGCAAATTGCTCGGTCCTACACCGAGGCCATTTTTATCCATACATATTTTAAAACTCGTTCTATCGTGCCACCTCAGTGTCTCTTTTAAAATAGACGTTCCTTTAATATGCAGATGCGTTCTCTGAAGCAATCTCCGGATGCTATTTAATATTTCATACAGATAACTTAGTTTATGTGCACAAAGGATATACATATTTAAGCATAAAACTTAAGATTTTGAATAAATATTTTTTACAATTGGTAGTGGACGATTGAATTTTTTAATTGTACTATATGGTATTACGATAACAGAACATTCTGATAAGGGAATTTGTCACAGATAAGTCTTAGATTGACATAAGATATATCAATAGATGGCGCGTAAAACAGTATTAAAAGCACACCGTGTTGAGTATTGTATGTATTGTAGCATTCTTCCTGTAGCATTTTAGTATTTGTTTAATTCCTTTTCCGGATACGATGCGTACGAAGTCGCGGGCACAGTTAGTTTTAAATAGAAAAGTACACTTACTAAAGAGTAATTACATTTCAACGTGAGAACAGAGATTAATTTGAATATGAAACATAAGCTGAATAAGTAAATAACACATCGAAACGACTGCGTTATATTTCATGCGAGAAGAGTTCATATTTCATAGAGAACGTCTCCCCTCAACCAGAAAATTAATATGACGGTTTGAAAATGCAACTATCCGTTTGAGAAATATCCTTTTGTCGGCTCACCGGCAAAAATTATTGAAGCACTAATTAAGAATGGTGCTTCTCATGAATGCACTGCGATCATTATTTTATTGCACATGACCTGATGAAGGGTTCAGGTAATTGCTTTAAATTGTAAAATAACTTTTTATTTTGTCGTGTTATTAATCTATATGTCGTCGGCACATCATAGAATTGGGCATATCATGATATTCCTGGGCAGATCATATTTCTGTTAAAACTGAGAAGGTCGCCTCACTCCGCTCCGCTTCGTTTAGCTCCCCAAATTTATTTCCATGTAAACCTAACACGCTCTTCCTCGCTTTACTTCGCTCCGCTCCTTGTCGCATCTATTTTTGACTTTTCGTGAAAGATTTTTGATTTCATACTTTACGATCTGCCCACGACATATATAAATATAAGTCTATAACATCTATGATATAGGTATAATATATAACACTGCCAAGGTTTGGAACTCCCTGTCAGTGACTGTGTTTCCATGCTTATATAACCCTTAATTTTCTTTGATCATTTCATAGGTTTGAAATACCAGTTCTACCTCCAAAACAATACAGTAGGGTGATTAGCCCAGGCTGCCCATTAACCAAATACATAACTCTTGCAAAATACGATTTTAGACGTCGTAGAATAAAAGCTTTAGCTATACAAAAGAAAATTGTACAGTTTTGTTATACTTAGCGATAGACCGAGAAATTGTAAAGAATGTTTCTTTTCACTATAACGAGACTTATTTGTGGTAATGTTAAAACCAAACAAAAAACTTAGTATCTAAGTACTTCGATCTAACTCCAGCTAGATTTCCGACCACTCTCTAGAATAATGAGAGCAATTTGTATTCACCAATACGTTTTCCTTCCGACTATTGAGATTTGCAAACAATAAGAAATACGTTATTCGTTTTCATTTGTTTGCATAAAAAAAATAAGTGGCTTTGAAAAAAATTAAAAAATTACTACCAAATTTTTGCTTATGGTTACAAAACATTTTGTTACTCGCTAATAATATATTATTATAGCTTCCCAACAGTAAAAGAATTTTTCAAATCGGTCTTGTAGTGTCGGAGCCTTTATGCAAACAAACAAACAAACAAACAAACAAACAAACAAACAAACAAATCTTTCCTCTTTTACAATATTAGTATAGAGTATAGATAGTATAGATGGATAACTCGTTAATGAAATTAAAACGCTAACTATATATCTAACGTTGAGGTGAAAAAAAATGTGCCTTACAAAATAACATTAAAACACACACAATATACAAGAGAGGAGCTGCCACAGCGGTGTAGGAGTATTTGCGAACCACAGTGAACTCCCTCTAGTTCCGTATTTACAAAACAACAGTTCCCAAACTACATACATGTTATTTACATAATTATAGCGCGTGTGTTTACACTTTGAGAAGTTGTAAGCTGACGGGATTGAATATTTTAATGTGTTATGAATATAAAGTGTGACTACATTCACTGATTAACTTTGCTAAACTTTTGAGTAATTATAGCCACAACTAATTCCAACGAACTAGAAGGCGTAGTTACATAGTTACTAATTGTTTTGCGGTGAACTAATATCGCTAGAAGCAAGAGAACAGATTTTTTTTAAACCAAGTCTGTAATAGACATGCGAAATTTTACTATAATATCTTGGATAACTGATGATTGAATTGTTATATTGATTGGAGGGTATAACTCGTATAAGCTTATAGAAAAACCAACCTTGTAGTATACGGGATATGAGTTATTAATCTAACACGCGTTTAGAATTTAATATTATTTCTTTGTCTATAATTATGGACAGATGATCCCACAAGGGCCGGGGGTCGATGCTAGGACAGGCTCCTCGATGAGGATCAGTACCGTATTATACACTATCCCACGCGTGTGGCCAGCGTGTTCTAGACATGAACTTAACGTTGGGACACTAAAGTTTCTGCATTATATACTATTTTTTTTTTCTTTATTTATTTATATCATGAACCCAATATATTCTCTTATTTTTTTTTTTGTTTTTGTGGCGCTGAAAAAATATTCTCAAAGTCGCTATCGGAACCAGAAAGCATAATTTCAGATGTACTAGTGCCTTTTGAGAAATCATAACAAAGTATTATGCCAATTGACGTTACAAACGCGGAAATAAATCCGCGAGAAATGCATCTTATTTTTTTTTTTTTCAATATTACGTTTTAAACGTGTTATGGTTGTTAAAGAGACGGTTAGCGCTGTTTCAAGTATAAATATTTAACTTAACCTCAACTTACTTTATCTTTAAATTTACAGGGTTATAATATAGACAAAAAATGCCTCATTCCACATCAGTTTGTCAAAGTGTTTCATACCAGGGCATTCATTAGTTACCCAATTTCTCTCTCAATTTATTAGGAACGTACAATTTAACCCTTTGACCGGTTCTTTAAACATTCATCACAGATGACACCCAAAGTAAGATTGTCGGCCTTATTTAATTGCAGACTTAAAATGTTTGGGCGTTATAATCCATTTAGGCGAACCCCAACCGCCTACGGCTGTTTAGAGGCAGGCTTGCATTAATTCGACTTGGCATAATAATACAGCAAAGTGTTTTCTTCGTTGTATAGTCTGTAAAGCTTATTATGAGCTTAATATTTCCATTCATTTTATGTTCCGAATAAAAACTTCAATGGCCCTAAAACGTTCAATAGAAATTTACACTGCTATTAAACTTAGTACTTATATTAACTAAATAAATTGTCACAATGACCCGTGCGGTTTGAACCCAAAAATTAATGAACATTATATAGGCAAATTTAAAATTAAAACTTAAACTTTTATTACAAATTTAAAGTTAAGATTAAAGAGGCGTATTCAGAGATCGAATATCTATAGGATATAATTATCTTAACATTACACCCTAGTTACTGAATTGGAACACCATTTATTGTTAGAAAAACCAAATGTTAAGAATTTCCACGTCTTCACTTACTATGGCGACGATATATCACTGTAGAACGATATATCAGGCTCATTTCATGTAGGATATACTTCAGGAGTGGGTATAGTAAGAGAGGCGATTATAAATTAAATTGCAAAGCCTTTGGGGATTATGAGATAGGCCGGCGTAGTAGCCGTCCCACATATGGAGGATGAAAAACTAAGAAATAAGTCACATATTTAAACACTGTCGCATTGGATGAAGTATGGTACATATTTTAATTTTATTGTGTACTAGCGACCTGTCCTTGGCTTCGCACGGAGTTAAAATTTCAAAAATCGACTTTACAATCTTAGTCTTAAGTGTAACTTAAAACTACGTTACTATACATTATAAAATAAACTCATGTTCCAAATTCAGCTTTCTAGACTTAGTAAATCACGTTACTAAGTCTAGAAAGCTGAATTGATAAGACGTTGATAATATCAGTCAGGACACAGGATTTTGTAATAAGACAGCGCTTTTATCATACAAACTTAGTCGCCTTGTGAATATCAACTAATGAACTAATAATATATATATACTAATAACTATTAGTATTCATTACATATCATGTAAATAAATTAACAAATGAATAACCGAAAAATAATAATAATAGTAATTATTGCGAAATAAATGTTACTTTCCTTTTTAAATCGATTATTTAATCATTTTAAAAAATCCATACAAAAGAATTTATTAAATTAATTAATCGGTTGTATAATAGTAATTTATACATAATAGAGACAAAAAGGTGAAATTAGTTCCAATTTCCTCATAAAACTTCTCAATAAATTGGATATTGTACTGAATTATATGAAAATAAAATTAAGTTAAAAATGAACCTTGCGTTAAGCGGTTATAGCATCGAATTTACTTTAACAGGAAAATTGGAAACAAAGGCTTTATTGTGAGAATAGAAGCCGGTTACCCAACTTACCCAACTTGGGCCATTTATTACGAAATCTCGGGACCACTGAATGGAGAATTTGGACCGTTTCGGGCTTTTAGAAAGCTCTTTGAACTTGAAGGGTGATGATATTGTAGGCAAAAATTTATAGACAATAATGGTGTGATAATTATGATGTTATGTTGCTAAGCGATTTCAGTCTAATGTTTAATATCTTTTGATAATTTTATAATCTTTACAATTTATAATCTTTATTTATTTTATAATCTTTCTTAAACGGTACGCTTACCATAGTAAGGGCTAACGTTGCTTAGGTAATCAAGTACTTAACTATGAGCCTACCTATAGTCACCTATAGTTGTAACCCTAGCAGTTATCTCTGTACCGAAAGGCTATAATATCGCTTTATCGTCTGGATTACCGAAATTCCAAAATAGTTGGCCTCCTAGCCCTAGCTTCGTCGTTGCATTAGTTAAAGTCTGTCAAACCCGGCCTAGTTGCCTCTAAGATGCACGGCTACTGGTGATGAGGTGACACTCACAGAAAACTTAAGGCCTCACTGCAAATCTACGACAGATACTTAGCTAAGATTTTTATCGTCCTCACTTATGCCTCTCCTGGCGACACTCTTAAATAATTTTAAAATCTCACCGCAGCTTAAACAGATAACTATCTTATAATTGCATGTTTTGTTCGAAATACGACATTATATTTGTGAATGATTTGCTAGCTAAACAGCTAAGCCAGTTAACAATAGAAAAATATACGTAACAAATTGAAAGTATTGTAGTAATTATGTAATTAGAAAACATTACGTTGATGTACAGTTGTTGTAGTAAATATAGGTCAAATACAATCAATATACTTATAAAGCAATAAGGGCTTCAATAAGGTAAAATATTTCATGGAAAATTTGAGCAAGTTTATTAAAGTTATTTCCTGCTGGTACGTTATTATAATGATTTAATTAATTTCCCATGATGCAAATGCGGAGGCATATTTGAAATGTCAAAAGGAATATTTCATCAAAATTATTTCTGTGACTGTCACAGAATGGCACACGACATTAAATCAAGGAAAAGCAAGCATGACAAAATCAGCTCGTTTGGAGAATCTCGTTCAAAGTTATGAACTTACAGCGATTATAAGTTTAATAAGTTTACATTATATGTTAAACACAGCACGTTTTTTAATGTTGTCAGGAAGGCTCTCAGTTTTTTTATGGTAGTTATACCAAGAGGGGATGTAAGTGCGCCTGCCTTGATAGGATAAAAGGTAGAATGATGCCAGAACTCACTCATTTAGAAAAACTAGAAAAACCATGCAACTTTTGTAATGTGGTTCCCTGAAAAGGTAATTACTGTAATAGGGAGTGCTCTGTCATATAAATAGGTATTCTATGATTTGTAATAATGGTATATGTATCATTTTGTTCCTGATAAAAAATATGCATTTCTCAACGTATCCATAAAATAAATTCGCATTAGATATTCCGTCATAAATTATAGATAATTATGCTCTTTTCATCATCATCATCATCATTATGATTATCTCAGCCGTATGGTACTCATTTAATGATCCAAAACGTATGAGTGAATTGAAAAATTAATGTTACCATAATAATCGCTAAGACCACATGGTTTGTGGCACATAATTTAAATAAAAAAGCGTTCGCGTGAGTTCTACCATTAATTTAGTGCGTGAAAAGAAAGGGGACGACGCAAAACGACGACAACACGACCTCGGCACGATTTGCTTGTGAATGATAATAATAGATGGGTTCTACAACGAGAATTACCCTTCTAAGGACTTACTGAGGCGATACATGACTCTGAATAACAGACTCGGCTATTTTGCCTTTTATTCATAAAGGTGAGCAACCTATATAAATCAGGCGAGTATATATGTCGTGGGCAGGTCGTAGAATTGGGCAGATCTTAAAGTATGAAATCAAAAATCTTACACCAAAAGTCAAAAATAGGTGCGACGAGGAGCGGAGCGAAGCAAAGCGAGGAGGAGCGTGTTAGGTTTACATGGAAATAAATTTGGGAAGCCGAGCGAAGCAGAGCGGAGTGAGGCGACCCTCTCAGTTTTAACAGAAATATGATCTGCCAAGGAATATCATGATATGCCCAATTCTACGATGTGCCGACGACATATACATTAAATTGCAGATAACAATAAAAATGGGAAAACCGTCAATTTATCGACAAATCAAGTAAGTGCTAGATATAGGCCTCCCACGTAATTTTCCATTAAGAGTGATCAGCAGCAGCTTGGAATCCACCGTCGACCCACAGTCCTTATATCGTCTGTCTTATAAGAGGCGGGTGGACGTCCTACGCTGCGCTTTCCGGTCCGTGGCTTCCACTCTAGAACCTTCCGGCTTTCGACCCGCTGTATCCACCAGCTTATATAGGTAACTTTGTACGTCTACAAATCTCATTTCTCATTCGACCCCGCAGTGTAACTGAAAAATTTGGTCGGTTTTATTGTAGAAAAATACGCCAATTTCTAAATTCACAGTAACACATAGATTTTTATTCTTGAATATTTGTCTCGAAACAACAACTTTGAACTCTCCGAAATACATACAAAGTCTTTAGACTTTTATGCCAACACACATTTTAGACTTGAATTTCCTTAATAGATTCGGCTTTTATCTCGTCTGTGGTCTTGAAATGTCTTCTATTCAGTTTTCCTAATTTAATTTTAATATTACTTTATAATTAGGCATAAGTACCTAATTATAAAGTAATTTTCAAGTATGAATAATTTTGTAATAATTTTAAAGTAAAATAATATCGGTCTTTCTAGTTTCTCCGTCACCATTAATGAGAAGTTGTCATACGTTTTGAATAGTTAAGGACACTTGTCTTGTTATTATTTTAATTGGGGGTCATAGAATATTCATAGTAAAAAAATTACATTCATATGTTTGACTGCTCGGTTGTAAACTACCGATTCTCAATAATTATGTACATTTGGGTAAATTATTCTATTCTACGCTTGTTGTTCTAGCGATACTTCAATACTCATTAGTTAGAAACAGTTTTTTTCGTATATTTTATATCTATACTAGCTGGTGCCCGCGACTTCGTCTGCGTTCTGGATGAAAGGTACCTTCCTTCCTTTCTAATCGACCGATCAAGTTAACTGGCAAGTTTAACTTATAAGATGATCAGTAATTATGAGTTAAGGATATTTAACTCATAATTACTTATCGATAGTCATAAGACATTGTTTTTATCATAATAAATTATAATGACAATAATAAAACCAAAATTGATACTGTAAATATATATTTGTATCTAGATATTTTATGCATTTGATTACATGAACCTGTGAAACACTTTTTTGTAGACCTACAATTAAAATTACATATAATATTATACTTAATACGTTTATCAAATGCGTTAGTTAATATCCAAGACGCACTTATGCACATTTTTATTTTTATAATTATTAAATAATTAGCTTTTTGAATGTGAGCCACGACCCTTATCAGGTCAAATTAATTAATAGATTATTTAAATAAATAAAATGATATTAAAACAAATACGAATACACTCCCCTATAATTTTCTGAGTTCCTGTGACATATACCGATAGCATTTACATACTAATAAAATATTAGCTTCCATAAATAAGTTCATTCTGGTAATTACTGTATTATAAAAATACTTAATAACTGCTTTGATATGATTGTTAAATTTTCTTTGTATTTTTTCTTATTATACATTTTTATTTCCGAATAATTACAATGTTATAATTTTGTCTAATTAACACAATCGGCCTAGTCTAGGGGACAAATGGAGTTTTACTTTTTTTATTGCAGATTCAGTCACTTATAATTTCAATGACTTGTTTTTATTTTTTATTTATTTATATCCGGAATCTATAATACATATGAGGAAGAATGCAGCTAAAAAACTAATGGTGTTGATATAAATTTCTAATAAAAATCGCTAAAAAATAATGTTATCTAGCTACTTTAATGTACAAAATAATAATAATATAGTAGCTATAATTATAACATTAAATTAAGTGTACGTAAATAAACATTTCTATGTACACAATCGTAACAAGAAATGCGAAGTCAACAAATCACGAATTTCTGTATAATGTAATTATTTTTATAGCAGTGGAAGCGTTCGTACCACTTGGTGCCTAATACTTGAGACTTATGTAGTTTACAGACATGGCAACTGTTATAATTGTTATATATTTTATATATTTATGTATTATACTAACAGCATGCGCTGGTGTATTTAGATACTTAGAAGCATTTGAGCTTATAAGTATCTGATTTATCTGAGCTTGATATCTTTTAATATGTCTTTTTAATATGTCTTTGTGATGGATGTGACCGTGATAATATCCTTAGCTATCGAGTGAATTAAATTTTGGATGTAGATATGTTTTGCTATCATCAATTTTCTGTAAGGCGTATTTATGTCAAAAATATTGGGATCATGTTGTACTTATTTTATGATTGATATACATTAGGTATCCAGGCTCTAGGCATGCTAAGCTCTGTGGTCCGTCGAAAATTTCAAAACGGTACAAACCTAATTGCTCATTGACATGCGAATGCGACCAGTTTGTAGGTAATATCGTTGTAATATTTTCAGGAAAATTATTATATTTTTGACAATAAATTTCTGTAGTACTATGCGGAACGCAATCGTGTAACGTACTATTTTGTGAATTTAGAAGAAAATTAATATACCTATTCAAGGATTTTCTAACCAGTTACATTTTCACAAGCATTTTCATTTTCCCTTTATAAAAAAATCAATTTTAATTATTAATTTTTTTGTGTACCAATATTTATTTATAGCTTATTAACTTTTTGATTTGGAATAAATAAAAAAAAATGTTTATTATAATCTGATATTGATTTGGTTTCGATTGAGGATACACTGAGCACCACCCATTAGAAACAGTGGGACATAATGAAATAATACATTTGTTTTTAAGATAAGTATTAAACACGATATCGTCTCAGCTTAGAACGGATACGGACCGGTGTTTCCAGCACGTATTCCGGTTACGGATTTCATAAACCTTGCTTTATAGTTTCACATAAAAGACACGTGGCTAAGGCCGCGGTCTTATTGCGAAATTGGAGAATAAATGCTCTTTTATTGCAACCACTTTAATAAAATTTAAAGCGCTTATTACACACCATGTGAGGGCAAAACGAATTTCGAAGCAAAGTTTATCTCAGGCAGCCTTTGGCCAAATTAAGTAATAAAAGTACTGAAATACTTGAACTTGAAATATTTAAAAATTTAATAAAATACTAAAAATTAATATTTTTCATATTTTTAAAGTTTATTACATTCCTTTTCATTAAAGAATTTCTAAAACATTTTCAAAATAATTGGAATTAAATTTAAATTTTTTTTTTTTTAACGTAGGACGTCTACGGCTATTTCAAAAGCCAAACTAATTTTTCAAAAGGACTGGCCAAAAGCAGCCTAGATCTAAAAACATTCAAAAATTACGAAACAAAATGCTTAATATTATTGATTTAAAAGATTCGATCCTAATCCCTGTTTTGTATATGTTCGTAGAACCGCGTCTACGAGTACGGTTCGTAGCTAATATTACTTACGCTACGCTTGCTACGCTGCGTAGAGCGTGTGCTACTAATCGTAGTGGTACTATTACAGTGGCATGAGCAATCGTTAATTTTCCTTTAAAAGCCTTTAAACACTCATTTACTCATTTTATCTAAATAAAATAGGACTTCATATTACTTCTACAATGGTAGTAGCCGATACACAGACACTTTCTACGATACTCTTTTTTTATTAATAATATACATGCATATAAAAACAGTCCTTAAAATGTTGTGATACGAGTATCAATAAAAGTTAATGCGTAGTTTACTCATATTTTTAAGTCGCGTTTTACTGCTGACAACTCCATAAAATATGTTTTGTTAAAACTTTATTGTAGAATTATAATTGAAACGGCAATTTTATACGATCTTTTGAAAATTAAATAAAAACATATAGTAACGTTTATGTGCGGTAATAAAGTCAATAAACCGAATAGAAGGGTCCCGTAGGATTGTGTCGGGGTACAGTAAAACAGAAGTTATGTTCGTATGGTTACCCTAACGTTTGTAAGGGTTGCGTATTACCTCTTGGAACTGTATATTTTTCTCAACATTTTTTTTTATTGTTGCTTATTATTTTCATGTTAAAGTAAGGCAGGGAAGCTGGCCGCCTATTTTGTGGCAGTTAGCTACACCGTGGATAAGACCTAGGTCTTTATCCTTTATCCTATCCTAGAAAGTGGAGATAGGGAACAAAGTGGAGATATAGGGCAGTGGGCTGATCTTTTACACATTACCCGGAACATGTGTAGGTTTCATTATAATCTCCTGTAAGAAGGGTGGTTACTGCTGCCGGACTGGCTACCCTATTTAAATCTGCGAAGCATTCATTACTAAAAATGAATGATTGGGTGATATATATTTAAATGTCTATAATATATTGATAATTTATTTTAATTATATTAATATTATCAAAATTTAGTCAGCCAAGTAAGCGTTCCGCTCAATAAGTTAATTCTGTAATAATTAAAATTAACAACAAGATATTATGTTCAAGCAGTTTTATAATCAAATTTAATGACAATATCAAGTGTTTTAAGGGAGCAGATGTTGTATCTTACATAAATTAGGGACTGGATTTACCTTCCCGTAATAAAACCGAAGCAAAACGTAAACAAGGAACGTATATGCCCGGTGTAAGGGATAAAGGCGTAGCCAGTAGTAGCTAAACTGCAAGCACAAGTCACAAGACGTAGACGGAAATTACAAATCAAAAGACATCTTTGAACACCGCGCATTCGTCTAACTCTAAAGACCAAACGATTAAAGATTAAGACCGATTAAGACGATAAAAGTTATATTATTTCGATGCTAAAGACATATCGGCATATAATATTAATGTCATTTATTATCACATAACTTTATATTTCTCGCATATTCTTAAAGAAAAGGTATCATATGTTTAAAGAAATTGTTGGAACTCTCCTATTTAATTTTTTGGATATAAGAATAAATACACAAATTACATCGCTGTACCAATGTGAAAGATTAGCGACACAAAGATTACTGAAAGTTTATGTAATAATACTAGAAAAAAAAGAGGTTAAGTATTGTGACTTTTTTAAAGCAATAAAACATTATTGGGCACATACATTTTTCTGACACGTGGCATAAGTTTGTAAATTATACCACCGTCGTTTACAGGGCCGGATCGCAGAGCACTTAGGTATACAATATTTTTATTGCAATCCCAAGCTCGCTTAGAAAGCAAAGGCGACCCACTAAATAAAATATTTCACCCAAAGAATGTTCGTATTGCGAAGTGTATTCTTGTACAGTAAACCCACAAAGCGGCCTTTCGCTTGACGCTAAAATGTTTTCATTGCGATACGGGGTGATGTCGATTTGAGTGTATTTTCTACTTTGATTCACGCTTCAATGGAAACTCAATATTTGACAACACACCAACCATTTATACAATTCGATTGTAGCGTTATTATGGTATATTAAATTATATTTCTTTTTATTATACTTAAACCACTTAAAGAATATAAACCTGTAGCACTTGAAAGAGAAGAGTAATTATTACGGTAATTTCATTTTTTAGATCATTATAATTTGTATAAGACTAGCCATGGCTCATGACTTCAACCGCCTATCATAATAATTTATATTGAGAAGACATGAACAAATTGGACTTATCTCGATTAGGGGAGACTGGGTACGGTTGTGACACGTTACGATTGTGAAGGTTGTCGTATTAGTGAAACTATAAGGAATACCGTAGTGGGTGCAAAGGAAGTAAGAAGGAGCGTGTTCATCTGCACGTGTGTCACTAACGTTAGCAGAGGCCTACATTACTTTTAACAGTCAAAAGTAAGTATTTTTATTCGATTTCTTTTAATAATTGTTCATATGTGTGTACAGTTATTGTAAACTTTCTCCATCTACTTAACTGATATATTAACAAAATTATGAGCAATCAAATGACAACTGTCAGAACCGTAGCCAGTCTACCTATACGCGATTTTCTCATAGGGCGGCCGCACACGCTTCGTTACTTCGTTTTCGCTTAGCGTTGTTTCTAACTTTTTTCTTTTTTGCTCAACCTGAGGGTCGTAAAAATCGTAGCGTGAAATACCCTATAACCTACTTTTTATGAATTGCGCTATCAAATTTAAAAAGAATTTTTGAAATCCGACTGGCGATTATAGCGCATTGAAACTAAAAATAAGATGGAAGTATACGATCCACTTGATGGTAGGTGGCCACCGTCACCTATAGGTAATAAGCAACGCTATAGAACCTGCCGACCATAGAAGGATTAAGAATGAGGTAAAAAAATTTATAACTTTTACCTATTTAGTTATTTAGAAATAATTTTGTTCTCTAAAATCTAACAAAATATATAATATACATAGCCAACACTAGCGCACAAACTGATGCTAAGTTTTGTCTATGGGAGTCTACTTAAAAATAAGTATAAGTAATCATCAGTTATATATAGACTTTACCTTCAATATTTACTTACATAAAGGTTAATTGAATTAAAGTTTGGCAAATTACCTGATACGTTAATACAATCGGATCCAAAATAGAATGAATACTAAATCGACATATATTTTTGTTTAAAGGTCTGTTACTGACCTTTTGTTTGAAACTAAAAGCATATTCAAAGGTTTTTTGTTAATAAAATTCAAAAATACTTTTTAATTTTTTCTGTTGGATTTCACTATGTTGGCACTAATACCGTATTAATCCCTGAAAATGGATAGCATAGATAGCATAGCATATAAAAATAATGGATAAAGAGAAATAAGAAACAAAATATAATTTCACTAACAATGAATTCTTTTTAAGCACATATTTATTTTATCGAAACTGAAGACCGTTCAAAACTACTGAGACGTTAGTTCTCAACGAATAATTCCATACAATGTTTACAGTGACGGGTTTGGACTTTTATTAAAAAAGATCAAAGGCGAAAGCAACTTCTTAACGAGAAAAAAACTATGTTATCATATTTATGTATGTGTACGCAAATACTCAGCCCGACTGTGTGAGTGTTCTTTAGATAACAAGTCGGGGTAAGGCAGTGAACTTTTAAATAGAATTCTATACCTACTTTATATGTGAGTGTGTATGTAATAAAAATTACTTCTCTATTATCTTCATATAAACTCACTGTTTCTACGTATGTGTGAGTAATCTTAATGAGGAGTCGTCAAACGAAACCCAAGAGGGTCCTTTGAGGCAAAAACACTAGTTTCTTAGAAAGGAAACGTTCCAGGATATTCCAAAAGAGATTAGTCAGACTTCTTACAGACAGAAAAATACTTAGTGACTAATTAAATTTTTAATTTATAAATCCTATAACGTAAAACCTTTTAATTAATTTAATAACAAGGCTTCAATACTAACTAAAATTATTATTATAACAATTTAGTGTCTGATTAAACCTAACACACTTAAATATATTATGTTTTGATACAACACAAACCATGGGCAAATTCAAATACGGCCTATGTAATCTCTTAACACTATTTTTTTATATTTAAATGTATAATAATACTCAAATATAGTATCAACAATGTAAGGCATTTATGTATTAGAGAAAGCTTCGAGTTTTGTTTTCAAGAATGTTTTTTATATTTGCAAAAAAAAAATCAGCTTATTTGTTTTTCAAATTTATTTTTAAATAGGGGCCAAGATCTCAATGAACTTATCACAGAAGGTATGTGCATGTTTCCATATAGTGAGTTTTTAGTTGGGCGTTATTATATGTGTTAGAATTATAACACATATAATAACACATATAAAGTTGCGTTGTGAATACAACGCATATTTTTTTTTTTTTTACGAAAGTATAAAGGGAAACTTTATACTTTCGTAAAAAAATTACAAGCCTAAATAAATAAGCAACGAAGGAAATCATATATTTCAGTTACTTATAATAACCATCCACTAAAAAATTAGAGAATTACATTTTAATAAAGTAATTACGACAAAGTCAGTCCCACATTTTAGTAACAAGAAACTAATTACCATCTGACACGTTTGGTCTAGTGGCTAGTAAACCCTAGCTGTTAACCAAACGGTCGCGGGTTCGAATCCCACAAGCGGCAAATGTTCGTGTTAATATTTACCTTTGTTGGAAATATCCAATTTATTTACACTGAGCTATTGAATGTTGGCACACAATATAAAAAACAAACGGTAATTAAATATAAATTAAAACTTATTTAGCTGGATAAAAATTAAAAAGTTTTGCTTTTATTATTATTATATGTAATATATTCTTACAAATATTTACCTATATCTAAGAAATTTCATATCTCATATTCATTTGATATAAATAATAGGTATTTGAAAAATTTGAAACACAAATACCTACCTATTTTTAATTTGAATGGTTTAGTTATTTTTTATTATTCATATTTCATATTTTTGATTACTAAATTCATACTTGCTCACAGAGCAGAAGCATTATGAGGTCACATAGACAGAACATGAAAGATGAACTCTTCGAATGCTAATGTTAAAATCAGTTTAATTATGTTAAATCTATTTTAAAAACAGGCATTTTTTTATTAAAATACTTTAAAACTATCCGTTCAGTAGTTTTTGAGATCATCGTGAACATATATACAGACATATTACAGACAGACAGACAGACTTAATATGTAAGGAATTTTTCAGTTGATATACTGTTAGTCGTTGTTATACTGTTTCTGATAAATAGACGGTAAGACGCGACGCCCGGCTAGCAGCCACATCGGCCAAATTAAAGAGCCCACCGCCCCGCCGTACCGACCGTATAAATTGGTGATATTAATCTCCGTCACTTAATACTCCATAAACTTCAACTGTGATGAATGCGCGGCATCTTGATAACACAAACCTAATTCGGTGTTAATCACAATGTTGTTAAACGCAAACGATTTTCTTTTAAAAATCACTTTCATTTATGAACTAACTATGTACGCGTAGGTTCAACTACATACATAGGCGCATTGTACCTATGTTCTCATGGAAGTGGATATACAGAAATAGGAGAAAGGGAGTAAAGTAACTTATCAATCAATACTAACAATAAATATGTAAGTATAGGTATTTTATCTATGTATGTTCCTCCATAACTCCTAACGAATTAATTAACTGATTTTCATGAAACTCAGTAGATAAACATTTAGACGTACTACCTACTGGACACAGGATAGGCTACTTTTTCTTTTTCAATGTGGACGAAGTCGCGGGCGCCAGCTAGTACTAAAATAATTCTGTAACTAGTTGAGTAGTAGACTATACATTAGTAATTAGTACTATTAGGGCCTCTTTCACCATATTCGAGTAGCCTTACTTAATGGGTAATTGAGAATGAAATTGAAATAAGATGCTTGTAACATTTACTCGCCAATTAGCGTTACTCGAAAATTAACTAATCAACACTTTAATTTTAGTTAGTGAAAGAGCCTACTTCTATTGTGATTAGTTTGTATAAAATTCGTTAAATGTTTTTGAAGCCCACTTGTTACTAACGACGAAGAGTGCTTGAGCTTCTTGTATTTTCGTAATAATTTACAAAATGAAAAACATCGTTATAACAGCTATATATATTTACAATATAAATACCGAACATTGTTAGGTACAGATCGTTACGAAGATACATTACTGACATGAGCGTTATCATAAATAAATAAATAAACACAGGTTACACCGTAAAATTTGATACAATACACCATATCCAATATTTTGAAAAGCTGGATCGAATCCAAACTAATACGATTGCTCCACAAATAAACTGAAAGCTTCAACCGATATCTCTTTGTCCTCTACGTCAAATGAAAGGCTACATACAGACCCGATTATGCAAATTCAACATTTTTAATAGATACATATTTTTAATAAACTTAACAGAATAGAAACTTTCTTAGTTTTTTTTTCTTTTGCAGGATAGAATGTGTAATACGCTCATCTTAAATTGATCAATTATTTTTTATTATTTAAAAAAAAACGAACTTTTCTACTTTCTCATTGAAGTAAACAGTTAAAATAATTTGACCAATCCAAGGCAATAAAATGATGACTAATAAATAGCAGCATAGCACGGTGGAACGAATGCCGTTTCACGGTTGCGTAGCCAAAAATTGGTCAACTTTCTACTTTTAAGGCAAGGGAATGTAAGACCCAATATTTATATTCCATCTATATACCTTATTCTTTAACTTATAAAGGGAGTGGTCTGTAAGAAAGAGTTCTTTCGTAAAATAACAGCATATGTGCTTTTGTATTTCGGTGAATAAGTAAGTTCATCTCTCCAATCTTTCTTATCTTATCCTACACTTGCAGCGCCAGTGTGGTGTTGCTTATATTTATAGACATTGGTAGTTACCCCTCCATCAAGTGGTTCATCAGCCTGTCTACGTGACCTTAACATAAATAAAGAAAAGTAGACATTCCACCAGGAGGACGTATTGCGGCCTAGTCGTTTTGGTATCAAGCTACCTTTAAACCAAAATTGTCTATCATCGCGGTTTTATATGCGCTTAAAACACAAACATAAAAGGCAAATCCCTTCACTATTGACAGTGCCTAACCATGCAACGTTGCATCGAGGCATAATAGACCCACCCATAAATATTATACAAGAGTGCGAATTCGGCGTTAGAGATAAGCCCGCCACTCTTTGTAGGTGAACGCAAAATGTCGCACGATATCATAATTTATTAGTGGGCTGTCCTGTCCCCGCGTGAGGTTATCTAACCATGTATTACTCTAGGGTTGCCACTTTTATTTTATATTTCACTTTAATTTTGTTTTTCATCAAGGAGATACAAGCACACAAAATAACTATTAAAGTCGGGACTGTTTCGGGTTAGTGATAATTATATTTAAAGGGCTGTTTAGTTAAGGCTCAGTTTAGCTAGAGGATAAAAAAATAATTTTTTTATTATATTTTTAAAATGAAATCAAAATTATTTTCTAATAATTAATGTTCTAAAAATTTCTTTCTCTAATCGAAACCATTAAATACTTAATTTATACCATTCATTGCACCAAATAAATCACTTAAGAATTCGGACAAAACCGTGTGACAACCCTAACTAGTCTGCATGAGCTGTGAAGTTGACATATAGCGGGGTCGGTAGATCGTCTCGAACGATCATAGCAAAGGGTTCGGGAACGTGTCCATAAAAAAATATCCTTCATATTGTGAAAAAGGTGACAAAAGAAGCTATGATGGGTAATGAACCCACTTTTATGGAGGTATAATCATAACTTTCAACATATTTATGAATTTATAACCGTAAAAGGCCGGTAGGTAGATGGCCACTAGATTGCCATATACTGGATACTCCTTTGTTGGCTAATTTTACATAACATTATCACTAGTAACATGAAAGTTAAATTATTTATTTTGAAGTTCTTCACAATTCTATATTTTAATTTAAGAATTGTGAATCTCTGACATCCTGTATTCTGTAAGGGGGTGTTTACAGCCACAAGACGGGTTGCCCAAATGACTGCGAAACGAAGTGAGCCTTACCACTACTTTCCAGATCCACACTCTAGACAATTTTGAAAACTTCATTTCCAAAATTAGCATTTTGACTGTAAAACTAACATTTAATATAATCATTGACTATTTATATTTTGTATACTTATCTATTTTGTAATATTGACTATAGTACTAACTTGATGTCAGCCTATCGATGGATCCATTTGTAAGTAAATGCTTTCAAAAGGCAAATATATTTTTTATTGCTGATTGCAAATGTCTCATACCAAAAACAATTTTAAAGGTAATAACGGTGAGCTTTGATCTAAAAAGAATAGCGTAATAAGAGAGGGAAGTAGTAAGTGTTTTAAAATTATTTCATTACCTTGTCGTTTTGAAGAGCTTCAGTGGAAATCTATTACGTAATCAATACTTTCCGCGAACATTTTACAGGGATAAATGGAAACCCAGCAATAACTGGAAAAATGTTTCGTGGAAATATTCGAGAATAGATAAATAACAATCAAACAATTTACAAAAAACAGTTTAAAGAAAATATTTGATCAATTTACTTATTTTATTTGTTATGGCAATGTAGGTACCTACTTATATTATTTGTTATGGCAATTATCTAATCAAAACAAAAGTCGCTGTCCGCCTTTGTCTGTTTCTCAGCGAACTTCTTCTACCACCTAATGGATTTTTATAAGGTTTTCAGTAGATAAAAATTGCAAGCCCGTGCGAAGTTGGATGCGCGTCGCTATAGTTTAATCATAATCATAAACATTTAATCAATAAAAGTGATAAAAAAATGGTAAAAATGGCACAATTTACCCTGTCGGACATTGTAATAAACTATGCTATGCTCGTTTACAACGAATCTTATCACTAAACTCTTTAATACAAATATAATATATTGTTATTTGGTGTTTTTATTGTGTTTATTATAATATTATTGTAGAAATTGCTGCCCCCAACAAACCCAACGTAATAGTGCTCTCTATATAAATTTGGATTTCTGATATATTGTTATGTTATGTTTTGTATAAATACGGTATTTTAAATGCCAATTTTTTTATCTTCAATGAAATATGGTAAAAAAATATGGTAAAACATCGTCCCTTGATCACAGCTTTCCTACAAAGATTATATTATGCTTCTTGTAAGTTTCTTGGAAAAAGTATGAACATGAAATTGCTTGTTATTGGAATCAAAATAAAATTATTCGAGATTAAAATAGTTAATGTTGTTACACGAGCACGTTCACTGGACGAATTAGATAGAAATAAGGCCTTGAACAAGGAACACGGTATGTCTTGTTTTCAAAACAACCCATTTGATGGTAAATACACATAATAAGTTATAATAATGATTTTTTTTAATAATATAAAATAAATAAAAGTACAATAAAAAACTACTTACCTAAAAGACAGTGTAGTCAATGGTCTGTACGACTTATGACTGTTGAAATCGCACATGGGCGTGCCCCAAAAATCGTTCAAGAAGAGCTGCCTCAGTGAATTGGTTCCGACCACATCACCATTAGTCACTATCGCCGGTATATCGTCGTGAACGAATTCACCGTTCAAACTGTTCAAATAACTGAGGACGGCCGTCGCCGTGACCATTAGGTATATCGCGAAGTCACCGTTACTCGCGTATTTGGCTTGCGTCTCTTCTCGCACTGTGGTGAGTCTTCGTTTCATTTTAGGGCTTGTTCTCGCACGTATGGTCACATTTCTACATCTGCACATTTGTTGCGATGGCGTCAGCACCTGTAACAAGCGAAGTAACTTTTAATTTTTCAGTGCTTTCCTAGGATATTAAGTTGTCGTCTTCTTTAGCATTTATAATATTAGTAGGATGTCGAATACGTTTTCGAGTGCATTTTTTTCTGCAAATTTTAATACACACCTTTCTCGATTATCGCTCGTATCAAAATGCGTTGGATGAGTACAGTAGAATGCATTTTTCTGCAAATTTCAAACCTTTCTCGATTATTGCTTGTATCAAAATGCGTTAGATTATTTAGAAGTAAAACAAAAACATGTCGACATACTCGTAGTCTTTATTTTATAAAAAAAAAACACTCAAATGTCTTTTCCACAGTGTTTAATGTTTTCACCATAAACATTGACATTCCTCATTGTCCCGCATGTTAAAATATTTGCGACCTTAACAAACTTGAAATCTACTATACATTTTAAACATAAGAGAATGAAATATTTCACATGATGATTATACATTTTATTATTCGTTGTAGTATGCGAAGAGTGCTTTCAATGAATATTTATATCGTGTTTAGGGGACAGAGACGTGGCGTATCGACTTCTGATAAAATATTCAAAATTCCAGCGACCTCTCGTCCAGACGCGGCATTATACCCCGAGAATTGACAATTATTATTAATATACATTTAAAAAGACATGGCGTCTGAAATTTGAGAATAGTATTAAGTATATAAACGACCAGCTACCGGCTTCATCAGATTTTTAAGCAAATGAAATACAAATGCTTCCTCGTTTATCGCATTTTCAATTATTGTGAACCGTATTATGCGTTGGCCAGTTTAGAAGAAGTTAGCGGATAGAAGAAGACACAACTTTAATTTATAATAATAATATGTGTATAGGTTAGATTATAGACATCTTATGCTTTTTGACGAGAGTTTACTGCAGGTAGTATTAAGGGATCATCATTAAGGGATCATTATTTCTATGCTGTGGACTCACTTTCCTACAAAATTTTAATATTACTCTAGTCCTTCGTCAGGATTCAAGCATCTAAATAATTAATTTTATTGATTCTTCCGTTATTATACACATAATAGTTATTAGTTTGAGATAGTGAACAATAAATTATTTTAAAAAAGGGCAATTGGCAGGGGAGCACCACGATGAATTTTGTATTTCTAATAAAATATTGAGCAGACCATCTGGCGACTGTAACCACAGTAAAAAAATAATATTTTATATCTTATATCAAAGAGTAAGGGATACTAGAGCCCCTTATTTAACCTACATAGTTCGACATCGCACTTATAGCACCTGTGGCGATACTTGTGTTAGCCACTTATCATAAAAGGGACCGTACATATTTTCGCTCAAATATATTTTTAATTTCAACGAAACAACATTTATAATATGTGCTTCACACATAACCTAAGTAACTATATTATTCAATATAGCAGCAATATCGGTAGGTACATATTTTCGCTCTAAAAATATTTTTAATTTTAACCAAACTACATTTATAATATGTGCTTCACACATAACCTAAGTAACTATATTATTCAATATAGCAGCAATATCGGTCGTTATGAATTTTTCGTCTAGCTGGCCTATCCAGAGTCCGGGTACGTGACAAAAATATATAAACCTGAGGCTGAGAAAAATTGGCGCTAGGAAATACAAATAATTCGAATTTGCGGGTTGTGGCGATGTGGACGTGGACGTGGTAACTTACAATATTACCACTAACGAAATAAGCTTGCGGTTACCACTGAATCCAAATTGGCTTTTAATTCGCATTTTCTCAATTAAGTTGACCGAATCAAACTTTTATAATTGACTTTATATAAACGTATAAAATTCTGTGTAATTAAGTGGCTTTAGTTATTATAAATAATATTTACTTAAATGCAGATACTTTAACTTTTTTATTTTTTATTTTTAATCTAATTTTAAAAATAAATTAAATAATAATTAATAAATAATTAATTTTTATAAGTAAAAATAAACGCGAATACTAGTCCTAATTAATAATATAAGTGCGAAATTGGATTTCTTTTTTATTGTTTATTACTCTCATTACTTACTATTACTTCACGCCTAGCAATCGGCATGAAATTTCGCATACACGTTATCAGGAGTACAAAAAAGGAAGGTGTCCTTTCTACTATGTCAGTGTTTCATACAGAAAAAAGTACCTACTGTTCCTGAGGGACGCCGACGAAATTGTGGGATCAAGTCTTACATTGCATCATCTTAATAACTTTCGAAGTTATCGACGAAAACTTACTTAATTTTCTGATTCAAGTGAACTTGTTCTAAACCAACCAAGATATTTTAATATGGATTTCATATAAAATTTGTTTCGTTATATAATAAAATTTCCAAAAAAATATTGCAATTGATTTTTTTGACTTTGAAGCCGAGTTTTTGTGAACTCACACTTTCTATTAGTTTTCTAAGAGTGAAATTAAGTTTGCTGTGTTTTCATTTATATTTATCTTAAAGATATGGTGCGGAGTTACAAGCAAGGCTGAATTTATCGCGTCGATTGATCGATAAAGCTCGTTAGTCGTCCCGACACGTCTCGGCTCGTTGTTTCTGCAAACATCATTATTGAGTTACAGCCCGGTGGGTGTTTGCTACCAAAATAATGGGGACTCCGTTTTTTGGATACAAGGTGATGCTTGAAACCATCTTGTTACTCTGATTATTGCTTAAGTACCATGCTTTCAAATTTAATTACTCTAAGAGCCAATTTCACTATACTCTCCTGTCCTATATCTAAATTAAAAATGACAGAGAAATCCCTGCTTGCATCTAGCAAAAGGTGTGTATATGCAAGATTTCTCCCTCGTAATAAAACTACAATGAAAACATTTATGAAACATATTATGAATTCTAATTATTTAATATTAACTTCTCATTATAAAACTACATAGTCTCTTATTACTTGGTTTTAACTTTAATAAGCCCGTGTATGTCGTAACATGTTTTGTGGTAGTCTACGCCAGACGCGTTTATGTAAACGTAACGCATTGTTAATTTCACGTAACGGGCGTCTGTTAAATACTTACAACGTATGAATTAGATATGATGCTTTAGTTAATAACAATCTTTAGTCTTCAAATGAAATTTACCTATACTTAGGACTTTCATTGGTACCCGTGAAAGTCCGTGACACCCGTGGATGAAATTGAGGCTTGAACTGAAGAAATTTATTTATTTATTAAATATTGTAATATTGTAATATTTAATAAATAAATAAATTTCTTCAGTTTTATTAAACCATGGAAGTCACCTATTGTCTATATCTAGAAAAACTACTGTAGTATCTTAACTTCAGGTAATTGGATTAGATTTTTTATTAATGAATTAATAATTAATGAATTTACTTTACTTGAGAAAATGCTTTACGAATTTTGCAAAATAACTACGCTAACAAGGGTTCAGACAAATTTTCACATTTAAAAATGTAAAAATTTTAGAGGAGTACTTTTAACGGTAGGTATACAAATAAAGTTTTAGCACAACAAAGAATGTTTTCAGGTATTGTATGAGAATAGCGGGTCGGTGGTTATTATTTGTAAAATTGCTTTGGGAAATAAGAGATTTTGAGATACATTGTATTTAATACAAAGAACTTGTATTTAATACTAAAAACTGAAAGGAGTAAATCTTTTATTGTTAACATCAAGTTATTCTTCCAAATGGGAAATTTAAGGTTTCAACATAACAAAGGAATTGTTTTCTTAATTGTTTATTCGAATTTTCATCGTCGCAAATATTTTTTTCACGCAATATTGTGTAGTATTTTTTATTTAAAGCATTTTTTATCCTCAGAATTTTCAACACTTTGTAGACACCATCATGTTCATAACTTAGAATTCTAACCGCTCAGGGTTCATTATCATTTGCGACATAATGTTAAGACAATAACTAATTTTTGGTTTAAATAATAACTAATTTTCTGAAATACCATAGAATTAGGAATCATCATAATATGATGGTATAACCGACTATTTTTATAACTTATACAAATGAGACAATATTTTTGCCTCTAAGTACTAAACTCTTGTTACGGATATGTCTCTTAACGGAGGAAAATTCAAAAATGTGAATCACGTTTCTAAAGCCAGTAGCAACGACTTGCCATAACATGTACCGGAAATATTTTAACAAGAACTACTTATACAGAATTCGCTTTCCGCAACACGGGCCTCATCAAGTACATGCTGTATAAAACCGTACACAGCGTACACTAACGTGTAACGCGGCTTGCATGTTGAAATATTATGTAATCCTGATCTTACTTTAGCGTTAATCTATACTAATATTATAAAGCTGAAGAGTTTGTTTGTTTGAACGCGCTAATCTCAGGAACTACTGGTTCGAATTGAAAAATTATTTTTGTGTTGGATAGATCATTTATCGAGGAAGGCTTTAGGCTACATAACATCACGTTGCGACTAATAGGAGCGAAGAAACACAGTCGAAAATGTGGAAAAAACGGGGAAAATTTTTCATCTTTGAGGGCTTCCGTTGCGTGCGCTGCGAAAACCGTTCGAGATACCCAAATGATTCCCAAAATAACTATTCCACGCGGACGAAGTCGCGAGCACCAGCTAGTTTAAAATATTACGGATTTCAGTACATTTATTGACCTACTAGTTTTAGGTTAATTAATAATACAAGCATAGTGAAGACATATCATACTCTTGCGTTTAGTAAGACCCTTCAATTTGGTGTTTTTGCTGTTAGTCCCACGATAAATCAAATTCATAAGATAACGTGTGCAACCTGTCTGATGACCCTGAAATGTCAATCTACAGCAATGTCAATATAAAATATAGTACTAAAGTATTTTTCATGAAATTTTTACATTAAATTATACTTGAAAACCTGTCTGTCACTCGTGTTTGTTCGTTATTGTGAATTCACAAAATAAATGAAAATCATAATTGAACAACCCTGACGGATGTCTTTTCAGATGCAATAAAATAATGAGGGTTCACATTGTGTACGGCTGTCAGACTGTGACAGTTTGATATAGATTCGACCTTAATAATGCTTCTCTAAGATATTTTTGTCTTCGTATCAGATTTAATTGTAGATAATGCTTTTATTGTGTTTTGTTAGCGACGAGAGGTTTATTTTGTGAGTCTTTATTTTGCTTGCCGTAGTATATTAAGGATATACAATGTACAATAGGTACGCTTAATACTTCTTACACGTGAAACAAGTCAAAAGTTATATTTGAAAACAAAAGCGTCATTAAAACTTCCACTTTCATATGAATTTATTAACACAAAATCTAGATTTGCTCCGCCTATCAACAAAATCAATTTAGTATTTTATGCTCAATATTCCTAACCGACAAACCACGCTGTCCACCTGGTTGGTCAGTTAAGAATTTATTTTCCTAACCGTCAACCTGGTTGGTTGGTTAACAAACTCAGTAGGACGAACTAGGCATAAACCACAATTTCATATAGCAAATTTTTTTACTCTAAGTATACACAGGAATAATGGAAGATAATATTGTGTAAGTCGGTAGTAGACTTGATATACCGGTAGGTGGTTTGACGGTTAGGAATAAAAATGTTGATTACTAACCGACAAACTAAGATAGGTTGACGGTTAAGAAAATAAATTCCTAACCGACCAACCGGTGGACAGCGTGGTTAGTCGGTTAGGAATAGACGAAAGTAGTAACCATAAATCAATAAATCAATTCTATTCTAATATTCTGCTCTATTATGAGGTTGTATGTGGATAGAGTAGAACTGCTCTAATAAACTATTACTTACTGCAACCCTGACATCTATAGTCTATCTATGCTATAATCTAGAATATTATGGTCTATCCATGTGCCAAATTTAATCCAAATCTCATGAGTAATTTATGCGTGATTAAGTAACATAATTACCCAATCATTTTTACAAACTTTTGCAGCATAGATACAGGTATATTATTAAAAAATAAAGTAAGTATCTGTCTATTTCTAAGCTAACTTCTTCTAAACTACCAACCGATTTTGAAACGGTTTTCACTAAAGGAAAGAGCGATAAATGAAGAATGTATAGAAAATGAGGAAAAAAACAGTGGCACTCCGGGAGTGCCGACAGAAGTGAAAACTTGAAACAATTAACGTGTGTATTTTTTGAATAGTCAAGAGAGTAGGTACATACTTATATACAGATTTGTCACTTACACGGTTACACGGTAACAAGTCGCGAGTTCAATGGTCTTTTTCCCATTTCAATTTTTTTTAATTAATCGGTTACATGATTACGGTAACAAGTCGTGAGTTCAATGTTTTTTTCCCCATCTCAAAAATGCCCAAAGCGCCTAAAGAAGCCTAAATCACCCGAAGCCAGGTGCGGGTGACTTGGATCGGTTTTTTAGAAACTATAATGATTGTCTTAATTTAAGAAAAAGAGTTTATACACGCAAAATAATGTAATTCAGAATGCGGTGGACATGTAGAGCCCCAGTGTAAATAGGTTATGAATTGCTCGGGCCAGTGGAATGCGTGAATTTGTAAATTTGTTAGTCTTTAGCGGGCCACAAAGTTAATTTGTTGTTGACATTGTTCCAGCGGAATTTTAGGGACGCTTCGTTCGGAATGCTTTGCGTAACCTCCATGCAAATGGTAGCGAAATCACAACAATTTACAACCATTATACAATCGATATACTTGTTAATGTCATTTAATTGTTTAACGGCTAGATCGATTTCTGAGTCCCTTTAAAGGGAAAGAAACAAAGGGAAATTCTAATCTCTAATCACACACAATTGACGACACGTTTCGTCTAGAAACCCTAGCTGTTAACCAAGCGGTTGGGGGTTCGAATCCCGCTAGGGGCAAATGTTTATGTGTTAACATTTACCTTATATATACTTATTTATTCTCAGGTAGAGTCATAGATGTTTTGTATTTATAATATGTATGTATTTACATAAAAAAGTATTGTATGTAGTATATCAACTGTCTGGTATCCATAATACAATCATTAAGCTTAGTTGCGAACTAGATGGTGCTATGTGGAATTTATGAATATATTTATTTATTTATTTATTAAGTAGCTTTATTTATTTTCTTTCGGTCTAGAACTAGTCTAGCGATAGTAGAAAAGGTCTAACGCTATAATAATTCGAATTCAATTTAGTAAACATTCAAACATGGAATTTTGAAATTTTTCTGCGACAAAGGCAAAGGTTAACAATGAAATTCAGACAGAAACATTGCGAGGTCACATGTTGGAACTGGAAATTGTTGAAACTCCCCCAAGAGTTGAATAGTTGTTTACAAGAAAGTATCTATTCAGTCTTTTGCTCATTCACGGAATGGAGGCAGGATGTGTTTGACGTTCTATTGTGGGCTTCGACAATAATACTGGCGACTTGTAAGCTTTTTTGTTTGCAACTACATCTTTTATTTCCATTTTGTGATAAGATCTCTTTTTTCAATAAATGGGGCGCGTGAAATCAGGGCAAACGCTGTTTCAAAGCTACGATCGTGAACGGATCTTGAACAGATGATCTTTTATTTACTATTACTTGAGAAATCTCTTATGAGCAATGTAGACGCATTTTGGGTGTATATAGGAATTAATATAACGACCTTTGATGAATTACTAACAAGATAGAGTGCGGCAGGCGCATATATGTCAAAAAAATATCAGACAACTGACAACTATATAACACTAGCTGGTGCCAGCAGCGACTTCGTCCACGTTGAAAAAGCAATATATCGCCTAACATCGTTATTGCTATTACACTTAGCCAGGAGTTAGTTTCCTTAATTTTAGATGATCCCTCGGGAGCAGTACTTTGTTTCTGGATGAAAGGTACTCTATGTCCTTTTTGGTATTCCTGACAACGTGTATGCAAAATTTCATACACATGAAAGAGTTGCAAACATCCATACATACATCCAAACAAACTTTCGCATTTATAATATTAGTAGGATTATAAATCTAATGGTTAAATATTTATTATTTGTTACTAACAATAGCTTAGACATGCTTTTTATGTGAATTAAGAGCTATGAATGTGAACTCTACATAACAATATAATATGACATACTTACACCCCAACGCAAAACATTAAAATGTCCTTGAGTAAAGTTAAATGGAGTCCTGTAAAGTTGGATAGTTTTATTTCCTGTTACGACAACAACCCTCCATTTCCTCTATACATTTTCAAATATAATAATATACATCTCTATATATATATATAAAATTTCGTGTCACGTTGTTTGAAGCCAATGAACTCCTAAACTACTGAACCGATTTTGATAAAACTTCGTAACTATGTGTAATTTGGTCCAACTTAAAAAATAGGATAATTTTTAGTTTGAACCCGAGCGAAGCCGGGAGCGTGTAGTACTAATATAGAACTCACTTTTGCCAGCGATTTCATTCGATGTCCTTTTTCTTAAGCGTTATTAAAAAATTATAATAAAAAAAAAAAAATATATATATGAACAATAATAATTTATTCAATGTTTATTGCTCATATATTACTGGCAAGCTTTAATTTTTTTATATAATATTTTTAGGTGATCGGGAACAATTATTTTTTCTGGATGAAGAGGTATTCTAATGATGTCCTTTTCTGTAACCCTGAGTGCAAAATTTTATAATAATCGGTTGATGAGTGAGGACCAGAAAGCGTAACAAACAGCAAACCTAACTTTCGAATTTATAATGTTAGTAGCTTAGATTATTTTTTTCACACATTCCATGCAGCACCATCTAGTTCCAAAGTAAGCAACTTAATACTTGTATTATGGATACCAGACATACAACATACAATACATTTTTTTTTCTCAACTCCGTATAAAGCCAAGGGATGGTCGCTAGTAATACACATCTACAGAAAAATATATTTATTTTCAAAACGAAATTTTTCAGGGACATAAATTAACACAAGCTTTTAGTACATAATTTATACTAAGACTATTTTGAAACAAAAGTTTATTATATTTTACTTGGCTTGTTTTTGTTTCGTTATCATTCGAAACTCTTTTGATTCTCTTTGAAGGCTGCGCGTGTATCAGAGCGTGTGATCGAAACAAAGGTAAAAAAAATAAACTTAATTTAATCCATAGAACATAAATAATGGTAGCCTAAAATAATTTCCATTTCGCAAATGTATTAAATAAATCATGTTTACATTAAGTTTTCCTTTCATAAATAAACATTTCGTTGAAATGATAATGTGATTCGTCTTTGAATGAAATTAGATTGAGCCGATGTTATTTGGACTTACAATTAGATTTCCTCTTCATTACTTTAAAGAATGCCGCCGAATAGTAATGAGTTTTTATTTATTTTTTCATAGTCCACGAGCCGACTGTGAATATACGTATTTAATTTCTGTCCACGATAATAACTAATAATATAAATGCAAAGGCATCTTTGTTTATTTTTTTGTTATTTATTGTCGTTTGATGCCAAAATGAGTATGTTTGTTACACATTCACCGCGATCATTATAAAATGTCGTTAAACAAAGTACTGTTCTTTAAGGATGTTGACGAAGTACCAAGCAAAAGCAAAGCAAAGTAATAAGTAATTCCATGAGCAATGTAAAGTAATTATTATGATTTATTATGATTATGTAGTATTATGATACACATAGGTAAATAGTAAGATTATACCTACCAGAGACTTAGAAGTATAGTATTTCATTTTCATTTTACATTATGTAAATAATTAATTTAAAAAATAATTTACATTTGGCTGAGTTTATTATAAAATAAATCGGAACTCATTTTAATACCAAATAATTGTCCCAAGCTCTCGAACTAATAGACTTAATTTATTATTCATGAGCATTAGAACGTCATCAAATACGTTTTCTTTTTGTTAATTTATTGTTGTTTACTTATTAAAAAAAAAATTAAAAAAGTTAATTATCTCAAGTTCACTAATACCTATTGAATACAAAAATGGCAATAGAAAATTGAAAGTAACTATACGTTGAAATGAGATTTTTCAAATATTAAAAATAATATAAAGAATTTTACGGTTAAATTAGAAATATTGAAAGAGTCCTTTATGATTTATTACATGTATAAAGGTCCATAAATATTTGAGATTTTAGTTAAAGTTGCCGCCATCTTGTTGGGTACAAAAAGTATACCTTGCATAAGTAATAGTACCTACATTTTTCCTTATGCATGGGTTAAGTTTAAGGGGGTCAATTAAATTACACCATGAATCAACTCACATCGTTAACCAGACACCAGTAAAACACACAATAGCGTTAAGCCCTTTCACACGGGGTGGTAATTTGCGACTAAACGTCGAAGGAAATGGACGACTCCAGATTACGGAGGGCCACTTGACTCGCCGCAAATAGCGGTGCGTAATGGCCTGACGAACGACTCCTAAGGCCTTTTTGAGGGCCGAAAAAATTCGGAGCGCTAAAATGTTCGTTTACGTTTGTTGGTGTTTCTCAGAGTTTGGTCTTACTTAGAGAATTGTATTACTTAGGGCCTCTTTCACAAACTACAAGTAAAGTGTTGATTAGTTACTTTTAGAAATAATTTTATGTTTTATTAAATTATGGTGCACTCGGTTTAGTGCATCCTTCGATAGGCGATTTTTTTTTATTATTTTCTTTTTAATGATTGGGTCTTGAACCGTACAAACAAAGGTATATCAGCTAAATTATTCCCGGTGATGACTTTAAATGACGGTTAGCCTACTTGACAGATGGTGAAAGAGGCTCTTACTCACATATTATAAAATAGAGTTGTCTGCCGCCTCTGTCTGTGTCTCCGCTAACTTCTTCTAAACTTAATTTTATGGAAGCCATAAATAAGGAAGGTTTATTAAATATGTAACCATTTAAACGATTGCATCTGTGCAAAACTGAGACCTCTGTTATTACATGATAATAACATGTTACTTTAATTTATATAGTCAAATTTTATCCTACGTTTCATGTAGCAGTCATGGAGGTCACGTCCTTCACAGAATGCAATCATTAAATCCTATTAAATTCCCTTTCTCTATTCTCCCCATAAAATGCATGAAGTACCTACTTTAATTTCAAAAGGTTACAGCCAAAATTGTTCTAAAAACACAAAACATTTGACACAGTTCTCTGCGAATCTTGACCTTGCCCTTGTCCTTGCCGCGTTACGCCTTCCCCTCTCTTCAAATCAAATCGTGCAACGTGTACACAATGGATAAGTATTAAGGAATGATGGGATTGTCTGATCTGTTTATAATTAAAGCTAAGTAGGGACGTTTGAACCATGTCTTACCCTCGTGTTGAGTCATTTTGAACTCAAAATATTTTAAAAAAGTTTATTTATAGGGAAAATTCAATTAACTGGCTCTTTGGCATTATCATGTATTATCTTTTTTTTTATATAAAAATATTAAGTTGGGTTGTGTATAATTGTCACAAGTACAGAAAGAACTAAAGAGGTTAAACAGTTCATATATTATTTTGTTAGTGAGAATAAAGGTAAAAAAAGCTCTCCGTCGAAGAATTTTTGTGAGCCTATTTTTCTCAATAAATGGTTCACAGAATGCAATCATTAAATCCTATTAAATTCCCTTTCTCTATTCTCCCCATAAAATGCATGAAGTACCTACTTTAATTTCAAAAGGTTACAGCCAAAATTGTTCTAAAAACACAAAACATTTGACACAGTTCTCTGCGAATCTTGACCTTGCCCTTGTCCTTGCCGCGTTACGCCTTCCCCTCTCTTCAAATCAAATCGTGCAACGTGTACACAATGGATAAGTATTAAGGAATGATGGGATTGTCTGATCTGTTTATAATTAAAGCTAAGTAGGGACGTTTGAACCATGTCTTACCCTCGTGTTGAGTCATTTTGAACTCAAAATATTTTTAAAAAGTTTATTTATAGGGAAAATTCAATTAACTGGCTCTTTGGCATTATCATGTATTATCTTTTTTTTTATATAAAAATATTAAGTTGGGTTGTGTATAATTGTCACAAGTACAGAAAGAACTAAAGAGGTTAAACAGTTCATATATTATTTTGTTAGTGAGAATAAAGGTAAAAAAAGCTCTCCGTCGAAGAATTTTTGTGAGCCTATTTTTCTCAATAAATGTACCCGCAACGGTCTAGACACATAATTTTACTTTATTGCCATTACATTTTTTTGAAAAGATTCATGTAGATATTATCCGTGTTTTATAAAGATGAAATGTTTTTGAGAGTTAGCTCATTACATATTCTTAAGATGTGGTTCGGTTTTTTGACTATATTGCTCAAAAATTTATTTTAATGTGGTTAGTAGTATCAGTGCAGATTGTTTCATAGTCTTAAATTTGGCAGCCCGTCTGGTGGCAGTAACTACTTCCTTAAACAAGACGACCGTATAATTTATTTATTTATTTATTTTTCAAAGGGTACACTAACAGCACAAACAAAAATCTTATAATAGGTATAGACACAATGCAATTTAAGGTATACACAGATAAATTACAAGATAGAAATTGAGACGAATGATAGCATAATGGATAGCAACTACACAATAATTATTATAAATTAAACTTTACTTAAATTTAAATAAAATAAAATAATGAGTAGGTAAAGGAAAACAAAATGAAAAGAAAAGAAAAGAAAACCACTCAGTTAAACAGTAACCTTTAAATAAATAAATAAATAAATAAATAAATAGCCATAACTCAGTATATCAGTATTATCGGTAAGTAGGAGTATTATCGGAAGGGGGAGTAGGCCTAATCCTGCTATGGTCGGCAGCCTGCTATGCTACTCGTACTTACAACCTGTGTCTATGCTTGTCTTATAGGGTATTCACCTACCATCAAGGTGGACCGTCAGCCTGTGTCGTCCTGAACATTAAAAAAAATTGAACAGAAACGCTGGACTGCCTGTGAATTTTAGTTTTGAAAACAACATAATTATATAAATAAAATAAATATTGAATATCATATTAGAAAGTTAGAAGAACAAAGGTGTCTAACAGAGCGAACTGTACCACAAATGACATTTGCCCAGCTATGATTTATATCTTTCGGACTAGATATCTTAATAACTCTCGAGCGACGAACATAAATCAGCCGGGGACTATTCTATAATCCATTGGAAATCCTATTGGGGACAGAAGTGCTTTCTTCTCGGCGAATCCATTGCGAAAATAAAATTCGCAAACTTTTAAAACGTATTAAAGACAATGCGGTTGTGTTAATTACTTATATCGAAAAGCTTTTTTTTATACTATTCATGAAATCCTAATGAATAGTGCACTCAATTAAAGTCATTTTAATGAAAAATAGCGGTAAACAGATTGACTAGCCATTTAGTAGAAGACACCTATCAACACGAGTTCCTTTGTACTAACATAACATACTTTTATTTTTATTTCAGTGAAATGTTTTCAATTGATAAATGTATTATATTTTATGACACTTTGTTTTAGTAAAACTAATGGAAATAAACCTGACCAGAGCCTTCGCTGTGTGTTAGTTATCAGTGCCATTAAACGGCATACTCGTAACGGGAGTCATCCCATCCGCTTAAAGTTTCGACACATCACCGACGGGGCTCTACAGCTTTCTAATATGCTGTGTTGCTCAACTATAGTGAAATATACTGAACAGCCCTATCTAGAGGCAGTAATCAGGCATCAAATCTTCATTAAATGTGAGCGGCTGTGCAGGCCTACTGAGGTAAGGCCAGATTAATCAACCCTCTAACAACAAAAAACAATGTACCTACAAGAAATCTCTAACAGAAAAACCTCTAACTGAAAAAACCTTGAAATAACAAGTGTTCTATTCAGTAAGTAAGTAAGGGATTATTAACTTCCATGGCGTTGCATGTTTTAGTAGGCTTTAATAAATATTAATTAGGCTATTAACGGTGCTAACAGGCATACATTAACTACTACTAACAAGTGGACTGTCTTCCGACCTCTACATATAGACAAATATATGCACTGTAGCGATTAGCGACACGTATTACCGTTCAGTCCTGTCGGATATGTGCCGAACCTTTTATCATCTCATCCCTCTCTCTTCCGCACTTTCCCTCGCCTAATTTACGGTCACATAAACCCGCAATCTCACTCGCAACACACCATTATCCGCGACGCTACAAATTAACTCTGGAACTGCTTTATTAACATCTTCACGGGTTTATGATGCTCAGATAAAATCTTGTGACTCGTGTACTCTGATATTGTGACATTTACTCGTTAGGCGATAAACCCACGCATACAGCGAAGGGAAATGTTTAAACGGTTTATAATTATCGCGAGTGGTTTGGTTACTGTGTTTCACTTGGCTACATTAGTTCAAATACAGAACCAAAGTGGTTCATATAGAATAAAGAATCAGTCAGATAAATTAAGAATGGGTAGGACTCAAGTCGCATTGGGGTAGACGAGTGGAGATCACGATCGATTTGCTAGCTAACCCCAAGAGAGCCAACAAAAAGTTAAAACTGATTGTATCCCAACAAACAAATCAGTAACAACACAAAATGTAAACGGTCGCAGGTTCGAATCCCGCTAGGGGCAAATGTTTATGTGTTAATATTTTACCTTTGTACCTGAGTCATGGATGTTTGTATTTATAGTACAAGTACGTATGTATTTACAAAAAAAAAAGTAATCTATGTATTATATCAACTGTGTGGTATCCATAATACAAGCATTAGTTGCTTACTGTGGAACTAGATGGTGGATGTGTGGAATGTGTGAAGATATATTTATTATTAACTTATCTATTTCCAAAAATTAAAAGTGTTTACAATATTCTATATATTGTATTATATCCAACGTAAATCAATTGAGCGTATTGCTGATTCATCTTAGATTTAAGTTAAAACAATTTGTCACGTGTCAAATACTTTATCTCCAATCGTAAAACCATTTCTTGATTTATAGTTACAAGTTGTGAACATTTTTTTCCTCTAAACGTCGTATCAATCTTACCTGCCCTCTTTTCCAGAGCTCACTATGTTCACCCACTGAATTATTCTGAAGCATTTTTATAGCTTTTACCGTTTGCCAAACACAATAAAAAATATCTTCAAAAACTCTCTTTTCTCGAGCGATCGACGAAAGCTATGCAAAGTTTAATTAAAATAATTATTAAATTTAGTATCAGGATTGTTTTAATAAGTTTTACATTCATTTTCGTATTTATATTAGATCTACTGTATGTCATAATGGATGCCTGATATTATCAGGACACATACATAATATATCTGCATATATGATTATGATTACTAATTTTTACCCGCGACTTCATAGCCCATAACTTCCTTGTCCGAACTGCTAAGGAGTGGAACTCATTTCCTGTGTCTGTGTTTCCCCAAAAATTACAACTTTGGGGTCTTCAAATCTAGGGTCAATGGGCACTTACCTACTAGGTAAGCGTGGTCAACCTTCGCCCACATCTGCACCTTACATCAAGTGAGATCGCGGCAAAGCGCTACCTTGACTCAATAAAAAAAAACTTGCCTCAACAATTCGGCCATCAAAAAAAAGTATCCTTATATATGTTAAGCGAGGTAATAATCCAAATATACGAACTTTCGTATTTATAATATTATTAGGATGAAATAAATGTGAAATATATTAGAAGACTTGAATCAAATACATCGCGTTCAACGATCAGTGACGACCTAGGAGAAAGTCATTTTGACCTGCCGACTCACTTTTCCCAGTTTGACAGTTAATAAAGGCAACGACTGAAGCTTAATCTGAATTGCTAATGTTATTTTTCTTTAAATTACTCCGCTGTGCCGAGGTTTAAACATCTATTATATTCAAGATCGCTTGCTTTATTCAATCCTTATTAACTTTAAAATGATTGACATTTGCAACAAAAAAACCTTTATTGTTTTGAAAAAGCTATTTTTTTTAAGACGCTAGCTGGTTATTTGCCATATTGATTGTGGTTAAAAGATAAGCTTACTATTATAATAATGAGAAAGTGAGTTGGATTGCTTATATGAAAGACATTTTGGTTAGAGAAAATATGATTTGAGATATTTTGTCAAAATTTCATGCAGATCATGTAAAAAATGACGTTTAACGCCTAAGAAAAGAGGACTCTGACGAAGTCATGGACAAAACGTAATACAATAAAATAAACAGGTCAGCCTCGGTTCACCTTTATGCCAGGTATACCAGAGTATTTTTTCTCTACTTGAAATTGTTCACTGTAAACTAATACTTGTCATGAAATATGACTTATGTCATGAAAAATCTAGTAACTCCCCCTTCCCTGTTTTTCGTAGCTTCGTAGCTGGCGTATCCTTTTTAGCTGGCCTACTTTTTTACCTTACTGCCTTTACTATTCTAACTTTGGTAGTATTAAAAGGATTTCGTTATTGTTCAGTCTATGAGTATTTAATTGTTTTATGTATAAAGGCGACAGATACAATTATAACCTTTGGGTTGATTGTGACGGGTTTTGTGTTTGACGGTCAGTTTAATGGTTTCCCTTATCTATGGTGTTTGATGCGTTTAAATATCAAACGGAGTTAGGCAAAAAAGTTCTAAATTTGTTTATTAAGGGCCTCCTTCACAAACTACAAGTAAAGTGTTGATTGGTTACTTTTACAAATAATTTTATGTTTTATTAAATAAAATCATTCGGTTTAGTGCATCCTTCGATAGGCGATTTTTTTTATTATCTTCTTTTTAATATTTGGGAATTTTATCGTACAAACAATGGTATATCACTAAATTATACCCGGTGACAGGTGACTTTAAATAAGGGTTAGCCTACTTGACAGATGGTGAAAGAGGCCCTTAGTATATTAGATCACTCCTACAATAGGTGAAATATTTATTACTTACTTATTTAAAATTTTAGATGCTTGTAACTGTTCTCGCGTAAACACGTACGTACCTAGATAAACTTTGAGAACATTAATACTTAATCGCTGACTATCTCACGAAAACGGTGTCCAAATATTTACCAGAGGGCACGAGTAAAACAAGAATGGATATGGAATTACAGCCAACACCCGACGATGTCCGATTGAATTGTTCCACAAATATTTGTCAATCGATTATAGAGAATCCCGTCTCGCCCCAATCGCAGATCATTGAACAGTAAGCTAACTCTGATTGTGATTTTTTTTCTATCAAATTTTAATTTTAATACTTAATTTATATCCTACTTGCTGAAGCTACACCACTGAGTACTGTACTCATCTTTGAGTTGGAAAACCAAAATACGAATAGATTTTAATACGTGGAAGATTCGATTTACTAATTAGAATTGTCGAAGATACTTTGCACTCCCAACAACCTCTCTTTTTGTATTCTACAGATGAGTTGTTCAAAATAATGCGTACCCTGAGTATTTACCACCGCACTGTGCACCATAGATGCGGAGTTAATCTATATTAGCTGGATAAGGTTTCGTCGCTTACCTTAACTTAGTGCAAAACTTATTAAAATCGGTTGAGTGGATTAAAAGTTAGCAGAGAAAAAGTCAGAACAGAGAACATACTATATAGAGATTTAATACATAATAACGATTTCATATGAACAAGTTTAGCTACTAGATCGAACTATGTAGTGTGGATCGCGACATCGCTCGATGTTGTAGCATTTTCTCATTTACCTAATGGACGGCACTTATTGACGCCGAGCTGATCGCCGAGCAAATAAATTATCCAAATGAAAGTTATGAGGCCAAATTTTTTTTAATTCATTCTACCATCAAAAGGAATAGGACAATCATTTTTTTTTATATTTCGTTCGCGTGTTTAAAGTTCGTAGTCCTGTTATTACTGGCCCCGTTTCCTTGTCACCGTACACCCAAAGACTTTACGTTTCGGTCGTCTATCTCGTCACTAAATGCAAGTACATCCAGTATTGTAAATTCTCCATTGTTGGTAGCCGTTGTTGAGTAAAATTGTGAAAAGTTTGGGCGAAGGGCTCTTGCCTAAAATTTGGTGTATTGAATTAATATATATTTTTCTTTTAGGTTTGTACATTCCAATTTCATCTAACAAATCTGTCGGTATTATTTCCTTAGTTACCTAATTCACCAAGCTTGGTCCCGACCTAATAATTCCTGGTTCAAAAATGAAGAAAATTTAAAAGAAAATATGGTTGAACACACTGTGTTTAACCTTTATACAGTAGATAAAACTCCCGATAAAATTTATCTACTGTATAAAGGTTTCTGCAAAAAGAACCTTAAACTAAGGCGGATTTTATTTGTAAACGTTTCTTTAAAAAATGAAAATATTTTTACACATGAAGGCGTGCAAATACCGAAATTCAATCCTTTCTAGTGAAGATATGTAAAGAGAATTCTCAATTGCATTCCGGCATTCCACAGCAGAGTTAAAAGTAATTGCCAACAATGGCAGTGTCCTAGTTCGGGCAGAAAGCCAAGCGGGGGCGTTAACCTGGCCTATACGACCCAACTAAATAAAATATTACTTACACTTATAATATGTTTATAAACCCACACGAATCACTCGAACATCTGAAACAAGACAAAAATTGAGTTAGAAGTTAAGAACTTAAAAGAATTTTATGACTTCGGGTATATAAATAGAGACTCAAATCATATCCCAAAAGTTGCAAGGAAAAAAATCCTTACTTATATATTTTTTATCTGAAATTGTATTTTTACTTAGAATAGTCTTTTTTACTTTTAGACCTGCCACGCACGATCTCACTACTCAATATTTCGTCTGGCGTTGTTTATAAAGTTTGTAGACACGACTTAAGTAAAGGTATTATTTAGGTTTTTAGGTTACCACTGAGTTGCTAGCACCTGCTTTTACGACAAACTTGGAACAAGGTGAAGTATCTATAACTCAACCCTGCTACCTCACCCTTGTAATAAACTTTATTTTAAAACTACAATTCAGCGTCCTTTATCTCTCCTGCATTGCACACCAACTTCCAGTAACTTCAGTACACATTTTAGCTTGAATATAGATTCTGCTTAGTTTCGGTTCGCTAAGCAATTCAGCACTGACTACGAAATTGAGGCGTGTGATGTCGACTGCTACGTTGTGGTTTCGTGGCCGCTTGGAACTACAAATGCTGTGACCACAGGTATCACAGACCACATGAATGTACAATCAGCTGCAGACCAAATGACTTAATTTATATAATTAATTTTCGTATACAAAACACAAATCGGTTCAGTAGTTTTTCCGTGAATGAGTTACAAATATCCATGCATCCATACAAACTTTCGCATTTATAATATTAGTACGGATTTAATTACTTAAATGTAATTATTGCTCTGAGTGTTGTACCGGGTACTGCAATTTGACTTGCGGGCTGTATTCACACTGGGATTAAAAGTTCTTGATAAAGCCAGACCAATTAACACAAAGCTATGAACCAGAATGGTTATACAATAATATGTGGTGTGCTAAAATAGCGTGTCAAATCTACATTTTCGTCAAGTTAAAAGGGCAGCGGTCGCGTTTTAGAACCCTTCGGTCAAAATTACTCAATTATGGGCCATTCGACAATTATTTACGAATGTTTAAGTGCGAAAGTTAAGGGACTCAAACTCCGGCCGCCTTGTTAATCACATTACCCTAAAATCTGTTTGGTTATGATTTTATTACCAACTGTTCCGAGTTTCCCGTTTAATAATCAGGCACGAGATTATCAAAACGTATTTACATTTCTTTACAAATATCGTAATTATTGCGGATTATGATTTCTTGTCTTATTCTTCATCTTTAAACATTTTAAAACATTCTTTATAACGCGCACTGCCAAGGTTTCGAACACAATCCCTGCTGGCGTCTGTGTTTCCGTGCTCATATAACCCAAATCTTTTCAAAGTTCGAGTGATTGGGTGATCTCGCTCCATCATAGGCCTCATTTTCGCTACACGGCTAGATATGTTTAAATTTTGTTACATAATGCTGTTAAGTTTGCTAAACCGACCATGATAAGTCGTGAGCTAAGCTACGGCTTGAAGTAAATAAAATTAGAAAAACGTAAAATAGTTGGATAAAATAATACAGTACATGTTGCATATGCAGTGGTGCCGTCATGCGATTGGATTGTACCATTGTGCATTACATATTCCGGCTGCTAATATGAATAGAGGCGGAGAGATGTATTCGCCTCGCCAACATGTCCACGCGCCGCATACTTAGCATTACGAATCAGACGTGGGAATTGTTTTGTCAAATTAAACGGAATACAACCTATCGTAGCGAGGAATTAATTCGGGTAACAGAGATATTTCATATTTATTTATTTATCTAGTTTACACGTTTAAAGTCAACATACAGTCTGACGGTCCACTTGATAGTAGATGAGTGAAGCATCTGCTATCACGCACTGGCCATCCTACAGGAGTCTGTAACGGCTCCCTTGAAGAACCCATTTTGTAGCTAGATGAAAACACCTCTTTGTTTTAACGCCCGACGCAAAAACGTCGTATAAATTTGACGTGTATGTAACGAAGTTGAAAATCGATATTTTTTCATTGTAATATTCATTGTAATATATAGAAAACTATAATAGTTCTCCCAAGCAATTAAAAAGTAATTAAGAATTTTATTATTTAAAATATAATTAGGTACGATAATATTCTTTTATTTGCAATTGATAATTATTATAATATCTGTCAATACTAGCTCACATCAACCTTATTGCAATAACATAGGTGTTTTAACCGCTTGCAGTCAATGTGCAATTTCCCGCGTTACATGCATAGTAAGTGTATGTAACGTCAGAACAAAAAGTAATATTTATTTTTAAAAAAATGTATGTTTCTTTTCACACACCTTTGTGTGTGTGTCCAGTGTCCAGTCCAGGATTATTTGTCAGTAGGTATCAATTATACTTAATAACGTTACCTTAATAAAAATAAAGTAAAAGGTTTGTAATAATTTTATAATTTGTAATAATTGTACCCAAATTAGATTTTTTTATATATATAATTTTATTTATACAGAAGAAAACTTTTTTGCTAACAGTACATGCTTAGCACAAACACAATCATTTAGGGCGATTACCGCTGCGCTCACGTTCGCATTTTATGTAGGAGTCGCACGTGTGCGGCGGGCCTTATTCCGAACGTTTATTATTCATGTCGTCAATACGATTGTCGGCACGCAATATCTGCACGTTTATAATGAGTTTAAAATCGTTTTTGTATCAGGAAATTTTGTTTGTAGATTCGTATCGGTGGAACGTCATATTTTATACATTATTTTGATAGTGGAAGCCATTTTATATTGTTCTTTTTTTAGTGATACTTAGATTTAATTTTTTTTTAGAGATCATTAAGAAGTCTATAGATCTGCTGTATACTCGCATTCTATGGACTTCTAGTGCTGGTATGGCACCACTGGCGTCTGGCGGCTGTAACCATTCTTTTACAGAAGAACACTGTGAAATAAAAGCATGTATGCTTAGTATGTATGTATGTATGTCTACTAATCCTTAGTCTTAATGATCGTCTGTAGAGCACATGCAGCACTTGTGACGTTGATATCAAGTGTTAGTTTGCCTGCCTAACTTTACAAACAAAGAAATAATTATTAAAATATTAATGGACAAAACATTTTACAATAATTCTACATAATTTTCAAAGTTGCATGTTAGTTCCCATTGCTCCGCTTTGCGATTACTCTTTATCCCTATTGTAGTTCATTAATGCATTTTTAATGTGCGGTCTAACAGTTTTATTATTTTCATTAACTCGAATGCCCACTGAAACATTTAAAAGAGTTTTTCTTTCTTGTTACAGAGCAACTAATTTACATTAAAATGTGTAATTGTTGCTTAATTGTAAAAGCTTGTCATTGATTTAATTTAGATTTTATTATGACTTTAGATAGAAAAAATCTTCTAAGTAGGTAGGTATACTTTTTTTGTTCTACCGCTTTTTAAAATTAGAATATTTATTAGATACATTTCGTATAAATCTCTTAAATAACTTACAATAATAATCAAAATTATGATATCTCTAAAATGTTTGTTACCTATTGAACCGATTTGGATGAAAGTTGGCACACTGGTAAATCTTATTATGAACGAAATTATAATTATTTACCCATCCAAATAATATATCTTGATTTACCACTTTACTTTGTTGTTAATATGGTAAAAAATTTAGTTCTAAAAATATTCAATAGATGGCGCGAAATAAGCCACGGGCAACTTTCAGTTCGACATAAATCACTATGAACAAACGAAAAAAATGGAATATCGATTAGGCGCGCGGAATGTAATGTAATGTCTCTCATAAAGGAGTGGGAATGTATTGCACGTCAAAAGGAATTAAACTTCTATTTCTCAAAGTTATGTTAACACGCCGAATCGAAGTGGCATCGAGAAAAAAATGACTATCGGCTTACAGCCCACGAGACGCAAAACTTATAAGAAAAATGTATTCGTACACGACACGCAGTGTATGAAACAAGCAGTAAACAAACTCAATTTTGAGAAGCTAAAATACTTAATAGAATAGAGTTCACTTTTTAAGAGTTGATTTATAAAATCACAAAACAAATTAAAACAGATTTAAGAAACAACATATGTAAAAAAATTACAGTAAAAATTTGCAAAAAAAATATACTATAATTGAGTTAAAGTATTTAGCTGTTAAATTAATAATAATTTTATTTTTAAATATTATTATTTATTGATTTTTTATATTATACCTATGGAAAATATCAAAATGGAACATAATAAAATATTATACCTATGTGAACAAAAAATTATTTATTCTCGGGTCTGTTCATAATAGGCAAGTTTTAACAATATTTGGAAAACATTTGAATTAACACGAATTAACAACGAATTACTGTCGTCGAAATATATACATAAATGTACCTTACATAAAATAATCCCTTTGTTGTTGCCCTGTGATTATCAACTTAATATGATCGAGCACTGAAAACATTGTACGATTTCCTCATTTTGTGTCTCTATAAATAACTTTCTCAATATACCTTTCTACATACGGAAGTGTTGAATCAATCATTCTTTCAAATGCTCTTGACCGAGTCACCACCACAGAGCAGTAGTAGTTAACGATAAAATCGCACCGCGGCCTGACCGGAATCATTAATGTGTGTCTTTTATTCGGCCACTTCTCACAAATCGATCTAATTCTAATCGAGTAAAAACCGAGTCATCGCATTAGCTTTCCTTAATGTTCACTCCACTGAATAATCAAGGTAGGCTAAATGGTCTGTCTGCGGGTGAATATGTGCGGGGTGTGTTCCCTTTTTGTAGGAGTTTTCGTGCCCCTAGCGCCTGACTCGTAATTTTTTTATATATTTTTTTTAAGAGAACGCAATTCAATGATTTTTAAAATGAACATTATACAAGTAGAGGAATTTGTCGTATATATCCGGCTCTGGCGAAATGGACACGAAAATAATTGTCAGATAAATGCGACTCTGGCCGCAAATTATAGGAAAATGAAAATTTATAGGAGTAAAATCAGAATTGTCACACGAATTCGTTATGTTATGCGTTATAGTTGCGTTCAAACTGAAGCAAAGTAAGCAATCAAAACTGCAGGTCGTAAATTGTACGTAATACAAAAAAATCTATATTTAATAACTATATTCTCCAGAAAAAGAATTAGTTATATATATTATATATGGGTTACTCTGTAATTACCTGTTGCCAAGGCGGGCGTATACCTGTAATAAATCATTGTCTAATATATTATTATATGAACTTGTTGCTTCTAAAACTACGTTGTGTGTATTTTATTTGATTTTATTATTTATTTTCGTTACCGTCATAGTTACGGTCGACTAAGGCCATAATCCCAGGGCTTGTCTCCTAGCGAACCTCTGAGATGAACACATAAATTTAGTTTAGCCGCAAAGCGTTGGACAGTTTTAGTTTAGATATGGATTTAAAGGTTCTAAAACCTTATTTAGGTTTTACTCACAAATAGGATTTCTCTTTTATAAAAATGTTAGATAAAACTTTAGACCCAATTTATTACTGTGTTCTGATGTCACAAATAGATGTCTGGCGACAGCTACTAGCCTGTACCAAAAAACCGCCGCGGAATAGTGTGCTATTTTGTTTCTGTGAATGGATAAGGGATGACCGAGCCCATTCCTATGTCTGCTTATCCCTTATCCAATCAAGATGGGGAACACGTTGCTCATATTAATAGAAGACTGTAGCTTCAACCATCTAGTGGACAATCAGCCTACCTGTCGATTCTTACCTACTGTGCAGTAGAACTACTTGGATTTTTTTTGTCCAAACAGTTCTATCACAAAGACTATATAAGTATAATTAGATATTGATCTAATTATACTTATATTGTCTTATTGTCTTATCACTTGTTGTGATAGAACATTGGTTCTATCATAGTTAAAATGTGAAATTGTTTCTAAATCTATTTCTTGTGTTCCGAAGCCAAACAAAAAAAACAGAATATAAGTAAAATGTGTAGAAACGACTCCAAGTTGGGACTCATAAGCTTAATACTATCAATAAACTAAATCTAAATTATATTACCTACCCACATTTTGTGTAGGAAAACATTATTTTCGTATACTTCTAAGTGAGGAAAATAGAAGCATTATCGGTGACGGTGTGTTGCTACCCCGACCTTAATAATAGCCAAATCATATTATTTACTATGGGATGGAAGTCGAAAAGACGTTTACTCGATAATCTTAGTTTGGTCTGAATTGAAAGCGACGTGCGATTTTATCACGCTTAAAATATATTAAAGATATCTAACATAATACATTATATTTGAAAAACAATATTTGAGGTTAAAGCATTAAATATTCACTTAACTGTTTCACTTGGAATTTGGAACATTCAAAGCGTTGATATAGTAAAAGTTACCAAATTACCACAACAAGTGTGACTATTTATAATATTGCTAGTAATATATAATATTAGATAACTCTTATAAATAGATCATAATAAAATACCGATTAGGGAGAGGTAATGTAAGGTAAGAACTTTAAAAATATTTGTAGACTAGCTGGTGCCCGTGACTTCGTCCGCGTTGAAAAAGCAATATATTGCCTGACATCGTTATTGCTATTATACTTAGCCAGCAGTTAGTTTCCTTAATTTTAGATAATCCCTCGGGAGCAGTACTTTTTGTCTGGATGAAAGGTACCCTATGTCTTTTCTGGTGTCCCAGATAACGTGTATGCAAAATTTCATGGTGATCGGTTCAGTAGTTTTTGCGTGAAAGAGTTACAAACATCCATACAAACTTTCGCATTTATAATAAAAGTACGGATCTGATGATTCCTTTGCCATTACCTACCTAATTTTGGTTTAGTATAGAAGATTAACGCATTTTTACTACAACAAATAAAAGAAACTTGTCCAATACGCCGTCGATTTATAGACCACACGCAGATAAGGGTTGTCAAAGGCGGGAATTACACGTTTACGCGCCCACACATTGGCGGCTTATCTTGTTGACTCAGACGGTAGCAACCCTAGCGCCTACATATTTGATTACGAATCCAAATTTGAAATTCGGGAGGGAAGCCAGACAAACGCCGAGGAAACAATGATTTTTGACGGTGGACCTCACATAAATTTTCATTGCTTCGTTTTTTATGTTTTTTTTTTATTATATAATACTAGCGACCAATTTTTTCTAAAAATTATATACATACACGAATCTTCCTCGCATATCATTCTTTTCATTAGTGAAAACTGTATTAAAATCCGTTGGCTGGCATAGAAGTAGTTAGCGGAGTAGTAGTTATTTTTACCAGCCATATTGCAACACCTGTGACGTTATAGGCTGTTATAGGCGACGGTAGCCACATACCATCAAGCGGACCGTCAGCCTTTCTTTTACTTTTACTTCCAAATATTCGGAGGTTGGGTGCTTGCTCATAAAAACACAGTCTTCTTGCTTCAATGGAACGCAAAAATGTCATTTTATTTTGTATTTAGCCATTTTATTTTATTTCAGCACTTTTTATTATTATATAATATTTTTATCTATACAAAATATTATTTTTACTTCGACTTTTTCCAAATCCAAATCTACGATTGGCTATTCCGCTATACGCCATCTTAATAGTGGCGTAACCACTGGGCGTACCGCATTACATTTCGGTAGTAGCCCGTCCTTCAGAAAACTAAGAATTCACTGCTTTTACCAATACATTCGCAAACCATTGCGTTAAACGTTGAAAAAAAGGCAAACAAATTAAATACCAATGAAAAAATAAATATGAAGTAGGAATTTGCAGCCACTAAAAGAGATCCCATTATTGAAAGTAAACAATTCATTGTTGAAAAAAGGACGATGGGATTTTTGAATACAAACGCGTTCAGTGGGAGGCAGTGGGAGGGGTGCGGCAGGCGTGAAACAAGTTCCTTTGTTAACTTAATGTACGTCATTGTTAGCTGTAGCCCCGCTTTAAGTAATCTATACAATTTATGTATCAAAGAAGAGTCGTGATAAAATCACATATATTTTTTTATCGCGTCATTCATAAAGGCTAATGTGTGCTACAGTTATATTATTGATAACAGCCAATTTGGGGATATTAAAAAATTTATGAGTTGTTTAGTGTTAAACCGTTTGGGAATGACTTCCGTCCCCATATACTTAAATGATTACGAATTTAATATTCAATGAACGATTGTCATGAAAAATTGATCACAATAAATGTAATAAAGTAAATGATCATTGTCACGATGAGACTCGTGAACGATGAAGGCATTCATTAAAATAAGTACATAAATATATGTTAAGGTATTTTTATATAAACTAGCAACTCATAACCATGATTTAAGCAAATTAAAAATATTATATTAAGAATATATTCACAAAAATTTTGAAACTATTTATTTAACAAGAGCTGACCCATCTCTTATATAAAAAAAAAAACTAAAATATTTAGACCCTTCACATTAATACGAACCCCTATTCTGTGGAATAGGTAAAAATTAACTTACATGAAAAACTAAGTTATACCTACTTACAGTCAATTTTTTTTATTAATTTAACCGAATTCAATAAAAAAATACCTATTTTATTAAATTCGCTTACATTAATATTTATTTTATTTATTATGTTGTAAATTCTAAGTAGTTCATATTTAGTTTATGACAAAACCTTTCTCGTTTATCGCTCTTACCATTGGTAAAAATCGCATCAAAATTCGTTAAGTACTTTACAAGTAAAAGTAGTGGTAAAACAGACAGATAATAAAGACTTTACTTAATTTCATAATAATATGTGGGTATTTATTTTATGAGATATGTATTAGCTGTAGGTACTTTTATAATATTGTAGGGCAAGTAGAGACCACGGTAGAAATGTCTCATGTGCCGACTACTTGCCTGATGGTAACCTATAATTGAAAAGAACTGCTAAAAGTAGATGTGGGCTGACGAAGAAGATATTCTCAACATTCGTTAAAGTGGAATAAAAAAAAGCAGCTGGATTGCAGGAAAAATAAAATTGATTTTAATGTTTAGGTAATAAGACTTAATTTCGTTGGAACGTAGATTTATGGCTGTTACTTGAATCGTGTTTATTTGAAGGAAATATTTTTTCAAAGCTGCCAATATCCATTTAACGTTTGATCGAGGAACACAAATGCTTAATTAAACAAATCGGTCGTGCCCCCAGGCTCGGCCTTGGGATTAGGGAGCTTTCTTAGTATAATCCGCGTTCTTGCGCTAACAGCTTTTAAAATCTCTTCCATTTTCCTCCATTAAACTCATCTTTGTATTGAATAAAGAATGAATGGAGAAGGAATATTCTTGTCTTGTATTTATTGGATGAGTCATACTTAATGTATACGTCGCACCTCTCAGGATCTCTTCACGAAAATAAAGATATTGAAACGCTGTAATATGAAAAATATGTACCTAATAGCTTTTACGCCACTACGGCGGAATTCAAAGGAGGTATGCTCCTTTAGTAGAATTTATATATTTTAAATAGTGAATCGACTTTTACTAAAATTTTGATTAATATTAAATATTCGTCGGTCTTTTAAAGACCGGTTGATATTAATGATAGTTACAAAATTATTTAAAATATTCTACCACCGATTCTGAATGCTGTTTCTACGGGAATGTAACCGGACAGAAACTTCTGTAGTTGCTACAAAAATATATGCGAATACCGTTTAATTAAGTATATCGGTGTATATACGTAGTTAGTTGTAATCTTAGGTTGGTTTTCGTGTCACGCTGACCGTCAGCGCTGACAGCTACGCCGCCAAGGCCTCAGCGCTGATGATCAGCATGACAAGAAAACCAGCCTTAGATAAAAGGTTATAACGTGATATTGGATACTGTATTGTTTTTCAATTGAAATTAAATTTAAAAAATACTAATGATCACTATTTAAAAAACCCTCGGGTTTTCATATATCAAGTTAAATTATATTTTTACTTTAGTACAGCGCGTGTAATAAACTCATCATGTAGGTACATAATAACACCAATTCGACACTAAGTAATAACACATGAACTTAGTTAATTAAGTTTTCGGTATTTAATATGCCAGCTATTCCAATTAGCTTAGCTTCTCTGTAAACTTACTGGCTAGGATAACGCTAGAAATGGTAGTACTATTGCATTACCTTGAAAAAACCTTGAAAATACCTTGAATAAAAAAATACCTTGAAAATCCGCTCCACGTGTTTACAATGGAAGCACAAAAAGTATCTCCAGTAGACGCGAACAAATATTTGGCATACGTCGTTTTTTGTTACGAGTTATTCGTGCGGCTTTATCCTTTGTAATAAACTGTATATTTTTGTAATGGAAAAGGAAATTGTATGTGTAATGCTTCATTAAACAGACAGACATTAGGATATAATATTTTATGATGGAAACTCGTTGTAATATATAACTTTATCGGCCATTGAGTTAGGTCCATATTATTTAATAATTGATTCCTTTAGTGTTAATTCTTATGCTGATGGCCTACATGATATCACAGGAAGGTTGGTAGTCTATTTGCGGTTGTTTTTTTTTAATGTAAAAATAGTCATTTCGGTCTACGTGATATGTGGCTACCGTAGCCTAAAACACAAGTAGAACCTACAACAACTACTTACTTTCAAAGTCCAGACCGGGATTTGCCGGGAATCCTTACCGAAGATATACAAGTACGCTTCTGATAAATGTCCTCTTTTAGATAATATGACTATTTCTGTAGGTATATCCGAAAATGAATCATGCATTGATTAATTGCGGATGCGGACACAGTTGCGGATCTCTAAATCGATGCGAAATGTGAATATCCTCAACAACCCTATTATACATACAGTAAATAGATGGACTCTAACTATAGCACATGTGCTTTAAAAGAGCTTTAAAATTCTCTGTACAACACATATTTTCAGCATAAGCCAATCTGGAAACTCGATACGTCAAGTTACAAAGTTAAATTTACACTGGACATGCGATATAGAAAATAACACGAAAAGCGTTTGTGCGGAAACTCTAGCGTTCAGATTCCGGCGACTCTCATTCGTGGTTGGGGTATGTATTTAGCTATTTATTTATCCAAAAAAAAGAAATAAAACATTAAAATCGTAATCCCATAAAACTAACCGGTCTATTTTCAAAATTTCCCACATGAAATAGCAGTTTCATTGTTGAATCAAATTATCTCGCCTTTAGGTATAACCACGTATACCTAAATGTATTTATGGTAAGTTTACAAACTGTTACCAAAGAATTTAAGTAATCTAAGTAATTTAAAGATCGTCATCCAAGTAATATTTCATTAATCCAAGCATTCAGCACAAAGAAATTTATCGATTTACTTTTGTAGACAGTTTTCCTTCCCTCCCAGATAATGTCCTCGTTAATAAGTTAAAGTTATTGAGAAAGTATGGCAAGCGATTCTTTTTACTTCTATAGAAATATAAATTTATATAAACATTATAAAATTAAAACGGATTTTATATTACATATTATTTTAATAAAATAATATAAAAACCGTTCAGTGGTTCTTATGGAAAATATTTTTTTATATATTTCTGTTATTTTTTTTTTATTTTAATGTAAGTATGTAGAGAATAATTTCCGGTGTAATCCATACTAATATTATAAATGCGAAAGTTTGTATGGATCTATGGATGTATGTATGGATGTATGTAACTCTTTCACGCAAAAACTACTGAACCGATCACTATGAAATTTTGCATACACGTTATCTGGGACACCAGAAAGGACATAGGGTACCTTTCATCCAGAACGCGGACGAAGTCGCGGGCACCAGCTAGTCAGATATATAATACTTATTACCCACCAAGGAACTTCTACTTTAAGACGGTGTAATTAATTAATGTAATAATCTTCTAAACAGCAAGAAACATTAGTTTACTTAATTCTTGTGACTGCTCTGAGAAGCGTAGTTTTATATTGCGCTTTTGTGGCAGACTTGTATGCATTTCCATTGAAGTGGGTGCCGGTGTCAACAAATTTGTTTTATAAAAGCTCCGCGCGAACCTTACGTAACATTCTTAAGTGTAACTTAAAAGTATTCGAGCATTACGGAAGCTTATTTCACCGCAGAAATTCCGAGAACTTTTTTTTTTCAAATATTTCCTTTACTTTAAAACTTAAAAATAAACTTACTGAAAAATATTCCTAATATATTCAGTGACAAGCAATGGTTACTTAGAGTAAAGCAGTTGGTATTAATGCACGTAACCCTACCCTATGTAGAAATATAATAAATAGGCGATGCCCGCGACTTCGTCCGCGTTGAAAAATAAAAGATATAAAGTCTGATCAAATATGTTAAGCAATACAACGCCTGACTAATGTTAATACAATACTTTGTCAAGCTTTGATCTTTATTTTTAGATTGCTGGTACACTATTAAAATATTTGTAACCTGAAATGTATTCAAACTATTGGTGATTTTTTTTTATCGGAGTATTAGTTTCGTTCATTACCTCCTACGTATAAACAAACACACACACAAACTTTATCTCTTTATAAAATCAAAACCAAATAAGTGCGCTTTTGTCGAAAATGCATTATGTATGTACACCATTAGAAACGCTAGATTTGGATAAAATTTAACATACAGATAGACCATTATTCATAGTTCATATAAATCGCGAATAAAGATGATTTTGTTGTTCAACAACTAAAAAACTTTAAATGACGATTAGCCTACTTGACAGATGGTGAGAGAAGCTTAATAAAATTTATTATTTATTCAAAATATCTTTCATTAAACATCAAATAACAAACTACAAACGTCGCGATAATTACTAACTTCTATGGCTTAATTGGTGTGTCCATATCTTTAATGTCACCTTAGCAATATCGTAGCTACCATTACGTTAAAATTCCTTTTAAGCTAATAATTAGTTTTATAGCTTTATTTGCACTATTATCAAAACGACATGTAAAAGCTACGAGCTTTCTTTATATTATACTGTAGACTTTTTCTTTTTTTCCTTTGCTTTATTTGTCTACTTCCTTTTTTTTATTAAGTTTAAAAATAGCTGTAGGTAGGTACTCTTTTCTAGTCGTAGTTTGTTTTCGATTTCATATTGGTTTGAAACGGTTTTTTTTATATATATTATAGATTTAATATGCAGAAACTTGTCTATGGTGTAAAATAATCTGTCATTTAGTTATTAAGTAAACTTTTATAAGTATCATGTAAGTTTTCCTTAAAATAAATAAATAAATAAAATACCTATGCATACCAAATTTAAACAAAATCAGTTTAGAAGGAATGTAGGTATTCGCGATTGAAAAAATAATAGTAATAATTTCTAATTTTCCTCTAAATAAAAGTACCTAATATATAGCAGATATCTTTTAGGAATATTTACATATTTTTAAATAATTTATACACTGAAGGAATTCTAATTAAATTTTCAACATTTGTTTTAAGAATTTAAACTTCAAGTTTACCTAACAAAAAAAATCCAAATTAAGTCAGAGGCGAAGGGATTAAAGGAAGACTCGCTACCAAACCTCCGGACTCAAGAAAAAAATCCTCGGGGAGTACTCTCAGTGCTCCCTTTTCTAATGAGAAAATAAATTTTTCTTTCTTTTTCTTTTACTACAGAAATATACTAACCTGAAACTCACGGCACTATTCCCCGACTTGAAACACAAAACATTTTAATTTTTATATACAAATTAAAATAAGTCACATTTGGAAAAGTCTACGAGCGACTCGCGTATTTTTGTTTTCACGATAGAGGAGGGGGTTTAGTACACGTCCGACCCCTACGACGTCTACCTATCGACTGAACAGTCAACAGACCGTGTGTAGAGTGCCAAGCTGCATTGATAACAGCGCATGCGCCATGCAACTAGCGCTCTCATAACATCTTGCAATCAAGTGTTACATTTTCAATTGTATCAATCGAATTTCGACTTTCCTGCTTCAATTTAAGGTCTGGACTGCAAAAATGTGAGTGTCACATGTACTGTTATTATGTTCCAGTGGGTAGCTTTAAAGAAAGTTCAGAAGCACATGTCGGTTCTGGTGAACTGTTTCACTAGCGACTTTGAAATGACTCTTTAAATGAATGGGACGTATGAATGGCAGGTGTTTACCTATTAAATGGAGCTCCCCAGTGTTTTCATCGTTAATGCTGCGGTGACGTGGTTAATTAAGACATGACGTCAATGGCTCTTTTGTATATGAAATGTCAATGCTAGTTTGCACGTGTTTTCCGGAAGAAAGTAGTAATTTGTTTATTTGAAAAGAAGAAAACTTCAAGAATTCATTCCTTCAAATCTTATAAACAGATTGGTGGTTAAGTAATTAGATAAATCTCTGATTGCGACTACATAAGGAGATGTTACAAACTATAAATAAATAATTTAAAGATAGCTTAATGTTGAGTTTTAATATTGAAAGTAAAGGTTATTGGTCTTTTTTATGTAAAGGTCGTCAGACAGGCTGAAGACACACTTGGTGGTAGGTGGCTACCGTCCTCTAAAACACATTAGTGGCAGAGGAGACTTAGTTTCGGAGTCATTTGGACATGCCGTCTGGCGGCAGTAACAAACCTCTCACAGAAGACTACTGTGTTTCGGCAAGTGAGTAAGTGAATGAGCAAAGCCTATTTTCCTATGCCATTTTAATCTCTTATCCTAATATAGTCTGCAGCACGCTTGAGGCACCTTTATCGTTGCTTAGACCGCCAGCCTAACGGTTGCATAAGAGAAAGCTACTTCAATCGTGTCCAATTCAGGAACGCAATCAATGCTGCTTGCTTTTTCGAAATTTGGACACTGTAGTGCTCTTTCTTATGCTCTCCGAGGCTCACGCAATAGGGTCACTTACATATGCTCACGCCTCACTCTCGGACACACACGCAAACTCACTTATCCCCGCGGATCGCTGGCATCAGTCACGTGATACGCCTCAGACTGTCTTTGCAATGTTGCCAGTGAACAAATCCAAGATGCATACACTACACTGTATTGCTTTACTGAGAAGTGCGATTCATCTTCAGTGGTTCGGTCTAAACATTTACGACGTTTGTCTTGCGTGCCAAATAAGAATTCTTTCGTTTTCGATAAAATAGGGTTCGGAGCCAAACTCAATAAAAATATGAATGTAAGTATATTCATTTTTGCCTCGACTTGCCGATGTCGGTGCACACTCGAATTTAAATAACAACGCATCGGAATATAAAGTGAAATATTGACCTTTTCCCATCTACGCGAAAATATATTTCAAGTGCAGATCTCACTCCAATTTTTGTTCGGATGTTTTATTGCATTTAAATGAAATCATTTATGTCTGTCTTCGTGTGCAATGTAACACTTACTATCGAATTGATTCATGTGTTATTATTTTGTGTTGAACAGGGTTTTTCGCACGACAAGTTTCATTTAAAGGGACCTTTTATAATTTACTTATTTATTTAATAAAAACTCCCGGCTTCGCCTGGGTTGCAATTTTTACACAACCCTTGCCCGATTAATGTTTAACCCTCTTTCCATAAATTAAAAACGGTCTAGCAATTCTTGAGTTTTTCCTAGACTAACGCACGGGGATTGAGTGAGATCTGGCTTTTTGATGGTGTAGATTACGTGAACAATTTAAAGTTGTTAAAAAGCCACACAAAATTGAGTTATACCCTTATTAACAACTAGCTATTGCACGCGACTTCTTCCACGTAACTTTATAAAATATAGCCTATGTTACTCGCTGATATAGCTTTCTATAGATGAAAGAATTTTAAAAATCGATCAAGTGATTTTTGAGTTTATTCATTACAAACAAAAATACAAATCTTCTCTTTTTATAATATTAGTATAGAAATACAGATTAGTCAAAAAGAGGTATATAGATAAGTCATATCATCAGATCTCAGATGTATCAGATAGCTGATATTTTTTTTTTATATTTTCACTAACACAGTGAAGCTGATTTTTTTTTTCTGAATAAAAGTTACCTGCTTCTAAGTCATTAGTAACAACCATGAAATTACTTACTTAGTTTGAAAATGCTGTTATATTCATTATGAGATTACGTCTAGCTAGATACTATATCATATAATATTGTAGCCTTTTATTTTATCGTTCATAATGAAACACCGTGGTAGATATGATACTGTTATCTAAAAACAGACCCCTCACAGCATGTGTAGATTTTAATCAGCAGTCAATGATTTGTACCATTCACTCCCTCATTTCATTCTCACCCCTCAACATTGCTATTATGAAACAAATGGACGAACACCATAAATAAATAATCAAACAAAACTTCAAATTATTGGAAACATCTAGAAAGTCGATTGTTGATCTATTAAACTTTTTTCTTATTAGGACGTTCTATCCGTCTATTCCTAACCGACTAAACACGCTGTCCACCTGGTTGGTCGGTTAGGAATTTATTTTTTAAACCGTCAACCTGGTTTCTCGGTTAAGAATTTATTCAGTAAGTATTTATATCTATACAAATATTATTATAAAATAAAGCTACTGTTCGCCTCTGTCTGTTTCTTCGCTAACTTCTTCTAAACCACAAAACGAATTAAGATACCAATTTAATTAATATAAACAGCGACAATTGAAGCAGTTTTGCGTATATGATTTTCAAAAAAAAATTGCATCCAAGCGAAGCCAGCGAAGCCGGGGCTGAGACGCAAGTTTTTAAAAAAGTTATTGTCATATCCATTGATTTACATACTGTCCAAAGTTCCCCTATGTTATCCATTACAGGCTCGTGCTTCCCCTAGTCGCCACCTCATAAAAGCGCGGAGGGATATCTCTAACAATTTGCATTTTAATTAAGTCTGCGACAATAATTTTAATGGTTCGTTTCTTAAGCGACTGAGTGCTGGAACTTATTGTAGTTTACTTTTTACTACTGCATAATAAAAACACAATTTGTTTTGTAAGTGCGAATGTGTGATTTTTATCTATAGGTATATAATATATCGTCAGTACATAAGTCTGCTAGGTTTTCGATGAAGACCATGGCCTATTTTATTTTCCCTACTTATCTTTCATCTTTATTTCTATCAATATTGGTAAGCCACTTTTAATTACTATGGCTCTGCTTGTGTTAATATAGCAATCTATCAATAACGCTTATTAATTTCAATTAATGTTTTTTTATTATTATTAATAATAATAATAATAAAGTTCTTTAATCAGGTTACTTGACCCAAAATGTTAGCATAGCATACTTATATTTTTTTATAAATACTTTGGCTATTAGACTGTCTATCCTAAAGAATGCAATTTTTTTTATCAATTATCAGTTTTCAACTATACGACACTTTTTGGCCAAACCATCGCAGCGCTGGTAATATATTTAAAAAGATTTACGAGCGTTAGCTACATAAAAGGGTAGTATAAAGTATTAAAGCGAATGGTAGGCGCTATATTTCCACATTACACATCCAAAACGCGACCTCCGGGACGTTACTGGAACTATTCATATGCATTTCATTTTAAATAATAAATCATGATATATGGACGGGTTGTTCGAGACGCGGGATTAAATTGTCCCCTAAATGTGACTTGAATTTAGAAAAAGAAAATGTGCAGTCTGGGGTTGGACTTTGTATGGGCCTATCAATTTCTGCATTACATGAGATTTCATATGTCTACGCTACAGGGGCCCATTATTTAGAAAATCATCACAATTATATATAAATCATAGTAATTATCTTAAAAACCGAAGACCAATAGCACAGCCAATACTATGCATTTAAAATTCTAGCAAGAAGTTATAAAAGAGAAAAGAGATGACAATAACATAATATAATTATTTGGTGTAATATTTCATTACAGTATTATTAATGAATTTGTTGCTTCAGGGCATAGTTTTGGTGTACTTACCAAGATTCATTGCAATCCGATCAAATCCGAAATATCTGAACCTCAATCTGAATTTCTCATAGAATTATCAAATTAAAGTGGCAGAAGACAGTTCATGTAACTCTGTCTCCTCTGGGTGGTTCGACAAAACAATAAAATTCTACGAATAAAATTCTATGTCAATGGTTGCGGGCTCTGATCTATGGTGGTCGTATAGCTAGCTATAGATAGATCACCATAGAATCTATGGCATAGATCTATGGCATAGGGCATCAGAGCAGTGTGCGTCTGTCAGTTCTAACAGTTCTTAATCTTAACAGAATCTTATTCTTAATCTTAAAGTAATCTAGGGTAGTAGCATCTATGACATCTACCTCCTTCAGTAGTCAACTCGGTTGGCACAAGTTTCTACATTCAAGGCCCATTTTGACAATCTCATAACTTGCTTCAAATACTTAGAAAATCAAATCATTTTAATATTATTCTAAAAAAAACATTGCTCATATTATGTGGGTACATATTACAGCAATATTATTGTTGTTTTACAATGCCTCAGTGAGTATGAAAATAATTAGTTAAAGAGCTGAACGGCGAACACAGAAAACAACAAACGAAATGAAAGCGAAATAAAAGAAAAAACAAAGAGTGATAACGAAGGATATTCATTATCCCACAAAAGCAACTGCGGAAAAGCTTTCAAAATAATAAAATAACAATTAGTATGTTATTCGTCTTTAACAAAGTTAATTAGATTGGAGTTCATAGTGAAGAGACTTAGAATTGGAAATTCTGGGGAAATTTTCGGCTGAGAGTTCCCAAAAAAGGTGTCGTTAAAATGTAAAACTCAGCGCGGCAATGTAAATAAACTGTTCGCCCCGACCCTTCGCTCTTAAAGGCCAGATCTAATTCTTTAATTATAAAATGCAAATTCAACCAAATCTGCGACGGCAATCAATGCCTCCCGTAGGACGTTTATGGGGTGGAAAGTTGATAGGACCACTGAAATCGTCTTAGTAAACTGCTAGAGGTATTAGTGGAGGTGCTTTGTACGTGTTTGGGGTGATGAGAGGTTTCTTTAGCATTCAAACCAGTATTTTAATAGTTAAATGCTGTCTTAAAAACGAATAGTCATAATGTTTTAAACAATTCAAACAAATTTAAAAACGATTCAGGTTTTTATGTGTTTTTATGGTGGGGAATTTTGCTCAACGAAATTTGTTTCTGGGTTCCGAGACATATTTCTTTATAAAAAAAATAAAGCCGAAATATTTCTTTATAAATGCTAAAATCCGTACTAATATTATAAATGCGAAAGTTTGTATGGATGTATGGATGTTTGTAACTCTTTCACGCGAAATTATATTAGAGGTAACCATGGAATTTGTAAATACTTACATACAATGTAAATTATAGTACCATAAGGTCCCTGACCTGTATATCCGGGGTAAAAACTCTTTCACGTAAAAACTACGGAACCGATCACCATAAAATTTTGCATACACGTTGTCTGGGACACCAGAAAGGACATAGGGTACCTTTCATCCAGAACGCGGACGAAATCGAGGGCACCAGCTAGTATGAAACTAAAATATAGTGCAAGGTCTTATAAGAATGTCGCAGATAGTTCAAGGTTTAATATAATTATGCTTATGTAGCATATGTTGCATATTATAATATATAACTTTGGAATGGGTGAACTCATTTTTACTATTATAATAGAACTCTGAACATTTATATTATTCAAACTACATATTATATACTATTTAAACGGGAATTATCTTTTATATTTTAAGCGAATGAAACCAAAGTACAAACATATATTTTTAAATAAAATATAATAAGCACTATTTTTAATAAAGGCAAATATGCATCTAATTGAAGACCTTTGCGGCCAATTAATTTTATTAACAGCTGAACCGTTCTCCACAAAACCGCAGAACATAAACCTGCTTTGTCTCGTCTATTAATAAATAAAAGCTATTCTATATTGACGAACACACCCAAGAAGTAAGATCTGAAAAAAATATGCGAAAATTACTCGTAGGCAAGATTTCAATTATGCTTCTTTTTAAAAAAAAAAATGGTCGACAGGACCACGTACTTACTTGATAGGTGTTGCACACTGACTTAGCACATACGCTGTTGACTTTAATAGCATATGCGATAAGAATGACGGGTAAGGGATAAGTCTTTGAGACAGTACTGCAAGTGGATGGTTACAGCCAAATACTGCGGAATGCAGTGTGCTTAATTCCCCCATAATATTTCATAAGGAGCAGAAGGACCGGTCAGAAGCAGCCTGGATCCATCCAGACCTGTGGTCAGTACATCTAGTTGGTGAACATTTTACGCTGGGATTGCCGATCCGTGGTTTCCACTCTATAATTCGCTTGTTTCAGCCACCCACTATTATTAAAAAAACAATAATAATAATAGAGCCAATCGCAAAAGTAATAGAACTTACCCAATGTTTGTAAGCGGTATACTTTTCGTGTAGCCACGCGTTCTCCTCGTGATTTGTGCGGGCGTACGCGATAAACTCCCAAACTCCACGTATTTAATTTGTGCAAGTTTGACGCGCACTCGTAAAACTCGCGAACGCGGAACAGATGTCGCTTTAATAAAACCAAATCAATGTTCGCTCAGTGTTCTCTCGCATTCATCTGCGAATCAACTTACTATCAAATGGATGTGGTAAGTATTATAATATTTGTGTTTCGACTAGTCTGAATGTTAAATTGATAACTTATAAATAACTAGCGATCTGCTCCTGGCTTCGCAAAGATGGAATTTTCTATTCACATTTTACTCGTATATACACAAACTTTCCTCGTTTATTGCTCTTTCCATAAGTGAAAATTGAATAAAACCATTAGATGGTTTAGAAGAAGCTTTTTAATAATATGTATAAAACTATAAAATAATAGAAACAAATAATAATAATAAAAAAAACAAATAACTCATTTATTGCGCCTTGCTGTCATGATATGCTGCCAGTCAGCAGTCCATAATGAAACAACAGCATGTCTGCTTATGTGTCTTTGAGAAGTAGACTCCAGAGACCATTTCCGTATAGGCTTTCATGTTATCCTTTTTTCTTTGGGTAAACACCAGTGTTGTTGAACTGAGTGAGCACATGTATAATATATATATATATACTTTATATGCCTCCTCCACATCCCTTCACAACTCGGTGTACCAAATCTTTCATGCGAAGATTTCATAAATGCAGCGAATTCTGAAATCGATAACAAGCATTATACTTTATTGCCGTACTAAGCACTTGTCATTGCTTGATCAGAGACGCTTCTGATTAAAATGGAAATCTTGCTCATAAATTACAAAGTTGAATATTAATATTAACTAAAAGGATGATTCGTTAAAGATTCAGATATAACTTTATTAAAATTTGCCAAGTTTTATTTCTATTCAAATTCTTTTAAAAGTTTGTTCGACATGAAAATAAATGGAACTATTGAACAAGTATGTACCCTTAATTAGTAGTATAGATCTATCTATATTAATAAAAAATAAAAAATATTAATAATTATTTTATAAATAATAAAAAATAAATGTTTATTCTTAGCGAAAAACTAGAAATAGGCCAGATCAATCTTTTTTTCAAATATTTGAATTAGAAAAAATACCCGTAAAAATGTCAAAATTGGAAAAATTGCAGCCACAACTCAATCTACTGTGCTCAGGACACTGGTTGTCATCAGCGCGACCACCAGTCGCACACTCTGACAAAACTGTGCAACCACAGAATACTTTAGATACCTACTAATCTTAATACAAAATTCATTTTCTTGACGCTTTTTCTGGTCAACAGTTGAACTCAAAACTATTTTGTAAGTAGAAAATTGTAAATTTCACTAAAACAATACTGAAATTGCAAATTAAATTGTTTGTTTAAAATAAAGTAGGTTAGTATTTGCTTTGGCCGAATTTCACTAATGCATTTTGTTGATTCTGTTAACCACGCAAAACAAACTGCGCAGTTTAGCGGGGAAATGGTTACCTGGAGTGGTTAATTATTAAAATCGGTGTTTACCACTAACCAACACACCACAGTAACGGTTATAGGCGGTAATAATAATGTAGAAGAAACAGCAATAAGGGCATGGTACAATAAGGGCATGGTAATTTGGTGATCTTAAGAAGAGATTCTATATAATTGCAAAACACCAAATAAATGAAATTTTGTTAATGCAAATGAGGTAATTATGCTTCTGTAAAACATTGACCTAACGAAAACGATGTCCTAAGCCTTATAATATGTGAGATGAGTGTGCTTATCGCTAACTATTGCAAATTGCAGAGTGGCTCGGTCGGGGTGTGGACAAATATTTGTGTTCAAAGTGGCAACTCATCGTTCTTTGCAGCCACACAACACGTAGCTTATTAAATTTGCGAAATGTAAACAAGACTTCGTACAAGTTTCGTATAATTAAGTTTACCATTAGTTTAAATTGTGCTCACTATGGAGATATGACAGGGCATGTATTTTTTATATTACTTAATATTATTAGCGTCTACTCAAAGATATAATGGATTGGTCTCGCTGCGCTCGACTAGATAGAGCCCTGTACAAAAGCGATAGCTCCGTGAATGCGGCAACTTTTTATTGTAGTGTGTGTAAAACATCGTCACTTTTTATCACTTTTTACACAGTTTTATTATATTTTTACACAGTTTCACTACGCAAACTGCCATTTTATTATGCTCAAAATTTAATAAAACATTCGGCACGTACACATCACAGACAGTTTGCAGTGTGACTGGCTCAGGTACGCCGAATTCGGCGTAGTATTTTTTGCCGCATTTTACAAGTACAACGGCGGTATCTAGTCGAGCGCAGCGAGACCAATCATTTATCTATGCGTCTACTATAGCGTCGACTGAAGTTGACTGACTGACCAAAGGGTTTATTAAAAATGGGTTAATCTGAACTTCTAAGTAAAGAGTAATGTATTTATATTTTACCTTCGTCGTGAGATTAGGTAGACCGCTTCTCAATGACCCAATTATTGTGTACACAAAACGAAACGTTTGGTGCGTGCCTTATCTGTAAATACGTAATTAAACTGATTCGGTGCGAATCTGCATTGTTACAATCGTTGTATAAGGTTGTACAATTTACACAAATTGGGTTTGGAATCCCCGACTCGTCTTAATACGGGGTACCGATTCTAAAATGCTTTTAGAATCAACGACTTTACCAAGTAAATATTTTGATAACCGAGAAAAAGTGGAGGGCTTAATATTTAATAAGCTGTTACATAATAATTATACTAAAGGTATTTGTCAATTATTTTTTAATTTTTTCAATTATTTTTGTCACAAATTTAAAGCCGTAAAACGTAACGTTTACACTTCGTCAAAAATATGGTGATTTTATTAAAGTTCTCAAACAGTGAATGCAAATAGTGAAAATCGTAAAGAGTAAACAGCACGTACGCACGGACCCGACATTACGCGACTCGCTATATTAATAATTTAAACTTCATTTTATTTTATAGGCGGAATAAAAAACCGACGGAGCGACCGCTGCGGGGACTTATTAAAATTTTAAACATTATTACGTAGGAAGCGGTCGGACCCGGCGAACAAACACTCGCTTGATCCGTTAAAATATTTAGCCTCTTTAACAATCATTATTATGAGCTACGTAACTCACTGACTGGCAATAATTCCGCTAACTATAGGATCTATATATATACGCTAACTATACGCCTATAGCGGACGTGGAGGACGCCAAGAGGTTTAGTCGGTAGGTCTTCCCCAATACCAACTCGGGGCAGGAGTTCTACATAACCCATCGGTCTTTCCCCACGCCGGTGGGTATCCATGATGGATTCCTCTTGTAAAAAAAGGAACTATACTGTGGTATACATATAATACTATACATAATAAAATCGTAAACGAGCCATAAAAATTACTTTGCACTAAAAAGGTCGCTACAAAATACCTGCACAAAATTTAAACTAGCATTTGACATTTTAAATAACAACTTAAGTCTGTAATGTTAAACAACAACATGAACGGGAAAGCCTTAACTCGGTGCCTCCGGCGAACTTCTCTCTGATATTTGATTATCTTATTTTAAAAGTTGCATTTAAAAAGTTCACGTACCAAGCTGCATTGCGGGTTGGCAATTGCTGAATGTAATATCCATTGTATTTTAATAGACTTTTTTTTAAATAATGCACTTCAAAAGTCAAAATATATATGCAAAATTTCATGATAGTCGTTAAGGTGTGAAAAGATAGCAGACAGACAGACAAACAGACAGTTACTTTCGCATTTATAACATTAGTATAGATAAAAGAAAACAGTAAGCATATCCATATCCATTTACTGTAGCTACTATTTTTTTAATAAAAGTATTTTAATTCCCACAAGCAATATCACCAGAAAATGTTTCAAGTGTAATTAGAGCAAACCAATAAGTTTTATATTCCGAACACGAACTACCTCTATGATTATTAGGGCCTCTTTCACCAACTACAAGTAAAGTGTTGATTTGTTACTTTTAGAAATAATTTTATGTTTTATTAAATTATGCACTCGGTTTAGTGCATCCTTCGGTAGGCGATTTTTTTTTATTATTTTCTTTTTAATGTTTGGGACTTTTACCGTACAAACAAAGGTATATCAGCTAAATTATTCCCGGTGACAGGTGACTTTAAATGACGGTTAGCCTACTTGACAGATGGTGAAAGAGGCCCTTATCCCTTACCTAGTGTGTTCTTTATATTTATACTAATGATGCATAGTTCGCCATTTCTTCATTTAATTATAAAAACCTTTCAAAAGTTTCATTTAACTTTTTCTATGTTCATTTGACGGAAACCAATCACATTTAAACTTTCCCTTCTGTCACTTTATACCTTAAAGTTCGCTTAACCCTTTCATGAAAATGCAGACAACATGCTCTACGGAGTTAAATATATTCTAATGTATGGAGCCTAACTTTGTTTCCTTTGCTTCATTTTCCAACTAAACTAAACTAACTAAATTGTCACTAACCTTGGCAGCTCAGGTACAAGTCATCAATCTATACTAATATTTTGAATTAATTTGAATTTTTGTTAATGAATAAATTCAAAAACTACTGAGCCGATTTTAAAAATTCTTCCACCTGTAGAAAGCTATTATTATCAACAAGTAACATTTTATATTTTATATCTAATATATAAAATTCTCGTGTCGCAGTGTTTTTTGCCAAACTCCTCCGAAACGGCTGGTTCGATTTTGATGAATTTTTGTGTGCTTATCGGATAGGCCAACATCTATTTTTCATACCCCTAAATGTTAAGGGTGGTCCAACCCAAATTGTTGACATGGAAATTAACACAGTAGAAGAATTAGATACAAAGGAAATAATAGTCGACCGTTGTTTTTAAATTATAGCTCTTTTTATACACAATCAATCTATTACATTTTTTAAAGGTTTTCCTAATGTAAAGTTTTGTTTTCTAGGTCCACATTACGATTATCAACCAAAGTATCTGTGTAAAATTTGTTCGATTAAAAAGGATTTAACGAATAAATAATATACATAGTTCTATTGTGTAATTAACTTTGTATATTAAAGTTTTAACCAAATCGAAGCAACTCCCGTTGGGGATTTGGCTCTATAATTCCGATTTAAAATTCAATATTAAATTTATAATAGTATCCGGCAACGATTAATCCCGGATTACCGGATACTAGCCGGGTAATCACAGCCACCGTATACCCACACCAACTTCGGCAACTTTTGATATCAAAATTCGAAATATTTATGATGATTCCATTAATGAAATTAATAGGAAATAGTGAAAACATATTCTGGCAAGTAGTGGCAAATATGACCCAATATAATGTATATTTTCATTATGATTGAAAAAAAATGTAAGCAGAGAATGAATAGCATCTAGAAGTCTCGAATTGCTACGCTCAAATAGACAATATAAGAATAAGTAGGTATTACAAGTGAATTTCTTTATCATGAACATAACACACCGACCGGAACGATTCGGCTGGCATATTTATAACCAACATCCCCCTTCTACCCCTTGGTGGTAGTAAATCGAATGTTTTGGAACTATGCCCAAACTTCCGTGTCCAATAACTCTTGTTACATTTGCTTTATGCCATTATTATTGTCATTATCAGCAAACAGTTATCTGCTTTAACACTAAGCACTAATGGACTATCTAATTAGGTTATCATATTGATAATAATTATAACGATCGCTATAAAAAGTATGTTAAAAATTAACGCATTTACAATTATAAAGTTCGCTCTGGGTTGGTTATTTTTTAAATTGGGTAGCCCTTCTTTTTGTTTTTATTAGAGATGGGTTTGCTCTTGACCAACAACCAGCCATGTGGCAAGGATGAGGCCTACGATGGAGCGAGCTAACCCAGAAGATGCCTATTCACTCGAACCTTGAAAAAATTTGGGTTATATGTGCTCGGAAATACAGACGCCGGCAGGGAGTTCCAAACGCTGGCCGTGCGCATTCTTGGCGGCAGTAACCAAACCTTTCAACAAGCAAACACGCTTTCTCATTTATAACATTAAAAAGTTAGGATATAAATGCAATTATGTAATATCTTCGGAATATTTCAAAGAATTCAAAAGAAATAATTGACTCAAATACATTTATTCTGTAAATGAGGCAATAATATCATTAATTCATTTCGAACGAACCAAAACAAAACTAATTAAGAAAGAAACAAAAGCAATAAATAAAAGTTGGCACGAACATATATTTAATTACACGCAAGTTTTATTCAGAAAACATGTCTATAGTGACATTAAAAATCCATTTATAATAACTATGGAACAATTTCTTATCTTAATTGTATAAGTTTTGGATCGTTCCTTGTGTCCTAATAGGTGAGTAAGGGCGAGTACTCGCCAATAAAGCGATAGCGTTTTACGACTTAAAAATACGAAGATATGAAAATAATTTTTATTGAATTAATTAACTAAATTCCTGTGAGGCCTAAAATGAAAAGAAATATGTCACAGGTTTATCCATAAATAAAAGACGGTGCACACTTTCCAATTTTACTGTCAGGTTAGAAGAAAATTTTAAGTTTTAACTTCCTACTTAGCGTAGCTGCTAACTGCCTAACTTAGCTGGTGCCCGCGACTTTATCCGCGTTCTGGATGAAAGGTACCCTATGTCCTTTCTGGTGTCCCAGACAACGTATATGCAAAATTTCATGGTGATCGGTTCAGTAGTTTTTGCGTGAAAGAGTTACAAACATCCATACATCCATACAAACTTTCGCATTTATAATATTAGTACTGATATACCTCAAGGGATTGTGACTGTAGTAAAATATTAAGCACTTTATATTACAGGTTATGCTATAATAATTATTATGCTTTTTCTGGTTAGTCAAACTTTAAAAATCACAATACCTGGAAGCACCTTTTACCACTCAACCGATATATTCGTCAATAGCTGTACTAAAACAATGAGATTTTCGTTTCTTATGATTTTCTTGTACTACTATTAAGTAAATTTAATTATCATCCACATAGGGTACGTCCAGAAGTAAAAAAGTCAAGCAAAAATAAAAAAGAGTCCTTTATCATTCCCATGCTACAGAATTATTTTACCGGAATGAACATCTGACATTTTCTCATTGTAAATATTTTTTCATAATTTTTAGTTTAATTAAGATAAGATAAGATAAGATAACTTTCACTAAAAGATTACTTTTTAATCTATCCATTATAAAAGATACTACAATGATAAAATGTTAGATAAATATATATTTCCCCAGCAGAAGGTACGAATTTAAACTGTAAACTAACTGTTAATGAGGAAGACCAATAAAGAGTGGATTTAAGAACAGAATCTTCAACTAGGCGTAGTAGACACAAGCGTATAGAGATGAGGCGGTGAATCGAATCACTTGAGGTATATTCCCTCAATAGAATCATTAATGCATTAATTATAAATATTTGTTTTGCTTTATATTTTACCCACTTAGTTTATGTATTTTACTTAGTTTAATTTTGATGTTGATTAATTTTTAAACAAAATATAATTTGTAGGTGGTTACGGTCGCCTATAATACAAACAACACTTTTAATTACAAATATATCGTAATTAACAATTAGACACTCACACCCCTCATGAGAACTCATGAGTACCTCATTCTTCAACGTACTAGGCGGCATAAGTCCGGAAAATTAGCGGGCACGGCTCGCAGTCCCGTCACGCGCCCAATCAAGCAACTTTCGCTAAGTTTGATGGAGTTACCGCGGAATGGTGTAAATTACTTCGATATAGCGACGTGACTCGTCTGCACTGAGCCTTACTTGTGACGTCATCACAGCTTATGTTCTACAAACCTGCTGCACAAAAATTGGAACGCAAAAAGCTGCTATTAGCAAAATTCCGTAGGGATTTTGTTTATAAATATTGTTTTCGTAGTTACGTAGATACTTAGATATAATTTTTTTTCTCTACCTTAAAAATCACACAGTTAAATAGTAAAATGTCTCAGGTAATTTGGACTTTGGACTTATGATGACGATGATACAACAAAATTAGGAAACATTTATATTATATAAATCAGACTTTTTCGATTTCTCAAACAAATATTTGTACCAAATGCTTTATTGTTATCTGTGAATTTCGATTGTAGAAAATTAAGAACAAGCGCTGTTTCCTGCAGCTTCCAAGAACTTATTCCTAAGAGCTAAAAATACATTCGATTTTTAAACGATTCCAAAGTAAATGACTAACAATCTAACAATACATTTAAACAAAGCCAAGAACAACGGCTAGTTACGGGTAACTGAAGCTATAAATAAATACATAAAATAGTTGGTTTCTGCTCACCTTTTTCACTGAAACAGACCACAAGTTTGATTCAAAGTCTCGCTCGCCTCAAGTTCTAAGCGACAGATAAGTTAAATTGGAAAAGAGATCATCTTTTCCCCCTGTTCTCTTACTAGTTAAAATAAAATACTTGCTACTACCGGGAACTAGAATGAGGCACAGATGAGGAAAATGGTTTCGCTGAGGAAAATTTTTAATGAAATAGTGACAAAGGAAGTTTCTTGTTAGTTGATTGCTGTGCATTTATAGGAACTATTTAAATTGAGTATATCTCTTTGGAGGCAGTTATACTGATTTCTCAGAAGCACAAGGGCTGTTATGTTTCAATTAGTCATTTGTTCTATGCGCAGCAAGAAATTGTCCAAATTTCTAAGCCCTGTGGTTTAGGCTCTGCGTTGATGATTCACTCAGGACAAATATTTATAATAAGCTTATTTATTTTATGCCTACGAAATGTAGAGTTCCTTTTTCTAGGACATTATAGGGTAACTTAAATACTAGTCTGTCTATTTGACGTTTTAGATGTTTCTCAACAATATATTCAGTTAAGATAGACGTAAATTTTTTATAAGTATTTCTTAAAATTTGCTTGGGGTACTTATATTTACAACTTTCGTTATGTGCCACTACAGAATGCTAAGGATTATTTAATACATAAGTTTACTTCAATTATCTCTGATGGCTTGTAATCATATCATTTAAAAAAATATTTCTCTCGTTAAGATTACTTCAAGATTAAATTAAATCTTGAACTCAGTTGTAAGATCGCACAAGCACTACTTGACGAGTACTCGAGAATTACGAAAAAAAAGATTACTTTAAAGAGCTCGGTAAATCGTAATTTTCCTAATTCTAACTTACCTTTGACCAAGTCTAACCAAAAGCGGAAACCTATAGTGTTATTTTATTTTTCAAAATGTTTCATAAATATAAAAAAATACAGTGGCACTCCGGGAGGGCCGACAGAAGTGTTAACTTGAACAATTACGTGTGTATTTTTTGAATCGTCAGGAAAGTACATAATTATATACAGAGGTGTCGGTTACACGGTTACAGGTCGCGAGTTCAATGGTTTTTTCCCATGTTCTTTTTTTTTTTTTTTTAAACTGTCAGCGCCATCTATTTTCACATTAATGTAATATATTCTAGTTTCAGTGGTATTGTGTAGAGGGCGCAATATCTGAGAATATACAGAAGTGTCGGTTACACGGTTACACGGTAACGTTAAAATAACAGATCGCGAGTTCAATAGTATTTTCCCATCTCAAAAATGCCCAACGCGCCTAAAGAAGTTTTCACTTAAAAAAAAAACTAGAATTAACACTGAATTTTCACAGTGTACGCTGGCCTTTAGTATCTTTCACTGTTTGCTAACAAAGAATAATATTAATGCATACGAGTAGAATAACACGAAAACGCAGCTCAATAGAAGCCCGCTGTTTTTGTTAAAAAAACAACTATGAAAAATCTGTTATACAATGGTCCCATCTGGACAGCGTATCTACATGTTTTTTCTGACACATTGTCTCTTTATAAAACAAATAAAAATGTAGATGGTCGTCAAAAGAGCTTTCAATGGAAGCTTACAGTACCTAATATTACAGATTACTTTTTGTTTTCATTTGTCTATTAAACCATTTGAACTCTAACGTAAAAAGCATAGAATAATTTATACTTAACAGTCGAATGTAACTATGTACTTTACAGAAAAAAATAGTAGGCATCAGTACACATTTTTGTAAACACTTAAAATGATTTAAAATAAAGTTATAGAGAGTTTACTGTATATCGTTTGGTAACTCAATATAGCACTCCCAAAATAGTTATTATATTATTTTTAATCGATCAAATTTATTTCGAAATATATCGATACCTATATTTCGAAATAGGTAGGTATCGTTCTAAAAGTAGTTATTTGATAGAATAACATCATTATCAATGAACGTTAAATTTTTAAAATTGCTAAAAATAAAATTCTTCATATAAAAACTGTATCGAACATGCAATTTCAAACTCACTGATTTTTCTAGATTTCTGCCAGCATTTTATCCCAAAAAGTCGATAAAATGAAAACACATGTAACGCCAGTTATCTATGCTGTGGGAAATACGTGAACTGTCAAAACAGAAATGGAACGTACTCGTATTTTTTTTACTTCGCCACTTGTATTAGGCCTTGTTCAAACCAAATGCGATAATGCATTTTTTTACAAAAAATAATTATCTGATTTTCCTGGTGACGGTTTAATTCGAAGATATCTGATCTGGACTTCAATATCTTCGAATTAAACAAATAAAACTCTCAAATGTCAATCAGATTATTAAAATAATTTGCAGATCTAGAAAAGAAAGAGTATTCCTGGCCGCAACTTCGTACATACGCGCCGTTTTCGTGAGGTATCCGGTATAACTTTTCTATTTGTAAACCGATTCGAATGAAAGAAACATTAATGTTACTGAAACTAGCTACAACACATCAATAAAAATCGAAGTGAAAGCCGTTTCTAAGATAAGTATGCACAAACGCACGGACAAACACAAAAAATCTATAAAGTATTTTTTGACCTCGATAACATAAGTACGACGTGTACAATTTTTTTTTAAATTCTCAATGTAGAGACACATCTCTTATACCTACCTAATACCTATAGATAGCAATTAAGTAATATATATTATTCAAAAAAAATTAAAATATTTATTTATCAATTGGGTTTCTATAAGAAACTCTTATGATCGTCATTATAAATTTAAATTTCGGAAAAAAGCCAAGATGACGATCCTGAGAAAAAACCCCGAAAGAAACTCAGGATACTTATCTTTTTGTCATCTTTAAAATATAAAATAACAATTACCTACAATTAATTTAATCTTACTAGACATCAATGATTCTAAAATATTACAAATGTAAGATAAATATTTTATGACTTTTTCACGGCGAATATTTTGTAGCAAATGGATTAAGATTTAATCGCTGTTCATGCGGCCATGGCTTTAAAATAATAGTGAGCTCTGCTGGAATATATTTTTTACATTTTGAAAGAACCATACAACGTACCTTACCTATGCAAATGTCTGTGCTTGAAAACCCTTGAATTTACTGATAACATAAGGTTCGCTACAATTATAAACTTTCAAGTTTTTATTAACCAGTATTAAAACAGATTATTCTATATTACTTTTTGAATTAACCGTTAAACATTTAAATTATTTCCACCAATAATTTAATTAAATGTAACTTTTATTTAATTGGAATTTTAATTTGAACCAGGTTAAAATATTGTACACGGTATTGGGGATAATTAAAAATATACTGCTTTCAATTAGATGGACCCTTACCCTCTTACCCTTGAAATTGCTTACGAATAACCTAATGGGGACCTCTTAAAGTGCTTATTAATTAATTTAATCACTCGAATATATCTAATGAAACGACCGTGGCACGCTACCTCCTGCTCTCAGCATAAATTTTGCATCAATACAATTACTTTATACTCTTTATATTTTATACTTGCTTGATACCCTAGCTTTACTCGTATCTGTGTTAGTATCTGTGTGTATATATGCTGTCACATTTTAAGGCGATCAAAGCCATAAGGCACAGGTATTAGCTGTTATATAAGTAGGCTGAGATAATAATTACCAATAGCCTATGTTTAGACTTTGACGCAAATAGATTTCCATCTCGAAAAAGACAATAGACACAGGAGAAAATTAGAAAATGTAGTTTTTATTAAAACTTTAATTAATATTTTAATTTGTTTTTTTTTTTTAATTTAGTTATCTATACTATCTAGACTAAAGAATAAAATAGCAGAAAGTCCTGACCCTATCCAATTACTGCCACACGCAAGTAATTTGATAGGCAGAGCATGTAAACCTAAGTATATGTTGATTTGATATTGTCACAAGCCCTATGATACGCATACAGGAATATTGAAAATATTCCTGTCAGACGTAAATTGAATTTTCCTAGGACGTGAACATTTTTTCGGCACTTGAAGGAATTGAAACTCTTTCTATAATATTTCGCATCAAAATACAGTGACTCAAAAGAATAAAGAAACCTACAATTCTTTTTCTTTTCGACAAAGTATTTTTAATATTCAGGTTCTATGTACTAGGAATTTCAAATTTATTGTAATTAAAAAAAAGAAAAAAAAAAGAAACTTTTTTGCTTACTATAATATATCATGGAAAATTTGAAAGCTAATTTACAAAATTAGTGAGTACAGGATTTCTTTTTATATTGACTTCAAGAAAACTTTATTTTCGAATTATCCACGAGTACATGACATGTCTAGGTAAATTTATGTTCAAATCTGACTCAAGCTATTTAATAGTAAAAAGTAATAGGCAAGCAGTACTTAATCATCTCATCCGTTGAACGTTCACTGCTGGACATAGCTAAGGCTTTCCTCTATAATATTCTAGTAGGAGCCGGTCGTTAGGCCGTCACTCCATCTTGTGGGTAGACGTCCTACGCTTCGCTTGCCGGTCCGTAGTCTCCACTCGAGAACCTTCCTGCTCACTTACTCATCCAACGGGCTATATTTCATTTCATTGTGTATAGATCTTACGAGGTCCATAATATAATGTTCATAAAATTAAATGAAAATAATCATGTGCATATAATGATTTTGAAAATCCACATTTTTTTATATCAAGGTCGACAGATAGACTTACTGGTACATGGGGATAGAGACATGGGCTCTGGCATTCATTACTTACCGAAACACAACTACAATGTTATTTTACAGTGATCTTTTGTAAGGGGATGGTTACTGCCGCCAGACAGTATGATAATATGTGACAGATAGTTTCAATGTCAACCGGGATCGAATAGACCTAACCATCCGAGACAGAACGTAACTCTCTAGTACACGAATTGCAATATCACAACAAGCTGATGTAGTTAATTTTTATGTCTTCTATTTTTTACACAGATAATCGTAACTGGCCGCGAGTTGACCAGTAACAACGTCAGTTGAGTTTTGGGGTGGTTACTGATGTAATAGTACTTAAAATAATACTAAACTTAATGTTTGTTATCTCAGAACTTCTGTACTAATATTATAAATGCGAAAGTTTGTATGGATGTATGGATGTTTATAACTCTTTCACGCAAAAACTACTGAACCGATCACCATGAAATTTTGCATACACATTGTCTTGGACACCAGAAAGGACATAGGGTACATTCATCCAAAACGCGGACGAAGTCGCAGGCACCAGCTAGTAATAATATAAATCAAATTTTAATTAAGTTTCGTAAAGAAAAAATATAAAGTAAATGTTTTTCATATTATAATAATATGAAAAGACTTCATAAAATACAGCTTGCAAAGCTAGCGAAGAAAATGTATTCAAGAAATACTAGATCAAGTAGATATGGTAAAAGACATAACTTCAGAGCTAAAACCTATTACTAACATAAATAAACACGATAAGTGAATAGGAGAGGAGTTCCGGGCTTACGCTCTCAAAGGAAGACATTTTAAACCAGCTCGCTTTTTAAGAACCTAACAGACTCCACAAAGGCATTCCTTTATTTGGATTAACGGAAAGTTTAAACTGAACTGAGCTCACTCGGTGTGCCAAGAGGATGCCCAGCAACTCCTACAAAATCTTCACTTTACGTTGCTTAAAACAATTTCCTGCTATCAAAGTTGAACAAGTAGTTTTTATTTGTTCGCGTCACGTAGGTCCCTGGAGTTGTTTCCCGTCTTAGTGCCGCTATAAGCGAATTTACGAGTTTTGTAACAACTAAAATGTCTACTCAGTACGAACTGCTTGTTAACATTCTGTGCCATCACAGACCAAATACAATAATAATAAATCTTGGCTTTTCATCGAACCACCAAAAAAGTGTCATCAACATAAAAGCAATTTATCTGCATTTTGGAAAATAAATAATCAATCGCTATTAAAATTACAAATGGTCGGCTCGGTTAGTTTTTCATGAAATATTCAATTTCATAATTACATAGAACACTTAATTTAGTATCTTGTTTAAAAAAATATTTTAAATTTTAGCGACTATGAAAACAAAAAAATACCACTATAATTTCAATGGTTACATTTTGATAGTAAAAAATTATTGAAAATCCTGAAAGTTGACTGAACACCGAAAAATCAAAAATCTACAAGTTGGGTTTCTACAAGAAACTCTTATGATCGTCATTATAAATTTAAATTTACCAGGGATTTACAAGACAGTAGATAGAATATTTATCTGATAAAATAATCTGAGTGCCTCCTCGTTTAGCTTCTTATAAGAATAGGCAACTTAATTTTAAAAATCTCTATCTTTCTTGTTTTAATGTAATTCTCATTTTTCTTTTGAATGTTGTCATTTTCAAAATACATTTTTCGTAACCACTGTTCTGATCATTAGTTATTCAGATGTTTGAACTAGGTACCTAGCAAAGTATTTTTTTATTGTTTTTCTTTATGAAATATTAACAAAAATTGTCAAATGAATATATATAATTATAGTATTAAACTCATTAAAAACACACCAAAAATTACTCTATGCATTTCGTAAAAACAAAAAATATATAACAAAACATACAAAATAATAAAACAAAACATTTGATTCTATGTATATTTGTTATGATTACTTTGATAATTTTTAAATTAACTGGAAGTGTTTGGACTACAATATCAGCATGAATAGTAAAATATAAAACTACATACTCGTATGAAAGAGATAAATAAATCACAATTACATTTAATTTCCGAAAAACGGAAAAAAGAAATTACAAGAAATTTTTTTTTTTCATAGGTTACACAAAATTTGATATGAAGCGATTCGTCTCAAAAAGACATTTTAACTGTTCATCCGAGCAGAACGTGCGCTGCCTCTGGGGCTTCGCGGACGTTACGGAACACGTTGCTGGATATAGTTCGTGTTTAGACCCTGTTTATCGTTAGCTTACTTTGAGAAATAGAAAAATATATGAGCCTCCTTTCTCTTGTATATACAAAGAGAGATAGACAGGGTTAAAGTAATATATACTCTTTTATTAAATACTAGTGACCCGCTCCCGGCTTCGCCTGGGATGCAATTTTTTTTATACAAACCTTCCTCGCTTAGCCCTAATGACACGATTTCAACGAGTTGGCTAAAACTCACAGAAACGGACAAAGTATTGTTTTTTTTAGTTACATATTAAGTATTTAGGTAATTTTCGGTCTCTAATTTACATGATTATCATCATTTAGATATTGGGAATTATATGAAAAAGATAAACCATGCGGCTCTTCTGTATGACTGTGAAACACCACTACAAATGAGTTACTAACGGGACAAACTCTTACCAGTTAACTTTCTGAATCTGCACAGTAAGTCATAAGTTATGACTTACTGTGCAGATTCAGATGTATGGCTCATATCATATTGAATAAATAAGTAATGCTAATTGCACTGCGAGCAAACAAACAACGTCTCTTCAGTTATCTATAAGTTATTCAGGACATATGACAATGCGGCGTAGTCACGCAGAACCGGCAAGCCGCCAGAGGAAGTAAATAAAGCCCCCAGTCTCCCACGCATATAGCTGTCATAGCACAAGGTATATATATCGCTATAAAACAAGACCGAGTGATAATCGACTAAGTATAGAATATTATTGAATTTGTTATTAAAATAGATTTTTTTTCATACAGTGTTAAAACATTTATTTAATCTTTATTGTTCATATATTTTTATCAGGCGTTTATTTTTATATGATCTGTCGAAAACAGTACTTTCTTCTGATAGAAACCCTATGTTCTATTCTGAACCCTATATATATCAATAATTAAAGAAAGTCATTTAACGCCATCTATTTCGAATTTTCAAAATTTGATTGATTTGATTTTTAAAAAAATCTAGGTTTCTTAAAACCGGACTTGGTTTACGAAAATTCTGTACGAAAACTCCGCCAGAAAACCCTTTGACAGTAAAACGTATGTATTAGGAAGCCGTCAGGTGGAGAAGTGAGTTCATTTGTAGAGGGAGTGGGGTAAGGTAAACACAGAGCGGGGGCGCAGTGGAGGACAGGGGTGGTAGGTAAACAAGCACTTAAGATACAAAATGCACCTCAGTGGGGCAACGCGTAACAAATGTACGGTAAACACCTTGAGTGCACTTGAAATGTACTCTACATACGGAATAGTGTACACAATACGTGTATTTCCTATTTTATTTAATTACAGTAACTTCAATAAATTATATTATTATTTTTTTTATTTTAAAATAAACTCACATAATATTCAATTTTAGCATCTAATAAACTTGGATTTGATTTATTGAGGGACAATTAGTGTAAAAATCATATTTATCTTATTTTACAATTTTTAAATAACCAAACTACATTAAATTTTCAATCTATAATTTTATGATTCATATATAAATGATTTTTATTAAATCTACACAGTTATTTAAGAAAGAAAAAAGCAGAGAAATCGGCCTATATTTTAAGAAAAAACAAATGATAGTAATTTTATTCTTTCAAAGACGACATTAATTTAGAAACGAATCTAATTTAGGAAGTGAAGTCAAGGGATAATCGAATCGTAATATTTCTATATTAAGAAGATTAAAATAATTAAGTATATTAAAATTTCGACTCACGATATGCATTTACGCTAATGTCCGTTAATGTTACGATTTCAATGATTTTTCGTGTATGATTGGATATAGGATATAGTATCTTGAAAACGAATTCGCAAGCCAAAGCTATATTATATGAATAAGTAGTAAAGTTATTTAATGTATTTTAGTGATGAAAATCGCTGAAAAGTTCAACGAAATTATTAGTTCCGCTATTGTGTCCTTAGCTTTATAAGGTAGCGACCGACGATAGATCACTGCACATACAAACTAAAGGCAACAACAGTTGGTGGAGATGGAGAGGTGTTGAGGTGCACTCGTTTGATTACCACACTTGTTTACGACGTGCATTCTAAACGGAAAACCGTTGCAAATGGCGCACTTATGCACTCTGCTTGATATTTGTCAATATACTGAAAACATCAACTGCCTATTTTCAGTTTACGTTTCTAATCAAACGTGCACCTTTTTAAGTGCATTCACATTTAAGCGGTATTTCCCATTAAACCCAAAATAGGACACATAGGGAATATTGCTCTCTCCTCTAGGCTGGCTCTCTAAAAATACCAGCTAGATCGTTTTGACACCTTGTAACTTCGAATAGTTCGAATCGTTTGCAATCCATTATAGTCCAGGAATTTTTACTGATAAATAATGGTTACTCGGGCCATGCGTCTACCATAACGACGTCAAGCGTGCTACGCTTTGCATAAAACTAATGATAAACTAACATAATACGCATAAAACGACGACATGTTTGGTCTAGTGGTTAGTAACCCTAGCTGTTAACCAAACTGTCGCGGGTTCAAATCCCGCTAGGGGCAAATGTTTATGTGTTAACATTTACTTTTGTACCTGAGTCATGGAAGTTTGTTATAAATATGTATGTATTTACAGAAAAAAGTAGTCTAAGTATGTAGTATATCAACTGTCTGGTATCCATAATACAAGCCGACATAGTGCTGTGTGGATTGTGTGAAGATAAAAAAAAATGTAACAATAACATTAGAGACAAATCAACGAGTAATAAGTCAAAATTGATGCGGTCCCATTACCGTGTGAGTGCAGATCCGCGGTGAGTGTGGTCCCACGACAGTAACTAATACTCTCGGCGAGATTTAGTGGGGTGAGGCCGTTGAGTTATGGCACCGCTGTGTCGGTCGATATGTGACACATTACTGTGCCCAGCGAACACCGTGTCACGTTGTGTTTGTCAAAGTCATGTTTGGTGGCAAGCGAACCCAGATCTGAGGGAGTAGATGCGGTTAGATGCATACGCATTACGCATATAGGTGATAGTAACTAAAGTTGGCACTTTCACAGTCTTCGCACATCTATATTTACTATATATAATATTTTAAAGCTGAAGAGTTTGTTTGTTTATTTGAACGCACTAATCTCAGGAACTATTGGTTCGAATTGAAAAATTCTTTTTGTGTTGGATAGATCATTTATCGAGGAAGGCTTTAGGCTATAACATCACGTTGCGACTAACAGGAGCGAAGAAACAGTCGAAAATGTGGAAAAAACGGGGAAAATTATTCATCTTTGAGGAATTCAGCGCACGCAACGGAATTGCGTGCGCTGCGAAAACCGTTCGAGATACCCAAATGATTCCCAAAATAACTATTCCACGCGGACGAAGTCGCGAGCACCAGCTAGTTTTTGATATGCAGTGTATTGAAAAAATTGTTATATTTTAACCAATTTCGCAATATTTATAAATTCTGTTGGATGTAGATCTGAAATCTCTGTAAAAATTAAAAGAAGAGGAATATATGCGCAATGTGTCAATGTGTTGCCAACTCTCTAATAACTTGCCTATACAACAACTTTTTATTTAATAAAATCAAAACCTGAATAAATGTAAAACTGAACCAAACACCGGTTTAATAAAATCGATGCCCGGATTACAAATAGCAGCGAATAGCAGATCTCGTAAACTATTCGTGTGTTGATAATATTTTTATTACCTATATCTGTATATCATATATCTAAAGCATTATACATATTGGTATCTTAGTATACAAAGGTAATTTAAAATCGATATGAACACTACTCAAACACTACTAGATAATTATGCTACTCTAAAGACTTTTTAATGATCTAGTTCTTCAATTTATAGGAAACTACGACACATGTATAAAAAATATTTATTTATGAGAGAACTTTAGTAATATTTGACCTAAAACTTAAGTATTTGCATCATTTCTGTCTCTATTGTTTTTGAGTGGAGATTTTTACTTTCTTGTTACTCAACCACGTGACAGCTGGATTTAAATCAACTTAACACAAAGATAGGCCAGGATAAAGATACCTTTTATAAAAGAACAGCTAGTCTATAAGAAGCTATTACGTCGAAAATCGTTCGCAAAAAATACGCAGGAAAGTTTTCTTTCGAAACTTTTCTCCCAAAAGATCCTTGGTCGAAGTCAATTAGGCCGTAAAATACTTATTGAATTGTCTCAAACAACTCAATACGAAACGGTCTAATAACTCAATGTCCGGTTGTACGTTTTTTGCAAATACAAAGTTAAACAAGTGAAATAATTCGCCAGAACGAGGGTGGTCATCAATTCGGAGCCACATGGAGCCGGCGTACGTATTTGCAATTTGTCAAAGCCAGCGATGACAGACCGACGGACGGTTTTCGTGATTTATTAAATGCACACTGCTGACGTATTGCATACTCTTCCCAATCGTTTCCCGGAACTATTCCGATGTTGAGGCTGTTCAAGTATCAGTTTCGTTGGGCTCCATGGAAAAAATCTTACTGAAATCTGGCGACAGTAACCAACAAGTAATAACAACGTGTATTGTAGTTTTCGTGTAATCAGTTAGGGAAGCTAGAACCCATTTAATAGCCTCCTAATCTCTTAATCAGATAGGTACGATTTTGATATGGTTTTTACTAATGGATAGAGCGATAAACGAGAAACTTTTGCGTATACATAATATCATATAATGAGAAAAATTGCATCCGTGCGAAAACTGGTGCGGGGAATAAAATGAACGATGGTTTGTTTGCAGTCTTTACGTGACATTTAGATTAATTAAGTAGTTATAATATCTAACAAGTAGACTACCTTTGAGGAAGCATTGGACCTTGCGCATGCATACTGCTTAATAGTCTTGAAACTAACTATAAACAGCGATGATAAAGCAGGAGTTAGTTTGAATTATGTATGTTTGCAGTTGGCGGAGTTTGCATTCCCGGAGTAAGGGTTAAAACAGTTGCCTAGAATCTTGGTGTCCCCTTAATATTGTTTATTTGTTGGTAAAGATTGTGAATAATAAAATTGTTCTTATCTGTAAGAAGACTTTCTATCGAGCCCAAACACCCTATATCAGCTGTAAGTTGCTGAGGTGTCCCGCAGGCTATTTGATGCTTCAGCATCAGGTCAAGGTTATCATCTCATGGAAATACAATCGAAGTAAATTTCAAACATGTGGTGATGTGAAAATTGGTATACTGTTATATGGGGTGTTGGTCTTCAAACGCTTTCAGATATTCATAAATTATAACTAAGGACATCCCGATCATCACATTAGTCGTGATTAAAATCGGTCTGTCCGTTTGGAAGCTATGCCACACACGTCAAGCTTATAACACCCGCGATGAGTTTTTATTTATATTAATAGATTGATTTGATTGATTGAGTAATAAAAATATAATATGAATACAACTGAAGCTAGGAATATACAACTATGTTAGAGTATTTAGAATGTTGCCAATTTTCGCTATTTCTAGAACACCTAGCTAGCTGAGCCAATTTTATCACGTCCTGATTAAAATAGGTCGCCATAAATATCTTTCCTGCCAGCTCTAACTTACGTCTAATTTACATATGATTCATAAGTTTCGATCAAGTTATTTAGGTAATTATCAAATTGGAAATTTCATTTAGGTATGTAGGTATTATATAATATATTTTAAGAACCACTAATTATCTATCAAACAAATAACACAAACACACACACAGACAGTAGTGTATCGGTTAATGACAATATAGCAGCAGAGAACGTGTAATGCTGTGGGACCAATTAGCTCTAATTTTATGCTTCAGAGAAATTGACCATGTCATTTCCACTCATCTCTCTGTTCCTAATAGTCGTAATGTTTAAACAGCTTTGGAATACAACTGTTGATTTCTGTAGAGAATACAGTTTTCATTGTATCACATAGCTCAATTAAAAAGTAGTTACTACATAATCTTCTTATATATGTATAAAATTCTCGTGTCACAGTGTTTATAACAAAACTCGTCCGAAACGGCTTAACTGATTTTTATGATTTTTTTTTTGTGTAGGTCTGCGAATAGGTTGTAAACTATTTTTTATACCCAAAAAAATTTTTTTGGGGCAAAACAACGTTTGCATTCAGCTAGTATAATATAGAATTACTTATTATTAAATTATTATTTCTATTTTGTATAGTCCTAACTATAATATTAAAAATTCTAAGATGAATTTGTTTCTTGCGCTTTTACGCCTTAATTAAGTATTCTTGCAAATAATACGCAAGTGCATTTTTACTAAACAACAGTTCAGGAATCGCTGTTACTTTAATAAAAAAAATGTCTAAATAGAGTTTTTGAAGCGTACTAAAAACCAACTTAACATTTTTATATATAATATAGAGATTTTACTTTTTAGGCTGCAGATGCAATTTCCATTGAATACACTTTTACAATTATATCATCAATCCCAGACAAAGGGGTTCATATCGAACTGTTATATTATTAAGGGATGAAAGCTATTGATCTATTGTCATTTAACATACTACTGTGGCCTCTATATTTACACTGCCGTCAGTACGTAGTCAGCATAATCGAATGTAAACAGATGCCCTGGGACACTGCTAACTATGTTTACCGTATCATGTTGGTCCATAAATTTTTCAAGGCTAATTAGAGCGTCCATCTTCAATCAATCGTCGATTTGGTATCCGTCCCTAGCATGGAGCGAGTCGCTAGTTAATAAATAAAACAGCTTCAATTTTACAAAAATATAGTATGCAATCTTAACAGTGCATAAATATAAAGCTTTATTCATCTAATGTGTGTCGTATAGAATACATTTATCGTGACTTCCTGACCTCCTGGCAGCTGCATTGAAAACATGCAAAGTTTCCTTTTAAAAATCTCATTTCCCTCGAAGTCTCAAAGAGATAGTTGTACGTAAATTCCTAAAAAGGCATAACAAAGGCGGAAATGTGTGTGTTTGGTGTTCGCCAGAAACTCATTCACAGAAAGATCTCGATATTATTGTGCGATGCACTCCGCCACGGGTCTCGATGTGTAAGCAAAACGAAATGGGAGAATGCGCCGCGCATTTTTTGTAAAGCAACTTCTTTGTGAGAAAATGAGTACAAAAATGCTATTCTTTACTTTACTGTTAGTTCATTCTTCTTATGTAAGTATCAAAGGATAGACTATAAACTTAAAGGGTTGTGTGGGATAATACTAAAGTAAAATATATTATCTATTAAATTTTACTATAAAATTTCGCATACTCGTTGTTAGCATACAGAAAAGGAAAGTATACCTTTTATCCAGAAAAAAAATACTGTTCCGAAATAAAACTTATAAAAATCATATAAAAATAAAACTTCAACGCCTTCAAATATATAACAGAAATGTATAATATAACACCTATGTTATTACTATTTATTGGTTTACCAACGATCTTATAACAAAGTTACCAACGAGTTTACAAGGGGAAAATCTTACAAAAATGCATTATATCCGTCATCCGTTAAGTCCACAGAAGGTTTTGTTTTATAAAATACTTCCTCGTTTATGGGATTGGTTATGGTCTGATTGGATATGGATTTCTTCGAGTAAAACCAAGAAATAAGTAAATAATACAACATTAATTCAAGAATTCCGGTAAGTAAATGCCTAGCTCTTAACTTAAGTTGTGTAAGGCAGTCAAACACTGAATTATTTATGTTTATTTGGGCGAACCACCTTCGGCGGTATCCGGTCGCCGTTCCGGCGCATCCGGTGCTTAATACTCCCGGCCGGACTGTATATCCGGCCTGAAAGACCGCCGGCTTAGATGCCGCTCTCAAAATAGAACCCTGCATACAAAAATGTTTGCACAGCTATTTACTTGACAAAAATTAATACAATAAACTTTGTTCTTACTGCTCTCTGTTTGTTTCTCTTCCATTTTGTCCTGAATTAGATAACTCTGGCCACATTAAAGGGAATTTTCCTTACTATCAAACCAGCAAGTTGTTACATTAGCAAGTTTAATCAATAAAAAAAACTTTTTTTTATTCGTCTGGTGTCTTAACTGCGTCAGTAACCACCTACTGGAGCTCTTTAAAAAAAATGGTTGTGACTGTGTCGTGGACACAGCCGTAGATATGTTGACTATGGTAATATAATTTGCAGAAAAAAATGCAATTTTGCGAAGCCGTAAATAACAAGCACAAGTTCAATAAGAAACAAACATCTAAAGCACTAAAATTACCCGTAACTAACATACAATATAGAACAATTACAGATTACGTATTTGTCGTATAGTGGTATTAATGGTTGTTTAATGAAGCAGAAATAGTTCAAAGCCGTCATTTCATTACATTAAATTGCCTAATTCGCTTTGATCTCTAATTTTGATTGATAAGTAATTTACTGCTTTGATGTCTAATTTTATGCTAGTTGAAAAATGGATTTAATGGATCGTGGCAAGTAACTTATTATTCTTATAGTCCACGAGCACAGATTAGAGCACAGATTAATAATAAGTTACTACGAGAGTGCGTCGAAATATTTAAATCCAGAGATACGCCAATATTCTTTGTTTTCAGTTACCTATTTAATTGTTTAGTTACGTGTATTATCGGTCGTCTCAATTTCTAATTTCTAGTTTATCTGTGTATGCCTTAAAATTGTTTTATTTTGCCTATACTGCCTATATTGTAAGTATTTTGTTTGTGCTGATGGTGGGTGTATCTTTTGAAAAAAAATATTGATCCGCGCCTTACTTAAAACCAAGCACAGGCGTTCCTATAATATACTATAAATACTGGCTTTTGCCCGCGTCTTCTGTCATCACTGTGAAGACAGTGGCTCCAAATTTTATACTTTTTTTAAACGATCCCTCGGAAACCTAACATATTTTCAGGATAAAAAGTATCCCATAATAATCCATAAAGTTAAGTTAAGTAAGCTAATTGTAGTTATAAACATTTGTTGTTTTTCATTTCATGTGTATGGTAAACTAATTTATGAGCAGTAATACAAAACTGTAGTGATATGTGGTAATTACATAACAAACAATAAACCAATAATCGATATATGAGATATGCACGTACCACTAATTGTGTATCGCTAAATTATTGGGAGAATGTTACCTCATAACACTTTGCGGTTAGTAACGATGGATATAATCAAAAGATACGTTTATACACATTTATATTAACCATATTACATTTCAAATAACACATAGTAATAAATAAAATAAATAAAGTTCGCGATACAAGGCCTAAGGCCCTGAATTTTCAAACATAAGTAAGCTATACGACAAATGCAATATAAGCTTGTAAATTTTAAACTAATTTAATTAAAAATTTAGGATCCGCAGCACGCCTGCACCCCCTTGGTTTTTTCTTTTGTCTTTAACCGACCTGTCTGCCATAATATTTTTTATAATAAAAAATAATAATTTGCTGTTATTTAGAAGCAATCTTTGGTAACATTGAATTTACTGGCAACCCTGTGTTGCCACTTCAATATATTATAGTAGCTAAGCTATGCAGTCACAATGTTGCTTCTATAGAAGATCTATATAAATTCAAATATAAATACTATTCTATAGAACTTCAACAGAATTCTGTACATGAAATTTGAGAATAATTATTTGTTTATTTGATCGTTTTTCAGATGCACCATTGTACGGAAGTCATTTTCATGGAAGCTGTTAACGATGGCTCAGTAATTTAACGGTTAGAATGCATTTTAGTGCGAACAAAACTCTAATATTTTGTTGAACAAGGCAATTTAGTTTTGCGCTTCGTTGCCATTCCCCATATAACGCTTCGGAGTATGTATTTAGTAATTTAAACTCACTGTAAGCTCACGTAGCAGAATAGACGTAGTGTTGGTATATTCGTAGCAGTGCTACGCCGTAGACGCTCTACATAATCCGTAGTACTTGGAAATCATGTTACCAGATGTCTCGAAAGTAATTCGGGGTATATTAGTCAACCAGTATATTTTATATATTTTTTTAAATAATTGCCAATTGATCTATAAAACAATAGATTTTCTATAACTAGCGTATTTGATTCCTATGAAATATAGGTAACTATTTACTATATTTAGATTGATATCATTTGTTCGAAATATGACATGAATTCTGTCGTGAAGACGATTTACCATTTAGGTTTTTTCTTAGTCAGCAGGCTAGTTAGCAGTTCAGTTGCTTATATGTGACTGCAGGATTCAGTATACGCTATTACTACAAACCGTAACTTTGGCATTTTATATTATAGTAAACATTTGTATACCAAAATAACCATAACTGAAACATGATCTTCTTTCCTAATTAAAATATTCATAATGACTTCAACCTGTGCGGGCAGTACCTGGAAAAGCTGTGGAATTGTAATTTACCAGCTTTTAAAACACAGTCACGAAATGACACGACAAAGTAAAACATATCTTATCCCACATCCTTAAAATACACTTTTGTATAAAACATTTTATAAAGATATATCATCAACAAATTGGTAGTATATAGTCAATTCAGAAATAAGAGATAAAGAATGATAAATTCTGAAAACAACAAAACCTACTTATCTGATTTGATATTACAATATGAGGTATTTTTTTATTGATTTCTTTGTGAAAAAATAAAAATAATACTTTCAAGACATAATAAAAATATATAAAGCAGCGTGTGCTTATACATATATATAAAAGTAAGTAGGTGATGGTGACCACCTACCGTCATGTAGAATTATAATGAAGAAAATATGTAGAAATTTCCCTTCATCATCATCATCATCTCAGCCGCAGGACGTCCACTGCTGGACATAGGCCTCCCTCATAATTTTTCAATAAGATCGGTCAGAAGAAGCCTGGATCCACTGTTGACCCGCTGCCTTTATTAGGCCTACTTCCCTTACTTAAATTGTATAAGTAACACTAATTTGTATGTTTATCAAAATATAAATATTGTCTAAAATCACCTTTCATAGTTTTCTCACAAAAAACTAATACAAGATCGTTGTTCCTTAATAAAATATTGTAACAATTTGTTATTATTAAATCAAATGAAATAAAAGTAGGTCAGGAGAACGGAAATACTTCAAAAGACAACTAAATAAAATAAAAAACCACTGCTAAAGAAATAAGAGACCGCTTAACGTAAACAAGAGAATGCCATCAAAAAATCAAAAACACAAAAGAGAACAAACTGTTGAATAAAGTATTAGACGGAGTTCCGGACTAACTGGCAAGTGGGGTAACATTTTACTGAAACGCGAATTATGCTCACCTTCACAATGTATTGCTCGATACATAATGCATGTTATTACACTCACGGATTCGGGCGCATCACTTACCCATGCATAACATAAAATATAAATTAAGAGAACGCATGTTATCGTATGGAATGCATAAGCCTAAGACATCTTCAAGAATTCATTACAAATTAAAAAGGAAAGTTGTAAACTGATAAAAGAATGAAGATAATGAAGATAATATTTTTGTTAAATAACAAATTATTTCAATCAAAAAACAATGAGAGATATGACAAATTAAATAATTATTTATAATAATTTTATTGTAAATACGTCATCGTGAAATTTTCCATCTTGACTTGATCTTGACTCATACTCGTAGATTACAAAATAAGATTTTTTTGCAAGATGTCAGCAGGTGATCCTCTTAATGATAAATAGTTGCCCAAACTTCAAAGGGATAAAACTTAGTTGCAGAATCTAAAAAGATAAATGATACACCAGGATCATTAGATAGAAGAATAAGTTCTAGTCTTCCAGAACTGTAAAATTTATGACAACACAACCAGTATGCCTTACAAATATTAGAGTAATAAAAAAACCGGGGCATAAAAATATCGCTGCAAACATGCAATTAGGCATAGTAAACGTGCAAGTCTACTTCAAAATTCATTCATGAAATATAAATAGTGAGTCGGCATGATAAAGACAGTAAGAAATTACAACCTTTTTAAAGCTTCTAAGTAGACGGCTACCGGCTCCATATTTAATGCCTCGTCGGAGAGATGCCTACATTTATCTGAAGACCCTATTTAAAATTAAATTTTTCTTCCATTTCGTTTCACTTAGGTCTTTTCTGTTGCGGGTAAATAGATAGCAACAAAATAACCTTTATGAATAATATATGTATATCGGATTATAACGAATGAAATATTCCATTATTTATGTCGGCTAAAGCTTCGATTTCAATTAAACCTTTTGATTACCCATTATTACCACAAAACTGTGAAATTGAGCATACAATTTTATAATTTATCAAATCTTTTTAAGAAACGAAAACATTTAACGAGTGCTAAAATGGTGAATGCCATTATATTTTGAATACTTTTTTTAATTTCTATTTTAAGGCTTTTCTCTTAAAGACATGTCCCCTCATTGGGCAAGGTCGTATATACATGACTAAACTATACTAGGTACTACTATACTAAACTATTACTAAACACTAAAGCTAGAGTGGTAATATTGTTGAATACTATAGTTGTGGTAATGTTTGCAGAGATGCTAGAAACAGTTTTGATACTTCTTACCATCTTTCCACATATTATAATTTGAAGTCGCTTTTCGCGTCTGTCTGTCCGTCCACTTGTAGGTGGCAACCGTCGCCCATAACACAAGCAACGCCAAGGTGCTGCAAGTTCTTTGCTGATCGCAGTATGATTAAGGATAAGGGATTGGGAAGGGATAGGGATAGGAAAAATGGGCTCTGAGAGCCTAGTGCGAGTTTTATTTTATCAAACGCGTCGAATACGTAAATGTAAATTTGTATGCAAATGAAGCAGCGCTACCTGGTGGCTAGTGTGTAGCACTGCTTCAGTCCCATACAAATTGACGTTTACGCGTTCGACGCGTTTGATAGAGTAAAATTGTCACTAGGCCCTCTGACATCCCTAACTCGCTCACCGAAACACACTAGCACACATTCTGTTATTTCACGGCGGTCTTCTACAATGGTGTGGTTACTGTCACCAAATGGGCTGTTTAAATTATTGCGAAACGCAGTGTGCCCTGTCCAGACTTCCAAATCCAGGCCAGAGACAACATTAAAAAGTTAATTTCCAAAGTTGACCTTGCTTGGAAACGAACCCGGGACCTGGTACAGAGCGTTAAGGCAAGCATCCTAACCACTCATCCGAAGGGTTCGTTTAAATAAATGTCATTCAAATATATATATTATGTTTAAGAAGAATTACACTGATTCTCAGTAAAAACACAAAGGAAGATGGAATAAAGGGAGATAAATTTTCTTTCGTTTTAATTGTCAAAACGAAAGTCAACTCCCGTCATTTGACGTTTCCTGTAAACGTCTTCCCGTGTTTGTTTCCAAATAAAAACATTATACTACTGAGAGAAAATGTATAAAGAAAATATGCTTTTTTTGTTCAACATTTCACTAACATAATATTTCACACTGAAAATATTTTTCTTGCTTAGAAACTTTTACTAAGTTAATTTTTATTGAATTTTTGCTCAAATTCAGAATAACAACTTGTTAACAACCCAATTACGAGAGATTTTTTATATGTTTTGTTATTTGATTAAATAATTTTAACTGTAATGTGATACAAGTTCTTTTTATACTCTGTTTTTGTTTTTAGTTAAATGTTACAATACATTTAGACTTAATTGTATATTATATACTAGCTTGTGCCGCGACTTCTTCCGCTTCTAGGGATTATTTTAATGACCTAAGTCTGCCACTACTAAAGGCTATTAAAATAATAAGTTGCTATACATTAAAGTAAAGATACTTGAAAGTTGACTTAAACTTAAAACTCCTTACACAAATTATGTTATAATTTAATAAGTAATATATTATAATAATGTAAATCTCAAAATAAAATAATATTGTTTTTTAACACTATAATTTAAAGTGTACTTTAAATTATATGTGAAAAAGCAGAGCTAAAATTTGTGCTGTAAAAGCAGTGTTCACATTATGACTAAAATAACAATAGAAATAGACAAATGGATCTGAATATTTATTACGCTGTCCATCCATTATCCAGCAGACCGTGATGACAACGAAAACAAACACCTTCACGTGCTATCTCTCACCACGTTAATCTAACTCCAGTGACATTCGCTGCAGAATCTCTGTAGAATTATCGGAGTGCAAAAGATAATATCTAATCTTCACTACAGATATTTATATTGGATGGATTATATGTTTTTATCTCAATAATCATTTCATTTACATATAAAATGATTAATGAGTATTTAATCATTTTATATTTTAATTTTGAGTATTTGTTTATACTTAGTGTAAATGTTTAAGTGAATCTTTGTTATGAAATGAGGTCTTTTCTAATGTAAGATTTCATGTGTAATCTTAACTATTTATAATAAATCTCATCGTCTACCGGAACATGGCCGCCTTGCAAGAAACTTTCTGGTCTACAGAGGCGTAGCTACTACTTTAAATAACGAATCAATTATATGGGTTGATATTCAAATACGCTACGCGTTTAGAGTTCAAAAACGCTAAAAAACATACATTGTTTTTGTTTCTTTTCTAAAAAAATATTTACCATTTGGTCTACCATAGTTTGTTACCAATCTTTCTTTCTACCTGACCACAGTCAGGTAGAAAGAAAGATTCTCAAATGCCAAGTATATTTAACGGGCAGTTACAACTTCGTATGTAACTGTGAATACTTATTAGTTATAAACTCAGGGTGAGTATTACACCTACTATCTTTGTAATATTAGTGATATTTCTATTAAATGTGTCTTTTAACCTTTTACTGTTCCCGATGACCCCAAGAGAGAATAGTTAATACCTTCGCGGCGTGACGAGCGGCCAACGCAATTAAAAGTTCCCACCAACACCAAAGTAAGTGTGACAGTTGCTGTCAAGTTTTATTTATTCAGGACATTTGGGTCATTGGATATATTGAAAAGTTTCTCCCATACTCCTCTGATAGATACGTTTTTACATAAGCGGCCGTTTCTGTGGACTCTTTCCTGAAGCCTTTAAAGTAGTTTAATAAATGTATGTGTTTTCATGTAAATTTGTTATGAGTGAATAGTTCTTTTGGGAAAATTATAATTTACTTATAACTTGTTATGAGTATAAACTGTAGAATATGCCAATTGCCTGTCGGTAAAGGGATAGATATTGAAAAAAAAAAAAAGAAAATAAACAAAATAGAATTTTGTGGTGAATTGGTAAACGAATAAAGCATCCATCCAATAAAGCAACACAAAAAAGGAATTAATTTTGGTGATACATAATCTGACTATTATTACTTAGGAAGATTCTTTTAATACTGCGTCTATATCTATAGGCTTTTGAAAGCCTGTAGACGCTCCTTACATTGGTGAAAAAAAAATGTTATATAACCTTTTTTTCTTTCTATAATACTATTTAAATCCAATAGGTGGCCAACACGCTCGAGTAACTACACATTTAGCATCGTGGGCTACCATTAATAAAACTCTTAGTTCACATAGTACATAAATTAACAGCATCATGGCAGGTGTGAATTGGAGAGTAAAACCTTCTATTACAAATTCAAAACAATGCTGTGTGAATAGATGCGTATTCATGTCGGGTATCACGGCACACGTCAGCACATTTGCAGCGTCTAATTGAAAGCAAACAGCCGCTGGTTATGCGACACAAAGGAACCGAGGGCAGCGTTTGAATTGTTAAACGCACCGCCTACTGACCTGTCGTACGCCCTCACTATCTATGCAAATTGGTGTCGATTTGTTTTTAGAATTCCCCAGGTTAGCTCTCTAATGGATTTATCCCAAAATTAGTTTGCACACCACTAGACAATTTGCTAATGTAAGTACTAAATTTAGTAATGAGTCAGTCAACGGCATACAACGTTTCGCACTCATAAGACTTACCTTACCTTTCGGTATACACGTAATTCAATTCCCAATTATAGAGTCCTCAGTCATAGATAAAGCCTGTGATCAGTTATAAGGGGTATTCTATTTAAGTGTGGAAGGTAATTAATTTAATAAATCAATTAAAATAAATTAATTTTATATTATTAATAGAAATTAATTGCCACATATATGACGGAGTATTTTTAAGTAGTATCGATTTTGCTGATTATTTTTGTTGTATTCGTAATTGTTATTACAAGGTTAGTGTGCATGAATTTTTTCGTAAAAACCACAGAAAAATTCGGAAATTTGGTTAGAAGTTGTAGGGAATTGTTTGAATGACTTTTGGATAAAGTTGGACTTTTGGATAAGTTTTGGATAAAGGGCTACAACTGTCGGGTCAAATAGTAGTAATATAGGTACATATATTTTTATTAATACTATGTACCGAAACCAAAAATACTAATAGCTCTACCTATAAGTCATTTCATATATTATATAAATAGACTGTTTTACGTACAGGTTTTCCAAATTTTTCATTCTCTCCTCTCTCCTGATATCTTTGGAATAGTAAAAAGAAAGTTACAAACCGTGGAAACAAAACAGCTGCAGAAATTAAAACAGAATCCCTAGTCCCTCTTCTTTATTAATTCCGTTTGTCTAGCTGCAGAGCTGAGAGCGTGCCTACAAAGGATTCCAACCGTCTGTTGTGAATTCGACAAAATTTATTCTAAGTTTTGTAGGTGAATCATTAGAAACGAAACAAGAAAATGCATATTCAGTACTTTTTGTTTTTGACTGAACCTCAATAAGCGAGCACATTATAGAATTCAAAAATTCACTTCACTACAAAATACAGGAAAAGCATTTCGCTATAAAATGGCCATTATGATACGGAGTAATGAAATTAAAAAAATTGATTCAATCACATTGAGTGCTAGATGACGTCACTCTGTAGTAAAAACTACTCGTTTTAATTTATTGGAAGGCTGTTAAGTACTGTTTAAGTACAAGCCTATTTATATGAGATGTATTTTTAGTATAGGTACATAATATAAGGGTGGCAGACAGGCTGACAGTCCGCATTATGCTAGATGGCTACCAGTCACCTAAGTACAAAATAAAGCAACACCAAGGGGTATGCTAGCGCGATTTGGACATTCTAGAATGTACTCACTAAATAAGATATTATACAAAATAAGATATTTCTTTAATAGATATATAAAAAAAATTAAAGATTTTTTAATAAAGCGAAAATATTATATTATCACAATTACTTTTAGAGCATACATTTATCAACGCACAGCTGGAAATACTAAGTCTAGAGAATTGAGATTTGGAACTTTTTTTCGACATGTGTCTATATGTGTCTTGTGTCTTTTTTTCGACATGTCCCTGTGTCGACATACAAGGGGCCGGTCTACTTGTATGCATTTACATATTGAATCTTTTATCATGAGAACACTCAAATTTAGTAAAAAAATATATGCAAATTTTGTTACTGATTAATTAAAAAACTAATTAAAAAAAACTTACTTTCCAAACTAGTCCTAATTATAATTTATATTGCTTATATAAAATAAATGTTGCTCTGGCAACAAAGTAAAATCAAAATCAAACGTGAAATTTCGGTACCTTAATTAGTTTTCAAATGTACGACAAACTTTTCGCTCAACAACCATTTGAAATTGGTTCTATATTTGTAACCGGTAGCTACTCTGCGCGTACCTACAGTTTCAGAAATTCACTCCGGAATGAAATAGTTTCGGCAACTGAAATAGAACCAGTCGATGGGTAACAAGTATGGACGCATTAGTGGATTAGTTCCTTCGTGAGCAGACAATGAGTGCAGTCAGATGAGTTAGTTGCTCTAGAACTGATACACAATGTTACTTCAAGAAACCATTTTTTTATCTTTACAATACATAGTCAGTCCCTCTGTACACTTAGATCTCTGTACGCTGATAAACTACGCGACGATTTTAATGCGGTTTTCACTAATAGAAAGAGAATTAAGCGAGGAAGGTTTCTAGAGCGAGCACCATCTATATAGTATTAAATAAAAATAAATTAAAAAAAATGATTTGTGTTCGGCTTTAACTACCTAATGGAAAGAGCCTTACACGAGGAAGTTTCGTTTAGAAGTATTTATAAGTATATAAAATGCTAAAAGTAAAAAAAAATGCCACAGTGTAAATATTTTTTGTACTAATAAAATTAGATTTTAGAAAACTATATATTGAGATAACGTCCACGCAAACAAAGTCGCGGGCCTCGATTAGTAATAAATAAATTCATTTTCAATAAAAACAGGGGCTTACATGATATGGTAATCAATTAAATAAATGTAAATATTTATGGAGAACAAATTGAATTGAAGCCTGAAACCAGACCAGCAAATTATTTATATTGGTGGAGTACCTACTGCACCAATATAAATAATATTTGGAATCGACTTTCCATTAGCCGAATGTACCCTAAAAACATTCTTTAAATCCGTATCCGTAGTAATATTATAAATGCGAAAGTTTGTATGGATGTATAGATGTATGTATGTTTGTAACTCTTTCACGCAAAAACTACTGAACCGATCACCATGAAATTTTGCATACACGTTGTCTGGGACAACAGAAAGGACATAGGGTACCTTTAATGCAGAAAAAAATTACTGTTCCCAAGAGATTATCTAAAATTAAGGAAACTAACTCCTGGCCAAGTATATTAGCAATAACGATGTCAGGCGATATATTATTTTTTTCAACGCGGACGAAGTCGCGGGCACCAGCTAGTCTTATAATATTAAATGAGGAATTCTTGTATGCCACAACGATCTCGCAAACGGCTCTAACGATTTTGATGAAAATCTAGGGTTAGGAGTTTTTTAGGTCTAGAAATAGATCTGTCAGGCTCTTATCTTCGAGAAAATTCGTTTTAAGTAGTTTTTTTTAATAGAACGGTTACAAAAATAATATGCTTGCTCGTTTTATAATATTTTGAATTATTAATTACTAATTCTCACTTCTCATGTCAACTTCTCTGGCTTTTATTCTTCGGAACAGCTCTACTGTCCCTGTATACTGTCGGTCCACTCACCGACTTCTTCAAGCACGACTTTTTTTCTCGTCCAACTTTTCCAGCTACAAATCTTAACTCAAAACTAATTATTAAGTTGTTACAATTGATTTCGTTGATTCGGAAACATTTCCAGTAACATAATGTATCTGTGTTAACTTGTTACTTACAGAAAGGCCATAGAACGTGTAACAATTTGCATTTTAGATTTTATATAGTTTTAAAGCAAGCGCACCGTATGGTGCGAACTCTCTTTGAACTGATACCATCAAAGCTATCGAGCTAACACAATAAAATTCATTTAAACTACTCCTCTCTTTGAGTTAGTTATATTATCATATATATTTCAATTTGAGTGTTTAAATTATTTTGTTGATTTTTTGACACGGATTTTTCTTTTGACATCATCTTCTGAAGACGTCTAAAAGACGAGCTTCAGTAGGGTTCGAGCTTCATCGCACGTTATTAAATTTATGAGTAACCCACTCCCGGCTTTGCTAATGCAATTTTTTCTGAAAATAATATGCATAAATCTTCTTCGTTTATCGCTCTTTATATTAGTGAAAACTGTATTAAAATCCGTTGTGTGGTTTAGAAGAAGTTAGTGGAGATACAGACAGAGGCGAAAAACGATTTTATTTTTTTAATAAAAAAAATTAAAATTAAAATCATTTATTTCAGGCATCTAAAAATGCATTATGCATCAAAAGTGGATGCAAGTGAGATGACGACATTTATAGCTAACTATATATGTAGGGTTGGAATGGAAGGATGGGCGGTACTTAGTCAATCACATAATAAGGACAAATGACTATGACGGTTACGACTTAGTTTTACGAGGAACATTCTCTTCAATGAACCAACACCCAAGTGGTTATAACGGATTTAAATTGATGTAACTAGTTGCAAGTTGCCGACGTATTTCGCCAAATTTCTGATCGCTCCGGGATCGTTCAAATTAATTAAACTGCTTCAAAGTTATTATCGGCATGCCATGTCGGTAGCTCGCGTAGCCAAATCATCACCAAGTCGTGAATCAATGTTTTAACAAGAAATCGACACTTTTGTGGCGTTTAAGTACAATTTCACGGTAAAGGGACAAATTCAAAAAATCAAAGATCATAAAAATCTGTTTAGCCGTTCTCGAGTTATAAATGGTGTAACTAATACGACTTTCTTTTATACTTCTCTATACATATAAAAATTACGTGTCACGTTGTTTGAGGCCACTGAAAGGATTTTGATAAAATTTCGTAACTATTATTACACACACACACACACACACACACACACACACACACACACACGTTTGGTCTAGTGGCTAGTAACCATAGCTGTTAACCAAGCGGTCGCGGGTTCGAATCCGGCTAGGGGCAAATGTTTATGTGTTAACATTTTTTTTCCTTTGTACCTCAGTCATGGATGTTTTGTATTTATAATATGTATGTATTTACAAAAAAAAAGTATTGTATCTAAAATATATCAACTGTTTAGTATCCATAATACAAGCATTAAGTTGCTTACTTTGGAACTAGGTGGTGCTGTGTGGAATGTGTGAATATATTTATTTATTTATTTATTATTAAAAGATAGGATAGTTTTTATTTTAAACCCAGGTGAAGCTGGGAGCGTATAGCTAGTATGTATATAAATATAACATTCAATCAAGTCTTTAATTTGCATTGCTGATGTCTTGACGACTAAATCATTTAGATTTTTTTATTAAGGTGTAAACACACGCCAATCTTAAAAATTTGCAGTTTTAAAAAAATATGTTACAAGAAACTGTCAATGCAATTGGTTTGAAAAAAATATATGTTATACTTAAACATGTGAAGAACAAAATGTATTGTTTAGAATTTCCATCGAAGTAGTAGAAACCCCACAATAAAATTTAGAACATAAGAAGAATTTGACTTATATTGAAATTTGTTTCGAAAATGGTTTATTGCGCGAAAATGATTCCTGCACCGAATAATAAGTCAATGTCATTTAAAAAAAATGTATTGATTTTTTTATTTTTTTTTAATGTTGTTTTAATGAAAAGTACAAAAAACCACATTTGTCGGGCCTGTTGAATTGTTTGCGCCGCCTCGGAAATCTAAATATATGGAGCTACAGTGTCTCAGTGACTGCGCTGAGGTGTGGATTACGTTTGTGTTTTTCGTGCGGAATTAGTTTGATATATATAAACATTCTAAAGGTCATATCGGTGAAGGTCAAATGGTCAATGTCATTGGCCTTTGTGAATCCCTTAATGATAATAGATTTGTTCTTGGCCAGCATCTAGCCGTGCAAGACGAGGCAAACAAAGGAGTGAGTTAAACCAGTAAATGCCTATTCATTATCAATATACCAGTCATAAATATTTTAAAAAACAATGTTAACTCCAGTTTATATTTTTAGTTAACTGATTTTAGTTAGTGAAGTTGGCTAAATTCACAAATGAAATGAATAATAGATTGATTAATTCGCTTAATAGAGTAGCAATCGGAAAATTAACCATTTGTCCGGCCACCGTCCGTTGCGGATAATGAAGATTTATCCGCGATTAAGGGTTGGGATGGAGCGGTAACAACTTCGTTCAAACTTAATTAATGTATTGCTACTAGTAGGGATCGCATGCCTCGAAGCTATACGAATAAGAACACAACAACAAAATATTTCTATATTATAAGACATTATGTTGAAAAGGTCTATTTACAGATATATTTTATTATTTATCTTTTTTATATAATTATGCTTGATGAAATCCATACGTAGGGCCCACTATTGGACAGGGAATATACAAAGATGCCTTCAAATATTCCCATTCTTTTCATACATCTATACTAATATTATAAAGCTGAAGAGTTAATTTGTTTGTTTGTTTGTTTGAACGCGCTAATCTCAGGAACTACTGGTTCGAATTGAAAAATTCTTTTTGTGTTGGATAGATCATTTATCGAGGAAGGCTTTAGGCTTTATACGAGTAACATCACGTTGCGACTAATAGGAGCGAAGAAACAGTAGAAAATGTGGAAAAAAACGGGAAAAGCTAGTAAAATTATATACAGACTACGAATCTTTTCAACTGAATGACGTTTTATATTAAATTGTCTTTCATTCATCTTTGAGGGCTTCCGTTGCGTGCGCTGCGAAAACCGTTCGAGATACCCAAATGATTCCCAAAATAACTATTCCACGCGGACGAAGTTGCGAGCACCAGCTAGTATTTTATACACGTATTTTGTATTCGCAATTTAAAAAAAATGTTATACTTTCCCATGTGAAATAAACAATTAACGCTTCATAACTTAACAACGAATGAATGAATTGAACGAATTCGCAGTATTCGCAGTATGAAGCCCATGAGGGCCATTCAGCAAGTGACATGATACCAATTTTGTATGCTGATTAAACACTGTCCATCCCGTGCACTATATATACTAACCCTTCATTCATTTATTGTTGTTACTAAGGAAGTAAAGACTGATAGACACAACAGAATTCAGAAGTACTTATTTGATATTTCTTGTCCTATAATATTATAATTTAATTTGTATCTTTTAAACTTTTGATTGCGCTATATAAATAGATCTATACTATATTATATAGCAGTTTTGCCTGTCCTTTAAAATAAAAAAAAGGGATTCTCTCTCACATCTCGGTTATGCTCGGTTTCCTTCGGAAGATCGAACTAGGTCTCGCAGAGTGATGTGATGTTAATTGAACTATAACATAACGTTTCTCAAAAATTGGGCTTTCAAATGTTTTTTTTTTAAATTAGCATGTTCAAACAAAAAACAACTCTTCGTGTTTAATATGTTAGTATAGCTGTGTTTTCTTAAATAATAAATAAATAAATTGTTAAAATATGTTAAACAAATTATTTTATTTTTCATTTTACAACTACAGTACCTATGGACTTATTCAAGCGTGCTGTTAACAAATCTAGCAGCGGCCCTGCATCCTTCCAAAGGTTTCCTTTATACTAAAGCGACTGTAGCCACTTACCATCATCAATCAATAAAGAAAATACTACTTCAAGTATCCTTTCTATGTTAACTTGTAGAAATTCAGACTATTTCTGCTTACAACGCTTTGAAATGGTCTGTGGCCGTGTCGCCAAGACATTACACGACAGAAACATCTCACCGCGTGGAGGAGTTGGTAATTGGCTGCTCAGCCAACCTGGTTACACCACACTAGTCTCCGCCCCTTTCGTGTCGTGCCTTCGAACGCACCCGCGGGCTATGTATGCCCAATGCTAAATGAAGGCAACATTTACTCTTATTAGCTGAGCAAGATGTATCATTTTACATTAGGTACTTGACATTCTCATAAATAAATCAATCAGTCAGAACTGAGTACCAATTTTTGTCTTTATTATTATTATTATTGATTATTAAGAATTCATTATCTCAGCCGTAGAACGTCTACTGCTGTGTTTGCCATCGATAGAACTGAAATAGTCAATGTTTTTAAATAACTTCAATTTCACAAAGTAGCAATACTTATCTACCACTTAGGAAAGATAATTATTTATTTTTATAGTCTATGTGTAGGAAAAAATAGAGAGAGGATATTAAGTTAGAAAAAATATTATTGTTCCTTACTAAATTGAATCTGAAATCATTTATTAAAGTTATACGTATAAATCAATTAACAATGTAATTAATCAAAAGGAGGCTTCGAACAATGAAAGTGCGGGCAAGTTGTTGTATCCCTACTATCCCGGGCGGTCCATCAAACTCGGACCTTGGGGGGACACTGGCTTGTCATAACTCCCACTAGTTTGATTAATTTATTTCGATACAAGACCCTGCTGCGCAAACTTTGTTCTACACAACAGAAGCTTAGCGATCCAATTTTATTTTTTAAGACACCACCTATCTGAAAGGTTCATTATTCCACATGGTCATAGGGTAGGTATATATTATGTATACGAATCCCCACGATTGTATCCGGGTCGGGATACTAGCATGACTGACTAACTAGCCTGACAGTTAGTCAGGCTAGTTAGTCAGTCAGTCAGTTGACTCGACGACCGGGACGCGTCGAGTCAGGCTAATTATGCATATCATATACTAGCAACTACTACTATTACTACTAACTATTTATATACTAATAAGTCACAGCTATTTAAACGATCTGATACTTAAGGCATCGTAGCGTGCCCAAAATCCTGGCGGCATTTCCTCGCTGAATGGCGATGCTAAGAACCAAAGTATCAAAATCCAAAATAGAAACTGGCATTTGTTTAATAAATACGCTTATATATAACTATAGAACTGTAAAATACTATCAAAATCTGTTGAGCTTATAGAGCTTATACAAAATCATTATAGACGAAAATAGAAATACATTAGCTTCCAGTGGAACACAAGGTTAACACTTGCTGAGTCTGTCTTATTGTTTCGTAAAGTTGATTTATCATTCTGAGTTGTGGACAGTACCGGGCGGTAATCGAAATTATTTGGCTTCCGTTTGTCCCTTGCCTTGCTAGTTAACTCAAATAAACCGATTGCAGTCAACTATAGCATTTAGATTATGGAACATTACTCTAGCTATTGCGTGCGGCTTGTCTCCTGTCATAGGTTAAACAACTATTTGTTTAAAGCAAAATATATTTTAAAAGAATATACTTAGTAAATAACTTACATTTCCACGTAACCAAAGTTTTACAATGTAAAAAAGAATGTTTAATCAATCTAAATTTCAAATTAAGAAAAAAAGGTAAGTCAGCTGAATTCAAAACATATTTTAAAAAACTCTTTACCGATGTAAACGAAACATTCAATCTATACTTACATATTTATTGGACATTATTCTATACATATTAATTGTATAAAATAAAATCGCTTTCGCTTCTGTCTTTTTTTCCGCTAACTTCTAAACCACCAAACGGATATTAATACGGTTTCACTAATATAAATACCCAAAAAAGGAGGAAGGTCTATGTATACAATTTTCATCCGTCGAAGCCAGCAACGGTTCATTACTATATAATATAAAAGCTATCTTCTTTCACTTCGAATTTTTTCACAGTAGTCCATCAACTTGGCCGCAATATTGAAAGCAGGCATTTTGCATTTAAATAATACTCATTAATTTTATTTTCACAAAACCCTACGTCGAAATTGAACAAACGCGCTTGATTTTTAATAGGCAGGTAATATAGGTCAACCGTGGAGAGCCACTTAGAGCGGGGCCAGCTTAATGAATACTCTCACTCAACCCATATTTGGAGTAGTCTTTGTCCCCTCTCAAAATCTGTAATACGGGACACTTTTTAAGTTGGATCCCTTCGCTGAGGGGATAATGGCCGGAAGCTACAGTATATGATAATTCATAAACAATGCTCTTTGCTTTGCAGTTCTTTTTTTAACGTTTAGATCCTCTGACAGGCTGACGGTCCTTGATGATTCTAAGACTATTGTTTTTCTAAGACGTGGCTCTTAAATAAATTTCTAAATTTCTAAAAATTGTCAATTTAATTTCATTATCATGTATAAAGCCTATAAACACGATATATCTGAAAACAAATTAACTTACTACATGACCAACCCTTACAGATTTATTATTAGTATACCTAGTATTGAAGTATTGATAAGATAGAAACTCTATAAATCTTGTTCTAGTAGACTATAATATAATATATCCTATTATGAAGTCCGCACAGAGGAGAGGCAATTTTAACTATAATATAATTCATAACTTTCGGAATATATTTCATAACTTTCATATCAAAATATAACAAAAGGTTGAACCATATTTTTATTGTAATTAACGCTTGCACGTCGACCACACCCTGAATCTTATTTCTAGTCCATCACAATGAGTACGAAACTTCTCGGTGTCTCGACTCCTTGTCCAAACTTTATGATTAATGAATGACTTCGGATCTTCAAGACCTTTACTATGATTTGTACACATCTGCCTTAAACTGGTTTACGACAGAGTCATATCAAATTTAATATCATAAAATGTAGAACAATAGTATTAAGTGCGCAATTTCTTGAAATATTTCAAGCAAAACTTCTTAGAACTATTTACGTGACAATAATTAACATGTTCTTAGCATTAAAATAGCGCAATCTTTGTAAGTGTTTGCGCGCTGGGAATTCGCGAAATAAATTATTCGAAGTTTAGTGGAAATCTTATTTCAATTTGCAGAATGAATCCTTTTATTTAGTTATTTAAAAATAAATATGCCTTTAAATCTGCAACTTTTAAATTTAGGTCCCTCAGTTCTCACAGGGTGTCAGTTTTATATCTGATCAGATTGATAGGTTACCCTTTAAGTAAAAAAACAATTGTTGAAACTTAATAATTAAATAACAGGTCTTATATAATCCGATGCGTTGTAAGGACAAAAAGATAAAAAAGCTTTACAGCTTTTACAAAAGACATTCTTTTAAGGCTTACCAATTTTTTACGAAGACTTTTATTGTGATAAATATTACTTGACATGAAAAATAAACCGTAATTTCTTGCTTAAAGTTTTATTAAATGTTAATAAAAACTTATAATGAAATCTAAGTACTCATTACAACCTAACCTAATTGTTTGGTAACAGTTTGACAAACAACTAATTTTTTTAATAAAATAAATTGTTAAATTATTAAGGGTCCCTTTCGCCAATCGAGGGTCGGGAATGTAAGAGAATTATATATAAAACGATGCTCCACAACCTTGAAAAAAATCACACAGCTAGCCAATGAATGTTACTTGATGCTGAAACATTTGAATTTTAGATAATGCTTATAGATAAGTGTAAAAAAAAATCAGAAAATCACTAAAATCGTGTAAATCGCACTCCCGTGTTGTTACAATTGAGCCGTAAGTATCAAAATTTATTAAATGAATTTTATCAAATAATAAAGTTAAAACTATAAAAAAGTTGCTGGAATATTTATTTCTTAATTAATATATCCTTATTCTATGTAAAAAAAATCACAAAGTTGCCCAATTTTTTCGCTCAAAATCTTCATACAAATTACTATGAAGGCTATTATATTGAAATTACGCTCGTAGTCGGTTCAGTCGGCCACGCGCCTCCGAAGTGAGAGCACGTCGCTTTGCGCCGCATTGACAGTTCGCGATCGAACCGTGTACTTACACAAAAAATGACAAATATGTCGTTTTTGATGTTGAAATTATAGCCCAAGAGCCCACGACCTTCGTTATTTATTACAATCTTTTGAGATAATATATAAAAAATAATAAGTGGGTTGTTCCAAACAGTTCTACTATAGTTCTATGATAGAATTGTTTGGACAAAAAAAATCCAACTAGTTCCCCAGCACAGTATGACAGATTGGACTCTGGAACACGTCCAAACTATTCTATTTTTATAATAGAACAAAAAAAAAACATGCAATGATGTCTACTGGTGAGTATGAGTAGCGGAGCGGAGCGGCGGCAAGTCTACGCGGGGCACCGAAAAAGCGAAAATTTTGAGAGAGATAATTTGACACGCCGTAACTTGGAAACGGTGCGACGCAGCCGGGTGATGTTTGGGCTCATCGGAGACGTCTCTCCGAGATAGATAATTTGACGACCCCCTCGGACCCCTCCGACCGTAACTTGGAAACGGTGCGACTCAGCCGGGTGATGTTTGGGCTCATCGGAGACGTCTCTCCGAGATAGATAATTTGACGACCCCCTCGGACCACTCCGACCGTAACTTGGAAACGGTGCGACTCAGCCGGGTGATGTTTGGGCTCATCGGAGACGTCTCTCCGAGATAGATAATTTGACGACCCCCTCGGACCCCTCCGACCGTAACTTGGAAACGGTGCGACGCAGCCGGGTGATGTTTGGGCTCATCGGAGACATCTCTCCGAGATAGATAATTTGATGACCCCCTCGGACCCCTCCGACCGTAACTTGGAAACGGTGCGACGCAGCCGGGTGATGTTTGGGCTCATCGGAGACGTCTCTCCGAGATAGATAATTTGACGACCCCCTCGGACCCCTCCGACCGTAACTTGGAAACGGTGCGACGCAGCCGGGTGATGTTTGGGCTCATCGGAGACGTCTCTCCGAGATAGATAATTTGACGACCCCCTCGGACCCCTCCGACCGTAACTTGGAAACGGTGCGACGCAGCCGGGTGATGTTTGGGCTCATCGGAGACATCTCTCCGAGATAGATAATTTGATGACCCCCTCGGACCCCTCCGACCGTAACTTGGAAACGGTGCGACGCAGCCGGGTGATGTTTGGGCTCATCGGAGACGTCTCTCCGAGATAGATAATTTGACGACCCCCTCGGACCCCTCCGACCGTAACTTGGAAACGGTGCGACGCAGCCGGGTGATGTTTGGGCTCATCGGAGACGTCTCTCCGAGATAGATAATTTGACGACCCCCTCGGACCCCTCCGACCGTAACTTGGAAACGGTGCGACGCAGCCGGGTGATGTTTGGGCTCATCGGAGACATCTCTCCGAGATAGATAATTTGATGACCCCCTCGGACCCCTCCGACCGTAACTTGGAAACGGTGCGACGCAGCCGGGTGATGTTTGGGCTCATCGGAGACGTCTCTCCGAGATAGATAATTTGACGACCCCCTCGGACCCCTCCGACCGTAACTTGGAAACGGTGCGACGCAGCCGGGTGATGTTTGGGCTCATCGGAGACGTCTCTCCGAGATAGATAATTTGATGACCCCCTCGGACCCCTCCGACCGTAACTTGGAAACGGTGCGACGCAGCCGGGTGATGTTTGGGCTCATCGGAGACGTCTCTCCGAGATAGATAATTTGACGACCCCCTCGGACCCCTCCGACCGTAACTTGGAAACGGTGCGACGCAGCCGGGTGATGTTTGGGCTCATCGGAGACATCTCTCCGAGATAGATAATTTGATGACCCCCTCGGACCCCTCCGACCGTAACTTGGAAACGGTGCGACGCAGCCGGGTGATGTTTGGGCTCATCGGAGACGTCTCTCCGAGATAGATAATTTGACGACCCCCTCGGACCCCTCCGACCGTAACTTGGAAACGGTGCGACGCAGCCGGGTGATGTTTGGGCTCATCGGAGACGTCTCTCCGAGATAGATAATTTGATGACCCCCTCGGACCCCTCCGACCGTAACTTGGAAACGGTGCGACGCAGCCGGGTGATGTTTGGGCTCATCGGAGACGTCTCTCCGAGATAGATAATTTGACGACCCCCTCGGACCCCTCCGACCGTAACTTGGAAACGGTGCGACGCAGCCGGGTGATGTTTGGGCTCATCGGAGACGTCTCTCCGAGATAGATAACTTGACGACCGGCTCGGACCCCTCCGACCGTAACATGGAAACGGTGCGACGCAGCCGGGTGATGTTTGGGCTCATCGGAGACGTCTCTCCGAGATAGATAATTTGACGACCCCCTCGGATCCCTCCAACCGTAACTTGGAAACGGTGCGACGCAGCCGGGTGATGTTTGGGCTCATCGGAGACGTCTCTCCGAGATAGATAATTTGATGACCCTCTCGGACCCCTCCGACCGTAACTTGAAAACGGTGCGACGCAGTCGGGTCGTGTTTGGGCTCATCAGAGACGTCTCGGGGAGATGAATTTTTTAGTAGACCATATTTCAAAATTTGACAATTCCGGTCTACATTTGACAATTGACAATTCGGGGGGGGGGGGTCCGAGGGGGTCGTCAAATTATCTATATCGGAGAGACGTCTCCGATGAGCCCAAACATCACCCGGCTGCGTCGCACCGTTTCCAAGTTACGGTCGGAGTGGTCCGAGGGGGTCGTCAAATTATCTATCTCGGAGAGACGTCTCCGATGAGCCCAAACTTCACCCGGCTGCGTCGCACCGATTCCAAGTTACGGTCGGAGGGGTCCGAGGGGGTCGTCAAATTATCTATCTCGGAGAGACGTCTCCGATGAGCCCAAACATCACCCGGCTGCGTCGCACCGTTTCCTAGTTACGGTCGGAGGGGTCCGAGGGGGTCGTCAAATTATCTATCTCGGAGAGACGTCTCCGATGAGCCCAAACATCACCCGGCTGCGTCGCACCGTTTCCAAGTTACGGTCGGAGGGGTCCGAGCGGAGCATCAGTTACGGACAGGGGGTTTAGGGAGAGGGGGTGTACTGAATGCAACTGATGAATAAAAGGTTCGTAAGGAACAGGCAAGGAATAAGTTCTAATGTAAGGAATCCCAGGTTTTCTAGCAGGCAGATTTTTTGTACAAACTTTTTCAGTACAATATATTATTTTTGTAATTGGGAATAACAATTTCGTTTTGTATTGTGCAACTAAAATAATAAAATTATTATAAGTACAATTATTTATACGCTAATAATACATTTGACAACAATTTTTATATTTGGTAACAAAATAGCAACTGTAATAAGTCTCCGGCAATGGATGACGTGATTTCTAAAGTTATCCCGAAGAAAATATAAAAAAATTGAGCTTCAATACTATACACATTTACTATGCATAGAGAAACTTTCAGCGTTTATAAAATAACGAAGGTCTGGCCGTCGTGGGCTCTTGCTCTATGCTTACGTACATGTGTGCGTGTGCAATGCGCGAGCCTCGATCGTTGTGAGAGTAGCGCTAAAAACCTAAACATCGCGCGGCGCGTCTCCGTAACGGCCCCTTAAGAACATAATCTATGTATTGATTATAAATATGAAAATTTGTGAAGATGTATGAAAATTTATTTAATAAAAAAAAATACATGTTTCTAAGTTGCCCTATGTACAATGTTGATTTACAAAAATGTTCAAAGTTTCAAACATATCTAGTACGCGTTGAATCACGTTTGTTTTAGTACCAACCGTTTGAGAGGCCTGAAATCGATAGATTACCTATATTTTATATTCGTGCGGTGGGCAGCGCAGAGCGCGGCTTAATGTAATAACTGAAATATAACCCGCAAAACGGCTTAATGTAATAACTGAAATATAACCCGCAAAACATGGCAAAAGCACACACAACTAGTTCACAATATTCAGAAGTTTTAGGTTGACCACAACAAACGGAGTGGGGTGGAGAGTTTCCGCAAATATCAACAGAGTTTACCTCACTAACTCCACACACAACATAAGTAGGTATCATTGTGAACATAACAAAACAAATATTTTCAAAATAATTAAATGGAAAATAGTATATTTCCATATAATAACTCTTATTTCTTTCTTTACTAACTGATGCCGTGTCTATTTTTCTTAGGTGTAAAATTTATTCTTATCTATACAATGACGACACGTTTGGTCTAGTGGCTAGTAACCCTAGCTGTTAACCAAGCGGTCGCGGGTTCGAATCCCGCTAGGTGCAAATGTTTATGAGTTAACGTTTATCTTTGTACCTGAGTCGTGGATGTTTTGTATTTATATTATGTATGTATTTACAAAAAAAAAGTATTGTATGTAGTATATCAACTGTCTGGTATCCATAATACAAGCATTAAGTTGCTTACTTTGGAACTAGTTGGTGCTGTGTGGAATGTGTGAATATATATTTATATTTATATTTATTAAAACATTATGTGTACTAGTAAATAAAATTAAAGTGTATGTGTTAAAAGTCAAATTAACTGCTAATAAATGTATAAAAGCCTACGTCTGTCCGTTTGTCCGTTTGTATGTTTGTTACGGATAATCTCCGAAACGGCTTGATCAATTTTGACACGACTTTCAATAGCAGATAATGAATGTCATAAGAAGTGATTTAGGCTACTTTTATTTTAGAAAAACAGTACTAGCAGTGTCCAGTAACTAGAAAGCCCAACGCGCTTGCTGCAGCAAAGCGTGGCCGGATTCAGCTAGTTTACAATAGGTTTAGAAATATAATAAAAACTAACCTATATAGAGTATTTTTTTTTAACTTTGACGACGTTTGGTCTAGCTGTTGGTAAGCCTAGCTGTCGCGGGTTCGTATCCCGCTAGGGGCAAATGTTTATGTTTTAACATTTACCTTTGTACCTGAGTCATGGCTGTTTGTATTTATAATATGTATGTATGTACAAAAAAAGTAATCTATGGAGTATATCAACTGTCTGGTATCTTAATACAAGCATTAGTTGCTTAGTGTGGAACTAGATGCTGCTCTGTGGAATGTGTGAAGATATAAAAATCTATATAAAAAGAACTTTGAGATGTATAGCAGTTGTGTGATCTCGTCAGTGTGCACCTCGCCTTAAAGAAACATCCGCTGAAGTGCACGCTTCGTCTGTGAAGTTCGCTCTTTCTTATTGAGTTAAATTATTTGAAAGTTGTCGGGGAAAGGTGAAATGAATTCAACATTACTCAATTGTACAATTAGTTCATACCTAACTAGATGCATCTTGTTTCGGAGTTTGACTTATTTAAAATTTTCTTCAAATCTTTTCAAAATCCGAATGAATAGGCATTTTCTGGGTGAGCTCGCTCAATCATAGGCCTCATCCTTACTACATAGCTGGTAAAGAAGATAGCAAATTATACAACATTGCTTAATCTTTCAAAAGAAGCAAAACTGAAAACTGATTTTTGAAAATACACCTCAAACAGGCTATGTACTTATTTAGATTTCTTTTATATATTTGGTGCCCTGAACGATAGTAACTATTATTTATTCTGTGCCTTGAGGTCAATCAATTAAAAATTAGTCAATTAGCCTAAATAAAAAAGAAACCAAAAATTCTCACTGAACTCCAATTTTTATGCTTCTTTCGTTTTTAAGATTTTTTTAACAATTTTGCTATACGGTCATATTCCTATAGATTACTGTAGGTTTAAGTGTTTAAAATATATAGGTACAGTTAAAAAATTCGTAACTAATATTGCAGTCATTATTTTCACTCAAAGAAATCCAGGTATTATTAACATTCTATGTTGTGGATAGTTTTTGAACGTCTTCTTGTACCAGTTGTGTGCCAGTGATGCTGTTTCAATCTGAAATTGCAAATTGTTATTTAAATTTTTGTTTAAATTTTCAAATGTGCTTTTTTATTCCACCATGGTCTTTTATATGGAAAGTCCTGGTTATTAGTGCTAGACGTGATGCCTAATTAATAACCATTAATATATATTAATAATAATCACATTCTGTCAATAATTGATTATATAGATTATATTATTATTTTTAATTTAATTTAAATATTTAAATTGCAGGGATTTTGTCTAGTATTCCTCCCATTAGGCTGTCAGAGAGACTTATAAAAACTTTATATTGCTAAACTACTAATAAAAAGAAAAATTTTTACCTGATTCCCTACAACCCACAGGTAAATACAGAAGAACGTCCTTGTAGGTATGAAAACAGTGTACATAAGCACTTCACAAAATCTGTGAGGACTAGATACAACTTCAAAGAGCCTTCCGTGTGGCACACCGTGCTCTTCTGTTACCACTTTACCAGATTTCCTATCTTTTCGCACATTAGCAAGAATTATGTTCGATTGGAGCTGTTCCTTCCATGCCCAAAGAAACAATAAAATGCACGGCAAATATTTTATAAAATCCGATTTGTTTAGTGTTAAACTCTCTCTGTTTTGACTACCTGCAAATTCATTTTACAATTGTTTTATTAAATTATAACATGTAAGCGTTTTACTTTGCTGTTTATACCTGTTAACTATCCTGCGCGATAATGTTACGTGACGTTTAGATGTTAGTTTTAATGTTATTATGTATATGCAATAGGCAAGAAAATAGCATTGTCTTAAACGGCTTTACATTCTGCATAGAAATTCAGAAAGAAGGTATCAAATTTTCGATATAATTAAATCCTAAAACAACCTCTAACAAGGAATTTCAAACAAATTTTGTTAATATTTTCTGTATGAAAAAAATTTGTAAATACAAAAAAAACTTAAATATCGATAATGAATATAAAAATTTTTCAATGTGCACTTATAAATTTAAAAAAATTAAATTATTTATTTTCAGGCAACTGGACCCATATTTATGGGCCCCATGAAAGGGGTTCATCCAGAACGCGGACGAAGTCGCGGGCACCAGCTAGTAAGTTATAATACAAGATTCATCTTGTATACAAGATAAAAAGAACAAAAAATATGTGGTGTGTGAATAGCGTTATAAAATTAAAAATAAATACCTACCACAAAATAAAGGTGCCTCTCCAATAATCGCCGCCACACACCCTAAGTAATGAACAATGGTTACCGGATATTGGAGGATATTAATTTTACTGCTATTAGCAAACACTTGAATGTAATGGGAGTCGTAGCACCTTCTTATGCATTGTAATGTCAATAATGACATTGCTATAAAGGCTGGGGTAGCTGACACTGAAAATAAATAACTTAAATAAACAAATTATATGTTCGTATATAACAAATAACCCAAAACATAATGTGTACAAAATAACACAAATCTTCGAACGAATTGAAATGGATGAAATTTTTTTTCAGTAAATTAAATAAATTAAATCCATCAGTGAAAATAGTATCAAAATGCCTTAACTGCTTTTTTTAGATGTTATAACTTTTTCTCGATTTTTGTTGAAGTTTGTGGGTTTATTTTTATTTTTATACGATCATTCCTTTCGGGAAAAACAGATAAAACCCCATAATCCTATGCACATTCGCATTGCATGCGGCACTTGTTCATAGGGTATGTTTTGAGGATACTTAAAAAAAATCTTCATAAGAACCTTCCTCAGGTTTCAACGAATATTTAAAAAAAAACCCGTATCGAGTTACATATTCATTATGTACATGTACATGAATATTAAATCTATATAAATAAAAATGAATTGCTAAATGTGTTGTTAAGCGCAAAACTCAAGAACGGCTGAACCAACATGGATATATTTTTTTTGCAATAAATATTCGTCAAAGCCCAAGGAAGGTTCTTATGAAGAGAAAAAATTCGAAAAATTGCTTGAAAACTAATGCATCCTTGCGATGAATAGTGAAGATAAAAAGTACTAACCTGTGGGTTCATCACATTGAATGGAAGACTTCAGAGCTGAATAAATGTAAGTGTTGGTTTCAAACTGAAAACAATACACGAGCACCATGTGAGTCCAAACTACACACGCGATAAATACTGCGAACTTGTAAAAATGTTTGTAATGATATTTCGGTATTTCTGCTAACTGCAAATAACCAGCACCGGAGCCTCGGTATCCGAAGCTTCCATATCTGAACAATTTAACAAAAAAAACTGGTATATGCGTCTCATAGTTATCAATTAAAATATAAGCAAGATTTATTACAATAGCTAGGAATAGAAAGACTGTGTCCACTATGTTGAACATTCTAAATTTGTTTATAGGTTGCTTGTGTAACGTGAGACGTTTTATAACGTAAGTGAAAAACTATTTATAAGTCTTGATTTATATAAGCATGATTTTTTTATTTATATATTCTTCATATACTACTAGGAAAGGGTATAATGGATATCGATGTTTTTTTTTGCACTAAGCGTTCTGTAGCAGGTTTGCGGATATTGCGGATGCATCCGCAAATGCGGAAATTCCGCATCGATTTAGACTTCCGCAACTGTGCCCGCATCCGCAATAATCTGTGCGAATCTTTTGCGGGTCTAGTCCTAAATATAAAGACAACGGCACGGTGGTCTTTTGTAGCGGGAGACTGCAATGTTAGATTGGTTGACCGTTTTTTAAATAGGAACGCATTGTATTTCCCGCAAATCAGCATTAGAAAAATGTTAGTCAACATTTAATTAAGTATATCTCGATAAATATTCCGACATAAATATCGATATAAATATCGATACATGTCGAATACAACACACTGCGATCAGATATGTAACTGGAAAAAATCAACAAAGTATATCTAAAGTATGTACTAAGTACATCTATCTACTAAGTTCTTTTTATAAAAAAATCCACAAATGTATTAATAACCATAAATAAATAGATTAATTATCAAAATAATACAGTGGCAATATTTCTTAGGTTTGTCGGCAAGGACATAACATTCAACCACAGTGCATCCTAGCCTTTTACTCTCTCAAACTACCTACTATATGTAACTACCGTGAGGTATGTCCTCTGAGATGGCCGGCGCGGCATAGCTCCATTTTCAGGTACGCCGAGGTTCTAACAGGGCATAGCCCTCGCCGTGCTAGATGCACTAGGTACCGAAGTCGTGTCTAGAAAGTCTAGAAAGACGTTGGGTCCTACACTGCCGGGTATCCAAGAAGATTTCCCAACTTAAAAAAAGGTACAGGAGGTATAGCTATTTCTAAAGTGGGTTTCATGGTACCTTGAAATCTTTTTATCGAGTTACTCCTATATATTTTATAGAGATATTTTATTGTAACATATTTATTTTCGATTTCAATTTGCATATGTATCAGATTGGAGATAGTTTTCATTGAACTAACCGTTGCGTTATGTAAGTATTCAAATTTATGCACTGAGCAACAATGCCCAGAGAGGCATGATGCTATCTTAGGGCTCTTGCACAAACAAACGCACATTCTCGATACCAAACACATATGTATTATGTAGATCAAGTGAGTTCTTGGAGAACTTCGTGCGTCATCGACAAGTCAGGATTTCATTATTAGAAGCGGACTTTCTTTTTATGCTTAAATACCTGCTGTTTTTAATTCAATACTATGTAAAATAATAAATTTAACCAAAGAAAGCTTAAAACTATATTATTCTGAATTATATTGAGTCGACCATTATTTTATTTTATTTTGATAAATTGTAATTATATTTTAATTTATGAAGATATTGAATTAAAAATTTAAAAATATTTTATTTTTTTTGCACTCAATAACTACAGTATAGAGTAAGTGAGTAAGTAGCTTAATTCGAGATGTAAAATAAGTTGAGCAAAATTCAATATTCCCAAAACAATATCGTAACACCTGCGTGGCTGATTTCCATTCTATCCCGCCTCCATAAGTCGATTTTCTGTATAAATTTTCAATTTATACACCTCAACACGGCTTGCTGTGTTAGTTCTGAGCACAGGTTCCGAGGATGCAATATTTGTAGAGAACAAACTCGATATCAATGCGGGGCCTTTAAATGTGCTTATTTGCCCAGACATTTCGTTACACAATGGACGAAATGGACTAATCTATACTAATGTTATAAAGCTGAAGAGTTTGTTTGTTTGTTTGAACGCGCTAATCTCAGGAACTAAGTACTGGTTAGAATTAAAAAAATATTTTTATGTTGTATAGATCATTTATCGAGGAAGGCTTTAGGCTATATAACATCACGTTGCGACTAATAGGAGCGAAGAAACAGTCGAAAATGTGGAAAAAAACGGGAAAAGCTAGTAAAATTATATACAGACTACGAATCTTTTCAACTGAATGACGTTTTATATTAAATTGTCTTATCGAAAACAAATAAACAAAAAAATTACTTTAAAACCTAGGTATTTCCTAGTGCAAAAAATAATCACAATTATTTTCCAATTTTTAAAATAATTTTATTTGATTTTACTCTTTTCTATGATTTATTTTATTTTATTTACACAAAAAATTATAATCACAGTTTAGGTGCAACATAAACCTTATTCTAGTTAAAATTAAGTTATTCAAGTTAACTTTGTTATTTAATTTTTGTCTTCTGCTATACAAGTTCTGTTTAGTGCAGAGGTCAGTATCAGTATTATAGTACGTCCACTGTTTTAAATAGGCCTTCCGCATAATTTCCCAGTAGGACCGGTGGGACTAATTAAATTTGCTTTTCCTTGAATATTTGTTTCTCCAGAAAAAATAAATAGCTATGTGTTTCTACCTTGTTCCAAATTAATTAAGTTAGGTACCTTGCTAGGAAAAAAGGGTTGACACAAAGACGGACAAGACTGTTGCAACTGAGCGTCAAGTGAATGGACAGTGATTTATTGCTCTCTGCGTCGTCTCTTACTAAAGACCTGATTCTCATTTTTTAGAAAAGTGATAAAGTTTCGTTTCAAATGTTAGCTTTTTATGGTAGGGGAGCCCACGATGCTAAATGTGGAGGAAGAAAAAAGGTTATATTATTATGATGTTTATTTTTCAATGGGGGGTCTACAGGCTTTCAAAAGACTGTAGACGCTGTATTAAGAGAAATACTTCAAATTATTGTTAGATTAAGCACCAGCACGACCAGGAATTCAAGCTGATGCGTCTGTATGAAAATCTGACGTGCTCGAGTATTTCAAAATGGCAATCCCCAAAAATTTTGATTGCATTTTCAAAATGCTGCCACGAGCTTGCGTTATATCCAAATCGTCTGTATGTTAAATCGATCGGTTGAAATTTGATCGGTTGCCGGCTTTCCTTAGCTTCATGAGATAAATAAACGAGGACAGTCAGTCCACAAAAGAATGAAATCTCACTTCTCTTTCACACCTATGAAAATCCCGCTATAATAGTGAGCGAGAAGTGAAATAGCTGAACGTTCAACATTAATAAAACTACGAAAACCTTTAAAAGTTTAATAAAAGTATAGTAATAATTTTATTTTTAAATACAAAACATATTTTTGAAATTCTTCCAAATAATGTAATAGTTTCGTCACGTCTGCTTTGTTATGTGCGTGGTTGACCATAAATTTAATATTCATAAAGACATGATGTAGTCTTTGAAACGAGCGTCTCAATGAGGAGGGGTTAAGAGGAGGAGGAGTGTTTTCTTCAGTTTTCTGTGATATTAGTATAGAATTGATGTGTAATTGAGGCATAATCCAGTAAGTACAAATTGTTGATTATTGGTAGAAAAAAATTGAAAAGTTCATTACATTCATGATCTTCGTCGAGGATATGTGGTATGCAGGCAATACAGAAACGCATCTAGTGGCCAGTTATTTCAATAGCCGCCAGCAAGTTCTGATTGATGTTCGTTTCAATAAAGAGTGCGGGTCAATATGGATATAAAGTTTTCGTAAACCGTGTATACACCTTCAGTGCAAACATAATTAACTTTTGCACGCCACTTCGCCCACTTTATAATATATAATCTATATTACTCGCTGATAATGTAGCTTTCTATAGGTGAGAGAATTTTCAAAATGAGTCCAGTAGTTTTTGAGTTTATTCATTACAAACATAATCTTGTTTATTTAAAATATTAGTATAGAGTATAGATAGTGTAGTTATATATTACAAGTTATTTTAAAATTTTATTTGTGTCGGATTATATAATATACAATCAAAAATGTACCCGTGCGAAGCAGCGACCTTAGAGATATACTATTTCGTTGGTGCGAAGCCGTGAGCAAATATTTTAAAAGTATATTTTAAAAATTCACATATTATTTGTTTCTTAAGTACTATTTCAAGTTTTGTTAAAATATAGTATAACATTATAAATATTTACAAACAGAGAAGGTATGTACCACTAAATCCAGAGCAAAGATTTATCTAAAGAGCTTTCGTCTTCGTTTCAGATGACACAAACGATTGAAGCCACGCTCGTTCCGAATCGAGGATCGAATGTGTCTAGATTGCCTCAACGATGTCTGGAATGCGACAAGGCTTTTTCATTTTAAAATTAGAAATGTTGTTTTTAAAAAATTGCCGACTTTTATATAACTAAAATAAAAGATGGACATAATTTTCAGACATTAACAGTTTGCAAGTATATGAAAATTGTACCTATAAAAAATTGTCCGAGTAGTTCTCAGAAAAACCTTTTTACTTGAGAACAATTTATTATTTAATGCGAAGAGCTGCCCTCTTCTTAATTGTAAGTTTCAAATAGATATATGAAAATGTTTAGGGCACTTTATATTCAACTTTTAAGTATAACCATCTAAGTTATAATAAATGCTTTTATATCAAAATAAGAAAAATAAATTGGCAATGTTTAATTGACTATTTCAATTAGTTTTTTACTTATGGAAAAAAGGATAAATAGATATCTAGCATTTCAGAAAATTTTGAAAAAGCAGGAAGATGAAAGAGTTTATTTCTCTAATACATAAAATTTAATTAAAATTTCATTTCATTATTCAGATGAACTTAGGCAGTCACAGGCCCTATTAGTCCAAGATTTTTAGCTCCAAAAATGGGTTCGCAAAACTCGACTATATGTCGGCAAATATTAACAATAGAGAAAAAAGTTTTAGATAAAAAAGATGGGTAATTTCATCCTCTATAAGAAAGGTCCTTAAGATTTTCAACGTAAAACTCACCGTTTACGAAATATTATCAAAAAGGCGTTTTTCAAGATGGCGGCTAACGCGGGCGATTTCAGACAAAACAAACTTGGTTTTATACTTGAGGACACTCCCTGGCACAATCCATACGAAAAATCAATTATCAGGATTTTTTGTTTTGCTAATATCTAAAAATCTTGCATTGTCCGAAGTCATACGTTATTTAAGAGCCACGTGTGGAGCCCTTCAATTAACGTAGGTACCACCGAGCCTCTTCAGTTGTAGCTCTACCAGTCGTCAGATAAGTCACGGTTTAACACTCGAAAGATCTGCAGTGCGTTGCATTGTCAATACACACTTTGAAACATGTTTGTGAATAAAGTCCTAATTTTCTTGCTTTCAACATCCTTTCTCATGATAATGGCCACTACGAACTGTGTAATCTCCAATTGTCTTAACTTATTCACTTCGTGTTTCACTTTTCTTCTTTTAAATGACACCGAAACATTAAAAAGAAAAAAAACACGTGGAATTAACAGAAGTTATATTTCCAATATTCCATATATTTCCAAGAAATACTATATGTAATGGTCTATTAAATGTTAGATATACCTTCGCAACTATAACGCATCAATTGCGCCTACATTGTTACGTAAGTGCAAAATTCCCGAACAGTGAGAAATAGATTGGGGGTATAAATTACCGAAATCCGTTCGGAACGTGCCATTTCAGGGAGAACTGTATCTGAATGCGAGCCAAGTTTTTTTTTTTTTTTTTTTAATAAAAACAATGTACTCGCCTGTAACTCAAACGCCCGACACATGCTACGAATGCCGGTACAGGAAGTCAACTTATGCCAAATAATTCCAATTCTTTAGATAAGAGCAACGTATTTAAGTTATTTTTTATTATGTTAAGGCTGACAGTCCACTTGATGCTAGATGGTTACCGATAATTATAACACAAATAACAAGTAATGATTGCTTCCACTAACGGTGCAAACTTAGAAGAAACCTCAGTGCCTTTTAATACCTATGTACTACCAGCCTTAGTGCTCTTATGTGGTGGACTGGCTTTTCTACTTGCTCAAATAATAAAAAAAAACCATAGTACAATAAATTATTGACTGACATTCCTTACTCACTCACCGTAAGAAGAAAGAAAGATTCACTTGCATAAATCTGTACATGTGAGGTAACATCGTCTTCCCCTCGTTGTCGCTATTGATAAGGAAGACACGCCATCATCATTTCAGTCATAGGACGTCGGCTGGGCATAAGCCACCCATTATTTTTCTAATAGGACCTGTCAGAAGACACAAGTATAGAGAATTAAATTCAAAGATCACTATTACAATAGTAAAACTCTTTCAGCAAATGTTCAAATATTTTGTCCAAAAAAGTCCACGCCATTCTCGATCAATAGGACAGGATGTATTCATGTGTAAAACTGATGTGATATGCTTGTGGTTCCTGCATTTTTCAAATAGTGAACGTAAAATGGCGATTACCTATTGTTGCATAAAAAAATGTTCGGTGATATTTCTAACCTTTTTTATATAATTTTTTTTGATAAGTTTTAAACTTAGAGATCGAAAGACTTAGTCCATAGACGCAGTGAGGAGAGGCATACGGCCACTGGGACCAGAAGGTTCTGGCCAGAGTGGAGGCCACGGACCGGCAACTGCAGCACATGACGTCCTCCCAAAAGTGCCACAAAGTGGACACTCACTGCAGGACTTAGTGCGTTCTGCAGTCATAACTGCTCTCTGGCTTTAGACAATAACTTATCAAGTAGACCGTCAGCCAGTAAATATGTCGCTCTCTCTCTCTCTATGTGCCTCTTCAGTCCTAAAGGTTAGCCGTCAACCTCCTGAATCGGTCCCTGTCAAAAGCCAACTAGAACAGCTGCTCGACCGAGGCAATTCCAGTCCACTCTCTGATATTCCTGAGTCAATATTAATTACAGTGTTAGAAATTTTCATAATCAATCTGTAAGTATTAAAAGCTCCGTACATATTCTACACACCTGCTTAGAGTTGCTCTACTATCTTATTCGTAAAGTGTGAGATCCAATAAAACTGGCCGGTTCAGTTCGCCGCAAGTTCGCGGGTTTCCTCCTATTTCGACCGCCAACTTTTTTCATCATACAAACCAACTACAAGTCGTTCATTGTGACTTTTTCGATGTTTTATTGCAACCAATTTGCTTTGCTTACAGGTTTTATTAATTCCAATGCATTCGGACAATTTATATGCCGGTTATACCTATTTTGGCACGTTAAACAAAAATTTGATCTTTTAACGTCTTCCTCTACTACGGAAATGTCAAAATGAAGACACGCACAAACTAACAGTAGACTAACAGTAGTTGGGATAGATTGTCTATGGTTACAGGCGTAATAATAAGTAAAAAAAAAGTCGACGCAACACTGGTTCAGCAGTTGCGTATGCGAAAAATAGTAAGTATTTACAAAACGTACTTACTTACTAGCGATTTTTAGTTTCACTAAACGAGGGATGTTGTTTGAGTGCCCATACAAATAAACGAAACGTGACACGAAGAGTATTGTGAAAATGATTATATACACTAGAGGAGCAAAAAGTATTTTTAGTAAATGTTGTTTTGTCAAAAAATAAAAAATAAAATTTGGGGTTGGCCACCCTTATCACTTAGGGGTATAAAAAATAGTTTACAACCTATTCCCAGAATACTCTACCGAATATACACAAAAATTACATAAAAATCGGTCAAGCCGTTTCGGAGGAGTTTGATTACAAACACTGTGACACGAGAATTTTATTTTCATTTTACATCCTCAGAATTTGAGACATAGCAGGAGTTTTCGTAACAGCGCACGTACCTACGTCCCGCGACAAGTTATTAACGGGCGTGTTAAACGCAGCGTTCAGAACGCTCGTCTAGAAATTGATAAGATACAGAAAAGAAACTTCATGCTAAACAGAATGCACTCGCTGTTGGCGGAAAACGCCTTGAGTGCGCCCTGACTTGAATACAAAATAGCTTACAAATGCATAGTGGATACCGCATTTTAACACTACGCCACCATATTTATACAAAATAAGTTCGCTCTGACAGCATCCAACGCTGCTTGTCTTCACTCACATCGCCATGAATTTAAAACGCAAAAGGCAATGAATGTAAACCGTTGTTCAAGTGTTCAGTATTTATAGAAAAAATAAAGGTATCATGGTGACGGTTGATCCATTCCAAATTCCTATCGCATAATGGGCGTAAACAACAAGAATATTATTGTATGAAGCAAGTTGTTAATCAGTATTTGTAACTAAATTAATGCATTTATATAAGTTTTAACATTACAAATCTTAATCTGAATTGAAAGAAAAAGGTTTCCATAGAAGCCCGTTCGCGCCATCTATTGATAAATTTATTGACTAACCCCTAAATAAAAATATATTCCTTATTTTATATTCGTAATTGAATAGCAACATTCAAATAGTCACTGAGACACAGACCACTGAGAAATAACAGCATGTGTGCTTTTTTGTTTCGGTGAGTGAATAATGGATGTTATATCATAACATAACCCATTTTTCTATCATTTTCTAATCCCTTATACTTAAAGTCGCATTCTTGGCGATGGCAGCCACCTACCATCATAAACTAGGAACATATATTTTTTTATAAAATGGATAGAAAGAAATGAAGATTAAAAGGTTTATTCGAATAAACTTTGTAACAGGCTATACAATAACATCATATAATATTATTATGTGATACTTAATCTAATATACAATATTCCCATATCTTTCAAAATACACAATAGACGAATAAATAAATTCATTAAATTTAATTGTAATTAAAAGTTTTCACTTGTATACATATATTTTTGCCTATAGCTGTACACTTATAATTATAAGAAATAATAAGTTAAATAATTTTATTAATAAAAATGTAATAAAAATTATAATTTTTTATACCAAGTGCGTTTCAGTTTAAAATTTCATTAAAATCAAAATCTTTATTTATTCATCATAATATAGGTTTCTTCAAGAAACTCTTTCGATTGTCAGTAAAATTTAAATTTTACCAGGGTTTCAGAAAAAAAGCTTAGACGATAACGATCCTGTGAGGAAACTTAGGATACCATTCTTTTTGTCATCTTTAAAATAATAAATATAACAATTACATACAATTACAATACAATTATACAATACCTACACAGCACAAATATTTTTCGCTATAAAGGCGTATACATATAAAATATTGTGTTAGAAAACTAAACGAGCAGGGCATTTAACACGTTCACTGCGGCTGCGCTAGATTAAGACTTACTTCCAGTGCTGTACAAGTCACATACTTCCCGTATCAAGAATGCCTGATATGCGTTACGACGTCTATTTTCCCGTACGTAGTCCTAACTTCAAACCTCCACAGAGACATGGAAAGTCCACAGCTGATTATTTTTGTGGTACCAATCAATAGGTTACATCCTTGTGTATATACAGCTGCAGTCGCACGGGGTTCTAAGTAATATCTTAAAAGTTACAGGAATTTTTGGAAATGGTTGATTTTACGGGAAAATACTTGTCGTGGCGCATACAACAGTCATATTGCTAGGGATGGGGTGCAATAAGTAAAATATTTTTCTGTTTCAGATTTATTATTCAGGTCGTACACAATTTTATTTTTATTAATTATAACTTCTTCTAATATACTAAATTCCCTTCCTGTCAATGGACTTAAAAATATTGAACTGGGTTTTTTTGTACTAGATGGTTTGGGATTCGATAAACTGGAACCACTACTCTGCACAATAATGTTTCTAGCCTCTTCACCTTCTGTCTTTACACCTTTTCCCATAATAAGTTTTTTACGTTAACGTTTCATTGTTTATTACAATTTACCTACTTACGCGTGACGAATAAAATATAGCGTTCTGTATAAACGTATTAACTGGGCACAGCACTACGGCTAACTGCGTACTGGCGCGCACGTTTAGTGCGGTACGGGGTTTAGGATACGGCCAAATAGTTCCCGTATCGCACTATTGTAAAATAATTACCTTTCTGTGCGTTACGACAAAATAATTCCCGTACATTTTTATTCGTAAATTTCAATACACTTCAAGCAAGGACACCGGCAATATAGGTGTCTCTTTTTTACTTGTACGAATACTTGAAAAAATCACCTCCGCACGGAGTGCAAAACAAGGACAACTAGCCGCCGCACAGAGCGAAATTCAATTACAACCAAATACTTCCCGTAACGCAGTGAATGTGTTAAAATACTTACTTGAAAAAACAATGGGTAGCACTACTTTGGTAGTGGTAGCACTTACCACTACCAATTGGTAGAAATTGAAAACACAAGCGGCCGCCTTTCTGCGCTGGGTCGTCAAAATGTGTGGACGTTCGCTTTACCTAGTCGATATTTTATAATAAGTAAATAATCATTAGCAAGAACAAATAAATAAGTGTCCTACTTTATTCACCATGGCCTAGAGGAATTCCAATAATTGTATAATGACCATAAATGAGGAGAAGAAACTGGAATCTATTATGCACAACAGCATACATGCTGTTATCACACTATGATCCACAGAGGTTGTGATGTGAGTGCTAATTGACATCAGGTCTTGTGTATTTGTATATATGTATATATACACCATATATCTTTTTTATATATAGGTATTTTTTTATTCTTTTGTTATTTTAAGTGTAGGTCCCCGAATATTTCAAATTCGTTGTCCCCGGTGTAGTTTAAAGCTGTTTATTATGTAATAAATAGATAGATTTATATCATGTAATAAATGAAAGGCAATAATTTTATTTACTATTATTATTACATACTTATTATTTATAAATAAATTAGTAAATAAATATTTCCTGCTACTACGAAATGTATGTGCTTATTGTTAGTGTTGTTGTAGCTATACTAACACCTATTAAGGCTATGGCCGACGCAAAATTTCAAATTTTCAATGACGATTATTCAATAGTTATACATGTATTTGCTTCAAAAAATATATATATTGTAGGTCAAACTTTCATCTTGTCATTTTAACAATATCAAAATAATTAGGCAATTAGATATTTAAAAAAAAAATTTTTTGTAAGCAAGGTGTGTTCAGTTTTCAATCGACCTTTCTGGGGCAATTATCACGCGATTCAATCCATTCTTTTTTTATTAAATAGGTATCAATGATTTCAAGTCAATTTAACAATATCAGATTTTTAAGTATAAAGAGACTACAATAAAATTCAAATATCATGATTTTATCGAGCACATTGTGCGCGATGGGGCGTGCCAGTCAGTCTGCGCTCTGCAGTAGCGCTGGTCGGACGTGGACTCTGTGTTTATTTGTTTCATGCTAGTTTCGTGCAATAAACATAGTTAAAAAGAACTATTAAAGAGAGAAGGGGACTTAGTTTACATTTGTCTATATTGTGAGAATCAAGTATTCGTAATTTAAATATGTTAAAACGTTATTAATATAGTAAACATGTTTTGATAAGTTTCACTACCATAGATCTTAATAAAATTGTGTTGGTTAGATAAGACCTATCATATTATTATTGTGCATACTATGATAGTAAACAAAATGATTATAATATGACATTTCTAATCTAATGTTTCTAATATAACATTTTATTATAATTTTATAGTTACGTCACACATCAAACTATTATTTTGCCCGATGTTAGATTCCTAATTTTCAGTTCAAACGAAACATGAATGTTCCCTTACCCTAACCCGGCGTGCTACGGTTCGTTAGATAGGCCTTGACGAGACATATCCAACAGTACTGTACCCTCACATTACCCTTACCTTACCTTACCTTACCCTAACCCCACATGTGACGGTTCGTTAGATAGGCCTTGACGAGACATATCCAACAGTACTGTACCCTCACATTACCCTTACCTTACCTTACCTTACCCTAACCCCACATGTGACGGTTCGTTAGATAGGCCTTGACGAGACATATCCAACAGTACTGTACCCTCACATTACCCTTACCTTACCTTACCTTACCCTAACCCCACATGTGACGGTTCGTTAGATAGGCCTTGACGAGACATATCCAACAGTACTGTACCCTCACATTACCCTTACCTTACCTTACCCTAACATACATGTCCTTGCTAACTAATGTCCTTGTAGCCAACATACCAAAAATACATAACATACCATACCATCCGCATATCCATCTTTCCGAAGTCATGGTTTCATATAGAAATGTGAAATCAAATATTTATATTTTTTTCAATTTAAATACAAAAGATACTTATTATATTTATACCTATATATAAAATTTTATTTTATTATATATAAAAGATATTATATTTATATTTATAATATATTTATATTTATATTTATATATTTATATTATATTTATAATAAAAATATATATTTACAAGTTATATATATTTACAAAAATTGTATATAATATTAAGCTTCGGAGTCCCAAGTATGCTGGCTGCATAATTGAATTTACAACCGGAATAAAAGAAAATAGTCTCACTACTTCGGTTGATTTGTTCGACCGAAGTACTGGGAAAAAAAAAGTCTCACTAGTTCGATCAACCGAAGTAGTGGGAATGGACCAGAGAAAAAATAGTCTCACTACTCACAGACCAGACTTTTTTTTCCTAGTACTTCGGTCGAAAAAATCAACCGAAGTACTAGGAAAAAAAGTTTCACTAGTTCGGTCAACCGAACTGTCAACCGAACTACTGGGAATGCACCCAAATTTTAAATGTAAGTATGTATACTACACACATGACTTTTTTACTGAGGGACTTATAATAAATATACCTAATATTAGAATCACCTAAATGAAAAATCACCTAATTTTTCTTAAGGAATGTGACAAAAACTTTCAAATATATATATATATAAACTAAATTAACTTTATGGAACACTATAGCATAAATTTTCACTCGAGTGACTATTGTGGTTTATTTTTTAGTATACTTTTATTCTACACAATTCTTTATCACATTATTCATTTCATTATATATTCGCAGTGAAAGTGAATATATACACATAATTACTCAGCTGGACGCCAAATTTCAACTTCATAAAAATATAAAAACTTTGGCCGCATCTATTTGTTATACTCAATATAAGTCTATGGTAAGGACGCTTGCGGAGCGCGGGGCGAAATAGCTGTAATTCCCGCCTGTAGGCGTGGCCAGCCAGCCCGAAAAACGATTTTATTTTTGCATATGCCATAGGCTTAAATGCTAAACATTACATAAGAAAATCGGCTATAATTTATTTATAAGTAATTATTTATTTAGTATAAGGATTATTTTTGTTTTCCAATAATATATTTTATATTAATCACATGTTATACATATATAATTATCTTTTTGTCATCACCTGAAGATCTAAACATAACTAAATTGAGCAAATCGAACAGACTTTTCCATATATGGAATAAATGAAATATTAATATTATATTTTTTTCGATCTGAGTCTACAAGTCTAACAACAACAATATAACTATAAATATTAGTTTTTAAAATATATTTTTTATGTAGGTACATATTGAGTTATATTTATGGTGCAATAAATGTTAGTGACAAAAATTAAGACGATGCCGCAAACGTAGACACTTTGTTGTGTCATATTTTTTGAAAAAATCTTTACTTCCATACAATTATTATAAAAAGGTAAAGTTTATAGGTATGTTTGTTTGTATGTAAGAGGTACCTAATCAGATTTAAAAAATAATTCACCAATAATTGGAATAGAATTCCACGCGCAATACAGGTATCTAAAAATCAAACGTTTTACAAAATTTGTATATCTGATATTTTAGAACGCGGACGAGCAATTTTGCTTTGGCAATCTGTCTGTAGTGTCAAGTGGAAGCAACTGGACACAAATACACAAATGTCTACGTCTGCGCAGGGATTGGTTGATTTTATATTGATTACTTAAGTATATGAAAATTAAAACATTCACAGTTTTCTTGTATCCAAATGCAAGACAAAAAGTGTCTAACGTTTACGCAAGGCTTAACAATATCATCTAATTCAATTGAAGATTGAACAATATTCCATGAGATGTGCGATCGTGCAGGATTTCCGGCAGCATTCCTCGATTAAGCCACGTTTTCCATGGTTCATTCCCATCGATCCGTGATGCAGCATCCACGGCCAGCTGCCAGGATATAAGTCATCGTCTCTGTATCTATTGGCGACAAGTGATCCTGTAAATATAACTTATTTAAGTTTGTGGCATACACTTGCTATATACTTAAGCTAGTTGCTGCTTTTTTTTGGTAAACCTTCGTTATTTGTGCTATCTATTAAATGCATCCTAGAGTATGGGCATAATCCAGAGTCCAAATGCAAAGAATGCCTGGTTGTAAATAATTGTAAATTTGAACGTTTGAAATGAACTTCTCAAAGCTGACTCTGGTCTGGATGTGCTAGGTTTCGGCCTTTTTCCCTTGAAGGTTATATGCATAACAAAAGCCTACAATTAACGTCGGCTTCTATTCCCAATAACAGATGTTATTATAAAAATATAATATAATTAATATTACTATGTTCATGAGAATATACTCACCAAACATATTTCTATCAGATCTCTTGTCAATAGATCTTGAATTGCAAAGTAGACTCATCGCCATAGCGAGAGATTTACCACAATTATTATAATACTCCGCTCCTATTCTTTGGGTAAGTGAATCTTCGCTCATGTAGGCAGAGCATGTGGAAATCGTCACAAGAAAAGCGAACAATGTTAAAAGAGAAGAATTCATCTGAAATAAGCATCCAAAACTTTTTACCTGACAATAGGTTCCAACGACTTTGTAAATTTGCCATGTCTAAAATCTTAATCATGTAATTATTTTTAAGTCATTATAATTAGAATTAACAGCCTCTTACTGAACTAAATAATCGTCTTTCTACGCCGCGCAGTAATTTTGAAATCTATACATATACTAAACAATAAAAATCGTAAACAAGCCGTTTGTCTGTCTGTATATTAACAGTTTTTTTCAAAAAGAACAATAGTATTTCTTAATCTACGCGTACAATGTTGTAGGTAGGTATACAATATACTTTGTGATAGAGAAACAGCCGATTTGAATACGGTTTTCTCTGATGTATTGATGATTACTTGGATTGAACGATAGGATTCCAAAATAAGGAAAAAATATTAGGTTCCTGTGGGACTTTCAAAAAACGAACTACATCGCGTACGAAGTTGCGGGCACCAGCTATAGTTTAGAAACATGAGTATATTGAATAGGTAGGCGCCCAGCATACGCTGGAGGACTGCCTTGCTTGGGCGTCCGAGCGTCGAGTCCTAGTCGATCAAATCGGGAGTGATCTGTCCCCACCAGCAGTAGTCGCGGCTATGCTAGGGAGTGAGGATGGCTGGAGGGCCGCGGTCTCCTTCTGTGAGGCAGTAATGCTCAAGAAGGAGGCCGCCGAGCGGGATCGGCTCTCTCTCGGAGAAGGCGGCGCCGAGGTGCTGGCAACCGAAGCCGATAACTCGAGCGCTGTCTACGGGTCGCGGGCGGCGTATCACGGGGAAATGCACCGCCAAGTCACGCGGCTCGTGACTGGACCTGGACTCGATGACTGGAAATGCACCTCCCACCCCGAGCGGTCGGGGTGGGAGGTGCCCTCCCGTAAAATGGGGGGCATAGCAGGGGACTAAGCCTGGTGGCCCTAATGCGAGTCCAGGATTCTCCTGCTGCTGTGGAAGACGGCCGCTTGGTTTTAGTGGGTATAACTCCCTCATCAGGGGGAGGGAAGTCCCACATAACCACACCGTCCCCCCCCCCCCCCCAGACGGTGTGTGTATGCGTAACGCATTTCCTAGCGTCAAAAAAAAAAGGTATAACCTATACCTAAGTATAGAGTTATGGTGTTGGTTAGACAGGCTCATAACTTATGTAATTATACGAATTGAGCGACTTTATAATGTTGAATTTGGCTGTTCAAACTCACCTTTATAGAAAACTATTGAAGACCTTCCCGAGCTGTGCCAATGTTGAATATGAAATTAAATTGTCCATCGTCCCATTATTTATACGTCTGAGGGCGTATATTAATATTCAACAACATGTCAGGACCATAAGTCAATTTCTCCTAATGAGATTTCAAAAGGGCCTTGAAGGTGATAAAATGAAAATTTTCACGAGAAATTTCCAATGAATGCCCACATGTAAACTTAAACGTTTTCAGACGAAACAAAATTACTTTTGGAAAATTATCCTGTTTCAACAGAATAACTATAGATTCTCGTCAATATCATCTCAGACATAGGCGTCCACTGCTATACGTAGGTAAACCTTTCCCATAAATATCCAATAGGACTGGCCGGAAGTAGCCTTTTCCACTGAAAACGCCCTTATCAGGTCATCTTTCCACCCCGTGAGTGGACGTTCTACGCAGGGCTTGTCGGTCCGAAGCCTCCACTCGAAAACCTTCCGTCCCCAGAGGCATCGGTTCTCCGTATTAGGTATAAGTATGCTCAGCCATTGGCTATGGACGTTTCCATCAGGTACTCCATTTAATCCCAGATAACATAAGTTTCTAGGGATAATTAATGACTGTCTTAGTTATAACGTCTTGAATTTTTCATGTGTATTCAGCATTGTTTTATTTATTTATCTTTTCAGTACCTACAAAAAAATACTGAACGTGTGTTACACCCTTTACCGGGGGAGAAGTCTATAATTTAGGCAAATTCATCAGGTGTCTCGATTACTTTAACGCTCCCATTTCTCTGGCGACATCGTGGCGCGAGCTCCAATCTGGAGCGCACTTAAGCCGTCAAATAAGGTGTAACGGAGCGGAACATTGGATGTGACGTATCCTAACGCTCCCTCACTCCTCGCCACACCAGCAAGCTCGTGTGGTAGGTAGACTTCATTTACTAAAAGTACTTTTTATAACAAAGTCATTCGAATACCTACGGTCGATGAAAAGAAAATCGGCGATTACTAAAATATAGCCTAACTTATCTAACTTAACGAAATTCAGATTAGATTTTGTATGTAAGGCCGTCCGCACACAGGCGATACTTTGTAAATTAACTTTTCAAAGTTGACTGGTTTGAAACAGGCAACTAGTGTCAGGGCACTAGCACCTCTCATGGTGCTGCTTATGTCCTTAGGCGACAGTAACCACCTACCATCAAATGGACCATCAGCTGCCTCCCTCTTTATAATTTATAAAAAAAACAAGAAAAAATGCACTGCGTTTCGCAGTACCTACCTAAGCACCTTCCGGTTGCGGCAATAAGCACCCTCGTCTCTTACAAAAGACCATCATGAAAATAATAGCATATTGTTCCGGTGTGTCAATGGGCGATGCCAGAACCCATTTCCCTATCCCTTATCCTTAATCGTACTTTGCGAAGCGTCAGCAGCGCACTTACAGCATCATGAAAATAACGATATAAAAGCATTAGCATCTGATATCTGATAAATGCCAGTGTCAAAGAAGGCAGTCAGCTGAATGGACAACCTCTCCTTAAGCGGCCAAAAGCACATCAGAGTGCTGGCAAAGTTATGGAGTCCAAATTTTGGGATGGGTGTATTTTGTTTATCGATTTTATTTACCTTGAAAAAGGCAACTGTCAATAGCGATATCTAAATGATCCAACTGGATCGTTCGAACAGCCCCCCCAAATGGAAAGAAAAAAAGTGATCTTTCTTCACCAAGCACTCCACCGTGTCATAAGTCTTTGACTGCGATGGCGACAGCGCATTCGGCGCTAGATATGACGCTTTTTAAACTTTTAGTATAACTTTTAATTTATTTCATTCATTCTTAGGATGTAACTACTAGGTAACTCGATTTTATAAAGCATAAAACAAAATATTAAAAATTTGTAGAGATCTGTGTTGCTTTTTGTTAGGCATTGATGGTTTTAACTGGTTTTAACATTAGATTTTAAATTCACGAACACAATTTAGCGCTGAATCTATAGCTTCTATGAACCGTAAATATTAAAGCGCTTTTTCCAGTGTTGCTAGCGCGAAACGGGTTTGTTGATCTGGCAGCACTGTTCTGCTGTCATCTGTCAGTCGCTGTCGCTGCAACTGCTTCTGCTTATGCATATTATCTATCAAAGCGAAAGTTTCAAAACAATTGTGTAACCTACATTTAGATTTACCGATGTCTGACCCGTTACTTTACTTTCCGTTCTTAGCACTCTTAGAATGTACCTGCCGCTTATTACACGTACATTCGTCTATTATACAAATACAGCTAACTTATAGTTAACGCAATACTTGACAATTTATAACTTTTCATTCAAAAAAATGCTAAATATATTAGACGTGTCGTTTGTGGGGATGGCTTTCGTCGCCACTTTCACGGGTATTTTAATTAATAGCTTCGAAAAATATGTGCCAGTATTCATTATTAAAGGCTATAGATATGGCAGTTTTGCATATAGGGGCTCCGGTGCTGATTTTGTGCAACTATTGGAAATACCAAAATCTTATTACAAGCATTTTTACTCTTTTTCTTCTATATTCAGCGCTGTTACAATGTTCTATATGTTTCTCGTGTACTACTTGAACTTTGGAGTGATAAGCTACATTCCGGCAGCTTTAAAACTTATGCTGAATACTAGTGAACCGACAGGTAAGTTTATTTACTTTTTTACTAAAAATAGTGCCAAGCAGACTTTAGGTCCGCTTGATGGTAAGTGGTCACCGTCGTTTAAGGACACAGGCAACACTAGAATTAAAATCTAAAAAACTATTCTGCCACCTAAAGTATGGGTCCTAAAGTATGACAATTATTTATGTTTTTCTACATTACATGATATATTCTTAAAGAAAAGCTAATATAACAGGGTCAGCTCATTGTTTATAATTCTAGATGTACTTAAAAAAATCAAAAAGAATTGGGAACTAATTTATACTGCCCCACTTAATATACATAATATTATATATTTTTGAAATATTTATATCTTATCTTTTATCTCCAACCTGTATTCTGGGTGCACTTGATATTTGTTACTGGTTTATATGTTACTGTTTGAAGATTATTTTTTGCTATTTATATATAGTTATACCAACTCTAAAGAATTTAAAATTTTGTTGGTAATTTGCTTTACATCTATGACAGTTTTACTCATTTTTAAATATTTAATTGATAGCAATAATATTTATTGTAGGTCTAACTAATTTAATTTCATATCCGAATTTGTTTTGAAAAGATATTAATTGAGTTTTTTGAAGTCAAATATTACTTAAATCAAATTTAATACGATTTAGTAATAAATAATTTATCTGCAATGTAGCTAAGAAGAATATAATAACTAATTATTTATGTAACTACATATTCACCTGGACATTTTTTTATAGAAATAAGTGGCTTTGACCCAGAGTTGTAAACAGAGGAATTTAAATCATAATACTTATTTTTAGTATTGAAAATAATATTTAATAAAAAAAAAGAGATTATAATAATTGTATTTTTTTGTTTGAAATATTACAAATGTTTACAATCTTGTTTTCAGTGTCGGCGACTGCAGCTTTTATAGCGATGTCACTATTGACTATACAATGCATAAGAAGATTCTACGAGACCCACTATATGCAAGTATTTGCCAAATCCAGCAAAATTAATATTAGCCACTACTTTGTTGGCATGCTTCACTATTTTGGATGCGTAATTGCTATTGTTGGGGAAGCACCTTTGTTTTGTGGTAATAATTTTCTTTATTATAATAATTTATTTATTAATGCATAATAGTTATATTATCTGACAACACGTTTGGTCTAGTGGCTAGTAAAGTAACCCTAGATATTAATAAAACGGTCACAGGTTCGAATCCCGCTAGGGGCAAATGTTTATGTGGCCTACTATGTTATGTTAAATTATGTTAATTATGTTATGTCTAGGTTTATGGAAAATTTCATTCACTTAATTTATTTAGTGAAAATTTATTTCACCTTTGTACCTGAGAGATAGATGTTTTGTATTTATAACATGTTTTTGTCATTACAAAAAACATGTAATCTATATAGTATATTATAAACTGTCTGGTATCCATAATACAAGTATTAGTTGCTTACTGTGGAACTATTATACATAGATGGTGCTGTGTGGAATGTGTGGAGATATTTATTTATTTATTAATAATTATAAAAAAAATATTTAATAATATACATATTAAATATACATATTAAATATGTATATTTAATTAGGTACATATTAAATATTCTACTATATTTTAATAATATTTTGTAGTAGATCACAAAGCATTTTGCAGTCATTTGATTAGCCCGTCTGGCAGCAGTAACCACTCGTTTACATTGTGAAAATAACAGCAATTATGTTGTTTTTTTTAGTAAGGAATGTCAGAACCCATTGTCCTATCTCTTCTTACCCTTAATCCTAATATGATGGGTAGCATACTTGCTGCACATATGGCAATGCTTGTTTTAACAGGCAATAACCACATACCATCAAATGGACCATAGCCTGTCTATCGAGATTAAAAAAAGATATCAATTAAATATAAAAGGTATTTAATTAATGTTATAGTTATTTATGACAAGTATTTAGTTACTTATGACATTTGTCATTACTAACATTCTATTGTATTAAGTCATTAAATAACAGTATGAAATAAGCACAATTTTATAGCCAAAATTAATACACAATTTTATTGCAACACTAGCTGTTGCACGCGACTTCGGCCTTATAAAGTTATGCACTTTATGAAATATAGCCTAATGTTATTCGCTGATAATGTAGTTTCTATAGATGAAAGAAATTTCAAAATTGGTCCAGTAGTTTTAGGTTTGATTTATCACAAACATACAAATATTCTCTATAACATTAGTTCATTATAGATAGATAAGCTTAATATGGAAAGGTCATTGGTTATCACCAAAATAGTCACTATGATAATCTAGATTTTAAAGTAACATATTTTATTTCTTCTTACAGGTAGTCAAAACAGAGACAGTGTGATGTGGTCTAACACACAAGCGTCACTCTATTCTGTGCCGTGCATTTTACTGTTCCTTTGGGCGTGGTTCGAACAGTTCCAAGCGAACATAATATTTGCAAATTTGCGAAAAGACAAGAAGTCCGGCGAAGTGGTGACGGAGGATCATGGTGTGCCGCACGGGAGGCTCTTTGACGTCGTGTCCAGTCCTCACAGAATGTGTGAAGTCCTTATGTACACAGTCTTAATTGTTTTGATACCAACGAAGACGTTCTTCTGTATTTACCTATGGGTGCTAGGCAATCAGGTAATTTATTTTGTTATTATTGCCTAACATTTTGGTTCTAAACAATTTAGTTTTTTAATAGCAGAGTGACACAGCATTTAACAGTCATAAATTGGTATGTATGGCAGCGGTAACCACCACCCTATAGAAGAAAATAAAATAACATAGTTACCATGAAATAAGTTTAAGTGATTTAATAAGGGATTCCAAATCCCTTATCTTTCTAAGGTCGGCAGCACCTATGGATGGCATTGTTTGCTTTAAAAGGCGACGGTGACCACTTACCATCAAGTGGACCGTCAATCTGTCGGCTGCCTTCACGCAGACCAAAAAAATTGGTATAGTACCAATTTTTTTTAATGATCTTGTAAGAATAATTTAGTTGTATAAGCGAACAAAACTTACTGTATTTCCTATTTGTTGCAATTTTTCATAATTATACTATTTTTTTATGTTACCTGAGGGACTAATGATCCACTTAATGATAGATTTTTTTTATATATATTATATTTGGTTTCAGATTCAAACAGCAATACAAGCCCACAACTGGTACAAGGGGACCTTCAAGAAATATCCAGAAAATAGAGCGGCCATCATACCAGGGCTACTATGAATGATTATTTATTAATTTGTTTTAAAATGGAGGTTATAAGACTTGAAATTATTTATTTGAAAAACTGATTTTATTAAGTAGAAAAAAAATTTTTTTTGTTAAATACTTTAAAATTTTTATAACTTTATTTAGATAACATAGGCAAAGGGACCAAGTAGTAGATAAGACTAAAATAAAATGATGTTACGAAAAATTGTCTTACTTTTAAAACCAAAACTATTAAAAATATATATATTAACTTTTGGGTATACCTTAAGGTCTTACCTTAAGGTCCTACGCTTGTAAAGGCGCAGAGCAATATGAAAACACGGAAAACACCACCACCACCGGAGTAAACTTTCAGGCGCGTTTTTTTACGTGTTTGATTTCCTACAACTTCTTTATATTGAAAATTTTATCTTGCAATCGATATTTTTCAAGTTGAAGGGGAAAATGTGGTCATGCATGCACCCAGCGTGCCAGAAACATGATCATGAGAAACATGATCACGCGAACATGACTAGATTTTTAAATTAATAGTTATTTTTAGAAATATACAGGCAAGAAGCACCACATGACTCATGTGTCTTGCCTGTATATCACACGTCCTTCCTTCGCCTTGTCTATTTATTTTTTGTTCAATGAAATTTATTGAGGGGACAGCGCGTACGCAGTCCCCACTACCAAAAATTACGCACCCGAGTTACCCACATTAGGGGTAATCGCAAGGGTCAACCCAACCGCAGTGCAATGGAAGGGCCTCGCCCTGGGGGAACCGCCTTCGTGATCACGGTGTCCCCTGTGCCAGGTAAGTATGATTTACTCTTGTTACAAATCGACCCTCACAAACGGAGCGAACAAGTCGTTAGCGCGATATAACCTCGCGAAACCGCGACATCTAGTAATAGTTTTTAGCCTTTTTTTGGCTCCCAGTTCAAGCTAAAAAGCGTAAAAATGCTGGTCAACATTTTTTTAAATGTTTTGGTGATATGAAAAAAAAATGTACTAAATGTTGTCTAAACTTTGATATTCAATTTTTTTAAGCTTTTTGGTCAAGCTATAAAAAACGAATAGGCTTGAGAAAGTACCCATATGACGGCACTAAGCGCCTTGAGCCGACTTTGAATACAAAAGACAGAACTTGATGGCGAGGGAGTGACTGAAAGTTAGGTCAGTTTGTGCCATTTTTAAATGCAAAATAAAACACAATATATTTTATCCAATTAAATTATTATTATTTCATTAAATTTATTTAATGTTGAAACACAGAAAATTGCACTAATCACTTCTTCACTCAATGTGTTGGATTTATTATAAGTATTAGGTATGTCCCACTTTTGTTTTATTTAAACAAAAAGCTGAAAATAAAAACATTGCTTAGTAGGTATATAAGAACATATTATTAACAATATTATAAATGTGAATGTGAGTTTGTTTGTAACTCTTTCACCCAAAAACTACTGAACCGATCATGAAATTCTGCATACACGTTGTCTAGGACACCAGAAAGAAAGAACATAGAGTACCTTTCATCCAGAACGCGGACGAAGTCGCGGGCACCAGCTAGTTATACGATTTTATAGGTATATTAGCTGACCCGACAAATGTTGTTATGCCAAAAAATAAAAATGTTGGGGTGGACCACCCTTAACATTTAGGGGTATGAAAAATAGATGTTGGCCGATCCTCAGACCTACCCGATAAGCCCACAAAATTTCATCAAAATCGGTTCAGCCGTTTCGGAGGAGTGTGGCAACAAACACCACGACACGAGAATTTTATATATATTAGATTTACATAAACTAGCTGACATGAATATAGAAATAATATTATAGAGTATTGTATTAGTTCTATGTTTTTTGGTGTATGTACAGTCTCTTGCTTTATGTATCCTCTTTGAATAAAGTTTGTTTACTAATTCGTGGCAAATGTTGTCGATTTCACTACAAAACTTCTATTTATGTATGGTTATATATATTTTTTCTAATTTACTATAAATGGTGTGAAAAAAAAATAGATTAGGTTTACCTGTAAGGATAACCCTGCGTCTTAGCTCTAAAGACGGAGAGCAGCAGAGAGAAGAAGACGCAGACTAGGACCAGGCCAACGACCGACTGCAGCCTACGCTTCTTCCCCTCGGCCTGAGAGCGCGATATCTCCGTCCCCTTCACACCTCCCGCCGCTTCGATCATCAGGATCATCCCCACCACCACAGCGCCATCTAGTGTCATGCTAAGGACACTTACCACTTTCATTTCTAGCACAGTACAGACATTCATCAAGTGATTTTTAAAGGCATGCCCCATTCGATTGTGACGATTGATTGATACTTTTTTTTTATTATATAGCTCAAAGAAAACCTTTCTCAGAACGATCGATTGACTATGACTATAATTGCTAAAAAGATACAGTCAGCTAAAAAAAACATCCCAGCAAATGAGCACCCACTTGAACATTTTGTATTAGTATAATTCGACCCGTTCAACTGCAGACATAGGCAAAGTGGTCCTTTAGATGTGTATGCGTTTTACAACCTTACGACCTCGGTGTATAACTTTAATTTTGTAAAAACCGTATGTAAATGTTAAGACTTTTTCTTATATAGCTTGTAATAAATGTAAATGCATGATATATCTTATGTCTTATCTTATATCTTATGATATATCTGATGGTTAAGAGTTATGTCACTTATTGGGTTTTGTTTTGTATGAGACTGTGTGAAACACGTAAAACACGTAAAACACGCAGCCGTGTCCATCACATTTTATTCTCACCAGTTTAAAATAACTATGGAATTGCGATTAAAAAGGATACTCAGTGTTGCCACTATATAACTTTCGAGCACAAATTGTCCGTGCGAGCCTCCGTTTATGTAAACTGGCCCATTCTTCGTCCTGTGGAAGAACGGTGGTCCTCTGATCTGATTCCACATCTGGCCAGACACCATGGCGAAGCAGAAGAACAAGGACGCAATAGCCCACATCTGCTTATTGTACAGGAACTCGAGATTGTTTCGTCGCAGATACAAGAAGCCAGCTATTAGTATGAAGAGCACTGAAAAGGCCACAGCGGCCGAATAGTTGGGAGGCCTGAACACTCTGATCTGGAACATCAAGTTTTTTAATTATTTTAAACTACTCGAAGCCATACTGGCCTTATACAGAGCTAATTAGAGCTTGTATCAAACAACTATTTACCTCTGAAGTTAGTATGCGCAAGTACAGTCAAGTAGCTATTGCATGAATGAATTTTGGGGCTCAAGAGTTACTGTTACTCGTGGGCGTGAACTAAAGAAAAGTGTTGACAAACTTCGCCTCCTCACTATCTCAACTGGCAAGCCTTCATACTGGCCTACTGATCCTTGCAAAATGCCTGACTTATTGGATTTCTTTATTGTCAGGAACATAGGAAAGTTGTACTCTTTAGTTGAGCCAAGTTTGGATGGATCCTCAGACCACACTCCCATTATTCTGACAATCAGTAATACAGTCTTATCAGAAAAAGGTGATCGCGAGTTGCTCTGCAACTTCAAAACTGACTGGGAATCTTTTGGAGAATGCCTTGTAGACACAATTAACCTCAAGGTCCCACTGAAGGATACTCTTAGATGATGCATCAGCCTACTTCACCAATCTGATCCAATCAGCTGCATGGTCTAGTACTCCTGAGTTACAACCGCCACATTCGAGTTCTTGCTTGCCTCTGGAAATAAGGTGTAAATTAGCAGAGAAACGCAGACTGAGAAGAGTCTGGCAGCAATCACGCCACTCTTCAGATAAAACCCTATTCAACCGAGCTGCCAAAGACCTTACGAGTCTTCTTGTATACTCCTCAAACCAAACCATGAAGCAAAAGTTGGAGCTCTTATCTCCCAGTGGTCGCGGCGAGCACAATTTATGGAAAATAACAAAAAATCTGAATCAGTCACAGCAGTTTGCTCACCCTATAAAGACTGGCTCCACGTGGGCACAAACAGACGCCCACAAATCAGAAGTGTTTGCTGCCCATTTATCAACTGTCTTTCAACCCAATGACCTAATTGGCGAGGAAGACCCTGAAATTGATAAAGTTCTAAATCAGGATTTCCAATTGTGCTTCCCCTTACCAACTACGACTCCTCGTGAGATTTTTGAGGAGATGATATGATCTCATTACCCCACAAGTTCTTAAACAGTTACCTAAAAAATGTCTTGTGTTCCTGACAAATCTATTTAATGCCACCTTTAGGCTAAATCACTTTCCGGACTTGTGGAAGATTTCTCAGATTATAATGATTCATAAACCGGGGAAGCCCCCCAGTGAAGCATCTTCTTACAGACCCATTAGTCTTACACCTGTGCTCTCTAAGCTCTGGGAGCGAATATTCTTAAAAAGACCAAGTTACTGGATGAAGCAGATGTTATTCCTTATCACCAGTTTGGCTTTCGTAAACATCACTCTACGACCGAACAGATGCATAGGGTGTATTTAACAATTCGTCAGGGTTTTGAGAATGGGCAATATTGTTCTGCGGCCTTCTTGGACGTCCAGCAGGCCTTTGATAGGGTGTGGCACAAGGGCTTGCTGTGTAAAATAAAATCATATCTTCCCCACTCAATTTTCCCTTTGGTAAAGTCCTATCTAGCTGACAGATTCTTCCAGGTGAAACAGGGGAACGATAGATCATCTTTCTACAAGTGCCTGGCTGGAGTGCCGCAGGGCTCTGTGCTTGGTCCCGTCCTGTATTTACATGTGACCTCCCAGAGCTAACCTCAACAGTATCCATTGCCACCTTCGCTGATGACACAGCATTTCTCTCCTGCAGCAATGATCCCCACGAAGCAAGCAGACGATTGCAAAAGCAACTGGACAGCACATATCTCTGGCTGAAGAAATGGAGAATAAAAGCAAGTGCATCCAAATCTAGCCATATAACGTTTGCTCTGAGAAAAGGCACATGCCCAATCGTCAAACTGGGTGAGGACCAACTTCCCCAATCCAGTTGTGTTAAATACCTGGGTTTCCACTTGGACCAGCGACTCACGTGGAGTGTCCACATTAACAAGAAAAGAGATGATATCAACATAAAATTTAGAAAATTGTTGTGGCTTTTGGGGAGGAGGTCTGCACTCTCCTTGCTTTTGATTTATAGCGCTATTTTGAAACCAATATGGACTTACGGAATCCAAATGTGGTCCACTGCTAGCAAAACTAATATCGAACGCCTACAGAAAGTACAAAATAACATCTTAAGAGTAATTGCTGGGGCGCCTTGGTATGCTCGGAACAGTGAGATCCACTCATATCTTGAGATTCCAACCATTTCTGAAGAAATAGAACGCTACAGAAAAAGTTACAAGGATCGTCTTTACTCCCACCCGAATCCACTAGCCAAAGAGTTGTTGCAGACTGGAAAAGTTAGAAGACTTAAAAGGGCAGATGTATTGCCTTAACATTATAATAGAATAGGGCACTGGCCTTATTCTATGCAAACGTCAATTTTCCTCCAGCCCATTTGATTATAGTCTTGCGACTGATGGCAAATCATAAAAAACAAAAAAAAAAAAAAAAAAATAGTAGCTATTGCGACAACTTCAGAAGTCAATAGTTGTTTGATAAGGACTCTACATGCTTAGATATAATATTTTTAAATAAAAGTAGACTGAATTAAGAACTTAGATTTTTTTAAATCTGCCAGCGAAAGTACTGTCAAAATCGGTCTAGGCATTGCAAATATTAGCCGGAACAGAAAAAAATTTCAAAAATGTTTTTTTAATTTTGTTAGATAAGTATATTATAGCACTCTGAACTGGTAGTAAATGCAATAATTGACTTTTTTAAGAGGCTCAAAATTTTAGTCTATGCAATAAAGAACATTCATCCTAGTGAGAATCGTTTGCCACAATGTGAAGTGTTTTTATTGGCAAAAAACTTTTTTTTTTTTTCAAAAATAAGGATTTTCATTCTTAATTAGATAATAGAGAAAGCAATATACAAACCTGCACATCCGTTCTATCCTGAATCCACTTGGCAATAGCTTCGGCATGAATACCAGTTCTCTCAAAGTCCATAGAGTCGGCAGACTTCGGTTTCCCTTTGGCTGGGAAATGCATAATCACAGGAGCAGTAACTAGACGCAACTGAAAATAATTAAGTAATATTTAAATAGAATAAATCACAAATATTATACAGCCAAATTAATATATCAATGTAGATATAAACAGAGAAAAATAATGATTTACTGAACTAGCTAATAATTACTATTAAAGTTAAATATAGTATTGTTTATTAGTAAATTTATATTAGGCATTAATTAATTATACATATTATACCAGATATATATAGAAGAAAAATTAATAAGTACTTAATTTTTATATTAAAATCTTAATATTATAAATGCAAAAGTTTGCATGAAAATTTTATAGTTTGGTTATTACTTTGATAATAGAGTTTCCACATAAGATTCTAATTTGTGCACATAGCATATTTTATCAATAGTTTCGACTTTAATAGAGCTCCTAAGAACTTTTTAAGTTATTTTATAAGAAAAGCACTATTCATAAGGTTGGAATTTCTCATAAGTGCTTATAGCAGATTTTGGTTTGACAACGACGATATAATAAATTATACATACCATTTGGAAGATGTCTGATCCTTCATCGAAATCGACCATGCCAAAGAAAAGTTTATTATTGTGACTTGGTGAGAATTTGAACGAATTGGCAACTATGAGATACTCGTCGTAAACGTGTTGACATATTGCACATCTTCGAGATTCAGCCATTGCCGTAAACATAATGATGAAGGAATAATCTCGCGGTGGAGATTTCACAAAATCTTTAAATTTTTGCAGATTCAAAGATATAATTGACTTCTTAACTGTAAGGTCCGATAGAGTTTGAACTTTTTCATCGAGCTGCAAGTAGAAATACATTAAAAATGTCAGAAATAATACAAAATAGATTTAAAGCCGGGTTCGAAAATTTAAAAGGTAAAAAGTGTTCACCCCTTTAGTGCGAGTTTGTGCATCCACTTTAAAAAATGTGAAGACTAGTACTAAACATAAAAATATTTTGTATTTCATTTTGAGTGTTTTATATATGTACTCCTAAATACAAAATAATTTACTACTTAAATATTTAATTTATATAAATATAATGGACAAAACGTCACTGTAATTTTATTTCATAAATTTCATTTATACGTGACGTGACGTGTAGTTGTATTTTTGTAAATAGCAAGTGAAAATGACAATGACAGCGACAGCGCACCACAGTACAGTAATATCTATGAAATTATTTAGTCTGAGATTTCGTATATTATTTATAAATATATTTTTTGAACTGACAACTTCTTTAGACGCATTGGGCAAAAGAATATAACTACTCTTTTGCGTTGGGCATTTTTAGTATGGGAAAAAAACAGTGAACTCGTGTGAGACACCCTTAGTGACATTCTATGAAATATGCGCCATCTAGCCGAATTATTACGTACTACTTTACTAATGATTCGTTAGTTAACTAATTTTCATGTTTTCTAAACGCGTTAGACAATGTTTTTAAATTTCTTTGAGTCCAATCCAATCTCCTATCTGCGGGGAATCTCCATAAACCGAGCCACACTCCACATCTCGTGACTCACAAATCATCGCATGACCACTGAAGAAATAATTTTAATGTCTTCTAATTTTATGTATGTAGTGGTGATTATATTACTGATGTCAGCTTCTAGGCTACCAGCTAGTCAGGGTCACTTCATATTGTTCGACAGCATCTCACTTTAGTATCTCAAACAGTCAGAACAAAATCAAAACTTTTCCTTCTTAAATCTTCCTTTCCACTCCACCTAACATGAGCTTTTTTGTCGGTGGTACGGGGGGTGAGAAGCGCTTTTTTCACGTAAGCCGTTACATAACAAATTAGAGAAAAGTAGACTATGCGTTCTATAAGTATTAGGTTGACGACGCACCTGCACTTCCCCCTGGTGTTGTTTGTGTCCTTAAGCGACGGTAATCACCATAGATTTAGTATTGCTACCGTATGGTAATCACTGTCAAGTGGATCGTCAGCCTGCCTGCCATCCTCTACCTCTTACTTTACTCGAGTGCAGGCAGATATATTAGAGTAACTTATAATATATACGGAAAAGTGCAGGGTCGTGCTCGTGCTCCTACTCCTACTGGTACGAGCACAAATACAATAACTACAAACTTTATTAGTTTATTAGTCGGAAAATAGCATAGTTTCTGCTATGCTGTAATATAAATTTGAGAGCTCAAATTTAGGTTTAGGTTAAATGCCAATAAACTGTCACAATCACAGCATAAACTGTGTGAAGGGGACATCTTTTATTTTGATTCACTGCAATGAAGATAATAAGCTTGGCTCTGTGCTCTAGGCGAAAAAAAAACCAACTGGACTAAACAAAACACTGAATTCATAATTTACAATAATTATTTTTAAAATATTTTATTAACACAATTCATTCAATAACACCAAAGATTATATATAACATTCTCTAACATGAAACCTAAAATAAAATACATTTTTACCTAGTTTTATATTTACTTACCAATTCATAATCATTCAAACATCATTTTGACTATGAGGTATACAGAATATATTTGAAATATTTCACAATTTTTAAGTCGTCAGAAATGTGCCTTAATAATTATTATAAATTTTATATTCAACGATGCAAGCTACATATCTCTTCAGCTAGTCATAAATATTGTTCATAAGTTGGCTTAATATAATTAAATATGTAGACGAACCGAAAAGGAAAATAAAACAAAAACACAAAATCAAGTAGAAACAAAATAATATGGAATGTACAAATCTGTTTATTTACTGATTCCTGGCAATACAATATATTTTGTGACCGGCTTCAAACGGTTTCACCGTGGTCACACTGTGAGACAAATAAGTAAATCAAACAAATACAACGGGATACAAATATCCACTATTCCACTCAAAGCTATGTAGCACGTAGCACTCGGGTAAGCCAGGCTTAGTTTTCAATAGTTACATTCGGATACATCGTACCCTGGGGAGCGAAATGGGGTTCATAAATTATTATTTTAAACATAAATCGTTTTTTGGACTTAATTTTCTACTCTAACTGTACATTAGTTTCGCCTTAACGCTAAAATAATCTAAATTGATATCGTAAGATGTTGTAAAATCGTTCGCGAGGATATAGGAACGCGCAAATAAATTCTGATATGTTGTTGTATGCAACATCGTAACATAATACAGAAATGGTGGATGAATAAGAAAATAAATTAAAAAAAATACTGTCATCGCACGGTAGCGTAGTCAGCGGGGGACCATGATTATTATTAATCGAAAAACCCTTTACAAAATTGAAATAGAAAAACGTATAGAGATCGCAGCTCGGGGCTCAAAGTCGCCGCAGCATCGAGGCGACGATTAGCCGGAGCCGGAGCTAAAGTAACACTCGCAACAAGTATTGGACAAAGATTTAATATACAAGATGTTTGGAGGACCGATGGCTCCGTAGACTATGCCCTGGCTACCGGCGACGACCGTTTTGCGCGTCTGACTGCAGATTCCTGATGGGCATAGACTCGGAGCGAGATGGGGGAGGTGTGCGATGCGATCGTTTACTGTTTCGTGTATAGGTAAATGGCCACGATGAGACCGTAAAGACCCAACACTTCGGCGAAAATGAGGATAAGGATCATGCCGACGAATAATCTGGGCTGTTGAGCGGTACCGCGAACGCCCGCGTCACCGACGATGCCTATAGCGAATCCGGCCGCTAGACCCGAGAAGCCTACCGCGAGACCAGCTCCCAAGTGGATGAACCCTCTGAAATATAACAAATAAAGCACAGTTAGTTCCCAAACTATTAAACACACTAATCAATAGTGTGAAAATATACTGTTATTAGGATAAAAACCTATTGAACAAAATATAGTAGTGAATGGGATATTATAATGTGACCCAGCCTTTTTTGCATAAATACTCAATCTCTAAAATTTACAGTTTATTATTTATATTTAGAATTAATCACATAATCCAGTCAGTGGCACAACTTAACAAAGAGTAAAAAATATTTGATTACCCTGCATACTAATTGTTTTTCATAAAATAAGCTGTCCAGTCCATCTGGCTATATCAGAACACTATCATTAAATAACAGCATATGTGATTTATAAAACAATAATTATTGTTAGATTATATGTAGGTAATCCAACAAGTAACCACATAATACTGACAATTGAAACAATGTTGCAGTAAACAACTCAAAGGTTTAAACACTAGCTAATAGTTAGAAATAAAACTTGTTTTTGTATGTTCCAACAATAATCTGACAAAAAATGCATATTTTCAAAGCTAAATTGAAAAAATATACACCAATATCCACCTAATTACATTATTATAATATAACAATATAGAAAGAAATCACAAGAAGATGTTTGTTTTTACTTCACAATCTTTCATGCAAAAGTACTGAATATATTTTGATGAAACCTTACATTAATTAAATAGTTCACATAGGCTATAATATAATATGGTTTACAAGAGATATGTGGACAAAAGCCAGCTTAGAAAAATGGTTGAAAAGTAATGTGTAACCTACACACTTTTTGTGTGAGTGGGTCGACTGACTAATCTAGTTGGGAGCATAATATTCACTTGTTATTGACAGGTGTGCACAGGTCAGTGAACTTATTCACAAACAAATTCACGAAAAATGTGCAAGTTCTAATTTAAACTTCATGCTGAGATATTTAAATTAATAAAACATTCTCTATTATTATTGGCAGAATCCAAATTTATGTTTCAAGGAAATTGTAACAAAATATCTCAGAAGGAAAATTTTTATTTTAAGCAGTTTCAATAGTTATCAGTCTAACACATTTTCCATTTTAATAATGATCTGAATATCAGACCAGACGATATTTAACTATTTTGTTATCATTCAGAAACACAATGACAAAGGTCATACTTTTTTGCAGTTGTAGAGACTAAGGTCACAGCAAAAAGGAAATAATTTAGACATTAATGTAGAAAATTAGGAAATTTTTATTTAATTATAGTTTTGTTGTCCTAACAAATGGAACACATCAAGTCCTAATTAATTATTCTCTCTCAAAAAGATCTCAAGCTTAGATTTGAACATAAATTTTATAATATTCTGCAGTGTATTTATTCAAATTCATTCGAGGACTACAAATAATCACCATTTACTTTGTCAGCAAAATGACCATTAAGGAACCTAATGATCTCTTATCTAATAATCTTTACATTCATGATAATCATCTAATAATCTAATGAATGTGAAATGACTTGAAGTTGGTATTAAATGTTCAAAATATAGGTCAAACCTCAGATATGAAAAAACAAAATCTATCTACTAACCTGAAGAGAGGATAGGTGGCGGGGGACTCCAGAGAGCCAGCAATTAGTACAGCCACTACGAGACCGTAAATGGCAATGATACCCGCCATGACCACGGGAATGATGGACTTCATGATGAGCTCGGGCCTCATCACCGACATAGCGGCAATACCCGTTCCTGATTTGGCTGTGCCATAAGCAGCACCCAAGGCTGGAAAGACATGACAACCATACATGATGAATAATGTTCTTCAGTAATTGTGTCAATTGAATATTGGTTATCAGTGAGATTTTACTTCTAAATGGTTTCTGGTGCACATATTAACTGTCTCGACCCAAATGACCGTTACATTGAATTTTACTTCATATTGAACTTCATCTAATGCTACTTTTCTGACATTAAAGATTCTTTCAATTCTAGAATCATAATCACATAACTTTGTGATAATTAACCCAATTATGTTTTAAAATTGAACCATAGATGTAAACAAATTGGAATTCATAATAAATTGTCTAGATCATATTAACTATATTCTACATGCAGAAATAAGTCTTTGCCGTATTATTTTAAATAAAAAACATAAACCAACCAAATTTCCAACTTTTGTCATTTCCAAGTCAGTTTCCAAGTGATTTTTCCATCGTACACGTGGGGCATTTGATTTTCATTTATATATAGATTACAATATGCCTAAAATGGGTGTGTTGTTACAGATTTATGATTATTGAAGCCCTATTTGACAAAATTTATGTAAAGAAATAAGTATTGAAAGCATGTAAAAATTAAAAATGCATCTATAGCTATTACAAATGAGTCACATGAAGAAAAATAATTTAAAAAAAAAAACATTAAAAATATTCAACTGATGAAATCACATGATGTCCTGTTATCAAAGCATCCTTATCAGAATTCCTCAGAGTACATAATTCAAATTATTAAATGTAGTTAAAATATCAATTGTAATGTAATTTCATGTCATTTTAAACTTATAATAATTGCAATATTATATATATATATAGGTTATACTCTTGGGTAAACAGATGACCAAGTCACATGATAACTTAACTGTCAAAATCATGTGACAATAAATTATCAATGGGAAACTTGACCATGGTTTTCTTTGCTTTTTTTATATAACATTAGTGACCCATCCCTGGCTTTGCATGGAGTTGAAATCTTCAGAATTCTTTCTTACGTTACAAAATAAAACTATGTTTCGAATGTTCAGCTTTCTAGGTAATGCATTGTCTGGACAAATAATTTTATAAGTATAAAAGATCAAATGTAAAAATACTTCAAGATTCACTGGGTGAAATAGTAACATTTCCTTTCCTCTCATTATTCAGTTTGTATGAAGTTCGTAGAGATAAAATAACGAATTTTGACAGTGAAAACTAAAACTTCCAATGATAGAAATAAGGGTGATTTTCAATTACATTCAGTACAAACATCCAACAAAGCATAGAAAGGAGTCATTTTAAAAAGTCCATTTATAAAGGGACCAATTGAAATCTAGTTTTAATTACCAACATTTCAGGTAATTAAATGTAGGAATAAAAATGCCAACTTAGCAATACAAATGTCAATCATAATTTGGATGATTCACGTCTGTGGTTTTCCATAATCCGCAGTCGGAAAAACAATAGATCTTTTTGAAGTCCATTCCGTGGTGCAGGTTCGTATCTAACATCTATGAGAGCATCCGACAAAAATATTCATGTAGGGCTAACGTTCGATACAAGGCGGGACACTACTTACTATAATTAGGACACCGAAAATAACATAATCCAGATTTACATTTAACCCTAGTTGGAAAATTAAGTGTAGCATATTACTAATATGAGAAACACATGATAGAAACGGGAGGTTTTTAAGTTATGGTGAAATATTAGGGCAGATCGATATTGACGACAGCCATTTCATTCAGAGTAAGCAGTGGAAAATCAAAACGTACCGCTGAAGATGATGGCAGACGCCGCCCCCATAACTCCAAAGAAAGGTCCATAGATTGGATTTTCAGCCATTTTGATGTGTAATGTGGGAGTATTTACAGGTCCCAAAAACTGTGATGACTATCTGCACACACTCACTCCACGGAACTACTTTAGCACAGACAAATATGGCTCAAGCTTTGCCGACTCAATAGAATGGGTCATATGACGATTGATGCTCAAGGTAGTGTTCGATATGCTTCAAGTTCTGATTGGCTTTTGTTCGTCACTTCCGGAATGCGCGACCAATCCTGAGCTAACGATACTGTAGCGTTATGACGTATAACATTGATGTGGATCGCTGGCCAGCCATTTCATTCTGCGCATGTTCAATTTAGTCGTTTTAGTTCTTTTAAAAACCATGAGTTGTTTAAAATATGCAAATAATTAAGCTAATATTAAGAGCACGCTAATTTAAAATGAAGATAAGGATTTAAGTCTCTAAATTATATACAGAGGCATTAAATATTGGCATTTTTAAATAAAAAGAATGTTATTAATAATATTTACATTGTTGCCAGTATAAAAGAAAAATCTAACTACTATATAGGTATAAAGTGACTGTTTATAAGTAATGTTTTAAAAAAACAACCAATAATACGTTGGTAACAAAAACCGATTGATTTTAATTCATACAAATAATTGTATTACTCACTTACCAAAACACAACAGCACATAAAATAATGATAATATTACACGGTGGTCTTCTGTAAGGGGTTAGTTACTGCCACTAGACGAGCTGCCCCTGAAATGATCGCGATTATCGCGACTCAGTGTGGGTTGTTACTTCTCAATAAGTAATTATTAAGGGTTAACATAAGTTCAAAAATGTATTTCAAAATGTTGTCAAAAATGTATTATTTATTAAAATGCAAAAAGCCTATAATATACATATAAGCCTATATTAGTTTGTGTAAATTTTACACTTCCTTCATGCACAGCAAAAGCATGAGATTGCGTGTGCTTTTACATTAAAAATAGTTATTTTAACATTTTAGATGAATTTTTCGGTTCTAAACTAGTAACATTACATAGTATTTTTAAACTACTGTCACTTGTCAAGTGTGACAAGTGTCAAAACAGAAGTAAGAATGACAACTTGACATTGACAGTCGATTAGACAGACCTGACAGCAGACACTGCAGACAGACATTTATTTTATTTATCTTTATCCACGCTACAACCCACGTGCTAATGTTGTGTTATTTATTTTAATTTAAAAAAGAAAATAAGTACACTTATTCAGGAGTTGTAATTGTGCTTATAAAATTTAATTTATTACTTTAACCATGAAGTTCAATTATAAGGTATGTGTCATATTATAATTACTTAAATTAAACATTTAATACAACTGCTTTTTCTTTCCGGGTTTTTATCAAAATGTTTTAGTACTTTGGCTTTACTTAGGTATGTTTATTTATTATTTAGATGACCTGTATCGTAAATAATATATTTAAAAAATAAACCAAGTAATTATTCGCTTTATACTAAATTTTAAATGCAGTTTTATTTATATAAATAAAAAACCTTATTTGTGTAACCAATAACACACAGAAAACCATCAGAAAACACCGATTAAGTTAGCGGCCAAATTTGTCTAAATATATGTTATTGTTATGGGGTTCTCTTTATTAAAAACAACCTAATAGTAATGTTTTTTTTTTTCAGTTTCAAAATTTACTTGGCACAGTATACAGGAAAGGCGATATTTTATTCACAAAAGATGGCCAATGTGTAATTAGTCCAGTGGGAAATAGAATAACAATATATGACCTTAAAAGGTGAGTTAATTTTGGTACTTTGCATTTACTAGTGAAACACAACAGCACACATGCTGTTATTTCATGGCTGTCTTCTGTCAAGATGGGCTGTCAGTCAGTCAGTACAGTCATTTTTGAAAAGTAAATTTCTAAAGTTGGCATCGCCATGAATAAAACTCGGGCCGCAGAGTCAGTGCACTAAGATTTCAGGATGATTGACAAATTTTGAATACTATTTTGTTTTCAGAAACAAATGCAATACTTTGTCTGTAGAAAGTCATTACAACTATACAGCTTGTGATGTGTCCCCAAATGGTTCAGTTATATTGGCCGTCAATGAACGTGAGTTTAATTTAAATTTGTATTTTTTTATGTTAAGTTTAAACTAAGTAAACAAGACAGGCTTATGGTCTACTTGATGCAGCTTAAGACCCCTGCAAAAATCCTGCATAGAATGCTATAATAATCCTTAGCAATGAAAGTGTGGTTAGGTTTAGATGAATGCTTGAAGTGTGTGCATTGAAGTGTGTGAAACAAGACTATATTTTGTCACTTTTGTTAAGGCCTTTAAACTGTAATGGTCCAAGGAGTACATAATTTGTATATTAAAACTGAAATTGATTATATCAATTTTAATATTATCGAGTGATATATTTTGAAAACGACATTGGAAATTTTGATAAACTGAGAAGTATATTTAAAATAAAGATATAGGCTTTAATTGCAAGGAATCCTAATACAGAAAAACAACATGTGCTACATTATATTACTTAAATAAAACATTTTCTCTTTTATTACTCTGCCTTTTATTACTCTGCAGGAAGAGTATATTTAGTCTTGTATTTAGTAGTAGTATAATTAGTAGTAGTTTTGGTATAATATGAAATAATGGTAATGTTTTATTTCAGAGGGAGAAGCTCAAATGATAAGTCTTCTAACTAGTACAGTCATCCATAGATATAAGTTTAAGCAACAGGTGAGAGCGGTTAAATTCAGTCCAGATGGGAAATATTTTGCTGCATGCTGTGATTGTACAGGTAAAATGAGTGATATATTTATTTGCTCTTTTTATTACTGAAAACCGTACCTAACTTTAATGACTACTTTAGTGGACAAACAGACATAGAGTTTTGGAGTTTCTTCTTAGTCTATATTCTATAATCTTGTCATAGTTAACAAAGAAAATTACAATTAAAATTAAAACATTAAAAACGTTTGTTCATATTTCAGTATTCATAATGACAGCACCGTGCACTTTCACTGGTGAATTCCGTTCATTCATCTTGAAACGAGTCTACGAGAAATCTCACGACGAGGTGACCTGTCTCGACTGGTCTTCCTGCTCCAAACTCTTGGCGGTTGGCTCGAAGGACACGACGACCAAGATCTACACGGTCGATTACTTGGACAACATAAACATGTTCTCGCTGAGCGGTCACACGGACAAGATGGTCGGAGTGTTCTTTGAGAAGAAGAGTTTGGACCTTATAACCGTGAGCAGGAACGGCCAAGTTTGCCTGTGGGAGGCTACAATAGACTCGGAGGATCTAGTCGTGTCGGAGGTGCAGATTTCTCACAGAAAGAAACGGAAGATGGTGAAAGAGGAGGACAGCGAAGATGACATCGACGAGAATGAAATAATTGAGAAGGATAAAGAAGTTGTATGTATGCATAGTGCAATATTGATCTGATTGCGAAAATTCCCATAGAGCTGTTAAAAAATTTATTAAAGTTTAAATGTCGAAATTTTTGTACAATATTTATCTCAACTATTTTTTGATAAAAAACTTACTGCTTACGAGAAAAAAAAAAACCGAATATTTTGACCTTTGTTCTTGAATAACTTGTTTAACAGACAATGATATTGATCATTATGTATATGAAGATATTTAAATGATTCCTTATTGTTTTTTTTAGATTAAAGAGAAAGAAAAAGAAGCCACGAAAGAGGAAACTGAAAACAATAAAAGGTTGTTATACAAAAAGCTGGGTCGCCATTACATTGGCGACACTATTCGGAAAGACGTTAGGGTGAAATTGTCTGCGGCTCAATATCACAAGGAGACAAAACTGTTGATTACTGGTTAGTACAATGTTATTATTATGATTATATCATTGATCCAAATTGATTACATGGGACACAATTATAAAAATCTCTGAACATTTTGATGTCTCGGCAAATAGTAATCCTAGTACAACAATCAGACTAGGTCTAGTATAGCCCGTCCGTTCAATACAAAATGTAGGAGAAAATGAATTTTGTTCACATTTTTTTTTTGTATATTTCAGATGTTTTTAATAAGTAGTTATTCTGTTATTCGACAAATTAACAAATCAAAGGTCATAAAAAACCACTGGGCCGTTAGGTGCTTTATGTTGTGACATCTATATTAATGTTATAGAGAGAGACAAGATTTTTGTGTTTTTTGTTTATTATAATGAATAAACTCAAAAACTACTGGACCGATTTTAAAAATTCTTTCATCCATAGAAGGCTACATTATAAAAGACCAATATTGGCTATATTTTAAAGAAGAAACAGCTAGTAGTCTACAATATTGCTACTGTAAATGAACCGGGTAATAATCGATGAAGTTTTTTGGCAGGTTTCTCGAACGGTATATTCTTCCTTCACGAAATGCCGGACGTGAACTTGATTCACACTCTGAACATATCGGAGCACAGGATAAGCAGCATCGCGGTGTCGCCTTCGGGCGATTGGATCGCCTTTGGTTGCCCTCACATCGGACAGTTGCTTGTATGGGAATGGCAGAGTGAGTTGCATTTTATATATATATTATATATATCAATACAATCATCTTTAATTTTTTTAAATTTATTTATTAATATAATAAGTAATGTTAGATTCAAATTGACACCGATGTAAACATAAACTCATTAGAGTTTCACCACATAGAGTTCACATAGTTTACCACAGACATAGTTTACATATATATAATATATATCAATACACACAGACATTATTGTTACATTGACAGACAGACAGACAGACAAATATATATATATATATATATATATATAGACAAATATAAATATATATTGTCAAGGAAAAGCCATTTTTTAAATAAATATTATAAGACAGGCTGATTGTCCACTTGTCTATAACACAAGAAAATTCCCTTATTCACTGTTCCCTTATTCATGTTTGTTATTTCACGGAGTTTTTCAAATGTAAAGTATAAAATGATATTAAAAAAAAAATGATAACAAAATTTTGATAGTGGATATTAAAATATAGTTTAAATCTTTTATCTTCAGGTGAGCAGTACGTAATGAAACAACAGGGACATTCCTTAGACATGACATGCTTGGGTTATTCGCCAGACGGACTCTACATTGTTACAGGTATTATATACATTGTTATTATATCTAATATATAAAATTCTCGTGTTGCAGTGTTTGTTGCCAAACTCCTCCGAAACGGCTAGACCGATTTTGGTGAAATTTTGTGTGAAAATATCGGGTAGATCTGAGAATCGGCCAAGATCTATTTTTCATACCCCTAAATGTTAAGGGTGGTCCACCCCAAATTTTTTTTTATATGGCAAAACAATTTTTGCCCGGTCAGCTAGTATTTCAATTTTTCAATTTTCCTTTTTTTTTAAGAGATTTTCGTCGCGTATATGTTATTGAGACTTTTATATAATATAGCTGTTAAATCCGACGTAAATCATAACGGCGATTGTCACTAGATGGCGCTAATGTAAGAATGTACGCGCGAACGTTTCTTTTATACAGTCTTTTATGCCTTCTAAATGTTTGTCTAATAAATAGGATTACTTTAACGATTTACCTACTTACTCCCTGCGTTTTATTTTTATTATAAACCTGGGCTTATTTGGTGATTTTTGGGCGCATTTGTACAATAGCGATATATAAATAGAATATTTATAGCGAATCTGTAAACGAGTTTGCTGCTTGAGAAAATTGCTGTCCTACCTTTTCATCTGAAGTTGTATATTCACAACACGTATAATATTTTCATAAATATTCTAGCTTTATGAAGAGTAGGCCTTTGTCTAGGTGCCGAAAATAGGTCTCCGTCATAATTTTCCAATAGGACCGTTTCGGTCCTTAAACGTCAGGCCATCTTTTGGGTGGACGTTGCAATTTGAGCTTGCTTGATCTAGATCTTTCAGGTATCAGCGCGACCTTAACAATAACATATAAATTGATTCTTAAGCATAGTACATTTTTTTTTATTATAATTCATTTTTTTTTCAGGCGGTTACGACGGTAAAGTGAAAGTATGGAACACAATGTCCGGATTTTGTTTTGTGACGTTCAACGAGCACAAGTCGAGTGTGACAAGTATAGTGTTCAGTGCCAACAAGAAGTTCTTTGTAACTTCCTCGCTCGATGGAACAGTTCGGTGTTATGATCTCACAAGGTAACAACTTTATGTAACTCATTTATGTGATATTTCTTTAAAATTTTATGATAACTTTCTGTCAGTCTATGGTTTACGTGACCATAGACGTATGGGGTAGGTCTCTTATTGGGTTCCTCATAAGGACAGTGTTTAGTTCACAAAACGCACATTTTTTTAAATAAATTTAGTGCACAATAAAACCGCCTCTATTAAAATGGTTCATAAGGTTGAAATTTACCTGTAGTATATAAGAATTAGCACTCCAAAATTATTTACGTCGATAAATAAATGTCGATCATGTGACGACATGATGACGATCAAAAATGAATTGTGAATCGGCCGATAACTGCCATTATTTCCCGAGATGAACTCGGAAAAGTTCTAACGATCGACTGGTTGATCTAAAATTTAGTCATAGCCAATGAAAATATTTTTATTTATTTTTATTTTCGACCAGATATCGTAATTTCCGCACGTTGACGTCACCGAGCCTCGTGCAGTTCAGTAGTGTGGCTTTGGACTCGAGCGGAGAGCTTTGCGCTGCCGGAGGTCAGGACGTCTTCGACGTATACTTGTGGTCCGTCAAATTTGGAAAACTGTTGGAGGTAATGTATTTTCATTTTTTTTTTTTCTTAAAAACAGATTAAAAAATACGAAAAGGCTTGATTCTCGGTTGAACTTCTACTTTAGTGTTTTTTGATATAATTTGCAAATTAATTTATATATATTTATATAAAACCAAGTTGTTACTTACACCATTCATTACTCGAGAATGGCTGGACCTATTCTTGTGATTTTTTGAATTTGTCTACGCCCCGAATAGCGGAGTAACTAAACATTGAAAATATCCACAACAAAAATAGGAGAAATGAACGTGAAGAAAATTTATTTTATCATACATTTTTTGTGGTACGGTACGAATCCTTTAATAAAACAGTGGGCTAGCGTGATGGATTATGGCCCTCTCATAACGGTTAGGAGCCCAGAAGTGCGAAGTAATATCTATCTATTCTATACTTGTCACTGACCATATACCACTGGACATGCTGCTGTCAAATTATTTTAATGCTACAGATATAGAACGATTGTTCATTAAACTAAAATTAGTGATTATACATATATATCTATGGAATAAAAATACGCAAACGTCAAAATTAGTTCTCGGGACAATCGAGGGCGGCGTTAGCTGTCATTTGTATGGAACAGCCTGTCCAGTGGTACATATATATTACAGGTCAGAGAAATTTGTACACTGATCTTAACTAATGTATGTACGTACGCTTTTAAAGGTGCTGGGGGGTCACGAGGCGCCCGTGTCCCACGTGTGCTTCAGTCCGTCGGCGGGCAGTTCGCGCCTGGCGTCGTGCAGTTGGGACCGCACGCTGCGTCTCTGGAACTGCCTCGAGACCAGCTCCGACTGCGACACCGTGCAACTCTCCGCGGACGGCCTGTACGCCGCCTTCAGGCCCGACGGCGAGGAGGTAACACTGTCACTCACCTATCATCATCATCATCATCATCATTCCAACCGCAGGACAATGTGGCTATTGTGGGTCCGTGGCTTCCGCTAAAGAACCTCGGTGCTATGATCCGCCGGCTAATGTGGGCAACTTTCGTACGTGTACGGGATCTTCTCATTGGTGATTAGATCTCTTGGTGTAACCTCGTCGTAGCTTATAGAGCGAAAATAAGTTAATTTCTCCTTAAATAAGTGTTTATTTGAATGAAATTATTCTTACATAAAAGAACAAAATAAAAGTCCCTTACTTGTAAAACGGTTGCCTTCCCGTTTATTAATAACCTATATAAATATACTAGCTGTTGCACGCGACATAGCTTGCGTAACTTTATAAAATATATCTTATGTCCTTTCTGGTGTCCCAGACGTGTATGCAAAATTTCATTGAAATCCGTTTTTGCGTGAAAGAGTTACAAACATCCATACATACAAACTTTCGCATTTATAATATTAGTACGGATTTTTGTGACGCATGAATAATTTTCAGATAGCCGTGTCCACGTTGGACGGCAGCATAACCTTCTTCGACACGACCACTTTGGACCAAACCGGAAGTATTGAGGGTAGAAACGACCTCGGGTCGGGTAGGGCCGATACGGACCTGATCACCCCTCAGAAAATGTTGAAAACCAAGTAAGTTTTCTATGACCTTCTATGATTGGCAACGTGCAATCATGCACCTATGCCGTCGCTCGTGTCATTGGCGACGGTAGCCACCTACCACCAAGTGTGTGGACAGTCTGACTATCTGTCGACCTTAACATATGGAAAAAAATGCTTATTGTTAACAAATAACTTTCAGAGCGTTCACGACGATATGTTACTCGGCGGACGGTGAGTCGATTCTGGGCGGAGGCAACTCTAAGCACATCTGCTTGTACAACATCAAGGAGTCCATCCTCATCAGGAAGTACGTCATCACACAAAACAGATCCCTGGATGCCGTCAACGTGAGTCACCGGATTTTATCAAATATACTAGCTGTTGCACGCGACTACTTCCTCGTAAAATATGGCATATGTTACTCGCTGATTAATTTAAGTAGCTTTCAATAGGTTAAAGAATTTTCAAAATCGGTCCACTAGTTTTTGAGTTTATTCAATATAAATACAAACATAACAAATCTTTTCTCTTTATTATATTAGTATAGATTCTAGACTAGGTCGTTTAACAAACCTAAAATAAGAGACAGACAGTCGCATCTATTATTTTATTTTATAGTTAGTAAAATGACTATTTGAATTATGCATGCATTATTCAATGCGATATTTGAAAGCCAAGTATGTCATATATTTCATGAAAAATATTTGCTTGGTATTAAGCCGTAGGTCTAGGTAATTTATATTTTTCTAATTTAAAAATATTTTTTCTTAAATATAATAGTGTTTTTTTTTTTACCGAAATTAGAAGTAAAATAATGTTTTTTTAAATGCATTTGCCATATCGTTTTAATTGAGAGAATTAAAATTGTTTAACAGGACTTCATAAATCGTCGCATTATGACCGAGTTTGGAAATATGGCTTTGGTGGAAGAGAGGACGGAGTTCGAAGGTGGCGACGTCGCCATCCGTCTGCCTGGAGTCAAGCAGGGCGACATGGCAGACAGGAACGTCAAGCCAGAGGTAAACTCTTTATCTCATTTACTTTTAGTTATTATTATTATTAATAGTTACTTAAAAGAAAAAAAAACTTAGACCGATAAATAATTAGCCTCATAATAAATAAAATTTCATTTGGAACTTAAGTACATAATATGTTTCTTTTCAAACATACTGTCGAACTGGTCATGTGATATACAACTTTATTCTAATGATCATAAGGTTGAATATCGAATGATTAGTTGCTAAACTGTGCGCCGTATTAATAGTATTAATATTTCTGTGCAAACATATTGTCGAACTGGTCATGCGATATTCAACTTTATTCTAATGGTTTTAAAGTTGAATATCGAATGATTAGTACTAAACTGTGCGCCATATTTACGTCCGACAGTGTCGTCTTAATATTTCTGTGCAAACATAATATTGTTGAACTGGTCATGCGATATTCAACTCTATTCTAATGATTTTAAGGTTGAATATCGAATGATTAGTACTAAATTGTCTTAATATTTCAAAATGTGACTATTTGTTGATAGGTTCGAGTTTATTGTATAAGATTCTCTCCGACCGGCGAAGGCTTCGCAGTAGCGGCAACCGAGGGCTTGTTGGTGTATAGTCAAAGCGCAGGCATCGATGGCACATTTCGGTGAGTTTTCTTCATACAAAACGTATCTGTGAAATAACAGCATGCATATGACAATTCAAACATAGTCTATCATGAAACACATCCTAATCCACTTGTTCATTGTAATAATAATAACTGACATGAGTATAAGGAGATCTAGTTTAAAAAAGAGGTTCTACTTTTCATGTGTAAATGTGACGTAAACGTGTTACAGGAAGCCGCGATTTATAGAATCCGTATAAATTTGGAAAATTTTATACGAAATAGAACAAGAATATGTATCTATGTTTTAACAGCAATAAGTTTGTTATGAATTTGAACGGGAATTCTCACCAAGGTGTGTCAAATGTTACACAATATGATTTGCGACTACTGTAAAAGGCTTGAGATGTTTCTTCTTTTCAATACAGACCGTATCGCCTGGAGGCCGGCGTGACCCCTGCGTCGGTGAGAGAGCACTTGAAGAGCAAGTCGTGGGGCGAGGCTCTGGTGGGGGCACTCCAGCTGAACGAGCACGCCATCGTCCAGGAGTGTGTCGAGGCAGTGCCTCCCTCGGACAGTGAGTGTTTCCAACTTGGCTTTGATTGGGTTTAATTGTCGGTGAGAGAGCACTTGAAGAGCAAGTCGGACAGTGAGTGTTTCCAACTAGGCTCTAATTGGGTTTAATTGTCGGTGAGAGAGCACTTGAAGAGCAAGTCGAACAGTGAGTTTTCCAACTTGGCTCTGATTGGGTTTAATTGTCGGTGAGAGAGCATTTGAAGAGCAAGTCGAACAGTGAGTGTTTCCAACTTGGCTCTGATTGGGTTTAATTGTCGGCGAGAGAGCACTTGAAGAGCAAGTCGAACAGTGAGTGTTTCCAACTTGGCTCTGATTGGGTTTAATTGTCGGCTAGAGAGCACTTGAAGAGCAAGTCGAACAGTGAGTGTTTCCAACTTGGCTCTGATTGGGTTTAATTGTCGGCGAGAGAGCACTTGAAGAGCAAGTCGAACAGTGAGTGTTTCCAACTTGGCTCTGATTGGGTTTAATTGTCGGCGAGAGAGCACTTGAAGAGCAAGTCGAACAGTGAGTGTTTCCAACTTGGCTCTGATTGGGTTTAATTGTCGGCGAGAGAGCACTTGAAGAGCAAGTCGAACAGTGAGTGTTTCCAACTTGGCTCTGATTGGGTTTAATTGTCGGCGAGAGAGCACTTGAAGAGCAAGTCGAACAGTGAGTGTTTCCAACTTGGCTCTGATTGGGTTTAATTGTCGGCGAGAGAGCACTTGAAGAGCAAGTCGAACAGTGAGTGTTTCCAACTTGGCTCTGATTGGGTTTAATTGTCGGCGAGAGAGCACTTGAAGAGCAAGTCGAACAGTGAGTGTTTCCAACTTGGCTCTGATTGGGTTTAATTGTCGGTGAGAGAGCACTTGAAGAGCAACTCGGACAGTGAGTTTTCCAACTAGGCTCTAATTAGGTTAAATTAAAATAAAGCATAGAGTTAAAATATCTATTAATTATTGTGTATAATTGACCTAACTAATAGTTCTAATATAATAATAATAATAATTTAAAGAATTACCTGTGAACGATTTCAGCACTAAAATAATACATTTTGTTTGGTGCACAGTTGAGTTGACAGTGGCTGGGCTGGAAGAAGACTTCTCGAATAGGCTTGTGGAGTCGATAGCGCGTCTTCTGGAAGACAGCAGACACCTGGAACACCTTCTGCTCTGGTCGAAGGCTTTAGTATCAGTAGCGAATAGAAAGTTTCCGCAGAGCGTTCTCCTGGCGCTCGAAAAGGTCCTCACTGTCAAGTACTCGCAATTGAGTAAAATGTAAGTAATTTTTTTTATTGTTTCAAAAACCGAGGTTTAGTACCTACTGCGTTTCGCACACTCCGTTTCGAAGTCATTATGCCTGTACATGGGTGTATAACCAGACCTTACAATCGCGGGTTCGAATCCCGCTAGGGGCAAATGTTTGTGTTAACATTTTGACTTTGTACCTGAGTCATGGATGTTTTGTATTTGTAATATGTATGTATTTATAAAAAAAGTAATGTGTGCTTTCGTAAGTAATTAGTTGCTTAGTGTGGAACTGGTTGAAAAAAAATCACATGTTTTGTAAATTTCAGATGTGACTTTAATAAATACACGATAAGATGTATAAAGTCTGTCGGAGCCATCGCCTCAAAGGTTGAACAGGAAATGGAAACAGATGACTCCAGCGGCAGAGGGACATTCTCTGACAGTGATTGAAATTCAATGTTTATTGTAAATATATTGTATTGAAATATATGTTTTTTTTTTAAATTATAGCATTTTTGATTGTAGAATAAAACCTCTCTCAAAAAATTCGAAGTTCATAGTATTGACACAGCATACTTATTCCATACAGTAGGCCGACGGAGACGTCTAGACAGGGCAATCGTGCGGGGCGTGAGGGGTGAGGCGCGAGTGGGACGTGCCCAAGCTGCATACTTCGTCGTTCTTAGTAGCTTGGGATAAATATTCCAGGGCTATCGAGTCTTTCAGATTTTAATTTATTATATAAATCAAAATGGTGCATACGGCATGTGCTGTAAGTGCGTGCAAATCTTAATCTCGCATAAATAAAGAACTAAGCTTTCATCAATTTCAGCACGATGAAGGTACTTAAGCACATTTTATATTACTTAATTTGTGTCAACCCTTCCGTAATTTTTAAATACCTACACAGGCGGCGGTATCGCCCAACATCAAAGGCGTCGGCCTACTGTGGGAAATAAGTATGCTGAGGTATTGATTTATTAATCAAAATTGAAATCAATAACTTGTTTTTCAGCAGTTTCTTGTCCCGATATGTTTAACATAATTATATTATTATGCTATAAATATTGTAAGACTATTTTTTCTAGACAAGCAATGAGTCAAGGTTATTATTTATAGAAAAATAGGCAGTAAATTGTTACAACATTTTTACAACCTTGATTTTGATGAATTACGGTAACAGTTAAAAGATAAGATTACTTTTTAGACACATTTGTATTGATAACGAATGGAAATCATGCCACTTATAGAGATTGTAACAGAGTTTAGTCGGAATCCGATTTTTTTAATGCAATTTCTTTAATTTATTTATTTATTTGTAGATTGACTTAATAAAAAATGTGTTTGCGATAGACAAACATCGCACACGTGATTTTTATATATTATATTGCTAGCTACACGCTCCCGGCTTCGCCTGGGTTCTAAATAAAAAACTAATCTTGTTAGACCAAATTAGACATAGTTAAGTTTTATCAAAATCGGTTCAGTAGTTTAGGAGTTCATTAGCCTCAAACAACGTGACAAGTAATTTTTATATATATAGAGATTTAGATTGCAAATCAATAATTCGACTAGTTAAATGATTATAGAATATAGATTTTTTTTATAAAAAACAAGTTTTAGTCCGTAACTTCGTTGCATTGAAAAATGAACTGCCTACATGCCATCAGAGACTGCCTAAATATATGCTGTTACTATTTTTATTATCCTTCAAGAACCAAAGATAATAATTGATTGGTCTCGCTGCGCTCGACTAGATAGAGCGCTATATAAAAGCAATAGCTCCGAAAATGTGGCAACTTTTTATTGTAGTGTGTGTAAAAAATCGTCACTTTTTATAACTTTTTTGCGTTTTACTATGCAAACTGGTATTATGTTATGCCTAAAATTTAATAAAACATTCGGCACGTACACATCACAGACAATTTGCAGTGTGACAGGCTCGGGTACGCCGAATTCGGCGTACTATTTTATGCCGCATTTTACAAGCACGACGGCGGTATCTAGTCGAGCGCAGCGAGACCAATCATTTATCTATGCTTCAGAACGTTACTATTTTTCTGATTAAAAAGTACCAACCAACCTTTTCTGAATACCTGACAATGTGTATGTGAAATCCCGATGATCGGTTGACTAATTAAGGCGTGAAAAGGTAAAGACAGTAATGAAAGGTTGTTAAAATAAAACCACGGTTGAAAACCAAACACCTTATTGTTTATTCAGATTCAAACTGTTTCCTGGTTTATGTATAAATGTGACCGAGTTGGTTGGCCAGACTGGCAGAGATCCGACCCCAGTTTTTGCTACTGCCACCGCACATATTATGGCCACCACAACTGCTATTGCCAAAATTAGCCATCTTGCTGTTTCCACATATGAAAGCAGAGTGTGAGAGTGTTTTAATTCTTCAAGTAATGATTCTGGGATTTCCGCACCCTGTAGACACAAACCGACAACTGTTTAGGGCCTTAATAAATAAGTAACTACTAAGTAACTGAATATCTCAACTATACATTTCGTTAAATACATTTTAAAATAATATACAATTAAATAATACTAGCCGTTGAACGCGACTTCGCCCGCGTAACTTTATAAAATGTAGCCTATGTTACTCGCTGGTAATGTAGCTTTCAATAGATGAAAGAATTTTTAAAATCGGTCCAGTACAAACAAACAAATCTTCTCCCTTTTTAATATTAGTATAGAACTGAGTTAAAAAAACTGAGGTAATAAACTGAGTATCTTTGTGCCAAATTGAATCCAAATCCTTTGATTCCTTTGAGCCGTCTTTGCGTGAAAGAGTAAGATCTATCTATCGTAATTATGCAAATAACATAAATGTTGTCTTTGATGTGACTCAATAGATAAATAAAAGTAGTCTGCTCACCTCTTCAATCCATAGCAGCGGAAATAAACCTGTCTTCACATTTTCCAACTGAGGAACGCCTTCCATAGCCCGAAGTTCTATATTGAACTGCAACCTTTTAACACCTCTTAGAACTACACCTGTAATCTGAAAAAGTTATTTTTATACAAGCAGTGTCCTTGCAGATCTGTGCAATCGTATGCGATCACCAAATAAAGGTGAAGGGAAAATGAAGCCGTAAAACAAAGCATAGGATTTCATCGGTCTAGGCGAAAAAAAATATTACGAGAGAAAGGTATAAATCTTATTATGTATGTCACTGTTAAAAAAATCATACTTTGAAAATGTGGGTATTATTGCAGTATTTAAAGAAAAATTTGCAATATTTTCATTTAGGAGCGTAATAACGATAAACTGTTGAAAAGTTAATTTCGCCAACGCAATGCTGATATCGGAGTCGGTAATTGCCTTCTGGAGCTTCTTTGCTGGAACTAATGGTTTGTAATAATGCAGCAAGGTTTGATTTTATTTTATGCGGTGCCATTCTTCATTTGCAAACGTATTCAATGTTAAATGGAAAAAAGCTTAAGAAACCAGCAGAGGTCACATTAAAAATATTGAACTTTAATCGTAAAGATTATCTAAAGCTAATTTAAGTACCTTTATATGTATGATACTATAAATGTAGTGCTATATATACCTACTTATACCAATATTATAAAGAGGTAATATTTGTTTGTTTGTTTGCATCGAATAGGCTCTGAAACTACTGAACCGATTTGAAAAATTGTTATCAATTTTAAAAAAAGTAGTACGAAAGCTTTTCAAAGGTATTCAACGAATTCTAAAATTATCCTCGTTTGTTGTTTAAACTTTTTAGAGAAAAAAATAATCGTCCACGAGAATAGAATGGGAGTGGAAATTGAATAATTAAACTTTTAATCTAGAAAATTCCGGCGATAACAGCAAAATTGGAAACGGCGGAAATATAAAAATGTACCCCCAATTTTAACACTGCTTACTGGAGCGGTAAATAATTATCTCCGAACATAGAATGTAAAGGGTTGTTTTCAAATTTCCATTCGTGTTGTTTAAATTGTGTAATTTGTTTTGAGTTTGTTAACTTTTGCGGTTCGTGAAGTTATCCAGCAAAAAGACGCAGTAGCGAGAGTTAAAAGTCATTGCGGGTTAATGTTATTATTATATTTAACGGGTTATCTAACACGCTGTTAGGATTTTGTAACCCCAAGCCCAAGGACGATAGTTAAAATAAATTGACAAAAATTTTCGAGGCTTTCTAGGCTCTGTTTGTGTTTAATATTTTTTTATTTAAACACAAACCTTCCTCGTTAATGGCTCTTTCCAATAGTGAAAATCGTATCATCTTTTATTTATATTAAATTGTCAAGTAAACGTATGTATTCCAAAACATTTTTCTCCCAGTTATTTGCTTGTATAACTAAGTATTGCCTCAACATACCGGTTCCATATAAACATAAGTGTTATGCTTCTCCTTGTCCGGTCGGACGCCTGACTCGAAGTACTCCAACAGTTCCTCGGAGGCGAGGTAGAAATGAGGCAATGAGGCGATTGCTGGAGCTCCCTGACACGGCATCAGATTCATAACGCCCATCACTAAACATCCGTCGTGCTTTTTGCTCCAATTGCTGAAATGTTACACAATCATACAATGCATTTAACTTTTTATTTAATGTATACTTAATTAAATAAATAATAATTATTATAATTACTTAATTTAATATTATTAATTATTTATAATAACCAATATTACTCATTATAATTAATCTAAATATTATTTATTAGTTTTAGTTTTATTTAATTTTATAAAAAAAAACTAGCTGGTGCTCACAACTTTTTTGAAAAAAATATATAATGTACAGACACGGCTCGTCTACTATTTTATTATTTAATTATGTATTAATATATATTAGATTATATATATTTAATAGATTAACGGAATCGAACACACGGCGGTAATATCAGCGGAAGATTTGAATAAGAACAACTTATGTACCTACAGAAATAACTACAACAAATGCAACCTCTATCTAAGATATGAATAAATAAGGGCCGGTATTTCAACTGTTGCTATTCTTAGGAATAAAATTTAAGTCAGGCTTAACTCTACTATAGCGTATTTCAACTTTCACTCAACACAAATTCGCTCCTGAGTAAGCTTAGCTTTATAGTAAAGTGAAGCTTAGTTAAGTGTAAAACTTAAGTAAAGACTGAAATACCGGCCCTTAAGTAACACAATTCTGTACAATAAGCGCCTTCACAACTAATTCTAGTTGATTCATAACGGTCTGAATAAACGAGTTCCAGCATAAAATTTAAAACAACCTAACTTAAGAACTAACAAAGGAACTTTAAAATGTTAAATATAATTATTCCTAATAAACAATTTTATTATTCCTAGAATATTATGTAGGTTTACCGTACGAAGGTTTACCTACATTATGCGCAGAAAAGAAAGCAGCATTTACAAATACTTCGTGCATCTCCTGGCATCTCCCCAGCTGTGTAGACAAAACTATTGAAATTTATTCACATTGCTGCACATAAAGTTAAGTATGAGGTAACTTATACTTAACTTGAATTATATTGAAACATTGAACGAAGGCTTAAAGTTCCACTTGAGTTTCTAAATGCACTATCTCAATATAGACGAGTCTCGGATTAGAGATATATCCAAAGATTTAAGTCTGTAGATAATGTAACATAAATATCTCAGATTATGGAGGTCCAAAATCTAGGATCCAAAATATCCTAGATTTTTTAAAAGTGGGTTCCTTTGGCGTGAATACGTCTTTTGTCATCTTCGTCCAAAATTTTTAATTACACCACTCGATAGCTAAAGAATTTTTTTTTGTGTATTATTATATGGTAGCTACTTATATTCGAATTTTTAGATTTCCTAAGTGTACCCATCCTAACCACTGGTTTTGATTTGCACCGCACACCACATATCTACTGGCCTGTCCGTCTCACTTCACATAGAATGGAACACAAATTATCGAAATAAGCACTTACTTTCTGCAGAAACATTTATTGTTAGGATTTGCGCTTTTCGCTGCTAGAGCTGACTCCGATATCTCGTAATAATATGTGCTGAGGTTGAATAGTTGCCTCGCTCCAACTAAACTTGCATAGAGAGAGCTGTGAGAAGAAAAAAATAAATCACTTAAAAACGATAATAATTATCGTTAAAGTACTTAGAACCTTACTTCAAAACCGACCATCTGGTGCCTTGTGCGAGTTTTACTCTATGAAACGCATCGAACGCCTCTGATTTTATTTTGGATTTCGATTGAACCGATAAATACACATATTAATCTTTATTTATTAATATCATTGTAATACTAGTGTTAATGTTAATTAATGTGTTAATGTAATTAATTAAAACAATTAATTTAAGTAACTAACCGGCAAATATCCGGTTCGAATGTATAGAGCCTTGCCGGGGGTTCCCCGTCCATCGGCGGGAATATGGTGGAGTCAGATCCATTCAGCATGTTGCAGTAAGGGTCTCCCCAATTGGACATCGCAGTCCGCCCTTTGTAGGACACGATGTGGCCCAACTCCTTGATGTTCTCCCTGCCTCGTACCATTTCGTAAGGACCGAACTCCGTGTCGTTCATCTAGGATGAGATGAATTAAACTGAATATTAGTAAATAGATTTAATTGGCAACATTGTTTCCAGACATATTACGTCGACCATAGATTAATGATTGGTCTCGCTGCGCTCGACTAGATACCGCCGTTGTACTTGTAAAATGCGGCAAAAAATACTACGCCGAATTCGGCGTACCCGAGCTAGTCACACTGCAAACTGTCTGTAATGTGTACGTGTCGAACGTTGGAGCTATCGTTTTGTATAGTATACTCTATCTAGTCGAGCGTAGCGAGACCAATGTAATAATCATTGACGTCGACATTAGTCTATGTAATTCAAAGAAAGAGCTATTGCAGCTTTGAATCTATTAACTATGATTTTGTACTATCATCGGTTTCGGTAAATAAAAAAAAAAGTACTTGGTATTAAAAATGTTTAATACTCAAGCCACAATTATTTTCGTGTCCATTTCGCCAGAGACGTATATACCTATGCGGCAAATTCCTTCTACTAGTAGGTATAATCTTCATTTTTAAATCATTGCGTTGCTCTTTAAAAAAAAAAAAATTATAAGAGTCAAGTTCTAGAGGCCTACAAAACCAAGCCGTGAAAGGGTTACCTAAAGAGAAACTACCAAAGTTTAATAAGGTTAAACGATGTGTTGAAATAATAAAAGCATCGAACCAACGCATAATTTACTTTCCTAAATGTCTTAATGTTTTAAATTGTTGCAAAGTATAGTTAATACTCCACAAATTGCTTATATGTTTGTAATAAAAGCCGAGTAGGGTCAACGAGGGTCCAAATTTGTAATTAGTGTTTCTAACTTTTGGTAGACGGAAATTAGTTATGTTTTGAACATCTATGTTTCGAGATGATATCACAGTTTTCTCTAAGCTTTGTATTGTATTTAAATTATTAGGGTCTCTTTCACCATCTCTGAGTAAAGTGACAAGTAGGCTAACCGCCATTTAAAGTCACCGGTAAGGAAGCATACGAGTTTCACTATCTTCGAGTAGCATTATACTCAATTTCAATGAAATTGACATAAGGTACTTGTAAAATTTGCTCGCCAATTAGCGTTACTTGAAAACTAACTAATCAACACTTTACTTGTAGTTGGCGAAAGAGGCCCTTAGTGTTATAGTAAGCCAGCTACAAATTACTTATACAGGGTTACTAGTACAGTCTATCTATCTATACCATGTACCTATGGTATATGATAATAGAGGTAAAAAATACAGATTTGACTAAATGAAATCTCTTAGATTTCTTAGACTTCTCTTTTATTATTTATCTTTTGTCTATAATATACTTAAATAAAAATATATAGCTACAAACTCGAGAACGGTTGGACCAATTCAGCTATTTTTTTAAATATTCGTCGAAGCCCAAGGAAAGTTCGTATGACAAGAAAAATGTCGTTAGTTAAAAATAACTAAATACTCAAAAAAAAAAAAAAAACAAAGAATTTCATGCAAGTGAACCTTATATTAGCAGCAGTTGATTTTTAGATTTCATAGTAAAATCCGAATATAGGTCGAGTGTACCAGTTACCCTGTGTACATAAAAGGAAAATTCAATGTTGAATTTGCATTTTGGTCCGAGCCATAACCAGTAAGGTTTATGGCCAACGCAGACGAGGGACATTTGTTAGCGGTCATACAAAAATCACCAAACTGTGGAAAATTTCGTTTGTAAAAATTATACAATCGATATCGAGCGACATCGACTTCACTTTGGTCTAGTGGTTAGAACAGTTAACCAAACGGTCGCGGGTTTGAATCCCGCTAGGGGCAAATGTTTATTAATATGTGTTTAACACCTTTGTACCTGAGTCATGGATGTTCCTACCTATAATATATGTATGTATTTACAAAAAAAAAATCTATGTAGGTATCTCAACTGTTTGGTATCCATAATACAAGCCTATTAGTTGCTTATTGTGGAACTAGATGGTGCTTTGTGAAAGATATTTATTTATTATTGTTTTATATAGAAACATTTATATTGAAAACTCCTTACGTAATTAAACATAGAGAAGTAGACACCATTTCCATCTTCTGAGAGTCTCATATTCGGCGGAGGTTTGGCTTTAATTGTGGCACATACAAGACCTGAAAAAAAATATTGGAAATATTTATTTATGACTCTGATACTATAAACATTATAGTAACTCATGAATAGCTGATCACAATGTGTTTTTGATGCAGTTTTCACCAGCGGAAACCCTGTTCAGTTTTTATATAAGTATTTTTTGGTTTGGGTTGCTCTTGGCCAACCAATATAAGTAGAAGAAAAAACAATATTTTGAAACCAATTAGCCGAAACTGAACAACGAAGGTTTGTATAGTAGGAGTATTTTTATTGAATGATGCTATTTTCATTTTGTTATCATTTAGATATTTATTGGTTTTACTTAATAAAAAGCTTTAAATTATTCGCACAAAAAAACTCTGTTAATACGCACCTAAAGAAGAGTGGTTCCCAGCACAATTAAGATAGATTCCATCGAAGAATAAGTCTCTTATTTTAACAGTCATGAAAGCGTCGTTAAGATTTGGGAAGAAGAGTTGTAGGCCCTCGTTGATCATGCTAACCATGGCCGGCATCATGTTGTGAACTGACAATATGGCCGCCTGTTACATGAAAATAGGTTTAAATTAATATTTTCATCATTCCTTTTGCTTTATCCATTCATTACCCACTGCACTGCCAAAGCACACTACCGTAGTGTCACAAGGGAACTACTGACTACTGACCTACAAAAGAGGGTTTTACATCTTTTTTCCCTCCTCATAAAGTCATAAACAAGTTATAATTAAAATTATCATAAACTAACCCTGACTTACAATCGAGCACAAACACGCTATATCTGCTGTAAGTTGCTAAGGAGTTGGTTATTCTGCAGACTATTTGATACTACAGCATCGGGTCAAATACTCATCAAAATCTCATTGAAATACCGTTCAAGCAACAGTATACTAAATTTTACATTATTCGAATCTGTCGAAGTTAGTACAAAATCCCTTCATCAACTAGTAAATGGACTGATGGTCTTCAAACGCCTGTACATATCTTCATAAATTATAGCTAAAAGCGAACTCGATCACGTGAGCACATGAAAAAAAAAACCGGATCAAATGGCATCGTAACTCCCAAACGGATGGACCTACCGTTTGGGAGTTACGATGACACACACACACACACACACACACACACACCCGTCAAACGTATAACACCCCGTTTTTGCGTCAGGCGTAGCAGAAAATATTCTTTGTATAATTTATCATTATGAGATTCTAACTTCGCGTTATCCTCTAAGGGCGTGTAAATGTTTAATAATTAAGATGGATGATTATAACGGTAATAACGTTATTATTATTACACATAAGGACCTGTATACAAGTTATTTAGGCTTGTAACGGCGCGTTTACATGATGCCTCTGTAATCGGAGCAAGTAAATGTGTGGAATACTGGCGTAGGCTATTTACTATTTACGCTCTCATAATTTTTTTTTTGTATATAAATTATATAAATAATATAAATTATATCAAATTTATTCATTACAAACAATACAAATCTTATTTATTTATATAAAACAGCAACAGCCTAGCACACTTAACACTTCAATCGTATCGCTCAACATCTTGGTCCAGTGTGCAAGCCAATTAGAGCTGAACACATAATTCACTTTTGGTTAGCTTTTGGTACATAATTTCGACAAACAACAAACAAACTAATCTAATCTAAATGAAAAAATAAGAAAAAAAATGTCAATAAGTTAAAAAAAAACGTCTATTCCTAACCGACAAACCACGCTGTCCACCTGGTTGGTCGGTTAAAATCTTCTTTATATTAGTAGATATAGATTTATGTCTTACCGCTATAATTCCATACTTACCATATAGGGAAAGTTAATGACGGTCACAATATCATCTTCTGTCAACTCTCCAGATTCTTCTTGATCAAAGTGAAATGTTTTCTTCAACATGTATTTGACTGTGTCGTTGTTACCGTAACCCAATATCGTTCGCTCTCGATACTGTCTAAAACAGCAGGCGGTTAATTCAGTATGTTATTGAATGTTATACGTGACAGTTAAGGGCTCGTCTATATTGTGGAAATTATGACGCAACTTTTCTTATGTCTACCTCAAGTGTCTGCCCAGTGAATATTTTTTTTATTGGAGTTCCAATTCTTGGCAGTGCGTATTATCACAGCATACTTATTTCATACAGTAGGCCGACGGAGACGTCTAGACAGGGAAATCGTGCGGGGCGTGAGGGGTGAGGCGCGAGTGGGATGTGCCCAAGCTGCATACTTCGTTGTTCTTAGTAGCTTGGGATAAATATTCCAGGGCTATGGCGTCTTTCAGATTTTAATTTATTATATAAATCAAAATGGTGCATACTATTTTGATTATTTATGCGAGATAAAGAACTAAGCTTTCATCAATTTCTGCACGATGAAGAAAGGTACTTACCTAAGCACATTTTTTATTACTTAATTTGTGTCAACCCTTCCTTAACTTTTAAATACCTACACAGGCAACGGTATCGCCCAACATCAAAGGCGTCGGCCTACTGTAGGAAATAAGTATGCTGTGGTATTATGAGAGTTTTTAAAACGTTTGGTCCGAAAAAGAGGAATTTTGACACAAGATGAGGATGGTGACTTTTGTGGCGTTGTTTGTTTTATAAGCGACAATAGCCAGCAATCATCAAGTAGACTTTCAACCTGTCTGATGACCTTAATATAAAAAAAAGTGACGTCCGCTATTGTTCACAAAACATAATATAATTTTCTTTAAACATTTGTTGCTATGTAACGAAAACAATGACTTTTATACTAGCTCTGTTGAATAAGAAATTTTATATGTATGTACTGTACATATAGGTAGCTATTCATGTTATGAAAAGTTGTGTTTTAACATACATTTTAAGTTATTAATTTAATAGTTATCGTAATGATATGTAGGCTGACAGTTCACTTGATGGTATATGGTTACCAACGACCATAAAGTCAAAGAATATCAGAGGTTAAATGGTACAGGTCAAGAAGAGGGTAATGGACTTTGACATCTCTTAATCACCCAAGAAACATAATATAATAATAGCACAGGTAGTGTCATTTAACGATGATCTTCTGTAAGTCAAGTTTTTGAATTTGCATACTAAATTATTCATATTTATTATCCATACTATTTCATACTATCCATACTCCATATAAGTACTATAATAATCCATATATGAATTAGAAAGTAACTCGCTGTAAGTAAGAAACTAAGTAAGTAAAGTAAACTAAAGTAAGTAACTAACTAAGTAAGTAACTGTCTGGCTGTTACCTTTTCACGGTTTAAGAACTCAATCGATCACATAGGGTACATAAGAGTACCTTACATCCAGAAAAAAGAACTGTTCCCAAGGGATCATCTAAAATTAAATAAAAAACTAACGCCTTGCCAAAGCGTTATAGCAAACAGAGGTCAAGTGTTATATTGCTTATATATTTTTTATTTACCAACGCGGACGAAGTCGCGGACACCAGCTAGTATTTCTTAAAAGATCTTCAATGCACTATAGTGCGCTACATATACATATATACTCTTTTACTAAATACAATCTTTTTTTTCAGACAAGCAAGTATCACTGTGATTTTACTGTATAAAAACTGTACTAGATTAGATGTCCATCATCAGTTCCTATAACTTAACAGTTTTCCATAACTTAACACTTTTTAGACGTTTTAGATATTATTTAAGCCTATATTGTTTAACCTACCAATGTATATTAAATAAAAACATATATTGGAAAATTCTTAAATAGAATTCTGTTAAATAAATAGTATCACAATTTTTTGAAAATAAAATAAATTAATAAATAATCTCAACTTTTCCAAATGTTCAATTTTCCAGCTATCGGAAGCAGAAGGTCAACTGATAAAAATTAATTAATTAAAAATAAAATTAACTTATTAAGATGGCAAAAGGAATATCACGACTTAGAGTAAGTATAGTTAAGTTACTCTGACCTTCATATTAGAAGTTGATTATATAGCGGAGTTCAAATAAGCGATAAATGCGACATTAAGTCCATGATCCAACGTCATGTCCTTTGTTTGCTGCACTATAATTATGCCATTGTCTTCTTACATAATTCTTACCGCTATATCTGTTCGAATCTAGTGACGCTACTATAACTTATTATTTAATTATTTCACTTGCCACCTGCCACCAGGCAGGCAATTTAAAAAAATTAAAATTACTATAAAAATAAAGTAACATAATAAAAGTAAAATAAATTTATAACGTCACGTTCGTCACGTGACTAGGAGATTCAGAGGTATCTTTCATTATTAAAATTAAATATTAAATATGGCTTTACAAAATTTAATTTAATTTTTTATATACCTACTTAGCTTTTTCAACTTTTTATGTCGTAAAAATTAAGGCATATAAAAAAAGCTCTTTATTTTAAGTCTACGAGAGTTTTCCAAGAATATACTCCTCTATTTTTTTATTCATTATTCATTATATTTAATTTTTTATATAATAAAAACAAACCGTTTTTAAAAAAGGGTTGAGAATTGGATTAGTTACGGCAAGAAAGTGTCGAAAAATTGTGGTCAAAGCACGGATAAGCTCCACAGACCCAGGCGAAACCCGGATAAGGTGATGCCGTGTGAGCCCGGATGAGATAACCCCAACTGGTTGGAAGACCCTCGTTACTTACAACAATTTGTACATAATATTTAAGTATAATTTTGTACATACTTCTGTCAAATATCCGGTACATAACTTTTTTGTTTATAAACCGTAACTTTTCGTAACATACACACGTAACAACAATACATAAGTAAAAACCGCATTCAATTCAGTTAAGCCGTTTTTGAGATTAGCATTCATAGACAAACAGACAAAAAAAATCTAGACAATTTTTTGACCTCGGTAAAATAAGTGCCTACGACGTGTAGATACAAATTGTTATTTTTGAAAAAATATTTGATGTACAGACACGGATCGTTTATTATTTTATTATATGTTACATTTATATTTTTAAAACAAAATTTTCAAACTGGATTGTTGTTTCAACTAAATTAAAAATAAACAAAGAATAACATAAACAAATATATAGATATTTGTTTATCCAATTTTTGTTTTATTTACTTTCGGCTAGTATTTGAAACCGTAAATTGGTGTATATTTCAGGTTTAACAGTATATTTTTATTATAAAGATAACAAAAAGAATTTTAAAGTTTATTTAGTAATTGGTGTATATTTACTCGTAGTTTATCGAAGTTTATTTTATTTTGTTTTTAGTGTGTACTTGTTCCTTTGAGCTTTGTCGAGCTCTGAATTTATTTTATATACTGCAGCTGAAAACCTGCGCTGCAGTGTAATATGGCGCCACTGCAAAATGCTGGGCTGCAAAATCTTCTATCGACACATAGACGTAGCAATTTTATTTCTTTTTAGAAATTCCTTACCAGTTTTATTGAACACATGTAACATAATATATTCTAACATTTAATAAAGTATTTGATACGTAATATACCTACATTTTTTATGTTAAAGAGGACAGACAGGCAGACGTTCTAATTGATAGTATGTGGCTACCGTCACAGGTTTAGGTTTTATGTTCATGCTGACACTCAAACTTGGACATTACAAAATCTATGTTAGATGATAGAAAGCAATCACCACACTTACTTGTATACAAACGGTCCGATTTCTGTCAATTTCGGCTTCTCTCCTATGTTGACATTTTCGACATTTGTGACATTAAACACGTATATTTTAAAGGTGAGCGGCATCGGCAGCTTTCGCCATTTTTCGAACATGACAGATGAATTCTCGATTTGTACATTCTGAAATAAACATTTTAAATTATTAATTAATTATAATGGCTTAAATTAAATACGATATTTTCAATATCGTACATCACCTATATATGGTGTATTCCCAGTAGTGTTATATTATAAATCTCTAAAGTTTTCTAAGTTTAAAGCTAAAATTCTTAGAGCCAGTTCACAAGGTGAGTCATCTTTTGCAGGAAGCTGCATTTTGCAGGATGGTAAGTGCACATAGTCATAGAGGTTCTCGCAGTATTCACGAACTAGTATGTTAGTATCCATTAGTATAATTAAAAATGCTAGCTCATAATATGTTTTAAAATTAGAAATTGTTATAAAAATAAAAAAAAATGAATATTTCCACAAGCCAGCGGCCATTTTCAGTTATTAATGACACAACCTCGGTTGTTATAAGAAAATAAATGTAACATTATGTTTTATGTGAGTAACGCATGACTTGTAGATAAAATCATACATTTAATTAGAAAAGGAGTGGAAAATGGAGGTCAATATGAGCCAAAGGATTATTATGTGCAATTAACGGCTGCTAATTCTTAATACCGGTTCTAAAGACTTCATTTGCAATGTCACTAGTTTTAATTCTAACTTTGTATTTGTCTTTTTATTTTTTCAAAATATGCGTGTTTTTACATAACCCAGCTAAGTACTCCTGGCATCGCATGCATGGAAAATTTTCTATCTATATTATCTATGTCATCTTTATTAGTTATTTATAAACTTTTAAGTATTATTTCTAAGACTTTTCCACTAGTTCATATTTCTTAACACACAAGGAAAATATATGGTTAATATTGCATGTGACCTCCTCTTGCCGAGAGACTGTTATGATTTATAACTAGTGTTATTTAGATCTTATTTTTTGAATTGAATTAGATCTTAGAAAATATACTCTAAGCACTCGGATAACCTTTAATAAAAGTTTTTAAAATAAAATGTTTGTGGTCAAAATTAGATTTTGGTTCGATACTGATCGTAATTGAGATTATTTAGTTATCAAGTTAAGTTTTCCATTTAATCGATGGCACACAAGCAATTTCAAAACATTATTTACACAAGCAACACAGCACATGTTAGCGTCTGCTATTTATGTCGAATGAAGTTGATTGAAAAGTGCTCTGTGTTCATTCATTCAGATTCATTCGGTGGTATGATATTGAAACGGTAAGTCAGTAGAACCATAGAGTAACTTATAGTAGAATGAACGCATTCGCGAATAGAGGTCGACGCACATGTTATATACTTAGTTGTAATTGTAGTTCTGATAAAAGTCGGTCGGACGATAAAAGTATTTAGACTAAACATAAAGTGGTTTAATTAATATACCCGAAGTAGAGTGTGTTAAGGTGTAAACACGCCAATCCTAAAAATTTGCATTTTTAAAAAAATATGTTAGAAGAAACTGTCAATGCAATTGGTTTGAAAAAAATATATGTTATACCTAAACATGTGAAGAACAAATTGTATTGTTTATAAATTCCATCAAAGTAGTAAAAACCCCACAATAAAAGTTAGAACATAAGAAGAATTTGACTTATATTGAAATTTGTTGCGAAAACGGCTTATTGCGCGCAAATGATTCCTACACCGAATAATAAGTCAATATCATTTAAAAAAAAATGTATCGATTTTTTTTTAATGTAGTTTTAATGAAAAGTACAAAAAAACCACATTTATCAGGCCTGTTGAATTGTTTCCGCGGCCTCGGAACTCTAAATATATGGCGCTATAGTGTCTCAGTGACTGCGTTGAGGTGTGGATTACGTTTGTGTTTTTCGTGCGGAATTAGTATGATATATATAAACATTCTAAAGGTCAAATCGTCAATGTCATTCGCCTTTGTGAATCCCTTAATAGTAGGTTGAAGAGTAAAGGGATTAAGCAATAAGGGAGAAGAGCATAGGAAAGGCTCTGGCATGCCTTACTTTCACGGTGGTTTTCTTTGAGGTGGCTTAACATTCCAATAAAGTGAGAGAAAAAAATATTTATCTGTAAAAAAATTACAGAAACTTAAATTAAGGTGAACGATGCTGTGAGGCACGACTAGTGAATTATTATGATGACACACGAGGTAGTTATGATAACAAATGTAATTGAAACGCACGTTTGTAATCCTTGAAAAATTTAAAATAACTATTTAAAAATAATATTAATAATATGTATGTTGATAATAAATGTATAATTATTTGCACAGTTGCATAGATAAGCATGTCATTAAGTCGTGCATAATACACACTTGTCTCAATAGCGGGAATAGCCAAGACATACTTTGGTAGGTACCTACCTACCTTCATTGTTCGATTGCAATCAAGTTATGCGTCAATCCGTTTGTGATTATAAAAAAAATATTAATAAATTATTTTCAAACTTGGCCGGATGCGTGTTTTTTCTTTTAACTGTATATTTTACTACCTTGTGCTTTATATCAGTTATTATTGCTGGTATATTTTTATCAGGTGTTGAATATTTTATTTTTTGATGATCCCTCGTCCCTCGGGTACAGTGCTTTTTTCTGTATCTCTGTCAACGTGTATGCAAAATTACATGATCGATTTAGTTAAGGCTTGAAGTCGCCGCAGTCGTCACGTGACAACGTCACATCGACAATGTATTGCCACGTGACGACCGCATCGCTTTAGTTAAAATACAGACAAAAAACTCACTTTCGCATTTAAATTAGGTATTTTATATTATTTATAATATAGTATTTTATATTAAGACGAAAATTTAAGTATTTTTGTAACTTGAAATCAACTGATCTATTTGTCACAGGTCGCAAAATACAAGTGATATTCCCTTACAAGATAGAATATCATATTATATATAAATTATATTATATGAGTTTTATACAATTTTGTATTTTATTATGAATTGTTATAATAAAATAGCCAAATATTGTCTAGCTATAATGAATAAAACTTAACTCTCAATAAATACCTACAACGGCGCTCTCCCTCCGGAAAATTTTGTAACTACGCTTGGAAATGTATTTCAGTGGGTTAAAAGTCGTGCCAAGATGTGCTCTGCGGTTTTACATTCGTACATTGGCAGACCGAATGCGGAGTGAGACGCTTTATTGGAATTTTTTAAACCCCAGCGCCCGACGCAAATACGGGGTGTTATAAGTTTGACGCGTGTGTTGCATGTCTGTCAGTGAAATCGTAGCTGGAATCGTAAACCATTTGTTTTGTTTGAAAGCTGACGTGTTCAGGATTGTTTTTAGCTATAATTTATGAAGATATTATGTTCAGGCGTATGAAGCAAAACTCCTAGTTGGCGAAGGTATTAATTTTCACAGGTTCGATTCAAAGTATACTTCAGTGGTGATTCCATGATTTCCATGACATGGTAACCTGATGCAACTTTTTATTTAAATAAAATCTAATAAACAATTAAAATCGATTGGCGATGCAGGTGTGCTTTTCGTCCGCTAATACAAATTTTCAAAAAAAAGGGCAAATTAATTTAATTATACCTATAAATTTATTTTAATAATTAAAAAATATATATCTTACCTTTTGTATTTGTTTATTCACGATTTTCGGAAAACCCCATGTCGCTAGAACAATCGCTGCCGTTAAAATGACAAGAGAAAATGCAAAATAAAGCTTAGCGCGACCTCCCAACATTTTTTTGTTAGTTTTCGAACGTGCAATTCAAATTAAACTAAGCAATAGTAGAATTCCTCTTCAAAACTGCAAATAGTTCACGAAACATTTATTTATTTTCAATATACACTAGACACCGGTAACACTGTTGTTCAAAATTAAAACTGTTCTTTGTTCAAAATAAGAACGTTTATACTTTAATTTAATTTTTTTGTTTTTTAAACGCTACGTTACTTAGGTCCGTTGTCGTCAACAATTTAAGAACGATTATTATTTTTCCCATAACCACTTAACTTGCAAAGTCGCACCGGAATTTTCCTTCTAACTTTTTTTTTCTAGCTCGGTCACTTTTCGCAGACAGTCCGGCACTTACTGACGTGCGTAAATAAAGAAAAAAAAAATAGTGGTTATACATCGAAGCTGACTCTGACCCCGAATGAGGGCGTACTATGGGCTGTATTCACTATCAAATGCTACCATTTGTGAATACATATTACTGACATTATGTAATGACTGTGCGAAAAATAGTATAATAAGCTGACATAACGCTTATTATACTTATTATATGGTAGGCTTTATTTGTAAAATAAAAATAGATTGAAGGCTTTAAAAGGGCCTTAAATATACATACATTAAAGCCTTTCTTTCAACGGATTTTATAATACATTTTTTAAAAGACAACAAGTTTAGAAGGATAGTTTCGAAAAATATATTATGTTTATAAAACATTAATTATGAATTTAATTTAATTTAATTTAATTAAGGACACCCTCGCTCCTTCTCATCTTCCAGAAAGCACGTCACAGGCTGGTGCTGCCGCTTATAAAGCCGAAAATCTCAAGCGACGCAAATATGTAAACTTAGATAGGGGTTACATGTTTGTGCCGCTTGCGGTAGAGACCATGGGTCCGTGGGGTCCAGCCGCTCATGAACTTTACAAGGAGCTTGCCAAACAGTTGGTAGATGCGTCGGGTGACCGGAATGCTGGCTGTTACTTTGCCCAGAAGATAAGCATATGCATTCAACGGGGCAACGCCGCCAGCATTTTGGGCACCTTTCCGTCTACCAAAGGCTTAATAGATTTAAATTATTTATAATTACATACTTTTTGAAAATAGTTATTTAATTTTTAAAGTTTTTATATTATTATAGTGATTAAATTTATTGTAGTATTTAGAATTAGATTTTATTGTTATAATATTATGTAATGTAATTATTAGGTAAAATATTGATTATTTTTAAAGTCTCTTAAAACTAAAATAAATCATACGTATATGAATTTAATCATTAAATAGTTTTTAATGTCTAAAATGTACTTAAAATAGAGTGAGTGTATTTTTAGTAGGGTTTGCGAAAAAATAGACAAAATGATGTCTGTCCTGAGTAGAATTTTTTTTTTGTCACTTAAAATATTTTTGAAATAATGCATAATTTTAAATATAATGTTTGTACAAAATAAAATTAATAAAATCAAAATTAATTTCTGAGCTAATTAAATTAATGTAATGTCGTAATATGATTAACAAAATAATCATGTTTTATTACACATATTCTCTATTTCTTAATGCTAAAAGAGCTTAAATTAAAGAAAATTTTCAGTGTTAAAGTTTATCAATTTTGATCAATAAGAGGTAATAATATAAAGTTTTAATATTTTTTGAGGTCTATAAATTCAAGACCTATTTCGTACACCAAAGCATAAATAGAGTTTATAGAGACTTTTCAAATAATTGTAAAGAAATTATTTTATGAGTTGGCATTTTTGTGTACCAATACATGGTTTTGTATTGAAAAGGACATAGGGTCACCTTTCATCCATAAAGTAAGTAAGTACTGTTCCGAGGGATTATCTAAAACTAATAATAAAAATTCTGACAAAATTATATGTGCAATAAAGTTTAAATAAACGTGTTAACTGAAAAAAATGTTTAACTAAAAAATATGGCGTAAAATATACGAAGTCGCGGACAAAAGCTAGCATATTATAATATATTTGCAGTAAACGAAAGAATAAATCCCAAATCTATTGATTACACATTTATCCAGGATTTACATTCTTACATTTTTTCTGCACTCCATAAACTAGTTTGAAAAGGAAAAAAAAATTTAAGGAAAAGGAGACAAACATACTTTAATAATATAATATTGCAAGCAGTTGAGGAGAGTCATTTCAAAAGGACTTATTTCCACTTATGAATAAAAATGAAGTAATGATTGGAATCCATTTTTCGTATTCGTTTGCACCTCTATACCAAATTATTTGTAACCATAATGTTTAATTCCTCTACATTTTACTTTCATTTCACGTGTCCAGAACAAATACGCTTATTTCCACGTAATTTGCTCACACCATCTAAGGCACAAAATATTCTTTTACAAACCGACGTAATTCCAATACATAATTCGATTTATTGAAAAATAGGATAAGGTGGAAATAAGTCCTTTTGAAATGACACTCCTCAGTTAGGTATTCTTGTTATTACAACGCCACACAAATTTTTTTAAAGATTTTTTTCAGTTGTATCGAATTCCATACTGTAACTCGAAAGTTAATTAAGAAGAATATTTCCTGAATACACTCGGTTGATTAAAGTACAAAAATATTATGTGTATATTTCGAGAAATCTAACCGTTTTAATATTACACGCGTCTCAGGTGAATTCCAATGACGTGAACGTATTAAAAAAAAAATTTGTATTAATTTGCTACAAAGACAATAAAGTTGTATTTAAAAAGGTGTTAAATGGAATATTTATTTCCAAAATTAGAACTATTGCTGATTTATTTGCTGGTTCTAAAGCTACTTAACTGTATTACATAATCGCACTATTTTTTTATTTATATTTAAAACGCACTTGTCAGTTAGTACCGGATATCGGGTGATATTGAAGTGGACTGAATGATGATCACAAATATACCATCGTCACGCCAATGTCAAGCATAATTACTCACAGTAGGTACTTACATAAAGGTGTGGTTCGTTTGTGTGCGGAGAGGAAATTGATATACCTATGTATCTGTTTTTTTTTTAACAAATGACTACCAAAAAAATTTCCCTGCGTTCTTATTGGATAAACCGATTTTATGGACCAAAATAGCAATGCATGAAAATTTTTGGTACTCGCGTTTCTTTAAAAAAACATAGTATTTGAGGTTTACTTAACGTTTGCCTCGTATGCACAAAAATTTTTAGCTGCGCTATAAATTGCGATGCTAGGAAATGAATAGGTAATGCCACAATGGAATGAATATACCCTGTATGGTTCTATCTGGGTCGGCTACACATTTTTACCACTGTGGTGTTGATTTTACCTACCGTCGAATGTATTGTCAGTCTGCCAGACCCCTATGCCACTGCCCTCTATTTTGTTTCTTACCCTTCATCAAATATTGTCCCAAAACTCTTTGCTTTTTCATCGGTGATGAAAAGTCACCAGGATAGTTGAGCTTTTTCAAACTAAACTATCCTAATGATGCGCAGGTATTATGATAATATGCGACACTCTATCTAATAGCTTATGTAAAAAAAAACCACCTTATTAATTACGAAAAGAAAATATATTAAATTTATATTCGAGTTAGTCTAGAGTTAAGTAATATAAGTTATACTCGAGTTAAGGTTTTGTTAAAATGTTTTTATATAAAACCAACGAAGTTCTACATATAAAACAATAAATATTAGATATCATTTAATACGTATCGCTTCCGCTGCAGGCACACTCTGTTCTAAATAGTCGTTCTAATGCAGTTAAATTTAACGTCGAAATTATTTTTTTATTATTGCGTGCTCTTTATTTTAATGACCGAACTTGACTTTTGCATTAAGGGTCCCTTTCGCCAATCGAGGGTCGGGAATGTAAGAGAATTATATATAAAACGATGCTCCACAACCTTGAAAAAAATCACACAGCTAGCCAATGAATGTTACTTGATGCTGAAACATTTGAATTTTAGATAATGCTTATAGATAAGTGTAAAAAAAAATCAGAAAATCACTAAAATCGTGTAAATCGCACTCCCGTGTTGTTACAATTGAGCCGTAAGTATCAAAATTTATTAAATGAATTTTATCAAATAATAAAGTTAAAACTATAAAAAAGTTGCTGGAATATTTATTTCTTAATTAATATATCCTTATTCTATGTAAAAAAAATCACAAAGTTGCCCAATTTTTTCGCTCAAAATCTTCATACAAATTACTATGAAGGCTATTATATTGAAATTACGCTCGTAGTCGGTTCAGTCGGCCACGCGCCTCCGAAGTGAGAGCACGTCGCTTTGCGCCGCATTGACAGTTCGCGATCGAACCGTGTACTTACACAAAAAATGACAAATATGTCGTTTTTGATGTTGAAATTATAGCCCAAGAGCCCACGACCTTCGTTATTTATTACAATCTTTTGAGATAATATATAAAAAATAATAAGTGGGTTGTTCCAAACAGTTCTACTATAGTTCTATGATAGAATTGTTTGGACAAAAAAAATCCAACTAGTTCCCCAGCACAGTATGACAGATTGGACTCTGGAACACGTCCAAACTATTCTATTTTTATAATAGAACAAAAAAAAAACATGCAATGATGTCTACTGGTGAGTATGAGTAGCGGAGCGGAGCGGCGGCAAGTCTACGCGGGGCACCGAAAAAGCGAAAATTTTGAGAGAGATAATTTGACACGCCGTAACTTGGAAACGGTGCGACGCAGCCGGGTGATGTTTGGGCTCATCGGAGACGTCTCTCCGAGATAGATAATTTGACGACCCCCTCGGACCCCTCCGACCGTAACTTGGAAACGGTGCGACTCAGCCGGGTGATGTTTGGGCTCATCGGAGACGTCTCTCCGAGATAGATAATTTGACGACCCCCTCGGACCACTCCGACCGTAACTTGGAAACGGTGCGACTCAGCCGGGTGATGTTTGGGCTCATCGGAGACGTCTCTCCGAGATAGATAATTTGACGACCCCCTCGGACCCCTCCGACCGTAACTTGGAAACGGTGCGACGCAGCCGGGTGATGTTTGGGCTCATCGGAGACATCTCTCCGAGATAGATAATTTGATGACCCCCTCGGACCCCTCCGACCGTAACTTGGAAACGGTGCGACGCAGCCGGGTGATGTTTGGGCTCATCGGAGACGTCTCTCCGAGATAGATAATTTGACGACCCCCTCGGACCCCTCCGACCGTAACTTGGAAACGGTGCGACGCAGCCGGGTGATGTTTGGGCTCATCGGAGACGTCTCTCCGAGATAGATAATTTGACGACCCCCTCGGACCCCTCCGACCGTAACTTGGAAACGGTGCGACGCAGCCGGGTGATGTTTGGGCTCATCGGAGACATCTCTCCGAGATAGATAATTTGATGACCCCCTCGGACCCCTCCGACCGTAACTTGGAAACGGTGCGACGCAGCCGGGTGATGTTTGGGCTCATCGGAGACGTCTCTCCGAGATAGATAATTTGACGACCCCCTCGGACCCCTCCGACCGTAACTTGGAAACGGTGCGACGCAGCCGGGTGATGTTTGGGCTCATCGGAGACGTCTCTCCGAGATAGATAATTTGACGACCCCCTCGGACCCCTCCGACCGTAACTTGGAAACGGTGCGACGCAGCCGGGTGATGTTTGGGCTCATCGGAGACATCTCTCCGAGATAGATAATTTGATGACCCCCTCGGACCCCTCCGACCGTAACTTGGAAACGGTGCGACGCAGCCGGGTGATGTTTGGGCTCATCGGAGACGTCTCTCCGAGATAGATAATTTGACGACCCCCTCGGACCCCTCCGACCGTAACTTGGAAACGGTGCGACGCAGCCGGGTGATGTTTGGGCTCATCGGAGACGTCTCTCCGAGATAGATAATTTGATGACCCCCTCGGACCCCTCCGACCGTAACTTGGAAACGGTGCGACGCAGCCGGGTGATGTTTGGGCTCATCGGAGACGTCTCTCCGAGATAGATAATTTGACGACCCCCTCGGACCCCTCCGACCGTAACTTGGAAACGGTGCGACGCAGCCGGGTGATGTTTGGGCTCATCGGAGACGTCTCTCCGAGATAGATAACTTGACGACCGCCTCGGACCCCTCCGACCGTAACATGGAAACGGTGCGACGCAGCCGGGTGATGTTTGGGCTCATCGGAGACGTCTCTCCGAGATAGATAATTTGACGACCCCCTCGGATCCCTCCAACCGTAACTTGGAAACGGTGCGACGCAGCCGGGTGATGTTTGGGCTCATCGGAGACGTCTCTCCGAGATAGATAATTTGATGACCCTCTCGGACCCCTCCGACCGTAACTTGAAAACGGTGCGACGCAGTCGGGTCGTGTTTGGGCTCATCAGAGACGTCTCGGGGAGATGAATTTTTTAGTAGACCATATTTCAAAATTTGACAATTCCGGTCTACATTTGACAATTGACAATTCGGGGGGGGGGGGGTCCGAGGGGGTCGTCAAATTATCTATATCGGAGAGACGTCTCCGATGAGCCCAAACATCACCCGGCTGCGTCGCACCGTTTCCAAGTTACGGTCGGAGTGGTCCGAGGGGGTCGTCAAATTATCTATCTCGGAGAGACGTCTCCGATGAGCCCAAACTTCACCCGGCTGCGTCGCACCGATTCCAAGTTACGGTCGGAGGGGTCCGAGGGGGTCGTCAAATTATCTATCTCGGAGAGACGTCTCCGATGAGCCCAAACATCACCCGGCTGCGTCGCACCGTTTCCTAGTTACGGTCGGAGGGGTCCGAGGGGGTCGTCAAATTATCTATCTCGGAGAGACGTCTCCGATGAGCCCAAACATCACCCGGCTGCGTCGCACCGTTTCCAAGTTACGGTCGGAGGGGTCCGAGCGGAGCATCAGTTACGGACAGGGGGTTTAGGGAGAGGGGGTGTACTGAATGCAACTGATGAATAAAAGGTTCGTAAGGAACAGGCAAGGAATAAGTTCTAATGTAAGGAATCCCAGGTTTTCTAGCAGGCAGATTTTTTGTACAAACTTTTTCAGTACAATATATTATTTTTGTAATTGGGAATAACAATTTCGTTTTGTATTGTGCAACTAAAATAATAAAATTATTATAAGTACAATTATTTATACGCTAATAATACATTTGACAACAATTTTTATATTTGGTAACAAAATAGCAACTGTAATAAGTCTCCGGCAATGGATGACGTGATTTCTAAAGTTATCCCGAAGAAAATATAAAAAAATTGAGCTTCAATACTATACACATTTACTATGCATAGAGAAACTTTCAGCGTTTATAAAATAACGAAGGTCTGGCCGTCGTGGGCTCTTGCTCTATGCTTACGTACATGTGTGCGTGTGCAATGCGCGAGCCTCGATCGTTGTGAGAGTAGCGCTAAAAACCTAAACATCGCGCGGCGCGTCTCCGTAACGGCCCCTTAAATGTAATTTTTAAGCAATATACAAATAACAATTGTCGATTTAATGTCATTTTCATAAATATAATCATAATAACGGCCCGTGGGACTTTATAAAAAATATGATACGTGAAATCGGAATCGGCGTGGGTAATTGTGGGTAACAATTTTTTTAAAAATAATATTCTTTCAAATTGAAACACGTCGTCATCTATTGCATGCTTCCCAACCTAGGTATATAACAAAAAAATTTGCAGTGTTGCGCATAAAAATAATATCTGCCATCTCTTAGAAATTTGTGAAATTTATATACATTTAATTTGCAATAAGAAAATGAGCCATTAAACGAGACCCCATTTATTAAAATCGGGTTTAAGTAGTTCTGAGATTTAGGCGCGGTTTCACCATACTCTGTTAGTATTTGACATCGCTGTTAAGTTATTTAGCGCTGTCACTTGCATACTGTAAACGTCTATTAAATAACTTAATAGCGATGTCAAATACTAACAGAGTATGGTGAAACCGTGCCTAAAGTGTGGACAAACATCTGTGTTTAGGAGACAACACAGAACCCAAAAATGTTAAAAATATACTGAATATAAAAAGTAATAATTCGTAATCAATGTTATTCTTATGGTACTTTTTATGATTTATTTCCGTTTTCATTTTAATACGTATACCTGATGTCACTGATGATAAAAAAGATAATATCGTATCATAATAATAGCGACTGTTATTTCCTTTCTAATGTAGGTATAAATGATGGAAAAATAAACTTAATATATTATATTACATACTTACATGTACTTATAAGTGTTTTAAGAGCCATTTTGTTTATCACCAGCAAGGGAACCACGTCAAGCTTATGAGTTATTTTAAGAAAATAATCTTATTTAAATAAGAATAGGCAAATATGCTTCTTTTTTAACCAATCTGTGAATTACAAATCGTTGCTCCTATAGATATTCAAACATGTGTTAAACATTGGTATTCAAACATGGTAAAGTTTCATTAAAAAGTTAATTAGAATCTCATCGCAATGCTTTTAGATACAGCTATTACTATTACCAAGTGACACGCTAATTGCTTATCTGCACAGGATGTACCTATGGCGAGCCTCACTCAACATTTCAAGGACACCAAAAAAAGTCACATTATTAGAATAATCTTCTTATTTGAAGGAGGAAAAAATTTCAAGTTCCGTTAAACTTTGTTCGTCGTAAAAGTTACGTGATTAAAATTTTTAAAACATATTTTTCTTATTATATTTTTGTATTTTTTAATGTTTTGTTTGCATACTTAACATCTTTGAAGTGACTTAATAATTGCAAATTTTAATCTTTTTCTTTAGTAAATAGTCAAAGAATCATTTATTGAGTATTTTGGGCCCTATAATAAATGAAATAAAGATAACATATTAATACATAGTTGATATATTATACTTATAGATATATACTAGGTATAAAAGGTACTAAAACGGCCTTGGGGCTTAAATGCAGAAGGCAAGGGGAAACCACTGCATATTTTTTTTCCCATGATAGTCATTATGAAGGTTACCTGAAATAATGACCACGACCACTCTGTCACTTTCACCACTCTGAAACCGACGAGGAAGAGGAAGAATACTAGGTATATTATATTAAAAAAATATATTAACATAAGTGACAAACCAATATCCGTTTTGCTGCTGCGAGGACACACACATCTTTTCCCTGATTATTAATTTCTGTTTTGTTGTTTTTGTATTATGTTTGTGTCTTTGTAATGGTGAATAAAACTCTTTCTTTGTTTCCTTAAACCCATGGAAGAAATAAATACTACATTAGTAAGTACATAATGGCAATGACATCTGGCAATATCAAGCTGACAAACCTGACAAAACATGATAGAAGTGTCAAAATGTAATTAATATTGCATGCCATAAGTTTCATTCATACGTCATTTGTGGCGGCCCATTTGGCGGCAGTAACCGGGACCCTCTTACAGAAGACCACCGGAACGTTTTTCCATCAGTCGGCAGCTCACTTGCAGAACATGTGGCGTTGCTTGTGTTATAGGTGACGGTAGCCACCTCCACCATCAAGTGGACCTTTAGCCTTTCTCCCGACCTAAAAAAAAGATTGAGTATTTTCATCACTGAGTGTTTTTTGATGTAAATACAGTAAATAATTTTTGGTAAAAAAATTAAAAACGATTGTCATCATTTGTAATTATTGTCAGAGTCCAGTGAACAACGAATGTGCAGTTAACTGTTAAGAGAAACCTTGAAATAAGTGAAGTACACATTTATACATACATATTATGCGGATATTTTTCAACCTATCACTACGTGATTACAAGTCTACAGATGTCCGGCAATTAATAGATCCGAGATGGATCTAGTCATGCGCCATTTATAGTCAGATTTTCGCTTTAGTAAAGTTTCAAGATTTTTGAATTTTTATTATCTTATTACGAAATTGACGACCCTGTCACTAATTAACATGCCGTTTCATCAAAAGGAGGAATATTTCCAAACTGTTTATGATTAATTATGAATTATTATGTACCTACCTGTGAATTTGATTATGAATAATGAATTGTGTATTTGGTTTTCAGTAGCTGCCACATGCTGACTCCAGTCCAGCCGTATTCCGTTCTAGACTTATACAAAGCTATCCTCTTTTAGCCGGCCGTTTTTTTAAAATAGATGTTAAGTAATCGGGTCAGTTAGACGCATTGTATTTCAATTTAATATAGAGGGTAGAGATTGAAATATTGCATGACCCAAAGCGGTTACCTCTCCGGGGGAAATAAATCAAATAGACATATCGCTTTCGTTTTCACGTCACGAAAAATAGGTCACGTATTTCTCTCGCCTACACTCCACTGGCTTCCTAGCTTGTATTTTGCATGCTATGCTTTTTTCATAAAGCAATAGTAGGTTCGTGTCAAAGATTTCTACTTAAAATGCGATATTCGTACTCCTGTTGGACATATTACCTACTAATTCCATTTTTAAAAATTTCCATACGCAGTAACTATTTTTTAAATGGTTTAGTTTTTTTAGATAGTTTGTTTAGATATCACTATCACTCATAGAGTACCTACCTACATATTATAAAACAAAATCCTCCGCCGCGTCTGTCTGTCTGTCCCTATGTATGCTTAGATGCGGTTTTCACTAATGGATAGAGTGGTTCTCGAGGAAGGTTTTAGTATATAATTTACAAATTTAATTAAGGTTAATAGTTAATTAACCGTTAATTAAAGGAAAAGTAATTAAAATCAAAGAAAAAATAAAACTAAATTTAAGTACTTAAATATATTATTTTATTATTATTATTTTTTTATTCAATAGGTATATCTCATAAATATAAATTATAATTAAAAGTGCTTAATGTGTACATAATTTAAAACAATTTTTGTACAAATAAATATTTCACATTAGTCACTTAAAAATCGTCTAACTGGAATGTCATACAATTTAATAAATTTCACATATTTATCCACTTACAACAGAATAACTACTTGGAGCTGAGTGTAATATAGTTCGCACAATGTTTAACCCTGAAAATTTCCATTATGTATCTTTTAACTATTTTCTACAAAAATTTAAGTTAACTATTTATTATAATTTTCTGTTACAATCTATTGTCACTATTTTAAATTATTTAATTATGTATATCTTTCATCTTACCTATCCTAATCCAAGGTACAAAATATTGTAGTCAAATATAGAAACTAAGTCATACTCGTACTTACTTAGTTACTTAACTTAGTTAAACTTAGTTCTGTGATGATAAAATATACTTATGTTGTTCCAACATTTGTGTTAAATAAATTAAAATATGTCATTCTTAATATAGCTTTTTAAACATTATTAAAAAGTAACTCGAAAAACTATATTGGATAATTATTTTTGAATAATATTTTCAGTAACTGAGGAGTCTTATTTTGTAAGATTTTTTCCTGAATGCCAGAGTCAATATTGTGCTTAATATCTAAAAGTTACTTACTATTGAGATACATGATACTATTTTGTATTTATTAACAGTTACATGAGTTTTAGGTACGTTTAGATAACAAATAATTAGTATTTAAAGTCGGCTGAAATATTTTAGAGTCAGTAAAGGTTCAAGGCACTTAGGTACTATTAATTCGTAACAAATAATAAGCTTATCATCACATATCACATCTCACTTACCCACCTATTCTAGGTACTATTATTACTGGCACATTATATACAAATATTATTAAAATAAAGTATAATATTCAAAAATTTTTCAAAATAGATATAACGGAGTAGGCGACTCCTGACACCATAGCCACTAATGAGAATACACTAATTACAACATTCTTTCCTAGGATCCAAGGGCCGAGATTTTTGCCCCAAAGCCAGACAGTCTCCACGACTGCGGGGAGAAGTAGACCGAGGACCGAGAGGCACACTGCCCCCACCAGCTCCATGATCAGCTCCAACCTCGGAATGGCACATGCAATGCCGACTGTAAAAAAGTAATGAATTTCGTTCTGAGACCTTTAGCTTGATTTATGATAAATAAATAAATAAATAAATATTCACACATTCCTCATAGCACCATCTAGTTCCAAAGTAAGCAACTTAATGCTTGTATTATGGATACCAGACAGTTGATATACTACATACAATACTTTTTTTTTGAAAATACATACATATTATAAATACAAAACATCCATGACTCAGGTACAAAGGTAAATGTTAACACAAACATTTGCCCCTAGCGGGATTCGAACCCGCGACCGCTTGGTTAACAGTTAGGGTTACTAGCCACTAGACCAAACGTATGGCTTGGCGCCCATTATATTATCGGCATCGACAGGGCTGAGGATTTTAAGCGGCACACCGAGACAACACTCGGGGATAGCTTGCCCTAAAGACTCGTGCTACAAATATAGACGTTTCGGCATGCTTAAGGACGCCTCGGCATAACTAAGGACGTTGCAGGATACCAAGGCATAGTTTTCGACAGTGTGCGCTTGCATGTAGGGATGCCGAAGGATCCTTTTCCTTGCCGATGCCTACTGCAGAGCCTACTGTATTAAATGCATAGTAGGTATATGTCTATATATAAACAGAAGAGAATAATATAAAGAATTATTGCAAACGAGAAGAAAACAAATTAGAATAGTATATTGTACTGAATTATTAGTATTGTTGTAAAATATTTAGTATCTATAATTTTAATTTTTTTTTATGGTTAACTAATTGGCTTGTTTGTCAATGTTGTTGTAATAAACAATTTTCTCAACTGTAACTTGCGTGGGCACAAAATTTGACATAAGTTTCGAATTGTCCATATACAAGAATAGTTTTCGTTCTTTTAAAATCTAATTACGAAGTCCATTTAGTTTTACCCGTGAGTAGTATTCCGATGAATCTCAGTGCAGCCATTGCAAGCGTATGTCTGCGGGTGGGTACGTAGCGTTGTAGTCGACGCCAAGCGACGTCCACCGGCACGTAGAAGATGAGTGCCGTCGAAAGCAGCATCACACATGCAACCAGTAGCTTCGCCGACTGCGCCAAACTGAGACAAATTAAATACATGTTTCTCAAAAAGAATTGAGAGGACAATTGAAGTCTTTGTAGTTTAGCCGAGCAAACTAAGTACTGAAGCATAAGTACATGGTAATGACATCGATGTATATGATATCGATTTATAATTAACTAGCTTTTGCACGCGACTTCTCCCGCGTAATTATATAAAATATAGCCTATGTTATTCGCTGATAATGTAGCTTTCTATATGTGATAGAATTTTTAAAATCGATCTACTAGTTTTTGAGTATTTTTATTACAAACATACAAAAATACAAATCTTCTCTCTTTATAATATTAGTATAGATATAGTTTAAATGAGAAGATACTTTGATTTTATTTATTTATTTACCTATATATAAATTTACTTACATTTCGTCCTGCGGCAGATTTAACGTCAAACTGCCTCGCACTCCTTCCCCGAATTTCAAATAGCCAGAGAAACCCACGAACCCGTAGAGGATCACTACCACAGTCATGGCTATGTTCAGTACTCCGGGACAGCCAAGGAACTGATGTGGCTTCACCATCTCGTTTTCCACATGCATCACAACTCCAATACCTTCCATTGCGAACAGGCTCGTACTGAAAATAGAATATTATGATGAGCCCCTTGGTCGAGAGGTTAAGGTGCTTGCTTTAACACCCTGTCTCAGGGATTCCAGGTTCGATTCCCGGATACGCTCACTTTGGAAATGAACTTATCTTAGTTGTCTCTGCTTTGGATATGGCAAGTAATGGCAGGACTGCGCTTGCCTGTGTTATAGGCGATGGTAGCCATCTACCATCAAGTGAACCGCCAGCCTGTCTAACGACCATAACATACAAATTAAATACCTAGTATAACCTTAAAGTAATTATTTCATTAGCTAATTAGTAACATCAAAATTTAATAAGTAAGTGACAGTTCTGGAAACTATACAGACGAACATTTTCTCTTTCGCAAGTCCCGCGTCTTTGTTAATAATGAACGCGAAAATTTAATAAAGTTATAACATGCAGTATGCTCATGGATATTAATCGTTTACTGGCAACATCTAAGTGTACTTAAAAAAATTAATGTCAAAGCAAATTATTCAAAGGAATATGTATTTAAATGTACAATACTAGCAAATACATTCAATATAATTGAAATGTTGCTTTAACGCGATCAAATACGGGTCTAGGGCAACGACTTTGTTTAACACTCACACAATCGTTTGAGTCACAAGTACTGAGTCTAAAAATATATTATTTTAAAATTAGTGAACTCTTAGAAGAAGAAAAATATATATTATTTAATTACGTTATGAAAGTATTATGTTTTTTAATTTTATATTTTGTGAAACAATTATTATATATTTGCACGATTCATTTAAATATTAAAATTAAATTAAACACAGAAGTGCAATGTTAAATATTTTCATCATTAAAATATTTGGTTAAAATCCAGTTAATAAAAAAATATTTAACATCACTCGAAACTTATACGAAATATTTTAAATAAATTATTCAGAGCATCACTGGGCAGTATCACTACTACATCGCGACTGAATTGCTGCAGAAGCGCTTTAAAAAATCTAAGAGTAAATGTGAACAGTTATATAGAAGAATATCCCAACTGCTAGGCTATCTTATTGACAATCATAAATATAAGAAAAGCAAGTGCTTTTACCTTATGAAAGTCGGCAGTCCTGTGATAGAAGTGGCCATGTTCCTTTCGGACGGCGACGGTGGATCTCTTAAGCAGTAGTAAATCGATATGCAAATGGAGCCGAACCAAACGAAGTTAGCGATTGCTGAGAAAGGCACCAAATACTTGAGCTTCGTTATTTGCGTCAGCGGAATTAGTACGACCAGATTGAGTGCGCAGAATATCGTCAGAGACCACGCCGGACCACCATATTCGTCTGAAATCTAAAGAATTGTAAAGATCAGTTTAATGTTTACTTTAAAAGAATTAAGTTTGATATTCGTATCTATAATTATCAAACATTATAAACGACAAAGAAAAATGCTGAAGTGGACAGATAAGGGCTATGGGTCGATGCTAAAGGTGATGAATACATACTATACAAGGACAGAGTCCTTGGAAAAATTAGTAGTTCCTACTGTACATAATTATTATGGTAACAGAACTATCAAGAAGCGGTTGCCATACATTCTTATTTCTTAATAGTTTCCCGAAGACATTACAAAAGAGGAAAATAAGTAAGTAAAAAAATTAAAGAAATTTAGGGCCTCTTTCACCATCTCTGAGTAAAGTGTCAAGTAGGCTAACCGCCATTTAAAGTCATGAGTAGCATTACTCAAGGTAGAAAGCGTACGAGTTTCACCATCTTCGAGTCGCATTATCTACTCAAGGGTAATTTCAATGAAATTGACACAAGATACTCGTAACATTTACTCGCCAATTGGCATTACTTGAAAAGTAACTAATCAATACTTTACTTGTAGAAGGTAAAAGAGGCCCTTAGACTTAAATAATTTGATCCCGTACGCAAACTGCTTTTTAGTTTTATGGGACAATGTAAATATTAAGATTACTTTTCATGTATAAAATAAATAAATAATGGACAGTCAGCCTGCAAGCCACTCTTAATAATAAAAAAAAAACAAAAACCAATCTGCTTATTTGGATTTTTTTTCGAAAGAAAAACTTAGTATACCCTAAAAGTAATACCCTATTGTAATACCCTAAAACTTACTTGTTTAAAGGATTCGCCCACAATCACGACATACACACAGCAAGCACCCAAATGTGTCACAGCTAACGCCCAGTCAGCTAACTCCCTGAAAAATCCAATAAGCTTCGTACAATACTTCTACTTGACACGTTTCTTTTACAAACAGAATTACATGTGACGAATGGGCGACGAAGTGTAGTATAATTTTGAACTTTATGTACTAGGTTAATCGGTTGAATATTGCTTGCTTAGAATCTGATATTGGGATTCTTACACCAGTTGACAAGAGATGAAATGAAGCCACTTATAAAGCGTTTATATATGGTTTATATAATTACATTTCAGATGTAGGATATTTTATTATTGTGAATTCTCGATTATTTCAAATGAAAGAACTTTATTTGCATGTTCAGTCACATAAGAAATTAAATTTATATTTTAATAATATGCAACAAATAACCTGAAAAGCATGACATCGTCCTTAACATACAAAATACATACTACTAGCTTTTGCCAGTAGCTTTGCTCATACCGAATTTTATGTAATTTTAAGTCGAATGAATAGTTCTTGTGAGTTCAACTATTTGCGAAGTTAGTTAAATATAAAAATTGAGAATACTAAAGATCTCACCTTACGAATGGAGCATATCTTCTTAAGTTCTTGGGTCCATTTTGAAATACTAAATCACAAGTCTCAGCGTATCCTAGGCACGGCTTCTTCACTTCAACGCAAAGTTCTTGTGATGTTCGCACCTGTAACATAATTAACAGGCATTTTGATTAATAATATTTTGGAGCAAACATCTGCGTGAGGAAAGACACCACTAGTGACAACATATTATCACAGAACTAAGAAAATTCCTAATATACTCATACGAAAAATATCGATTCGAATCGAATCGATCATTACGATATTTTGCCATCACAGTGATTTTTTTTTATTTTTTAACGGAGATATATTTTATGTAATATCAAATTAGAATGTGACCGTGTTAGTGGTTTCGTAATTTATTTCCGTACTTGATTTTAAATGCAATTTATTATGTCAATGCTAAAATAGAAAGCGGTGTTCCTATTACACAATGGATAATTACACTCAAAAATAATAAAAAAGTGTGAGAAGTGTGTAAACAAGTTTTGTGTGAGTTTATGAAGTGGCATTTACTTTCTAACTAAGTATACATCAGTATTACGTATGACTTTGTTTGACCAAGTTTAAACTAGTCACTAGAGTAGCAGCTATTTATATAGTGTATACCAAGTAATCTGTTTGTCTGCGAACTGCTAGTTCCCTGCTAGTCTGCAACTAGCAAACTCTGAGGTCGTGTTCCAGTAATCTTGGTTCATATGTAAAAAGATATCTATAGAATATCTATAGAATTCCAAGTAGGTAATTTCAAATGTCTCACATTGCAATAATGTTATTTAGAACAGGAACTTCCCATATAATTATCTTATATGCTATCTTAATAGTGGCATTATTTATGTTATAGCCACGTACTATTAATTGGATAGTTAGCCTGTCTGATGCCCTTTACCTACATAAAAAAGTTGTCAAAGAAAATGTTACTAAAACGATTCCTCTGTGTCTTTTATAACATTAAAATCAGATTTTAAAACTGATTGAAAATTACATAAGAGTTGCTTTGATTGCAACTTACATGCGCACTAGGCGGCTAGGTCGCGGCGGCCAGAGATCGTGCTTTATGACCGCCTAGTGTGCATGTACGCTTAGCTGTGACCCCTCTTTGTGCCCTTTGTGCCTTTGAAGTATGAAATCTTGTATAAAGTTTGGGTTTTAAATGTACGGTTTTAAATAACTAATTTACATGTGTTTTATATATTTTAATACTTACTAAAATATGAATGGCGTGTGCACAGATAAATCCAATTACAATAGTGCCTATTGAGCCAACTAATAGTCCAGCATTTTTGAATGCAAGGGGCATAGCCAGTATACCCGATCCAAGCGACGCTTTCAGTAAATGAGCAAGAGCTCCGGAGCTCCTGAAAATTACAAATTGGTAAAAGTTTATATTAGATAAAATAAAAAAAGAATGCTGGTAATTTCTCAATAGTTCACTCTAGTTTCAAATATTAAAAATATGCCTCAGTGCGTTCAAAAAAATAAACATTATTTATTTATTCCTAGTGGTAAACCTGGCATGTTATATATATCACAAACACATTAAAAAACAATACTTAAATTACTTATACCTATACACACCCACACAAACTTTGGTTGAATTTGAGTTATTTATAACCACACAGATCTGCCAAGTGAAACTGTACAATGATTCGCTGAATCTCCTAACTCTTCTGACAAGAATAATTGGAACATTACTCCTAACTTGACAGTGTTCCTAATTCCAGATTTCTCTAATTAGGCACGCCCCTGTGTCCTGGTATATCATAATGGTCGCCATCTATCACCGAGTGATACCACCTGTCTGCATTTTAATACAAAATGTACTTACGACGTGTTTGATTCCAATGGCCTGTGGTTAGCCGGTATGTACGGCTCCAGATCTTCTCTCGAGCCATTGTATGCAAGTTCAACTCTGAAAATAAAATAAATATATTATTAAATCCACTGTCTTAAAAAGTCAAAATACACAAACTTTTATTTGCCACAGTTGAAAATTATAATGAATGGTTTCCAAGAAATAGGTAATTATTAAAAAAAAAATAAGTCATAATATTTTAACTTGTTATTTTTGAATGAGAGACTATGAATTAGTAAGTCTGCGCTTATTTTTCTTTTTACGAAACCATTTCTGGGAAATGATTATACTTCTTTTAACAATATAAATGTAAACGTTTGTGAAGATTTCAGGTGAGCTTAGCTTAACGAGAACAGTTTAATTGATTTCAAAGAAAATTGACATTTTCTGGTTAGAGTTGTGTACTCGTATTTTAGTGCGAGAGCAACATTCTGTCTCCTCTACATTATGAAATTCAAATATCTTTGTTAAAAATTATTTTATGTAACCTGCATTAATTAACGTCTCTACAAGCACTACAAAGTATCTTAAGTTTCTTTCACAACGAGCAATTGTTAGTTGCCTTAGATACCACAATAAAGATGACATCTTGAAACGTGAAACATGATACTTAATTAGGTTTTATATATAATTATATAACTGATGGTGAAAAATCATCAGTTAGATCTAATTTAACCGCGGTTCAGAAGGAGTTAGCGGCCATAGTGGTACTAGGTACTAGCACGGAGTATCTATAGTACTAGAGAGGGGAAGTTTTAGTGGGTAATAACCTCACACACGATTTCAAATTGTAGTATATGGTAAAGATGTTTAGGGTTCCCTATTAAAACCGAATTTATTGCACCGACTTTTACTTACGAAAAGTATGTCACTATAATCAGTTTTCTTCCTTTGCAAGTGGAAGTTGCTGCAGCCATTGGGCTTCTGTCGACACGATAGATAGTAAACGCTAGATATATTAGTACCATTATGATTGATACAATGCTAACCAGAGGTGACATCGGTTGACGTCCATCAGTGTGAGAACGAAATAAATGAATTGTCGATTTAACCCCAATGGAAACATTGACACATCTGTCCTGATGAAATATGTGTTTTTCATTGCATCATCTAATTGGATCGCTTTCAGGCGTGTGTGTTTTAATAATCTATATTTATATACCTATCCGTACTAATATTATTAATGCGAAAGTTTGTATGGATGTATGGATGTTTGTAACTCTTTCACGCAAAAACTACTGAACCGATCACCATGAAATTTTGCATACACGTTGTCTGGGACACCAGAAAGGACATAGGGTACCTTTCACCCAGAAAAAAGTACTGCTCCCGAGGGATTATCTAAAATTAAGGAAACTAACTCCTGGCAATAACGATGTCAGGCGATATATTGCTTTTTCAACGCGGACGAAGTCGCGGGCACCAGCTAGTATATTATATATAAATTACGTGTCACATTGTTTGAGGCCAATGAACTCCTAAACTACTGAACCGATTTTGATATTTTTTATTTTTGATTTTGATTTTTTAACTTCGTACCTATCTAAGATGTGTAAATTGGTCCAACTTAAAAGATAGGTTAGTTCTTATTTTGAACACGGGCGAAGCCGGGAGCGTGTAGCTAGTATAGATATATATTTTAGTGTGAAAAACGAAATCCTTCGTTATTTTAAATATTCTTCGCACATTGGATGAGTTAGTCTTGCATTAACGCTCTGTATCAGGAGTTCAGGGTTCGATTCCTGGCATGGTCAACTTTGGAAATAAACATTTCAAAGTTGGATCTGGTCTGAATCTGGAAAGTATCTCCTTACAGAAGACCGTCGTGATATTACAGCATGTGTTCTGTTGTTTCAGTGAGTGAGCCTGTCTGCCGACTTTAAGATAAAAAAATGTTACCTATTTACTGAACGAATTGGTTTCTTTACATATTTTTGAATATTAACTAAGAATAATGAAAGATACATTATTAGTTTTTCATTCAAGTCGCAAGTATCAAAGTAATAATAGCCTCTTATTTTATTGCGAGACATATTTTGTCTATCACTACGCCATGCACTCTTACGATACAAAATGTATTTGAATTTATATTATAAGGTCTTGTGCAAACGTGACACAATTTGTTTTAATTTAGTAGTATGCAATCACATTCCATGACGTCATTCTGAATCTATTTATTTTCATATTACAATTTGTTTTACTCTATGTAAACTCGACAAATAAAGTGCTTTATCACCCTAAGATTGAACATTCTTTGTATGTTGTAGAATGATAAGGTCTGTTTTCCTTTGAAAATTCAAAGTGACAATTTCTATTGTTATCTTTATTAGCGATGACAAATTATGTCAATCAGTAATCAATACTTATTTCAAGTCTAAGCCTTAGCGAATTTTGAAATGAATGGAATTTGTAATCGAAACTGATAAAGCACTTTTCTTGTCTGCTATACATTTTAAAGTAAATAATACACGAACTAATAATGTTTACAATACACACCTAAATTATATTGGATTCAGCTAATGGATGTTTCGTTTTTATGGACACTCCCGGCTTCGCCCGTAGTGTTTTTTGTATACATAAAAAAATCTTCCCCGTTTATCCCTCTTTCTATATATGAAAACCGAATTAAAATCGATCTACTCATTCTCGAGTTTTTGAAGCGTACATAAACCAACTTAACATTTTTATATATACATATATAAAGACTAGTGCTATATATAAATATATAAGACCCACCCTCAGCTGAATTTTTCCCTGCATATTTTTTACACAAATTTATCTCAAAAATCTTATAGAAATAAATTTTAACCACATTTTTATGGTCCACTACTAGCGAATTTCATATTCGTTGTATTATATAGGAGATAAGATATTATCTTTCATTCTGCTTCAAATAATTCGCAGAATACAGAATTTTATTGTACTTAAATAATAAGCTCATAAAATACAAAGGCTTAATTTTTTATTACTATGAAATTTTTTTATTCATATGACTACTATAATAGTATATATAGTATAATATATACTATATATAATAGGATCTACTATAATATTGGTCTAAAATATAGTTTGGAGCTAGAACCCTGATGATAAGACTGAGAAGCATAAGAGTATTTATGTTATGATAGTATCGTAAAAAGCAACAAAAGAAGCATAACCTATGCACAAGAAGATGAAATCACATTTAAAAGCTAGCTTTAACTTTCTTCAAGTGACGCAATGTGTAGATTATTGTGTAAATCCAGACACTGTGGTTTTACAAAGCGGTTTCTGAAATAGACTATCGTTTTAACCGCAGATAATAATTTGCAATGTAATCTAGAAGTAACCACATATTGTGTAGTTTAGTTGTAGTAAAATTAATTTTGAATTTTTTTTTAATTTTTATTAGAGATGGGTTAGCTCTTGGCCAACAACCAGCCATGTGGCAAGGATGAGGCCTAAGATGGAGCGAGCTCACCCAGAAGATGCCTATTCACACCTTAAAAGTATTTCTAGTAAATAAATACGTGTTGCCGAATTTGACGAGCATTTTGGTCGATCGGTTAAAGACCGAGGAAGGTTCTTATGAAGAGAAGTGCGAAGCCGCGGCCGCATCACTAGTATTTTATGTAATTATTAAAAAAAACATAACATACTTAATCTAGTTTACAAAAGTTAAAAATAAAATAAAATAAAGTTTTTAAAAGGTATCTTTATTTTGTAATATAAGGCATTTTAATTGACTCGTTTTTATAGCCCCAATCTCTATACAGTTGAGATAAGGATCTTGCTAATTTGTGGTTACATAATTTTACCAACGTGAAAGTAACAGTACAAAATGTATATTCTACAAAATTAATGGTACTAACAACCAGTTATTAACGACTACTTTTTGGATTAAAATATCGAAGTTAAGTAATAAGTATCTTGACAGGATGCTGATATTTATTTGCATCCAATTGGCTCCCAACTTGCTCCATTTCTATAAAGAAATACCTTGTTTAATCTATCCTCATGTATCCTCCGGCTATGACCCGGCAGTGGGGACGCTGCAGGGTAATGCAGGACTCCTACCTGTTAAACTTCCTACTGCGGCAGTAGACACGACACCGGTGCCCCGCCACGGCTATCCAGCGCAGGGTTACGCAGGGGGTTTATCTACATCCTTAGCAGAATACTTCTGTACCTACCATCAAATATGCCGCCAGCCCGATTGCAGTCTTTTATAGAGTACCATCTTATGTGATCATCTTGTCGAAATCCCTCCTTTTCGGACCAAGCGCTTTGAAACATCCTTTATAATGCGCACTGCCAGGGTTTGGAACTCCCTGCCGGCGTCTGTATTTCCGAGCACATATAACCCTAACCTTTTCAAGGTTCGAGTGAATAGGCATCTTCTGGGTGAGCTCGCTTCATCTTAGGCCTCATCCTTGCCACATAGATAGTTGTTGGCCAAAAGCAAACCCATCTCTAATAAAAAAAATAACAGAAACGCCAAAATGTTAAAAAAATAGTACTTACTTTGAACTGTAATTATCTGTGACGATTTGAAGCTGAGGGACAGCTGGATTCTCCTTGGCCATCGCGGTATCTTACTTCTGGCGACAGCAGATGTTTCCTTCTTATACTTGTGTTATTATTTTCACCTGTTCATTTCCACCTATGTTTGGTTTGTCTGCAATAAAATAAAAGCAAATATAAATAATACGTTTTGTGTATTCTACATTTACAATAGCACTTCAGCACACATTTTTAAAATGATTTAAAACTCAAGAGGTCAATAGTCAACATTGTAATTAATAATATACCTACAGTAAAATAAGTTATAGCTCAACTATCTATTTGTTCATTTATAAGCACTTTAACAATTTAATAAAAAAATGATCTTGCTCTCCTTGGCTAATTGAAAAAAATTAGCCATTTCATTTTGATTCCTAAGTAAGTAGATATTTTTTCCAGTTTCGCTGAGACAGAGTTTATTTATGGACAGAGTTTATTTTAAAATAATTACGTTATTTTAAATAAAAAAAACTGATCATTATTTTTAATCTTATGCCTCTTACAAACTTTATTATGGCAATAAATTTTAATATAAATTCTAAACGTTCTAGAGCGTCTTAAGTAGTTGAGTTTACAAATTATTTTTATTAGTTTCATTATTACTATATACATAGTTTTAAAAATCCAATAGAAAAGTTGTATTTGCTACTAAGAACATCTTAGAAAAAAATAGTTCAATTAGTACAGTGATTCAAAAATTATATATTTTCAAAAAGACTTGATAACTTGATTTAAACTTAGGATTTAAATTCAGCCTAGTAACTAGAAGACTAAAGTATCGATTACAATATTTAATGGATCCATTCGTCCATAAAACTCCATCTAATTCCATTTAATGGACACTTTATTAAAGAACTTCGTGAATAGATAGACTACAAAGGATAAAGGTTTATTGTCACATTCGAGTGACTGATTAAATTCTAAGGGTAATGGTTACGCGCGTTTTGTATCCCTCGCCCCTCTCCCTTTCCTACCCCCTCGGCACACGCGGAGAAAGGCAATTACCTACACACGACCACAGTCCACTATAAATCGCACAAGTGCACGCAACACGCATTTTGAGACGTCTCACTTTAATCCGCTACGAAGGACATAATCGCAGTTTTAATATCGCGAGTGAAGTGAACAACAGTGTAGGCACCAGCCAAGGACTGGAAGGTCAAAGTATCGCAGTTCCGCAGTGAGTTTTGATTTTGATTCCTTTCCATTTACCCCCATCTATCCGGTCCATCCGCACCGGGTGGTATTTTGCGCCACCATCTTTCTGGTCCAATCGAGCCGGATGGTTACCAGCTACCATCCTTCTTGTCACTTAATTATTCTAACGGAATCATACTATTAGCTCAGACGTCCTATAGGACATAACCGACCTTCCGCCCTTATAAGAGTTGCCTTACAATAGTTATATAGGTATTTCTATTTTTATCGCTGTTATTATCGCTGTTATTAACGTTATTATCGCTGTAAAAAAATCATTCAAAATATTGTAAAATTATATATATATATACATAGTTTTTAAATTCATAGTACGCCGTAATCGCATTAAATTCAGTTAAAATATTGTTAAGTTAAATTCGCAGTATATAATAAAATAATATTTATTTTATTATAATATAATAAAAATAATATATGTGGGTACCTTACTTACTTCTTAGAATAATTTACATATCTACATACCGCAGTTGTTTCGCGAATGAATGAGTTACCCTCATGCTTAAAATATTGTAACTAGCTGTATAGGTATTTCATGGTTATTCAATTATTTAGCCAAACATACCTACATATTGTAAATAATTGTATATTGGTTCTATTGTATAAGTTATCTGATTTAGTTTTTAATAAATATGTCTCAACAAGGAGATGCGTCGGACGATAGTGCAAAGGTCAAACGCGAAATAAGAAGATTAGAAGCAAAACGAAATATCCTATTTGAACGGGTGCAAACTAGCTATCAATACGCAACAAAGGCTCATCAGGACGATGAGGCAAAACATAAATTTCTTAGATCGCTAGCTACTATTGATGAAACCCGCTCGAGTTTTCAAAATATTTTAGACGAATGGGTTGATAAACAACTCACTATCGACCCGAACGCAGCTCCTAATTATCAATCTTTAAATTCAATGGACGAACTCATTTGTCATATCAAAAGTGTGCAATCTGAACTGTCAATCCAAAAACCAATGGTGGAAACCGCATCAAAAAGGGTCGTCACTTTGCCTCCGATAGAAATAATGTCATTCGATGGAGACATACGAAACTGGTCCTTATTCTATTCTAGTTTTAAGTCTATAGTTCATGACAACCCATCGCTGACAGATTCAGAGAAGCTTTATTATCTTCTTGGTAAGCTCTCCTCTAGGGCTCAAGCAGTCTTCGCAGGTATTACGCCATCCGCTGATAATTATAAAATTATAATAGACTCATTAATCGATAGATATCAAGATACGCGCTCGCTCGCATCTACATACCTAGATCAGATATTAAACTTTAAATCTCAAGGTCCAGCTTCTTCGCTAAAGTTCCAATTATTTATTGACAATTTCATAACCGCTGCAAACGGTCTTCGTAATCTTAAACTTAATAATTTGGAAGATTTTATTCTGTTGCATATTGGATTAAAGAAGTTAGACGAAGAGACCATTCGCGCATTTGAAGCGCATTCGCGAGATGTAAAAATTCCCGCTTTCCAAAATCTCATTGACTTCATTAAAGGTCAAAGTAAAATATATAAAAGCGCGCAGTCAAGTAGTGATAACAATATTTACAATAGATCGAAGAAACCGGTTAGTGGTCGCATCGCTCACCACCCGAACGCTTATGTCGCTAGTACATCGCCGTACAAAACGTCTCGTAAATGCCTCTGTGATAACGCTTATCATATGCATCTATTTAAGTGCAGTTCGTTTCATAACTTATCGCCCGCTGATCGATTTAACTGTGTAAAGAATAGAAACGGGTGTATTAATTGTCTCAGCCTAGAACATAAGACACAATTCTGTAATTCTAAAGGGAGTTGTCGTATATGTAATAACAAGCATCATAGTTTGTTGCATTTCGATAAACCAATTAAATATAATCGGGATGCACGTGAGTCGCAAGATCCACAAGTATCTTCCGTCCCTGTCACGCAAACAGAGACACCGCTGTGTACAATATCGCTTGCGTCCTCACGTTCACTTCAAACGAAACGCGACTTTAATTATATGAATAATAGTACCGTTCTGCTTTCAACTGCACAAGTTATAGTTTTTGATATGAAAGGAAAACAACACATTGTACGTTGTTTGTTGGATAGCGCATCTCAAACTAATTTTATTACTGCCGCATGCAGCAAACGTTTAGGTTTAATTAGCAATAAGAATACGCATTTAGTAGTTAAGGGCATTGGAGGTGCAGAAAAGAAAAGCACCGGTTTAGTAAATTTTCGCTTTTATTCTAGATTTAATTTAAATATATTTTTCGACGTGTCGTCGTTAGTCGTCGATCGCATAACGGACAACTTGCCATCCGCTCCAGTCGACTTGTCCGCTCTTTCGCATGTACATAATTTGCCGTTAGCTGATAGTGAATTTTATACGCCTGGTCTTATAGACATATTATTAGGCGCTTCGATATTCCCGCATTTATTATTACCTAATATGGTACATAGCAACAATATTAATATACCGCCCGCTGTACAAACTATTTTAGGCTATGTTATCATGGGAGATGTGCCCGCACTCCCGCGCGCTCGCAGTAGTAATAATATCGCCTGCTGCTCAGCAGTAGTAGACGATTCTGTAAACGACCTTCTTAAACGCTTTTGGGAGCTCGAAGAAGTCTCCGCCCCGCTCGCCCACACTCAAGAAGACAATGAGTGTGAGAACCACTTTCGCGCCACCACTGTTCGGGAGGACAGTGGTAGGTATACTGTGGCGTTACCGTTTCGTAAAGACGTCTGTTCTTTAGGAGACTCCTATAATGTCGCACACAGACGTTTCCTGTGTTTAGAACGTAAGCTACAAGCGTCGCCCAATATGCGTGTAGCTTATAACGCTGTTATTCGCGAGTATGTCGACCAGAGCTACTTGTCTCCAGTCACATATACTGACGCTGTAGATACTCCCACTTACCATATCCCGCATCACGGCGTCATCCGCGAGGATAAGTCCTCAACAAAACTCCGCGTTGTTCTCGACGCAAGCTGTAAGACCAGTACGGGTCTTTCGCTAAATGACATCCTACATACAGGACCCAATCTACAGGGTGATCTTTTTAATATAATTTTAAACTTTAGATTATTCGCTACCGCTGTATCCGCCGATTGCCGCCAAATGTTTCTTCAAATCGGCATGCGTAAAGAAGACCGCAGATTTCAACGCATATTGTATAGATTCCATCCGCAAGAACCAATTCGTGTCTACGAATTTAATCGCGTTTGTTTCGGACTACGGTCAAGTCCTTATCACGCGCTCCGCGTTGTACAACAACTTATCACAGATGAGGGACTTAAGTATCCAGCTGCTGCTACAGTCGCTTCCGCAATTTATATGGATGACATTGTATTCAGCATCATGGATGAGAGTCATGCTATCATCACTTGCAAAGAGTTAATTGCGCTGTTTAAATCTGGACAACTCGAGCTAGTAAAGTGGACCAGTAACTCGACAAAGGTCCTATCCGCCATTCCCGCTTCTGATCGCGCTGCCCCCGACATCGAATTCGATAAAACCATACCGCAGAGGATCTTGGGATTACGATGGGATATATCTAGGGATTGTTTCTACTTTCAAGTTTCTATCTCTAATGAAACTTGTTCTAAGCGTCTTATGCTTTCTACAGTAGCACGCCTGTGGGACATGATGGGCTTTGTGGCTCCCACCATTTTGTACGCTAAACTTCTTATCAAAGAACTTTGGCTGCTAAAGTGTGACTGGGATGACACACCCCCATCGCATATAGTCGAGAGCTGGAACAAGCTGTGCTGCGAACTCCCTAAGCTTAACTCCATTCGCATACCGCGTCACCTGGGTGTAGTGCAAGGTAGTATTGTCAACCTTCTAGGTTTCGCTGACGCCAGTGAGCGTGCCTATGGAGGCGTCGTCTATTTACACGTTAGTAACGAGAGCAGTAGCCTAGTCCGGTTGGTGTGCGCCAAGTCAAAGGTCTCGCCGGTGAAACCTCTTTCTATAGCGAGACTGGAGTTATGTGCTACCGTGCTACTCTCTAAGTTGCTTCGTTTAGTATACGACAACTATTCCGTTCGCTGTAAAATTAATAAGACTTACGCCTTCACTGACTCCAAAGTAGCGCTTTGTTGGATTCGCGGCTCTCCAACTCGTTGGCAAACATTTGTCGCAAATCGCGTTGTCAAAATAATTGACAACATACCAGCCACCTGTTTCCATCACGTGGCAGGTGTCGATAATCCCGCTGACTGTTTATCGCGAGGCTTAACCCCAAATAAACCAGTCGATCATCCGCTATGGTTCCATGGACCACCATGGGCATCGCTCAGTCCCGCAGAATGGCCTATCGAAGAATTCGATCATCACTCGTATATTGACGTCCCTGAACAGAAGGTTTTCGCGCACCCCGTGTGCACGCCTGTAAGGCATTGCGCCTTATATGAGCTTGCTCTCCGCACCTCCTCATGGAGTAGGCTTCTACGAATCACTACATACGTATATAAGTTCGCAAAATTATTGCCTCGCCGCAGCACTATTACAGTGACCGCCGATGATATTCAGTTCGCTGAAAATAATATGCTGCGCGCTCTGCAAAGCCAGCACTTTGCAGAAGAATGTCACAAAATTAAAAATAATGAACCGTGCTCGCCAGTCTTTAACCGTTTGAGGCTTTTCGTTGACAACGGACTGATCCGCGTAGGCGTAGGCTTCGTCAACTCCGCGCTGTACTATTCACACATGCATCCAGCTATTTTACCGCGCAGTGATCATGTAGTGAACATGATCATTGATTACTATCACGTAAAATACCTACATGCCGGGCCAGAACTATTAATGTCACTACTGATTCAAAGGTTCTGGATCTTATCCGCACGCCGCATTGTGTGACAAATGTGTAAGTCCACATGTGTAATAGAAATAAGTTAGTTTATAAGGTGATTACCTTTTAATCTATTTTTAAGTTTGATTATAAGTTAGATTATAAGTTAGATCATAAGTTTCATGTATATTCTCTTTTCGCAACTATCGCATTATTCATTTTTCGCAGTTAATATATGTCAATATAAGTTAATGTGTAGGTCGCTGTATCTCGCTGATTTCCGCGCTAGGGGATATCATTTGTTAAAGGCAACCCTTTAAGGCCGGGAGGATGGTTACGCGCGTTTTGTATCCCTCGCCCCTCTCCCTTTCCTACCCCCTCGGCACACGCGGAGAAAGGCAATTACCTACACACGACCACAGTCCACTATAAATCGCACAAGTGCACGCAACACGCATTTTGAGACGTCTCACTTTAATCCGCTACGAAGGACATAATCGCAGTTTTAATATCGCGAGTGAAGTGAACAACAGTGTAGGCACCAGCCAAGGACTGGAAGGTCAAAGTATCGCAGTTCCGCAGTGAGTTTTGATTTTGATTCCTTTCCATTTACCCCCATCTATCCGGTCCATCCGCACCGGGTGGTATTTTGCGCCACCAGGTAACACGCCTTCGTACATCTATTTTGTATTTGTATTTGTATTTTGTATCTAAACATTCAATTTTATTGTATTAAAATGAAATTTATGTAGTTACTATGTAATTTACAGCTTAATGAGTTGCTACGAGTAAGCGCAAAACTCGAGAATTGCTGTACACATTGATCTATTTTTTTATTAAGATTTTTTTTAAACCGGATGGGTACTTAGTTTCGAAGATTATCTTCTAAATACGAACAAACAAAAAAAACAAACATACTCTTTATAATATTATTAAAGATGTTACTACATTTTAATGCACCTTTAGACGAGAGATTTAGGCAGCCCTTTTGACACTTGTCTATAAAGACTACCTTAAAATAGTGCTGTTTACGAGTATTTCAGTAAACGAATAATGAATCCCTTATCTGTTACTCTATAAGCGCACTTACATTAGAATGAGGATTATAAGCATATCTGAATGGTATTTTACATAAAAAATAACAGTAAGTATTCACAAAACACGAAAGCGATCATTCTATTTTTTTTAAATTTTTACCCAAGGTCCTTGAAGACTCAATTTAAGTTGATACTTTTCAAATGTAAAGTGAGGTCTCAGTACGTGACCAGAATTCGGAGAAGTACAAGTTCGGAAATTTTCCTTTATTACTTTAAACTTTTGTCGTTCAAATTTAGAAGGCTAGATTTTTTGCTGCTGTTAGATAGTTCGACGTGCAATAAAGGCTTTATTGCATGTCTAACTTAGAACTTCAAGTTCTAGGCGAGGGACATGCCTGATATACTTAATATCTGTAAAGCTTCATTATCAACGCGTATTTCGAAGTCTTATTATTTAATTAAAATAAAAAGTAATAAATTTTTAAAATTAAAAAAAAATATTATTGCACAAATAATAAATAGATAAATGTAATATTTGGAGAAAAAATAAAATCTGTTTTATTATTACATAAAAAAATACATAGGTACATTTAAAAAAAAAGTCAAATGAAATAAAAACAGTGGTAGAAATTATGAATAATTCATTACAAATAGTAGGTTTATATTTATATGATGTATGAAAATATTAGTTTAAAACTATTAGTTAAGATTAAGATTAACCTAAAAATATATTTGTAATTATGAAAATAAGAGAATAAATAAATAAATATTAAGGAAACATTTCTACCTAGTTATTTAACTGTACTTTTACGGAAATCACAAAAAGCTTAAATTACAGAAATAAGCTTTTCCTGGCTTCTACAAATTAGAACCAATTAGTTAAGCTGTTAGATAAAATTAATTGAAACGGTATTATCATTAATTATAAAGGTTTCGTAGGAGCAATTTGGGTTTTGAGGTTACGCTAAATAAGGCTTTGGGCTAGGGTTTGAGGTTATTGAAATAAGATGTCTAATTTAAGATAGGATTTAATTAAATATAAATCTAGCGATTACAGGGCTGGGAATTTTTAGCAGGCGGATATAGGCGTTACATCTTATAATATATAAAATTCTCGTGTCGTGGTGTTTGTTGCCAAACTCCTCCGATTTTGATGAAATTTTGTGTGCTTATCGGGTAGGTCTAAGAATCGGCCAACATCTATTTTTTATACCCCTAAATGTTAAGGGTGGTCCACCCCAGTTTTTTTTTTTATATTTTGGCAAAACAACGTTTGCCGGGTCAGCTAGTTGCTTATTTTTTTTTATTTCTCGACGCGGACGACGTGGCGGGCACAAGCTAGTATGTATACCTATAAAGATTAACAGACATGTTGATTGTTTTTGGTAGTTAATTTAACAGATTAAAATGAATAGACAGACATATATGCGGAAACAACTTAGTTTTATATACCTACAGAGAATGGAGATACAAAAACGTTCCCGTTTGCTGAACGACCTAATTTAGACAACATGTTCTGACGACAGCCTCATTCATATCTACAGTGAGTGCCATAAATCAGTTTCCTAAGAATATAATAAAAAGAGAAGGTTTAAAATACAACTTAATTTTATAAATAAATCAAAACTATAATAGGCACGCAGTCTTGCACATTTGATTGAATTATAAAAACATAAAAAAATTGTGTGTGTCCGCTCCGACAAACACACACACACACACACACATAATATGCAAATCAATTCTTAAGGAGTAAACTTCAAAAGTTGAAAATTTTTTGGAACTTGTTGGTGTTAAAGTCTAAAAAAAATTAAATCAGACAGATCACAATAAACAAACAATTTAGTCATATCATTAATATAGGAATGTAATGTAACAATGCGTACCTATGCAGATATAATATTTTTTCAATTTTCGAACAGTGGGGATATGTGCAAAAGTATCCTTACTGGTAGGCATAAGTGGATAAGTGAAAACCTTATCAAAACCTTTTGGTAGTTGGTTTAGAAGTTGCGGAGAAGCAGACAGAGGCGAAGAGCGACTTCATTTTATTACATGTCAAATTTATTTAAATACTGTTTAAATTAATAAAAATAATAAGTTATTAATAGTTCAATTTTTAATTAGTTAAAAAAACTCACCATAATTAAGATAATATGTCTCTAATATTATTTAGCACAATTTTTATCGCACAAGACATCTCTTATCATTGATAACTCGTCTTTACAAATAGACAACTCAAAGTAAACTACTCAAGTAAGAAATCACTGACAGAAAATATGCTTCAATGCAACTACAGTATGCTCATAATAGTGAAGTTCAATATAATGACAGTTTTAAAGAATACCCTCAGAAATTGTTTTAAATACAACTTATTAAAAATGACATGTTGTTACGTAATGTCACTGCCAGTTGTGACAACCAGAAAAACGTAAAGGTTTAATCTGTACTAGTGATTTCCCACTGCTCGAAATTCGTCATTTCAAAGGTAGACAGAAAAACTGGTCAATAGCTTTGCTAAACAAATAAAAAAAATCTATTCACAATCTTTTTAGGTATATATAATCCGAATTAGGGAACTATCAGGGATAAGTTAAGTTAAGTTAACTTAGTTAAATTTTTTTACTGTTATTTTTAAGTTTTATAAAAAAAACAGCAACAGAAGGAAGACTGCAGACCTAGATTTCTCGACATCCCTTACTTAAACAGGGAAATACGAAAATGCTCGTTAAATATAACGCGAATCTGACAACAACCTAATTATTTTTATGTCAGGATTATTAATTTTGGCTTTGTTTGTATTTTCTGTAACGGTAGCTACCTTATACCATCAAAGGCATGGTACAACATCAAATAAAAATAACAATTTTAAAAGATGTTACATAACATTTAGACTTTTCTGAAGAGGAATTTCATATAAAAATTTTGTTTATTCATGATTTCTCCGAAATATATTAAATTTTATTGTGTTCACATAGCAGCGAACCGTTGCTAATACGCACAGTGAATACACAGTGAAAATATTCTACATGGATTTATTCTCCCCGACGAGAGCTATGTCAATATATTTACACAAATCTTATGCCAATGTTATACGGATGTTAGATATAACAAGTCGCTGAGGAAATATTCCATTTCATCGTACATTTTATGGTGGCGGTTACTGGGAGTTCCAATATGTAGAATTTCATAAAAACGACATTAGTTTGGGGCACTATCTTTGTTTGAAATATATGTAGTTATAATTCACTATTTTTGTTTGTCTCGGTTTCTGAAGTCATTATAAACTGAGTGTTGTCCATTTAACTGGAGTAACCGCCTCTTTAGAGAAGATTTGACTTATGTAAGTGGGTGGATACTGCCGCCAGACAGTTTCTAACGACAAAGCATAGTGTGCCTTGCCACTATATGAAATAAGTATGACAAATCACTGTTTTTATTTTAATAAAAGCCAAATGAGAAGGATTTTTATATTTATTTATTTATTAATTATTGCCTTATTTTTTAAACACACAGTAAGAAGAGGCAACCATTTCATAATTTTGTTTTCTGTATAATTCTGTAAGTACTACAGACATATTTTCAGATGCTAAATTTGTAATAAATACCTACTATTAAAGGAGAATACAAAAAATAACAAAAACAGTTAGATACAAATAAAAGAACACTTGAATGAATTGACGAAGTGTTTCATGAACTCAGATCAAAATGTGAATCGTCTCAAAAGATGGCACATACTCAGTTATTTACAACGATACTAGGTACACGCTCTCGGCTTCGCCCGGATTCAAAATAAAAACTATCCTATATTTCAAGTTGGACCAAATTTTGGATCCAATTTTGGACCAACCAGTTACGAAGTTATATCCAAATAGGTTCACCGTTCAGTAGTTAAGGAGTTCATTGACCTCAAACAACGTAACACATATTTTTTATATATACCTATATATAAGAATGTATGGTATCATTCAAAAGAATGCTTCCTTCAACTGCAAAACTTGGAAAAATTTCTGATTTCATCGAGGCTATGTAGCCGATCGAAGACAGAAATACTTAAATAGTCGGACTACAAACAGCCTGTATTATTTTCATGGCATTGACGGCACACAGTTACAGAAGAAGTAAGTACGAAAAACATTATCGTGATTAGCATTACAATTGGCATTATGAAAACATACAAAAGATAAACCACTCCACAAGTGTTTATGGCTATCATTTCAAAATCAGAACGTTATGTGTTCGTTCTGGTATTCAGATTTGGAGGTGTCTAGCTTTTAATATTTTTCATTGGCTTTTTGTAAATAACTACATACTTAGTAGACATCCAGCTGACGACAATTTGATGGTAGGTGACTTAGGGCCGGTTCCTATATCCCAACAACGAATCGTTTTTGCCTACAAACGGTACTTATAGCCACGAGTCGTAAGGGTGACGCGTTCCTATATTCATCTACTTGTAGAAAACTTATGGAACGCTTTGTTACAATCCGTTGTCGGAAAATGAAAACGAGTAGTTACTTGTAAACAGTGACGAATGGTAGATTATAGGAACCCGCTGTTAGTGGTCCATAAACTACACTAACAAACAACACTAGGGAAGTGATCAGTCAATTTTCCAATGAATGCTCTCTATCCTTATTATTTCCCGGTAGTAAAAAGAGTCCATTTTTGCCAGACGAACTCATATTAATTTTATTATTTTTCTCATTACATTTTCTCATTTTATTACTGTAAAATGTAGCGTTCTGAATTTTATGTAGGTAATTAAATGGTATTTAAGTTCGATGAAAAAATATATTTATGTATATAGAAACAGTTTGTTATATTGATGTTGTTAGCTTGTATATTATATTTTATTTTATTGTATTGTTGTTATGTTGTAGAGGCGTGCTGTTTATTTGTCTCAAGATTTCACATGTAACAGTGAATCTGAATTCTTTGCACGTAAGACGGTAATGTGAGTACGAGTATAAAGGTTTTTTCAAGATGATTGTGAAATGACATGCAAAAAAGTTGTACGTATTTCTATCTAACTAGCATTTAAGCTGAATTTTGAAAAGAATTTAGAAACTTATTCATCGAATTTTTAAACATGGCAGGCAAAGATGTCAGATATTTTTTTGGGTGTTATATTTTTTGATTTTTCAAAAAATGATATAATTATGACTATCAAAATTTCATGAAACTTATTCTTACCTAAATATAACTCATATCATAAGTAACTTAAATATTGATTGTGTAACTAAGTTGATTACTGACGGATTACTCTTGACACTTTCGTACAGATGAGATCTTGAACAAAGATAAGAAATAAATAACACGGATAAGGCAAAGATAAGTACACAGTTTCTTAACGATCTTGGCAAGAACTACATTACTAAATACTTGTTGTAGCCCGCAACTTTGCTTGCGCCATTTATTTTAACTTATTACTAGAATAAAAGTAGTCTTACTTTTTATTTTGAGTCATGGATTAAGGTGATAGATTTAAGGTGCAAACTTAAATGATAATCTCAAAATATAAAATTTTACAGAATTTTACTTATTACTAGAATAAAAGTATAGTCTATAAATATTTTGAGGCATGGATTAAGGTAATAGATTTAAGGTGCAAACTTAAATGATAATCCTAAAATATAAAATTATAAGTTTTCACAAATAATTATAAAAATCGCTGGACTAAAGAAACACATTTTATATTATCAACTTGTATAGAAATACTTATTGGATAATAAATAAATTAGTGAAAACCGTATATAACCCAAAATGGTATGCTTTCAATTGCTTAAAAGAATTTAGCAGTAACAGACACATACAGCGACTTTAATTTACAGCTTTTACAGATATTATATATTTTACAGACATTAGAGATATTAGAGATTTCCCACAGCTTTCAGAGGTTATATTTACTAACATTAACTTTTATATACATAAACCTTACTTCAAGGTATTTAAAAAAAATTAGGGTATCTAAAAAACGAAAAATAGTCAGTAAATTACTCGTAAAAAATGTAATACCATAGACACTACGAGACAAGACGCAAGCATTATGTGGGCGTAGAAATTTATTGATACAAATTGGTAAGAATTAGTACCTACATAGAAATTGATTTTGTCGTTTACGTCTGATTGAGCTGCGAACATCTTTAAATACACTTTAAAAAAAAAAATTAATTAAATAAAGATGACCTTTAAAAATACAACAGTAATTGTCTGTCTTAATCAAGGCAGAAAAACCTTTTAGTGTTAACCAATTCTTACTAAACATTGTGATTGTAACATTAAATAAATATTATGCTTCTATATGAGCACAGATGTGTATGTGTGAGAAGAGGACACAAAAACTTTCCTTACCTCGACTAGTACCTTTTACCCTACTTCTTCCCTAAACCTTTTTGAATGATGGCCGACCCCACAGTAACCTTAAAGATTACACATAGTCAAAATCCCAATTAGTGGTCTCTCTTCCTGTACGTGACACATTGTCCTGTAGTGAGAAAAGTGGAAATGTTCGTAGAACTCACAGCTCGGTAAACCAGAGGAAAATACTTTTTTGAAATTAATATAAAATAGTTACCTAACTAAAAGTACTTATAAATTATTTCTATTTGTTAAATTAGTCATTTACACAATGAATTTGCATTTTAACATCAACATTTATAATGGGGAAATTATTTAAACTTAGTTATTTATTGACATGGTTTGGCTTTGTAATGTGGATTAAATAAAATGGTTAAATACAACAAATAATCAACAACCTTAATAACACAAATAATACACAAACACAAACCGATTTATAATTAGGTAGCACTCGACTACCTAAATATAAATCTGGTGATATCATTATTTTAGGATTCAGGAACCGTACCGTGAGCGCGATAAATTTTGAACAATTTATCAGTCTACTATACTAGTTGAATATAACGAACTATGTACAATACTAAAGCTGTCTCGCAAAGAAGGTAAGGTTAACTGAAACATCAATAATTGTCAAGTAGGTCTACTAATTGTGAGATGCATATTTTATCCTATCTGTTGAACTTCTCATATACAATGTTTGTACTATTGATTTTAATTCTTCGAATAGTTACTGGTTTTGTAGTCTTCCCTATGTTCTTCGCCTCTGCGATGATCGCGAGATAATAAAGTAGATAGGTGTAAATAATGTAAAATAAACATAATTTTTGTGTTTTACAATTACAAAATACAATTTCAATACAGTTAGTAATACATGGACCGTGTAAAAATGCACAGCGGTGTACATTATTTTCCGGTCCTCATCATGGTTAAAGTACTTACATGCATAACAAATCCAAGGCTTCGGAACCGCGTCCTCTTTGAATCGATTTAATTTGTTTCAAGATAAATCCTTTGACATTTTCTTTACGAATATATAACGCCTTACAAAATATATAAGAAGTCTTAAAGAAGTTGACTTTTTATTTTTATATGATGAAAGCTACCCTATGTCCTTTTCTGTAAATCTGACAATATCTGTATATCTGTAATGTATGTAAAATTTCATGATTACTTGTTTAGTTAAGTCGTGAAAAGGTAACAGATAACAGTTATTTTCAAATTAATAGTGGATACATCAGAATAACACAATAAAATAACAAAAAAGTCCCCAAGAATTCAATAAATTGTAAATCATTCTTATTAACAACTTCACGTCTAATGTAGCTATAACCTCTGTATTTTTTTTTAAATACCTACCTATATAAAAAAGGTTTTTTTAGATAAATGCGATTATTATGGCTCTTTATTTATTCTTCCATTGATTGCTTCGGGCCTTGGACGACATGTTGTAGGTGGGCGACCTTTGTGATTCACGGCAATTAGGGTATGGTCAAAGTGAAGGCGAGTGATATGTTTACCTTAAAAGAACTCATGTCTCCGTTTATTTGTTTATTATTCCATGATTTTAAAATATTAAATAAACATTTACTATAGACGATTCAGAACTAAATTATAATATAAATAAGATAGTTTAATTATTCATTTTTATATGCATAATATTACGTCTAATTATATTTTTAAAATAACTTGTTTGAATAGCAGTTATAATACAATATAATAAACACAAAGAACTTGTCTGTCGAACGCAGTCTGAAACCGAGAAGATCCTAAATGTGTATCATCCTAAATGCAAATTTAAATGAAACGGCGTTTTGAACCGCGGGCTACGTTACAAATGTTATAAAAACGTTTTTAAATACATCAATTAAATTATAATATTATGACACAGAGATAAGTATAAAAATGCTTACTTTTATTTACAAGCGTTTAACGCCCGCTACTAATGTTACTGTACCTGTAATAATTTACCTCTTGTTTGTGCTACAAACTTTGTAGGTTCTGCAATTTTCTTTAAGTAAATAATTGATCTTTTTTTTCTTTAAAGTGTACGTACAAGAATACATCATTACATACTTACATATTATTATCGTAAAGTGTTGAATTGTTTTTCGTTTGTTCCATCAAGTTTGTAGCACTAATAACAGGTAAAAAATAACAATAGTGAAGTTACTACAACGGAGTTTGAGACAAAGTAACTAATTTTTATTAAGATAAATAAAAATTAACATTTATTAACATTCTTTTTTCAAAATTTCATTGTTATTAATTTACGATTCGGGTGACGTCAAATTAAATTGAATGGGGAAACGGGAAATAAAATTAATTAGTCATTAGCTATGAAAAATTATATATGAAGTGAATAGTTATTGTGGTTTCCCAATAAAAAGGTATTTCAATTAGAAGATGAGGAAATAAATGGTTTTATCAAATAAAATAAGGGAATTGGTTTTCCTTGAAAAATACTTGATGACAGGGCATTATATTCAATATATACTAATTCAGAGAAGTAATGCAGCCAGCATTTTGGTATGTCAATGTCTAGAAAATTAGCACAGTGTTCTTGCTATGCTAAAAATTCACAAACGACATTCTAAAGTTACATTGAGGGAAGAATAGTACTCGTACGAGTACAAAAAGAGAAAATGTTTTTCCACTTCTAAATATTTTCCAATCTCCATGATTTTTTTGTATGTATTGACACAATGAAAGACTAAGTTTATAGGTTTCCTTTTTTTTTTTCAAAATTCGCAATAGATTTCAACTTATATGCACCTCAAATAACTTAATTTTTGTCGAATTAAACCGTTTGTTTTATAAAAACAATCTAATTTTTTAAAAAAAGCGAAACCTATAAACCTAGAATATATTATTCTGAAACGATCGACAATCGAAAAATAAAAGTTGTTAAGATTTTGTTAGTGGAAACTGTTTTCTCCCGAAATGGAAATTTCATCAAAAAAAGTACCTATTGTCAGTCGCGAGCTGCAACGCTCTATCTCTCTATCGCACGATGCCCCGGGGACAGAGCGCACGAGTGATAGTATATTTTCCTTTACCTATATCGTTAGGATCGCAAAGCTACACTTTCCTCTTAAGTTCGAATTTTCTATGACAACTGAGGTAATTATATTGTGTAATTTAATGGAAACCGTGATAATAGGTCTAGTTCATTTGTAACAGAAAGATTGTGGAGAGACAAAAAGCTTTCGTCGGTAACAAAATTGGCATAATTATGAGCTAAGAAGCTCATATTTTATTCAAAAGTCGTTTCACACGCTGTTATGACTGTAGCTTGTGTTTTAGTCAAAACAAAATAATATTTAGTAGTGGCAGGGAATATTGCGTTTCGCAGTCATTTGGGAAGCCTGTCCGGCGGTAGTAACCACCTCCTCACAGAATATCACCTTGAAAAGGTGAGTAAGGGTTGCCAGAGCCCATTTCACTATCCCTTCCTAATTCCCTGCATACGTCATATAGTTACTTTATATTTTGTTCTTGTTATTACATGTCAAATGACTGGACTTGACTTGACTGACTAGTCTCAGAATCTGCTACTTTAGATTTTATTTTCAATTATGCCCTTTTTTATTTATTACAATTTGCTATTTTTACTAATGACACTGGCAAAATCATCGGAGAAGATCTGATGGAGCCAAGACATTAAAAGAGAAGAAGAAGAAGAAGAAGAAGAAGAAGAAGAAGAAGATACGTATTACTAAGCGTACTAAGCGTATACCCACCTCTATTACTATTATAATAATATAGTATATAAAAGTTCTATAACTATATAACAAATTAATGTAAGAATAATCTGGTTAGATTATTCGTCATTAATTTGTCTAACAATCTTAGTTTGTTACCAGTCATCTCATTGTTATTTTAATATTTATTTTTATAGCAGTAAATTGATATAAATATTTTAAAATAAAATGAAAACAATAGGGGTTACTTCTGATATAAGCTGTTTCATGTTTTTATAACTAAAGAAGAAATCTGTGTAACTATTAACAATGGTTGTTACAAGTTGAGAAGTATGTTTGTAAATAAATGTAGGCACACTAAAGAAGGCCACAAGACAAGACTACAAAGAACGGTACTCCGGTATCGGTAATATTGCATTTTTAAAACAGGTTTTTATTAATCTTCACTCTAAAAATAACTTAAACTTGCTTGTCCTTTTAAGACAAAATTCTTTATTACTTAAGTTGGATAATAAAAGCCATTTCCTTTGGTGTCAAACCTGTTTACTTTTCAGTGTTTGAAATAATTTTGTAGTAAGTAACTGTGTTACTCGCATAAGTGCTGAATTGCTAAAATTGCATATATATAATATTATAAGTATAAATTTAAAATTTGTTTCTTTCGTCGTTACTAGGTTTTCACATTTTAATTACTCTATAGATCAATTTGTAAGTTTGCATAGGTGTATACACAAGACAGGTATATATACGAGCCTAGTTACAGAGGTGTACTTTTCATCCACGAAATAGTATCTACTGTTCTCGAGGGATCATTTTAAAATAAAATTTTAAAATAAATGAGCAATAAAGATTGGATAAATGTTTCAAGACTTAATAAAAAAGAACACGATTGTGGGCAATATTTGGTTTAATACATACTGATATTAAGCGACCAAATACTTACTTAGTTTTTTAGCATTCATACATTGCCAAATAAAACATAAATAAAAAAAAAGGCCAAATTCAAAATTCATGAAACCATAACAGGTTCTTATACTCGTAAAGTTGGATCGAGTAAAAAATTGATCTGGGTTGTAAGCAAGTAAGCAACAAAAAATGACTGATCCAAAATAATAAATAACGTTGAAGGTAATATTATTTATGATGTGGACACAGTATTGGAATACACAATAGTTAATGTATGAAAGTATAAAAAAATTACAGCCCGATTTTTACTAGCTTTTGCACGTGACTTCGCTCGCTTAACTTTATAATATAAAGCCTATGTTACTCGCTGATGATGTAGCTTTCTATAGGTGAAAGAATTTTCAAAATAGCTCCTTTAGTTTTTGAGTTTATTCATTACAAGCATACACATCTTCTCTCGTTATAATATTAGTAGGTATATAAGTATATATACTCGTATGCTCATTTGTGCGAGTAGAGTTTTTACGAATATTAAATGTTTCAAATTAGCGAAGCGGGGCTTCGCACGGACGCAATTTTTCTTCTGCAAATTACCTATATAAGTACACAAACATTTCTCGTTTTTTGCTCTTTTCACTATACTGAAAAACTCATTGGGTGGTTTAAAAGAAGATAGCAAAGAAACAGACAGTAACTTTATTTTATAATATGTGTAGATATAGGTACCTATAGATATAATATGCAAAGCATGATAAGTATATATTATATTATTATAACAATATATTATCTATATTATTTGTGTATAAAATTATTATGAAGACATATTCGTTACTAATAATGTTAGTGATATGTCACTGAAATTTAATAACTAATTAATAATAGTTGATAATTTGTAATAATTAATTAAAAAGATTAATAAATTATATTAGAGCCTCTACTGTAAAGTAATTGTACAATGTTTTTTCTTATTTATAACCTGATCAATTTGTACTTTTATTAAAAACTCTCTTATATATTTGACATTTATTTTACTTCTATATTTAAATTTTGTCATATAAAAGATAAAAGGCAATCTTTTCAATTTGTATATTTACGAAAAACTGACACAGTCTTTCGTAATCTGGTTTCGACTTTCTATATTTAAATTTCGTATTATATTAGTTACACAAAAATACTGGTATATTTTTTCTTTTGTTACACTTAATAAACGGCGTATAAAGGATGTACAATTGTACATATAGCTTATTATCCACTTGTTACCTCTCGGTGACGTAGGCTGATAATAAGATATCATTAATAAATTAATTCAAGTATGTGGCGTTTCATTGTTACATGTGCGCAATATATTCAACAAAAAATTCGCGATTCCATATCATTTAGGTACATAGTTAACACAAAACGGTTGCTTAATTTCTGCTTTGCTTTAATTTATTCTAAAATTTAGACAAAAAATTAATAAAATATTCAGTAGGATTATACACTTTATAATATCGAGTAACAAAAAATAAATATAAATTAAAAATCCCAGTTAAGAGAAGCAATTTATTTTTGTACAAATTAACTTAAATAAATAATTACAATAATAGTTAGACGATTTTGAGCCTACGAAATATAATTAAAATATCTACAATTAAATACAGGGTGAAATTTCAAACATAAATTAATTAATTATGTAATAAGGCTTACATAAATTTTCATTAAAAAATAATATTCCGTCTCATTAATTTTTTTTTCTAATATTTCGTTAGAAGTTTAATTAATATACAAGTATAATAATAATAATAATAATAATAATTAATAAGAGATAAGTATTGCTATACAACGAGGTAATGCAGCCAGCATGCTTGGGACCCTGCCAAAGGGACCGATACTTTATAATATATAATGTGTAAATATATATACATAATTTAGAATTAGATTTTATTGTAAATAAGCTTATTTTTAGATTGTATTATAGAGTTAATTTATTACACACAATGTAAGAGGTAAATTAGACAGATAATAGTTATTAATTAATATTGATACTCGTAGATATCGACATTCCTCGTCATCAAAATGTACGTTGAAAATAATAATTAAAAAAAAAATTAAAACTAACCTTTTATTACTTCTTCGAAATCACTTTAAAAAGATTCAATTAAAAACTTTTTTCGCAATCACTGATAAAACTTTTAATTAAACCTTAAACCTGTCACAAAATTAAAATCGCATTTGAAAAAAGAACACTAAAACCACTTTCAAATTTAAATTTCGAATTTTATTTTTTTAAACGTCCGCGCGTGCATTCGCAACGTTCGTAATTTAAACATTAAAGAACGAAAACGGCAACAAACATTGCGTATTGTTTAGAGATTACTCGCGAGAATGTTTCCAGTCTACAATGACCTACCGCGTTTCCTCAATTACGTATTAAGATAGGCAAGAGTGGCAAGTAATTCTACAAAGCTAGAGCTCTATTTATAATTGACATTATATGTTATGTAGTACGTTTCGTAAGTAATTTGTGATTCCCTTTCATTAGCCTTCGTCGGGCAGCTGACAACCTTGCTTCGCTATGTTAGGCGGGCATCCATAATAATATTTTATTTATTTCTTCATTAAATTAAATTTCCTTTTTTATTAATGTCATGGGCCTTATTAAATCTAAATTATATTATAAAATGTTTTTTACGTAAATTTTGTTTTTTACGTCTCTAAATTTGCTTCCACAGTGGAATATAACATGATCAAAGAAAATATTTCGCGTAACGTTAGGTACACATTGAAAATACACGGCCCTGTCCACGACACAACCACACCCCATTTTTTTATTTATAATGTCGTGGGCAAATATACATAATATTGGAAAGTGTTTTCTTCTATTATGTGAATGTGATTCCATTTTTATGTCCACTGATTAGTCCACTGATTTACATTCACCACTGCTGGATGTAAGCGTCCTCTAAGGCTCTCCACCACGCGCGGTCTTTTGTCCTTCGCAACCAGCTGCTTCTCGCGAAGCCATTCAAGTCGTCTGTCCACCTGGCTGTGGTCATCCTGCGCTACGTTTTCCGATTCGTGGCCTGCATTCCAGAACTCATCTACCCCATGGTGTGTCTGTGTTTCCCCACAAGGTCACTTGTAACACCTGTGGCAAGTGACCTTCACTTGCAAAACCTGTGTTTTTGCTTGTGTTATAGGCGACGGTAGCCAGTTACCATCAGTAGACCGTTAGCCTGTTTGCATAAAAAAAATATGCCTTTTTTGTTACGTTAGTGCAACATTATTCATTATTCTTCTCATATGCTGTAATTAAATTTTGTTAAATAAATATTTATTTATTAATGTTCAATAATTTATTAATCGATTTCAGTAATTCATTGTTGTGGATGCGCGACTGTAGTACAGATAGTACTCACGAATAATATCCAAGTAAACGGATGCAAAATATTATCCACGGCTGTTGAACACTGCGGCGGTTAGTCCGCTTATTAAGCAGCCTTGTCGCTTTTTAATTGTCTTTTTATAAGGCGTTCGGGATTATTTTTTGTCTCAGCGGTTTCGTTAAATAGTAGTCTTTAGATTATTTTGTTGGTTTAAAATGCTTTTTTATTCTTTTTAGTGACAGCCTCTTTAAAATAAGCTTAATACCTTTAATGGTCAACATACATAATTAGTTACCACAAGACTTTAATCTTTAACTAAATTTAAATCGCTTGTGAAAACAAAATTGCTTACTAAAAGTTATTAGTGTAGCAAAATATCTAGCTCCAAAAAATAAAAATTGCCATCTAAATAAATATGATGAACACCTAAGCTACTGAACAAATTTTGATAAAATTTCTTAACTATGTGTAATTTGGTCCAACTTAAAAGATAGGATATATAAATTGCACCCCGGGAGAAGCCTAAAGCGGGTCACTAGTTTATTATATAACTAGCTGGTGCCTGCGACTTGATCCGAGTGAAAAAAGTAGCCTATCCTGTGTCCCGTATGTCTAAATGTTTATTTCAAGTTTCAAGAAAATCAATTAATTTGTTTAAGAGTTATGGAGAAACATACATACAAATACCTATACTTACAGATTTATTATTAGTATTGATTGATGATAGTCGTTTCCGCCTTCTGTCTGTTTCACAGCTTACTTCTGAACCACCTTACGGATTTTGTTACGGCTTTCCCAAATGGAAATAAACGAGGAAAGTTTGTACCTACAAATATTTAACGGAAAAAATTTTTCCGTGCAAAACCGGGGACGGGTTGCTACCATTGCTACGGGCCAACATATTGTATTTATTATTTTTTGTTATTTGAACATTTATTTAAAAAGACACTACAAAACTACAACTTCACCAACTACAAAAAAAGTGTTGGTTACTTTTTAAAAATTTATTTTATGTTTTATTAAATTATGCACTCGGTTTACTGCATACTTTGATAGGCGATTTTTTTTCATTATTTTCTTTTTAATGTTTGGGACTTTTACCGATGGCTTTAAATGACGGTTAGTCTACTTGACAGATGGTGAAAGAGGCCCTCACTATTTAGGTTTTTACCTGGTAGAATAATTTTATTTTATTTATACAGTGAAATACCAAAATATAAAGTACTAGCTGTTGCACGCGACTTCGTCCGAGTAACTTTATGAATGTAGCCTAAGTTACTTACTCTCGCTAATAATGTAGCAGGTGGATACTGTCGCGTATTAGCAAGATACGCTGCATGTGTTGCTAGTGCTGTGACAAATTTATAGTCTAGGATTAAGGATAAGGGATAAGGGATAAGGGATAGGGAAAAATGGCCACCCCCGTAAGGTAAACTAAGTGAAAAATTCAAAGTCAAATCAATTTATTGTCATGTCATAAAACTACACTTTGAAACAATAAAAAAAAATTAAAATTACATTATTATCACAATTCATGTTTTTTATTTTAATAATAAAAACTAAGTGTTATAATAAGAAATAACATAAAATCTTTCTATATTATAAATTGTACTTATTGACAAAATTAAATTAGGGACAGAGTTCTCTATGAAAATTATCACATTTTCTAAGGAACGCTACATCTCACAAGGACGGATCTTTTCTTTTCTGCACACACACAATCTTAATAACAAAACCTGTAGCTTAGTTGAACATCGTCCGCCCTTTATACATTTTCTTGAGAGAACTTGTTCCCTTTGCTTAATTACAATGTATAAAAATATTAAATAATTGAAAATTAATTAGTATGAAAATAATAACGAAATAAATTCAATGTTATTATAATATATTTAAAACCCAATAAAAATACAAAAAAACTTTAGGTATATTAGTTGGTTTTATGTTTATGCCTACAAAAGTATTTTGACGAGCACTTTGTACTTAAAACGTAGTGGGCTCTAAATCATATTTTAGGACTATCGTTATGGTAAATGGACTCAAATTTTGTCTTTATGTTAAAACGTTAAAAGTAAGAAAGAATAAAGAGCATATTTGCATATAATTTCGAATGCGAGCACGAATGCGTTATAGTCACGATATATTTTTTTAAATATTTTAGAATATCTGAAGTTTCATAAATATTGCGCCATTTACATAATATTATTTAAAAAAAGAATAATGTTGTTCGGCGTGTTCGAATTGTGAAAATTGAAAATTTATAATCGTTCGCATTGTGTTAAAATTTGTGTGTGTCGGAGCTGACACATACAAATTTGAAATTTATCATTGCCCATAGATAAAATCTTCAGATATTATTACCGAAACACAACAGCAGACATGTTGTTATTTTACGGTGGTCTTTTGTCAATTTTAAAAAGTTCGTTACCAAAGTTGACCTGTCAGGAATAGAACCCGGGACCTCTAAGACACAGTGCTAAGGCCAGCAAGTTAACCACTCCACCAATCGGCTCGTCTGTCTCTGAAGACTAACTGCGTAGTGCTAAACTAACTTTCACCAACTACAAGTAAAGTGTTGATTAGTTACTTTTAGAAATAATTTTATGTTTTATTAAATTATGCACTCGGTTTAGTGCATCCTTCGATATGCGATTTTTTTTATTATTTTCTTATTAATGTTTGGGACTTTTACCGTACAAACAAAGGTATATCAGCTAAATTATTCCCGGTGACAGGTGACTTTAAATGACGGTTAGCCTACTTGACAGATGGTGAAAGAGGCCCTGATTGTCTTTACTTAAATGGGAATAATAAAAAAATAAGTATATTTAGTAGCTTATAAAATACCTTTTAAGTTATCTCGTTTTTTAAGTTAGTCGGTTCAACTAAGTAAGTAATAAAAATTTTCAACAATTTCATTTTTAATTGGGTAAATCTAAGTTGTTTTAAAAGTTAACAAAAAACTAATTCGTTAATTACATATTTTATATCTAAGTGCCACATTACTCAATATTCAAGTAATAGGTTTTGAAACAATTATTAAACTAAGCTTAATGGTAGCGAGAAACACAACCTTTATAAGTTTATAGTATTTGAGACTAACAAATAATACATTAGAATGTCATACAATTAGACCTTAATGAAATATTAACTCAAAACAATTATAAAGTTATTTGTGGAGCAGAGTTGGCATAACAAAGCAAATAAAATCAATATGTCTGGTCATTATTGAATTATCAAACTAAATAGTTTTATAACCTTCAATTCATTTCGATGGTTGCAGGATAATTTAAATTTTAGTGTGAATAATTTTCATTTTAGGTTCCGTTCATTCATAAAGGAATTCATGAATAGAGTTTGGCTTTGTTCGCGATGAAGGTTCGGTCGGTGGACGGATACCTCTTGATCGATGTAATGACGCAATATTGGTGGACGAAATATTTTTAAGCATTACCCAAAAAATAAATTAACTTAATTTTTTTATTAAGTGACAGTGATACAAAGGTCCTGTTTAAAAATAGTGATAAAAATACAAATTCGGTTTTACATCGCCCCGATTAGTAATTTTTATATAAATACTCGTATTATAAAAAAAGTCGATTTCCGATTCTCTTTTTTTATTCGTTAACTTCTTCGGAAAGAAATAATATATTTTTATACGAAAAAGCTAGTAACTGATAGATTTTCAAGTAGATTTTTATTAAAATAGACGTAGTTTTTCTAACGTTACAAAGTTATCCCTAATGTCTAGAAAAAAAATTCTGAAATATTAACTAGTAAAAATCTCAAGAGAAATGTCTCCTTACAGATAATGATTTAACATTATGGCGTTAAAGTAAAAAAAATAAGAGTCCAGTTCGAATTATGCTCTCAAGTGTCATTTCAGTGAAATGGTGAGTGATTCAGTGCAAATTATAAACTTTTAATTTTTGAACTACAAATTAATATGAAAGAAAATATTCGCTTAAATTTGTCTGCTTGGAAATTGAGAATCCCTTTTTAAGTTCTAACGTTTCAATTAGATTTATAGTTATAATTAATTATATTCAATAATCAATGATTATATACTATTCGATCGAAAGAAATAAAATATCCGACTGATTTGATAAATCATTCACCACTCGTTTAAGACACAAAATCATAATAAGAACTTTAGCCACTTGTAAAGGCAGTTATAGTTAAAAAGATAAGGTTTCATTCAACATTGTAGTATTATGTACCATGCCAATATCCGGTTTCCTTCCATATTTCTCCAACATACCGCTGATGGAAGAGTAGGATCCAGCAAAGAGAGCTATGAGAGATATTAATGCTATGAAAATGTTTTTCCATAAAATCCAATTTAGGAATCCGAGTCCTCTGTCCCACTTGTGAACTGTGTCAATGATGGCAGGGGTCAGTAGTCCGAGGCTGGACAGGAAAATGGCTCCGCAAAGACTTATGAAGAGTTCTAGATCCGGAAAGGCGGCAGCGAGGGCAACTGAAATTAAAGTTTAAATAGAGAATAAAAAAAAAGCTAATGAAAGAATGCAGTAATTATGAGATAAAATCTTATTATTATATTTAAATGCGAAAGTTTGCGAGGATGGACAGATGATTGTTACTTTATCACACAAAAACTATAGCGATCGAATTGAGATGAAACTTTACAGTAATATAGATTACTAGCTGGCGCCCGCGACTTCATTCGCGTGAAAAAAGTAGCCTATCCTGTGTCCCGTACGTCTAAATGTTTATCTACCAAGTTGCATGAAAATGCACTGGTTATATACTTTCGTCTGAAGGCATCCGTACTTTTCGCACTTGAGATTGCTTAATGTGGTTTTCATATGGAATTTACAATACATAAGGTACATTGTCCTAAAATAATATTTGTGTTGAAATAATGAGATATTGTATTACCTGACCCAACGACAGCAGCGGTCCGGATGGAGATCTGCGTAATGTTGTGATATCTAACTGAGACCTTTGCATGTAATTGTCTCCATATCATTTCCATGGGCACGTAGAACTGAAGACTGTATGTCAGCAGGATTGCTAGAGCCATTAGAATCTTAGCGGATTGGGCGAGGCTGGAAAATGTCAAATTAATGAAATTGTTATTATATTTTATTTTTAACAAGCCATGTTTCTGGACCTATATATTATAATATTTTTTAATTTATTTTTCTAAATAAATGGAGCCTAAGTTACATCTTATAACATCAGCTAAAAGACCCGGCGAAATAGATCCAGTCGTTTCAGAGCAATATTATGTGAGTCTGTCTGGTTGTTGCGGCTATTGTCAAAAAGATAGACCGACATAATTAAAAAAAAAATGGGTTTTTTATAATTACAGTCCATACATATTTATATTGGTAAAAAGCAGTTATTTTGACATAACAAACAGACGCTTAAACTTTATTATTTGTATACATATGATCTGAACTCACATCTCATCTTGAGGTAAATTTAAGGTGACACTTCCCTTGACGACGTCACCATATTTAATGTATCCAAAGAAGCCGACCAGGCCGTAAAGAGAGATGACAACGGTCATAGCAATGTTCAACACCCCTGGACAGCCGAGGAACTGTTCCGGTTTCGCCATTTCGTTCTCAACTGGCATCACCACTCCGATTCCTTCCATGGCAAATATTACAGTACTGAAAAGGAGAAAGATAACCCATGAGACAAAAGTACTGAAAGCTTTTGTCTTTACTCTTTACCTATTTGTAAACAAGTAGATTATAATTATAAATAAATGTGGTTCACATTGTAGGTAATTAGCATGTTAAGACGTAATTATTGTTCATTAAACCAGTCTTTAACCGCCGCTTGTAGTTTCAAATTCAACATATTATATAAATTTACTCAAGGCGCAAGTAAATGTATAAAATTTTTACACAAATTACTTAAATTGAGCACGTAGGCTCGTAATCCATACAATACTTAACTTGCGGTCACATGTCAAGTCTTGAGGTTATGGATTAAATAATTGTTATCTAGGCTTAATTAATTAATATTTCATCAATAAACTTTTTGTTATCAGTTTTCTGAATCGCCTCTCACACTATGGAAGCGAACTTAAAGACGTCAAAAAATAACGTACCTTATAAATAGAGGCCATTGCGTGACGCTCGCTACCATTTCTCTTTCTTTAGGGTTCGGCAGTCCATTGAAAATGTAATACATTGTGATTGTGAAGCATATTACAAGGAAGACGTTTGCGATGGCCGAGAAAGGCACTAGCCATTTTAAGTTTCGTATCTGACAGATCAGCACCAGTGGCACTAATGTCAATGCACAGTATGTTTCTACTGACAGCTTATAATCAGGTATGTATTCATCGAGAACCTGTAAAAATCAGATAATTCGTATATTAATTTTATGGTATAGATATTTAGATTTGTTGACTGTTTTGTTTGAATTTAGATTAGACTTTTTAAAATAAAACAATAATTTTTAATAAAAAAATTAGTAAATTTAAAATTTATTTTTTTAATATACTTTTGTTGCCGACTGTAGCGTGTAGTGTAGCATACGAATTGTCACGATATTTCCAACGAGTAATAATGAACATTGCTTTCTGCGGTCATAAATTGTCAGTCTGGCGGATTGAACTTATGCTGCTGCGATTTAGTAATGCGAATAATGTTACATACCTCTTTGAAATTTTCTGCAATAAATACTATGTAGACGCATAAAGCTGCTAAGTAAGTGCATGTGAGCGCGTAGTCAATAAATGTTCTGAAAACAAAAAAAAAGTAAGAAGTAAATTTCAATTATTACTGTACTCTTCAATTGGGTAACATTTTCAAATTTAAAATGTACCTTGCGAAATTAGCCCATGGTCTTAGTTTCTTTGGACCAAATTCGAAGGCTGCTCCACATGTTTCCGCAAAACCCATTGAAGGTTTTTTTGCGTCTACACATACCTCCTGTGATGTTTTTACCTGTAAATAAAACTTGTTAATTAAATCCATTTGGTTTGAGAAGCTCGTTTTCGTTAGAGAAGCTCCATTTGGTTTGAGAAATAGAAATAGAAATTTGTTATAATTGAAAATCAAATAAATATTGTCATAATGATGATCTTTCTAGATTCAGCTGTATATTTTCTGTATCAAATTATGAGTAGGTATAATTTATTTAGACGAACAATACAGAGGCGTCTCACAAAAGCAATAAACATTAAACAAAAGCAAACAATAGACAATAGGCATTCACGTTAACTAATTTAAAAAGTAATATAAATAAAATTACGATCTCCATCTTTCAACATTAAGGCTGGATTGCACAAACGTCGCAACTTCAGTTAATTCGCACTCATTTTCGGCCTAAAACTCATTTTCGGTTGCACCAGTTAACCAGTTATGATTATTTGTTAACTGGTGCAACTCATTTTCGGCCTAACCGTTATTTAAACTTAAGTTGCGGCGTTTGTTATTGTTAAAGTAAGATGGTACAACCCAGCATAATTGATTAACGCTTACAAGTTTTTATTTGCCATTTAAATAGTTGCCATAGTTGCCATTTAAATACTCGATTTAAATGGCAAATCAAACTGTCCACATTTTAAAGTAAAACAAAACCTAAATTCTAATATTCCTAAATACTTCTATATACTAATATTAAAAACAGAGAAGATTTGTATTTCTGTATGTTTATCTATATTATAAAGAGGAAAAATTTTATTGTTTGTTTGCATTAAATAGGCTCCGAAACTACTGGATCGATTTGAAAAATTCTTACACGTATAGAAAGCTATACGTTATCAGGGAGTAACATGGGTAACATAACATATAGAGTAACATATTTTATAAAGTTACGCGGAAGAAGTCGGGTGCAACAGCTAGTACATAATAATAGTGTTTTTAAAATTTCATAATGATTGTTTTAAGTTTTAGTAGTTAAGGCGTTTTCACGCCTTTTTTTTAATTATTCGCTTTTCCTTTAGTGAAAACCATATCAAAATCTGTTAGTTCGTTTGTAGAAACAGACAAAAAGAGAGGCAGACTTTGTTTTATACAATGTACCTGTAGAAATTTAATTTCACCTTAATCGCGAAAGAAATCAGAACAATTTAATAAAAAAACCAAAACGTGAAACTTTCGCATTTTACGCTTGAATTGTTTTCCTAAAGCAAAAAGGCTTCCTCATCAAGACTCAATTTACAAGAAGTTTATTAAGGGCGTTTTAAAAGCCTTTACTTACTTACAAGCACAATATATATTATTATAGCATAGCCTGTAATATAAAGTGGTTAATATTTTACTACAGTCACAATCCCTTGAGGTACATCAGTACTAATATTATAAATGCGAAAATTTGTATGGATGTATGGATGTTTGTAACTCTTTCAAGCAAAAACTACCGAACCGATCACCATGAAATTTTGCATACACATTGTCTGGGACACCAGAAACGACATAGGGTACCTTTCATCCAGAACGCGGACGAAGTCGCGGGTACGAGCTAGTAAAATATATTTATGCAATATAGTGCTTGACTTAACACTTTGGCCAGGCGTCAGTTTTTTTAATTTATTTTAGATGATTCCTCAGGAACAGTTACTCATTTTTCTAGATGAAAGGTACCCTATGTCCTTTCTTGTGTCTTTGAAAACGTGTTGCAAAATTTTACTATGACCGGTTGAGTGTTTGAGGCGTGAAAGCGAAACGGCAAAAAGCTTGTAATATTACATTGAGATCCCCTTAGGTTGAGCGACTCCATTTTATAGAATTCTGGAAATCTTTTTATAGATAGTTCGAACAGTTCACTTCACAATACCTTAACACAGTTTTTTTGGCACAGTAACGCATACCCCAGTATTGATGTTTAGGCGTCGACCGAGATTGATCTAATCAAATTCCTTCAAACGCGCAACCCCAAATGGCACTTCGCCGTCACGTACAAAACCTTTTCCTTTTGACATCACAATAGATCGTGACGTCACACAATAATGTTGTATAATCCCTGTAAAGGGTATCACTTAACATACGAAATGCGTGAAAATACATGTTCCATTTATTCAAGTACAGAACGGTATCACGTTTCAGATTTACGCATGGAGGCTCTCAAGGTATGGAGATGTACACACCGCCTGAATATGGCCTGAATACGCAAATACCAGGAAAATAAATAAAAATTGTGCGGCGAACGCTTTGACATCATAAATGAAACACCCATCATTCGGGAAAATGTCTAAAAGAATATTACTCTGTTCAGGAAAATGACAGCGAGACCATGAAGGTGCCAAAAGTAAGGACGAAGTCTTGCCTGAGCGGTAGTGAATCACTGTAGCCAAAGATTATAATGGCAACCATGATGGGCGGGTGAAATCGTGGCAAGTGTTATAATCATGTTATAATGTATCTAGTAATATAGTTCGTGTTTTAAGGCAAGCATTTTATTGCGCGCAGAGTAATAGTATAAGAGATATAAGTGCTTACCTATAAGTCTTTGAAAATGGATATTAAGGTGCAACAAGTCAGCTTTCCTCCATAAAAATATTTTAAGATTACTCTGCTGTTTTAAGTTTAATTTACAAAAGTAAGCATTTTATCGATTTATCTTGTCGTTAACTAGGATCCTTGAAAAATAAAGAATTTTGAATTTAATTTAATTTAATTTAACCTTGAATTTAAAAGATATGATCCTTGAAAAAAAATATCATATTTTAATACAAGTTTTAATGCAACTTTGAGGGTGTTTTGGAATTTTTGTACACTAGAGTGACCTTTTTGTGTTAAAATATGGATTTTTCAAGGATCATATCTTTTAATTTAATACTTTTTTTACTAGTTTGTATAGCAACGATCCTAATTATAATTTGACCTTAATTATAATTTGACAATGGCAAGGCACACTGCGTTGGCGGGGCACCGATGTCGTGCCATAACGTCCCCGCGACTCCTCCCATCTAGTCCATCTACGACCTCGCTAATAGGAAGGTGTTGGGTTTTAGCCGGTAGGAGCCATGTTCTTCATCTATGGTTCCAACTGTTCCAAGTCTATGATATAAAAAATTAAGTATCAACCAAGTATCAACTCACCAAAACATATACGCAATGTGTACAGATGAATCCAACTACAATGGTGCCAATACCCCCAGCGACTAGTCCAGCGTTCTTGAATGCAGCCGGCATGGCGAGAATCCCTGAGCCCAACGATGATTTTAGTAGATGTACCAGTGATCCTATGCTTCTGTAAATTTAAATTAAATTTTTAATTTAAAGTAGGCAGGCAGGCTGACGGTCTACTTGTCAGGTAAGTGGCTACCTATTGACACAGGTGCTGCAGCAAGCTGCTGGCTTTAGTAGGGTGAAAAATAAGCTCTGGCGTCCCTTATTCACTCATTGAAAACTGTTATTTCATGGTGATAATTCTTATCCTAAAAAAATGTTAGGCACAAAATATGTTAAACACAAAACAATGGCTTATTATTGACAAGTTTATTCAGAAACGAATCTGTTTAGAAACGTTTCTTATCAATTAAATTCGCAGCGGTTTCTGTGCAGAATATCATTACACTGAATTGTTTAAGTAAATTACAAATACAAAATACAATTGAATAGAAAAGCTTCTATTCAAAAGGCTTCGTATTTTGAAGGTAAATTTCTTGACGGGTCGTCGACATCTTTATGGGCAATTTGAGAACCACATAGAACTCTATAGAATAGAAATATATATTTCAAATAGAATAAGTTGAATGCCTCATAACAAGACTATTGAGTGAGATAAAAATAATAAATTTAAAAAAAAATTGACGAGCCCATTAGATGAGTGGTAAGGGTCCTTGCTTCACATCTTAGGGAACCCGGGTTCGAATTGGCGGGGTAAACTTTGGAAATGAACTTTTAAAATTAACTAGTCTGGATTTGGAAAGTAAGTGTTAGGACAAAGTAAGTCATTTGGAAAGCCCGTCTGGCGGCAGTAACCACCCCCTTACGGAAGATAACAGCATATGTGCTGTTGTGAGTAAAGAATGCTAGAGCCCATTAACGTAAAAAAAGAAATGAATGTTTTAATAATAAAAAGTCTATTTTAATTGTAATCATTTTTTAAATATTTTTTGCTTGTTTTCGAAAACTAGCGAATTTCAAAATATTATTTCCAGCTACTATGAGTGGTTATTTTTTAAAATGTATTGATAATATAAAATAATTATTTTTGGACTTTTCTTACTTTCATTTAATCTTATCTGTATCTGGGGCGACATAACGTAAAACTTCATTTAATAATAATACCTTAACAATTTGTATAATATTAATCTTCATTTAATAATAATAAGTACCTTAAAAAAATACAATTTGTATAATATTAATTTTTATAAAAAAGAAAAAAATATATTGTAACAGATTTTTACAGTCCAATTTAACAATTAAGAGTATCTTTTATAACTTCTGTTATTTTAAAGGTGAAACTAAAAAGTTGGGGTCAGACACATCTGCCTTAAGGCATTATTAAGCCCGTTTCTGTGCACTAAAGATTTATGAAACGAAATAAATGAACTGAATTTTCATACAAAGCTTACAAAAGAATAAACTTACGAATTGGGATGTTCCACATTTCTGTGTTCAAAAGGATTATACGCCTTTTCGTTGATTACTTCTTTGGAGCCGAGACTTAATGTTGATTGAAATCCAGGGTTACTGGCAAGGTTGGTTCTGCAAAAGAAATTAATATGTCTTTTCATCAAGAACTATGTAAATTTCAGTAATATTACCATCTTATCAAATTTAACGGAGTATAACGGAAATATAACAAAAAATGTCAACATTTGTAGTGACAAATTTTTTAACATTTACAAATACATATTTCATGTTTTAATATAAGAATATCTCATAAAATTATCAAATTACATAAATAAAATCTTTAACTCCTTTCACATCAAAATAAATTCGTGTTTAAATTTTATGTAAAAAAAAACGTGAATATTCACTGAATTTTAAAATCTATACAAAAAACATGACATTGTATATAACATATTACATGTATATCTCGCTGGCTGGGTAATAACCAGTTATTCATATATTCAGCATGGCTAAGTAATAGAGTAACTGACTTCAAATTACTTTTGCAATATTTTTCTTCCACAAAGAGGTTTTCTCAGTATGTTAAAGTTATAATGCACTTCACTGAAGAATTTCACTTCTTCAACTTATTCAACTTCTTAAGTGAACTTTCACACAAACTCATGAGATCAAGACAGACTATAGTGGCGTAGTCTTCATCGCACTAAATTATTACTGCTTATAAATATACTGTTATGTAAATCATACAAAAGTAGGTTTAACAGTACTTACGTGGAATTAAAGTTATCCATTACGATCGTGCTCTTCTTTTCATTTTGACCCATTTTGGAGGGTTCTGAAATAAAATAAAGGTTAAAAATAATTACTTATGTCTTAATTATATTTCTATTTTAATTAAATTAAATTAATTTAATTTAATTAATTAAGTAAGTGAAGAAAATACACTATGAATGGTTAATAACGTCTAACCTGCATGCAGTCTGAACATAAATGCATAGCATGCGTTACAATTTAGATCTTAAGCGATTTTGTGCTATTTGATTAGAGTCTTAATTGTTTGATATTAGAGAACAAATTGTAATCGACTTTTGTTTTGTGATTTATAGATTTATAGATTTATAGATTTATAGAACATGTCAAGAATATAATATATTTATTCATAATTGATACTGGACCATAATAAAATTAATAAGAATATTAATAAGTAAAGGAAAACTCCGGCCTTTTTCTAATTTGTTTCTGATACGATATTATTTTTTAGAAGTTTAATGTTTTTTCTTTCTTTGATTGATCTTAAAAAAATGTTTTTTTTTTTTTAGTTAATTTCCCCACCATGGTCGAATTTCAATTAGTCTATTTAGACCAGACTAGTGTTCATTATAACCGTTATAAACTCCAAAGTTTAACAGAATTTTGTAGAGCGCCATCGATTGCTATATTTATTATCGCAAGTATCAGCTTCTAATTTCTGTCAATGGATACATTTCCCTCAAAAAATTGTCTAATTTTGTTTCTTTATTACATGCGTGTTTTGTTGAAAACCAATCAAACATGCATAATTATTATGTAGGTGAATACTACCGAAATTTTTTTTCGTAATATTTTATCGCTAACGTACGCGGACAAAGTTTGTTAGTTTTTAAAGATAAGATTTCACAAGTTAAACTTTATAAAAAAAGTGTTGCTTCATCACCTACTTTTTAAATGATATTATTTTGTGCAGTGGCGATAATAAGCAATGCCACAGATTAGAAGATACAAGAAGTGTTATCCGTACTAATATTATAAATGCGAAAGTTTGTATGGATGTATGTATCGATGTTTGTAACTCTTTCACGCAAAAACTACTGAACCGATCACCGTGAAATTTTGCATATACACGTTCTCTGGGACACCAGAAAGGACATAGGGTACCTTTCATCCAGAACGCGATCGAAGTTGCGGGCACCAGCTAGTAGGAATATATTTTTAATACGTTTGTGATTCTCGGAATTTCATACAAAATTTTGAATTCGTAAAAATGAAAATCATAATAATTCAATTAGGTACTTGTATGTATGTATTTGGTTTTCTAGACACAGCTTTGACGAAGGAAATAAATTCACTAATAGTAGGTATAAATGCGAAAAATTGTGAGGATAGATGTATGGTACGTAGATGAAGTGAAAAAGTGGCAAGTAATCTTTTAACTCATAGCTCATCTAGTAATTATATATCCGTTGCATATTGTTAACGGAATTTCTTGACAAGATGATAAATTGGAAACTGTGTTTTTTTTGGCAAGAACCGAAACACCGTAATTATCGGTTTTCGTTTTAAACCGGTTTTTCATTGATGACTAATAAGTAAATAAAACTGTGGAGCAAACATTGCGAGCGTTTTTTAGTTTGCTGATATTACAGTATATTCAATATAATAGGTAGGTATTAATAATCTTAATATTATAAGAAAAAAGTCGCTGATCTGATGATGGAAGTCATAAAAGTTGATCCATATTTAGGAATTGCGGAGTCTTGTTGTATCATCTCATTTCTTAAGAATCCTGTCGTACATCCCACAGAAGATAATACCTATCGCCTGCCCGTCCATCACAATGCAAATTAAATAATCAACGATTAATCTCTTTCGTTTTATCTATATATATAAAAAAATTATGTGTCACGTTATTTGAGGCCAATGAACTCATAAACTACTGAACCGATTTTGATAAAACTTCGTAACTATGTGTAATTTGGCCTAACTTAAAATTTTATTTTGAACCCAGGCGAAGCCGGGAGCATGTAGCTAGTAGTATATAAAACATTTGTTCCTACATAATTAGTTCTTATTCACAAAAGGAGGAAATAAAATGATAACATACCGTAAAAATAACAAAAGGAATAATGTCCGCAATTTGACTCATAAATATTCCGCATACGTCATGACATGTACACGCGTCATCAAAACATTAATAATAAATTAGGTACATTTAAAGTGTTTATATATACGTATAAAAATATATATGAAACTACATTTTTTTTTTCATTTAAATAGATTGATTTCATTTATATACATTGACAAAACATTTGTACAAATGTCTCTTATTATTGAACAATATTAATGTCGTCAGTTGAAGTTATTGTAAAATACAATTTTATTAGTATATTATATTTATGTTATAGTAAGTAGTAGGTATAATGTGTATAATAAATTTAGTACTTGTATATATTTCTACAATAGATGGATAAAATGCCACATTTAGCACGAGTGCATTCAATAAAAGCAAGAGAAATGTATTTAAAATTCCCAAGGGAATTGAAATATTTTATTTTATTTTATTTATATTAAGGAAACATACAATACCTCGATACAAATTATACACATACATACAAGAAAAACATAAATCAGCAAAGTTTCCGCTTTTCTGAAAACTCTTTTTTTCTTCGCTAATACCTATCTTCTTAAATCGCCTGATAGATGTTGACTACAAAATGAAAAAAGCGACAAAAGAGGAAGGTTTGTCTACGGTATATATAATTTGCAATCAATATTGCATTCGTACGAAGCCAGGGGCGAGTCGCTAGTAACATACCATAACAATGATTAAATGCTTTAATTTAAAATTACAAAGAAATAAGCAGAGAAGGTCACCGTGGGTCGTTTATTGCGTCGTTTTTCAAGGCCCCCTTCTGTTTACCTATCTGTTAGTTTTCTAAAGACGTGGCCAAGTGCAAGCGGGTGGAAAGACTTGAAAATTGTGACTCAAAACGTCTTATGTAGACTTTAATTTTATTGCCTGTGACTCTAGATTACCTTATTCCTTACCTTATTAGAATAATTTAAGAAAAATAGATAATACTTAGAAGATGAATAAGAATAGTATATATAACATATGTACGTATTTTGACAGTATGAATTGCAATTGTAAAAGTTTATAACAATGCATTAAGGACATTTGGGAAAATGCGTCACGTGTTTAAATTGATAACATATTTTGTGTGTCTGTATAATCAAACGGCCATTGATTTTTAATTTTCTATCAAGTGCACTACAAAAGCAGGTCCTATATTCAATGCATAGTAATAAAGATCACATAAGTATATTAAAATTTCGCTGAAATTGTGACCACACCCTACGCTCCGACTCCAATTGCATTCATTGAATGTTCGATTTATTGTTTGGCAATAGGTTAATGTTTGGCAATAAGATAGGTATAATGTGACATAATATAACAAACGAACAGAACACACACATACACCTTTTGAATGAGTAATCTAAACCAAATTAAAACTATGACAACTTTAATTTTGAAATTAAATTCTCATCATCATCATTATCATCAACCTATAAGGATTTTACATAAATATAATTATTATGTCGTAAAGTTGGTCCGCAGTTTGCACTGCGGATGAGCAGAACTTCACAAGTTTTCGAATATGGCTAGATATTTAGGACGATGTTTTTACGGTTTAGACAGTAGGTCGTCATAATTATTTATGATCTTGAATATAACACAACACTCATAGGTGCTCAGATTCAAACCTATGTTTGCTGTTTCGTTACCCGAGCATTTAACTCAATGGGCTGTCGTTGCTTTATTTATAACTAGCTAGCGCCCGCGACTCCGCCCGCGTGAAAAAAGTAGCTTATCCTGTGTCCCGTACGTCTAAATGTTTATCTACCAAGTTTCATGAAAATCAGTTAATTCGTTTAAGAGTTATGGAGGAACATACATACATACAATACTTACACTTACAGATTTATTATAAGTATTGATTAAACTAGCGGGCCACCCCCGGCTTCATACGGATTTTTTTCTCTGCAAATCATATAATACTAGCTGTTGCACGCGACTTCGTCCGCGTGACTTTATAAAATATAGCCTATGTTACTAACTGATAATATAGCTTCCCAACAGTGAAAGAATTTTTCAAATCGGTCCTGTAGTTTCGGAGCCTATTCAATTTAAACAAACAAACAAACAAATCTTTCTTCTTTATAACATTAGCATAGATAGAAAAACTTTCCCCCTTTGATGCTCTTTCCATTAGTGAAATCCTCATTAAAATTCTTTGCCTAATTTAAAAAATCTAAGCATACCGACCAAGACGGCGGGATGCGACTTTGTTTTATGTAATTATTGTTACAACTATGGTTTGTTTATGATAAAATACGCCTCAAAAAACAATAATTTGCTATATATGCAGTACATGCCATAATAAGGTAAAGGGAAACATTGTATCTAGTACATGTTAGGTACATATACATTGAGAGCATGCGAGTGTTAATTACGCTTTCATCAACGCAGACTTAATTAACAGTATATTTCGAAACAGTATGTAATCTGCGCAATAGGTGGTTTACATGCAGTGATGTGTGACGAACGCACACTCGCTCATTCGAAACAAACGACTTGCCCTAATGGATCTCAAGATATCCCAAATACTATGACTGACTTTTTGATTATTATTTCAACAATCTTATTTTTTTATTAATTTAAAATATTTTATTTAATAAAAATCTTATTAGAACGTTTAATTCTTTAGCGTTAACGATATTAGCGATTCGGAATCGTGTTATAAAACCTGTGTGTTATAAGTGACCATTCTCCATATAAATATTTTACGCTCTCGCTAGCGAGTACGGTCATTATAAACCCATGGTAGAGGTACAGATCTGGTAACGAAAGTGACGTTTATACATAAATTAAAAAAAAAATCATTCTCCTAAATGCGATATATAAGTATATAAACATTAAAACTCTTACATAGTTGTTTACGCGCTCAGTTGGGCTACTGATGTTTTGTATACTTGTTAAGATGCCTGTTCACAATTTCAACTTTCTTTTAATCCTACTTTCCTGATAATCGTGATTGTTAGTCGGTTTGTTTAGAATCTTGAGCTAGTGAACGAGTTAATTAGGTATAAATTATCGAATTATGATGTCTCGATTAAATACGAGTGCCTCGTTAGCACAACTAGGTTTAATTATGCTGTAGCCATGTTGTTTTGCTGTAATTTATAGCAAAAAATATTACTGCTAACCTACTCTACTGTGGCAGCTCTTACGCCTTATTTGTGTACGCTGAGATATTCGATTGACTAGGTTATACCTCAACATTAAATTAGATATAAATATGTTGCCACAAATTGAAATTTGTCTTTTCGAGATTGTATATGAAGTATTAAGCTATGCATCCGTATTGATATCTACTTAGTTTCAAGAGAGTAAATCCATGTTCTTACCATTTCTCGGAATTTCAAATTTGTGTTCTTTGAGCTTTTCCCTCTTTATTTATTATTTTTTGGTTTCGAAATTATCCATCCAAAGCCCGTTTATGATAACACTGCGTTTCACAGACTGTGTTTCGGTGAGAGAGAGGGATGCCAGAGCCCATTACCCCATCCCTTCCTTAATCCCTCATCCTTAATCTTTCTATGGTTGGCAACGCACTTGCGGCACCTAAGGCGTTGTAGACACCTACCATCAAATGAAACGTCAGCCTGTCTGTCGACTTTAACATAAATAAAAAATTAAATCGCATAACGCTTTGGGAAATTCGGTGCTAAAAAAGTCAGTTGGTGTGAACAATCAAAGAAGTCAAAATTTTCCAATATGTGGTGATTTATTACGGATACTTCTAAGATTAATAAGCAATTTGGATATGATTAATCCTACCTATGTCCAGAAGTGGACATCCTACGGCTGAGTTGATGGATGATAACATAAAAAGAGATTTTTTATACTCAACTTGGCAAAAGTATAACTTCTTAGTTATTTTTAAATCTTAGTGTTTTTAAAACAAGTTTAAAATGTTGCTATTACTGTGTCAATGTAAATATAAAGTAGTTAAGTAATTTAACATTATTTCTCTGAGCAAAACTTGTTTTGAGGTAAATACTTTGGCCCTTTATCTTTAAATTTGGGTCAAGACATACAATATATTATTATAAAGACAGTTTGAGTACTCAGTAATAATGTTGCAATTAGGGTTGCCACAATTGGAATTTAACATAATAATATTTTTATTTAAAATTTGATATTTTATATTGTATCTTTTATACAGGGCGTCCCACGACCATGCCACATGGAGGGAAAGTACCTTGAATATTGTAGATGGAACATTTTACTGAAAGAAGACATTATTTTTATTTAAAAAACAATTTAAACTGCATTCATAGATTTTTAAATAATTACATGGTTGAACCGGGAATCGAACCCGCTACACGAGAAAAAAAATTATCCTGTAGCTTTATCATACCTATCGAAAGGCTTCATCATAAGGATTATTTTTTACAATATTCAAGGTACTTTCCCTCCATGTGGCATCGTCGTGGGACGCCCTGTATATATATTTTTATATTAAGGCCGACAGACAGGCTGACGGTCCACTTGATGGTAGGTGGCTATAGTCGCCTATAACACAAGCAACACTATAGGTGCTGCAAGTACGCTGCCGATCATAGAAGGATTAAGGATAAGGGGAAAGGGAAAGGGATTATGATTATTGCGGCCAGATGGACAGAAAAGGCTTTGCGTGGTGGGGAGCCTTTGCAGAGGCCTACCTCCAGCAGTGGATAGACACCGGCTGATGATGATGACACACAGCCACTCTTTTGCGTCGGGCGTCTGAGGTTACAAATGAAAAACCTTAATATGCAAATGTCAATAAAATATCATACTTCATAACAATAAAATAATATAGCACTAGGTATATAAAATCTAGGCAAACGATGCGCTTTTACATCTCATAGGTAGAACCGGATTCGTCCGGTATAAATATTAACCGTAATTGGAGCTTTATGTTATTATACCATTAGCATTTGCAAACCATGAATAATAAACTTGTATTTTATGAGGTTTTTATAGCTCATAAGAGCATTTTTCATTAAAGTTATAACTATTTAGAGAACCTATGTAAGATTGGTTTCTCTTTTCAAGATAAACAAGAACGTTTAAGGCGATAGTAAATTCACGTATATAGAAGCTATCACAGATATTTTTTTTAATGCTAAGGTTGACAGACAGGCTGACGGTCCACTAGATCATAGGTGGCTATAGTCAGTCGCCTATAACACAAGCAACACTATAGGTGCTGAAAGTGCGCTGCCGACCAAACAGGAATTAAGGATAAGTATTTTTTTATATTTTATAACTACCTGCTGCACGCGACTTCGCCGGCGTAACTTTGTAAATTATATACTAAAACCTTCCTCGAGAACCACTCTATCCATTAGTGAATTAAACCGCATACATAGAGACAGACAGACAGAAAGACGCGGCGGAGTACTTTGCTTTATAATATGTAGTGATACTTTTTAAAAATACTAGCTGGTGCACGGGTTGAAAAATAAAATATATAATGCCGGACATACATTGACGTCGAACATTATACTTTTGCCAAGCGTTGGATTTTTCTAGTGGCCGCGGCTTCACACCCACCGGCGTACCTAAAATATTTAATATCCCATTTCCACCCCGAAATTCTATTCTATTTATTACTTAGTTGAAATTTTTAAATACATATTTGAATGAAATAAAATAAAACTACAAGAGAAGTTCAGCTGTTTCCTTTTGAAGTGAATTATACTCACCTTTGAATGTATTATAATAAATTTACTTTAGTAATATGTGCCAATTGGAGAAAAAGACATAAATTGCAGTTTATTTTCAGTCTAATTCAAATAAAAAATATAACTTGTATTTACATACACTTATGGTTGTTAAGTTAACTTGTTTGAAAACCATAACGGATTTAACGGATATTCTATACAAATAAATGTAGAGATGAAATCCTCAATCATAGGCGTAGGTGATTTCCCTCCATACACGTATTTCCCCTCTTTACATTGTTCTTATTTTGTAACTACTCAAAGCAGTAAATTAAAAGTAATAATTGACACAAAAATTAATAACTTTATACAAACTATTTTATCTCCCATATTTTATAGAACGTCATTTCAGTGATAACATATCCAGATTCCAGTTTGAAAAATAAAACAATATATATAGGTAGTAATATACTTAAAGAAAATTTAGATGAGGAAAATACTCACCTAAATTGTTGCAATTTCATATTATTACCACTACTGAGTAGTAACCCGTTCCGGCTTGGCACGGATTTGATATTTGTATAAAATCTTTTCTGAGCAGATTATAAAACAATATTTTAAAATAAATCTATGTTCTAAATTTTAGCTTATTAACTGTTTGATACACAATTATATGTGTATCAAACAGTTTAACTAGTCCTTTTTAATTAGGTACTATCTAAGTAAATGTTGATGTTAATGAATTCAATGTACATCTAGTTACAACATGCAGCGGAATTTTTATTTCTTTCTATGCGCGTTAATGAATTTAAATTCAAAAAGTATCCGAGGAATTTGCTCTTTTTATCTACTAATCGTAACACTACTGTTACGAGGTTGTCTTTGTCCTTCTTTCAAACAAACACGTTCTAAGAATAATTATGTTCATTTTGCGTTTTGTGCATTTTGAGTGTGGTGCACATTTTGCTTCTTGTGCATTTTGCTACTGAGCGCTATTATATATCAGAAAATACTTACTTATAGTTAAATGTGAAAACTTTTATTGATTAAACAATCTGTACTATATACACATACATAAAAACCACACAAAGTGTGTCATACAGATTGACATAAAATTATTGTGAAATAACTTAAAATGTCATACAGTTTTTGTGACTATTCAACGTATTTTGATATGGTTTCCACTAATGTAAAGAGCGATAATCTAGTAAGGTGTGTGCATAATGACTCCCAGAAAAAGTAGCTTTCGCGCGTAGTCGGGGTTGAGTCGCTAAAATATAAATTAGTTCGTTAGTATAAAAGAGGTATAAACTATAAACATTATGTTCATTGATAAGTCAAAATTTGTGGAATAAGTATATGTATTTTGACCTGTTTATATTATGAATTTACTTACTCTATCTTTCATCATCTTTAAAATTTCTCTATCAAATAAAGAATTATACTTATAGGTAAATTAAATGGGTTATCACTAGGAAAAAACACTGGCTAGCAGTAGTTTGAAGTAGTTTCAGCATTTTTTTCTATAACTTTAAAGAATGCGGCAGATTCAATTAAGTATCTTGCTATACAAAGCACGCGAGTTGCATGTTTTACATTGTTTTAATTATTACTTCAACATTATTTAATTACAGTTAATTTACAAGGCTTTTATCATGTATAATTTTTTCTAAGTTAAAGTAAGTATATCAGATAAGTTCACAGTCGACTTGATATTAAGATGTCGTAAATCTGGGCTTGGCACCCCGGCCTTGCTCGGTATCCTTTTAAAAGTGACATTACTCACCATTTTTTATAAATAATTATTTCTTCTCTTTTTCACCTTTTCTTATAAAACCCATCATATCTATACTAATATTATATATATATATATTATACAGGAAAGATTTGTTTGTTTGTTTGCATCCGAAAATAGGCTCCGAAACTACTGGACCGATTTGAAAAATTATTTCAATGGTGGGAAGCTATATTATCAGCGAGTAGCATAGGCTATAATATGTTATAAAGTTATGGGGACGAAGTCGCGTGCAACAAAAGTAAAAAATAAAAATAATAATGTTTAATCAAGCCCATGATGCCATTAGGTAATTTATATAAGATAAACTGAATGAATACGAGTATATTAAACTTAAAAGGTAGTTTCTGCAACTGATTTTTTCCTTTTCTCGTCATTTTGCTTTGGGTTTTTCTCTGTGGTCAAATATAGTTGTCCCGTCTAGACGTTCAATATACCGGTAATAGGGCGGTTATTTACCTTGGTAAGTGAATCCCTCAATTGTATTCATTAGCACGATGGACCTAAGTGTCGTCTCAACGAGACTTATCGTCAGTTTTAATTTTAATGCTCAAATGGTCTCGGGAAGGCTTTTCATCGGATTAAGTGGGTTAAAATGGACTTGAGTAAATCTTGAAATGGTTATTTCGTTAGGAGAAAATATGAATAATATTACAAATATATAATTTATAACCCACGTTGATATGTGGTAAACAGGGAGTTTATGTATAACAACTCTAAATTTCATACCGGTTTAGTAATTGTAATTACTAAACCGTTTTGTTAAGATGTAAGTAAGTAAGGTACTCAATCTTTTATATTTCAATTCTTTAGGTTTATTTTTTAAACTAAAACTAGATGTCTGAATAAATATTTATTTTTGTTTTATCTTTGTTAGGTAACAAAGCGCTTTGAAACATCCTTTATAATGCGCACTGCAAGGGTTTGGAACTCCCTGCCGGCGTCTGTGTTTCCGAGCACATATAACCCTAATCTTTTCAAGGTTCGAGTGAATAGGCATCTTCTGGGTGAGCTCGCTCCATCTTAGGCATCATCCTTGCCACATGGCTGGTTGTTGGTCAAGAGCTAACCCATCTCTTATAAAAAAAAAAAAAGAGAAGAAACATGACTCATTGACTACAACGTACTCACCACAGATCCATAGCCTATTTGATATACCAACTTAATTGTTATAATACTTCGAAACTATATACAGTTATGGTTGAACGTGTATTTTTTAGTCACGTTCATGTCTTGTGTTGAACGAAGCCGGATAAAATTCCTCAGTACTAAGATGACGTAATTTTAGTAAGGCCGCTAAAATGTTGCTAACGTAAACACGAGAGAATGGGTTATGTTAATTTTTCATGAAAAATCTTAGAAAAAAATTCGGTAAATAGCATTACAAATAGTACATTTGCACACATTTTAACTTTTTTAAATTATTATATATATTTTTGGTAGCTTTATCGGATACATTTTTTTTTTAATTTTAACTAAATTGATTAATATTTCTATGAATTGTTTGTATAGATTTGTGAATGAAGTTTTCTTCTCGTAGGTTGCGGGACCGGAGCTTGAAACAAAAAAAAAATTGTTGGATTGTCACAGTTGAACTTGTGAACTTCATACACCGGGTGACACCGATTCTCATTTTTGAGATGTGATTTGAGCAGCTTGTAAATAAGATCTAAAAAGCAGCACTTTTTAGATTATACCACGATTTATACAATTTAAAAAGGCTAATATTCTTATATTTTCTAACATTGCTTTTTTTTATTCAAATATTCAAAGTAAGTAGTGTGGTGAAGATTGTATCTAAGATATTTGGTACAGTGATTTTAGTTTAATTTTACCAATTTTGTTTCCATTCTGATCCCTAAGGCAGAATAGTAAAATTAAAAATATTTTAAAAACTAAAATTATAAGCTTAAAATAAAAAAAAAAAAGTTATCTATCCCTTTTTTAAATTTCAACCAACACTTAATTACAGTGTATTTGAGTTAAGAATGGCATCGAAGTTTTTAAGTATTAATTCATTCACCCTTCAGTTAATCTATGTCACGGCGTCATTTTAAGGCTTCTGAATCTTAATCTAGTTTTTGCAACAACGTTCAGGTTCAGCGAGAGAATACAATCGCGAAGCGATTAACAGCAATTTATTTTGATGTACAAAGCCTATTATTAAATGATTTTTTTATGTTACTTTTTGTTCCTAATTCACATTTAAATGAACATAGCTACAATGTGAATAATATGTAAACATTGTGTATTTAAACCATATTATAGATAATATAAAATTTAACGACCTGTACTTATTCAGCAACATAGTACTACCACTTAACTCTTAACTCAATCCATTAGAATTTATCTCATTGGTACCACATCATAACATCCGGAAAGTATTTCCACATCCTAAATAAATAAGTGTAGTATTTCCTTCCATTAAGTAAGGTACTTTCAAGTACTTTGTACTGCTAATAAATACATTTTGTTTTATACAAGTAAAATTCTTGTCACTGCATATTTTTCAGTACATATAATGGCGTCTGTATTTCCGAGCTCATATAACCCGTCTTTTCAAAGTTCGAGTGAAAACGGTTTATATTTCTTTATTCTCATTAAAGCTTAAAGCTACATACATGAGAAATATAACAAAAGTCTGAATTAAGAAACGAAAAATTAAACAGGCAGACAAAAGACATTAAAATTAAACAATATTTGTTCCTGATTTTTATCAAAACACGCTAAAAATATCAAGAATTTATCAAAGAATACACATAAGCAATTTCTTTAACGAAACTCCTTCAATTTTTAAAAAGCAAATTATTGCAGATGGACTTATGTAAAACAGACAATTGGGGTAGAAAAGTGTCAGGTACAAAACATAGCTTGCATTTAAGTACAGTCAAGGGCAATAATATCTGTACGTTTCCAAAGCGGCAAAAATATCTGTACAGTTGAGAGGCCAGAAATATCTGTTCGATAATTCGGTCAGAAATATGTGAGCATTTAAAGGGTCAAAAAGATCTAGACGTTCACGTGGCCATAAATATATGTACAATGTCAGTCAAATATGTGTAGGCTGTAGGCAAATAGGAGGGCATAAATATCCATACATGAAACTATCAAAGAGCGTGTCAAGACTGTCAAGTCTAGTTATCAAATATTTTGATGTTTTGCATATTCTCTACTTTTTTAAAGTATTTTATGTGTAGTTTATGTATTTTTTATGAACAGAGCCAATAAATGCGCCTGTGTACTACCATAAAATTTACTTTCGGCACTTTCCTTCTTTCTCTTACAATAATAATAATAATAATAATAATAATAATTTATTTGCTGAATATAGGTAAATACAATGGTTTTATAATGAATTAGGCTCGCTACATTCTACCCTTTGGGGTGTGCAAATTTTTTTTTTTTTTTTTTTTTTTAACACTACATACATAACAATTAATCACAACTATCCACTAAGTTATCAGACATATAATCTTTTAAATCGTAGTAACATTTATCAACCAGTAATTCTTTCATTTTCTTCTTAAATAGATTAATATTAAGTTGCTTGATTTTGTTCGGAATCTTATTATAAATGAGTGGTGCTAGACAAAAAACACTTTTATGCATAAGAGCTGTGTGTGCTTTGCGAATACACAGTCTATTTGGATCTCTTTGTGCTCTTTTACTATGCTCTGAAACTCGTCTAAATACGGTAGGGTTCGCTTTGACATATACTACAACCTCATAAATAAAAAGTGAAGGTAGTGTAAGTATTTTATGTTTTTTAAAATAGGGCATACAACTGTCTGTTACTTTTAATTTAAACATTGCTCTAATACATCTTTTTTGTGCTTTGAAAATAAAATTTTTATCAGTCGAGTTTCCCCAGAACAGAACTCCATACCTGAGCATAGATTCAACAAGTCCGTAATATGCCAATAAAATAGCTTCAATCCTTACAGTTTTTGATAATTCGTGGAGTGCATACGCTTGTTTATTTAATCTTTTTTTGAGACTATCAATATGAGATTTCCAATTTAATTTACTGTCAATTTCTAGGCCTAAAAATCTTGTTGTGTTAATTTCTTTTATAGTTTGATCTTCATAATGTATATTTAAATATGGTTTAGCATGTTCCCTTTGACTAAAATGCATGACATTTGTTTTAAGCAAATTAATTTTTAAATTATTGTTATTTAGCCATAATATAATCTTTCTTAAAGCAGCATTAATATCATCATTATATGTATCTTTGTCCCTGCATTTTATTATCATTGTGCTATCATCGGCAAAAAGACACATAGGATGATCAACAGTTCTCGGCAGGTCATTAATGTATGCTATAAATAATAATGGTCCCAAAACACTACCTTGTGGGACTCCGTATTTCAGAGTACGTTCATTGGATAGAAATGTTTCATGTGATTTATTATCTCTGTTTATTCGACTAATTTCAGTAATTTGTTTCCTGTTGTATAGGTATGATTTTATTAAATTTAGTACATTACCTCTTATACCATAACTTTCGAGTTTTTCAAGAAGAATTACATGGTTTACATGATCAAATGCTTGCGTCATATCCATGTATACCGCACATATTTGAGATTTAGTGTCTACATTTGTCATAATTGTATCTAAGAATTTAAAAATTGCCTCATTTATTGTTTTATTTTTTCTGTATCCATGTTGTTCATTTGTTAATATATTAAACTTTTCCATATAATTACTTATTTCTTTGTAAATGTACTTTTCAAAAATTTTTGAGAAAACAGAGATCCGTGCTATAGGTCTATAATTTACTAAATGCCCTTTGTCACCTTTATTTTTGTAAATTGGTGTTATAATAGCAGTCTTCAATTTTTCTGGATAAATCCCCTCAAAAATGCAAAGATTAACTATATGACTTAGATGACCCGCTATATTTTTTATTGTGTATTTTACTACTTTTGTAACAATTCCATCCCAACCAACACTATTAGTATTCTTTAAGGTTTGTACTATATTATTCATGTCTATTGGCGTACAGGGACTTAAAAACATTGAGTTATTTCTTGTAATTGTCTTGTAATTACAACTCGCTAAAACCTATTTTGTATGTATACTATACTGTTTATGATGTTGACGCACAAAACTAATTCAAAAAACCTAAATTGATATTTAATAAAAAATTCATATCGATAAATCTAGACGTGATAAAAAAAATCGGCCAACGGGAATAGATTCAAAGCATTAAAATCTTCATATTTTTGACATATTTTTTGAAGGAGGATTTCGTTGCAGACCAGCGTTGCAGACCAGTGATTAATTATTAAATGCTCTAAGTTAGTAAAAACCTAAGTGTTCTTTTTAACAGTAAAGAGACATTTATACATACACTAGCTGTGCTCGCGACTTCGTCCTCGTGGAATAGTTATTTTGGGAATCATTTGGGTATCTCGAACGGTTTTCGCAGCGCACGCAACGGAAGCCCTCAAAGATGAATAATTTTCCCCGTTTTTTCGACTGTTTCTTCACTCCTATTAGTCGCAACGTGATGTTATATAGCCTAAAGCCTTCCTCGATAAATGATCTATCCAACACAAAAAGAATTTTTCAATTCGAACCAGTAGTTCCTGAGATTAGTGCGTTCAAACAAACAAACAAACAAACAAACTCTTCAGCTTTATAATATTAGTATAGATTAGCGTAATCGAAAGATTTTCGTACTAATATTGTATAATTACTTAAATTACGAATAAATATCTTCCGTTTCAGCGCTACGTCTAGTATAAATATGTTACTTACATAGATTTAGCATTGAAAAAATGCTAATATAATATTCACGAGAAAAGCCATGTGAAAATCGTATATGATAGTTGTGAACGCTGTGAAGCAGAATCTAAAATAATAGAATGAAAGGTGAAAGAAATATTACGTTAATGACGCCACAATCAAAATGAAAGGGACAAACAGATCATATGACAGAATGGTACTCTTTTCGATGATTGTCATAATTCAAAATACGAAAACTTGTTTGTTTGTACAGATATTTATGCACCCCTATTTGCCTAGATATATTTGACTGACATTGTACGTATATTTATGGCCACGTGAACGTCTAGATCTTTTTGACCCTTTAAATGCTCACATATTTCTGACCGAATTATCGAACAGATATTTCTGGCCTCTCAATTGTACAGATATGTTTGCCGCTTGGAAACGTACATATATTTTTGCCCTTGACTGTACCTGATTTTTTTTATAATAAATACTCAATATTCATGATCAAGAATACATTGAATGAGTTACTAGACTACTCGCTCGAATTTAACCGCTTGAACCGGTGAGTTATCGTGTTTTACAACTTGCTATAGTTTTATAAAAGAATGTTGTATATGTAAGAATGTCAGCACATGATGGTATCTACGAGTATGTCCGGGTCGACGCCTGACCAGGGTACCTCATTGTTTTCACGTCACGTTTTTTTTAAAATCCGTAACACTACCTCGTAACTTTTACCTCATTGTGTTACACATCCTACGATTGTATGCAGTTTAAATCTAATCCTATCGAGATTTGATTTAAAGTGCATAAACAACAGAAGAAATTTATTCTAATTAAGATATCTAACTGTTAAATCAATGTCAGCACAGATCGATAGGAAAATATTTAATTTTTCTCCCATTTTCTGAACTAGACATTTCACTACCAAGAACTTTTACTAATATTAAAAGTTTGTAAAGAGGTGTGGATTTTTATTACTCGATCGTGAGTAAGACGTAAAAGCTGATAATACCTATATCAAAACTCATCGTACAGTAATAGGTAAGAAGAAAAGTTTTCAGTCCCTTTTTCTCATTTGTCCTGTTCAGTAAGTTAAATGGCAAGGAAACAAAGGAATTGCTCAGTGGAAGCAGAGCAGTTATCTATTTTATAAATCTCCCTAAAACTTCCGGGTTTTAGAAGTGGGTTTTAGCTAAATCCTTGCTTTATACGTTGTGCGACATATATGTGTTTTAATATGCTCTAAATGGGTTTTCCTTTTGTTATTTATAATATAATAATACATGACAAGTATACTATGATTTGTAAAAAGCAGCTAGTTATGAAAGTGACAATGACAAGTGTTTCTGTTTGTCTGTCACAGCGAAACTAAACCGCAGAACCGAATTTTATTAAATTTAAAAGCAAGTAGATAAGTTACAGAGGAAGTATATTGGATACTTTTTAATCCAATATACAATATACTGGCCTGCAAAAATTTATTTATTTATTCCATCTTGTAATGGAACTGGTCTTACAAGGATATGTGCCATCAAACCTATACTAACTACATAATTATTAAGTATTAATCATATTCAATAACAAGCAAGTGATTTATTGTAATGGATCTTCACTTAGTTTACATCAATAAATAATTTGCAGTGGACTGAATAAACAAGTATTGTTTTAATATTATTTGCTTCAAATAAAAAATAAAAAAAAAACAACATAAAAATATTTATAGAAAATACGATTCCTTTAAAAAAATTCCACTCCTAAACTAAAGTATTCGATGATCCTTTTTCTGCTAAGCAACGAAAAAAAAAACAGGTTATATAACATAAAGAGCGTCGGGTTATTTAAAATATTTGATCAACATAAACGCTTGACCCTGACCGAAGGTTTATTAAATAAAAAAACGTATGATTTTCTTGTTACAGCGAGTGGATCCAAAAAAAGTTATATGTGCGAAGAAAAATATCTATATCCACGAATATCTAATATCAGTTGATACTAAACCTAGCTATGTCCCGCGGTTTTACCCGCCGTTTACTGAATAAACGGTACACTAAGTTTTGCTGTCATTGGGCGCTTTTATAATTATGGACAGTAGGTAACCTTCCACTTCCTCTCAGAAAACCACCGTGTTGTATTTCGGTGAGGGAGTACCTAAGGGATGATAAATCCTATTATAGTCGGCAGCGCACTTTTGGAGCGTTTGTGGCATTGCTTGTATTATAGGTGACGATGGCCTCCGTCAACTTGTCTGTCGACTTTAACATATAGAAAGAATTGCCAAAGTTTTTTTGGCTTCAAAGAATTCTTAAATATCGCAACTATGTACAATACTACATCGTTACCATTTTGTCTGCCAGATAATTAAGTATGTAAGTGGAAGGAGAGACGCGATGAGCGAAAGAGGAAGTCTTGGTTATGAAACATCCGAGAATGGACTGGAATTACTTCAGTTGAGCAACTGTTCCAGTTGGCTCTTAAGAGAAACAAGTTCAAGAAGTTAACGGCCAACCTACAGAACTGAAAGGGCACTGGGAGATAATTGAATAAAAAGTTTACATTAACTTCCCTCAACAAAGGAATCAAGTGAAATTTGAATTTAATTTGTTTCGTCGCGTAGGCGAACAAACTTATAGGATGTTAATAGAACTACTTATAATAGAACCAATAGAACTTCCTACTTCTCTAACGTGCGTGGGTACTTTATTGTTGATGTGTTACTATTTATAACATATTTACAGGATATAAAAATAAAATATATACTATTGATAAACGACAAGTTGTCAATAACATAAAAAATAAAGTGGCTGTATGGTGGACACGGCCGTGAGTTTCACCTGAATACGTGTCCGTTACAGGTAATATTTCCTTTTAGTGTATTAATGTATTATCCAACGAATTCGAATATTCAATATTATATACCAAAAAATATTTGATCATTTAGCCATCGAGTGGTGTATTTATATTTTGGATATAGATGACAAATAAAAACTGTATCTCCTACTCCCAATTATACTTATATAGTCTTTGGTATCTCCCGATTTTGTTATCATCAATTTTCTGAACCTGCTAATTTTGGAGCGGTTAAACTGCCAGTATATTGGGTTTTGGGTTAGTTTTTCTTCAAGTCTGTGCCTCGTTTAAGCTGCTGGATAAAATAATCGGTACCTAATAATCAAGTCTGTAACTTGATCGCATGTGTAAACGCAGCTGGACAAGAAAATAGTTCTAGAAGCTGCGTGTGTTATCGCTACATAACATATATAATAGATAATTTAAATAATAACGTGAAATTCATAATATACTTCAGTAAAATAATAAATGTAGTGCGAACTAGAATCTGTGAGTCACGTCTTTCTATGAACAAAGTTTCCATGCATTTATATCACATTTCAAATCCAATAAAGAATGCGGTTATTCTCGATAATAATACTCAAGTATAATGTCTATGTTATGACTATTTATACTTATGTAAAATTGTAAATATAATATGAATGCAATACTACTTTTGAGTCACTATGTAACGGTTTTTTGCTTACCACCGACTAGGTCAATGACTCGACTCATTGAATGAAATACATTCATAGTCATCATAATATAAAAAAAATATCACGGTGGTCTTCTGTAAGGGGATAGTTACTGCCACCAGACGGACTGCCCTAAATGACTGCGAAACGAACGAATGAAGCTCTGCCACTACGTATTATTTTATTAATAAAACAAAATTCACTGACGTTTTATGTAATTTTAACTAATAATTTAAATTCATTGAGATAATATGTAGTGCGTTAATACATATTATCTCAATGTTTGAATTGTGGTTTACTGTACTAAGTGGAAAAGTACAAAAAACAATATGATATTTAATTTATGCAAATCGGGGGCGTACACCACAGGTGCGTACACCACTGGGGGCAAACGCCACGGACCCGAAATTGCACACAACCACACAACACACACACAAAATTTAACACAACCATATTATGGGCAAGGCAACCAAATCACCCAGGGCTTATTTTTAGAGATGATAAATATATTTTGAATAAGGCTATATAAAGATCAAAGCAATACTTTGATCTCTTATCCCTGTTTGTTTCTAGATAGTAAGTTTAAAGTGAAAACGAAAATTGCCTATTTTATACGATCATTTTAAATATCTAAAAAAGATCATTCACTCTTAGGGCCTTTTTCACCAACTACAAGTAAAATGTTGATTAGTTACTTTTAGAAATAATTTTATGTTTTAATCGTATGCACTCGGTTTAGTGGGGTTGGTAGGACTGTCTAGAACACAATCTGACTATCCTTCATTCTTCGATAGGCGAATTATAATTTTCTTTTTAATGTTTGGGACTTTTACCGTACAAACAAAGACTATATAAGTATATTTGGGAGTATACTTATATAGTCTTTGTTTGTATAGTTGTATATAATATAGTTTATATCAATGCGTTGTTTGTTTGTTTGTTTGTATATAATATAGTTTATATCAATGCGTACAAACAGGTATATCAGCTCCATCATCCCCGGTGACCGATGACTTTAAATGACGGTTAGCCGACTTGACAGATGGTAAAGAGGCCCTTAGCATAATACATCTCACTCGGTTAAACTGCTGTTGGCAAGTAAAAATGTTTTTAGAACTAATTACGAGGAAAACTATGCAGTCATTTTCCGCTCATTTTTCTTTTAAGAAGGAAGAAACATATTAAGGAAAATACTTGAAAATATCTGTGAACCTCGGTAAGCGATTGTAGGTCGGATAAAATTGCTTGGTAATTCTGTGTAACACGACTCAGTGTTGTCTAGAATGTGTTTCAAACACAGTTTCCCAACTACTTCTCTCACGAGAAAACTTTGCATGTTTTAAGCACTCGTGCGATTTTGTCTGTCTGTCTATCACAGTAAAGCCTGTCGCGTGCCCCACAAATGGAGTGCAGAGTATTTTAAATTAAAATCCGTTTACTTAGTACCTAGTTTTTGTGTGAATATTTTCACAAGCTTTTGCGCTTATGATTACCTGTATTAGAAAGAAAAATAAAAAGTATTATAATCTAGAATTAATATAAATTAGTTTTAATTTGAAAATAGACTCCATTTTACAGTTTAATTTAGCATAAATGTAATGCTACAACTTAATATATTTTCATTTATAACAAAAATATTTCATTTAATTCTATGGAAATTGTATATCGAACATGCTTTAAACAAACCAACAAAACCGTAAAATGGAATATGTACCGGGTGCCTAATAGACTATTGTTTAAAGTATAATTGATCATTAGCTAGATTTTGGACATCCCGTGGATAATTTTTTATTGATTGTTTTATTCCAGAGTAATAAAGTTACACCGACTGTGACGCACACACGTCGTTAGATTTTTAGCCCAACGAGGCAATAGGTTTAATTCTGTAACTAATGAGAATTTCTCATTAGTGCGCAGCATTGGTAATTAAAGTGTGAACATTTGTAAATACATGCGTCCTTAGGTATGTGTATTTCTGAAGTGTTAAAAATAATGATTGAATCGCAGAACAATATAGTGTTTTATATTCGACATAAAGGGAATTATATCAATAAATAATCTTTATTGCCTTTTTTTGGAGATCAAAAGTACCCTATGGCCTTTTCTGTACACCTGACAACGTGTATGCAAAATTTCATGACGATCGGTAAAGCAGTTAAGGCGTGAATCACCCTTTTTTTACAAGAGGAATCCATCATGGATACCCACCGGCCTGGGGACAGACCGGTGGGTTATGTTGGACTCCTGCTCCGAGATGATATTGGGGAAGACCTACCGACTAAACCTCTTGGCGTCCTCCGCGTCCGCTATGATGCGAAGTTGCGAGGTCGGACGAACACTCTTCCGCAACTCCGCCGCGGGGGTGTCCGTAACCGGACAATGCTAGGCGTGAATCACCCTACAGTAACTACCCTCTTACAGAGGACAATACCGTGAAATATCAGCATGTATGATCATGACGTTGTTTTCGGTCGGTAAGTAAAGGATGCCAGAGTCCATTTCTATATTCGAGGGGTTTCCAAAGTGTGTGCCGCGGCGCCCAGGAGCCTAGGGCAAATGTAAAGCCGTAAAGCTCCTCCTCGCTTTACTTACCGAGCGAGGAGCGAGGAACTAGGCGAGGAGGAAGATATTAGGTTTACATGGTAATAAATTTGGGGAGCCGAGCGAAGCGGAGCGGAGTGAGGCAACCCTTTCAGTTTTAACAGAAATATGATCTGCCCAGGAATATCATGATATGCCCAATTCTACGATGTGCCAACGACGTCCATACTAATAATATAAATGCGAAAGTTTGTATGGATGTTTGTAACTCTTTCACGCAAAAACTGCTGAACCGATCACCATGAAATTTTGCATACACGTTGTCTGGAACACCAGAAAGGACATAGGGTACCTTTCATCCAGAACGCGAACGAAGTCGCGGGCACCAGCTAGTCTGTAATAATCGCGTCATACTATTAAGTAAGTTTCTTGCATGTATGTAAATTAATTAAGGACAAAATTGTAAGCGAAACTTCTGTTGTTTGCTAACTTAGTCATTAGAATTCAAGTAATGCTCAGAACATAAAACAACTTAGTTATTTTATAGCCGGTACTTGAAATATAAAACAATGCAAGTTAGTTACAATCCAAACCATGGTTCAGATGGTGGATTTTCGGACTATTTATACCTATAAATATAAAAAGAAACCAACTCTTGCCTGCCTCTACGGGGTAGCCTGGGGTGCGGCAGATAGTGGAACACCTTCAATTATGTTACTCCAGTGCCCTAGGTTTGCGTTACAACCTTACTAGGTCTGCGTTAAAGGTTTTGGAGTTGGAATTACACATAGACTTTAAACTAGAAAGGCAAAACATAATTAAAATAGTAATATGAGTAACAAATTTATAAAATTTATGATAAAAATTGGAGAAGTAGTAAAAAAAACTAAATAAAATTAACTATATAAAAGTATTACTAATTAGCAAATAAAGATCCTGATTAAGTTAGTTGATTAGTACCCACTAAACACCCCTCTCTTACAAAAACTTTACAACGCATTTAAACCATCTGTAGATAAATCATAAATGAAAAAAAAAGTATACAAAATATCCAATTAATTCAATTCACAATTCACATTATTCACACAACACTACTGGTGAGTATACTTAAGCTGTGAATCACTCATCCGACGAAGCCTTGATCAAAATGTCAAGATCGAAACAGCGACCATAATGTGTGCTATATTTATAGATTGTTTAAACGAACACAAATAAAAGAAAAGCTGCTCAATATACAAATGTGTTTAATATAAGTCCATAAAGAATAAATATTTTAAATAATAATTAAATTAATATGCCTATAATTTAAGTAATTTATAAGTATAATAATGTTTTAAACAAAACTTTTTTAAATTTAATTTTTTTTTTATATTTAAATACATTAAAACAATTGTTGTAAATTTTCTGCAAATTATATATACAATCCTTTCTCGTTTATAGTCCTTTCCAATAGTGAAAACTGTTTCAAAATCTGTTGAGTGGCTTAGAAGAAATTTGCGGAGAAACAGACAGAAAGAGTTTATTTTATAATGACTAATAGAATATTAGTTATTTTTGTTTTTTTTTATTTGTTTACATCATTTTTAAATTTTAGATTTTTAGATTGCGTTTGTGTCAATACTTATATTATTCGAAAATCATTTTATCGGTTCAATAGATCAAAATGTTTTGTTGATATAAAACTTTTATATTTTATAAAACTTTTATAAAACATCCTTAGTATTTTAGTATTAGACTTTATAAATTTCCAAATAAAGTTACCCAGAAAAGACTTAAACGCGTCAACAAAAGAAGAAATGTGTTTGTGTGGCACAAAACCATTATATTTTTGCTTTTTTCAACTAAAAACAAGTGTTAAACGATTATGACATTCACTTTGTCGTGTACATTACAAATGTTGTGTCCTAAATTCTGGTAAGAGGCCGAAATCAAATGAAAAAGATGTCAATACTATCAAAGTAGCACTTACGTAAGCAAAACTTGGATCTCAAATACGTTCACTTAAGAGCAGGCCCTTTGTACCACATCACTTTCAAATGTTATGAATTGCGCAAAACACGAACACGTTGGAACGAGCTGTTGACAACCGCGTGTTATTCTTTCGGCGGTCGAAACAACACTGCAACTGCATGAAGGCATTTGCGAAACCACCGGCGCGAGCGCAGGTCCTTGGAAATAACCAGTTTGTATAAACACCTCAAGTAAAAGGCGATGCGTACTTCCGAGACCCACTTCTCTTAACATTTAGACAGGTGAGGAAGGCCAAATAAAATGGTCGCAGGGCAACGAAATGTCCATTTAACGGTGACCTCTCATATAACAAGAACTTTCCCCTATACGAGCATTGCTTCTAGACGTTAGTGACGTTAGGGAGGAAGAGGGAGACACTGTAACGCTGGCCATTCTTTCGCAGACGCAATTATCGACTCATTATATCTGCCCATATGTGAGGTTAAGGCATTTGACAGATCAACTTTGCGTAGGTCAATGACTTGAGAAATTATCGTGGAAAAAAGGGGAAATCCTCAGACCACAAACTTGCTTTGATCGTACCTGCAACTGCACAGTCGTTTTCATTCTAGCTATAACTAGCTGTGCCCGCAACTTCGTACGCGCTGTAGTTCGTTTTTTCAAAATCGCTCAGAAACCTAGTATTTTTCTAGGACATCCTATATAGGATAAAAATATTAATCCAGTTAATAAAATATCTGGGTCAAATTGCAATCAAATCCGGCTAGCCGTTTTTGCGTTAGTGAGTAACAAACATGAGTAGGTACCTATAGCAATTTATATACTAGGATAAGGATATAATTACCTATAAATGTTATCCTATATATCCATTCATTTAATTTACCATCTTTATAAGGGGGTGATCCCTTATGCAAAGTGTAACACTACGTCATAGTACCGTTGGGAGTAGACATGTATATTTCAGTACTCTATTCTTGTCCTATTTGTATGATTATAGACTATTTGTTACCTTTGTTCAATTTCCATACGCGTTTTCCCATCTAATGAGATGTCTGCATGTACTCGTATGTCACATATAATAAAATTACATTGTTAACATTACCTGATAGAATATAACGCAGTCTTCAGTAAATACGAAAAGGTAATCAGTTTTCACATAATAATCCTGCAAATCCTGCAAATGGAACGAGACTACATTTTAAAATTTGCAATAATAAAACAGCATTTGGCATTAGGGATGAGGATAAGTATTATTAAGTCGTCGACCTCAGCTTATAAATCGCTCAGTCACCAGTGTTCGCTCAGATTTACGACCGTGGAAACTCAATGAACTTCATAAATACCTGTTACCTTTTGTGAAGTTGGACAGCTATTTATTTATATTAAGTCCGTGTTTTGACAATTTGATCAGCTACAGGGACATGAATAATAGCTACGCATGAATAGCTACGTGAAATGAATAAGCTTTTGGAAGAAGAATAGTTATTTTTTAAGAACTAACTCTTTTAACTGTTTTTAAGAAAAGGCGGGTTGAATTTAAGGATTATCTGGGAGTGTCTCCATATCTGACGACCTTCGCCGACGTGATGACTAAGCCGCGCGAAAGAGCGTCGGCGACTTCATAGTACACCGCCGCCAACACTTCGGCATAGGAGGTGTGCCAGGTAACAAAAATGTAGAGTGACTTGCCACTATTTGAACTCTAAAATGGCTTACTAATTTTATTAAGAAACAAAAAGTTAAGCTAAATGAAAATGCAAATAAAATATTATTGTAACGTTCGAACAGCGAACGTTACAAATGGCCGCTAAACTTTTTTTACTATACAGGTTTTGAGCTTATTAGTCTTTGCATATATTGAGTTTTTTTGCTTTACAAAAATCGATAACACGACAACAACTAAACAAAAACCTTAGTTAACATAATATAACATTTAGGAATTAAGTACATCTAAGCAGACTAAGTACTATTGAATTGGTATAAATTCTAAGATTCTGGCAAGAAGGTTGTTTATATTCTGGAGTGGTTAACTATGTGTGCCATGGTCGTCCGTAATGATTTAACAATTCACGCACTGTGCTCACGTGAAGTGACAACAGGTATCTACCATTCCATTGTGTACATATATAGCGAGTAATTAAAAGGCGGATTTAGTGGTGTCGATAGAATGGAATTTATATCTCTTTTATATATTTATTTTTAATAGTGAAAGAATTTTTCAAATCGATCCAGTAGTTTCTGAGCCTATTCAATTCAAACAAACATAGAGACAATCAAATCTTCCCTTTATAATATTAGTATAGATTGAGGAAATTTAATATCGCACACAAAATTATGAGAAGAGGACACATCGAGGGTGCCGAGATGGGAATAAACCGAAAAAAGTTAAAAAAGGTGAAAAAATAAAACAAATACAGGACGCACACAGTTATTTGAATAGTGTGAAGGTTAGTAAAATTATTTCCTGACCATCACACCAGCAGTGTGACAAAGCGGTGTGAAGGTTAGTCGGTCGCGGTGTGATTTGAATATGTATGACATTTTTTTTAACATTAACATAAAGCACAATAACATAAACAAAACTGTGCTTAGTTAAACTATCGGTTGACTACCTCTGAGTCATTTGAAATGATGATCATTTTTGCTCTAATGATTAATATGTATAATATTATAGAATGGAAATGTTCCATTGCGTTACGTTTCGTCAAATAATATGATTGGACTACTGTACGAGCTAGAGCCGGTACCTCTTCATACATAAGAGAAGCCTTTTAATGTTATAAGCTGTAGTCGGTCGGTAGGCAAGCTAACGGTGGCTACAGAGTGCTATGGTTTAAGATTTGATCCCGTAGACAAACTGCTTTCCAGTTTTATGGGGCAATGTAAATATTAAGATTACCTTTTATGTATATATAATAAATAAATAAATAAAAAATAAAAAGTTACCTGGCTTCAAGAGTGTATCATCAGCCTGTCTGTCAACCATAACATACAAAAACACATTATAATTATATCATATAATATAATAAATATATTATAACTGTTGGGTATTTTGATATACCCTCGCTCAACAATATGTAACATGTAGGTGACATGTATTTTCCATATAATAAACCAGTCAGTTACCGCCACTTGTAGTTTCAATACATAATATTCAACTGGCGACGAGGATGGGATGGGTCAGTTCCGAGAAGAACGCGCCTGCCGAAAGACAATCGGCAGGCGCGTTCTTCTCGGAACTGAATTAAGGCTCGTAATTTACCGTTCGCGCTGCGTAAACGTGTAGAAATAGAATTAGAGCGGCTGGTCAGTGAGGGAACGATCAGGAAGGTGGAGCACTCCGAGTATGGTACTCCCATCGTTCCCGTTATCAAAAAGTGCGGCGGTATTCGTATTTGCGGTGACTACAAGGTCACGATTAATCGCAAGTTAAAGAGAGAACCCTATCCGCTACCCCGTGTAGAGGAACTCTTTGCCGGAATTAGTGGTGGGCAGTTCTTTTCTAAAATTGATTTGGCACATGCTTATGAACAAGTATTTTTAGAAGAGGAGTCGCGTGCGTGTACTACAATCAGTACGCATGTTGGCACTTACGAATACCTTCGTACTCCTTATGGGTTATGTTGTATACCGGAAAAATTTCAAAAATTAATGGAAGACGTGCTTAGGGGGGTACCTATGACGGTTGTATTTTTTGATGATATTTGCGTATCTGGTAATTCTTTAGCAGACCACGCAAAGAATTTGCGTGAGGTGTTAGGCCGGTTACACACTGCAGGGTTAAGGGTTAATTTAGAAAAGTGTGATTTTTTTAAATCAAGTGTATCTTTCCTTGGACACGTTATCGATAAGAACGGCTTACATCCGGATGTTGATAAGATCAAGGCAATGTCGATGGTGCCTCGTCCGAAGGACGTCCATCAGTTAAGAGCATTTTTAGGATTCATTAATTATTACGGGAAATTTATCCCTCGCTTAAGTACTATATTACATCCATTGCACGAACTATTAAAAAAAAATCAGCCTTGGTCCTGGAAGTCCGAGTGTGAGTCGGCCTTTGAGCAAATTAGGGAAATATTAAGTAGTAAGTTAGTATTGGCACACTTTGACCCTAAGGTGCCATTGGTCCTCAGCGTGGATAGCAGCGCCTATGGCATAGGTAGTGTCCTGGCTCATAGATATTCCGATAGCTCGGAAAGGCCGATTTGTTGCGCATCGCGAACCTTGAACTCAGCCGAGAAATCGTACAGTCAGTTGGACAAAGAAGCGTTAGCTATTATCTACGGAGTTATTAAACATCATCATTACTTGTATGGCACGCGTTTCATCATTCGCACGGATCACAAGCCGCTGTCATACATTTTCGGAGACAAAATAGGTATACCTCAAACGGCTGCGGGCAGACTACAACGTTACGCCGCTCGCCTGGCTGCTTACGATTTCACGGTGGAGTGGGTCAGTTCCGAGAAGAACGCGCCTGCCGATTGTCTTTCGCGTTTGCCTCTGCCCGGTTACGGCCGGCCGTGTGATAGTGTCTCGTATGTGAACTTTATTGAAAATGATTTTCCAATCAGTCATGTAGCCATAGCAGAAGCCACATCGGCCGATCCTATATTGAGTAATATATATAAGTATATTGTGTCCGGCTGGCCTAGCATCATAGATATAGAACAGGAAAAAGAATATTTTAATCGTAAAAATAATTTGTACGCGGAATCTGGTTGTATCTTTTATAATTATCGTATTGTAGTGCCCCCTAAGTTCCGTGAGAGTATCTTACGTGAGTTGCATGTAGGTCATTTAGGTATCGTTAAAATGAAACAAATAGCGCGTAATTATGTATATTGGCCTAAAATAGATTCCAATATAGAAGAATTATGTAAAGAGTATAACACGTGTAGGCAACAGCGAGACGCTCCACCCCACGCACCTCTTACTCCTTGGGCGTTTCCACCACAACCTTGGCAAAGATTACACGCAGATTTTGCTGAATATGGTGGGCAACATTACTTCATCATTGTTGATGCCCACAGCAAGTGGATTGAGGCTTTTAAAATGAATAGCACCGCAGCGAAGTTTGTTATTGCCAAATTTAGAGACGTGTTTGCGCGTTTTGGCCTGCCATTGCAAATAGTAACGGATAACGGTCCTCCTTTCACTTCGCAAGAGCTAAAGTTATATTTTCAAAAAAATGGAATAATTCATAGCTTAACGAGCCCTTATAGACCAAAAGGTAATGGGGCTGCGGAAAACGCAGTTAAAACGGTCAAAAATTGCATAAAAAAAGCGGTGTATGAAGGGGTGGATGTCGAGCAGGCCTTAAGTAGAATGCCATTTCAATATAGAAACTGCGAGCAGGCAACCACAGGAGTCGCACCAGCTGTAGCTTTAATGGGGCGTAGACTGCGTGGTCGCCTGGACGTATTACACCCGGATAGTTCGCGACGCGTGCAGGCTGCTCAATGTAAACAGATCGAGAGAGCGGGTGGCACGCGACGTGATGTTAGTCGCGGTGATAATGTATACGTTCGCGATTATGGTAGGAGTAAGGATAAGTGGGTTGAAGGACGGGTTGGTGAGAGGGTCGGTCCTAATTCATATGAGGTTAATTTACCTAATGGTGTCGCAAGGAGACATGTCGACCAAATTATAGCGGCAAAGCCGGAGAAAAACCGATACTCGCTAACCCGTTATGATACTCCTAGTGTTGGGAATCCTAGTGTTGGGGATACATCCCTGGCCGTGCCTGGTTCGGCGCCCAACTCGCCCGACGTCGAGCCAGGTCATGTCATCGCTAGCGATGGTTCCCAAACCCCTTCGCCTAAGACGCGAGGGGCTGTCGGCCGGCGTGCTTCGACGAACGATTCTTCGCCGAGTCCTAGCAATTATAAAACTCCAGTAATAATAAAGCACCGAATGCAGTTGCGCCCACGTCGAAACCCGCCACCAACAATAAATAAATATTAATGTACTATAGATTGTAATACATAGCTAAGAGTTTAGATATATATATATTTGTCTATTTAAGTGAGGAGATGTTGGGTATTTTGATATACCCTCGCTCAACAATATGTAACATGTAGGTGACATGTATTTTCCATATAATAAACCAGTCAGTTACCGCCACTTGTAGTTTCAATACATAATATTCAACTATAACAATATAGAAACATTGTAAATACAAATAATTTTATTGATATTTTGAAAAATAAAATTATCTGCCTTTTCACATTATTACGGGGCCTTCGTGACGTTCGAAATTCTGTAAGTATTCATTTTATAATAATAATAATAATGTATTATAATAGTAAAAAATAAAAAACAAAATAAAAATGGAATATATTTTAGTGAAATCAAAGAAAGTGTAAAGAGACACTGTTTATTAACACCTATTCTGTAACGGTTTAGTTTGTTTTCACTATACTTTGTACATTATTACTCTTTTCTCTAATAAAACATTGTTATTATTTAAAAAAACATTTCCATAATAGGTGTTATGTTTTATAATATTTATGCATTACCTCATTTCTAATTCAAAATAAAAATAAAATCTGATAATTCCGATTGATAAAAACAGAAATGAGGAGATCTGTTAGACATAACTCAGATTATAATAATAAGCTTAAAAACAAATTTTGTCGCTGATTTTTTTTATATTGCGAAGAAAAAGGTTTTTTGGGCAGTAATTTACAATTTTTATTTTCGTATAAATCTGCCCCATTTAAACTTCTTAAATCTAGCATCATACTTAGATATACGATATTACCTGTGTAGCAGTTCGTGTATCGTTGCTACTTGGTGTAGCATTGTATTTTTATCTAAGTTTTAATTTTAAAATAAGAAGTCAAATAAGGCAACGAAAGTAACGCTTTTCTGCCAAGTTCTCGCCTTGAAATTCAAAGTTCGAGGAAGATTATTATGAAGAGGAAGAAAATGCAAAAGAAACGAATTGGACATCCGTCCCGGGGCAGTATAATAATATAAACATTATTTGTGGTTTTCATTTCAGATTTCAAAGCCAAAGAAGTAAAACTGAGCCCTCTAAGATTGGTTTGATTTTTTGGAGCTATAAACTCTGATTGATACCGAAACCCGGTTCAACCGCAAGCGGTGAAAAACTTTGCAGAGTTATTTGTTTCTACAATGTCTATGGTATATAGGAATTAGCTGTTTGTGGTTAATATGAGTAGGAAAATACAAGTTAGATATTCATTTATATTTGCTATCGTTTACAAATACGACCACAGCAAGCATTTATGAAAATGGTGCTTTGCGTTTCTGTGGAAGGTTTTTAAACTATAAAATTCATACCGTTGTGAGAAAATTGTAAATTATATAAGCAATAGTTTAGTTTTGTATTTTTTTTTAATAGGATTTTTTTTTAAATTCACTTGTTAAATTAATAAGTTCTTTAGCAAGGACCTGAAGTTATATTATTTATTTATTTTTATGCTCAAGGAGACTTTAAACTGTGTACCAGAGTCTTACTCGAATTTCCTTAAATTACACTTTATATAATATTAATACATTATAATATCCAAAATCTACTCTATACCGCGTCATAGCTATGTTCTCAATAATATAAAAGAGTTCTTTCAGTTAGATATCAGCAATTGCAGGACCCATGACGTTGCTTGTGTTAAGGCCGCCATTTACGGGCTCTCCATTCGGTGGACGACATCCAAATTCTTACCACACGTGGTTTTTACGTCCACGATGAGATAATGACCGTGAATGGTGGCCTTTATAGGCAACGGTAGCTATCATCCATTACATAAGGAAACCGTCAACCTGTCTGACGATCCAAAAAAATACGTTAATTATTATAATTATATAAATACTTATTATGTACTTTAATCTGAACTGCTTAAGATCTAACTTTATATCTATATGTAATTTTATTTTTAAAAAGGCACTAATTGCATAGAGACAACAGAAATTAAATAGTATATTACCTTTATATGACATGTCTATAATTTGATTGTGAACTTTTACGGATTTTACTCCGCAAAGGTTAAAGGTGGTTGAACCCTTAAGTTTTTGAATAAATTTAACAAAGTTAGAATCTTCCTGCGAGTAAAACATAAATGATGTATCAAACAAAATCATTGCTAGGAAAATTTGAAAAGGCGCAATATTGAATTGCCCTCGGTTCTTTTGTATTGATCGTAATTATAGTTATTGTTAGTTATACAAAGTAACTATACATAAGTATTGGTATAAGTATAAGTAAAGGCATTACAATTGTTTGGTCTGTGTCTTGCAGTCAACCTTATATATGCAATATGCACTTACAGCCGCAACTGCGAAACGGTATCTGTAGCTCCTACACAGATGGCCCGATTTTTATCCGTTTTTTTTTTGTTTCAAAGCTGACTCTGTAGACCTGTTCAGGCGGTTACAAGACTTCAGACAAGATTTCCTAGTTAACGATTTCACGATTGTAAATTCACGGTTGAAGTTCCACACACATTCACGGTTGATATGAAATTTTGGTATGCTTCCTGTTGCATATTATACTCGTGTCTATAGAAGACATACGATCAACTAGTATGTTCGGCTGTCCACTAAATTTTTATAGAAAACCAGTATAAAACCTTATCCTGGTAACGTGTTCATATGGGATAATATTTCACTTTAATAAAAAGAAATAAATGGGAAACATTTCACCTATAACTTATATAGATTTTACATTCTATCCGCAATTGTATCTTAGCATTCTATTTTTGGTATATTAAGAACAAAGATTATTCCAAAATGAGCTTTATTTTCTTACATCTAAAGCATAAATCTCTGTACATGACGTAATAGTTTTAAAGTTAGACTATCACAATGATTTAAAGCTGATGATTTTCGCTACTAAGTAGATGATGACGCAGGTGATTCCAAGCACCTTAATTGAATTTCTTTTAAACAATTTCGAATCATTACATTCGAAATTAAGTAATAAAAATATTAGATTCATAGACAATAAAATAAAGTGATTTTAGTGTTCATAAAAAATATATTTTATTATGCAAATAAAATTCACAATTATTTTCTAATTTCAATGAAAATTTTTATTGTCATAATATTTTTCCTATGCAGGAATAGGTAAGTAGTAAGTACTTTAAGTTGCAATTATTCGTTTTTTTTTAAAATAAATTTTAATTTTTTTAAATATCAAATCATATTATGTTCTATGAATCGTATACTTTTAATAAAAATATAAACTATAAATCTACCTACTTTAAAAGCTAGTTATATCGAATGTTATAAATTGTGCATTTTTTGTACAAAGACATTTGATGTCTCCCCTACTTACGTAATAAGTAATATCTGCGGTAAGTTGGCGGCGTCTAAATCAGCCAACCCACGGAAGATTTTTTTTAACGTCCATTAAATACGACTAGTCTTTTATAATGTTACTTTGAAGCCCCTTTTTGAATGCGAGGATTTACAAAGATCAGACACGTCAAAAATCCTTTCCTACTTTCATCGTTACTTAACTAAGTCCTTGAGAAAATTGTAAATTATATTTTAGGATTGATTGATAGGGCATTTCTTAGGTATGTTTAAGTAAAATTCTTTTTTTTTTAATTTCCTTCCTAGTATTTTTTAATTCCTAGTATTCCGAATCAAGTTATACATTACTGGCAGAATGGCTTCAATTTACAAATTTCATGGTTTCATCAGTGACTATTTCCTCAAAGGGTTGGTTTTTATTTAACTTCTTTTGGCAAAATTATCATTGCCCATCATTGTATCTTTCAATTTTTTTTTAATTGTCACAAACACACAATTATCTTATATTTATATATACTGTTGTGAATAGCCATAAATAAACATATAAATTTGTTTGTATAATTAGTGATACCTATATAATATCATAACAAGCGACCCGCCCCAGGATTGGCACGGACGCGATTTTGAAAATTATATAGGTACCTACAAAATCTTTCCTCGTTTATATGTTGGTAAATGCAAACACTCAAGTCATTAACAAAATATATGTAAGTAATTAAAAGCGTTATTAAAAATATTTTTAACAGCCTAATAACTCTATAATCTTATAATTATATATATATTCCAATCTTTGAGTTTATTTTAACAGAAATAACGACAATAAATTCCTCGGTTCATGTTATGATGAGGTTTTGGTTTTCAGAAGTAACACTGGCCAGTACATTGTGACGAAAAGAAGAAACAACGCAGGAAAAACCACACGCGATAGCTTGTCTATCTCCCGCCATAAAACTCGCTCTTGACCCGTGTCCGCGTCTACCCATGCGACCTGAAAAAATATATTTTTCAATTTAATAAATTAACGTACCTATATAGACTTCCTAATATTATCGTGAGCCTAGTGATCCGCTCCCGGCTTAAGCCTGGAGTATAATTTTTTTATATGTATAAACTTTCACAGTTTATCCCTCTTTCCATAAGTGAAAAACGAATTAAAATCGGTCTAGCAATTCTTGAGATTTTGTGAGATTAACACACGGTTGAACGATTGATTAGATGAGGATTTCGTATTTAAAACTTAATTTTAAAATAAGTTTATAAAACGAGAAATATAATTAAATAATTTTGAAAATTTAAAGTAGTGGCAGGGCACATTGCATTTCGCAGTCATTTGGGCAGCCCGCCTGGAGACAGGCGCTTACACAAGACCACCGTGAAATAGCAGCTGTAAGTACAGTATAGTATAGTAACTTATTATTAGTCTGTGGCTGTACTACGATAGTAACTATTATTTAATCTGTGGCTGTACTATTGTCATGTCAGTGAGGAAGGGATGCCAGAGCCTATTTCTTCCCTATCCGAATTCCTTTTCTTACTATGGTCGATAGCGCCCTTGCAGCACCTGTGGCGTTGCTTGTGTTATAGGAATAGGTGACGGTAGCCACTTACCATCAAGTGGACCTTAACAAAAAATAAAAATAAAAATGCTTTCAATGAAAAATCGAAATTAATTTGTTTCAGTAATCAAATTCAGTCAATCATAATATCGTTTGTGCGCGTCAAATCAAATAAATATTATATTTGAATTTGATACACCCGATAATCCTATAATGGAACACAAACAGGAAAATGTGACGGAATATTGTAAAGCGGAAATAAGTTCTCTCTGACGGTATAAATAACTTAATACTTAAAGATTTTTCGCTGACACATAGGTGAATGACAAACTTCGGCATTTATAATTTAAGTAAAATTTGAAATTCTATTTCTAAGTTGTTTTTTTTTGTTAAGGTCGACAGACAGGCTGACGATCCACTCGATGGTAGGTTGTTACCGTCGTCACAAGCAACGCCATAGGAGCTTCAAGTACGTAAGTAAGTAATAAGTAAGTAAGTAGTAAATGTTTAATTATATGAATAATTTTGAATAATAATGGAAATCGCTATACCTGAGTGATTACCTGTAATATACTCTGTCGCCTCTCGACGCCGACGAGCGGGGCAGGGTGCGGGGTGGAGGGAGTGGGGTGGACTGCCGGCGTCGACGAAGGAGGAGACGTAGGAGAGGTCAAGTCCACCTTCCGACATCTTACGCCGCCGCCTTCCCACGCCGCTACAGTGCCGCATGACCCTTTCTCACCGTTTAGACGCTAAAATTTAATGAGAATTCCATGTAGGTCTTGCTACCTCATGTATTCTATAAAAGCTGACAAATCATTGTTAAATTAACTAAAAGCTCAACCCAAGGTCTGGATAGATAAGAGCTCAATATCGCAGGCGCTTGAACTTTAGAACGAACTCCCTCCTGAGGTATTTCCGACTAGTTATCTTTCTATACGAGTTATTGCAGGGCCGGAGCGCACTTGGTTAGTTTATGTCCCTTAGGTGATTGTAATAGCCATCTATAATCATGTGGATTTTCACGCTTGCCTGTCATCTTTTTGAATAGAAAAAATTAGAATTATAGCGTAAAATATTATCTGTCTGTCTTAAATTACTAGCAAACGTTCTGATTTCCTGCCAATCCGAAGTGGGCTAGCGTGGGAGGAAAATATTTGTAACTCCTCACATTGATGGTAATTCCGGTGAACAGCAGTGGGACTTTATATACATGTATACTTAATACAAAATAGGTACATACTTACAACAGGTATTATCCTAGGTATTGTCTCTTGAGCTTTACTTTTATTCATCTGATACTGCTTATCTAAAACTTTTACAACAACGAATTCCCCAAGCGCTGCAAACACGAACATCATACAGCCGGCCATCCAGAGATCAAGAGCCTGCAAAAAATCAATAGGACGGTCTCAAACCAAAAATTCGGTTTTATTTTATAAACGTGTGCGTTTACTGTATTGAGATTTTATGTTATATGCTATTTGTTTATTTTTATTGAAATTTTTCGACAATTCGAAAGTGTATTTTTGTTCTCTTTGCGAACCTTTATTTATTACTTTTTACTATTTTTTTAATTACCATGAAAATTATTAATTAGAAAGACGAGAGTGGGTCCCTAGTATAGTTGGTATATTTAATTTTTCGTTCCTTTCATATTTCAACTTAAAGATACACTATAGTTTGCCCACTTGAAGACCACTTTAGCAGTCGTTGTTAAGTCTATAAATCCGGGTCTTAAAAGTGCTTTTATTTATCTTCAAAGGTCAAGGACTTTTGGGAACTAGGAATGAAAGAAATAAGAAAATTTGTTTAGGACTGACGCAGTTAGTGCGTACGTGTTCTTTTGAATATTAAATCTAAATGTGGACAGTTATATTTAATAGTGTTCGAGCCATATTAATATGATTCACATTTTATAATGCATACAGCAAAGCTTATAGTTTAAATAAGCCAAAGGTGCCATTAAAAAGTGTTTCACAGATAAAAAAGTATTCGCTTTTTTGCCCAGTAAAATTAAATTTGTGATTAGCTAAATATCTTCACAAATCTCACATTAAAATTGAGTATTACTACTAATAGGTAAGTTATCAAGATATTATGAACAAAGAATAGTTGATTCATAGCAGCAATAAAAATAATATTCAGTATTTCTAAACGCTACTAAAATATGGCTCCGGTTTGGCTCTGGTTAATGACTGTAATTTGTTCAGCAATGAACAGATTTCATTTGATTTGCTTCGATTTGAATAGAGCTTTTATTAAACCTGACAATTTTACTTAAGCTAGGGAGAATTATTATTACTTAAATTGAAAGGAATTTTCAATTTCATTTCATTTAAGTAGTTTTCGTTTCAAGCTTAGATCTTTAAGGTGTAAACACACGCCAATCCTAAAAATTCGCATTTTTAAAAAAATATGTTACAAGAAACTGTCAACGCAATTGGTTTGAAAAAAATATATGTTATACTTAAACATGTGAAGAACAAATTGTATTGTTTAGAATTTCCATCGAAGTAGTAGAAACCCCACAATAAAAGTTAGAATATAAGAAGAATTTGACTTATTTTGAAATTTGTTTCGAAAACGGTTTATTGCGCGCAAGTGATTCCTACAACGAATAATAAGTAAATGTCATTTAAAAAAAATTATTGTTTTTTTTATTTATTTTTAATGTTGTTTTAATGAAAAGTACAAAAAACCACAATTTTCAGGCCAGTTGAATTGTTTCCGCCGCCTCGGAACTCTAAATATATGGAGCTACATTGTCTCAGTGACTGTGTTGAGGTGTGGACTACGTTTGTGTTTTTTGTGCGGAATTAGTTTGATATATATAAACACTCTAAGGGTTATATCGGTGAAGGTCAAATCGTCAATGTCATTGGCCTTTGTGAGTATTAAAATATGGAGGCAAGAAATACGCTCTTTATTTATACACTATCTTTTTGCCCGCGACTTCGTCCGCGTTGAGAAATAAAAATATATGTTGATTTTTTTTTTAAATTTTAGATTATCCCACGAGAACACTGGCAAAGTGTTTTTTTCTGGATGAAAGGTACCCTATATTCTTGTATCCAGGAAATAAATATTGTTCCCGAGGGATCATCTAAAAATAAAAATACAATTATGAGCAATAACGATTGAGTAAACACCTAAGAAAAAGGCTCGCCGAAAGTCATAAGGCAAAAGCTAGTGTAAAGTAAACCATTCGTAAAACCAGTAAAGGGTTAAAGGTTTAGTACATTTGTTTGTTATTCTCAAAGGGCCGATAAATCCTCTCTATCTATTTAACAGTATGTATAATACTTTGAATAGAGTTTTGTCCCTGTGTGAAATCAGACACAATTTTATTACTTGAAAGCCCCATGTTACGAGACTAAATCACGCATACCACTAAAAAGTTTAAGGAGAATTTATTTATATAATTAAACTTTAAAACTGTATTTCTATACTAATAAATCTACCCTAAACTACACTAAAAACATAAATAATAAAAAAAAAAACTTAAACGCATTTAGGAAATTTAAAATTTTATATCTATGCTTGTACTAATATATATCTAGCAAATAATATTATTCATAATTATATCGCAACAAGTATAGCAGTTTTAGAAGAAGCAGAATCAAATAGCTTGTATATTGAACGAATTTTATATAAATAGTGAGGTACAACAGTTAGCTCATTAAATGGGTTGACCGGGACAGCATGTAGTATACGACCCGGCTCGAAGGACCAAATTTATACGAATATCGGTGGAGAAGGCTTAGTCGTAGTAATATGAATAAAATGGCTGCCGTGGCGCGGGGGGCTCCGCTGAGATCCGAAGCATGGAACCTAAAACTAATTTAAAATCTCACCTCAACTTACCTTAACATAAGCTACAGGAGGAATATCAGCTCGCAGTCCAGTAAACATGGTGACAAGGGTCAACATGCAGGTAACCAGGAGTGTCACCCGACCAGGAATCGCGTCAAGATCCAGCCAGAAGCTGAACCAGGACAGCATCACTACTAGAGACGATGGTGCGAATGTCTGGATCAAATGATGACCGATTTGACGCTCAAATCTGAAGTATACTACTAATCTTGAATAGTTACCTGGAATTTGATTGATTTAGTGATTATAAATTATTTTCTAATGTTTGTCCACAAACCGCAGTGGAAGTGTGATGGATCCATATCCTGAAGGATTATGGGAAAAAATAGAAGATTGACATTTGTAATTTTGACATATTTACAATCATTGACATATTATATGATTACATATTATTATGATCATAGCCAGTATTTTAAAATACCAACAATTTAAATACAATTTCCGAAAATTATCAGATTGCTAAATTCCGGGAAACTAAATCAGACCTGGAGGCTGGTTTTCATCCCCAGATCGTTTTATGGCTTCCTTAAAGTAATCAAGGAGCTAACGAAAATAACCGAGATTAAATGTAGGTATGAAATTACCACACTAAAGAAAACTTCAAGACTTCATCGGAGAGAGCCCTTTCAACGGTTTATTCCATTTTAGTTTGAGAAATGTAATAGTAATCTACTTGAATGAAATATTAAAGACTTCAGTTTTGTTCATTATTCCTCAAGTGCCCCAGTCTAGTTATGAATAAACTCACTTTTATTCACCTACTTTAAACAGTACAGTAGTTAAATTGAGGCTATTTGTCTGATTGTCTAACTATTATTTATAATATTAAAATCAAAATACATTAAACAATAGATGTTAATTGCGTAATAATATCACTGTGTTTAAACCAGTTTGAACAATGGTTTACAATAAGTACCTTTGTTTTTGTCTACCAGCTTAGTTTCAGTACATTGTAGTAGATATTCAGCAAAAAGATTTAAGACATCGTGGGAAATATAACAGTAGAATACAAGTGCTGATATTAATAAGAAAGCTTATTGTTTACTAACGAAATCTGTCTGGTGACTGAAAGGAATGTGAACAGGAATATTTATTTACACAAAAACTAATATTCTTGTGGGGCATTTTGGGAATAGACCAATAGAATAGCTATTATGATTCCTTATGAACTTACCATCCTTATCGATCATATATCCATTTGTTTCTTCTAATCGTAGAGGCTCTCCAATATTGTATTGAAGCAGTTTTAGTTCAGGGTTTATTGTCACACCGGCTTCACTCCAGCGGAACCTTACTTTCTGATTGCTATATGAAACTAAAAAATAATAATATCTTGGTACACAGATGATTCTAATTAGGTAGCAATTTTCGTAGCTTTTGAAAACGGAATAAAATTTGTATAGTTTTACATATTTCATCTTTTTCAATATTATATAGGTATAATACTACTAATATTATAAATGTGTAAAGAAAGGATGGACGGGTATTTGGATAAAATTAGGTACACAGATAGTTTATTACCTGGATCAACATATAGGATATTTTTTATCCTGGAAAAATGTTAATCTAAAAATATAAAAATTGGACGCAACTCTGTTGCGGCGCCACCGTCGTCACAGCGATAAAGATATCAGATATTTTTCTCAGGTGTTTTGTTTCTATCTTGCTATGTAATATTAGTATAGATAATGCCTATTTCTAAAAATCATTAATAATACCCAGAGTACTACGCTAAAGAGCTAATGCCAATGAGCTAATGATCTTGAAGTGGCTAGTCTGAACATATTAAACAGGTTTATTATTTTATATATATATATAATATTTTATTTATCTTCATTCTTGATATTTACACTCTAAGGCCAGCATGTGGCAAACAACGCCTAAGGCAAAAGTCTATCTTTAAATTGTTTGAAAGGTTCGTGTAGGTGTTTGTATTGCCAGCAGTGTTCGAGAGGCTCCCTTGGTGATGCAAAGGGGTATTTTCACAGCGTATTTTAAATTCAAAAGTGCGATATGATGAATTCTCAATAGGTACTGTTTGTATAGCTACTTTATCGCAAGCATAAAAAGATTTTATTCAAAATATATTACTCTTGTTAAAGTTTAAACAAGTGCTTCGTAGAATTTATGGTTATTCATCATGACCTATTAATATCTTTAGTAAGCCTACTACATCAAGCCTGCTACTACAACAATGTCGTAATGATAAAGACAGTAAGCCTATTAAGGCAAATTTATACAAGACTAGCTGTGCCCTCGATTTCGTACGCGCTGTTTTTCGTTTTTCTTGAAAATCCTAAAGGAAACTTATTTTTGTATATGCAATAATATGCATGCATGTTTATAGTCGATTTTTCTATATTTGTCTATATACTATATTTTATATTGAAACTAGATTGCAAATAAGATGTTTAAATGCCATTATTGGTGAAATTATTTATTTTGAGTCATTCTTTATTTCAGTGAAAATTCGTTAATGAAATAGAAACGAGAATAAAATATACTTACAACTTTCGATATATATAGGACACGACTGTATGTCCATGGGGTAAAGTTGAAATTCCATTTGGCAAGCTATGATGGCGTGCATTCGCGCTGCGTATCTCACCGTTTGATTTCTATACAAAGTTACCGACGAAAATTTGTGCGTTAACTCTGCGATTTCTGAGAACAAAATAAGTTTTTCTTAAGATAAGTCAAGTTAATAAAGTTGTATAAACCTTCGCCAAGTTCGACCAGCGATTAACTTTAGCGATTTGGTAAAACTTTAACATCCACTGTCGTTACCTACAACTTTTATGTTATTTTTGAAATTAGTACAGCAAAAGCAAAATTAAAACCATTTGGATATTCCACTTGATATTTGGCTTAAAGAAATATGTTAGTAAATTCTACACTGAAGTTTATAAAAAAATATTAGTAGGTGACCATACCGTTGCTAATCTGATAAAAAGAGTATGATCTCATTAGCATAAACAAAATAATAACCTAAAATAAAACAAAAATCATTTTTTTTTATTTATGCTTGGTGGTTACTATTTTTTAAAATACTTTTTTCTTATGAGGCTGGTTACATCGCTGGTTTACATATAAATTTAAAAATTGCATACTTGTTCCAATATCTCATGCAGTGGTTTCAGTATATTTTAGAAAAATATATAATTCTAGTATTATAGACATAATTATACTTAACATAAATACTCAACAGTATGTTAAGTGAAAATATAAGATTAAGAAATTGTGCATTTATGCACAAATTTTAAATATGTTTGTGTTCCATTGCTCTTTGCTTGTCCTATAGTAGGTAGCTACTAAGAGTACAGACCTACTCTTTTAGTTATTTTATGAGTAGTGTTCGCAGGAAAAAAAAGCTTTTTTATTCAACAGTTACTTAAAAATGACAAAAGGTATCGGAAGTTTTTATTTTAAGTAACTATCATGTTTATATTTTGACATTATCAGTTATAAAAGAATACGTACGACCTAGGTACGACCCTCTTCCCTCTTTCAACACAAACTGTCAGTTGCTAACGTAATTCTGACAGGGTCGTATCATACCGAGCGTGCAGAACATAATTTCTTTTTGCGGTTACCAAGTGGAAATGACATGACGTGTCATTCTATGCCCGTTACTCGAAGCTTATAATTTTGCAAAATGTTCATGTTTCAATACCTATTAACCTTGCCGAAATTTATATAAGGCTGATGGATTATAAGAGAAAATGATAAAGATGTTATTTAGTAACATATTATAGTATATTATGGTATCCTATTTTAAAGAAATGAAAGGGTTTAAAATTTTTTGAGGTTTCACTTCTTTAAAAGCCTCTACGAGGCGTTGTTATAGTTATGTCACAGTATTTGGCGTTTGGATATACATACATTATCTTCTATTGAAAATTTTACCTGCCAAAAATTATCCAAAAAGCATCAAATACGAGCACGAGCACGAGCCTGAACGGTCTGCTTGACCGTTTGTGCTCGTGCTTATGACCGAGAGCGTATGAACGGCTTGCTTTGCTTGGCCCCCCGACTAGCACCAGTTTTAGTTGCTTGTCAGGCTGCATAGCGCGTGTGTGAACAATTATACTATAATAGTGAATGAGAATTCCGTTCAAAGCCGATATATTTAACGGGCACGAGCACGAGCGTGTAAATGGTCTGCTCGTCGCCTGTGCTCGAACTTGCCTGCTTGTGCTCGACGCTCGTTCGCTCGAGTGTTGATTTTTCGACACAGTTGATTCGGTCGTGGATTGTTTGTTTTTTTTCTTTCAAAATAATACATCAAACGTAACGTCAAACGATTCGCGTCCGCTATGTTGGCTTTACTTATTTTGTTGGGTTTTAATGAATTATAATAAAAGCACAAAATACCCAATTAATTACGGCTAAAAATAGCAAAACGATCCATTCATGAACTTCAAAATGAGTCTATTACAATTAAGAAATTTTAATTGAAGTAATCTCAATAATAGGTATTATTGAGATTTCTTCGACTAACTAAGTAGGTACAATTTGTTATAGTTGAACAAATTTCACTAATTCAGAAGGAGCTTACTGGGCACTGTAATAATGAAAGTTTCTTATTATCTAAGAAAAGTTTTCCAGTAAATTTCGAAGAAAAAGGAAAATTTGTAAATAACTAAAACAATGATAAAATATTAGGACAAATTTATAAAGAGATATAATTTTTAAACATCAAAGTTAAAACAACTGTTTAAGATAGTTTGAGTTTTAATATAGATAAGATTTTTAAGATAGTGATTTTTAAGATAGATCATGAATGAAATGAAATTTTTGTGAATTTCAATTGTGAAATTAATTTATTTAGAATTTCTATCCCAGCCTGAAATTTTAAAACAGTGTAGAGGAAAATATAATTGTGGCTCCTACACTTGCAGATGCATTAATATGACAAAAAAACCACAGAGGAAATGATACCGAAAAATATGCTTACAAAATACATATTATAGATATTTTTTTATTGCATTTGCAGCGAATGTACTTACAGCTAAATGTTTACTCACAAATGTTATTGCCAAATTTATTAATAATGTTTATTAGTGGCCAGTGATCCCACAATGAAAAGTAAAATCGAATACTATTTGAATTAATTAAAAAAATGTGCAAATTGGTTTCTCGTGAACATGAGATATTGATCTTATTTTGTTTAGTAGCTTTCTATTGTGAGCAGTGATAAAACCTTATTTCAACTATTTTAGACCAATTATAGCGATTCGGTGAAATGTGCAAATGTGCTACAGTTTTCAACCCAATGATCCGAAATTTGCTTCTAAAAACTAATAATAATGTAATTAATTAGTCTATGTATTTCGGTAAATAGTGCATTAAATGTGTTAAATTAATATTACGATATCATTGATCCTACCAGCCGATTGGTGACGGTAGTATAGCGCTCCTCCTAAAATTATAAAATTTTATTAAAGATAACATATTTAGCCTAATCATAAAATAATTATAAGGACAAAGCTCAGTAAAGACTTTGCCATGATCCTCATTTTGCAAAATTTTGAACAACTCTTCTTTTCTGAGTGGAAACTGCAATAATAATAATTGGTCTATTCCCAGTAGTTCGGTTAACAGTTCGGTTGACCGAACTTGCTCAAGCCACATTAAATGATGACTTTATTTAAATGATGACGGTACTCGTGTCATTGTAGTACAATATTGACTTGATTGAAGGTTTGTAATAGTATTGAGTATTTTCAAAGATACAAACGCATTTGCATCGCGCTGCGAGGCGCAGCCACCGCAACAATTTAGTTTTCTAGCCCGGAGTTGCAATTTTCAAAATACTTGAAATTGAAATTCATTTAAAATTTTAAAACATTTTGGAACGTCAGTTTGGAATGTGGAACGTTTGGAACGCAACTAAACTTGATAGCCAGGACAAAAGATTTTATAAATGTGAATTTGCATGGAGCAAGATGCAACACGGCGCGTGGATCTATAAAATCTACCTACAGTCACTGCAGTGTATAATGGACTAAGGGCGTCTAGCACTATTATTTATTTTGTATTAATTAATACTTTTACATAACAATATTTTAAATTTGATTTAGGGCTAGAGAAGGCTAATAATAAAATAGAGAACATCCAATAATAACATAAATGTCAGGCAGTACGACACTTGTAAATGTCGTATTAGATACTTGTAAATAATTTATTACATAATAATAATAATAACATTTATTATTTTCCATTTTGTGACAACCTTCTCATATCTGAGTGTGCCAGCGTAAGTATCTTCATGGGCGACGGCGTCGTCCGACGTGAGTGGTTACTGATACGCGAAAGAGCGAAAATAACAAAATTAAATGTCTTTCAATAATAAAACGACTGTGATTTAGTGTACAAATTACAATGCTACTATTTATGTATAATATTTTTGGTTGTATTGTATTAAATAAACATAATGCTCGAGGCAAAATATGGCACCAAATGTGGATGAAAACTAGGCTAAAACCAAATATTAGAATGTTGAGTATGTAAAGGTACCTCAAAGAACATGAAGATGAATGCTATCCCTGAAGGGTTAAACGTTGGGTTATGAGTATTATTTCACAATGATCTTAGTTATAATAGTATTTTTGGATTTTATGGAATATGGTCCAAAAGTTCCAAAACTAACCTCTTCGACGTGGCAAGTGTTAATAAGTGATACATAGTGATGATCTATAGAGGTTTTCCTATAAGGTTTTCTTATAATTTATAAGAAAATGTACATATAATTGTCAGATGTATTATTATCTTGTAGGACATTAGAAAATATTGTCAATTTTCTTAACTCTCGAAGACTCTAAAGTGGTGCTAGGGTTAATGGATTTACACAAGTTTTTTTTTCAATAAAATTCTTAAACGTGATTTCTTGCCAACAATAAAAGTTAGTAAACTCAGTAGGTAAGTTTGATTTGATTTAATACGATTGCATGTTTCAAAGCTTTGCTAATAAAATTAAAATGTCAACCATTTTAGTTTGCATATTTCAAAGGTACCCGAAACTAATTTTTGGCACAATATTACCCTACAGGGTTCAGATACTAAGTGAGTATTATTGTGAAAGGCTCATATTTTGTTTTGAATTAAGTTAATTTTTTTCATAATGACTTACAAAATACATGACCACACGTGAGAAGTGAAAACCGATGGTCACTTAGACGTGGTCACCCTATTAAGTAGTTAAAAGCTATTTTACTCGTACCTACGTGAGACGTATCCATGTATGGTTAAATTGGACTTTTAGTCCAATCCAAGAATTAGAAAAAAACATGTTTAACATCTTACCTGTAACCTTAGAATTTAGGAAGTAGGGATCCGGATGCCACAGATTGTCGAAGAATTCAGGCGGAAGAGTAACATGATCGTCACCCTCTTCAAATATGTCATCCGGAAGTTGCAATCGGGTTTCACGCCACGTCTGCCTTATAAACATGTCAACCCTGAAGACAAATATTTTCGTCAAGAGTTAACGGAAAAAGGAAAAAGTATGATTGATGACTTTTCTTTTCAATAGCGCAATGTAACATGGGTGGTTTAAAAATAATCCGTTTCGAACTAAAAATAGCCATTGGCTATATGAAAAACGAAAATATATATTGATCTTCTATCGGTGTTCTATTTTGTTCTGGTTTTTGTAGAGTCGTAGACGAAAATAAATTAATAAGGTTACGTGATATCTACGACTATAATGTCAATTAAGGAAACAATACATTTTGGATTAGCAGTTAGATCCAGTGTGAATGTATGAAAAAAAAAAAAAAAATCTACCTAAAATCCATATCTTCAACATTAATCGAGTTTACATCGACAACGTATATACTAAATTCGACGATGACAGGCTGTCCTTTGCGAGCTGGTGGACGCATTTCTGAAAAATAAAATAAAATAATTACTTGTAGAGGATCTACCCAAGAGGAACTACACACCATAGTATATTACTTTTAGCATATTTTATTGTAGGAAAAAAAAAACAAATCGATCAATCGACCAAATTGTTGCCATCAATTTCTTATAAATAACACATGTCCTACCTCAAATCAATTAAAATTGGATTTAAGTAGGTACTATAAATGATAATATTCAACTGTATAGTTTACCTTTGACATAGTTTTCTGGTAACACAACTCTAGGTTTCAGCGTGTGATTCCTCTTAGACGCAACGTCGTTGCATAGCCTGTAAAAAACGAATTAAGCCCTACAAAAATTTTGTAAGAAAAGTAAAGTAAAAAAAGATTTATTTCGACATTTTTATTATAACGAATAAAAAGCAGTGAATTCGTGCTATTGTGTTTCGATGAATATAATATATGGAATACCAGAGACAATTCTGTTATTCCCTCCTTATTCTTATCCTTTATTATATCAATATCAGAAGAGCATTTCTACAGCCGTTTCCTATTAACACAAGAAACAGGATTGTCAGCCAGCAGCCTGTTTAGCGCTCATAATGTCTTTTAAAAAATAAAAGATGTGGTCACCACGCTATCCCATATTGACAAGACTTCACAACCTTGAAGATCGCTAATATAGTATTCATAGAAAATCGGGTTTCCTTGCAATACTTTTAACAACGTTAGAGCTTATAATCATTTCAAATTCACACTTAAAATTGAAAAAAAAAATGAACGAGTTCGACTGAAGTTCGTAGGATGGTTTAGTTTAGAAGAAGTTAGGGGAGAAACAGACAGAAGCGGACAGCGATTATACTTATATAGATTTATATGCGAAATTATATCAAAAATATTTGGCCATAAATTATTATGTTTTGTCAGTTTTTTGGGTAGTGCCTATAAAAGAATGTTCGTGACTCTAAAAACTTAGCGCTCTGGTTATGACGTCAATGAAATTTGTTAATATGCCAAGTTAGCGTGTTTTAAATGTAATACCGGCTTGTATGGCGTGTCTGTACCCTATATACCGGGGTGAAACGCCCGGTTAAACTAAAACTTTTATTTTTAATTCAAGCCCACAAGGAAACCGTCGAAAGTTGTGCTATCATTTTACGTTAAACTCCTCTGTATTCAAGACACTGAACGCTCGGATATTAAAGCGTTCTCGTGGAGATGACACTTGATTATGTTAAATATAAAAAATGGAATTTGCGAACGAGCCTTTGATATCTTTGAAATCCTCTAACCCATAAGAAACGCATTAGTATAAAAATATTGTATTAAAATAAGATGACTAAAATAAACGGCGACACGCCTCAGCTTTCGCAATTCAGGTTTAGCCAATGTAGTGTAAGTAAATGTAGTATTGACCTCTTTCAATACGAAGAAGGCCCCTGGCGCGGATGGTCTAACTGCAGACATCTGCTCCAGGGCCATCAGGTGTGATCCTGAACTTTTTTAAAGATCTTTATCACCTGCACGGCCCACCATATTTTTCCAAAAAAATGGAAAGAGGCTGCAGTGATCGTCTTTAGAAAGCTGGGGAAGGATAAAAGGACTATAAGATGTTATAGTCTTTGCATTTCACGAAGGCGAATGAGTTTTGCTTGTGGTTGAACGTGTACACGCACATTGCGATAGTGTGCGTGTCTGACGGAGTAGTCAGTCAGCATTGTAGGATTCTATTTTTTTATACTAACCATACCCTCTTTCGATCTCACGCACACTGTGACACATATACAGACAAGTGTTTACTACAAGTAAATCCCGCTCGCCTTCGTGAAATGCAAGAACTATAATAGCTATAAAAACGAAAATAAACTCAAATCTGTTACCATGTTTGACGTAAGTAGGGTATTGATGCGAGACGTGGTAATTTACTGCTATAAATAGAATAAACACCTGTCAAAGAGGATTTGATGTCAAGAGTATTAAATGTTAAAGACGTCTTCAACATAAAGATATTCGATAAAATAAGACATATGTAAATTAGATGTAATTTAAGTTCTGAGGAAAAAGCCTAAGCAACCATTGCCTTGAGTTATGTTCAAAAGCTTGAATGGTAGTGGGCAGGATATGTTGCGAGATGGACCGGACCAGAGACGGACAGCGCAAGTGTGTGGCCAGAACTTATCACAGACAAGGCATCTTTGGATGAGGTCTTCACAAAAATCTAAAGTTCTTGTTAATCAGATTAACGATAAATTAACTAAGGGAGAAAATAGTTCAAATATTAATATTTTATTACTACTCACTGGATCGTTGTAAGTAGCATGAAATAATACGCTTTAATAGTAATATTATGACTAGGAAGCCTTCCACGGCTTAGCATCGATGCAATTCCCCGGGCAATTTTTTTTTCAATTTTTCTTTACCTAAGAACCTTACTCGGGCTTAGGCCAGAAGTAAGGGCTCGAGTTCTCAAGGTTTTCGCTTAACATCACATTATGCGATTCATTTTATTTATTAAGCTCATTGGTTTTTTTGTAAATGTTAAACTCGACAGACAGACTAACCGTCCCCAATAACACAAGTACAGCCGCCACTGGTGTTGTAAGTGCGCTGCCATATTCATATAATAATCCTTCTATAATAATGAAAGAAAACCGATAATATAGTGCATTTACGTGCTTAGAGAAAGTGGTGTTGGCCTATTTAAAACAAATATTTACTTTAAAAAGTTTACAATAAAACCCATTTTCTTGTCTCATATAAAACATTAACACTGCGATTGATGATTTGTAGGCAAATTTATGTAATCTTTAAGCGGCTCTGTTTCAACGCCTCGCACCTAAAATGTACTCAAGAAAATGTTATTGTAAATTTATAAGAGGATTCCCCAACATCGAGGCGGAAATTGGAAAGCTTTATCCATTTACATTTTACCAATCGTAAAAAATGAGCTTGTCAGCCAATCACCAAGCAGTTTCGTGAATTAACCATTAAATTAAACCGATCAAAACTTTTTTTATGTTTAAGTTGGCGTACTTGCGATTGATGTTTCTTTTTTATTGTAGTCTTATACAAGTTTATTTAACGAGATAGGAAATTCTAAAACAATGAGAGTTGGAGATTTCTTTAAGGAGCTCATTTTAGAAATAAGTAAATTTGCTTAAAATCAGTTACTTAAAAATTAAAAATAGTGAATATTTATTGATAAGCCAGATTCATCGATAAACATCAATGGCCAGTTTACATTTTCACAATTTATGTCTACAACTAAACTGTCCAAATAACAAGGCTGTCCCCTGTATTAGTGGCTGTCCCCTGACCTCTAACGTGTTTTTTTGAGATCATTTTGGCCTAATTCATTTTGGTCTTTTATAAGAATGTTTCCTAATCCCTATTTTTAATCCTACTATGGTCGGCAGCACTAGTGGCGTTGTTTGTGTTCGGCTACGGTAGTCATCTACCATCAAGTGGACTGTCACGTCAGTCTGTCTGTCGAGTTAAAAAAATAGGTATACGATAGATGTACTGCAAAATGACGTAAAATAATTCTCAATGCAAGTATCCTTTAATAACGTGAAATCACATTTCAGGCCAAGGCAACGTCATCGATTGCCGCATTTCTTGCACGCCATGTCTCTATATTTAGAATACATCGCGTAATTTATATTTTATCTATCGATTCTGATATGATATGATATTCGATTATGATATTCGATCATAATATGTTTTATTGCTTTGGTCCATATCGGTAACCATTATTTACAATCAGCTAATTTAACTAAGCATCAAGTAAATAACCAGATTGATTCTTGATCTTTTAGGCGAAAGAGTCAGATTTTTCCGACAATTATATTCGTGTCCATTTCGCTAGAGCCGTATATGTAAGACAAATACCTCTACTTGTATAATTTAAAATGTTTAATCATTACGAGTCAAGCGCTAGATAAGAGGCATGACAACTCGTACAAAACCGAGCGATTAAAGAGTTAATAATGTTTCATAACCAGCTCTATAAAAGAGGAATTGATTTTCGTTCATAACTATCCGTACATAATATTACGACACATTTGGTCTAGTCGTTAGTAACCCTAGCTGTTAACGAAACGGTCGCGGGTTCGAATCCCGCTAGGGGCAAATGTTTTTGTATTTAACATTTTGCCTTTTTTATCTTATATTTATTTAATTTTATTTATTATATTTGCCTTTGTATATTTATATGTATGTATTTACAAAAAAAAGTAATCCATGTAGTATATCAACTGTCTGGTATCAAAATAAAAATAAAAATATTTATTTATCAATTGAGTTTCTACAAGAAACTCTTATGATCGTCATAATACAAGCCTATAGTTGCTTAATTTGGAACTAGATGGTGCTGTGTGGAATTTGTGAAGATATTTATGACAATGTCTCCCGTCGCGTCTGTCTGCCTGTAGGTGTGTTCGCGATGCAACTACTGAACGGATTTTCATTGGGTTTTCACTAAAGAAAAGCGCGTTAAACGACGAAGGTTTTTATTAATTTGCAGAAAAACCTTGAAATTTGTAATTATGCAGTTGCAACTGTGTCGGCTTATCTACTTGATTCATTGATACCACGACCTTAACCTTGGACTTCAATGTATAAGGAAGCTTTCGCACTATATTTTTTAAACTGTACTTTTGAATAAAGTACGGTACGAGTATAGTATATATTATATTAACATTATAAAGACATACTACCTAACATTTGAAATTTTGTATGTTTGTTTGTTTGGGAAAACTGAAAAATTGCTCAACTGATTTTAAAAACTCTTTCACCTATATAAAGTTAAATACATTATCAGCGAATACCATACTATATTTTTATAATATATAAGAGTACTTTATTACATTAAAAAAATGAGATCAATAGTTTTATAGTCAATGTAAACATAACATATTATACAGATAGTTTGATGGGATTGCTTATACAAGGACAATAATGCGGCCAGACTGCTGAGAAAATTGTTCTGCTAAGCAGCAGTACTACCATCTCTAAAGAGTGTCCATTGTACTACCAGTAGTACTAGTGATACTACGTTGTAGCATTTGTACTACCAGTAGTACTTCTTGGTTGTACTACTGTAACAGAGAGAAAAAATTAATGCAAATCAAATTTGCCAAAGGTTGAAAAAAGAAACAACAGTTCTTCAAGACCAGTTCAACATAATAAATTACTGGGAAAATGTTTGTTAATGTATACCTGTAGGTTGGTTTTATCGGAGGCGTATCTGTTTCGACCTTAAATCAGTCAAGGGTAGGCTAGTAGTTTAGATTACTTAACCAGGTTACCTTATGGTAAGTCCATCCGTCCGATGGAGTGGTAAAGTTGCGGACAAAAAAGAGCAATCCTTGACCACATATTTTTTTTTATTTTTAGGTTAGCTTTATCATGTAGCTATCTTTAACTTAATGCATGAATATTTTTAGAAAGTAACCTCCATTTATTTGATTAACCCATTACCGACGGTGCTGCAAGTGCGATGCCAACAACTATAGAAGAGTGGATACTACCGCTACACGGGCTGCTTATTATACATATAATATACTAGCTGTTCCACGTAACTTCGCCCGCGTAACTTTATAAAATATAACCTATGTTACTCGCTGATAACGTAGCTTTTTATTGGTTTTTTAAAATAGGTTCACTAGTTTTTGAGTATATTACAAACATACATAAAAACAGTATATAAAAACATACAAATCTGCTTATATAATATCGGTATAGATGACTACATAGACGCTAGTCAATTATTTATCAATTATGAAAATTACTGCATCACTTTTTCAGATGTTCGTGTCTTAACTTGGTCTGTCTTCAAGTGTACAAAGTGTTAAGTTCAAGGTGAAAGGTTGGAAGCGTTTCAAATAAGATTAATGGGGGCGATATAAAAGTCGGACGTTGAGGGAATGTTCCGATTTTCAATCTGATTTAGACTTTGTAATAATACGCCATTATTTAGAGTTCCCTGAATTCTAATCACCTAGGAACACTTGATTTATTACCTAATTTACAGATTTTACTTCAGAAGTTAAAGAAATTATAAGTTCTTACTATAAATGTTTATTAAAGAGAGGCCTTATCCCGTGAGAGTTGGTCTCGTACTTGCATTAAACTTCTTGATCTTACTTATGCTTATAATTGCTTATGCATCTTAATAATATTGTAATTTATAATGATTAGGTCATATTTATATTTCAGTTGCTTTCTTACCATATTAAAAAGAATAATGTCGTCGGCCATGAGCAAGGGATCATTTTCGAAGACAGCGTCCATAGGAGGTCATTCCAAAGCCGCTGATGTACCTGAAAACATTAAATTGTTAAAATGTAATCTTAAAGATATAACACCTTTTTACTTTCACATATTTATATCAATTCAAGACTCACTAAACTAAACAACCTTAATATATTATTTTGTGTTAAGGAAGGCTGACGGTCCACTTGCCATGTCCGTAAATTTGTTGCCGACCTAAATAGGATACATTGATGAGATAGATGAAAAGGATCTATCATCAGAAGGTTGTATTTATTTACAATTAATTTTCAATAAATCGTAATAGAGAATAAGGTTTCTGACAAACTAGCCCGTCCGCCTAAAGATCCCTTACAAATTTTAACAACACCTTACAGAAGAACACACAGAAGTAACAACAACCACAACAGCCCACACCCCCTCTGTCACACTGGTGTCATAACCCGCTCTGTCACACTGGTGAGGAAATAATTTTTCTAATCTGCAAATTATTTAAATAATAGGTTGAAAGTAAGGAAACTACTTTCCTAACTTTCATAGCATCGTGAATGATGTTAATCTTAGCAACTTAGGGACCGTTAGGCTGTATTTTATTTAACACAAAGGAAAATGGCGAATTGGCTGTATAATATCGAAACTTTATATCTTTACATACTCGTAGTACCTATAGGTATAATAAAATCTCTCCAGCCATCTGTTCCTCTGTATGTACGCTTAGATCTTTTAAACCACGCAACAGATTTTAATTCGGTTTTACTAATGAGGGTTTTTACTAAAGAGCGTTAAACGAGGAAGGTTTTGTGAATTTGCAGAAGAATTTTCACCCGTGCGAAGCCGGGAACAGGTCACTAGTGTTCAAATAAGCTACAACTACAATTATTAAATTTGCCTCCTAATATATTTGAATCTATAATAAGAGTCTTTAACTCAACAACCTCCCTGATATTAAATTTCTATTAAGTTCCCAACAGAATATTGAGTTGGAAAGATGTTTTGAAATTTAGTTTCTATGACTAAAATAATAGTTAGTTACTGTAATTAACACGTGGAGAACATGTAATTTAGTAGTAGACAATACCTATTGATTGTTTAGGAATCGATACAGAAATTGCTGTCCTACTGACCTTAGTACTGCAACGAAACGTCAACAAAGCGTAGAATTAAAGTTTAAAAAGTCTGCAGGCTGGTTGCTAAGTCCCTCCCTGGGTACGCCGGGACCTTGTCGCGGTGGGGGGGCTCACCCTTGGCCTTGGGCTGACCTCGGGTGCTAAGGAGGCGTACAACCGAGCGTTCCGAGCGGGCTCCCAAGCGGGAGTCCGTAGCGGAGCGCTCGCGGGAAGTACCCTCGCGGGTCTCTCAGTTGGAGGTCCGCCGCACTCCTTGAGTGCTGCCTTATGATATTGTTTGTTCCGCATATGTGTGCGGATTATGAGTGGCGGGCTCCCTCCCGTCATTGGTGTTCTCCGCACTCGAGTGCTTCCACTTGAGTGCGGACTTTTCTTGAGAGCCTGGCTGTCTGGAGAAGGTTGCCCGCCTTCTGCAGATGGTCTAGCGCACATGGTTGGTTTGCTGTGTGTGCCTGCACAAGGTCCCCCCCTTCGCGTAGGTATTGCCTGGGTGTCTCCGGGCAATCCCTTTCTTTGGCGATAGTCTAGCCAGTAATGGCTAGGCTGCCCTGGGGGTTGATCGGAGTTAGGTGCCTCGGCAGAACCCGGTTCACCCCGCTCACAGGACAAGGCATCGGGGAGTTTTAGTGGGTATTCCCAGTGCCGCTAACATCCTAACATCAGGTGCTGGGCGACCCCCACATATCCCTATCGCCTAGCCAGCGGTAGGGAATCTATAAGCGGATTTCTCCTCGTCAAAAAAATAAAAAATAAAGGCTGGTTGCTAAGTGCCACCGAAGCATATCTAAGTCACGAATGACTGTTTTCTATGAGTGTTTTCTGTCTATATTAGCCTATAAGTTGATTTTCTTTGTTTGTATCATTATAAATATTCCATTCAAGATCGAACTTGCGCCTTATACAAAGATAGGAGCTGTCCAGCCGTAAAGTATCGTTTCGCTACACACTATTTAGGATGCCCAGCTTTTTGGCTGCTGTTTGGGCTTTGGACTCGACAGAGGTGCCGAAGTTGAGGTTTGAGCTCAACCTCATGCCAAGAAGTTCAAGATCATTGGGGACAGGTACGAATGCGAGTCGGAAAGTTCGAACCAAGTCAAAGAGGCTTTTTGCATTCCTGTTACCCCATTGGGATACAAGACTCAAGGTAGAGTCAATTCACTCTGTCTCAGAATTAATTTTATCACGGCCGGCCCCTGCGCTGGACAAATATCTCTCCATGACCGTGCGTCTCTCCGTGTCATCTGCGTCCACAACTACATACTCCTGGGTTATCTGCGCATTTAATCAGTTAAATTAAAAAAATTACTTACCTACACACAATTTCATTATGAACTCTAGAAACAAATTCATTGTGCCAGATAATGAATTTGCGAGTTCTTAAATCGAGCTAATTAGTTTGAATGAAGTAATTAAGTAAATCTGACATTGTTATAATTCGGAATTCTTGACCGTGAATTCATCGCGGCGTGTACACTGGACTTTTTAAGAGAAATTAATCATGAACGCGCTCCCTATAAAACGGAGTTTAATCTTATTCCGGAAAAGTAGAAAAATCGACAAGATAATATTTTAATAATTGTCATTATTATTACGTTATTTTTGATATTTTTTATATGTAATCTCCAGAACCACTATTTAAAAATGGGCACCTATTTGAAAAATTCTTTAACTTGTATTTGAAGGGTACATTTAACTATTATATTTTAAGAAAATCTTTTTTGAAGTGACACAAATTCCTTACTTCAATAACTAAGTAATTAATAGTAACCAAACAATACAATAACATTAGTTGAACATTTACAAGAGAACATTTATAAGAGATAGAGGGTAGGACAAGAAATGTTCACGATAACTTTTGAATATACGGTTTGCAACAAAAACGTAAAGAGCACAAGGTCTTCAAAGCAATGCAAGGCAATTTAGTAAAACAAATAAGCGATATGAATCGACCGACCGACTTTCCCATATGGAAGCATTACCAGTTATTTCTGTTTCTCATATTTGTTCAACATAATGTGTATTGATGAGTTTCCAAAGTTTCCGACACTTTACGAATGTAACTCATCTCTATAATTGGATTTCTTTCACACCTCTTGAATTCACATATTCAACACGTTTTTTACTTTGTATGACAGGATACACTGTGTTTCGAACAAAGATAATTGATTGTTCTCGTTGCGCTCGACTATACAAAAGGAATAGCTCCGAAAATGTGGCAACTTTTTATTGTAGTGTGTGTAAAAAATCTTCACTTTTTATCACTTTTTAGCCAGTTTTATTATATTTTTACACAGTTTCACAACGCAAACTGGTATTTTATTATGCCTAAAATTTAATAAAACATTCGGCACGTACAAATCACCAACGAAATAGTATATCTCTGCGAGCATGGAAGCAGTCCTTTCATACTAGTTACCGTAAATTTTCGACGCCAATTTTTGAATGTTCGATTTTCAATTTTCTAAAATATGACATATATAGAATATGACATTAAAAGAAAGTATTAATACCTTCAAACTATTAGCATTTAAAAAGAAACTTTAATGATAACATGTCTCGGTCGCTATTAGGATGCACTTTTTACTTACGCCATTTTATAAATAAGTTTGTAAAAGTTCGTTCATTGGTTGCTAGTTGATTAGTCACTGACGTTAGATATAGGCGTTTATGACTGATAAGCGGGGATGTTTCATGCAAGAGTCAACAATCATTTGTTGTGTAATATTATTTAATTCTTTTTTCAAGTAAATAATAAAGAAAATGTTAACAACGAGCAGAAATAGTTATTCATAACACAAAATATTCTACTTCCAAGAATTCAATATTATAGATAATTCAATATATTTACATTATAATTATTAATAATTTTAGAATCAAATTCGATATTTGGTCAAAGTAAAGGTTAGATAATAAAATTAGAATATTAGAAGTATGCATTGTGATACTTTTAAGAATTTTGTAAACGCAGATAGAAGTGAAAACTTCTATTTTTCCAATTTTAAAGTTATAAATATCATTATAATTTATTTACACACGCGAAGTACAGTCGAGTAATCCCTATTCAGTATCACCGACCACAGCCTGATGGTTCACAAAGCGCGCCTAAAGATGTTTTTACTTCAATAAAGATTTATTAAATAATAATAAGATTACAAAGATTTGTATTGCTTTAGCTTGCAATCCACTACTCGAAAACTAAATAATGTAGGAAGGTGTATTGTATTCTTATTGCTTCGAAGTAGTCTTCACTCCATTTCTTTGTAGGCTCTGAAATTATACCGATAGCGTCCTAAAGAGTTATTCAAAATTTATTAATATTTTTCTGGCCAGTTATAAAACCGCACTAAAAGGGTTAAGAATTTTGTTTCAATTCGAGTTTTCAAAATCGGTTTGGCCCTGCCCTATTATGTGTTTATGTTCCGCGAAAAATTGTGAGCTTATTTAGCTTTTGGCGAGATAAGTGAAGCAATGAGTCTATTTATTTCTAATTAGAATTCTAATTCTATTTAGAATTTATTTCTAAATCTGAAAATCTAAAATCGATAGTTCGATTCCATTTGCTTTGTCAACGGATTCGATATTTTCAAACAATCGATTAAATGTAGTTAGGTTGCATCACTAAAATTGTCAGTTACGAACTGCCACGCATATCATCATACAGTGAAAATACTATAAGTAATTCTGCATAACAACAACACCAGAAACTAAATCTGTTTTTACGTATTAACCTTATTTATATTTATTTATTATATATATTTATTCCCTTATATTTAGTTCCTATAGATAATTATCACAATAAAATGCATTAGAACATTTGGCATAATGACATCCCTAACAAAGAATATGAGATATTTTAATTTTAAGGTTTTGTTAAGCAAACGGTGTACTTACATGTGAAAAGTGATCCCATTAGCCTTGAAATGATGGAGCGAATTATTTTTGCACCACTTAACAACACACGAAGGCAAGTTGAATAAAATAAAATGTTTTTTTATGAATTGCTTTGACAGCGTTTAGACGTATTCACTCGACAATGTGACAAAATGAACTAATTCAGGTCGCGGCTCAGTTTTGTAAGCCCCGCCCACCGCAGCTCAGTTTTCGTGGGGTCATATTGAGACGTTTAGGCTGCGTCCATGTATTCCAGGTCGCTGCAAATCACAGACAGTTTGCAGTGTGACTGGCTCGGGTACGCCGAATTCGGCGTACAATTTCATGCCGCATTTTACAAGTACGACGGCGGTATCTAGTCGAGCGCAGCGAGACCAATCATCTATCTATGCAACCCAATGTATTTTGATACGGTTTTCACTAATGGAAACAGTGATAAACTAATGGAAGCAGCCGGGAGCCGGTCACTATCGTAAATGAATTAATTTTTTTAATAGTTATGCTTACATTTATAGGTTGATCTAAGCCAGCGAGTAGCATGTACCTACTTTTCAAATGACGACTCTACTAAATTAGGTCGCAGAGTCCGTAATTCCCAAACGTCACGTAGCTTAACAAGATCCCCTTTCGGTTACATAAGAAGCTGACTATAATGACCGTCAATTTTAACTGGGGTCTCTCGGGACGGGACTTGCCATAGAAATGCAACATTAATATCTAGCAAGATTTGCTCTGAAAGCAAAAAGTCAGAATTGAAGCAGTCAATATATTTATTTTCTTTGAACCAGGCAATTTCATTACACATTTTAAAAATAAAAACCATAATTAAATATATTTTTAATATACCCACATGTGTGAAATTACTCGTTCTTCTTCTTCTTAGGTTTAAATGGCAATGCGGCTCATTTTAAAATGGCCATTATCTGCCAGTGTCAAGTTAATATAGCAATTCGTGAAATTCAAGTCAAAAATAGCAAAACAAGTCAGTCAAGTCAAGTTCAGTCAAGTCATAATTTTGATTAGTTTTCCAAAACAGGTCCGTCCAGTCCAAAGTAGTCAAGTCAAGTCCTAATTACATTATTTAACATTAATATAAATAAAAATGGGTCGCTAAATGTGTTGCTAAAGCAAAACTTGAAAATATGCAAATATTCGTCCAAAAAGGTTCTAATGAAGCCGGGGGCAAGTTGTTAGTAATATAAAATTATGTTTTTATATTTATGTAATGTAAATTATGTATTTTATATTTTTTTCGTTACTAACACTAATATCACTAGTTTTGAACTAACAAAAGATAATAATAACTTTGTAAACACAAAATTAAAAAGTTAATAATAACGCTATTTGTTTGTTAAGCTCCATCTAGCGGCTATTATATAAATTAAAAAGTTTTTATTGAAGAACGTATTTATGATAATTCGTGGTTGGCTTTGATGAGTTAAAGGACAACTCGCCCGAATTTATCTCGCATGAGTTGGGCGAATTTTCATGTTTTATTTTACCTATATTTTTTATAGACAATACTGAAGCAATCCTTACTAATATAAATGTGAATGTGAGTTTATTTGTTAGTTACGCTTTCACGCAAAAACTACTGAACCGATCACCATGAAATTTTGCATACACGTTGTCTGGGACACCAGAAAGAACATAGGGTACCTATGTTCATCCAGAACGCGGACGAAGTCGCGGGCACCAGCTAGTAATGAAATAAATGAATAGAAGAAATAGAGGGCATTTTGAATACATTTATATTGTCAGTGAAAAGTCAATTTCAATTGTGTGCGAGATTACCAAGAAACATAATGGTTGACGCTCTGACACCTCACATCCTACACGTGGTCCCGGTTACAATCGGGATGTAATCCAAGATTAACCCAGTGTGATAAATTATTGTCTTGCATTAAAATACTTACATAATGACATCTTAACAAGACTTCCTACTCGTATTTACTGATATTTACTTCTTTATAATTGTTTAATCTCCATTGCTGTCTTAACAAACTAGCTCGGACATAAAAGGTAAAAATTTGTATGTTTGTAGTAGGAGGTAATTAATCTTCGAAACTACTCATCTGATTTAAAAAATATCACCAATAGTTAGAATAGAAATTCAAGGTGGTCATAGGCTAAATATTATCTATCTAAAAACAGCTATCTAAAAACAAAGATCCAACGCTTGGCAAAAGTATAATGTCAGGCTGTCTGCCAACCGTAATATTCCTTTACATATTATTTTGTCAGGCGTTATATATTTTATTTTTCAACGCGGATGAAGTCGCGAATACCAGCTAGTATGAAATTAAATATTCTAAGAAATTATGTGTCAATTATATGTTTTATAAATTTGGATGTTTGGATGTTTGTTACTTAATCACGCGAAAGCAGCTCAACGGATTTGGGTGTAATTTGATATAGAGATAGTTAATTACTTGGATTAACACATAGGATAGGATAATTTTTATCCTTGAAAAATGTTAGGGTCCTGTCGTACGAAGTCGCGGGTACAGGTAGACGTAAATAAATTTGCAAAACAATATATTGTACGTATTTTGTGTTGAAAATATTTGGAATCTATTAATAAAGTATTTAATCATCCAATACTTTTAATAATCAATCAAAGTTTGACAAGCTAAAAATATGTTTAAGTATCGAAAATGATAATTTAAGCATCTAAATAGAAACAATTCATGAGATGTACAACTCAACAAACTATGTACATTGTATAAAGTATTGTTTTCTTATGAAATTAATTTTTCTTATGAATCCCGCTTTATTTGACTTACGTTAAGTTATTAAGTTGAAGTACTCTATTTCGTAAAATCGACTTTAACCTCTATTTTTAATCTTCGGGCTACCACGAAAATATTATCTACAGCGTAGGTTGAGTATCGGTCTAAGTTAGTAGTATTATTTTAATATAATCAGAATTAATAGATCCATTAAAATCCTGTCATCCTGTGAATCTCTTTGAAGAAAATAGGTTGTTAAAACTAAATAGAGTAATTTTCTTTCATTAAAGAAAACCTACTTCACGAGCAGCAATGAAAAATTCACTATTTAAAACCCAAAAGATTGTAGTACCTCGGTCTCTATAGACTTAAAATTTATTAAAAAAAATAGATGACAATAATTAAAAGGTATACCCTAAGGGTATTAAAATAAATTAATAAATGTAGCACTGCGTCATTAGTTCACTAATGAAATATATGCACTGAAAAATTTAATTAAACACAAAGTTGGTCCACAAAACTTACCGGAAACAAAACACATTTCGAAGTCACAATTTATCCAACACACACATTTTTTATACACTTCTGTCACTTGTATAAATAACTTGTAACTTAAGTATTAAGTTTTTTTTATATATAATATTGGTGTAAAGTTAGGCGCGGTTAGGACGGCCACGGTAGTCAGTAAAACTGAAAAGTCGTTGCAGTATGGGTTGCGTGCTTGGTCCGATGTTAAAACGCCCGCCTTGGCAGATGTGACCAACATTTAAACAGCATTAGCAAATTTTATATTTTTCTTTCTTACAAAATTATCTACTACTTTCTATTCCGCGTTTACAATCTTACTTTGAGTTTTTGTTTCATTTTTTTAGAACTGCTAATGGTTTTGTTTGTATTACGTAGTCATGGTAACTATGAATACAATATGAAGACGTCGTTTGCAGTCACATTTAGTTTATTCTTTGTGAAGGATTACTTTAGTTTGTAAAACATTACAGTGTCATCTGTTATAACATTTATATCAAATTTGTAATATATTATAATATTCATCGGTAACAGTTATTAGTGTAAATTGATTGAAAGATATTTCGACGTTAATTGGGAAAGTTCGAGTGAGTAAAATGCCAATTAATTAAAATTATTGTCACTGCCAAAGCTTTAAAATTCTTTATTCTCTTAATAATTATTTTATGAAATATTAATGAAATTTTAATAAGTCTGTCCGTTCATTTAATGGTAAGCCATTAACTGTTTTATGCCAAAATGTATACTCACTTAGATTAACCAATTAAATACGCAAAAAAACACAAGTTGCTCTAATAATTATTAAGTATTATTAACGCATGTATTTTTTTGGGTATTTTTATTGGTATATGTTACGATGAAAAAAAAGTTAAGCACCCCTGGAATGACGAACGACAGACTTTTAGTAATATGACATTCGGTTGTGGTATTCACGACGGCACGATTACGTGACGGATCCGCAACGACATTGACCATAGGACGATGACCTTGACAGATTGTTGAACATTATGCATATAATCACTTTCCTTTGTTTCGCAAAAATAAATATGGGGCTTGTTGGATGAGCGAACGTGACGGGTGACTATGTGACGGGAAATATTATTATTATAGGTATAACTCGTTTTTTTAAATTAAATCTCTATAAGATCGCTTTATTGTGCAGTTTCACTACAAAAGTATTATAACTAATATAAACACACTTATTTCTCGTGAACAATTCAGAAATATCTTTTAACTTAGGCATAAAAGTCATTTGACTTACGTAATAGTTGGCGTGTTATAGTGTTATTAATTAGGAGTTTTAAAAAAATATATTTCATATCTGCGACAAAATTTGATAGTAAAATTTATTATGTCTCAAAGCGAAAAAAAAAATTACATGAGACTGATCGAACATGAAAAATTATGTCATTCCATCAAAACAAACCAATATTTTAATGCTTATTTATTTATTTATTTTTAAATAAAAACACCAAAGGTTATAAGCATCTGCGAATGACGCTTCAGCTAAAAGAGACTAGGTTATTCCCAAATTATAGTTGGCTAAAGACATTTCCTGTATTATTACGTGAGGTGACTTTTTGATTATTTCTTTGTCTTGATTTCGAGAACTCTTAGCTATTTTAGTTGCAGTTGCAGCGGACAGTTGTGCACTGGGCAGCACATCAACGAACGCTCTAACCGTTTTCAAGTTTTAGCAATTCATTTTTATCTATACTTATACATTGATAGATAGATTAAATTTTATCATGAAATTGGAATAAATATATGCCTCAATATAATACAATCAATTCTAAGTATTTTTCTTAGTCCTACAAATCTTTCACAAGAGTGAAATTATCGCAATGCTGGCAAGAATCCAATCAAATAATAATAACTACGTCAAAAAATTTTCGTTTTCAATTTTCAACTGTAATTTGTTTACGTGGAAAAGAATGAACGACCTTTCAGCTATTCAGCGTGTGAATCACACCACAAAGCCTTTGCGGCGTAACCTTGGTATTAATCGATCGTCACAAACTAAACTGTGAATTGTATTTTATGCGACATTGTAATTTTAATACTTACCACATGCCAATAACAAGATTTATATTGATTATTTTACTAATTCCAAACTTTTGCGGTATATATTGTAGCGGGAAAGGGCTGCAGAGTGAAGAACCTCCTGACCGCATATGTGTCTGTCTCTTGATTTAGCCTCTTGTGGGGTTGACTATAGGCTCTTATTTACAGAACGACTATCGGGACGATGATTGTCGAATCGGCATCTCACGTAGCGGTAATCAACTTCAGAGTATGCAAATACTCTCCTGACCCTGATAAGAGTAAGGAGAAACTGGGATAGACAAATCAACTCTTAGAATTTACTCGCAATAACACTATTTTTGTAAGGAGTTTTATATAACCATTACCCACAAGATGGATAGACATAGTCAAATCAGCCACAAAGTACTCCCCCATTGAGTGTGCTCGTAGAGCCAGTTATAGAGAACGAGGTCGAAGACTACATAACCACGACACACCTCCGTCAGGAGTGTACGATTGTAGAGAGAGAGAGAGAGAGAGAGAGAGTGAGTTGCCCTATTTATGACTGCGAAACTGTACACTATTTCCAAAATGGTGCAAATAAAATATTCAATTTTAAAATATGATTAGACACTATTACTATGATTGCACCTCCATACAGAGGAGATGGAGATCTGCATGTCTGTGATAAGTGTCACGTGATAATTCAGTGTCAACCGCTGAACAATGCAACGTCCTTGAACTTGTATTAGTTTTGTTCGCTGCACACTGCGATTAAGCTGTGGACGGGAAGCTCTAGATTACTACTGGCTGTAACTCAAAGGAACACGTTAGCTACTGACCGGGCCATTTGTCAATAGACATAGATTAGGAAATTCTTAATTAAAAACAGATTGTATTTTTAACAGATTTGTCAGACAAATCATACCCTTCTTTGGGCTCGGATTATAAATATCAATGCATATAACACAAGCAACACTATAGGTGCTCCAAGTGTGCTACAGACTACATTAGGATTAAGGATAAGTTATTGTAAAGGAATAGGGAAAATGAGCTCTGGCATCCCTTACTCACTCATCGAAATACAACAGCACATCAGCTTGCATTTTAGGAATAGGAATGGAACGAATAGGGAATAGAGTGATGGACTCTGGCATCCCTTACAGTAAGTGGTCTATTCCTAGTGCATTATTCCTTCCTTATTCTTTACCCTTAATAACTTACCATCAAGTGGACCGTCAGTCTGTCTGTCTGTCTGTCTGTAAGTAAGTGTAATGTTGTCGAAATATTAAAAGAAAAATGTCGCATCTGTTAAAATGTTAATCTTTGTACTGACGCCAAGAGTACAATAGCTGACCATTTACCCTAGCGCCACTCGAATAAGGATATGTCGTACACGCCACTCTAGCCATTAATTCACAATTACCAGGACCAGGAGGCTAATCGGCATCACATGTGTTTCGCGCATGTCAAACAACACGGGAACAACCTTGAATACTAATACTTTTTAAAAGATATATACTAAATAAAATTACATAGTATGAATATTAAAATAAAACAGGATAACAATACGCGTTTCGGTGTAAATAAATATCTGCATCTATATATAAAAAGCGATGTATGTATTGTATGTATGTTTGTTCCCTATGGACTCCGAAACCGCTAAACCGATTTTAATGAAATTTTCAGACAATCTTCAGATTAGTCCAGCGGGTAATCCTGTGAAGTTTGGTAGCAATCGGACGCGGACGAAGTCGCGGGCAAATACATACTAGTATAATATAAAATCGTAAAAGACATCTCTGTACTTAAAATGTAAATAATATAAATAAATAAATAAATAAATAAAAAAATCATTTGAACACGTTATAGGTATAGCGACTTAAGTTACTTACTGAGGTTAAAAAAATTGTTTTTAGAATTTTTGTCTGTTTGTCTGTGCGTTTTGCATACGATTACTTACTGGAAGAAATGAAACAAGTTTGCACGGTAAATAATTATTTTAAATCTATTATATTATAGCTATACTATTATCTTATTTCTTTATCTATACTAACAACTAGCTCGTGCTCGCGACTTCGTCCGCGTGGAATAGTTATTTTTTGAATCATTTGGGTATCTGGAACGGTTTTCGCAGCGCACGCAACGGAAGCCCTCAAAGATGAATAATTTTCTCCGTTTTTTCCACATTTTCGACTGTTTCTTCGTGATGTTACGCTATATAACGCAACGTGATGTTATATAGCCTAAAGCCTTCCTCGATAAATGATCGATAACTCGTCAGCTTTATATATTAGTATAGATATAAAGAGATTTGTATTTTTGTATATTTGTAATAAATTTAAACTCAAAAACTACTGGACCGATTTTGAAAATTCTTTCACCTATACAAAGAGCTTTTGAATTTATAGCCACAATTTATGGTAAGCAACACTGGAAAATCGAATGAATCGAATTAATTAGTTATGAATCGACGAATTACATACCTTTATGTATTTGCACCACAGAAATTAATTATTAATTCCAATTTAATATTACTAAACGCTAATAATTGATGAGCTGCTCAAAGCCACTACTAAATTACCAATGCTTTTTATGCTTCAATGAAAATTAGATATTCAGTTATTCCATTTGTGAAATATAGTAAAATAACAGTTATTCACAAATTGTAATAAATTGAAACCTAAAATCGCGGTAATGAATTAACCCCGAAATGGGAAATTACATTGCTGGAATTGTTTAATGGAAGTATAGATAATCTCAACAAATACAAATACCTATCATCATCAAAGTCGCACACTCTTGTCAGAGTGGTCGTGGTTGTGTGGATGATGTACACGGAGGATTGTCGTGTTCGCCCTCCTTGGCGCGGATTACCGCCCCTGCAATACTTCTCCACTTTCTTCTATTTGTGGCGTCACGAGCACACTGTACCACAGTAGATTGGGTTGCGCATTTTATCACGTCTGTCCAGCGGGTAGGCGATCTACCTCTTGGGCGCTTGCCCTCCACCCGACCCTGAACCACAAGCCGTTCCATTGAATTTTCCTTCCTGGAGATGTGGCCAAAGAACTTCAGTATATTCGTAATAGCACAATCGACGAAAGCCTGTCCTTATCTTTAAGTTCTGCTAGTATTGAATTATTGGTACGAAACGCTGTCCACGGGATATTTAGGAGGCGTCAATACCTATATAGCATACAAAATGATTTACAAATATACGAATGTTTAAGTATTTATTTATAGTGTAGTTACCTATACTGGCACCCCGATCCCGGCTTTACACGAATGCAATCTTTTTATCAAATTTATATACACAAACCTACATCATTTATCGATTTTTCTATTAGTAAAAACCGTATCAAAATGTGTTGTGTGATTTGGAAGAAGTTAGCGAAGAAATAGACAGAAACGGACAGCGACTTTATCTCCTTTTAAATCCACGTGTGGATCCACTGATACTTCTTTTTCCTCTTCTATCCACTAGGAGCCACAATTAGCGGATTGTGGATTCAAGTGGCATGGAAAAATATTATTGTTTTTGGATCCCCTCGTTTGTGGATCGGAGTGGCATATACAATTATGTTTATTATTAAATCCCCTCAACGGTAGATAGGAGGAGATAAAGGTATCCGCGGAACCACACGTGGAACCAAGCTGTGGATCCAAGCGGAAGGAGCCAAAAGGTTAATCAGAAAAATGAAAATCGTGGAGCCTGGTATCGGTATCGGTATTAAGTATCGGTTGCTTCGTTCCGCATTGGGAATTCAGTTGAGCTAGGTTAACGAGGCGTTAGGATATTAGAGCTCTCAAGATGAGTCACAAGCGGAAAACGCCAGAATTCAGATTAACCCTCGTGCACACTTGCTCGTAATTCGTAATGATCTATCCAGTTAGAGATGCGTTTAGTCTGCTACGATCATTTAAGCTCTAGTTAGCATAGCTATAGTATAACGGAAGACTATTTTTTTTAATACATACTTATAGTGTTTCATAATAGGTGTGGTGTAGTAAAAAGAAATTCATTATTCTTCCAATATGTGGCTTAGTTATCTGTATAAGTTCTCGTATCTCGCGTTGTATAAGTTCGATCGGATTACATTATGTGGCGTTAGAAAGATGAGATTTCGTATTAAAAATCTTTTGCGACAGTTTTGTAATTGCTTGCAAAAATAATGGATTTCCTAAACTTTATATTAATTAATAAACAATAAGATAAGCAATACACCGTTCTATAGTATTATAATATACTTTTTAAGCGTATTATAACAATGTTAGAGCTCAATGTGATACTTTCTGATTACGATAACCGCAAGCGTGGTGTTGCGGAGCTGAATAAGCCCCCATTAATTTGTTAAGTGACATAATCAGTACCGTTAGCAATACGTTAGCCGACGAGTTTTCAATTTCGGATTACGTCAATTGCAATTAGTAATTTGCGAGGCTTATCTATATTTAAATCGTATGTCCTGACTGACTATATCAAGGCACAGTCAAAAAGTTTAGAAGGTGAAGCTGTAATATCTCGGTACGTGATTATGAGATTATCAAGTCAGTTCCCTTGTCTGTATCTCTTTCCTTTATCATAATCATGTTTTTTTTTTCTTTATCATATTTTTTTTATTCATAACTAGCTGTTGCATGCGACTTCGCCCGCATAACTTTATAAAATATAGTCTATGTTACTAGCTGACAATGTAGCTTTCTATAGGTGAAAAAATTTTCAAAATCGGTCCAGTAGTTTTTGAATTTATTCATTACAAACATAAAAATCTCCTCTCTTTATATTATTAGTATAGATAAGTATTAGTATAAATGAGTTTGCTCTTGACCAGCATCTAGCCGTGTAGGAAAGACGAGGCCGACGATGGAGCGAGCTAACCCAGAAAATGCTTATTCATATTAGGATAGGAGCAATTGCATCACCTTTGACGTTGCCTAGCCACATTTTTTAATCTAAGACTCTACTCTTGCATGAATACGCTTATTATATTAAATAATAATAGTAATGCCTCTTAAAATAAATGTATAAAATAACAAACAGACCTTGTCCCGTTTAATTAGATTATAGGATATTAGAACTGAAGAAGCCAGTGTGTGGTAAGCGATCAGTTAGTGAAGTGTGTCGGTATAGGAGGTCTGAAATATTATGGAAGGTAATTCATTTTTGTTGCATTATTCATATAGAAATGATTTGTTTAATTAAAAACAGCCTTCATAATTATATGAAGCTTTCTAAAGTGAAATTTTATATTATACTAGCTACATGCTCCCGGCTTCGCCCGGGTTCAAAACAAAAACTAACCTATCTTTTAAGTTGGACCAAATTATACATAGTTACGAAGTTTTATCAAAATCGGTTTAGTAGATATATATTTACATTTTTCTCGCATAAATCCTTTATGTTAATTCCGGTAATAAACTATCTGTGTGCTGAATTTCATTCAAATACGTTCAGCTGTTTTTGCGTGATTGAGTAACAAACATTGAAACCTCAGCTTCGCTTAGAAGCTCGGGCTGGTAGATACATATTATCTACCGGGTTTTTTAAGTAATGCAACTTACTTTTTTAAAATATTACTTACGTTGTCGACTTACAAACGTTCATTTACGAGTCTACTTCAAGTGAATTTCCGTCATGTTACGAGGAAAACATAAATAATGTATCCTTAAATTTTGATTTAGTCTTTGCGTCACGTATATGTAATAACACATTAGATTTAAGACATATATTTGACGAAGGTAAGACAGTTTAGGTAAGAAGATCCCAATGGAATTCACTCGTCACTTTACTGAACACAAAATATAGCATTGCCTAAGGGAGTTTTCAAAGTGATCTTAATATAAGTTAACTAGCTTTAACCCGCGAATTCTTCTGCGCCCCTTTTTCTTCGGCGTTGCATAATTTTTATTCAATCTTTATTGCTCTTTATATCCGTAATAATATTATTAATTGTAAATGCCAAAGTTTGTACGGATGTATGGATGTATGGATGTATGGATGTTTGTAATGAACCGATCACCATGAAATTTTGCATACACGTTATCTGGGACACCAGTTATCTGGATTCTTTTATGTTATTTTTAAACTATAAAAATTTGTTACTGCTGAATTAATCCAAGTAAATTCTTATACTTTCGTTATTTGATATTTTTTGTCTGCGATTTTAAATAATCCCCAGCCGCCATTAATTTTTCCTTTTATTCATTTTTCAGTATCTACCTAACATTACTTAAGTTGTTCACTCAGAAACTTACTTTTATCTTCATAAAGATCGTTTATCTTTTCAAGGGTGCCATTATTTTAATAATACTTTAAGTAGTGACTCAAGTTTCCAAATAAAGATTTACAGACATTTAAGGGTAGGTATGCATCTTCTCAATAGTTCCCTTATGAGGGGAAGATTGTTGCCAGACTGGCTGCTCAATTATTACATAATATAACGACTACGCAACGTAGTGTTATATTATGTAATCATATTATATTATGTAGTTAGTGGCCGGGCACATAGTGAACTTTGTTTCTGCAGTTGACCCAGGAGTAGTTAAAACTGGCGCCTACAAATACGAAGATGGTACCCGCTACGTTGGTGACTGGAACTCGAAAGGACAGAAACATGGGATGGGACACCTCGTCCTGCCAGAAGGAACAAGATATGATGGGGCAATGATTGGCGGTCTTTGTTCTGGATTAGGTGTAATGGCGTTTCCGGACGGAGCGAAGTAAGTATGGCTTACCTACGTTGGCTAAACCTTAGGAGATACATAAAATGATGTACTAAAGAATTTTAGATCTTCTAAAATCCATACATATATCTAGGTATCTGTTACGGTTGACTCATCTGTATATCATGGTATCATTTCTTCCAGTAAAACTTTAATCTATCGGTTTCTCGATAACTGCTTCTAAACCACCCAACGGATTTTAATACGGTTTTCATTGTGGAAAGAGGGACAGACGAAGAAGGTTCATGTAAATTAAAAAAATGCATCCTATTAAAACACAATTAACGCTGTCTTAAATTATACAAAATATTATATGTTTGAAATTAAAGGTAGAGTTCCTCTGTTTTAATTGTTTATTGTAAAACTGATTTCAGATATGAAGGTGAATTCATGCAGGGTTGGTTCCACGGCCATGGTGTCTTCTGGAGAGCAGATGGTATGAAGTTCGAGGGAGAATTTCGTGGTGGAAGAGTCTGGGGCTTAGGTAATTGGATTTTTTTAATTAAATAATCTCACCCTTTTTTTTAATATACAATCTTTTTTTTTACAGATATTATCTTTCGCAATTATTGTTTTTTTTTCACTATTCTGTTTTCCTGCAGACTGTAGCATTGGTTTCGTAGGCGGTCGTACGTAACTAGTTTCGTAGGAAGAAAAATAATCCTTCACACGTAACCGGTTACGTAGCATTGGTTTCGCCGGCGGCCGAAGGGTATCAATCAATCCAGGGTTATTGCTGCCATTGTCATGCAAATCGGTTTAATCACTATTATATTTATTATTCTTTGCTATTAAAAATTATCTTTATTTTTATCCAAAAATGAACCGATTCCCAATAAACGATATTATGAGTGTTTAATGTCGACCTAACCACATTAAAGTTAGTACGACAAGCTCTCCAAATATAACCGCCAGTGACAGCTATGAATATTATTATTATGAAATACTAAATTCCAAAGAGGAGTCTTTGAAAGCTTTTATTAAAAGAAATATCAAATTCTCATATGCTATAATACCCGCAAAAATTTGGCAACATTATTAAATTCTGAGCGACCTCCTTTTGTTCCATCCATATTTAACACATACAAAAGGAGTTGGTACATTATTGTTTCGTAAAATTATTCTGTCTTCAGTCTTCAGTTACGTCTTCATTTCACGAACAATTCTTATTACATAAGAAGGAGTATCTCGTTTGAATATGTCATAATCGAAGCGTGAAGGTCTAAGGTCAGAGTTGTGTTCGGAAGTTCAAAATCGGCTTTGTATTCCGTCGAGCTCATTAAGACGCTATTCTTAATTGAATATCACCGAAATAAGCTTTAATTTTGTACCGTAACAATTATATTCGGTCTTCATTCAGAGCTTTAGGGTTCGTTCGAGAAATTCAACAAAAGAGACTTGAGAAAAACTATTCTGAAAATGTTGGAAACAATATTCACGTTTTACGCGCGTGTAAACCTTTTAGTGCTCGTTTTTAAATGTGGTTTTGTTCTTACTAGCTGCTGCCCACGACTTCGTCCGCGTAACTTTGTAAATTATATACTAAAACCTTCATTGAAAACCACTCTATCCATTGGTGATAACAGCATGAAAATCGATGCAGTAGTTTTTGAGTTTATCGCGAACATTCAGACAGACGCGGCGGAGGACTTTGTTTTATAAAATTATTAATTTTATTCGCTTGTCATTTGAAATGTAACCTTACATTTCAAATTAGTCTATTTTTTGTTTACAGTTTAAAATCAAATCCAAATAAATTTACCAATTGCAAATAAAAATTTAGAAATTCCACGCTTATGCCATCAAAAAATATTTTTATTCTCGAAAATACTACCAAGAACGAAAACAATGATTCTTTGCCTCCGACTGTTAATTTTTACTTTAAAATCTAAAGTCTTTAAATAAAATTTTCAGGTTTGGTCACGTTCAATGACGGCAGCAACGGATTCCCTCGAAACGAAGGCTTCTTTCAAGACTGCAGGCTGGTGAGGCGTAAACGCTGTCCAGAAGTAGTGCAGAGAGCTCAAAAAGTAGCTTATATGGCCAGAGCTCAGTGTCAACAGTTTTAAAATAATATTTCTCTTTGATCTTATATACATATCTACAATTAACAAATAGGTATTTGATAATAGGAAACCAAAGGAAAAATTATTATTCATAATGTTATAGACTTGACCCCGCTTCACACTGACTCAATACACATTAAAAGATGCTCATCTTAGTCTTATTTATTTTGGATTCATTAAAAAAGTAAATTTTCTTTAAAATTGGTACTTAAAATAACTTAAGTACTTTTTTTTATAACAGATGGGTTAGCTCTTAGCCAACAACCAGCCATGTGGCAAGAATGAGGCCTAAGATGGAGCGAGCTCACCCAGAAGATGCCTATTCACTCGAACCTTGAAAAGATTAGGGTTATATGTGCTCGGAAATAATTACAGACGCCGGCAGGGAGTTCCAAACCCTGGCAGTGCGCATTATAAAGGATGTTTCAAAGCGCTTGGTCCGAATCAAGATACTTAATGGTATCTAAGACAGTTGCACAGTTTCTTAAGTCCGAGTTCGTGTCCGTTGGTCAAGTTTGCAAGTTGAATTCGTGTGGAATTTATTCATTATATTGATCAAAGCCGGAAGGAAGGGGAACTAAAGTCTCATGTAGATTTTCTTGAAAACTTGTCGAGATTTTGAATATTAATCCGCAATTCTTAAAAAACTGTCCATTTGTAATGCTGATATTTATATATTTTTTCCATATATACTAATATTATAAAGAGACAATGTCTGTCTGTTTGTAATTTTCGAAACTAACTGATTCGATTTAAAAAAAAAATAGTTCACCAATAAAATATAATTTTAGAATGGACACAGGGTTTAATATTCCACGCGAGCGAACTCGTCTATCTAAAAAATAAATAACCAACGCTTGGGAAATGTCAGTCAATGTGTGTCAAGCTTTAGGTATATTTATTTTTGAACGCGGATGAAGTCGCGGGCACCAGTTAGTTTGCTATAAAACAGTAATAAACAGGGATCAATCCATTAATATGTAATAAATAATTTTCCATTTTATTTGTTGTTGGCTCGTTTCGAATACGGTATTTGCCCAATAAATAAATACTTATATAATATTAGTAATAACTTCGGTTTGTATGTATTGCCTGCTTGCCTCCCTTTATTGTTGATTTATGTTAACAATAAAAATATTATTATGTAACCAAAACAACGAGTTGTTTCAGTCGTAAAAAGCGAAATTAATTTACTGCTATTGACTTTCGTATGTTCTCTCCCGCCCATGGATTTGTATGGATGAATTTTTTTACTGAAATTAGGGTCCTTGAGTTTTCCATGAGTGAAAACTGTAACACAATCTGTTCTACATTTTAAAAAAACAGTCTGAGGTAGAATGCGAAATAGTCAGTTTAAATATATTTAAAAAAAATGTACAATGTAAAAATGTATATTTTGACATAAATCCGTTTCGTACCCTCCTTTTTGTATGGACAGAGTTAGTACACTTTCATCTGTTACTCCTTCATTCTAAGACTTTTCCTTTTATTCCTTATCCTATTGAAACAGACAGCGTACTTTGATTCCTTTATTCTATTGCTTATTTTATATGCCACGGTAGCCATCTTCCAAAAAAGTCTACTATAAGGCTGCTTTCAGTATAAAGTTAACACAAAAACTTACGCTTTGTAATTATATCTATTATTATAACAGTTATAAACAACAATAAATTATCATATCACTGACTTAAAGGTAAGTATATCCAGTAACCTTTTAATTTAGTACAAAGTCAATGAATAAATACTCAAACAATTTTTTGTGTAAGCATCTTCTGATTAATTATAATTAATTAATTTAATAAAAACTCAATAATTAAATACCCAACAACAATATATATAATTATTCCCTACTGTACAAGCTTAAAATTATTTATTAATAGTTTAAATATAATATTCTATTGATTAAAATCAGTTGTATTTCAGTTTTCTCTTCGCTGTAGCTGCCTCGTCGTCCAAACATTCGCCATATCTCACTTCCATGCACATGCTTCCCTGTAATGTTAAAAAATAATCTATAACATAATACACACCAATATAAAAATATAAAGCGGTGATATCTCAGTAGTTAAAACGCTCAGGAGCCTAAATGACAGATGCAGATTCGAATCCAGGAAGGACTTACACACAGTGCTCTAGATAAGTCCTGTATCAAATTTTGTCGAGGGTCCCTACATGGAAACAAAAAAGCACGCATGTTTTTAAAACTCTTAAACAGTAAAGTTTAAAGTTCAGAGTGTAGGCTACAAACCCACTCAAAATTGGTATTCCATTGCGCTGCTAAACGATATAGAATAAAGAGTGAGTAACGGTTCCTGGCATTTCTTGCTGATGCACCGAAACAGCACAGAACTGTGTCATGTGCTCTTATTTTACGATAAGGAGTTGGCTACTGCCGCCTAACTTGCTTCCAAGTTTGTGACTGTGGAATGCTGTATACTAAAAAGTTTATTAAACTCAGTAAAATATCATCATTTTTAACTAGCTGGCGCCCGAGACTTCGTCCGCGTGAAAAAAGTAGCCTATCCTGTGTCCCGTACGTCTAAATGTTTATCTACCAAGTTTCATGAAAATCAGTTAATTCGTTTAAGAGTTATGGACGAACATACATACATACAATACCTACACTTACAGATTTATTATTGGTATTGATTACTTATCAAATAAGGCATTGTTAACAAGTTATTGTTGGAAAATAGTACTATATTTAAAATTATTATACATGAGATATAAATTACACTGTGTATCCACATCTGTAAAGCAGCATTACACAAAAACTGTAATTTTAATATTTAACATGGTAAGTATCAATGTAATGCAGTTAATATCCGTAAAAAATCGGATACAAGACAGCAATTTCTTACGTGAAGCAAGACTCAATATAACGGCACTGGCTGACCGCATTGAATTTGCTTTCACTCGGAATTCCGTTTGCTTATATAAGAACGCACTGTCCTTTATAAGGGCATTTTTTATCATCACATCAAAACTTGAAAGTTATCCGTGAATACGTATTAACTCTATAAGAAATAGAGGTTTCTTCGCAACACAAATTCTTTTTGAAAATAAAAGTCTTGAATCGAAATGTATATAGTTTTTTTCTTTTAGAAATTCTTTTCGTTAGAGTTGAATTGAACATTTCTCAAACAAATGTAAAGAAAAAACATATAGAAAACCACAACCTTAAAAAAGAATAGTTAAATAATTAAATATATTATACTAGTTAAGTAGATTGATATCTGCCAAATTTTTGTTAAAATTAAAAAGACAAACTAATTTCAATATAAAATGTAAGACACTTTTGATAGTGTGTGGCCTAGGCAATCAAGCTACAGAAGGTGGTTGATAATGGTTTTCACTATTGCTACTGAAATCGGTGAGTTCGACTACTGAAAATTTACTTATGAAACTATGAAAAGGTGTAAAACTAGGAAATAAATAATAGTTTGTTTAACCTAATAAGAAATATCAAATTACGAACCTTCGCCAGGTAAGCCTTAATGTAGAAGTTGCCGAAGAGAACAATGAACGAAATCATATAAATGATGAGAACATAATGCATCCATAGAGGGAACTCGCAACCCATTCTGATGCCATTGACGCCGAGGACCAGAGCGCATGTGAACTGGATCTGAAAAACAAATGATTGTTTATTTTTAATAATTGTAATAAAGCTGACAGAAGCTAAAGTTGTAATTGTCTTTGTGAAGGAAATATTAGTATTCCCTGAACAGTTTTTCAAATCTACAGCTAAACTTCTTTCCATGTAGAACCATTTTTAAATTTCGGTGCCGACCTCCGGCTTCGCGCGCAGATGAAATTTTCAAAAACCTTTCATAGCGGATGCGGAGGTCATAATATCGTAAGGAATAAAACCTCAAATGAATAATAAAAATTAAATTAAGCAATGTCTAGTAAAATATCGTCTCAGAAACATAACAATTTATAGAAAACCACTACTTAAGAAAATGTAAACAAAAGATGCATTAGATTAATTGCAGAAGTTAATTGTAGAACTTTACTCATTTTCAAAAAACTAAATATTCTGTGAACTTTGAACAGAAGGCTTAAAGTTCCATCAACGTCGACTTTAGTGTTATTTTAAATGATATTTATTGTTACTAAGAGTCTACTTAAATTAAATAAGAGAGTACCAAATGAAAGTGATACAGTCAGCCTGGGTAATTTTGAATACTTTTTAAATATTTTTATGCTTGTTGACACAAAATATTAAGTGCATACTGCGGTTTCTTAAATTATGTTGTGTTATATTGATGTCGTTGATGGAATAATAGGTTAGCTAATATTATTAAAATTAGGCTTTTTAAAAATGACTATTGTAAAATTGAGATGATGAGTAAATTCATGTTCATAACTCATAGCATTTTTTTTTGAGAATAAAACCTAAAGTGCGAAGTTTGGGTAACATTATATTAAAAACCAAATTTTCTCTATGGTGAAGAGTGTGCATGTACGAACTTTTACAATATATCCTAGGGATACCACAATCCGAACAGACGCCTTATCCCTTGAATCAATTTGAAATGAAATACACAAACACCTTGCAATGACTCAAGAAGAAAACGAATAACCTCGTTCATTTAGGTATATGCATTCTTGAGTTTCATTTCATGCAGTGGCTGAATATGAATATGAAATATGAAACTGTTTATTGAGTTTTATTCAAATGCGAAGGTACTCAGGTTGACTGTACATAATTTACTTTATCTTGTATTTTGCAGCTGCATTGATTTATGCAGATTTATGTGTGAGTATACGAGTAGTATGCAAATAAAATGATAAAGCGTCGTGGAAGAAATTTTGTATATAGGTTAAGAAGATACTCACCAGTTGCAAAATTGTCAAATATTTCTTCCACCATAAGTACTTGCTTACAGACGGACCGAACACGGAGAGACCATAGTAGGTATACATTAGAACATGTATACCACTATTGACCATAGCAGGTAAGAAAGCTGTAAATAAAATAAAAAATATTTTATAGATTTTTTTATACATTAAAAATTTAAAAAATGTGAATTATTGGCACAGTTAGAAATTTTTCTTACGTTATTTCATGAAATAAATATTAAGAACACAATAAAAATACACTTTATAAATAACTAACTATATTATCAGCGAGTAACATAGGCTTATATTTTATAAAAAGTTTCGCTGACGAAGTCGCATGCAACAGCTAGTTCTTATATAAAATGGATGAACCTTTATGTGATATAAATATCTCATTGTCTAGAAAATCGTATAAAAGGTTCAAAGTTTCAAACAATTACTCGCAATTACATGAGAAGCTACTTTTTTACTCGTATGAGGCAGGCTGACGTTGCACTTGATGGAATAAGGCCCCGCACATTGCTAATGCGTCTGGCCGCCATTTTAGTGACGTAAATTTGTAACACTCAGTAGCATCAGCACCAATGGCCGGTGAGCTTTTAGTTGCGAATGACGTTACATGACGTATGTTAATGTGACAAGGTTTCTGCGCATTAGCAATTTACGAGGATTATAAGTGACTACCTATATACTCCAATAGTATATGTATAAATGCGTAACGGCCTGATAGTATGTAGAAAAATGGAGGGGGTGAAATCTTTCATCCCTTATTCACGCACCTTTCATTGCGCAATTTCTTTTGCGGCTGTGCTATTATTTCATATTGGTCGTCATTCATTTAACAATGGTTATTTGTATGAGCTGGGTTACTGACAGACTATCTACTGGCAGCTACTGGCAGTTTTTGACTGCAAAGCACAATGTAGCCTACCACTAAATCATTCCCATGTGTTTCATTGTTCTGTAAAACAGATGTGTCAAAGAAAAATTAAAATCGAAACTCACTTGAGCCGCTAGGTACCCATTTGATGCCAATCCACCAAAAACTGAACATAGTGGAGTGATGGTAGACGTGAAGGAACGTCAACTGTTCGTCTTTCTTCCTGAGGATAAAGAAGAATGTGTCGCAAAACTCTAGAAGTTTTGAGAAGTAGTACCACCACACTGCATCAGCTATCTGAAATTTGACAACACTTGTTAGTAACAGTAGAGTTATTTTAGTAATGTTTGGAACACAATAATAAAAGTAAAAGTAGCATGGTAACACTACAAGATGAATGCTGAGCTAATAAAATACTTATTTTATTAGATTATTTAATAAGAAAACTTAGTGACTAATCCGTATTATTTAAAAAAAAATCAATTATATACACCATTCGGCATGAGCAATGAAAAATGGAAATTGTTATATTCTTTACTTAATCTATGGTAATTTTCATGAATAATTTAAACTCGTTTGCATATATCACATGAGTAGAAATACAAACACTTTTACCTATTAAAGTTTTGCAAAAGTTGTTAAAAATATATACAGTAAACATGAAATTTAGAAATCTGTTTCGTGGTGCGTAAGAATAATGGCATGTCTGACAAACGAATGGCATCTGACATTTAACTTGAAAGTGTTACGGGTCTACATGCACTAATATATACGATATATCATGTAAACGTATGTCTAATATGTATCTAATGTAGTTAGAAGTTGCAGAGCACAGTGCCATGAAGTTCATCTGGCTGCTGTAACTACCCCCTACAGAGGACCAGCGTGAAATAATAAAATTTGTACTGGGGACCTAGCCAACTTTGTGATTGGTCAAAATTTTATTTGGGCGTTACAACAACCAATCACCAACCTTTCTCTTAGAGTTCTCTCTTCGAATTACGCAACGAAGCGTTTGCATCTTGGCTACGGGCCTTGTTGTGTTTCAGTAAGTGAGTACTTCAGCTTGTACTTCAGTTACTTACCATCAAGTAGATCATCAAACTGCTTTATATAAAAAAGCCATAATTGTCTTTAGGTAATCCTTACTAAATATTATCTTTTATTAAAAAGAGGCAAACAAATAAAAGTAACCATTTAATATTAATTTTGTTTATGTTAAATTTAAAATTTAACTCTTTGTGCAAACTGCACTTTGTATTGGATAATGTACTGTGACATTCAAGTGTAACCGGAGATTTCTTAAATGTAGCATTAGTCAAAGAGCATTGAAGATTGATTGCCAAGATGAATTGCATTTGCAAACAAATTGACCGAGTTCTGTGTTAGCATTTGATGTATTCCTTTGAATACGGTCGCGACCTTCGTCAGAGACATACAAGTCAATAGGACGGTTATATGTGAGACACATTATTCAGACATCTTCAATAAATTTACTTGACTGGAAAGGATTCGTTTTAGGAGTCTGTCATCGTCAATTTGTTTTCATCGTATTAAATAAAATTGATAACAAAGAAGAAAATCTGATTCTAATATTCATGTTTTTTTTTGTAAATTCAGCAGATTTGATATATGACAATTAGGTGCCTATAAAAATAAGTAGTTCCAAGAAGAATGCGTATGCGAAATAGATTTCGCGATCTATTGGTCGAGTGATCAACGGTGCTTGCCTTGACGTTCTGCCTGGGTTCGATTCCCGGTAGGACCAACTTGGGAAATTAATTTTTGAAAGTTTTCTATAGTCTGGATCTGACAAGTAGTAGCAGGGCACAATGCGTTTCACAGTCATTATCATATCGCAGTCATATCACAGCGAGCGTTGTGTTTCGCTCCTAATCCTTAATTCTACAATAGCTGGCAGCATACTTGCAGCAACTATGGCTTTGCTTGTGATGGAGGATCGGATACAAGTTGCCAAGTGCAAAGGGTTCTAGCATTTCTTATTCAATCACCAAAACAAAGAAGAACACAAGAAGTTGTTTCACGGCAGTCTTCTGTAAGGGTCACCTACTGACACCAGTCTGTAAAATGTGTGCAATTATTTATAAACCCTAACTACGAGCAGTAAAGGAGAAGGATAAAGAATAGAACTAAGTATATAGAAAAATAAGTATAAAGGATACACAAGTAAAACAGATAATAGGCGGGAATCCCACCCGCAATGGTATGCATGTGAGACGAATAAAAGAAAGAAATAGTATGGTGTATAAAAGTACGAGAAGCATGAATGCGAGAACTAGTATGGAAGAGGAAAGTGAACACAGGCTATAGCTTAGTGCTGTAGGGATTTAAAATAGAACAAAAAAAAAAAAAAAAAAAAGGGGTCTTCTGTAAGGTCTACTGTCGGTTTATTAATCCGGTATCTAATGTGACCTGACCTAACACTACTAAATAAACGACGCACAATTTGTCAAAATGTAATGCGTTTAATAATCTATTGTCTTTTCACTTTGTAAAATAAATAAATTGGTCTAAGCTTTCTCTTAGTTAAGTATGATTGCTATACACTGAGTGGGTAACCGTTAAAAATTGAACCCAAATACGAACAGTTAAGATAATAATACTTATATTTATTATTTTTTTATGTCACTATTCATTAGTGTAGGTATAATGATTTTTTAAATCACAATATTTAGACGTTTTTCTCTAATACTTAAAGGTGAAAATGGGAGCAATATAAAAATGAATATAATATATTAATTGATTCCTATTTTCGCTTTCGCCGGCGATAGGAAAAATGGCGTTCGCGAGTAAAACGCAAAGGAAAATCTTAAAAATATATATTCCAAGTAAAGATTTATCTTCTAAATTTTAATTAAAAAAATTCTATTGACTTTTAACCATGATCGAATAAAATTTGTATGTTATTTTCATTAAAATATTACTATACTATGCAAAAAAAAATGTAATATAATTACAAAATGTTTTTTGCAAAAATATCGACTTTCTTGCAAAATGGTTCAACGATTGCTGAGCCTCTTTCGTAAATGTGTATTTAATTTTCTATTGATGTCCCGACAGAATTCATCCTATTTAGTCCCGGAAAATTTACTAATAAATCAAAATTTAATTTATTTTTTATATAAGTTTCTATAATACGAGTATATGTTAATATCGTTGGGTGAACGATATTTTCGACTCCATTCTGTAGAAGGGGTGGATTCTTTTTAAAATTACTTATACAAAAATGGTAAGAGTTATTATTCTTATTCTAGCAATGGTTATAGTTACAAATATGGTGAGTGTTCGACTTGCCTGCATTTCGTCTGGGTCATACTTTTGTCGACATGGTTCACAGATATAACTGTATCTAAGCCTGAACGATGCTGTGAGAAGTCTTAGTGCTATGTAAGCATTCAGCGCAGCCATCGCCAAGTTGTATGGTACCAACAACCAGGTCAATTTGAACGGTTGTCTATTTCTCATTATCTTTGGCCCTATCCACACTATGAATAGGTAGAGTGCTGTATAGAATATTGTTGGTAATGGTGAGTCTACCAGCGGCCATCCTTTGGTTCTGTTGTCTGAAACAAATAATACAATAAGTCAGTTAAAGATAAATTTGGTTTAAAATAAAGCAGGGCATTGGATTTCTGGTTTGGCAAATATCTTAGTATTTTAGAATCTTATTATTTCTTAGTCTATTAGTGCGAAAGGATCTCATCCTTACGTAAAGCTGGATAATGATCCTAAAATGGAATACTGAGTATTAATGTGCAGTGAAATAGAGAATTGAATAAAAGCTCATTTAATTAAATGATTTATCTATTTATCTAAACATTTATTTACAGAAAATATCTGCAAAAAATGTTCAGAAAAATAATCAATTTCTATTAATCATAAGAGCTAGGTCGGAGCTTTGCGAAAAGTATACGAATATAATATTATAGAAAGAAAAGCTATTTTAAAAATATTGGCCAACACTATTATGTGGAATATCAAAGCCACAAATAACCATATAACTACTTACGCCTTAATGTAAGCCACAAGTGTTACTTTGAATTGCATTATTATTGTGCATATTGCATTAAAAATGGCGTTTATACGGTAAACGATTCAATGTTATAGTGAAAGTCTGTATTTCCGGTTGCATAATGGTCGAGAGAAAACCCCAAGGTGGGATCTCAGGCAGACTGTGCATCAAGTGTCCGTCGTGTAGGCATCGAAATTATATAATGTCGTCTTTAAGACTTATAAAATGTAAGTGCATTTTCCAATAGGTACATTGACATTATGTTATTATGTGCTAATTGTAAATACTGACAGTGTTACCACTTGACACTTCATTTGTTAGCTTTAAGTTTGTTTCCTATTACAACTATTGATTTGGACTTGACTTGACTGACTTGGACTGGACGGACCTGTTTTGGAAAACTAATCAAAATTATGACTTGACTGAACTTGACTTGACTGACTTGTTTTGCTATTTTTGACTTTAATTTCAATTTTACCCTTTTTTATTTAAAAAAAGGGTATTACGAATTGCTATATTTACTTGACACTGGCAGATAATGGCCATTTTAAAATGAGCCGCATTGCCATTTAAACCTAAGAAGAAGAAGAAGAAGAACTATTGATTTTGATCGAAGACAATCAAAAGTTGATGATAGTTGATTAAAAGTTTATTAAAAGTCGAAGGCAATTGACATGCATCTATCTGCTCTACTACCAAATCCTAATACTAACCTTTGCCCTATTCTTTCTAACTATGGTAGACAGCGCTACTTGCAGCACAAATAGCGTCGCTTGTTTCATAGACGAGTCACTTGCCATCAAGTGGACCGTCAGCCTGTATGTAGAATTTAATGTAAAAGAAAATACTACAAGACGTCGTAAGGAGCGTCCTTTCTCAATCACTATTTCTCGTACGGTCTATGCGACTAAATTTTAAGGTAATAATTTTAACGTTAAATTAATAATTAAATTAAATTAATAATTTTAACGTTAATTCAATAATTATCAAAAAATGCCTGTTAAGAGAAACCTTTAACAAACTTCCTCACTTTGACGTCGTCGGTTCAAACAGAAGCTTTGCTATACAAAATTAAAATGTTAAATGGATCACAATTACGAAAATTACTGAGTTTACACACATTTAATCATACAAGCACATTCACACTTACGCCAAGTACTTACTTAATGTGTAGTAAACCATATAAACCTTAACTTTATTACACATTTTGTCTCAAACTCGATCTCTATGCAAAATCTGTATTTATGTGACGGAAAACTAATTTCCGTAACAGGTACTCCTGTTAGTTGGCAATTATATGTTCGATGTTTGTACTTTAATGAAATACATGCAGTGTTCTTAACTTAATGAATGTACTTTAATGAAGTACAAAGTAAATATTTCCTTACTTCCGACTCCTGTGGTGTATAAATAAATTCTGACAACTACCTCTTAGTGGGTACATATATAATAACGAAACTTTAAATTTCTAAAGGGGTTCCTAGACGAGTAGTAAGTATAAATAAAATCTACGTCTGACAAAAATATTATATATAAAATATTAGGTATGCATCAAAACGAACAAACTTATATATTATTATATATTATGTGTATATAATTTAAGCAGTCTTATTGAATTTAGCTCATACATATTTAAACGTTTAAAAGTTTCTCCTGAATATGTTTATTATTGAATGAAATTGCACTGCAAAAAAATTCAATGTGGATTTAAAAATACTGAATCAGCTAATTAATAGCCAAAAATTATACCGTAAGCTGATTCCGATTCAATTAATTTTTGACTGACCATTATAATATTTCATGTTGAATATCGAATATAATATATATTTAATTAACTTACCTGATAACGACAATGTCCACAAATAATAATCATATGAATCCTTTATAGCGCTTTGTGTTGAATTTATTATAGTCGTGGCCATTGTGTTTCTATTTAAATTATCTGTAACAAAAAATACAATTTGATTAATTATATAATAATTTTCAATAATGATCAATAATGTTGAAACAACAATGCTTAGAAATTGGTTATTTCGCAGACTACTAGATGTTGCTGCATCAGGTCAAGATTACTATATCATGGAAATATCACCGAACAGTTGTATCTCAGGAACTATAATAAGGCACTTTAATAAAATAACTTTTATTATAAACTCATTTCTTAGTGGTCAAAATTTTCGAAAACTAAAAACAACTGTAAAAACTGTAAAAAAAACTGATTGTATAATTTGTCATTATCATTTCATAAGTACCAACATCCTTCCGTAGGTACTAATATTATAAATGCGAAAGTTTGTATGGCTGTATGGATGTTTGTAACTCTTTCACGCAAAAATTTCATCCAGAACGCGGACAAAGTCGCGGGCACCAGCTAGTACGGTATAAAAAAAAATCGGAACTACCTGATCTGATTTAAGGTAAACAATACCAATTCCATTGGCTACTACCAACTACCTATTTACTGCTGACTTAGTTAACTATTATTTAATATGTGACTTAGTCAAGAATTGTATAGACATGAAATTGAAAAGAGAATACCACTCTTGTCATTACAACTAGGCTAACTGGCAATGCGAGTTTCAAATAACAAAATGACACTTGCACGAACAGTTTCCCAAGTGAGTATACGATTTCTAACTAAGTATTTGGAAACATTCAGACAGTACGTTTATTTAACCTATAAAAATGAACGTTAGTACTTGTAGAAAGTACCTCGTTATCATAGACAGTCATCTTAAGGCGTGACTGTAACAATAGTTTTGCTAACTCATCGGAGAGATTCAAACTGGTTTATAGCAGGTGACGTTTAGCTTACGTGCCGGTGAACGTGGCATCTGAACACTAATGGATTCTTCCGATTTTGAAAAGTAAATTATTATTAATTAATTAATATAAATAGCGAAAATAAAACATATTTTCACATATCATACGTAAGTAAAGGTACAGAAGATAATGGGTTAGAAGATAACCTTAATTGAAATCTAATGGACAGAATACAATAATATAGAACAATCACACATATTTTATGAAAACCAATTATAACTAAGTATACTCAACTATATTTTTTCAAATTATAGATAATATGTTATAGTCTGGTAATTCTATGTTTTCAGATTTTCAGACAAACAAATTAATAAAGTTTTGAAACTTGTGTGGCGCGATGCATTTGGGTCTGCTGGTCAAAACCCACAACTCTGCCACTCTTTCCACCTACCGCTTCATCTTGAAATATGTCCCCGTTAATGGTTTTTTAAGTATTTTTCGAAAACTTTAATAAATAAAAAAGAAGTTATTATATTGTAAGTTATTATTTGATTATTCGTTGCGCAGTAGCAATGACGCGGGCAATTCACGGCGGTGTGTAGAGTTTCGTGGTTATGGTTATAATCACAAACCTATAAAATTTATATTTTTTTTTATAATAAAACTAACTACAGGCCGCCTGAAAACTTTAAAATTAACCTGATTCCCTAGCTAGTGAATATGTCACAGATAGATAGATAGGGCGACGTCGGTTACACACGGTATTTACTGTAATCCAACAATAAATAATAATGTATCGTGGACGTATGTAGTCTAGCGTATTGATGGATGTCACTATTTTAATATATGGATTTCTAGATTTTTTAACATCCAAGCGGGTGAGCGCTCCATCATAGGCCTCATCCTTGCTACACAGCTGGATGTTGGCCAAGAGCAAACCTATCTCTAATAAAAAAAAGGTTTGGTAAGATTAGGAAATTAATAGTTGCCTAATGTAATAATCTAAAAAAGTATCGATATTTAAACGATTTATAAAAAGCTACTTGCTTAACTTCAGCTTACTGCTTAAAATTCCGAAAGAAAGTTGTGTGAAACCGCTACTAAACCGTTGAAATTGGAGCACAAAAATTAGAGGCAATTTTGGCACTAAGATTTTGGATCTAAGATTTTAAGCAATATTAAGTCTATTTTAAGCTTATGATAGTTGACACAAATATCGTAAGTAACAAAAACTTGTCATATTATACAATTACAATATACATATATATTTTAAATTGAACTCTCTGGCGTTTTATTTAAGGTTTATTGTTGATATTCGACTAGGGAAACTATTTACAGTTAACTTTTTACAGTTATTTAGGTTTCGAATTCAGACAGTGGGATCAAAATTATAGTGAACTAACGACCAGCTCCCGGCTTCGCAAGTATTGCAATTATTGTATTGGATTCGCAATTATATAATTTGCAGATAAAAATTGTAATTTTTATCTGCAAATTATATAAGTTTAAGATTTAATGAATTTCAAAAAGAAATCTTTGTGTTTCTCAGGATGTCAGGTGGTGTCAGTGTGTCAACACTTTCATTTTTAATAGGACAATGCAGACGAAATTTATTTGACGAGTTATTATATTGATATTTTTTTGTATTCAAGTGGCAAGTTTCGCTTTTTTTATTGATGTAATTCCAATAAAAAAGAAACAATTCTGTACGTAACCTGCTGTGAAAGTAACTATTTTGATAATACCAAAGTAAGAGTTTTCATTTATGAGCACTATGTTTGTAAATCACTTCTATCATTATGTGTAAATATATTTGTATTAGGTACATTAGGTATAATGCGTCCCATACTGGTCATATTTATCTCCTTTATCTGAAAGAGGAGACATAAGCTATTGTTCAAACTGCGTTTCTCACTAACGTCGGTAACCACCTCCAGAATCCTTTTCCCTACCGCTCCTTCTAATCCATTATCCTTTATCCTTGTTACGATAAAGGCTTTACGATAAGGTTGCTAGTAAGGCGACGGTAGCCATTTACTAATAAGTAGGTCGTCACTATGACAGCCAATCTTGAATTTGAATGCCTTCAAAGTGTTTTTTATATCTAGGCTTGATAGCTTGACAGTCCATTTGATTGTCACAGATATCTAGTCACCTAAAACTAAAGCAACCCCAGAGACCATTTTTTTTTTTTTTCCGTGGGAAAATCTGCGAACCAGATCCCCACCGACTATGGGGGGATCGGTGGGGTATGTGGGACTTCTACCCACTAAAAAAAAACCCACGGTGTTTCTTCGCGCCGTCTATGGGCGGAGGATAGGGGACGCTATGACACGCTACCGTCTCCCCCGCCAGACGCAGCCCGCACACATTGCGGGCCCCACCTCGATTAGGCGCGGAGTGTGACCTCCGCGCAGTGAAGAGACGCACCGGAAACACACAGCACGTCTCCCCTCGTTGCCCGGTGTTGTGAATACGGCGGACGACCCCATGTCCGCCGCACCCAGGCGAAGCGGCACTTGCCGCCCATTTTCACCTCTCGCAGCGGGCAGTCAGCGAGGGGCTTCACTTCTGAAGCACCCCATAACCTCTTATCTGCGGCACAACCTACCGCAGAGTTAGAGGCCGCTTCCACCTGAAATCCTCGGATAACCCCTGCTCGTGTGGCCGCTCATCTCTGCGGCATTAAGGGTGGTCGGCCCAAAGGGGTGTCCACCTGGCATTTCCACAGCAATCGCGGCAGCCCGAGAAACGGGCTCCACCTCGTGATGCCGTCGCGGAAGAGTTACTAAGCCGGGTCGCGAGGCCGGGTGTTCACTCTTCCGAACGATTGCAGAGGGCGGTTACTAGGCCGGCCCCAGAAACCGGGTCTTCACCACCCTCCACAAAGCCACGATTGCGGTACTCTGCCAGGCGGTCCTTCCCTGCCGCAGAGCTCCGTCTTCGCGTGCGTTGCCCGACTACCACTGAGCGACGGAGCCATCCGAGAAAATCCGCCCGCTGCGACCCGCGCCGGTCTTCGTGCGCAGAACCGAGACCCATACCTCGGTCCGACGTACAAAGACCGGGGGTGCCGACTCTCACCGGCCCACACCCGCGTGGGCCGAGTACGGCTCCTCGACCCAACGAGCGGTGACCAGTGAAGCTCCAATAGACAGTTGGAGCCTCCAATCTGATGCTCCGCCACGAGCTCCGATAATCGGAACCCGCTCGGAGCACACGCTCGTGGGTCTTCTTAGTTCCCCAGCGACAATCCGATCAGCCAAGCCAAGGCCGGTGACCCCACCGGCCCCTGCAACCGTCCGGATTGCCGAGGGTTAAGCCCCCCCACCACTGCACGGTCGTGACCCACTTAGGGGGGGAACCCCAGAGACCATGCAAATGCGCTATCGACAATCATATTTTAAAACAGAAGGGAAAAAAAAAATAAGATGAAAAACTTTTACTCTAGCATCCCTTGCATAATTTAAGCTAAACTATGCTTGTAAAACATAATTTAAGCATTGTACGTTTGTAAAAATGACTACTACCGACAGACTAATTGTCCAGTAAGTAGGTATGTCCTGTCACTGGTTTAGTAGCAACTTACTAGTTTTATTTTATGATGTTTATATATATGTACCTCACGAGCAAGAGATTCTTTTTTCTAAAGCTCATATGTATAAAATCGATAAACGATCATAGGTACGGACCGGAGAACTTAGATTAGAACTTCTATCTCTCCTGTCCTCCTCCTGTTAATCATAAATTAACTAGACCTCCCCCTGTTGTTGGTAGTTTTTATAGGCAATCAAAATACCTAAATGCCATTAACCACATTCTCATAATAAAAACAAAATTACGATTGTACGCTAAAAGAGATTAAAGTTGAGGGCGAAGTTGCGGTTGAAAACCATATAAATATTTGTTTAAAATATTATTAAAGCATACCTTCACAATATAAATTTGACTAAACTATGTAGCTAAAATGTAGCTAAACTAAAAAAAAATTAATGTCAAAACAATAATAAACAACTTTCACGGAAGCGTTCAAATCTAACACATATAAAATTTTCTTTTTTCCCACATACCTTTATAAATTAGAAAAAATTAGACACAATTGACACAAAAAAATATGGCGGTCATCTATTGTGTTTCCAATCAAATGGTCAATGTGAAGAGAAAGTGAAAGAAAGGGACACAAGTTACAGATGTCTGTACGTGTGACGAAGAGAGAGAAGGCCTTCAGGGCGAATCACAACATGCCGTTGAGATGTTTTCCGTGTCTTGTACTAAGCCTTATTAATGACTGTTTATTTTCTTTCAATGTATTGATATTATATTATGTTAACGGTTGCAATTTGGTTTTTTTATTCAAACTATACTTAAATGAGGCATTAATGACGCAAACGAATTTACTAATTGGATACATAATTTAACGAAAAGCTAGTTATTATATAGAGAAGAAATTATCAAAACGATAAAGAAAATAGTATTAACATCCATCATATAGTTTGGAACAAGTAAGCGGACTAACGGACTATGCTACTGTTACTTATTATTTTACACTAGCTGGTGCTCGCGACTTCGTCCGCGTGGAATAGTTATTTTGGGAATCATTTGGGTATCTCGAACGGTTTTCCCAGCGCACGCAACGGAAGCCCTCAAAGATGAATAATTTTCCCCGTTTTTTTCCACATTTTCGACTGATTCTTCGCTCCTATTAGTCGCAACTTGATGTTATATATAGCCTAAAGCCTTCCTCGATAAATGATCTATCCAACACAAAAAGAATTTTTCAATTCGAACCAGTAGTTCCTGAGATTAGCGAGCTCAAACAAACAAACAAACAAACTCTTCAGCTTTATAATATTAGTATAGATTATTTTCTATCTGTTCCCTGCAGCTTCGCCAGCTTTAATGGCGAAGTAAGAAAATAAAGTGAATTTCCCTAATCCTCATTTTTTCATTTTACTTTGTATAGAATGTTATAAAAAATTCATCGCCTGTTCTCTTTTTCACAATTTCACATGTTTATTAAGTGAACAGGAAATGGAGCTTTGGTTTTTCCGTATTAAGCTTTGGTGTTATTTGAGATAATCATTTGAATATAAAACATACTAAGTACCTACTTATGAAAAAAATGATTTTCTTAGAGATCTAACTAGGTAATATGAATGTTAAATTGACTGTGTGTTGTAACGTAGTATTATTTATTTATTTTATTATATTATATTATATTTAGTTATATTACCTTATTTGTTTATTTATCTAAGTATGTATTTAAACCTTATTTTTTAAAAAATAAAGTGGCGAATATTACGTTATGAAAGTTGTAGTATACATTACTATGTACTTCACAGATTGTAGTGAATTAATAAGTTTTCTTAAATCGATGATAATGTTTAACAGACAGTCACTTGACTGCTGGTTTTCGGGATTGTGACATGCCAAAGGACTGACTTTTTAAACATTTATTGTGTTTTTTTACTAACTTGTATTTAAAATAAAGAGCTGAAATTGGGTGACCAAATAAGGGACTTTTAATTATTTTAAAATAAAATGTAATAACAATAACATATAATAATACTTCGTATCTATTGGCTAATGACATTGAGTTACCCAATTTTTGAATATTCACCCATATTTAAAAAAATAATAATAAGGTTTTAAATACTTTTATTTATAAATTTATCAACTTAAATGTAAAAATATAATGATTAAATGAATTTACAATATTTACAAACTAATAACTAAATAAATTATACCTAAAAACAAAATTCAATACAAAAATGGACCCCGCGGCATTGTACCGAGGACGCTGGCAGCATTTCCTCGTTGAATGGCCAAACTAATACGTTGGCCGAGGAAAGCGCCAGCTCTCCGATCTCCCGTCGCATCAACAAGCCTCTTCGAAATGTCTTTGAAGAGGCCCATTGCTTCAGGGCCCCACGGACCGAGTGTCTCAACCCCGAACGGAATAAAAACATATTCCGATTACCTTATTTATTTATTTAAATACTTAAATAAATAAATAAGGTAATATAACTAAATATAATATAATATAATAAAATAAATAAATAATACTACGTTACAGTGTTTATTTGTAACGTCACTCCGATCAGCATGAAATTTTGCGTGCATGTTGAGGGATACAGAAAAAGACCAGGGTACCTACCTTTCTCCAGAAAAAAGTTACAAATCCCGACGGATCATATAAAAAGATTAATGAAATTATTGCTCATATTTTTTGTTAGGCGTCATTTTAATTTATTTTTGAACACTTAATTACAAAGGATACAGGCGAAGGCGCAAGAAAAAGTGAGTATTATATTGATCAAATTATTATTCCATTTTGAAATTAACTCAATTGCCTTGAAACTGTTTCGGGTTCGGTGAAAGGCCTTTAATCTTATTAGAGTACTTACCCGAATAAGAAAACATTTTAAGGGTCACTGTTTGAACATAGTGACGAGTTAAAAATTATTAACACTGCTTATATCCCGTTGACTACTTAAACGCAACTTAACCTGAAATCCGGATATAGTAACTTTCTAGCAGACCACTGTAGTACCATTGATTGAACTTTTAGATTTTAGATAAACAATTCGAAATTTATGGCGAATTACATGGCGAAATGTTCTAGATACCCGAATTATAAGCGAGACGAGAGAAAGCACCGTCATCAGAGAGCATCCTCTCTGACGCCATTTATGGGCAAGACGGAATCGGTAGACTGGCCATAAGATTGGATCGGTGCGTTGTACTGTTTCCAGTGATAGTCCCCACGGAGATATCAACGATTATTTTTAGAAAAAAAAAAAACGAAATTGAATTTACAATTGAATTAAATTGAATTGAATTGAATTGAACTGGTATACCAAGTCTAATGCATAGCACACTATATTATACGTATAACTGCTGAGTTTTGAATTCTCAAGCCGCGTTGGAACTGCAAATCATTGTAAACTTGCAGTATGCTAACTAAATATTAATAAATCAAATATAACATTTAAAAAAATCAAAGAAAATGAATAAAATATATATATTATAGCTTTTTATTTGGAACATTCTTGGAACTCCTTCTTTGTATTGCCAAACGCCAGAGAAAGCACGTACATTTGAAAGCACAGATTACCAGCAAGTCTTTGAATGGGACTATTTAGTGTTTTATCTTTGTCTGTATTATATTACCTATCAATTTAGAAGAAGAAAACAAAGTTGAGCAAAGTTTTGTAAGACTAATTGCCATCGCTTTCTACGGTTCCGGTGAATGACCCGTTACAGGGTTACCGGCTGTGACTAACGGCGTCTGTAATTCAGGAAGACAACCCACCCTCTAAAACGGATATGGGCGCAAAAACCGAACGCCCGACGAATATTATTAGGGTTTTTCACAAAGTATTTTCTCAAGTGGAATTGGAAATGAAATCATAAATAACTGTTATTGAATATTTTTGTGTTCTATTTGAATCGGTTCTGGCACTCTTACTATTGATTTGATGGTAAGTAGTTACCTTCGTGTAAAACAGAAGCAAATATCAACAGTGTAAAAGTGTAAGTCTTTGTGTCGGTTAGTACGCTTAATTCTTAAATTTCTCTCCGGATGATAGTAAAATTTTGTAATAATTCTGTTAGATAGGTACTTACAAAGAAAAAGAAAAAAAGGAAAAAAGGAAAAAAAGAAAATAAGAAGTGTTAGAAGGATAAAATACAATTTTAAGTAGCTTAAGCCACATGTTTTCACCAAATCTTATAAAAGGCGTTTAATCTAGATTTCAATTTCTCTTTATATACCATGACGAAGCTAGTCGTTTGTATATTTCCGTCCATTCATCTTAACTAATATTATAAATGCGAAAGTGGGTTTATTCGTTATCAAAGTCAAATGTGACTTTTTAGCTTTGAACGCAATAACTTAGTGACAAATAATCGTATACACCTCATGAGGAGGTCAAGTTGTAGGGAGTTAAATTCTCTAAAAGAGCTTTATAGTGCCATTACACAAAAAATATTGTTACGGTTTTTACAGCGATTTCAAGATGAGCAATAGTTTTGAAATTTTTTTTTTCGTTGGTTTTCTGACGATTACTCATAAACCGCTAACGAAAATCAGATTCAAAACTACAGACTTGAAGCTACAATTTCCTTTTTTAATGAGCACTGTACGACCATTTTCTTCGAAGTTACAGCCTGTTGTAAATCACCAAAAAATTTGGAACTTTTTTTATATCCTTTAATTGTTGCGTTTAGTATATATATTTTTTAAATTAATTTTGTATTTATTATTCTGTATTCTGTCTATTTCTTGTAAATTTTTCATTAAAGAATGCATATTTTTCATTTATAATTTAAACCTTTGTTTCCACCTTAGTAAATAATATTAGAAGAATTAAAACACTATAAGAATTAAAATATATTATATATATATATATATAATATATAAAATTAAAATAAAAACATTGCAGAATTTGCTTCTTCTATTATGTTTCGTAAGTCTGGTCACGTAAGTAGATCCTATTTCACAAAGGTTCATTGGCTTTTCGTGTTACAGTAAACAATTAAGTAAGTAATGCTACTAATTATTTACTTGTTATTGTCGAAAGCTTCGTATTATGTGAACACATAGGGTCAGAAACGAAACCGTTTTCCAACGTGTCAATAAGCCCCGGACAATGATGCGAACAATCAAGAAGGTCAAGTTTGAATATCTTGCTTAGACACAATTATAAAGTTTTAGATAATTTTTTGAAAGTCTATGAACCTAAAATTTTTTCAGGATAAAAAGTATTTTATATGTGAATCCAGGTAATAAACTATCCGTGTGCCAAATTTCACCCAATTTATTATTATTATATATTTTTGTCATATTTATAATAAAAATATTTACTTTTTTTAAAATTAGTATTAGGATATTTTCTATAAAGATATCAAAATGTATTTATATTACGTATATACGTATTTTGCTGTTTAGTCATGGCTTACAAACCCTTAAAATCTAGACAATTCAAGACTAAATCTATGTAATGTAAAGAACGTCATGAAACAGATAACGATCATGATGAGATGATAAAGATCAGTAATAACTAAATAGAACAGAATATTGTAAATCATCCCCGAGAAATACGTCCTAAAATATTATTGAATAAATCAATGGAAACACATTTTCATTAATATTAAATACACTTCAAAGATTGTTGTGAAAACAAATATTTCATAAACTGATCATTATACAGTAACTATTGAAGAGAACATAATATATTTCTTCTGAGCCCACCTCAATTTCATATTTGATTGAGCCGTTTCGTGAAAAACTTAACAGACAGGTTGCATTGACCTCGAACTTTCATGAAAGATCTCTTTTGACATTAAAAGTCTTATTAAGTGCGAACTCAGCTTTTAATGCGTTTTTAATACCATTAAAACTTGAGTACTTATTCAAAAATTTTAGGACATTTCATAAATTGTCATAAATAATATTAATGCAAAAGCTGTAGGTGCCTATATAATATAAATGAATTTTTTTTTTTAAATATTTAAAATGTCTGTTTTTGAAGGTGACTGCACCTTCACCTTCCTTCCTAATGATAGGCGATTAAGAATATTTTAAGCCCGACCAGAATTCCAACATGCAATCTGTCGTACCGTCAATGTGTATTGGTTTTTTATTTATTTTTTCATGTAATTATTTCTGAATAGAAGAAAAGAATTATTCGCATCACGCGACATCGCCATTAAATTTAAAAACTAGAAGAACAAATAAAAATTTAAAATCACGAATGATAATTTTAATATGAAAGCTATTTCTTCGAAATTATTTTGATTGCTGAATTTGTGACTTTTATATCCGAAAGATTTCCATCAGTTGTAATTTATTAATTTAGTTGTAATTTATAAAATTTTATTTTTACGTCGAACATCAGAATTTATTCTGTCAGAAATTTCTTACTATGTGCTAAAATTCTGGCTTGACTTCTAAAAGGCCGCCTTTGCTTCTTAGTTTAATTCTCGAGCCCTTTCTTATTATTCTATAGAAATGTCATATTATGAAAATAATAATAAAAATAAGATTAAGTTTGAGCTCAACTGTGAGCTCTTTGACAAAGAATCCTCAAAGTTGTTGAATATTGTGTACGCGAACTAATCTTTATGAGCTATGTATTTATGTTTGGTGAACTTTTTTGTTCTAAAAAGTTCATCAAATCTCCTAAAAGTTTTAATCATTTTATTTTATATATTAAGGTAAGATAGGAAAAGCTTCCTATCTTACCTTCTTAATAATAAATAAACTCTTCCTAATAATAATAATAACTCTTCAGGTACAGTTAAAAGCATAATTTACAGTCATGACGACTGTAAATTCAGTTAGAGATTTGTTTAGTATATAGGTTCAATCTAATTTCGAATTTGTTCGAATCTAATTTCGAAATAGAAAGGGATTATTAATATATATATATATATATATTATAAGTAATTTATGATATAATTTCAATCAAAAACAAACAATTACTTTAAATAGAAAGGGATTATTTAAAAAAATATAATAGTAATATTAAATATTTTTAAAAATATTGTAATTTATAGTAATATAATTTTAATAAAATAAAATCATTTTAAATATTTAAAAAAAAGTTTATTAGTTTACCTTTTATCACAAAAATGTCATTTAAGCAGTCCTATTTGGCGATACACTTTTCTTTCACCGTTTTGCGAAACTCGCGCGCAGCCCGGATGCGCGCAACTACGGCAACTTACGAACCGCGACTGGGCAAGCGCATCGAGCCTCAAGCACATCTGAAACCGATTGAAAGCTCTCTTCTATTTAATTCAAACTTTAAACTTGACCTCGTTACTCGACTTTGATTGATGTAGGTTTTCATGTATAGATGGTTTAAGTTATTCAACACAAGTAGGTAATACAGTTATTAATATCGACACTAATTATATTTTATTTGAATTAATGATTCATTCAATTTATAAAATTTAATCTACAAGATTAAGATTAAAATTTAATCTTGTAGATTAAATTTTATAAATCGAATGAACTCGAGCGTAATTTTTTTCTTAATGATTTTGTAGTAAAATTTCCATTTCTATCCCTGTCAAGGTAAATAAAAAGATTCAACTCAAGTAAGCCATTTCATTAATACATACGAGGCTGCATGTGAATTTATTAATTTAAGATTGGCAGACAGGCTGACGATCGTCTAGATGGTAGGTGGCTACCGTCGCTTTTAACACAACCAACCCCACAGGTTCTGCAAATGCACTACTTAATTGATACCTATTTAATAGGTAGTAATTTGTACTTCATAATTTGTAAGTACCAAATAATCAAAAAAGATTACATTTTACGTTTATTTGGAACAGAGTAAGAGTAAATGTAAAATATACAAAACAAAAAGGTATAAACAAGTACTCTTTTTTAAATTTTGTTTTTGTAACTTTTATATTTTTATTCGGGTTTTGTTGCGCCTTATTCAGAAATGGCAATTAAATCCCTTTTAACAACACGTCAAAAAATCAAAAATTGTACGCTCGTGTATGCTCGTACGAGTATTATTCGTAGCTCGTATGTTTTAAAAAATTCGATGGTTTTGTTGATTTATTTTTTCAGAGAGAATTAATCCATTAGAGCCGAAAGTATTTTTCCCAATGATCTCGAAGGCTTATGCCGTGTGACGTCACTCATTCGGTTCGTTTTGCAATTATTATTGCAACCTATAAAAAGTGCAAGTCGCTCGTCCAGTTTTCACTTTCGTAAAAGGTTTCCTCGGTATAAGGTTTGCGACATCAAAAATGAAAGTATTATAATGATTATAATTCTTACTGTTCTTGTAAAGAGTCTGAGAAAAAATATTCTGATATCTCAATGTTAACCCACCTCCTTATTCTTTATTCCAACAGAGTCGACAATGCAATTTTTTATGTTAAAGTCAACAGCCACCTCGATAGTAGGTGGCTACTGTGCCTTTAAAACAAGCAACGTACAGGTGCTTGTTCCACTTGCGAAACACGAGGCGCGGGTGGGGGGTTTCATCCCTTCGTGGTTGAAGTTCCTCGGTCACGCACGAAGCGTTACAGTTCCACCTTCCTTGTCCGAACTGCTAAGGAGTGGAACTCATTGCCTGAGTCTGTGTTTCCCCAAAATTATAACCTCGGGGTCTTCAAACGTAGGGTAAATGGGTATCTACTAGGTAAGCGTGGTCCATCTAACCTAACCTAACATCAAGTAAGATCGCGGCCAAGCGCTGCCTTGACTTATATAAAAAAAAGTGCGCTTTCGACCATAGTAGTATTAAAGATAAGAAATAAGGAAGCCCTACTTACTCACGGAAGTCTTTCGTAAGGTGGTGGCTGTTCAAATGATAGGGAAACACATTGTGCCCTGGCACAACTTTCTAAATCCAGACCAAAGTCAACTTTGACAAAAAAATATCTCAAAATATATAATCTTCCTAAGTATCTTCCTCGGTGTTGCTCTGTGAAGTCGACAATAAACATGTCCGCACACCTTGGTTCCTTTATTAAAAGGTTTACAACATCAAAAATGAAATTATAATAATGATTAAGTACAGCTCTTGTAAAGAGACACCTACCAAAAATCGTCTGATATCTTATATTTTACCTACCCATTTATACTTTGTCCCATCCAGGGTAGACAATGCATTTGTATCCTTCTTAGTGTTTCTCTTTGAAGTGGATAATAAACATGACCACAAACCTAAAAATTAAAAATTTAAAAAAAAAAAATTGTCTCCTTTGAAGTTCACAACTAAAATTGTGCGTTACAAAAATATACCTACAACAAAAGATTTTACAAATACTCTTTATTTGTCGTGCCAACATCTCCCTTCCGGTGGCCTTTGCGAACTTTTCTCAGCATCTCCAATACAAATATTTAACTTCCTCAATTTAACACTGTCACTTCGTGAAACAGGTACTTTACGTTTTCTAAAGTATTGTTTTATTAATGGTATTCATAAGTTTGTATGCCAAAGAGGCCCAATCAAGGTGTACAAAGTTTTAATAATAATAACAATAACAGTAGCATTTACAAAGTTTTGTGTACAGTTCTCGCTACTTTGTAAATCCATGTTTTTTAATATTTTTTTCATGTAGTCGGCAAGAAATAATGTAACCCGTGTACCTACATAAATTTCATTTCATTTTTTTTTTTTTTATTTATAAGCTAGAGCAAATTTTGCAAATTTATAATTGGATAGAGCCTAAAATTTTACATTGGATTTGTACTTTTGATTTTGCATTATTTGTAAGTACAAAGTATGAGACCCTTACGTCAAAATATTTGTAGATTAGTACAGCCCGAAAAAAAAAATTATTAACAATTTTTATTAATTTATTCATTTTATTTATTTAATTTTTAATTCAATAATTTATTTTAATAAAATTTTGTTTAACGTAATTAAATTAACCTTTAAAGATGCCTCAATTAATTTTATTTAATTTTTATCAATTAAAAGATTGTAATTTCCTTTCCCGCTAATCAGCATACCCTAATGTCCGCAAAACACAAAGTTTCTGTCGAACGTTACAAATGGCTTGTAATTCCTTACTTTGGTTCAGAATTATCGCCAATAAATCAAGTAAGTCACACTCATTTATCTTCGAATGTACTCGAGCTCTCAAACCTGAGGTCACAGTGGGTTCATGATGTTATTGTATTCCAATTGGGCTATGAATTGTTAGCGAAATGATCAAAGATAAAGGTGCGATACAATATACTTAATGTATTAGAGGTTGATGCTTCTCAAAGAAACAAATCGTGTGTTTTATTATTAGTTTCCTTCTCATCGAAATTACATACTGGCATCAGTCACAATACCTTACCGTGAAGTGACAGCATAAGTGCTGTCGTGTTTCAGTGAGTGAATGAGGGATGCTTAAAGCCCGTTACCAGATCCCTTCCTTATCTTTCTTATCCCTTTCTTATAGACGACGGTAGCCACCTACCATCAAGTAGACCGTCTGTCGACCTTAACATAAAAAAATCTTTATTGCTCATTTATTTTTCTACGGTGTTAATTTGTTTTTACCTTCAGATGAACCTCGCGAACAGTATTATTTATTGGGAACAGTAAAGTATCCCTGAAATCGTAATGCATGATGATTCATCATGATTACTTAAGTAGATAAGGCGTGAAAGCGTAACAAGTAAACTGTTCAGTTTTGTTATATTAGTATAGATAAAAATATTACAACTTAATAAAAAATGGAAAATCACTTGTGAGTAGTTTCAGTTAGTGTTGATTTTTACCTTTTTTTAAGTAGGTATTCTAATAAAAACTCCAACCTGTAAACAAATGTGTACCAACATATTTTTAGACCTAACTATTGATAAGCACTTATTCATTAATCATATGTCAAAAGTAATACAACAATGGGAGGCGTTAACGACAGTGAAAGGCAGAATGTCACTTGCTTTCGACTCTCACTTACTCCAACCGGACTTTGGGGGGTCATTAAGCGCGCAAACCTTCTTTGTTAACTTTTGAAATCTGTTAAATTAAATTATTGACGATTGCAATGGAAATACTTATACAATAAGATAGGGGGTATTGCGAATGACCTAGAAAATCAATAATTATGTAAAAACATCAATTAGACATTTATTGCCAAAAAAAACATAGGGTACTTTTCATACAGAAAAAAAAGTATCATCTGAAAATAGAATTAAAAATCAACGTCTGACAAAAATATATGAAATACTGGAAATAGCAAATTTTACAAAAAAAATAGAAATTTATATTGATGATTTTCGAAAATCAAACAGGTCGTTTTTACTATCTCAAAAACTGCCTATAAGTACAATTACTATATACATATATAATTGAAGGCCCATTAACGCAGTTAACGCATGCCTATAACATTCAATCAAACTTGTAAAGGGCCGTTACTTGCGCCGCCATTATTGCAATAATATAATTATTGCATGCATTCCTTAATAATGTGTTTTTAATTTAGTACATTTTGAATTTTTTTCAGTAAAACATTCATTTTTGTAAACATAATTATAATAGTTAAATGAAATTAACGACGATCGTAACACAGTAACTCATTTGTTACAAGAAACTGAAACAATTATTAAGATAATCATATTTTAAATAATAATAATAATCGTCCTCTCAGCTGTATAAAATCGACTGCTAGATATAAGCACCCCATATAATTTCACTTAACGTCGATCCGTGGCCCTTGTTAGATCGCCTGCCCATCTTGTGGGTGGACGTCCTACGCTACGCTTGCCGGACTTAAGACCGGTGATCTCCAAACGAAGCTTCCGGCCCCAGTAATATGATCATGTCCAGTACTAGTCCGCCGGGTTATGTTAGTAACTTTCTTTTGTCTTAGTTCTTATTCAATCTCGCAGAGTAACCCACAGCCTAGCATTCTTCATGGATCTTTAGACGCCGTTGAGCTTTCTTACGAGACCACGTTTCAGGGGCCGTACCATGAACTTTTAGTAAACTATCATGTTTTAAGAAAGTTTTGTTTTAAGCTTAAAGTAACATTACTCAAATTCGTACCATGACGCCCACAAAACAATATTGTTTTATTCCTGCCGTGAACGAATGATATTTGCATGATTGTCTATTCCCTGCTAAATAATGCCACAGAGCCCTAAGTATGAAGCCATATGGTATTTGGTATGTTCTGAAACATTTTATTTCTGCGCTACGAAAGCAAGATATCATAACGAAATAACGAATGACGTCACAAAACTGCTTATAGAAACAACATTAAAGTAAGCTTACTTTTAAGGGGTCATGGTACGAAATTTGAAAGTAAGACTAAAATAATAATGCTATAAGAGGTGGTGGTAAGGCCCCTGGGCCTGTGTCATCACTGGCAACACAATATTGGTTGGAAATTTACTCAAATTTACGGCATTGTGTATAAGTTTCTAGGCATAAAGTTCTGTGGAAATTCATAGGAAACAAGTGTCATTTCGTTTGATAGATTTGATTTATGTTAATATCAACAAACTGGGTAATGGGCATAAGCAACGCCGCAGGCGCCATAGTAGGGTTAAGAATTAAAGAAATGGACTCTGCCATTACTTACTTACCTACCGAAACACAAAAGCACACATGCTTTTATTTCACGGTAATTTCTGTAATGACTCAACACCAGCACCAGGCACCAGCTAGTATTTTTATATTTTAAGATTTAACCGCATATGGCACTTTAGCATTTGGCAAGTCTATAATAATTTATTAGTCAAATAGCTGTCAATTTATTACAAACGGAACCGCATTTTAAAAAAAAAACTTTCTATTGACTTGGGAATAATAAAGAAAGTTATATTGATTAAGACAAAGGAGTTACCAAAACCGAACATCACTCATAAACCACGGAGAAAGTAATTGATAAACAAACACGTTAAAAATGTAGATTTTGTAACCGTTCAAAGTAGGTACCTACTAGAGGCTAACCTCTAAGATATTATTATCCAAATTCACAGAACGTATTTTCGTTACACATTTAACTATTTGTATCATTAAAAAATGTCAACATCACATTTAAAAAAAACTCTAATCCACAAAACCCTAATAAGATTTCTTTCGATTCCTTTGTTGATTTAATAGAAAAAAGTCAAATCTTCTCTAATTTTCTTCTAGTGTACACATTTTAGCAAAGAAAGGGTTTGATAGTATAGAAAAAAAACTGATAGAAAAGAACATATTCGTTTTTGTCTAGTAACAAGTTTACCACATTATGGCTATGACCGGCCTATCCATCGAATTTTCGAATGCCTCATTCGCATTTGACCACTTGGATGTATCACATACACGCACCGCAACATTTTCAGCGGTAGGTAGGTGCTTAACACATGCTTACAACTACCAACACCAGATGTAACCGATTTCACATTGTAAATCACAACGTTATGTTAATGAATGTTGCTTTAATGGCCTTAAATAATAAAGAAATTATTATAATGTGTTAAGGTGGGTTGTGCTCACTCGATAATAGGCTCTTCGAGACACTTTAAAACATTAAATTGATCGTAGCTGTCATGTGTACAGATTACAAGACAGAGTAGCGGGTAACTAATAATTATCTTGGAAGGCCTACAAGCAGCCTACAAGAGTAACTAATCCGTATAACATCTCAATTCGACACGTACAAAACGACCGCATTCCTTGATCTAACCGAGCGAGCATAGAAGCCCGTGTTCTCATTGGGGTGAAACATATATATGTAATATAAACACATATCATATTTCTCTAAATATCTTATAACAACGTAATATTTCAGCGTGCTGTAGGTGATTGTTCAATAAGAATACTATAATCTACTAGCTGACCCGGCAGACGTTGTTATGCGAAAAAAATAAAAAAAACATTTTTTTGGGGTGGACCACCCTTAACATTTAGGTGTATGAAAAATAGATGTTCTCAGACCTACCCGATAAGCACACAAAATTTCATCAAAATCGGTCCAGCCGTTTCGGAGGAGTTTGACAACAAACACTGCGACACGAGAATTTTATATAATATCTTATAATCGTATAAGATATCTTATATCTTCTTATATATAATTATAATCTTTTTTATGTTAAAATCAATAGACAGGCTAACTGTTTATTTCATGGTAAGTAGTTATCTACTGTCGCCTATGTAAAATACCTACTAAATACCTACTTAACGCGCGGAAGCTACACGTTACATTAACGATGATCGATTGACTAATGAATAGGTACTCTAATAATTATACAAATATATAAATAATTAATTATCTCAATGTGTGATCATTTTCTATCAATTATATGAGTCATTCATCTAAAAATCTATCAACAGACTCATTTGATTTTCAATTAACAGTTCATATTTAAATACCTATTATTTAGATACCTTCTACTCTTACCTATCTTTTTATCAACAATTATCTACTGACTGACATATACTAACGAGAGATACTGACGCCTACTGTTTATCTCAAGATATATCGCAACCATGCATTAGCTTATTCATTGTTTTAAAAATTAAAGACTTTCAATAGATGGTTGTCTTAACCATCTATTGAAAGACCCATAAATTTATCGTTCTCCTCCTGTTCTTTATTTCATATTATATATTTGTGGTCAATAGTGTCTTTGCTATATTAAAAATTTCAGACGCACACATTATATTAAACTACGATGATTCGTTCTCTCTGTAACAGATTTTTAAAATACCAGATCACCAACATACCAGATTCTTTAACTAGGTTCCCATAACAAGTCTTCACAAATTTTATATCAATATACTTACCTACCTATTAATCACCCTTCCCAGAATCCATTTAATAATGGATTCTGGGAATGGCGCGCTAATGCGCTTAATAACTTATTAATAACATTTTCAAATTCCTGAGAGGGAAAAAAAAATAAAATGCGACTTTTCAATAAGCCACTTTTCTAAGAAGAGTGGTCTATGTGTTCCTAACAGTTTTATGTGAAGGAATTCGCAGCAATGAGAACCTTGGTTTGCACAGTGAGGTGATATTACTACGTATAGAGAAGCTATCACCTTTATCACTAGTGATCCGTTCAACTGAAGCTGGCAAGCTACACTTTACTTAGTCGCTTTCTAGCTCTTGAGTTGCTTGTTGCTTGTAACCCTTGTTTTATAGCGAAATAACGTTAAAACTGATCAAATATGCCCTCGTGTGTGTTACAATATTGCACTAATAATTCAAGTAATACGGTAAAGTGCAAAGGAATAACTTTCTATCGGTAAGTAACTAAATAATCATTTTAAAACTCAATTCGAGCAAAATATTTTGCGGACGCCATTTTGCGTCATTTGTCATAGACAAAAAAAATTTAAGAAGTGACATTAGGTGTATTGTATATATTATATATTAATAACAAATCAATAAATTAAAATATATGTTAATATATAATTATAATATTATAATATATAAATATATAATAAATATAATAATATATATATATATATATTATTAAATTATAATTATATATTGATATATAATTATATAATATTCTAAAATTTATATATTATAAAATTATAAATTAAATCATAAAATAAAATTATTATAAAATCACGTATTTCATTGGATGGATACCACATCCAATGAAATAGGCAGAATATAAACAGTGTCGCCTCTATGACGGTGACATCGATTCTATGATACATTAGCCGCCTCTTGCGCGCCCCCTACTGCCGCATTTGTTGTACAGATTTTGTTCGCACTATCTTTTCTATATTATAAAGTTCAATGGGTTTGCATGGCAGTTTTGACGTGAACACTGGCCACTAATAAAAAAAGTTGTAATTTGCAGACTGCGTGAATTCACTATTTTTAATATACAAGCTAAGAAATCTTATAAATTCATGCCCAGGTTTTTTCAAGGTACTAATTCATCCTATTGGATTTGTCCTGTAATGAGGTGTGTATTTTTTATGTTAAGTTCGATAGTAACTAGCTATTGTATAAGCAACGTCACGAGTGCTGTTAGTGTGCTGTCGTCCAAAGAAGGATTAATAATCAACAATAAGAATGGAATAATGGACTCTGGCATCCCTTACCCCTGAGGCAAGCACCAACCATTTGTCAAAGACACAATTATTATCAAATAACCCAATCTTGTGCCTAATCAAAAGCTTAACCTTCAGAACTTAACCGTGTTTTACAATTTATATTGAAATACATTAAATTAGTTATAAAAAGCAACACTAATTAAAAAAACAAATTCAAAACTAAGTAACGAACTTGTTCATAAAGTTTTATTGAAACTAAATAATTAAGCCTGAGGTGATTTTTCAGCAACAAATATAAAATCGTAACTTTGTTTTTAACTTTGAAATATTTTTGTGGATGTCTGTTCATTTGTTATGGTAATTTTCTAGATTATTGTATAAGACCGAATAAAAAACTCTTTTGTATTTTTATTTTTGTACCCATATTTTTTACCTAAGTATTTCATTAATTGGTCACGTCTTTTAGGCTAGGCCCTAGAGAAATTTACACTTATTTCTCATTTACCGTTTTCCACCTAAATTTATTTTATAAAAACAAACTCAAAATTTAATTAACACACAAACAAATACTTTTATTGGCTTTATTCACTACTTTGAAAAACATTGCAATTATAAGTGAAAATATCATTGATAGCACGCACAGACGGACAGGCTTGTGTTTGATCTTTTTTATTAAAGATGGGTTTGCTCTTAGCTAACATCCAGCTGTGTAGCGAAGAAGAGACAGAAGAGGCCTATGATGGAGCGAGCTCACCCAGATGTTGCCTATTCACACCAACTTTGAAAGATTTGGGTTATATAAGCTCGAAAACACAGTTTCAAGCCTTGACAGTGCGCATTATAAAGGACGTTTTAAAGCGCTTGGTCCAAAAAAGAGGGATTTCGATAAGATGAGGATGGTAACCAGCCTTGCGACTGTATGTCCGATGGATCTTTACTATTTAAAGTGTTTAAGAGTGATTAATGTGTCAGTGACGGCCTCGCAGACAGGAGTTAGGAATGAGTAGCCGCACATTTCAGTTATAAACGTTTATTCTCCTCACACAGGAGCTATATCTCAACTACAAATACAGTTTATCATTTTAACTCTCACTAAAGCTATCATTAACTATTTCATAGGCCAATATTACAAGAACCATCCGCCATCGCCAACGTTCCCTGCACCAGAGAGCGCACCCCGGCCTCTGGGTTGCCCTCCTTACCAAATTTCATCTCCCTAGCGTAAACCATAGAGTAAAGAAATTTATTTTAGACTTGGTACATATTTAAATGACTCTCAAATTAATGAAACGTAACAAATGTTTGAATATGCAGTTAGTTTATTTCCACAATAATGTCGACGATTATTAGAATAATACGTAAAAAAATACGTGAACATTATAATACATTAAAATATAGTGACATCATGTGGTCATTAAATCATCATAAAGATATATTTTTTTCCATTTGAAATAAGCAGTAAAGTAAACAGTTTAACTTTAATCTTGTGTTATTCATTGTCTCTTTTTATTACTAACAACATTTTATTTTCTCACAACAATGTACCCAACAAACAAAAATTGTCTAAAGAAATTTTCAAGGATTATCTGCTACTAAATTGCCCTATGTAAGTATAATGAAAATATTTGGCTTATAAGTATCAGATTATAAAACATATATTTCCAACAGCTAGATTATTAACAGATTAGATTAGATTATGCAACAGGCACGCGTCTTCGTCCGCGCAACTTCATAAAATATAGCTATATCTCTCTGATATAGCTTTTTATAGGTGAAAGAATTTTTGAAATCGGCACAGTAGTTTTTGAGTTTATTAAGGTATTACTAACTAACATACAAATCTTTTCTCATTATAATCTTCTTCTTTTTATTAGACTTCAAAACCACTGAACTGATTTTAATGAAATATTCAGACAATCTTAAGCTGAATAGCTTCAATTTTCGCTTATAAGTTGGACGTATGTCGCTACATCCTTCTCCGCATATGTATTAATTGTTCTGGTAATCAATCGGGTAATATGTGAGCACATATACATGTACATTAAAGTATCGATTTATATCATATTTTTCAATCAACACACCCATTATGGTTTTATTTATATATTTATATTATTTATTACATTGTTCACAATGGTGTTTTGATTGACATGTATTAAATAACGTCATTGTGCTTATTGCTTTTAACAAACTTATTGCTGAGGTTGTAATAAGGAAGATTTCCAAACATATTTTACGTCTCAAAGCATACATATATAGCCGTGGCATTTATGTGATAAATAGAAAATAATTTAATACCTTCTTCGAATGAACAAAGTTTGAAAATAATTTCATTCGATTCATTAGTTTTTAACTTATGCATAAGTGAGTAAAAATTCAATGACAAATAGATAGTTATTTGGTATTTTAAATGGATATTGAGTCCGCGTACTGGGTGCGGGCTGACTACCTGTGTTACCACAGACACTTAGCTGTAGCAAGTGGTTAACTGAGCCTGCGGGCTGAGTTGACCTGTTAGTGGGCTGACTAAATATTAATATAAGACAATATATTATAAAAATGTAATATAAAAATATAAAAACGCTGTCTGTTTCTCGCCTGTCACTAATGGAAAGAGCGAAAAAGAGGTAAGTTTGTGTATACATATAATTTTCAGAAAGAAATTACATCCACGTATGTAGGTACATTATCTCCTGAATTTTAATGTTTATTTATGTGGTTTTATCTATATAAATCTAAATTATATACTTACAAAAACAATCTCTATTTATAACATTACTAGACTGTATGTATACCTACTTTTAATTTTGAAAATGAAAGGTTAAAAAATTGTGTAAAATTCACAATTATCATAATTCTACAGTTAATCACAATATTTATAATGCTATCTAGACTGTATCTAGATAATTATGTCTAAATCGTTCGTTGAACTCCTTGACACAATATTTTTTTTCTTTATTAAAAAGTCTTTTACCCACGCGTTTTACGAAACATCGATTCCTTTTTCAGCTAAAAACAATTAAAAATAAACAAAACCTTGCAACAATCACTGTTTTGGTGACAGTTAATAAGTGTGGTGAATTATGGTGTTATGGCCTTGGCAAATGCAGATCTAACAGTCGATTGTAGTTCTTATAGCTTGATATTATGTTCTAGATTTGCTTGACAGGATAATTTTGACACTATAACGATCGACGGATCGACTCGAGCGCATGCTTTGTTTATTTAAGATTAGTGTCAGTCAGTTTGTCAGCAAATGTCATACAATTCGCACTGACTTACCGTTTTTTTTATTATTATGTTCAATTGTGTTTCTTCTTGCGGTTTTTGCTTGAGGTTCGTAGTATATTTTTTATTAATATGTCATGAAGTATTTTTTTAACATTGATACATGTTTATTTTTTTAATTCAGGTCTACCTATAAATTAATTCGCAATTATAAGTTATAAAAAAAATATATAAGCATATTTTTTTTAAAATTGACTATTGATTATGTTTTTGCGCATTATTTTTAAATTAATTAATTTGGGATTTTTTTAAAAGTTATATTAAGAACGCCATTAGTGCTGGAAGTGCGTTGCCGACCATAGAAGAATTAAGGATAAGGGAGGCTAAGAAAGGGGTGGGGCTTAGATTAATAAATTGGTCTCGCCGCGCTCGACTACATAACGCCTTCGTACTTACCAAATGCGGCAACAAATACTACGCCGAATTCGGCGTACCCGAGCCAGTCACACTGCAAGCTGTATGTGATGTGTATATACGTGCCGAATGTTTTATTAAATTTTGGGCATAATAAAATGCCGGTTTGCGTAGTGAAACTGTGTAAAAATATAATGAAACTGTGTGTTACACACATTACAATAAAAAGTTGCCGTATTCACGGAGCTATTGTTTTGAGATAACGCGGTATCTAGTCGAGCGTAGCGACCAATCTTTAATCTAAGGGATGTATGTGGTAATCGATACACAACAGCATATAATGCTGTTACTTATAACCAAACATAAATCAAATAATATGTTTATGTAACAATGACTGCACTAAATAAACTCTAATAACGCATCTACTCTAGTTTCAAAGGCATAATTAAACATATTATTGGCTTTTAAATTTAATTAAAAGCTTATACGTTGCGGAGAGCGATTGTTATTGGAACAAAATTACATATTAAACATCGATGCATATTAATTATAATTATGAGTTACTATAAAATTACTGAAAACAAGAAAGTTGGCGAATACGTCAACGCTCATTTTATTTGAATTTTAACAACGAACAAGCCGTATTAATGAGTTGTATTATACAAAAGAACATGTGTTTAAACAATGAACACAGCACGAATTTTAATAATAAACGAATACAGCACTGAGAGAGTTCATTTTTAAAATTCATTTTGTACATTCACAAAATAAATGTATCTACATATTATATTTCTATACTAAGCTATATTTAATATTATAAAGAGAGAATTATTGTATTTTTGTTTGTTTTGAAAAAACTCAATTTTTTTTAAAAAATTAAAAATTCTTTCACATATATAAAGGTGTATCCTTACGTCTATTCCTAACCGACAAACCACGCTGTCCACCTGGTTGGTCGGATAAGAATTTATTTTCCTAACCGTCAACCTGGTTGGTCGTACTTCACCTATATACTTAACAGCAAGTAACATAGGCTATATAATATTATGAAGTTATGCGGACAAAGTCGCGTGCAACATGTAGTACCTAATATTATAAAGAGAGAAATTTTATGTTTATTTTTGTATTTTTATTTGTAATGAGTAAACTTAAAAGCTACTGAAGCGATTCTTTCACCTATTAAAAAGCTACATTATCAGCGAGTAACATAGGCTACATTTTATAAAAAGTTACGCGGACGAATTCGCGTGTAATAGCTAGTGCTATAAGACTGTACAGTGTGTCTGGTTACGATATTCTAGGTACATAAATTACAGCAATTTTAATACACAAATACAGATCACAAATTTCTGTCGATCTAGTACAAAAATGTAAAGGGGTCATAGGGGTTGTCTTTGCAGTAATTTACATTTAATTGCAGTAATTTTTTGGAGTTCGCAACTTTTATCTTAATTTTTGAGAAATTAATAAAAGATAATGAAAAATAGTAGGAAACATTACTACTTTTTGAAAACATTTAACAGAAAATAGTTTTGAAATATATCTTTTTTTTTTTGGAATCGCATGTAAATAAGTGTTGTAGGATGTCGATTTTCAAAAAACCATAAAGATGCAAAAAATCTCGTAATCCGTAAGACTTATACTATTTTTTAATGTCATTTAGCCTGAATACACCTAACACCAGTTTCAGTTTTAGTAAAAGTTTATTTGACACCATGTATATTTCTACAAAACTACAAATTGTATAAGAAATGCGATGGAATTTTTTCTTGATCTTAGGTCGTTAAAACGACTGGTGTTTTCACATAAACACTTACATACGTTACATAATGTACCTAAATATTTAGTATACATAATATGACTAAATGATAGTGATCATATTGTGTGATGTTAACATTGGAGTTGTTGCAAAAGGCTGCGACGACATTGTATAAATATAACTTCGTTTCCTGCTGTTCTTTGCACTTTCCTGTAGCCCTGAATGAAATGATATTTCATGAATAAACCAACAGTTCCTCGAAGAGAAGTCTTATGCATCTACTGTGATATATTAAATTAACCATAGATCGTGGTTTAGTTTAAACTATCTGTTCTCGCAACATTATTTTGTACTTTTGGTATTCAGTAGTTCGCTTTTTTGGTTTATAAACAATGGTGGTTTATAACAATTGGTTTATTAGAACAAAATAAAAACTAAATGTTACAAGTGTCTTTCTACAATACATATATGAAAACCGTATTCATATCGGTTAAGCCGTTTTTGAGATTTGGGTGCACAAACGCACAGAACTTTTCCACACAGAATTCACACAGATTAATCTTAAGGTGTAAACACACGCCAATCCTAAAAATTGGCATTTTAAAAAAAATATGTTAGAAGAAACTGTCAATGCAATTGCTTTGAAAAAAATATATGTTATACTTAAACATGTGAAGAACAAATTGTATTGTTTATAAATTCCATCAAAGTAGTAGAAACCCCACAATAAAAGTTAGAACATAAGAAGAATTTGACTTATATTGAAAACTGTTGCGAAAACGGTTTATTGCGCGCAAATGATTCCTACACCGAATAATAAGTGAATATCATTTTAAAAAAATTTATTGATTTTTTTATTTTTTTTAATGTAGTTTTAATGAAAAGTACAAAAAACCACATTTATCAGGCCTGTTGAATTGTTTCCGCCGCCTCGGAACTCTAAATATATGGAGCTACAGTGTCTCAGTGACTGCGTTGAGGTGTGGATTACGTTTGTGTTTTTCGTGCGGAATTAGTATGATATATAAACGTTCTAAAGGTCATATCGGTGAAGGTCAAATCGTTAATGTCATTCGCCTTTGTGAATCCCTTAAGTAACAAAATTTCCATTTTTATTTTCACTTAATTAAATTTCAATTTTTATGTATTTTCATTTGACAACATAAAATACATAAAAAACACCTTAACATTTAAAAAAAACAATATACCTATAAGAAAGTTCAATTTTCTTCCTTGTACACGTAATTTAATCCTGAAATTTAATTCAAAACTATTGGAATAATATCTAATGAAATCAACCTCATAATGTACCTATCGACGGTAGTAAAGTTATCGCAATAAATTGTTTCGTAACTCGTTGTCAATGGGTGTATTGCAATCGGTTTTGTTTGCTGACGCTTCAATTCAAGGCCGCGTTGAGATTTTTATTTCATGAATAATGCTTCATAGATTTATCGCTATCTCAAGTGGTGACTATCGGTGCTATCGGTTACTGATTAGACATTTTTTTGGTTAACCTCGTTTAACTTGCATCATTGCGTCGATGTTACGTATTATTCCACTACAAATATGATAATTCGTCATCAAAAATTTCAGTACCAAAAATCTCTATCAATGACACTTTGTATACATAATTATCTTGTTCCCACTTTCGGGTGCTAAAGCGACCATGCATCACATAGACCTGTCATACACGAGAGAACTGATGTATAAGCGACTAATCTGTCGCTAGAGCGATCAATATCACTCAAAAATCAGTTGTTTAAGGGATTCACAAAGGCGAATGACATTGACGATTTGACCTTCACCGATATGACCTTTAGAATGTTTATATATATCATACTAATTCCGCACGAAAAACACAAACGTAATCCACACCTCAACGTAGTCACTGAGACACTGTAGCTCCATATATTTAGAGTTCCGAGGCGGTGGAAACAATTCAACAGGCCTGATAAATGTGGTTTTTTGTACTTTTCATTAAAACTACATTAAAAAAAATTAAAAAAATCAATACATTTTTTTAAATGATATTGACTTATTATTCGGTATAGGAATCGATTGCGCGCAATAAACCGTTTTCGCAACAATTTTCAATATAAGTCAAATTCTTCTTATGTTCTAACTTTTATTGTGGGGTTTCTACTACTTTGATGGAATTTATAAACAAAAAATTTGTTCTTCACATGTTTAAGTATAACATATATTTTTTTAAAACCAATTGCATTGACAGTTTCTTCTAATATATTTTTTAAAAAAATGCAAATTTTTAGGATTGGCGTGTGTTTACACCTTAAGCGACAAGAACGATCGTTCAAGCATCTATTGTATGTAGATGCGAAGTTGTCGCTAGCAACAATATGGACTTCAAACACGCTCCGAACCTACTAAACCTATGTGCCCGCGCGATTAGATAAAGCTGGTCCAGTCGGCGAGGCGCTCAGGGATGTTCTTAAAAACGATTATTTTTGATGGTTTTATTTTATTTCTACGTTATATTTTATTAGAATGAGACAAAACTATATTATCTTATCTTATAATACTAATGATTTTTGACGAAAATCTAGGGTTAGGGGTTTTTAGGTCTAAGAAATCCATCTGTCAGGGTCTCATCTTCGAGAAATTAGATAGTTTTTTAATGGAACGGTCACAAAAGTAATACCGCTTGCTCGTATTACTTTGTGATTTTGAATTATTAATTAATTATTCAAGTATTTTTGAATTTTTTTCAATAATGTTTCAAAATCTTTAAAAATCTTTAAACCTCTCACTGGCCCGAAGCTCGGTCACCTAGTCTAGTATTTATTAACTATATAATATTTATTAGTCTTTTTATTAACGGTCGTTCTCAGTACTATTAAATTTAATATTTATTTAGACCCTGCCAATATATAAAAATCTCATCAGCTGTTAAATTTTATGTCTCCTATAAAGTTAACGCTCTGTGCTACTAGCGTTCACAAAAATTAATGATGAGTAGGTATTTTGAGAGTCAGAGTAGGTGACCTTCACAAGCTTGAGATATTTTTACATTTCACATTTTCAAGATTTGCAACTTCAAGAGGCACTATAACTCTGTTTTTATTCTTTTTATAAGTAAGATTGGTAGGCAGGCTGACAATCCACAATAATAGTGTAAGAATAAACGGTAATATAAATTAATTTTATATTTTTGTTTAAATTTATTTTAAAGTATCTATTATTTAGACAACAACGTGTCATTACAATATGAAAGCAGTTATTTGTAATATTACAATGTTTTCCGAAAAACTACCAAAATTTTAATTGAATGGAGCAGTAACCATGTTAAATTCATGTATTAACGAATAATATGAATTTAATATGTTAAATGTTAACCATGTTACATTCATGTATTAACGAATATATGAATTTAACATGGCTATACGAAAGCATACAAAGGCATTATGTTGTTTTTGTTTCAGATAATTCTACAAAAATGGCGAAAGATGAAAAGCATCATACAAGTGACAACTTCAAATCGACGTAAGTGGTTTCACTTATTTTATCGGTCAACGATACCACCTATCAGAAATATTGCACATTATACAAGTATTTTTTGCTCATTTACAGTCGAGGTAAGACAAGGTTAGTCAAGTTAAAAGTCCACATTTTCTTGTACCAATCATAATGCGAAAAATTTCATTTTAAACGTGTGCTTAGCCTTTTTTTTAACGTGAGGAAATCTGCGAATCAGATCCCACCGACCATGGGGACATCGGTGGGGTGTGTGGGACTTCTATCCACTAAAACCTTACGGTGTTTCTTCGCGCCGTGCGCCGCCGCCTACGAACAAATTATACACGCCGCCGCAAGTGATGACCGGTGAAGCTCCAACGGACAGTTGGAGCCTCCAAACTGAGCTCCAATGACCGGAGTCCGCTCGGAGAACACGCACGTGGGTCTAGTTAGTTCCCCAGCGACAATCTGATCAGCCAAGCAAAGGCCGGTGACCCCACCGGCCCCTGCAACCGCCCGGATTGCCCAGGGTTCGTCTGCTTAGTAAAGGAATGATCACGTGTCATGACTGTACTTGTGAAAGGTCACAGTATTGTCAATCACGCATGGAAGTAAATCTATACAGAATACATCGATGCACTACACAATAAAGTTAAAAAAATGTTGTTTTTTGCATTTGATTCTTGACGAAGGTTATTAGTTATAGCTACTATTACCTACATACTTATACTATATACTATAGTAATGCGTTATAGCAGTTTATACTAATACGAGTAAATGATATATTTGCTTAGAACTTTTAAAAATAAACATTCACTTTACTGTAGCTAATTCCATAAACCTTGATCATTTGAACCATTCATTCGAAGGATATGACCGCGTGCGTTCAACCGGAACGTTTATTCATACTATATGCGCTGCTCAACTGAATACTTCGCCAAAAAAAAATTAGAACAATTACTTTTAGTACGATCGTAGAAAAACTAAGCTTATGTAGAGCCCTATAAACTAAGCCCTTTTTCTGCTAAAGGGTGGTGGCCAAACTGACAGTCGACTTGATCGTACGTCGTCATTGATACTAGCGGTTGCAAGCTTCGTCTGCGTAATTTTATAAAATATAGCCTATGTTACTCGCTGATAATGTACAGGTGAAAGATATTTGAAAATTGGTCCAGTAGTTTTTGAGGTATTGAAATACTTATCATACGTCACTGTTGTCATGAGAGATTTCATCGCGAACCAATGCATAAGATATGGTGAAGAGAAAAGATTCTCAACTTTTTGAAAGATTAGATTACATTTTATTATGTAATCATTACCTATTCAAAAATACGTACGTACTATTCAAAGATACAACTTTTTATATAAGAAAGAAAAAAAAGTGTTGTAGATAAATTCTTGAAGTAAAAAAGTGCTCCTTTTCCACAAATGGAACGTATAGGATTAAGGTAAAAGAGTTACTAGAACCTAACCATAGGGTTATTTTGATCTATATACATATAGATGTATATTATCCTATCAATCTATATATATATATATATATATATATATCCTACATATAGATGTATATTATCCTATCAAAATACGCCGAACTTTTGCATTTCTCTTTTTTTGTAATTATAGACAAATAACTACATTTAGTCGAACATCAGCCTGTATTTGTTATAAAAATCTTTTTTATTTAAAAATCAATCGCCGTGCGGTTGAAATATAACCGGGCAAAGTCGGAAGAAAAGCCGGGAAATGGCTAGTGAAATCACGAACAGAAATTAATTTTGATTTTTGATTCTGACAACACTTCTCTATTACGAATACCATCACGTGATAAAGCATTCCGTAAATAAATTATAGGAGAATGTATGTACCTGTTCTCCCATAATTTAATTAAATACCAATTATTCACACACACACACACACACACACACACCTTCGATGTTAATTTCAATTTCCAATTCAATTATTTTCAACCCGAAAAGTGATTCCCTTTCGAACGTGTGACAGCCAAGCAAATAGAATTTGATAATTATATTTCATTTACTTGGAAATAGAAATGTTTACAAAGTTTAATAGCGCTAACGTACTTAGTAGAGTATACCTACTTTATAATATATTTACTACATTGTTAAAAAATTGTAAATACATAGAGCGAGTGTTGTAGGAATAGTTGTTTAAATTTTATTTGTATTAAATTAAATTTTCTATGAGTTAGGTGTATCTGATTTAAAGTATGTATTATAATGACTGGTTGGAGTTCAAATCCTGCTATGTATGATTTCTTTTTGTTGTTTGTTTGTTTGAATTGCTCCGAAACTACTGGACCGATTTGAAAAATTCTTTCACGGTTGGGAAGCTATATTATCAGCGAGTAACATAGGCTATCTAATATATAAAATTCTCGTGTCGCAGTGTTTGTTGCCAAACTCCTCCGAAACGGCTGGACCGATTTTGATGAAATTTTGTGTGCTTATCGGGTAGGTCTAAGAATCGGCCAACATCCATTTTTCATACCCCTAAATGTTAAGGGTGGTCCACCCCAAAAATTTTATTTTTATTTTTTGGCAAAACAACGTTTGCGGGGTCAGCTAGTATTTTATAAAGTTACGCGGACGAAGTCGCGTGCAACAGCTAGTAGGAAATACTAACAGCATGTATAATTCCCCCAATCCCAGCCGTTTAATAATAAGAGAAAATAAGATTCATTGTTTGATTGAAATATATGGCCCACAGGGCTAGTGTAGCCCTCGGGGGGAAACTTAAAAAAAAATGAACCGTCAGCCTGTCTGTCTTAACATAAAAAAAAAAAATATTTAAAAACACATTACGAGTAAAAGAAAATCACATGTACCAATATAATCTATATTGTGTTAAATCTATATTTTCTCTTTCAGAGCTGATTTAACAAGTAATCCAGGATTTCAGTCATCATTGAGTGTAATATCAAAAAATGTGGACGAAAAAGCATATAACCCCTTTGAACATCGCAATTTGGAACATCCAAATTCGTAAGTATTGACAGCCTTACCTTACGTTTTAAGTTTTACGAATTCCCTTTTTATGTGATGTAATAAAACTGTCAATATCAATATCAAATAAGTAATTCAGTTATTTCATATAATGTTGAAGAGTGGTTGAAGACTTATGTTACTAAATTTAGTTGATACTTATTCATGTTTAAATGTAGGGTACATAATAACAGACAACATTATTAATTTCTGTACAAATATAAGGAAAAAAAAGACAGATACAACAAACAATTTCTTTACCTAAATGAACCAAAAGGTCTAACTTTAACAACGCTTTGTTGGTTTAGACGCAGTAAAATCTTGTGCTTCTCAAACTTAATGACATGTCTGTGTAATTTCAAGAAACTTTTCCCTATTCACATATTTCGTAACCTATGTTAATTTAAGAAGAAGTTTCTGTATACATTAAACTCAAGTTAAAGATAACCTTGTTCATATTAATAAGTGCGTTGGAAACTTTGAGTAAAAAACATAAGTACCTACCTACTCTTCATATACATATAAAAGATCTTTATAGTCTGGTTTTAAGATTACTAAGAACAAGTATTAAGATTGCTATGATTATTTATAAGTAGCATCATTATCATTCTGAGCCGTAGGACGTCTTTTGCTGGACTTAGGTCTCGTCGACCCGGGGTTCTTATCAGTACCTTTACCATGAGTTCTAATGACCGCACTCGCTAGCGAGCGCGTAAAATATTTAGATGGAAAGTTGTCCGTTTGACATTGACAGTTGACAGTTTTTCATATAAATGTTTTACGCTCTCGCTAGCGAGTGCGGTCATTGTAAACTCATGGTAAAGGTACATGTCTCCGTTTTGTAGGTAGACTTCCTTTGCGTGATCTCTACTCAATGACCTTCTTATGTCTCCTCAATTCTGATTCAAAATTGCAATATAACCCTGAGAAGTCATAGAGACCATTCAGCGCTTGTAAATAAACTAATTATTTAAGATGTGCACCTGATGCTGCACCATGAAGAAGTCTATGGGGTATCTAACTCCTCGGCAAGAAGCAGATATAGCGTTTTATAATTTTTCATTATAGCTAGTATCTAGGATAACCATCCGCTCAATTCAAACTAATTCATATCTCTTCTAAAGGAAGCCTTCGAGTTGCATTTATTAAGAATAGTTGATAAAACGGACAGGCTTGAGATTTGAATGATAGTACACTATCGTACGATCGTGCGTTTGTATATAAATGTTTATGTTTATCATAATACGTGTGTGTCACTGTCGGTTGCCGAAAAGATAAGAAAACGCGTTTTCGTAGAAGACAGATTGTTTATTAACCAAGCAGATTATCAGAATACAATCAAAGTGTAGGCCAAGATGACACTTCAGATAATTTATTTGTTGAGTAAAAGTTTAAACAATAAGCTGCGAAAGAATTTATTATATTGAAACCTATATATAGATTTTGTATAATTACTTAATAGAGTTATTTTGATATTAGAAACCTAAGATTTAAAATCGTTAAAAAAATATTTTTATGTTTACTTAATCGGGTAAACAACCTTATCGGGTAAAAGATCATTTTTAATTTTTAATAATTGAAATCTGAAACTCCTTAGGAAAATAAATTTAATTAATTATTACCTACAGAATTTCATTAAATTATGAAATATGTGGGGTTTATAAAGTACTAAATCGCATTAAAAACTTAAAAGTACTTACGACTTATCTATACTAATAGTATAAAGCTGAAGAGTTTGTTTGTTTGGAACTACTGGTTCGAATTGAAAAATTATTTTTGTATTGGATAGATCATTTATCGAGGAAGGCTTTAGGCTATATAACATCACGTTGCGACTAATAGAAGCGAAGAAACAGTCGAAAATGTGGAAAAAAAAACGGGGAAAATTATTCATCTTTGAGGGCTTCCGTTGCGTGCGCTGGGAAAACCGTTCGAGATACCCAAATGATTCCCAAAATAACTATTCCACGCGGACGAAGTCGCGAGCACAGCTAGTTGAAAATAAACGTGAATAGTAGGTAGTAAAACGAAATTAAGGTGCAAAACTATCAACAAAGCTGTTGGCGTTGTTTTCTCGTTGTGGCAGTGGGCGTTAAAGGGATAACGATTACCCAATTTGAACCCGGAATATACGTCGTTTATCCGGACAATTTTGGATATTGGATACAAAGAGATTCTGTTTCTAAAATAAGGTTTCCGTTGTTAGTTTAACATTATAGTTTAACATTATAGCCTGATTTAAATTGAGTTTAATGAAAATTTTAGAGGTCGTCCTGAAACAAATATTAAGTTCAGCGAACTAAGGCTAATTAGTCAGTTTGATAAATTTTAATTAGTAAGACTTTTTAAACATTTGATTCTCTTTGGCATTGCTTTTTTGTGGATAAGTAATGTTTGGGTAAAAAAAAATTTTTGGACGAGTTTAAGCGATCGGTTTTGTGTAGTGAACCTTAAATATTTATATGGCTGTTAACAATAGCTAATATAAAACATTTACATTTTATTTTATTTTGAAATAACCGAATCGTACTTTAAATTTCTATTTGTCAGAATTTCAATAACTCAAATAAGAAATAATTCTATAGTCACGTGACCACCGAGTAACATCGGAATCGATATAACATCAGCGAGGAAATGTTTAAAATGTTGCGTTTTTTTTATATATAAAGATTAAAGATTATAAAAAAGTCAAAAAAAAAGGATTTTCTATATTTTATATAGGCATTTCTTTTATTTAACAGATTTATGGGGTCCATATTACATCTCTTGAAGGCGTGTATCGGTACAGGAATTCTGGCGATGCCGGCAGCGTTCAAAAATTCTGGCTTTGTAGTCGGAATTGTGGGCACCCTGTTGTCAGGAGTTATCTGTACGCACACTGTGCATATATTTGTGAGTATGTTTTCTTCAATAGCCTCTAACAAATACAAACAATGTCCTTTTATAAAAGCAAGGTAAGGAAAATAGGTTCTAAAAACTTTTACTATCTCGACTGAGTTGTTGTTGACTAAAAACTTTTACTATCGACAACTAGTTGATAAAATCGATGAAACGATAATTTAAAGTTGCTAATAACTTGTAATTATTTTTAGGTAAGAACTTCACAACAAGTATGTATTGATGCTAAAAAGCCTTCAATGAGCTTCGCCGAAACGTGTGGAGCAGCTTTCTCCTATGGACCGAAGAGACTGCAACCGCTTGGAGAATATATGAAGTAAAATAATATTTTCTTTTCATTTATCGAAATTACTCCTAAACTTATTAAAAAAGTGAGCTTTAAAAAATGCAAACTAAATAAAACTCAAAGTATTTTTACTGTACCTCTAGTACAAGTCAAAGGCACCGTCTTTCGTAGCAATTTTAATCCGGGGATAATCCAGGCGACTTCGTGCGCGTTCTGGATGAAAGGTACCCTATGTCCTTTTTGGTGTCCCAGACAATGTGTATGTAAAATTTCATGGTGATCGGTTCAGTAGTTTTGCGTGAAAGAGTTACAAACATCCAATATCCATACATCCACACAAACTTTCGCTTTTATAATATTAGTACGGACGGATTTCAGAACATTTATGGACATCTGCATGACATTTACCTATCTCGCCGTGTGTAGCGTTTACGTCGTATTCATCGGATCTTCATTCAAAGAGGTATTGTGTTGAGGAATTTTATCACTTACCTACATAGATTTTTACCTACATACAGTCAGCCCTTGATTACTTTTTAATATTTTTATGTTTACAGACATGAAATATTTTGCGCATACTACGATTTATTGAATTAATGTAAAACTAATGTCGTTTCAATAAGTTGAAAATATTATTGAATTATGGTTGCACTTATTGACGAATTATTTTCTTCCAGGTTTTGGATGTCTACTATCCTGATCTACATCTTTCGATCCAGACTTACTGCGCTCTTACCCTAGTTCCGCTAGTTCTGATCTGTCAGATACGGAACCTAAAATATATAGTTCCTTTTTCAGCGATCGCCAACTTTCTGATTCTTATTGTGTTTTCAATCACAATGTATTATGTTTTCACCGATTTACCTTCAATTAAAGAGAGAGAAATGGTTGCTGATGTTAAACAGTGGCCACTATTTTTGAGGTAACAAATTATTTATTCTTATTCTTCAATATTTTCCACATAAAATATATATTACACCAACAAAAAAATTGTATTTATTAAGGTGCGCTAAGTAAACTCCCGCTGTTTTTCAAGAGACGGCTCCAGTAGTAAGTGCTGGTCGATTTTGACAAAATCAAAACGCCATGGACTAAGCTTAGAAATATGGTAAACAAACCGCTTTGATACATTAGTGATTTTGTTTTTGCGTCGTATACTTTTTGTCATTTGCTGAAGCACACCGAGAACTCCAAAAAGTTAGATACTTAGATTACTTAGATGCTCTAAGTGAAACAACGTGCTGTGGTTGGTTCCGTCGCTTTAAAGACGGCGATTTCAATGTTGACGACCGTTCGCGTGAAGGAAGGCCAAAAACCTTCGAAGACACTGAATTGGAGGCATTCCTCGTGAAGACATCTCAAAATGGCTAGATCCGTGGATAGTCTCAAAAGACGAACACTTCTACCGTGACGGTATTCGAGATCTGCCAAAAAGATGGGAAAAAGTTGTCGCTAGCGATGCACAATATTTTCAATGATTCATTTGTAACCATTTTTTCACAATAAGGTGGCATTTTTATCGAAAAAAACAGCGAGAACTTAGTTACGCACTTTGTATATTTCTTAAACAAATTATCACTTGTATGATAAAATAGCTCGTATTGAAGATGTTACAAATGGTTATTGTGATTCAGTTGATTGATATTTTAATAACATTGAATTACTTTTAACTGACTGTTTCGTCAACTAATTTGTCAAAAATATGATTGATGATTTAAGTTTGTATAATAAAGTTCAAAGTAACGAAAGAATAGTATTTTATATTTTACTCTTTTTGGCATAATAACACTTGCTACAATTAAGAGATTCCATCATTGACAAAGTTTAGGTTTTAGCGATAAATCCAGCTCTAAATGTGGTTAAATATTTTAAAAAAATCAACCCTTCTGTTAGTTAATAAGTGTTAATAGTTATTATGCTTATTGCTTTAAAAATGAAAAAGGTAACTTCTTTATTACAATCTCTAGCCAACAAGAATGTTGCCAATGTTATTCCCGAAGGAGAACAAGGACGAACTGAACAAGTCTGCTGAGGAAAATTTGTCATTGTATGATTTAAGAAGACGTTGAATGAGTAAATTCTAAGCGTAATTACTGTGAACTTAAAACGAAAAGTCGTCTGGTTCGGATCACGGGCGCCCACAAATTTAATGTATTATATTAGTTACGAGGTCAGCGTAGTTAATCATGCCATTAATATTTTACAGTTTTGTCTGTCTGTCCGTTTGTTTGTTCCGCCTAATCTCCGAAACTATTGTACCTACCGATTTTGACGGAAGTTTCACTGGCGGTTATCTGATATTATAGGAAGTAACTTAGGCTATTTTTGTTATAGAAAAAAAAAACTTAATGTAAGCAATGTACCACACGCGTCCCATACACACTCAGCGAAGTAGAATGAGCAATATTACCGTTAATTACAAATATTAGCTTTGCACGGTGTGAAATAACTTCACAAAGATCCCAGTTATTTCAATTATTTAAGAGTCATATTAATTGTAATATCTTAAGGAGTGGATTGATATAGGTAATTACGAATAAATAAAATAAAACTTTCCATTAGTAGAAATCAAAAGATCTCTTATTATTATGACAATTTAATTTTTTATATGGTCACAGTAAGTACTACTTAAGTATTAAGTAAGTAACTACTAACTGGGTAGTATAATTTAGGGGCCTTTATCCCAACAACAAACTATTCTAACTAAATTTATTGGTTCTTGTTACAAGATGGTAAAGTTCAAAACGGTCAAAGTTATCACCTGAGTTGTTATTAGTTGAGACGCCCACAGCCTTTGATGTAAGAAATTTCATTGTTCACTTTGCTCAATGAAAGAAAGCCTACATAAGTTTACTTTAGACCGAGAGATGCTCGAGTTGTTTTCATTTCAAGATTTTATGAGAAATCTTGAGACATTTTAATATTAATCCTCATCGTCCTTTACTTGTTGACCTTCATAACGTTTATTTTCTTAGAGATATTATTAAGGGTTATCTCCTGACTTGAGATGATTATCGCATAGTTTTTTTACGGAATGATATTAGAATTTTAAAGGGAATGAAATATTATCTATATGAAATACTTGTAAACTGAACTTTTACAAGTACTTAGTATGGAATTATACATGACTAGCTGGTGCTCGCGACTTCGTCCGCGTGCAATAGTTATTTTGGGAATCATTTGGGTATCTCGAACGGTTTTCGCAGCGCACGCAACGGAAGCCCTCAAAGTTGAATAATTTTCCCCGTTTTTTTCCACATTTTCGACTGTTTCTTTGCTCCTATTAGTCGCAACGTGATGTTATATAGCCTAAAGCCTTCCTCGATAAATGATCTATCCAACACAAAAAGAATTTTTCAATTCGAACCCGTAAGTAGTTCCTGGGATAAGCGCGTTCAAACAAACAAACAAACTCTTCAGCTTTATAATAATGCCATCACTATTTACGGATTCACGCTGTTTTAAAATGTTCTAATTTAATTTGCACCCCCAATCCAGCTATATTATTCCAAATTTAATGGGGATATTTTATTTCAGCACAGTAGTATTTGCGATGGAAGGAATAGGCGTTGTGATGCCGGTGGAGAATGAAATGAAAAAACCTCACAAGTTCCTCGGTTGTCCAGGCGTGTTGAACGTCTCAATGGTCACAGTTATATCTTTGTTCACAATCTTTGGATTCTTCGGATACCTTCAATACGGAGACGACGTTAGAGGCAGCATCACACTAAATTTACCTCAAGATCATTTGTAAGTGTAAAATTTTAATATTAACATCAGCCTCCTCTCTAATTGGCGTCTGTAAAACTAAATAATATGTCAGGAAAAATATCTTTAATATTTTTTATCATAGCTTATTTATATTTAATTATATAATAATATTTGTTTTGTTTTGCAATATTGTATATTTTGTAAGCAGTTACACGCCCGTGGTTACTTTGTTCTGTAGAAATTTTGGGACTTCTGATCAAAATACTTCGACAAATAGCTTAGACAGCTTACAAATGCTGTTTTTTTTTTCTTCTTTTTGCATAGTTTTCAATTTTAAAATAGTATGGTTTAACCTTATGAAGATACATAACATACTTATATGTTATGACTGTATTACATGTTCTGTTAGAATTATGTTAGAGTTAGAATTCAAATTTTTGTTAATTATAATAATTTACTTTTGTTTTCAGAATTGCACAAAGTGCAAAATTATTAATGGCAATTGTCATATTTTTCTCATTTCCCATACAATTCTATGTACCAATCGATATAATATCAAAGTATTTGGAGAAAAAGTCAATAAAACATATAAATTTGGTGCAAATTTTTATAAGGACCGTAATCATTTCGGCTATCGGTAAGTACTCGCATATGTATTACATAGGTATCTAATCTCTAATAAACAACATGTTTATCTGCTCTATTATTTATATGGGAGGACTGGTGCCTACAATAAAAGTTATCTCTGTACAAGACAACTACTTTCTTTTGTTAGTGAACGAGCCACACCTAATTTAGTTTCAAATTCCTTTGTACTGCGGTTACTTGCTAATGGAAAACTTCAATCACCGAAACGTGCGTACATATCTAACCATTGATCCCTTACCTAATCCTTAAATAGATTAAATAAATCACCAGAAATACTACTGAATACATAATCCCTAAACTAACAGTTCAAAAATATACCTATTTGTAATCATTTGTTTTATGTAAAATATTTGAAATATTCGATATTTGAAATACCACTAGCTGATGCCTGCAAATTCGCCCGCGTTAAAAATTCTAAAATAAATAAGCAAAATAACGCCGAACGAATATCTATTACACATTTGCCAGGCGTTAGTTTTCTTAATTTTCAGGTGATCCCTCGGAGTTCAGTGCTCGGGGTATAGTACTTTTTGCTGGATGAAAGGTGCCCTATGTCGTTTTCTGTATCGCTGACAACGTGTATGTAAAATTTCATTATGATCGGTTGAGTAGTTAAAGCGTGAGAAGGCAACAGACATACAGACAGACAGAGTTATAATTTACAAAGTTGTCTCACCCGGAAATCGAACCCGGGACCTCCCAAGTCAGAGCGTTAAAGAAAACACGTTAACTTAGCCTCGTAACTTAAAAGCTATTTGGTAAAATATTTTGTAAATATTATTTTGATTTTTTTTTAATTGCTCATTACAGTTGCAGTAGCGGTATTATTCCCGAACCTTGAACTGGCCATCAGTCTCGTCGGAGCCATATTCTTTTCGACTCTAGGTTTTCTCACTCCTGCCATTGTCGACACTGTTTACCACTGGGACAAAAACTTAGGCCCTTTTAACTATGTTTTGTGGAAAAATATCGTTATAGGAATAATTTCAATAATTGCTCTCATATCTGGTTCTTATGTATCTATATTAAGTATGTACGAACATGCTTCAACTGATGATAATATGGTTAGTGAAACTCATGTTAACTCTACTTTAGTTTAAATTTTTTTCTGCATTGTTACAATCATGGATATAAATATTTAATTGTTTTCTATGTACTTTTATTCGACTCGATTACTTAGCAAGATACGATGAATCTAGTGTGATATATAATACCGCAACAAAAATCGAAAAATTGGGTAAAAAATATGACTATTTATTTGTAGATAGTCCTTTTTATTATATTATTTAGTAATCTTTCAAAAACAGCAGTGGTTATAAATAAAATGTATTGCTGCGATTTTATAATTTTTTTTTTAATAACAGTATAAGCTCTTAATACCATCACCTAAAATTTCTGCAAGTCACAGAAGACTGGTCGATGTTCTTTATTGACAACAATTATTTCATTAAGAAGGATTAGAAATAAGATCCTATGTATGTAAGACAGTAGATTAAAGTATGTCACGTGACTAGATATTTTATGTACCAGGTACATGTTCATACAAAAAGACAGCGACTTAGTAACAAAAAGCCATTTCGTATTACGATGTAATTTTTTTTCGTACTTAAATTTGTATTTGGTATATTGACAAAATTTATTTAATATAATTTACAAATTCACAAAATTACATCAAAACCGCTTGGGCGATTTATTTACTTAAATTAAATTACTTGAATACTTATTACTAAAATAAATGAAAAGTTTATAGAAAATATAAATCTATAATAAAATCTGTGAATAATGTTAAATGTAATCTGAAAGTAAATAAGTAAAAGTCTGAAAAACTATTACACTAATTATTATTTATTAATTAATTAATTTTGTATTTGTTTTAGTAGATAATTTTCCTTCATTAATTTATATTAATTTCGTATAAATTTTACGTGCCTTTGATTTCCTCATCAATTTTGAATTTTAAATTAGTGACAAATGAAATGCTTTTTTTTTCAATATTATTAAAAAACTTTTTTTTACTTGTAAACTAAATCGTTAATAACTTGTCTTCACCTCGCAATTTTATTAAGTACAATTAAAAGCTTCACTTTGATCAGCGACTGACGTCTTTTATATGTAGTCATTAGAAAATTTCTTCTTTACATAGTATAAAACAAAGTCGCTTTTTCTGTCCCTATGTCCCTTTGTATGCTTAGATCTTTAAAACTACGCAACGGATTTTAATGCGGTTTTCACTAATGGGTAGAGTGGTTCTCGAGGAAGGTTTATAAGTACATAAGTTACGCGGGCGAAGTCGCGGGCAGCAGCTAGTATATAATATACTAGCTGACCCCGCAAACGTTGTTTTGCCAAAAAATAAAAAAAATATTGGATGGACCACCCTTAACATTTAGGGGTATGAAAAATAGATGTTGGCCGATTCTCAGACCTACCCGATAAGCACAAAAAAAATTCATCAAAATCGGTCCAGCCGTTTCGGAGGAGTTTGGCAACAAACACTGCGACACGAGAATTTTATATATTAGATAAATTTATTACTCCGTACTAGTTTCCTCAGGCTTTCTTCCTTGAATTGTAATAGATGAGACAATTTGGAGATAATTGAACCCATGTTACAACTTAGCTGGTTAACGAATTTGGGCATTTTCAGAAATTGGGTAATTTTTGCTAAAGGCCAGTATCATTTTTCTCATTCGACTGGAAATATATAGGAAAAAATATGCAATTGTGTATTTATTGTGGGAATAAGCCACTATCATTTTTATTTGTTATATTTTTAATTATAAGTAATATTGTAATATTGACTTGATCAAGTACAAAATTTGTCTGCAATTTTGCCTGAAAATACAATACGAAAATGCATGTGTCTTTTACAACTATACGTTTTAACATAATTTAATTTGATTAAATATACTTAAACGAAATGTAGAGATACTTTACCATTTGATTATTAAATTAAATATACTTAAAAAAAGGTTAAAAATCAATAAAAAAATAATATAATTATGTAAAATTAAAGTAATGTGAAATGTGTTATATTTAACTAAGTATTTAAATTATTTTGTTAGACTTAAAATACATAATTTATCTTAAATGTTAATGACAAATATATTAATGTTATAATCACTACTGATTTAATTTTTACTATAATTTTTAGTCTTATAAAAAACTTAGGAGGCTACGCAAAAACTGGCTACGCGTGGCTACGCGTGGCTACGCTTATTTATCGCTCTTTCCATTAGTGAAAATTGTATCAAAATCAGTTGGATTGTTTAAAAGAAGTTACCAGAGCTAAATACAGATACGGGTGATGCAGATATAGCGACTTTTTTTATAATCCTTACTAATATTATATTTATAATATATGTGAATGTGAGTTAGTTTGTTTGTTACGCTTTCACGCAAAAACTACTGAACCGATCACCATTAAAGTTTGCATACACGTTGTCTGGGACACCAGAAAGGACATAGGGTACCTTTCATCCAGAACGCGGACGAAGTCGCGGGCACCAGCTAGTAGACATATAGAGATACCTTATAGATATAGATGGCGTAAAGGATCGGAGCCGATGGGTTTCGGTTCACATTTTCAATATTACCGAATCAGCACAAAATGCAAGTAGTGCAGCAATCTTTTTTGTTTATAAAAAAAATTGTTTACGACCTATTCTTAGATCTACCAAATAAACACACAAAAAAATCATGAAAATCTGTAAAGCCGTTTCGGAAGAGTTTGGTTACAAAAACTGTGACACGAGAATTTTATATTATTACATGTTATATAAGATAATATTAACAATATTGATTGTTGAAATCGTTGACGTAATCACACGGCTGTACAAATATAACGAATGCGAATTCCAAAGTAAGAAATACAAACATTTTTTTTGATAGTAAATACCTTCTTTGTGATATATATTTATTGTTCTAAAGCCTCGCATGTTACATCCTTCCCTCCGTCCACTTGGCTCCCATGTCTAGGATCCCATGGGATCCAAAGATATTTCAATACGTAATTAACCCTCGTATTACTACCACGTTCGCCATCTATATTGTCAAGTTGATGTATATTTTCCTTGTAATATATATTCTAGACGGTACGCTGCGTAGGTGTACGGTTTCTTCACCAATCCTGGTACTATACGTTATGGCGCTATTTACCACTAAAAGAGGGTTAGCACTTAAATAAGATACTTTTATGTGCAATCTATTTAAGAAATTTAAAATTCAAGTCCAACTCATAAAGTAATCAAGAAAGAAAACTACTACGTTTTCTATTTATTCAGGAATCTTATTGATTAAGTTTTAGCCATTCGCTATCTGTCGGGCAGTTTCTGAATGAAGTTTTGATAATGTTATCTGGATAGACTTCTTTTATAATAAGTCTCTAAAAGTAAATTTATTATATTAAAATATAAATTCTAACTTTATATTTTGATAATTTTTAAACTGTGTAAGGTTGGACAAATCTTTAATTAAATATGTATTTGCTTTCACAGTACGAAATGTTTACAAAATCTTTTCTTTGTACTTAATCAAGATTACCTATCTTAACCTCTGTATTGGATTTAATTTAAGAAAAATGTATAAACAATACAAAATGCAGCCCACATTGGCTAATATTTTATTTATTTGTTTCCTTCTTACATATTTGTTAAATGACTGGTTATATTTTTATGTTAAACTCAACAGACAGGCTGACAGTCCCATTGATGGTAGGTGACTACTGTCGCCTATCCTATAACACAATCCCACAGGTGTTGCAGGTGCGCTGCCTACAGTAGGAGTACGCATAAGGAATTGGGTATGTATAGGAAAATGGGGTCGGGCATCCCTTACTCATTTTAATTTATTACCTATGGCATTTGTAAAACACAAACCGTAATAGAATAAAATATATTATAATTTGCTATTTGATTATAAAATATATTTTTTGGTACATTTTTTTAGTATTCTATATGGCTTGCACTTAATGAGATTGTTTACGACCTAAATTGTCTAGATGGCGTTGTAGGTATCAGGTCAATGTAGTTATCAATATTTTAATCATAAATAATTATAAGGTACCTAGAAAAATGTATGTAGGTAAGATCAAAGCGAAAAATAAAATCAGTTCATTCATACAAACGCAATATGTAGTTTTATTTATAAATAAGAAAAAACAATTTAATTAACATCTAATTGGCCATCCACTGGTAACGAAAGTATCCGAACAAAGATTTTAAAGTAGGAGCCCCAACAGAGATTAATTTCACAATTTAGTTAATTTCTTTTTTTTTTTTTGTTTTGCTATAACAATTATTACTGACTTCCTGGCTTTGGTACAGTGCGCTTCATCGAATGAACTCGGAATGTATCAGCACGACTGCTGCCGCCGAGACGAGCGGTTACAGGTCCATTAGGAAAGAATCTACTCGAAAAGGTCACCTCACCTTCACCACAAAATAGCTCGATTGAACTAGCATCCACGAATATTTTCATTTGCAATTTACCATGAGGACGCCATTTTGTCCGCCGTACTCCATCTTCTCCACCACGATCGAGGGTTACCCGCCCTTTACGCGCATCATACTTAATTGATACCGCTTGGCCATTAGGTGAGTCGAGAGTAAGTTCTAAGTCTCTAAATCGTGATGCTTCAATAGTAATTTCACCAGCATTATCTTCAAATGTTGCGAAGGTACCAGGACGACCTTTTCCGGAATACACCGATTTTCCTCTCGCCACTGACACTTCGCTTACAGGTTTTTGGATAAGGAGGCCATCTTTTAAAGACAATTCACGAGGAATTGTCATTAATCCGGTCCATCCATCCTCCCTCTCGGGATAGCTATCTTGTTCCCACATGTCTAACCAGGCAACGAGAAGTCTACGGCCGGTATCATCCAAAATTGTCTGTGTGGCATAATAGTCGTGCCCGTGGTCTAACTCTCTGAACTTAGTTAAAGGAGTGAATTTATTAGTATCGTAATCGAAATCACCAACAATATAGCCAGTTTGGTAAAGGTTTCTGTATTTGTCCCCTTTTGCTTTCATCCCCTGAGGAGAGAACAGAAGCACGAAATGACCGTCGACTTCGAAGAAATCGGGACATTCATACATGAAACCCAGGAATCCGTCAGATTCATGGAGGATGGACACCTCTTTCCAAGAAATCATATCATCAGATGCATACAAAAGTGCACGACCGAGAGTGCTGTTATTGAAGGAATTCCCCAGAACCATATAATAAGTGTCTTCGTGTTTCCAAACTTTAGGATCACGTAGGTCTGGTTGACGATCGGCACCATCGATGATGGGATTTTTTTCGGATTTAGTTACTGTTACACCATCTGTGCTAATTGCTAAGGCTTGATGTTGTTCATGGTTTGGAATTTGGTCAGGATGGTTTAAGTTTCCTGTATAGAATAGGTACATTGTATCGTTCTCAATAAGAGCGCTTCCCGAGAAAACACCAGATTTGTCAAACCACTCATCAGGGTACATTGCAATGGGGAGATGCTCCCAATTGAATAGATCTGTGCTCTTAGCGTGACCCCAGTGGGCGATGCCGGGTTCTAAACTGCTCTCAGGGTTGTACTGATAAAACAAGTGATATTCTCCCTTGAACACGCTGAATCCGTTGGGATCGTTCATCCATCCGTGCGGTGGAGCTAAATGGTACCGTGGATAGTATCGGTCGTTAACTTCGGCTGCTACGAAGTAAATAAGAAGAAATAATCCAAAAAATATTTCGAAAGAGCGAGTCATCTTCTCGCAATTATACTTAATAAGTAAGTACACCGTGACGTTATGAGTACTAACTCGAGAATAGATTATTTCCGCAGCTACTTCTCTTTTATATAGTACTAAGGTCGTGTCGAGTTTTGTTGATGTTTCCTTTACAATTAAATTTACTTTGTCCACATAAAAAGGGGATTCTACTATATTATACATTACAATGAATTTCTAAGGAACATGATAAATGACTAATTAACACATGAACATCCGACATATCACTGAATTCAGGAACCACAAAGTGTATTGTGCCGTTTTCTAGAACCTCAGTTTTGCATTTGAAATTATTTAGATTTTAATAAATACCTGCTTATTTAGTACTTGTGTCTGAATTCGTGTGGTATGTTTAATTAGATCATTATAATATAATACGATTGAATATTTATAAAAATCATGACATAACAATTTAGTATTTAGTAAATTACTAATTAAGTCACCTACATGGAGGTAAAACAGCTAGAAAAAACTTACAATATTAGTTAAGGATAATACATGGTATTTTTGAGGAAATACGCAAGTACTCGTACAATATTTACAGACTTCCTAAATTTTACGATTATATTGTACTAGCTTTGTACCGTAATTTTTTTTTGCATTGTACCTATACATACATGTAGATATGAAATTGCTTTTTAGACATTTTAGTAGTAATTTTAGTAATAATAGGTACTCTTTTTCCAAATTATTAGTGCAAGTCAATTAGTCTATATTTTAAGGCACGCTATCTATTGTTTTCTCTAATTAGGTAAAGGTTGTATATATTTACTTAGAGAAACAAGTAAAAGATTAACAGTTCGCTAATTTTCATTGACATTTATCACTTTAATTGACTGAATCCTGCGTTAATATTTTTTTTATCATTTATTATCTATGGAATGCGTGTACATAAGTCATTAAAATAATTTACTTAAACTAAGTAATTAACCGTTTACGGCTTTGTGACAACAATTTGTAATTCTATGGTGGTCTTTTTATATATAACAAGCTATAGTTTTGATTATAAACTCACCCCCGACTTTCTGTTAAGCCCAAACACGCTATGTCTGCTTTAAGTTGCTGAGGAGTTGGGTTTCGCGTAGACTACATGATACTGCAGCATCAGATCAAGGTTACCACTGAAGTAATAGTATACTTACCCAATTTTAGATCAAGTAGGAAATGGGCTGATGATCTTCAAACGCCTGATTTTTTTCATGATTCAGTTTATGAAAATAGTCATTATAGCTAAGCACTGTCTTGAACATGTTAGCTTTCAAAAAAATCTGGATAACAATCGGCGTATCCGTTTGGGACTTACGATTCCACAGACAGATACCCCGTCACAAACGTCAAACTTCGTTTTTGCATCGAGCGTCATGAGTTATAAAATTAGCTTTCGCATGTTATTGTATACAAAGCTCGAAAACTATAGCCTAAATAGATTACTTAACTTGAAATGTTTACACAACATTGAATTTCAACAGAAAAGGTTTTTTATAGACTTAACAAAAAAAAACACCGAAGCATGGCCGGGTTCAATAAATTTAAAAGTATTAATAAATTTAGTATTAATAAATTTAAAAGGTTTTTTTTTTGCGCATTTTTGCTCGATAAGTGTTTTATACTACCTAGAATTCAATACCTAGAAAAAGTTTTCTGAAATTTTTAGGTTTATTATTTACTAGCTGTGCCCAGATATATAATATTTCGTTGGCTGTGCCCGCGACTTCGTAAGCGCTGTAAGTAATTCGTTTTTTAAAATTCCAACCGTAACCGCTCTCACAGGTGAAGCGGTTCACATATAGGCAGTCGAGCCTGCTTGCAATTGTGCATAGAATGCTGTTGAGGCTGTCCCGTACTCGACGTACTATTATAGGGAAGAACATCTCTTCCTCATTGTTGTGTGGGCAGCCACTCGGGCTTCTGCGAATATTGAAAATTCACTACGGAAGCCGGGCAGTCCCCATTACCCGGGACGCATCATTGTATTGTATAAAAATGCGCCATACGTTTTCTGAGTGTACTTTGCTCAAAGAGCATCTATGACCCCAATGACCCTACATATTTTTATTACTACACAAATGACGACAATTATAATTCAGTGTTATGTAATATTTTTATATAACATGATATACTATTATAACAATATACTAAGTACTTAGATATTTATCAATACTAATAATAAATCTGTAAGTGTATGTATGTATGTTCCTCCATAACTCTTAAACGAATTAACTACATAAGTAGACTTAATTCGTTTAAGAATTAGAAATTTCGACGTATGGGACACAGGATAGGCTACTTTTTTCACGTGGACGAAGTCGCGGGCGCCAGCTAGTTAGTAATAAATACCTCATAAAAGTACCTATCGAGAAAGTGAAAATTGCTGGGTTAAAAAGAAATAAAATTCATCATTTCAAATTTAAAATGTTATTTGATTTTATAAAGGACTTACGTTTCCTCGCTATATTAAGAGGGCTTATAACAAAGCGAAATAGCTTATCCCAGATTTGAATTTTATCTAAAAAAATAAAGTCCAAATAAGAAAAAAAAATCAAGTAGATAAATATCAATAAAAAAAAAAATCTCTATAGAAAAGAAATCATAAAGTTGGCTAAAATGTTTATCTTTATTCTTTTTGTCATCTTTAAAATAATAAAATAACAACATATACAATAATTTCAATTATTTCTATAATAGTTAAACAAAAAAATTTTAAAAATATAGCTAATAAAAATAAGTCTTATAAAATTTTAGAAATTTATAACGAGAGGTATTAGTATTTCATTCCCCATCACTAACCTGTATTTTCATGTTGACCTGTATTGAATTTTCACGTAGTAGATAAATAAAGCGAACCGTCTTGCCAAGGGCAGCTTCCACAAAACATGTTTACACTTCACTTTGACCCATTTTCTCCATCGTAGGTGAGAAATTTTAATATTAGCCTTAATGGAAGTAGTGTTGTGATGCCCGAAGAGATTTCTTTCATAATGCCTCTTTCATATTTGGATAAAGAAAAATTCCATAATAAATTGCTTATTCTTTTTAGAAAGTTATATCTTTTTAGATTTTTGTTAGAAGCAAGTTAGAAGTGTATTTTTAAAACTTTCATATTATTAGCAGTAAGAAAAAGACATAAACACTGATTTTGTAAAAACATTGTTTTGCATTGCATGCATTGTTTTTTTTTTTTAATATTTTTCATCTATACTAATATTATAAAGAGGAAAGATTTGATTGTTTGTTTGTTTGAATTGAAAAAGCTCCGAAACTACTGGAACTACTGAAATTACTGAAAACTACTGAAACTACTGAAAACTACTGAAAATTGAAAAATAGATGCATCTCTAGGAAAACAGAAATAAACTTTACCTAATAATATAATTTAAATAAAAAAAATCCGGATTTTTTTTTAATAAATGCCTTTACATACTTATCGCACACAAAAGATTTCCTCATGTTTTCTACTTACAACCTAAATGAAACCTTTTGTTATATCAAAGAATGGGTACAGAAAACAACTGCGCTCTTGTCACGATGTACGTGATAAGATCACATTCCATTTGTTTTAATATAAAGTAATATTAAAATCAATAGGTACTATTTGAAATAGATATTGAATATTGAAAGTGAGCTTCCTAGTTTCTGAGTCAGTAGGACAGAGACTACTAGGATATTCACAGGTTTTCTTTATTCAAAAAGGTTTTTATATATATTATTATAAAGAGTGCTGATAGGCAGACTGAAGATCCACTTATTGGCAGGAGGCTACCGACGCCTAAAGACACAAGACACACCAGAGGGAGTTACTTGGTTCAGGTGCATTACCCTCTTGAAGAAGCCTATATTGTAGACTAGCTGGTGCTCGCGACTTCGTCCGCGTGGAATAGTTATTTTGGGAATCATTTGGGTATCTCGAACGGTTTTCGCAGCGCACGCAACGGAAGCCCTCAAAGATGAATAATTTTCCCCGTTTTTTTCCACATTTTCGACTGTTTCTTAGCTCCTATTAGTCGCAACGTGATGTTATATAGCCTAAAGCCTTCCTCGATAAATGATCTATCCAACACAAAAAGAATTTTTCAATTCGAACCAGTAGTTCCTGAGATTAGCGCGTTCAAACAAACAAACAAACTCTTCAGCTTTATAATATTATTAGTATAGATAAACGCAAACGCCTCAGAAGAGAAATTGTTCTGAAGTTAACTTAAAAAAAGAACTCAGCATCTATGGTATTGATAAAAACTCTAAAAACTCTATTGCTAAAAACTACAGAGTACTGTGCTATTTCCGGGTAGGAATTAATTGGAAAAACTCATCGAAGCGCTCACGATTGTACATCCGGTAGAACACACAAAGAGGGGCTACATCCTTTCTTAAGGGAGGTTCTTTCTTAGGTTCTAAGCGTTGTTGTTCTGTGAGCAAAGGCTCTTCAACAATTTGAACAATTCGGCGAGTTAACAATACTTTTTTGCAATTAATATTTAACTTAGTAATTTATTAAGGCGTTGACATAAAAAGGAAGCTGAAATAAAAACAAAGCACACTGCTAAGTACAGGAAGTTCATTATTATGCCATCATCACCTTATAATGTTAGTGATGACGCAAGGTACTGCGTAGGTGTCAAAGATAATAACTTAATATCTAGTCATAAGACGAGACAGAAATTGTTTCGTATCGTAATGATTTATTTTTATTGATTCCTATTACGTTTATATAATCAAAATACAATTACCAATGGCACGCATGAGGAGATACCATAAAAATCGAATAAGCAATGAGGATCATATTTTGTGTCCGTGACTTAATAAATAATTTTTAATTGTCATTGCAATCACTTTGAGTTTGGAAAACTATTTTCATACAAATAATTTATCGTACTATGATATGAGAATCAATACAATATTATACGACAGGGCAAAAACTGTAACTTTCATTTGTACGATACTTTAATAACCTAATAACCTTCAGTCACCAGCTTTTAAAATACCATCATCGTCATGAACTACAGGGATCCCATTCGAAGAAGTTTTTCAAAGACTCTCTATCATTTACACATTTAACCTCGCTTTCTTCTTCAACTGCTTGAAACATTTTAATTAAAAAAAAAGCACATTTTTTTATATTAATAACGCCAGGAGGCTAACAGACCACTCCATGATTGAATAATATCTACGGGCGCCTTTTGTATATTAGTTAGACGACAAAAAGGTAGAGTTTTTTTATGCTGATGTAAATCCATTTGGTCAAAAAAGTCTCGCTCTTTTTTCTTATCTGCATACTAAGTATTTCGGTCAAAACTGCGGGAAATTAAATGCGAAATATATAACTATAGAAATATATAAGTTTTCTACATACTCTACACGTTGCGAAGGCAGACCACTAACACGTTGGGAAGACGAGATCACAAGAACCGCCGGCTCAAACTGGAGCCAGATAGCAAAAAATAGAGACATATGCATCTTTGGAGGAGGCCTTTACTCAATCCGAGGTCCTTACAGAGGAGAAGAACTAATAATAAATAAATAAATTAATATAGTATGTAAATCATTATAAACTAACCTATTAGAAATAAGTTAAAAATTGTATGTAAGGAATAAAGGGCTTTTTTATTTTATTTATTTATTTTATTACTGAAAAGTATGTCGCTGAGATATAAAAAAATAACTCATTATCATAAATGGATAAGAAAGATCTATTTTGAATTCGATGTGTCAGCAATGCTGAAATTCGCAGAATAAGTTATGCGAAAGTTGGGAACATTAGGTAGACGAATTGTTTCCGCGCATGCGTACAGTGGGGTTAATTCAAATACTCAAAAGCCCAGTCTCGTGTAAGCTTTCGCGTTTATCGCAAGCTCTGAACCTACTGAAAGTACTTTGAAACTTGTCCGTTAAAACGGCAAAGTCCTATTAGATGAAAGACAGAAAAGTGAAATTTTCTCAAAGATTTTTATGTGTTTATTATGTAAATAGAACTTGTGTGAAGTTTTAGAAGAAAAGTTAAGTTTGTAAAAGTATAAGATAGTTATGAAAGAAAACAGTTAATAAGATACTTGTTGCATAAGTGTAGGTTAAGTGACTAGTAAGCTTAGTTATGAATAAAATATTCATGGAAGTCACGTTCAGTTGAAGTGTAATGTTGAATAAATTTTGAATAAAGTAAGTAATATATATTTCTTCAAAATAATTATTTTCTAATTTTTAAATTGAACTAGGTATATTTTTTTAAATATCATTTAAAATGTAATAGATTTTTTTCATTGAATTAATAATTATGTTTTAATTAATAATTTTAATAGGTAAAATACATCAGTAATTACTCTATAAAGATATACTAGCGACCGGCTCCTGGCTTCGCATGGATGCAATTTTTTTCTACCATTTGTACACAATTTCTTTCTTTTTCCACCAATCTGTTAAGTTAAAACCGTATAAAATCTGTTGGCTGATTTAAGAAAGTTATCAGAGAAGCGGGCAGTGACTTTATTTTTATAATAGATATAAACGATATAAATAATTTGGGTTGGTGGTTAAAATCGCCTAAGGAAAAAAAACACAAAGTGCGCTGCCGACCTTGTTAATTCTCTGACTAATGATCGTTAGATCTTTTTGTTTTGTATCAATCTGTCCTCCCATAAACTTTTTTATATTTAGTATCAAGATATACCTATGCTTTGAATTGCCCCATTTGTTAATTAAAAAAAAACACTCTGTATCAATGATATTAATATATAAAACGAGGTAGATATGGGACTAGTGCCCTGGAACGGAGGCGTTCAAATTAAGACAATTGTTGTAATTTGATTTAGTCGCTTAATAACAGCGAGTGAAAGAACACGTGTGCTGCTCTGTGTTGACTCTGTGTCATAATTATTAAAAGACAGTCTAAAATGCCGAGTTGTGTATTCCGAAAGTGTAAAAACTATGGTTCCAAAGTAAGAAAGGATAAAGGAGTTACATACCACACGTAAGTACATAAAAATCACATAAATTTTATACAAAATTGGGCGATCCAGTGCAATAGGGACAGATACCGTGCGTCATAGATTAACAGTCAGAAGCGAAACCGTAGGCACAATTTACCGCGCTCTGTAACTATAAACTGGTGATGGGCGATTTCATTTCGAATTATATGAAATACTATTCCATTATATAAATATTATATTATATTGTAATTCTAATATAATATATAATATTATATTATATTAGAATTACAATATAATATAATATTCTATATATATTATATTGTAATATAATATAATATTCTATATATACCTACTATAAAAACTTCATTAAAATTCCAATAATAAAAAAATTAAAAAAATTGGCAAATAAGTTGTTTTATTTAATGCCACCCCAATTATGTTGTTTATAGAGTCTGTGCGGAAAGAGAAAGGACGCGGCGTATAAGGGAACTACCATAATGACTTTATTATTTTTATTATATAAATAATTTTACCAATAAGTTTTAGAAAAGTAAAAAATTTAACTAATTTATAAAAGTATCAAGATGTTTACAGTCGAACTATAATAACGTAACAGAGTTTTCAAAATAAGAAATACGCAGTGGCGCCCTCAATTATTACGTCCATTCTCTTTCCGCACAGACTCTAATATCAATGATGTGACGCTTCTGTTTGCATCGCTCAGCTTTGTTTGGCTAGCGTACTTCAAACGCAACTCTTTACAGACAGCTATCTCTTTCCGTATCATACGTTCTGTATCATCTGTCACGCTTACTAATATATCTCACGTAGGTAATAAGTATATAGGAGTATACAGATAAGTAGGTATGTACAAAGCGGAACATTTTTTAAATACGTGCTATATGGAGATGGGTTATCTTTACTTAAAAAATCATAGCTCTGTATAACCAAACAGCCACAGGGCTTACGATTCAACGAATTTACTTTATTCAAGTTAGACAGATTCAAAACAGATGGCATATAAAAACATTTGTCATGCATGGCAGTTAAGTCATAAATAAATATCTTCACACATTCTACACAGCACCATCTAGTTCCACAGTAAGACACTAATGCTTGTATTATGGATACCAGACAGTTGATATACTACATACATTACTTTTTTTGTAAATACATACATATTACATCCATAACTCAGGTACAAAGGAAAAATGTTAACACATTTATACAGCTCACACAGCAAAGATTTGAACAGCAAAGATGTAGCCTCACTATTTATTTGCACAGTCCGGGAGAGTATACAGCATAGAGTAGGTAGGTATACAGTAACTTTAGAACAATTTTTTCACATGGGCTTGTTCAAGCGTGCCGTAAACAAATTTCTGCAGACTGCTGCTTCGGCGATGGTAGCCACTTTATCATCAAGTGGACCTTCAGCCTGCATACAGTAATTCCGCATTCCGCAGTCATGACTTGGGCAGTCTGTCTGGTTGAAGTCATGACCCTATTACACAGAAAATCTCTGTAAAATAACAGCACTTATGTTGCTGTGTTTCAATGAGCGAGTGATTGATGCCATCAGAGCCCATTGATTCTTATGTTTCTTTTATCCTACACGGTCGCAACACACTAATATATTCTACAATATTATTTATAGACGCGACTGTACTTACTAGCACTCACTAACAAACAGACCGTAAAGCTACGAATAAATAATAGTTGCTTGCCTGGAGAGAGCTGCACCCACCCCTATCCTTCGCCTTACTAAGGCCGGTAGCACTATGACGTAGACTATGTTAATAGTTTACCGAATGGATCGTTAGTCTGCTTATATAAAATAAAAGAAAATATATGTACCTTATATAAAAGAAACCTTATCTTTTATACCTTTATATAAAAGAAAAAAAATAAGTATGTTAGTTCCGACACACGACTGGAGTTTATTCCTTACGAACGATTATAAAATTTAAATTTTCACAATTCGAACACGCCGAAAGAACAACATTGTTCGTTTTGAACATTCTTTGCAACTTCAGATATTCTAAAATATTCAAAAAAATAGATCGTACCGTTAGTTGTTGTGGGCGATAAAGAGATTGCACGTCGACTTTCAGAGAGAGATGAATGGCTAAAACCATATCAAATGGTGTGGTCGCTTGCATTGAATTACAATATTATTAGCTAATGCAAAGTCTATGTTTAAAATATCAACTTTAATATCTTTTTTGAGTGTATTAAATTTCAATATCTACAATAATTTAACATTGTTATGAAAACGTTAACGATATAACAAAATGAATTCGCAAAGGCGTCTGCCACATTTATTGGTCACTGACTTGTGTATCTGTGTTTTTATTCATTCGTATTTTACGCGTTTGTTTCTTACAAATCGAATTGAGACTTTGCACTCGTTATCGAGTCAATAGTCCTGTTTTTACGAGTGAATACGTAGGTAAAAAATCCAATACAAAACAGTACACGTCTGATAGGTTTAATGACAACTTTTTTTTAAAATACCTACCAATTTTATTTATCAAATAATTCAAACTGTATATCATCATTTTTCTGAATTTCTTCCCACTATGTAAACACATTTAAAGACGTATTAAGGTTTACTCATGTTATTCTTTATATATAAAATATTATAAAAATCTTAATACATCATAATATGTTACGATGTTCGTTTACGCCAACATGGACGGTTGGCGTTCGTTGGACGGTTTAGGAAACCATCCAAACGATTTCAATGAAATTTTGTGAATAATGTGTGTGGTTGGTTTCAGCTTGAACGATAGATATAATTTATAAAGATATGTTGACGAATTCGCGAGCCAAAGCCCGTATAACAATATTATAATATATTTGTATATAAACTAGCATGATGTGCTTTTGTAGCCAAATTTACATATAGTTATTTATATATAAGGAAACCAAATGTCCCTCATATTATCATTTTATTACCTCCATTTCGTTTGTGTTTGACTACATTTGTACGAAGATTTATCTAAAATACTTCCGCAATTTCATTTTTTTTTCTGGCGCAAACGACCTCGCCATCGTTTTAAAAAGTCATTTTACCGGACAATAGACTTTTTGTTATAAAAATATTGTAGTAACGTATGGATTTTGGTAATAAATAAATGTTTGGCAAAAATAGACATAGTTTTGAGAGAAAAGCACCTTAAATAATATTATGAACATTATTAATTAAAAACTCTAAATACTAATAAATCACTAAACTATGAAATCCTTAAAGAAATTATTACCTATAGCCTAACCGGTGCCTGCGGCTTCGTACGCGTTAGAATCTGACCACTTAGTACGTCAGTGAATCTGACAATGAGAAAATGTCTTTATCGCTGTGACAGTGACGCTCAAACTTTTTGACGGGTTGGTCTTGGACTGTCTAGAACACAATCTGACTATATTTCAATTTTGCTTAGAGCCTAAATTGACTACTACATAATAAGTCGAGCACAGAAATCTACTATGACACAAATTGACTAGTGCATATTCTAAGTTAAATTGATATGTTGAATTTTATTATTTAATGTAAAATTACTTAATAAATAAAGTTATATACCGATGAATTGCTGAAATTATTAAATGTGTAGCGAAAATGGAATGTTGATTTGAAGTTAATTAAACTGTTTCAGAAGAATTTATTCATAAGGTGAGGGAATTTTAGTACAAGTTTAATTTTCATTAGGTTAACAAAGGTTAAAACGAAAAGCCTGAAAGTTGAGTGGTATGTACAATTGTACACCATAACATACAACCACTAAGATTATTTCGTGTCAATCTTTTGTTTTAGCTTCTAAAATAACGAATAGCGCATTATTGACGTGCTCGTTGGGTGAGTGATTAGGAGGTTTGCTTTAACATCTCAGGGGTCCCGGGTTCATTTCTCGGTAGGGTCAACTTTGGAAATGAACTTTTCAAAGTTGGATCTGGTTTGGATTTGGAAGTAGCGGCAAGGCACGCTGCATTTCGCAGTCATTTGGGCAGCACGTCTGGCGGCAGTAACCACCCCCTTACCGAAAACAACTGTAAAATAAAAGCATCTGTTCTGTCGTTTTTCGGCGAGTTAGTAAGAGATGCCAGAGCCCATCACCCGTGAATCGAAATTATAAAACATAAAAAAAATATTTATTGAATTATTATTGGTGCCCGCGACTTCGTCCGTGTTCTGGATGAAAGGTGAATGAATGAATGAAACCCTATGCTCTTTCTGGTGTCCCAGACAACGTGAATGCAAAATTTCATGGTGATTGGTTTAGTAGTTTTTGCGTGAAAGAGTTACGAACATCCATACAATCCATACAAACTTTCGCATTTACTTACTTACTTAGAAGTAAAACGGAGACTTAGAAATGAAACTTTTTCTCTTAAATAGGAAACAAAATTTGTGTTTCCGTATACCTAAGCGTACTCGTAAAGAATTTGAAAGTATTTTACATAATTTGTTACGAAGTAGATTACATGAAAATTGTCAAAAGTTTTCAGACGAACAGAAGAGTTGAGAAATAATAACGAATGATCAGTTGAAATAAACAAAGAATTGAGTTACAAACTAACTCAATCTTTAGTCAAAAAATTTATATTCGCTGTGTAATTCACAAAGGTAAAAGGGCATGAAGTATTCTTACTGTAATTTTTAATTATTCAATTAGTGTGTACAATAATTACGAGTACAGTGAAAAGAGATAAGCACAATACTTAAATTACAAATTCACAGCAGATTCATACGACTATACATACATAGGTATATCCTATGTAACAAAACATATCTCATTATAAACATATAAAAAAATATCAACTTGACCAATACCTGGTGAGCGCATAAGCGTAATTTAAAAAAAAAACTTACTCAAATTACAAATTCCCTGCAGATTCATACGTACACATATCCTATGTAATAAAATATAGCACATTATAAATATATAAAAAATATTAACTTGACCTGGTTGCGCATGAGCGTAATTAAAAAAAAATAACGCAGATTTTCTTAATCAAAAAAAGAAGCCTTACTAACAGATAATAATAGACAATAATCACCTTGACATTTTATAACTGTTTGTTTGTCATTAATATACTCGCGGACTAAGAATACGGGTCGGTACGAAAAACTAGAATATCTCCTAAAATAGTATAGCTAGCGGCATGATTCAAACTGTTTGTTATAGATGATTTTATAGTTATGAAAAGAACAGCAAATGTTGGAAAAGCTATTTGTTTATTTATTAAAATTACATAAGAAACAAAAAATCAACCATTTTTGCGTTGAAAAATTAAAAGACGATACCTTACATACCACATAAAAACGAACTTTAAAGCCAAATTAATACTTCGTATTGCCTCCGCAGGCTCTTCTTACAGCTGCCAGATAATTGGGAATATGTTTATTAAGTTTCTTATGTGATGATGGGGGATATTGGTCCATTCTTCCACTAACGCATGTTTTAGGTCTCTAAGTGTAGCTGGGGCTAGGTTCCGATTTCTTATAAACCTCCCAAGCTTGTCCCAAATGTGCTCAATCGGATTTAAGTCCAAGATCCTCGAGGGCCAGTCCATGCAATTGATGCCATCGTCGTAAAAATACTCATTTACAATTTAAGCTGTATGTGGCCTAGCGTTGCCATACATAAATATGAAATTTTCACCCAAATTAAATAAGTATGGGCCAACATGGTCATTAGGGATCTCTTCTACATACCTGACACTAGTTAGCGGACCATTTTCTATCAACACTAACGCCGTGCGACTCTCTGAAGAGATTTCAGCCCAAGCCATAACAGATCCACCGCTGAACGATACTTTTTCCTCAAAACAAGCTGGAATAAAACCTTCCCCTGGCTGTCGGTAAACTCTTGGCCGCCCATTATGACCATAGAGCGTATTCTAGATTCGTCAGAAGACAATACTCTTACCCTATCTTCGTTTTCCCAAAGTGCATGTTCGCGGGCGTAACGTAATCTTGCTACTCGAGGTTCTCTTTCAAGTTTTGGGCTGTTTGCAGGTATATGTAGGGTCAAATTAGCTTCTTGGAGCCGTGGCCTTACAGTACGTTCGCTTATGTCATCTCTTTGGGTCTCTCGAAGTTGATTTGTTACTTCAACAGCCGTGAGGTGCCGATTTCGGAACATGATCCTATCAATAAATCGATCCTCTCGAGCCGTAGTACATCTTGGTCTGCCGATTCCTGGTCTTTTATTGTTCTACCTAGTTTCTCGGAAATGTTGGATGACTCTCTGCACCGTAGAAAGTGACACGCATACTACTTTCGCTGTACTTCTATGACTTCTGCCTTCTTCTAGGATAGTGACGATATGTGTACCTTCATCGGTTGTTAGCGACGTGGTAATAATTCAATAATGACCGTGAAAGACGACAATGACTGCCTTTTATCATTTTGATTTCACAGATTGAAACATAAGTGAGAAAACAAGCAAAATGAAACCAGCGTGTGTTGAATTTATTACCAAATTCGAGCATTTATAAATTTATTTATTTTCAAATTACGTTGTATAACGTTTAAGCTTTTATATTATACTATAATAAAATTCTCTTTAATAAAAATTTAGTTTCATGCATGTACCATTATTAATTTCCAAGATACAGACGATTTTGTCATCGACCCGTATTCTTAGTCCACGAGTGTAGATATTTCCCTAAAAACTTTACTAATGACGAAGAATTTGTAAACTTTGATTTATTTTGTAAACTTTGAACTTTTATTTTCGACCAAATTTAATTCATTAAAAGTTACAAGTTGGATATTTCGCTGTAACGAAGTTGACAAAGGGAAGTGACATCTTTTGAATTGTTCAATATTTGAATCTTTGCCCTAAATTGTTTATGTTTTGGGTTCAGTTATTTTCCAACAAATAACATAATTGTTTCGTACACAGTTCAAACACATAATGTGGCACAGTGGGGTCGCCTTGCGCATAGTCTGATAGAAAGTTGAACTGTAAGTTTCTTACATGTACAATGTACGTTTCACAAACAACAAACATATACAGATTCCAAACTAAGTATAAAAGAAAGCTCAAATGAAGCCGAGCTTGTGGTTTCATTTGCTATAATCGTATTTAGAGATGAGCCTACTATTTTTTTTAATGGGAAGGAAAGGATACTTTTTCAAAGCCATCGATTATACCCACGTGTGTGACATACCGTGAAAAATTTGTTCAAATTTGAGAAACAATTTAAAATTCTCAGCAAAGGCAACAAAAATAATATATAATATTTATTTATAAGAACATGTAATTAAAATTATAATATTAGATAATAATATACAGTAGCGTTACCACGAGAAGGTATATTTATTTAAAGACCTCCTTTGAAGTTAGTAAGAGTTCGAAACTTAACAAATAACTAAATGTAATACATATTTATAAATATGTCTCAAGATTATTTTACGAATACTTTTAAAAATACAATAATTTGTTATTTTATTTTTATAACTAGCGACTCGCCTGACCGACAAATTTTTTGCTACAAATTAAACCCTTTTTTTAAGTAGAAACACTATTGAAAACCTTTTTAAATACCTTTTTGAAAACCAAATGGCGTTCTAGAAGAGAAAAAAAAAACGGCCAAAGAAACTATGAATTAAAATTAAAAAAATTGAAAATAAAATTATGTATGTTTAAGTTTGATTGAATCCCATTAACAATGATTTAATTCCAATTTTGGTAATTGTGAACAAGGCTTTATCAAAATCCATTCAGTGGCTTAGAAGTTTATATATGTTACTCGTAGAGGAATGTTTGGGACCTAGCCAAAGGGACCGAAGCTTTATCCGTACTAATATTATAAATGCGAAAGTTTGTATGGATGTTTGTAACTCTTTCACTCAAAAAGTACTGAACCGATCACCATGCAATTTTGCATACACGTTGTCTGGGACTCCAGAAAGGACATAGGGTACCTTTCATCCAGAACGCGGACGAAGTCGCAGCACCAGCTAGTATTATATAATATGTAAATATATAATTATAACTTAGGATTAGATTTTATTTTAGGAATTAAATAATATCGATATTTTATGTTCATTGACCCTGACATGAAAAATTTTTAACACCGTCATAATTATAATTCTAGTTTATGTTGACTACAAGTCCAACTGAGACATGGAACGAATTATATATTTTACTAGCTGGTGCCCGCGACTTCGTCCGCGTTCTGGATGAAAGGTACCCTATGTCCTTTTTGGAGTCCCAGACAACGTGTATGCAAAATTTACAACGCCATCTAGGGAATTCTGTTTGAAGCAATGTAGTACTCTAATTCATCTAAAAGTTAACAGATGGCACTACATGTTAGTTATAGTTTATAAAATTACGTGTTAATAAAATTAAAGCTGCTGCCCGCGACTTCGCCCGCGTAACTTAGTAAATTATGTACTTAAACCTTCCTCGAGAACCACTCTACCCATTAGTGAAAACCGCATTAAAATCCGTTGCGTAGTTTTAAAGATCTAAGCATACAAAGGGACATAGGGACAGAAAAAGCGACTTTGTTTTATACTATGTAGTGATGCTTCAAAAATAAGCTCAATTTCATAGCTCAGCATACATTTATCGAAGTGACAAAATGTAATTGTGGCAATTTGAGATACGACAAGGGTCCCCAAATGTTAATATTATCACCGTTAATGGTTACTCGAAAATAGGGAAATCCTAACTAATAATATAAATGCGAAAGTGAGCTTGTTTGTTTGTTACACTTTTACGTCTTAACTACTCAACTGATCAACGTGAAATTTGGCATGTACATTGTCAGGGATACAGAAAAGGATTTCAAAAATAAAAATATATTGGATTGAATAAATATTAAACACCTAAGAAAAAGAGCCGCGGACGTTTTCACGCACAAAAGTTTTTTATTCAAAATCAAAATCAAAATATTTGTTTATCAAAAATATGAAAAAAAATTAAAAGTATTTCTTACTGGGAGTAACAATGCCTTAGATTGCAAATTATACAGATCAAGATGGACAATTTGTTAAAATATTTTTTATACTTGTAAATATAAAGATTATAAAACACTTGCTTATTTATAAAAAACATCAATCGTTTCTGTAAAGTAATAATTATAACCTATCTTTTTATTGAATAATTGAGCAAATAGTTTGTTGAAATGTGTCACTAATGTCGTTATCTCGTAGTTATGTAAAATTAAAAAAAAAACTGCAGCCTGTTTTTTAACAAAACATGTGTTGTTCAATATTTGTAGATCAAATTTTCATTGTATTAATAATAGTATAGGATTTTTTTAATAATAATATAAAAAAAAAAGAAATCGAAGTAGATGATAATAAAACGAACACTTCTGGAAATGTTGCGAAAAAACGTCAAAAAAGATTATCTTAATTAATTGCGACCGACGAACAGACCGAAGAAACAAGGATTATACCTATATAATTATAACGGTGTTTCCTTCATCCCGAAACAGAGGCTTTGAGATATAGCTTTACTAATTAACGCGACAGAAATGGATTTATCCATTTAGTAATTGAACAACAATTTTCCCTAGTGATTCTTTTTTTATATTATAAAGTGTGGCAGGCAGTCTAACATCCCACTAATTGATGGTAGGAGGTTTCTGTCACCGACAACCATCAAGAAACAAATAATAAATACCAGGAGTTTTCTTGTGAACAAAGTATTGTAAGAATCGATTTTCATATATTGTCACACGGTATGCGTTACGCGTTAGTTTTAATTTTAGAATATCTCTGAAATTTCATAGATGTTGTGTAAATGGCGCAAACTAGAATATGTTACGTAATAATACATACTTGAGAAAACTAGATGGCACCGGTAATCATTCGAACAGAGATGGCGCTGATATTAATTCGTTATAATCGTTCGTAGGGAGTGAACTCCAGTCGGAGCTGACTTACACACATTTTTATTATTTTTTACCTTATTTTTAAAAAGAAAATTTCCTAGATTTAAATAATTAATGGAGGTATAGAACCGCCTTTTGTCTTATTATTTCACTAACATTTCTCTAAGACTTTAGTCTCTAAGACTCTAAGTAGTTTGAATTGAGTAGTCTCTCTCGGGTCTTTATTGATAGGGAGTCGTTCAACTTAATGGTGGTTAAGTAAGGTCATAACTTGGGTCTCTTTTCCCTTTGTTTACTGGAGCCCATTAGTTACATTTTATCTGATAACTGGCTACACGCTCCTGGCTTCGCCCGGGTTCAAAATAAAAACTATCCTAACTTTTAAGTCGGACCAAATTACACATATTAACGAAGTTTTATCAAAATCGGTTCAGTAGTTTAGAAGTTCATTGACGTTAAACACTGACATAGTCTGTGACGTCAAACATGTAACACGAAATTTTTATTATTATATCATATCATAACATAACATAACATAAAATAAATAAATAACATACGCATTTATAAAAATATAATAACATAAACGCGACAGTAAAAGAAATTTTTATTATTATATCATATCATAACATAACATAACATAAAATAAATAAATAACATACGCATTTATAAAAATATAATAACATAAACGCGACAGTAAAAATGTAAAGGTGAATTTCGTATCACTTATTTTTAGCAATCTATTGTTTATTTTAAGATTTATACCATTATGATTTAACCCATAACACAAGCAAGTAAGTTTAATAGTCCGTTTGACTGCAAATCTTTACTAATATTATAAAGAAGTTTATTTGTTTGTATAAGTATAGGAGGTAATCTTCGAAACTACTCATCCGACAATATGATGACAGACGTATAGTAAAATGATCAATTAAACCCACAAACTATTAGCACCCTCGCTCGCTCGTCTAAATGTCTCCAGTGTAATTTATCAATTAACTCCCTTTCATAACAATCTGCTATTTATTAAGACTCTAGTTAGAAAGTCAAACTATATAAAATTAGAATTAAGAACCCGCTTGCAGCCCTTGGCTTTGTTTGTGTCAATAGGTGTCATGGCCAATATGGCCATCTACCACAGTGTACAGCGTCAACCTGTCTGACAACCATCACATTGAAAAATATCTTAGACTTACAGACACTTACTGGCCACATTGTTCGATTATTTGTTCAACATTTGTCCCAACTTATAAAATTTTTACTATCGATTAATAATTTTATTTTCGGGGAAAGAGCGTCAGGCAAAGGAGACATTACTCTTGGTGGTAAATAATTATAAATAAACACAAGCAAAACCAGGTGCAAAAGTGCAGTCAACGCTATTAGGACAGATGATAGGGGTTATTTATTAGATAATGGAGTTATTTATTAGATAGTGTATTATATTGCATTTTAATATATTTTTGATCCTGAGTTTCTTTCGGGGTTTCTTCTCAGGATCGTCATCTTGGCTTTTTTTCCGAAACCCTGGTAAATTTAAATTTATAATGACGATCATAAGAGTTTCTTGTAGAAACCCAATTGATAAATAAATATTTTGATTTTGATTTTGATTACACATTCTTTAATAGAGTCATGGCTGCTTTAAACACATTTTATATTTATTCGAATAAACAAATATTAAATCAAATTATCTTTTGTTTGCGGGTTTAAATTCTATAGGAAAAATTTCGTGGCGAAGATCCATCTCCATTTTGTGGACTTGTCATGATGAGTCACTTAATGAATGAGTGGAAACTCGCTTACTCATTGTCAATTTAACTTTTCGAAAATAGGCGACCAATATTGGCATTACCTAAATGTGATCACATTTTCGTTATCTTCAAATCTGTTTTTTTTTTTTAACAACAAATGAATGTCCCACGTTATCGTGCGCATGTCGTAACATACTCGTAATTCGATGCTCTGCAAGTAGGTATGGTAATACAATTGATATCATAATTGATACAGGTATAATTGATATCATTATATATCATATACATATAATAAAATCGTTGAATGTCTGTGTGTTTGTGCACGCAAATCTTAGAAACTGCTTGATTGTTCGAATGCGGTTTTCACTGCTCAGCTGTATTTTAACATGCTTCCCGTAACTTTTAGTGTTTGTTTCGTTTTGGTTCGGTCAATCGGTTTACAATCGAAATATTCCGAATATCATGCTTACTTATCGAAATCACAGCTAGTATTGAATAAAATATTAAACCCCAACTCACCCTCTTACAATTCTACCAATGTATAAATAGTCTTTCATCAGATTTCATTTTTATTTCATTTCCTAACTGTCATTAAGACGACCCTGAGATATATAAATAGAAATACATAATTAAATATTTAACAAGTTCATTGTACACGATAATTGATTATAGAATTTTGTTTCAGGTATCGACATGATGGAGTATTCAAATCTAACATCGATGTTCAACGTCACATCACTAATGCGGATCAGAAAGATACATTCGAGTGTTACATCGATAGTGCACAACACTACAATATCTCCAAATGTTGCGAGCAGCGCTTACGAGTGGAGGTTCATTTTGCCGCCGTATTTCCTGATATTCCTATTATCGATATCGGGAAACGGAATGGTGATTGCAACACTAGCTAGTAACAGGCGAATGAGAACAGTTACAAACGTTTATTTACTTAATTTGGTAAGTAGTAATTTAGTTTTGTAAAGTTAGTTAGGTAAGTCATGGACACTTTTAGATATATTTATACATATTTTTGATCATTATTACACTTATTATGTAATAGTATTTCAAAAATGTAAGAAGTAGCAGCTCTTTTGATTATGTATAAGACAATAAAGCCCGCTCGTATATTTTACTATCTCAAGGGGTTAGAGGCAGTAAACCCAAATAGTTTTGCAATGGAAAATTTAGTTACTTTACATACTAAAGCCAGCGATATACTTGGAGGACTTTGTTTTGTAATATATAAAAATAAATCTATAGAGGGATTCAGTTCATAAATACTAAGCACTCGATAAATAAAAAATAATTATTCGGTGCATTATTGTTACAGGCCATATCAGATTTCCTGTTGGGCGTATTCTGTCTACCATTTACCCTGGTAGGCCAAGTATACAGGAGATTCCTTTTCGGTGCAGCGATGTGCAAACTAATACCGTTCCTGCAAGGTATGATTTTGCTTTTGTCCTATGTATCTAATGAGCTTGAATAATTGGCTCATTTGAATAAGTTTTGAATAATTTAGGAAGCTTATGTTGTTGCCAAATGAAATCTCTTTTGTTTCTGTTAATACGTTATATTACATTGAGTTTTATAATAAGCCATGTGAAACTGTAAAAACATGTCAAAGCTATAAGCTCGGCTTAGTTTGAGATTAGTTTGGCTTAGTTAAGTTCGACAGACAGGCTGACCGTGGACCTAGATCGTATGTTGCTCCGTCGCCTACAACACAAGCAATGTCACAAGTTCTGCAAATGCTCTACTGACCATAATAGGATTAAATATAAGTGATTAGGAAGGGATAGGAAAATGGGCTCTGGCAAAACAGGCCACATGCTGTTATTTCATGTTGATCTTCCGTAAGAAAGTGCCTACTCCACATTCCACACAGCACTATCTACTTCCACAGTAAGCAACTAATGCTTGTATCTTGTATTATGGATACCAGACAGTTGATATACTACATAGATTACTTTTTTTTGTAAATACATAAATATTATAAATACAAAACATCCATGACTCAGGTGCAAAGGTAAGATGTTAACACATAGCGGGATTCGAACCCGCGATCGTTTGGTTAACAGCTAGGGTTACTAGCCACTAGACCAAACGTGTCGTCAAAATATATCTTAAATATTATACTTAATTAACCTTGGATCTCGGCGCCACTGACTAAGCCTAACTTAATATGGAGGATGTTACTATTGGTGAATATCTCCTCATGAATGATAGTCATTCCATACATCTGCTCATTAGTGGGAAAGACTAATAAATAAATAAATAAATAAAGACTGATTGCATAATAAAAAAAAATACTTATTGTAATTCTTAAATAATTATGTGTTTACATAAATCGAGCACTCGGCGGGTAGCAATATACGAGTACATTTATGTCTTGCGATTCCACTCGGCACATGATGTACGAGTAATTAAGGTTGAAGGGAAGGAATAATGTGAAACATGTCTACTTACTTTCTTTCTTAACGTTCTCTACTATCCGAATGACCTTGGGCAACTGGGCTCTCTTCACCCCACACACTTGCCCACTCCCCTGCACTTCTAGCGCTAGCGTTTCTAGCGTCTGCCGGGCGACACGTACGAACTAAAATAGTCCAAGAGCCTGTAGCTTTTTTACTTATGATAAAATGTAAGGTAATAAAATAAATGTATGAGTATTATTTACTATCGATTTATTAACTATACACGTGCAACAACAGCAATAATATTCTAATAAAGGGAATTTGATGACACTTTAGTGAACGCAAACATGTTTTATTATAATATTTTATTATTATTTTTTAATCATATTTATAAATCCACAGCCTAAAATCATAAACAATTTGAAATATGAAACATCATCAATCAATACTAATAATAAATCGTTTCTCTCCTGTCAATATGATGTCGCTAGCTGAGCAGCCTAATGGTCCGTGATTACATAAATCCAGTAATTGTTTTACAAAGTATGAGATGTCTACAATTCTCCTCCCAATTTTCTTATTTGTCATCTCTTTACTTTCAGTTGAAATGCAAAACTGAAAAAAAAAATCAAATAAATACTACTACTATTTTCGAAAAAAGAAATAAAAAAATACTAAGTAACGTGGTGTAAGTACAGTAGTAAGAAAATAGAACAAAATACCGTAAATAAAGTACTGTACCACTTTCTATAGTTTTTATGTATGTATTTAAGTTTTCTTAAAGATTTTTTTCATAGAATTTATCATTATAATATAATCATTAATATTATTATTCAAACATGTAAGTAACGGCTGAATTTAGCAGGTAAAGTTTTCTACATTGGCACAAACGAACTTACTAAAGTGATGTTTGCTATTTGCCCAAAAATGACTTTCCTCCCAAATAACAACCCTGTCTTATCTTTGAAACCTTATTTGTGAAATTTTCTATTTTCATCCACTTTTTTACGCCTACAGGAGTAGAATTTCCAAAAACCTATTTACTTTCAACCAAGGCCCCAAATCTCAACGAAATACAAACTATTTCATTATTATTTTTAATTTATGAAAAAAGCCGCATTGGACTCCCGGTCTATTATGTACCGATACTTTTATGTGTACCTAATCTTATGGCTACTGACGAATATTTTCAATGTTGTTTTACACTACATTTTATTATATACTAATAAAATGTACAAAAATATACTTACTCTGGCTTTGGTAGTGTCTTATTATAAAAAAGTCAGTTAACTCTTATCACTCTCACACATCATAATAGTTTATTTTTCTTTTTCTTTACGTAAGTGCGATGCGCTGCGCAGCAATACGTGCCCCGTACGAAGGCTGTCAGCCGTCTGCCGCCCGGCCCTCGCTAGGGCCCCCGCTACTCGAAAATACCAAAAAACCTTTGTTTTTCTAAAACTATTGTTTCATTTACACTAATTGTTAGTGTCATTTATAGTTTAAATGAAACTCTATCGTTTTATTATAGGCACATTGCAAACGCTTCTTGAAACAACAAGTTGAATCTATTTTTGTTACAAAGCAAGACATTCAAATTTTATTTATTTTCCCGTAAACTATTATACTTAAAACAAAAATAACTTGCTAGAAATATAGACCAAGAAGTTATGTATCACATATATATTTTTTTGTTATATTGGATTTATGTTTGAACGAGCTGAATAGGAAATAAACAGTGCCTTTTTTTATCGATGGCGGGGAGGAGCCTCTTAATAGGACGCTAATTTGTTTATTTAAAGCGTTGTCGGCGACAGTACTTTACTTTGAATATTAAGGCTTACTAAATGTGATTACACTTGTCTGACTGGATTAAAAGTAATTTAACAATTTAGAGCAATAAGAATTTCAAGATGGTGGTAATTAAGGTAAAGGGTTTACTAAAGCCTTAGTAATAATAGAAAAGGCTTGCGGACTCGATAACCCTTTTTATAAAAGTGTTATATAACAAAGGTCATTGAAAATAATTAATTGCTTTTTTTTAATGTTGAGGTCGCCAGACAAGCTGACGGTTTGATAGGCACTGCTGATGTGCCTGCCTGCCACTACTGATGTAAATCGGACATCGTAAAATACGTTTTAATTTTTCGATAAAGCAAATCTTTACATTCTTAAATTTTGTAGGAAGGGAGGGATTAACATTTGTGTAACTAAATTTACCAAAAAATTACTGCAAAAAATATATTAACTGCTATTGCTGCAATTACTGCAAAAACAATCGCTACGACCTTTTTTTTAGTGTATCGACAGATTTCATTTTTTTTATTAATTTATTTGTTATTTATTTAAGTTATTATTTGTGTATACAATGACTCTTCTAGGAACATTGGCATATATATTTTAATGAAAGAAAAACTGTCCTATTGCGAATCGAATATTGCTACTCCATAATCGCACATTGTATAACATTTGATCTCCAATTAAAGACTAATTGCAAAATGGACCGAAGTCCAATCCATTCATACCAAAGTCAATAGAAGAGGGCAGGGGCTCGAGAATCGAATAGAGAGAGCTAACCACTCGACAACCGTTTTACCACCGTAATGGCTCGATCTATTCCTAGTAGTTCGGTTAACAGGAGCGATGTACCTGAGCGATGTTTGGCCAGTCATTATTAGTAAGTAAAAAGTCTTTGCAATTTTGTATTAGCAGTGAAAGGACATATACGGTCTTACTACAAAAGATTCAGTAAGCACTGTTCAAACACATGCTTAGTTAGACAAGCATTAAGCATTTAAGCATTGGTCAGCGAGCGTTTAAAATGTCCCTACTACAAAACCTTATTTAGCGCTTGTTTCGGTAGACAGTGTTAAAGTATGTGAATGTTATTGAATTATGGCAACCTTGGCAAACATTCATTCAGTCACTCGCCCTGCATTCATGTCGTTTTCATTTTACGCAGATCTGATAGGCGTATAATGATGAATTTTGGTTTTCACAAGCTATTATTACGGACTATATTAATGATATCAGCAAATTATAAGATTGGAATAAGTAATAAATTACAACAAATACGTTAGATTATTTATAAAATTTCGTAATACAAAAAAATATTGAGCATTATGGAACGTAACTAACACTGACGTAATTGTCAAATGTGGTCAAATGTAAAGTTTGATTTGTTAAAATTGTTAAATAAAATTTTTATTTGAGGATCCACCTCTAGCATCACATGGTAGATCATCCTTTATTAAATAAATAATCTTGTTACCAAAGTTATATATTCGAATGGATTAATTTTCTCACGATGTATTCTATCTCAAAAATTATCCATGTAATCCATATCCTCCATGTCAATTAAATTTAAAATATCCATACTCATTTATAAAATCAAAAGAAATCTTTAATATTAACTATTAAGTATACGCAAAACGAAATTTGACACAATACGTCAGAGGAAGAGAGGCCGTTAACTAGATAGACACTCGTTAAACTAGCATATGGCGGTGGTTAAATTTAAATAATGCTCAAGCATTGTTAAACCCTAAACAATGCCTAGACACTCTTTTGTAGTAAAGTTTTTTACTAACACGTGTTTTAAGCCTGATTAAAGTGTGTTTAATGTTTTTGTGGTAAGACCGATAGTATTTATAATGGTAAATTTATAAATGACGATCATAAGAGTTTCTTGTAGAAACCCAATTGATAAATAAATATTTTGATTTGATTTGTATTTCGCAGTGATATTCTAAAATTGGTAATGTAAGTTAATGTATTACGGTTTTTGCATATATACGTGACTTATTAATTAACAGAATTAAATATTTTTTAATAAGTAATAAGTTGAACGCGTTCATTTTATGTTTTTCTTTTTTTTTAAATATTTTGTCGGTAAAAAAATTATAAGCAATAAAAAGGCCTTGCGTCGCTCTCATCGAAAAAAGTAAAAAAAATCCGGGATATATTAGTACCTATAATTTTTACAGCATTGAAAATATTTTTTTATGAAACTTTTGCACATTTTATTTATCTAGACGTCATTACGAATCAAATTTTTACTACCAGTAGCAAGAATCAACATTTTTTCAACTTTTGACTAAACTAGAAGTAGACACACTAAAATTCCTATTCACACAAAAAATTATTAACTTGATTCCTTGCGAATTTTGTTAAAATATGTCCCTGCGAATGCTAAAATATTCCTGTTAAACGACATTCGTTCTATTGAAAATGATGGAAGGTTCCAAATGGACAATGGGATTACGAGGAATCCTAAGGCTTCTTATTGTGAGACCTTTAAAGACGTGTAGGAAATAAAAATCTATCCTTAGCAAAAGCGCTTACACATTTAATAAGAAAGAATAATGTTAAAAAAAAAACTAAAAATCGGCTTGCTTATTTATAATAATATAGTACCTACTGTAGCTACGTATACACTGTAAGCCTAAAATAATCAATTGGTGTGTCTTATGTTCTCAGGCGACGGTAGCCACCTACCATCAAGTGGACCGTCAGCCTGCCTGTCGGTATAAAATAAAATATTTTTAAAAAAAATTGGAATGGTGAATCCGAAATAATTATCGCTTATTCCAACGCTACATTATCAAAAAATATTAACTTAAAAATTTTATAGGCGACAGCATCCAGCTGTCATAAAATAAGACTATCGATCTGTCTGCCCTCTATTATCATAAAAAAATGATGAATAGTTAAATTGAACACTTTAATCGTGAAATAATCGCATAAATTTCTACAGAATTTATAATAGGTACAAATTTCCAAACAAATTTAGTATTGACTAACAAGATTTCAGCAGCAGGAGCAGCATATTAAAACTTTATATAATATTTGAGAACTAAATTGAAGTTTATATTTTAACTATTATCCCACGAGAACGTATTTATCGAGATTCGATATTCTATATGTTAGCAGTTCTGTAAACCAAGTTTTATTCAAAATCTCTTCAATGTTAAATATGTCGTCGGCACATCGTAAAATTGGGCATGTCATGATATTCCTGGGCAGATCATATTTCTGTTAAAACTGAGAGGGTCGCCTCACTTCGCTCGGCTTCCCAAATTTATTTCCATGTAAACCTAACACGCTTCTCCTCGCTTTGCTTCGCCCCGCTCCTCATCGCACCTATTTTTGACTTTTGGTGAAAGATTTTTGATTTCATACTTTACGATCTGCCCAATTCTACGATGTGCCCACGACATATACATCTTTTAAGTAGAGTAGAGAATCTTTTAAGTACAATATTATATAGAGATTAAAATGAAGATCAAAATCTGCTATATGCACTTTTTTGAGATTACAACATTAGTCCTTCCTCTTCCTTGTGCACAGCGCACAGGAGCTGTGCGTTTTAAATTCACAGAATTAACAAAAGTTTCAATTTTCATTCAAGCCTATTACATTTAAATTTTATTGAATGTAATGAAACTAGAGAACGAAATCGCTGATACAAAATGTGAATAAATATTTATTGTATTCTGGCGGGTTTGATCGTATTAAATTTTATATTTATTATTTTCGATTCAATAGAACTGGTTTATTTCGATTTTAAAAATCATGACAAAGTAAATACAATTTAAATCTACATTATAAAAGAAACGCTGACGCTTCGCTATTAGTCTGCTTCTCCGCCAGCAAGTGACACAATATAATAATATGCTATAAGCATAATTGTAAAATTATTAAAATCTCTATTCTTAGTACATAATATGCTTATCTTGAAAAAAAGTGGTTGTCTCACAGTAACCATTTCTTTCATTATGATTTTTATCTTGCTATGATCATTCTGTCCTTTTCTCCGCTAACTTCTAAACCACTCAACGGAATATGATACAGTATCAAAAAAGAAAGAGCGATCAACGAGGAAGCCGAATGCGAGCTGCTACTATTATTTATAGTCACTGTCTGCGAGCCAGAGAGACCGCGATAAGCTACTCTATTCTTAGTTGACAGCTGTCCGCTGTTGTCATGACAGTTCCTTGTGCATGAGCCGCACTGATAATGGGACAGGTTTAGGGGACAGGGTTATTTTATATCTTACAAGAGATACCAGTACAAATTTCCGCATCGAATTCTTTATCATTTTTATCCTATTAGGGTCAGAAAGAGGATCATCTTCTGATACTATTTATTTTTATAGCCGCTTACTATCAAGTGTACCATAAACTTGATCACTTAATTTAACATAAAAATATTTTGTTTTGGGAATGAAAAGGGTATTAAGTATTAATGCTTATTTTGTATGATGAAGCAAGCCAGTATCACGTCGACTGTGCAAAATAAGACGAGCTCTAGCTCCCTTACTCGTATATAATATAAAAACGAATATAAAACTGGTATATATAAAATCACCCCAAGTTTTGCAAAACTTTTGCATCTACCTCCTACAGACGCAAAAACTGGGTGTTATAAGTTCGACATGTGTTATGTGACATGTGTACCTCCCAAACAGATGGACAGATTTTGGTCCATTTTTTTAGTTTGAAAGCTGGCCGTGATAGAAATTGTTCTTACCCAACCTATAATTTATGAAAATCTCTTCTTTTTAAAAATGTCAAGATTCTCTTTAGTTGCATTAGCGCAGATAGTATTTCATTACATATTTTCATGTCTGGTAAAAAAACTCGTAAATTTTTTATGTGTCTACTAAAAAGCTATAGTCAGTTTGAGTTTTACTGTCACTGCTAAATACGTCTAAACCCGATTCACTAAAACGAGCTAATATAGCGCTTTTCTTTCACTCAATTGTACCTATACAAAAGACAAGGACAGCAAATGTTGAGTGGGACGTATACAATAATTCTACGCTACTTTTAGTTTTGTAAACTATAATAAAATATTATAGCAATACCTACGTACTTACCCACAACCCTACACTTTTTATTTTGTATAAACTACAATTCTAGCTATTAAGTTGTGAATTATTTATTAATTGATGTAATCTTAAAATGAAAAATATACGTTAGTTAATATACGTTAAACGTTAGTTAAACGAAATTCAAACCTTAAAATAACAATAATACGAATTAAAATTAAAAAAACGCAGTATAATAACAGTGAGAGTTCTACCAACAGACTAAAAAGTACATGTACCTACTGTGTACACTCACATTGTCTGTTATATGCTTATCTATAAGTTCGTTTCAGTGAATAAGGTTTAGTTTGGGACATTAAACTCAGCACCACCAATTAACTGAGGTGCGCAAATGAAACAAACGAATAGCTCACAAATAAACTTCAAGTTAATTACTATGGCTAGTCATTTGAAAGTTAGATAACTTGTTTAATAAAAAAATAAGTACTTTCTGAGCTATTTCATAATGACTTATGGCTTTAATTGAGTTCTTTAATATAGCAATGTCATATTAAATCAAAGTTTTCATTTAAGTAATTGATGAAAAATAAATGTTCACTGTCTGTGACGTAATCAAACAAATGTTATTTACATCACAAATTATTATACATATGACGGCGCATCTGCCAATGTCACACATCAGGTTGACGTTTAGCTGTCAAAGTCAGCCTAGCGAAGCGTCATTGCCGATGGTTAGCAGGGCGGCCATCTTGTCCGGAGGGTACTTACTTTTTCCGGAGATGGTGACCCGTGAACCACGCGTTTTGACGAATCGCTTTGAACTGGTGATTTATCTGTCCACGCCCGCATACCCACATATTTAATACACAATGAGTTCTGATAAAGGCCCTCGTGGCTCTTTACATATAATTATGGGACTACTGTAAGGCCAATTGTTTTTTTCTTAATTTATCAAAAGTTAACATAATTAAAGTTAATAGTACCTACCTACACTTTTCAAAGTTATAACAACTTGAAACTCGATATGTGTACTTCAATTAGTAAATTGAGTTTTGTTTACTGTGCTTCAGACTATAGGTACTGATCTAAGTTTGAAAGAAGCCTTAGAAAACTCTCAAGGAGGATGCTGAAGGTAAAATGCAATATTATACTTTCTCATAACGCCCATGTTAATACTAGCCTATGCCTGCGACTTCCTTCCCGTGGCCTTCATCTTAAGATATATAATTTTATAAATATATACTAATTATTTTTTATAACTATAAATATAAATTATATACCTATAGTTTTTTTTATGTTAAGTTTGACAGTTTTTATGTTTTTGTGTTAAGTTGGTTATGAAAATTATATTTCATAATTTGTGGCTTTTTAGGTTTTGTAGGATTGCGTACAATTTACCTTTTACAATTCAGCTATTATTTTCCACCAATTTATATTAAGTTTAATTAGAAATACATATGTAGGTACCGAAGTACTCGAAGTTTCTAATCCGTATATACGAAATGAATACAATTTACATAAATGTATCGCAAAAGCAGTTCGAGCCATTCGTAGTGATATTGGAAAACATTTCAATATATACAAGACTCCGAATTTGTAACGGGCTTACTTGGATTGATTTAAGATACAACTAGGCTTGTGATTCCGTAATAATATCGGGCGTGGTACAAAACAAATAGATAAGTATATGGGAGATACTTAATACTATATAGGAGATACTTAAGTATATCCTATTAAGTATTTACATACCTATATGAATTTTTGTAAAACAATATTTCTATAAGTTTACTATATAACCCTTTTTTAAAAAGCGAGATATTAATCTCGCTTTTAAAAAAAGGGTTGTTTAAAAACTGATCTATTGAGAAAATTATCCCAATATTTTAAAATATTTTTCAGCCATGTACTAGATTATGAAACTACAAATAATGTGACGTCAATATCTTATCTGCAAGCAAAACTGATCATTGGTTTATTTTCCGTCGGAAATCATAAATTTTGACTAAAGCATGATTCTGTGTGACGGATGAATGCTCTTAAAACGCTAGAGATAACTTTTAACTTTGACTAGTCACCGTGGATACTACACACTTAACAAACGCTTGAGGCAAATTATGGTCACTTCGTGGATTCAAATATCTTTCCATTTCTATGAATTTCGTAGTTCGATTGCAATAAAATGACAAAAATGCGAAAGAAAATTTATACTATTTTAGAAAGCTAGAAAAGAAAGTCTTTTCTACGATTTAGCCTCAAATCTCGTTTGAATACGCAATAAAAGTGGATTACCGTCTTTAAATTTTTATGAAAGTTGCAACAAGAATGAATTGAATTTTTCCACTTTTGCAGCTTTAGCACACGAGATTTATATAATAATATAGTGTATTAATACTAGTTGATCCGTCAAACGTTGTTTTGCGAAAAAATAAAAATTAATTTTTTGGGGTGGACCACCCTTAACATTTAGGGGTATAAAAAATAGACGTTTGCCGATTTCTCAGACTTACTCGATAAGCACACAAAATTTCATCAAAATCGGTCCAGCCGTTTCGAAGGAGTTTGGCAACAAACACCGCGACACGAGAATTTTATAATTAGATAAATTATAAAAATCTGACTTAAAGAAAAACTGACGGGATCTATTAAAGTGCAAACAAAATAGTATTTTTGATTCACTCGCGTGGCAGAAAAATGTTCTGGTTTAGAATGAATAATCGCTTGGCTCTTTTCCAATTCCCACGGGCTCACAGGTTTTATCTTTCGCTTTAGGCAATTTAAGGCTTGATTTGTTTGCGTAAATGTGAGAATTATTGATGTTTTTCTTTTAGAAAATACATAAATATTTTACGAATTGAGAGTTCTTGAAAAATGTACAAAGCATGCTTGTCCAAAAAAAAAATGCCGGAATTAAAGATTTTATTTATTTTAAAGTAAATATTTATTTACTTTTATAATCTTCTCTATAGTAAAAAAAGCTCGCTCCATCATAGGCCTCATCTTTGCTACGCAGTTGGATGTTGGTCAATAGAAAACCCATTTCTAATAAAAAAAACTGCATTATGGTTGCTAACAAAATGGAATTTTTGGATGTATTTACTTCTTTTAGTGGATAGTTTCTACCATTGGAGTTAGGGAAAAAGTTTCCAGCATATTTCATCATAGCATAGGTATTTAATGTTTTAAAATCGTAAAAAATTGTGAAATTGTTACTAAATAACGCATTGACCACAAAATTAATTAAAATCAACTTCGCACACAGTCATATATCTTCTGAATGAAAACATGGAACACTTTGTACTTATACCGGCCGGCAGGAATAGGTAATTCCTATGTGACAATATGTCACACTAGATGACTCTTATAAATTATAAATATTTATAGTATTTGTGACTTACAATTAGTAGTACGTTACCGTACGGATAATATTTCACATTATAATGTCCATACCAGTTTTTTCACGACATGCAGGCGAAACCGCGGTGATATCTTGTATTTAATAAACAGTTGTTTATGATTGAAGCTTTTGACAGGCGTCAATTCGCTTTTCATAAAAGATATAACGACGCAGAAATACGAAAAGCTACCCACTACAGACCAACTGCGCGAAGCAAATCAATAGAAAACGACTGAAAAGGTTTTTTTGATGGCTTTCCGATGAACGCTTGGACATTTTCTCAAAACAAAATTATTATTATATTGTAAGAAAAGTTTTTACATTATTTTCGCGCGACATTTTTCGTGAGTAATTTTTATTTGCCCTAAAAACGTGCTCTCAAAAACCACCCACATCTGTATCTTGTTCTCTTTACATTTTTTTTTTTTTCTTTTACTAAGACTATATTTACTAACTTATATTATAGATATTTTACTTGTTATATATAATAACATATGTGAATGTATAAGGAAATTTGAAGTTGGTGTGTTCTTAATTTATACTTAATGTATTATAATTTAAATCATACAAAGAAGAACTTAAGTGGTTATTATTATGCTGACTATGTTAATTATAAATTGGGTAACTCTTGCAGAATAAAAGAAATTGATTAAAAAAGTGATTAAAAGCCCTTTCACACGGTGGAACAGTTTTGCAGGAGCCGCATTTTGTCCGACCGATATATCAGAACTACAATTTTAACAATAAGATGTGTGGACATATTGTGACGACCTCTCTTCGCGAACGCATTCGTTCAACGGACTGATACCATTTTAATATCATACCACCTAATGAATCTGAACGAATGAACCTCTTTTTGAAACTTCATAGAGCACTTTTCAATCAACATAAATATAGCAGACGCTAACAGTTTATATAATCTTTTTAATTTTAAAAGCACAAAAAGTTATATTAACATTTTTATGTAAAACTAAAACCTCTATAATATTTGTCTGAGAGAACGTTCAATATTTGCTGTTACAAACAACTGCAAGATACGTGCGAACACACCCATAAGGAATAATGCGCCACCACCGACCAATCCCTCTAAGCCCATAGCCTTTTAGAGCCCCTATCACTTGCACCCCTTTTGGAGTTAATAGTATAAACTATTAACTTTTACTTACTCTGAAATTTACTTTTAACACTTTGACACTAACTTTGAAAGTATATACTTACTTGTTCTAACCAAATCTTTATTTTCAGCTGTTTCCGTATCAGTCGGTGTTTGGACGCTCGTCGCCATATCTCTGGAAAGATACTTCGCCATCTGCAGACCTCTAAAATCTAGGAAGTGGCAGACACAATGTCACGCTTACAAGATGATAGCGATGGTGTGGATACTGTCTTTGGCCCTGAACTCGCCAATACTTTTAGTGTCAACTCTCCAACCTATGAAAGGAAACGGTATGTGATTTTTCACTGTATTTTTTGACTCATTATATTTTTTTGTCATAAACATTTAACATTGCGTTAGTTTTATTACTATTACTAGCTGTTTAATTTTCTTGTAGAAAATACTAATAAACATCACGTTTTATATTATAATAACATTGAATAAACATGCGTGGCTCTAATAGCCCAGTCAAATTAGAAAAATCAGGTGAAATAATGAGAAGTAATCATAATGCTATTCCTATAGATATTCGCGGTATGAGTAAAAACATGAAAAAAGGTACCTTCAAATGTTCATCTGGATACCGTAAGGTATGATTGTACCAATTTTCAAAACTACACGGATTATTTCCTCTGATTGCCGATATTCGGCTTAATTTGCTTGTACTATAAATGCACATTGTTCGAACGGTGTAAAAATATTGAAATATAAAGTTACGCGGACGAAGTCGCGTGCAACAGCTAGTATAAGCTAGTATAATATAATATGAGAACATAAAAGCGAAGCCTTTTTTCCAATTTACAATACAAATAGTAGAAGTACAATGTAACTCCCACATTAATATTATGAAAGCCAGGAAGCATATTACCTACACCGTTTTATCATTGAATAATACGGGAATTCCAGAGCTCCACTTGTCTTTCTCTGTGTACCGTTTTGCCTATTTGTCTGTATTACGCGTCTGAAAATCTGATTAGGGATCAAACAATATGTCAGAGAGAAGTGTGTACTTAAATACAAAAAATTCTGCACATTTTTTTTTTAAGTTAAACGGAGGCAGGCAAAGGGACGTTCTGCTAGATTAAAAAAAAATAGATAAACAGAACAGAAATAATATAGGTAGGTAAATATATTTTTAGCTGAGAAGATTTATATTATATTTAATTTTTCTTATTTAAAAAATTGCGGATTCCCATAGAAAATTACGGGTTTCTATACAACCGTAAATTCCTTATTTTACCCCTTTAGGGGTGGAAATTCAAATATTCTTCCTTATTAGATCAGTAGTAGATATTTCTCTTAGTGGATCTAAAACAATAGATTGAAAGCTTTAGAGGAGGTTTTACTACACGAAACTATTTAGCTTTATTGTTAGGCTAAAGGCAAGTAATTTGATTAAACCAAACCAGTTAAACCAAATTTTAACCAGAGTTTATAGACGAAACTATTTTTTTAATGTTTATTAAAACAGTAAATGTGAATAAATATTGTGATTTATTTCATAAATTAACATAACAGTTAATAATATTAATATGCTGTAATAAAAAAAAGGAAATAATTCACATATAAATTATTAGGTATACCTACTCACCAAATTTAAAAAAAAAAATTTCGGTGTTTGGAATTTCCTTACTCTATAAGTACTTTACTTATTACATTTACAATATAGAATTTCATGACATATTCTTTAATGATTTCCAATTATACTGGCAACATTAATTTCAATTACATTCCACGTGTAACGCAATTACTTTCCTTGTACTAAAGATGTGTTATGATAGAATACTGTAGCTGTTTGTACAGACAAGGGTCTCTTGTCGATATTTTCCGGTCCATTGTGTCCATTTTCGTCCATAAAAGGAAAAGCCGCAGTAAATTTCGTAACGCTAGATAAATAATCTGATGGATGTATCACTTTAATACTTTTAGTACAACAATTTAATTTCGTTAACCCTTTCACGTAAAAGACGAAGTAAATATTTGTTTTAAATAAATCTTCTATATCTATAAGTATACATGTAACAATATCGTAAACAAGCCGTGTCTGTATATTTTTTTTGCATTCTTTCCTACGGATAAAAATCCGTGAAGAAGTTTGCGGAGTCCATTTATCGAGAAAGGCTTTAGGCTAATAACATTTTGAACGCGGACGAAGTCGCGGGCAACAGCTAGTATAAGATAAAGATAAGAATATTTTTCGTGTCGTTAAAAATCGACTGAACAAATCAAATTTCAAAGGCTTCAAGTTACTCGTGTCGTTATTTTTTTTTTATGTGTTCCTTCGTAATTGTCAGGACATGGTTTTATTTGCAGAATAAAACCTTGTCCTGACAATTACGCTCAAACGACAATAATTACTCGAAAAGTCATAAATTTCGAAATGTATTTTTATATGAAACGCTTGCAGTTTTTTGTATAAAAAATGCAATTTTTTAGCAAACCTTCCCCGTTCATTCCTCTTTCTGTAAGTGAAAACCGAACTAAAACCGGTGTAGCCATTCGTGAGTTTCTTAATATTTTTTCTGCAAATCGTAATATAAAAATCTTCCTCGTTTTACGCTCTTTCCATTCGTGAAAGCCGCATGAAAATTCGTTCAGTAGTTTTTGACTTTATCCAGACGCGAACATACATACGCAACTTCAATTTATACAGGCTGTCCCAGAAATCGAGGTTCGTATAATAGCATGAAGGGGAATAACTATTGGGTCAGCTAGTTCATTATAAAGTAACAGCCATTATTATTATTATTTTATTTTTATTTATTAAGTTTATTTATTTATTTATTAACTTTATTAAGTTTCTGATGTAAAATAGAAACATCAGCAAATTTTTTAACGTCAATACGTTAATTATTTTCAATTCACATTAAGAAGAATTATAACTTTAAATAAGATGTTGAGAACAATAACATTTCCAACAAAAGTTATTGTTTGAAAAGATAACAATTCAACATGCTAATAAGATAACTTTTTATTGCTCTAAAACTTTTCTTTAATTAAAAAGGAAACGAAAAATCTTCGTATAAAAAAATCTCCAACGAAGCAGAAAAATACCTTTCAATTTTTCTTGTCGATGTTAAGTTTATTATTCAGTAATCTTATTAGAAATCAGATGTCTTTTACGATTTAGCAGTTATGAGTTAGGCGTTAGTATAACAGCAAGTTAGATATTAACAGCGCTCACAAATAGTAAATAAGTAATATCCAAACATATGTAAGTGTCGCTATAATGAAATAGTTTTTAACTAAAAATATATATATTTTTATTTTTAAAATATAGAGATTTTATTTATCGCTCACACTGTAACAAAAAGAATTTCTATATTGGGTTCAGTGATTTAAAATATTTAAATGTAAAGTAAGGCACTCAGGTTTGATAATAGATGACTACCATCGATATCTTTCGTTCGTTTATAACTTATAACTGCGGAACACATTACATGACAAAAAATTTTGAAAAGCTGATTTTTTGATTGGTGCCGTAGTTTCAATCTAAATATCTGAAATAGGAATCACATCTGAATCATATTATTGACTACATGTTATTATTAAGGATTAAGGTTAATATGTTAAAACTACATATTGGAAGTACGTATTTAATTTATATTACATTCACGATCATAATTGAACGATTGCAGTATTAATTGATGGTATTAATACGAAATATGTTCGATTAATACGAAATATTAATACGAAAAACATGACTTCGTTTTTAAACTCTCTTTTGTGGGCATAATTGTATAAATATTGCAATAAAAGAACAAGACTTTGAAACTAAGACCTTTTGAAACTCTGACGTTGTGGGATCAAACCTTTTTTAATGGCAACCACGGGCACCGGGCTTTCACAATTATTGTATCTTTCGCTTGTTATTTGTCATGTGTTTAGATTTTAATCCATACTAAGTAATATTATAGATGTGAAAGTTTGTATGGATGTTTGTAATTCTTTCACGCAAAAACTACTGAACCGATCACCATGAAATTGTGCATATACGTTGTCTGGGACACCAGAAAGGACATAGGATACCGTTCATCCAGTACGCGGACAAAGTCGCGGGCACCAGCTACTATTAGTATAATTTGATTTTGGGTGTAACAATTAAAATGAGTGTGTATTAAAATTAGTATGGATTAGGTTGGTAGGATAAATCCCGCAAAAAAGGTGTAATGAAAAAAAGGATAAGGGATAAACGATAAGAAGAGAATCAAGCCTTAATCGCCATATATTAAGATTTAAATTAAAATGAATATTGTTACAGCATACAAATGCAGAGAAGTCTGGCAAAGTTCGGAGTTGGAGAGAGCTTTTAACCTTGGATTGGACGCCGCACTGTTGCTGATTCCGTTTTTCATAATGTCCTTCGCTTACTCTTTAATTGTAACAAAACTATGGAGGGGAATGCGTCATGAAATACAGCATAATTTCAAATGGCAAAGGCATTGTAAGTTTTTATTTAGGCACATAAGTTTTTTTTATTAAAGTTGATTTTTCTCATGGCCAGAATTTAGCCGTGGCCTATGATGGAGCGAGCTCATTCAGCAGATCCCTATTCACTCGATCTTTGAAAATTGGGTTATAAGCTCATATTAATTATTTTATTTTATTTTATTTTATTCTGAACATAAACCCTACAGCAAAAACAAAATAATATACAATAGATACAGTATTACTAACTACGAGTACATTGCCAATTACAGGTCTTTTTTTTTTTTTTTTTTTTTTTTTTTTTTTACAAATCCCTCCAGCATTATGCGCTGAAGCCTATTTTTACTACTCATCCATACCAGTTCTCGCTTGTATTCCTCTCGTACTTTCATTCTTCATACTATTTCTTTCTGACATTCATCTTTCATTCATTCCTTGCGGGTGGGATTCCCGTCTATATTCCTATTCTAACTATCTATATTTATATATCTATTTATTTTTATTCATATAATATGCGGTTGGGTATTAGGGAATAAATAATTTGCGACAACTCTTTTTTTTTTTTAAAATTAAAACATAATTACATTTAGATTTCAAATAACAATAATACAATAAAAATTTATTTCCTAACAATAAAACATCAAAATTAAAAACAGTTAATAAATTCTACACTAAAAATATTATTTCACAATTTCTTATTTACTTTTTTCAGTTTTGTTCCTATCCCTAACTCTTTCCGCAATATTTATGCAATATTTTAGGAATTTATCCCTTTTGTCTAAAGTCATTATTTCTTTTAGGTTATCTTGTGTAATCTTTGTGTCTATGTCATATTCCAATTCTATTCTCTCTCTGTCATATACTGGACATTCGGTCAGTAGGTGAGGGACCGTTTCCGCGATACCAGGGTCACAGATGCACGATGGACTCTCCTTGCACTTGAAGCGATTTAAGTACTCGGAGAATCCACCGTGCCCCGTGAATACCTGTGTCAGGATACTATTTATGCCTATTTTTCTAACTATTCGGAAGGCCCCGACAGCACTGGGGAAAAACAGTTTTGTAACTGCCGCTGTTTCGCTTTGCACGTACCTGCGGTCCCATTCCTCAAGCGAGCGCATGCGTATACTTCGCCTGACGAATGAGACCGGGCACAGGTCGTACTTTGGCTTGGTCTTGCTTTTCAGCGCTGCCTCCCTAGCTAGGTGGTCCGCCCGCTCGTTGCCCTCTAGGCCGGCGTGAGCTTTGATCCAAAAAAATTTAACAATTTTGTTTTTGCCAAAAGCTTCTCTTAAATTTTTCCGCGCTTCAACCGCCAGAGGGTGCAAGCAACTATTCGCCGCGATGGTCTGGAGGGCGGCCATTGAATCGCTGAAGATTGCAGAGGTAGTTTCGCTACGTCGTAGGATCACCCTCGTCGCCTCACATACCGCCAAGAGCTCGGCCTGGTAGACGGTGCAGTAGGACGGCAGACCAAGTTTGACGGCCTTCGTTTCGGCCTCGCTATTCCATATGGATAGCGCGGCCCCAACCCGGCCGCCAATCTTGCTGCCATCCGTATATATGCGAAGTTGGTAGTCGCTGTTTTCTTTTACTTGTTCTTCGTCTACCAGTCTTCCGAACTCGAGACTGACATGTTCGGCGGGATGGGGACCCTCGATTGCTGGGGCCATCCGCTCGACGTCCCTATCCTTCAGCTCCGGCCGAGATACTCCCCTCCTGGCCTCGTAAAGTGAAGCAACTTCACGAATACGTAGGTCAAGAGGGAGCAACCCGGCCAAAAGCAGAGCCGAATGGAGAGACACCGTGCGGTAGGCCTTACACAATTTTAATGCGAAACCCCTCTGCACAGCGTTTAAGCGTTTGGCCACCCCCAACTTGCCGACTGCGGGCGCCCACGCGCTCGCAGCGTATGTAATGATAGGTTCCACCGCGGCGACATAGATAGAGCGAACCACTTCGGGATGGAGACCCCAGCTAGTTTTGGCAGCTCTCCCCAACTGCTTGTAAATACCGATGGCCTTCCGGCAAACTCTGTCCACATGACTGTTAAATGTTAGTTTGCTGTCTATTGTCAACCCTAGCAATTTTATTTCTTTTTTCATGTCAATGTCAACCCCGCCCATGCTCAGGCGTGGAATGTCAAATTTAAGCTTTTTGGTTAGCACCATCGCACTTGTTTTGCTTGGTGCAAACCTCAGCTTATTTTTGACACCCCACGCCAGAACACGTGCTAAGGTGGCATTGGCACGATTTTCTATCTCTAGGGCTGAGTGCCCGTCAAAGACAAGGACAACATCGTCCGCGAAAGCCTGGCAGTAGACGCCTCCACTCTCCAGGCTCCGCAGCAATGTGTCGAGGGTGAGGTTCCAGAGCAGAGGGCCGGCTATAGACCCCTGGATGCATCCCCTGCTTGTCATCGTGCTGAATTCCTCACCGCAGTATCTGACGTTAACCGTCCTGTCGGTGAGGTAGCTGTCGAAGACCCGCCTGATGTTCACGGGGCATCCCGCTTCCGCCAGTCTGACTCTGATCATGGGCCACCAGACACCATCGAAGGCTCCCTCTATGTCCAAGGACACAAGTGTCACAAGTTTCTTGTTACCAATTAACCTGCGCACATGCGCCACGAGGTCATAGAGGGAGTCTTCAGTGCTCTTTTGGGGCACAAAGCCATACTGACGTGCGTTTATGCCCGGTAAAATGTGATACTTCAGGCGGGCCACGAGCATCTTTTCATACACTTTGCCAAGCACGGGAAGCAGACCAATGGGCCGGTATGACTTGGGGCTAGCATAGCTATCCCTCCCCGGTTTCCGAAGGACGATCACTGCTGCCTCCTTCCATATCTGTGGAAAAATATGGTTGGCCATACAGTTGTTTACCAATTTTAGAAATGCGTTAGGGTCACAACTGATGGCCCTGGAACAGATATCAGCAGTGAGTCCGTCGGCACCGGGGGCCTTCTTCGGATTGAAGGACCTCACCGCCATCTCGAGCTCGGTCAGAGTGAATGGAGGGTCCCAAGAGGAGTCTTGTTCCCCAACATTCACTCCGTCCGCCGCTTTCCTGATCTGGCGATGAACCTCTTCATCCGAATCGGGAAGGTCTTGCGGGTAGAATGCCTCCGCAAGCCACCCCACCGAGCCCTCTGCGTCAAGAACCACGCCATCTCGCTCTAGTGGCTGGTCCTCGTCCCTAACAGTGGTCCTTCCTATCACTCTATATACACCCTGCCAGACGCTTTCGCCGTCCTGCCTCTCGCAGAAAGACTTCCAGGAGTCTGTCTGAGCTTGCCTCACCGCCTCCTCGTACTCCTTTTTCTTTTCCAGGTATTGCTCAACGACCCACGACCTCCGGATCGGTGCAGCGTTCCTGATCCTGTTCTTCCTGGTGGCGACCTCTTTCTTCATGATCGCCAGATCTTCCGACCACCACGGCAGCGCCAGTCTCTCCTTAGACCCTCTCTTCGGTATGGCGCGGTCACACGCCTCTATTATTAATTTTGTATAATTTTGAATAGCCAAATTTGTTTCTTCCTTATTTAGTACAACACCACCGTTGATTTTGTATTCTTCAATGAGTTCTTTAATTTTGATGTCAAACTTTTGCCAATTTGCTTTTTTGGTGTTGTACTTTCTGGTCGTTCTGACCACTTCCATTCCTCGAGAAGGTTTCAGTTTCAACTTTAACGCGATACCGTTGTGGTCGGAGCTCGTTAGATCAGTGAGGACTTTCCAGTCATCCACCAGGTCTAACAGGTCATGGGAGCAAGCTGTTAAATCCACATGACTACAGAAACGCTTCCCCCCCCGGATCGTGTCGAAGGTCGGAACATCTCCTATATTGAGCACCTGGAGGCCAAGCTCCTCCAGACTACCTGAAAATTCTTCGCCCCTGGTGTCGATCTTACTGCTGCCCCACCACGAGCTCTTTGCATTCGCATCGCCGCCGATCAGCCACCTCCCAGCTCCTAGTTTGGCCTCTACCCGTTTCAGATGCCCTATGTAGGGTTCGATTGGCTGGTCTGGCTCGAAGTAAAAGGAGGTCAGCGTTATCCGCCAGGCCCCCGTCCGGATCCCCACAACGGCGATGTTGTTGGTCGTGAGTTCCGGGTACTGTATGACTTTTAGGCTGCTATCGAAAATTACTATAGCAGCCTTAACAGTACCCTCTCCCGGGGCGGGATTCTGGTAGACTCGCATCCCCCTGTGACTCCGAACCGTTCGAGCCGCCCCCACATAGGGCTCCTGAAGGAGCGCTATGGCCACTCCTCTCTTCTCCGCTTCTACTAGGAGCTCGGAGGCAGCTAACTTGCTGCGCTGTAAATTTGCTTGCAAAAGCCCGTAAGTAGGGCTAGCGCTAGGGGTGCCCTTAGCAATATTGAGTGGCAGAACGGGCGATTGCATCCCATTTTGCTCTCACGGGACACTCCGTGCTCAGAGCATTGTGCTCCCGGTTCCCGAGCTTCGACACAGCACAGTTTCGACAGGAGGGCGGCGCCCCCGCCCGCCATTGGGGACATTCCATCCTAAGATGGCCCCCCCCACAATGGCTACACAGGTCCACCGCCTCCCCGCAGAACCTTTTGCTATGGCCGTAGCCCAGGCACCGCGTGCACTGTACTAGGGGCGACTGATCCGAGACCCTGATACGCTGCAAGTCGATATGCAGTGCCCCGAGCCCAGTCGCCCTTTTCCAGACCTCCGGAGAGGTACTCAGAACAATGTGTCCCGTGAGGGGATTTCTGGCTCTTCTTCTATACTTTATGTTAACCCTTCCATCCTTCGCGCTGAGGCCGTCGAACAAGGACCGGTTTTGGTTCCTGAGTGCCTTCAGGACGTCCTCGTCGCTGTTTACCGAGAGGACGTCCCAAAGGATCAGCAATGGGTCTCTGTTCTCGACCTCACCGCAAATTAACCTTTTGCCTGATTTTTCTATTCTGTCTTTAATCTTCTTTCTCTCTTCTTCGCTTTCACAACTCATTACAATTTTCCTGTCTTTCGCTTTCCTTACTCTCTCGACCTTCACCCAGCCCTCCTTCGCGTCGACGGCCTCTCTCACCTTTGCCAGCACCTCCTCCCCGGTGTCGTTAACGTCCTCAGACGCAACGACAACAGAGTGGAGCGTCGGCCTGACCGTTTTGTCCTTCTTGCCTACGGCCCCCGCGTAAGATGTGACCTTGGGCCCTGTTAAATGCTCCTTTAACTCTTCAATTTTTCTATTGTTCTCGCTTAACAGTTTCGTATTTATCTCCAAGGCCTCCAACAGGACCTTGGTCGACTGGGCCGATTCCTTGTTTTCCGGCCCCTTCCCCACAGCTCCAGTTCCAGCGACCGCCTCTTCAACCAAGCTGAACAGGCGATCGATAGCTTGCAATACACCCTCCCTAATGTCTATCTTAAGGTTTTTCGAGCTGCTGAGGTAGAGCTTTGCCTTCTCTTGGCAAGCCCTCGCCTCAGCAACTCGGTCCTTATATTCTATTTTTAATGTTTCTCTTCTTGCTGACGTTGTTGGGCCTTTTTTGTTCTTCACCGAGGCCAGGGGGGAGACGGACAGTTTTCCCGTCTCCCACTCCCCTATGCTTCTCCTGACATTCGATTGCAGGTGTGGGGATTTCTGAGAGTTGCGGGGTTGGGGTCTCTTGTCAGTTTTACCAGCGGGGGACCGAAGCATAGTGCTGGGGGGGTTGGCGTCGTTAGGTTTAAAACTTAAAATACTACTTACTTAATGTCTATAGGCTGTATAGGGGCCTTCAATTAAGACTTAACCTAACAATAAAATTAAAATAAAATAATGTCAATGTTAAACAATCGCTAAATTTAAATTAAAATGTCAATAATCAATAAAATAATGTCAAACAAATTGAAAACAATAATAAGATAGTCAGTTCAAAATACGGATAATTAAGCAAATGTAATTTGAAGCGAGCTCAATATTAAAATAGCTCAATATTAAATTAAAATAACAGTACTCATATTTGAAAACAATACCTAATCAATTTAAAACATTATATCAATCAATTTTAAAAGAGCTGTATATGGGCTCGGTCAATGTTATAGAATATAATGTTAGTGGTCACAATTAAAAACACAAATAAAATAATCAATTTAAAACATACACATAAAACGAGCTGTATATGGGCTCGGTCAATGTCAAATATAAGTACAATAATAATAGTCAGATTAAAATATAAAACTTAAAACGAGCTGTACATGGGCTCGGTCAAATATTTAAAATATAACTTAATTAGTGCTAGTTAGGATAACTAGCCTAATAAGTCTGGTAAAACCTTAAAATTAACTTATACTAGCTTAACCCTAAGCCTCTGTGTATTTCTCGGAATATCTCGGTACCCACCCGAGTCCGATTCCGGGGCTGCTTGTGTTATCAGATAGCGCTTTTTGAGTGAATTGTGATGGTTTCAGTGATGTTCCTCTGCGATGATGCTGGACCTTAGGATAAGTGATTTTCTGGTTTAAACCATTATAACAAGACCCCTAACTTTGGTGTCCTGTATCTTTGGTTCCTGATGTCCGATTTCCTTCCTCTCTTCAATTTCCTTAGTTATAAAAGGTTTTCTAGCCGTGTGTTACTTTTGGAAAAAATAATTTTAAATTATTTTTATTTTATTTTTTCTTAATAAATTACGTAGGTAACTTGATTTTTTCACTGATTATACAATTTTCTTTCACGAATTGTTTCTGTTAACAACTTTGTAACTACAGGTCTTAAAATTTTGTTCTTTATGTTAAATGAGGGAGGAGAAAAATGGAATAAAGCACTAATGAATACCAGACGATGTCACTTCATCTGTACGCAGAATAAGCTTCCAAATTTGGTGTTTTAAAAAATTACAAAATCTTTCACTAATCTCACGAATTTTTCATTTTATTAACGTGTTTGTAATTTCAAAACCACTGGTCCAAAAAATATGTACTTGGTATCCACGTGTAGGGGAAGATTCGCTGATTTCTGCTCACCTGAGCAGGTCCAGACGTCTTCCGTTCTTCTTTAAGATATCCACTTCCAAAGATAGGTGGAATTTTCTTCGAATTTTTTGCAACTTTTACACCTATATTTGTTCTTTCGTCGTATCTTTGTGCCCCGTAGACTATTTAAAGGCGTTTGCTTCCGAAGTTATTTTACGTTATAACGCAAAGTTATAAAGTTATTTTTATTTATTTACACGCGTTCGGAGCTCACGCGCGCACGACCTCTTAATAGCTACGCTTACGCTGCACTTAATTACAGGTCTTTATTGTGTAAGACTTTAAAGATTTTACAATTATATTAACTAAGTTAATTATGTGCTAATTATTATTAATTCTAAACAATGGGGGAGAGATTTGTGGCACGGTATGAGTATTTGTGTGCGTGCGTATGCGTTTGTGTGTGTGTTATAAGCTCAGAAACACGGACTAAATATAAATATAACCTGTTCCACTATAACTATGCGAGAATCATATCTAGAATCCTTACAATTATTTGTTAACAGTGCCTAACCAGAGTAGCTGCAAAAGTAATCATTTGATCGCTACAACTCCAACAATGCAGGGGAATTCCCCGGATGTGTACTGCAAGAACAATTGGACCACCAAGAAACTATTGAAGGTAACAATAATTACTAAAGTTCAATTAATAAATTTACTTATACATAGAATAAATTACCTATATATATACCTATAAATTTCGTGTCACATGTTTGAGGCCAATGATCTCCTAAACTACTTAACCAATTTTGATAAAACTTCGTAACTATTTGTAATTTGGTCCAACTTAAAAGATAGGATAGTTTTTATTTTAAACCCTGTCGAAGCCGGGAGCGTATATATATATAAAGATAACTGTCCAGGACTCAAACTTCTGTACCTACTATTTACCACCAGGTACTAGATGCTAATTGTTCATAATTACTACAACTAAATGCCTTTTTTCTCTTCTTAATTTATTTATAACTTTTGCAATTTTTTTATAATGGTTCTAAACATTCCGGAATGATGCCTAGAAAAATTACAAAACATTTCTAGGCATCATTCCGGGTCCAAAGTGGCACGGGTCCAAAAGCTACTCGTGCCACTTATATTTTTAGGAGCTTTATCAAGGATTAACATCAATTTAAACTTGTAAACCAGACTATGTTAAGTTGTATTAATTTTTGACATTTACCCAATACCGCCAAAGGGTTGGTCCTCTAAAATGTTTGTGTCCGCGAACAAATTTAATTAAAAACAATATACGCGGGTCCAAAGGTTTCCGGATCGTATATTAATTTGTTCTCATCCAAAATTGTATTCAAATCGTCACGTTTATTAAAACAAATTGAATAAATCCATTTTGAATTACTCAGCTGACTCTTTTTTTATTATTACCTACTATAATTATACATATTAGATATAATATAATTAATACAGTATTTCGAAAGCCACGAAGGCCTCGTCAAAATAGAATACATACAAAAATCCATACAATTTTGTTTTTCAACTTATCAATAAAATGGTTTGTATTTCCAAATGGTTTGTACTTCCAAATTTTTAAGTGTATCATTTCAAAGTTGATATATCAATTTCAAATTTTGTATATCAATTTAAACTTTTTTATATACCTATAATCAAGCTTTTGCCCGCGTCTTCGCCTGCGCCCTTTTTTCTTGGGAGTTAATTCGATAGCTCAAACGTTTTATAATAACTAGAGATTCGCACTTGGCTTCGCACGAATGCATTTTTGTTTGCAAATTATTATATATACAAAAATCTTTCTCGCTCTCGTTTTTTCCATTAGTGAAAACCTTAGGTAACCTTTAGACCTAAAACCCTAACCTAAGTTTAGAAGGAGCAGGCGGGCAGCGCAGTGAGTGTATATTAATTATGTAAATATTCCCCAATGTTAGTACATTTTAAAAGTGTTCCAGTGTTCCTCCTATTAAATAATACGGTTGTACCGGGTGGCGACGTAAAAGAAACATTTCGTTGTTGCTGTAAAAAACTCATTTCATTCTATTTCACCTAAAGTTTTTATGTAACAGTAAAACTCGAAACTAGAGCCACTCCTTTATGTTAGTATGAGTCTGTAACATTAATCTAAAACAACTATGGACTATGCATCACAAATGCCAAATCGGCACGTAAAAAATACGCCTAAAACGGAATCATGACGGAGTTTTGCCTTCGCCCGTCGATGGTAAAAGGTAGCAACGACCAATTTTTACTATTGATTTTAAACTTCAATGTGTAAAGTAACATTTTCTCTAAATGACATCTGTTTGACAGATGACAGAGTTACGCATAATGTCATTTTTAAATGTTCCATAAAATTCGTAGTGTTTTATATGGCATGCGGTAACCATAGTTGTAATAGATTGATGGTCTGTAAATATGGACGTGGCCTTAACGTGAAACAAACTCTTACGATATGACATGTGGCCTTTTTCGATAATGAAAAGGAAAATATTGTCTTGTGCAACCAGAAAATATAGTTTGCTTTACGTGAAAAAGCACTACAGCGCCCTCGCACGCTACATCGGTTGACTTTATTTTTAGGGTATTCTGGGAGCACATGTGGTGACAGTAACCAAGCTTCTTTACAGGAACACAATGTGCATCACAGATCAGCACGTGTGCTCTAGTGTTTCTGTGCGAAAGTAAGAAATGAGAGAGCCTATCCTCCATTGTAACGAATTACTATAATACATCCACTTAAAGGAATAAATAAATAATAAATATGTATAGAAATAAATTATATGTTTTTGTTGCCAGGATAACCAACAACAATTGGAAAACGAATCGAAGGCGTCTCAGTCGTACTGTATGCATACCGCAGTGGATATAGACTTCCGACACGTTGTTAGATCGACACATATTGACAAAAGCATTGAAGCTAAAAGAAAAGTCAGTATTCTATCCTGTTAGTTATAACAAACCGTAATATTTATTTACTCATATTAAACTTTTTCGCAGACCTATTTATCATTCTTATCATACTATGTATTATTCTTATTTGGCATGATCTTATTAACATTATTGTGTCAACCCTTCTCTGAAATTCTTCCTACAAATTACATTCCGCAGTCTCCTGACTGTCAACTCAACAAATGGTACGGCCTAATTCAATTTATTTCTCAGGCGTGCATTCTAGATAAGGTTGCCCTCATTTGCAACATGTTTGCGTAAGAGTACCTAACCTTAAATTTATATCTTATTCGTAGGTGATAAGAATGCTTTTCGTAATCATCCTGGAGTTCTTCGTGTGTTGGACACCTGTACATGTTATAAATACAGTAAGTAAGAACTTTATTTACTTAGGTACTATAAATATTTAGCTGTGCCCGTAACTTACGAACCAAAATTCTTTTATTTTTTTTACCTCGGTTACATAAGTAGGTACAGCATGTAGGTACAGCCACTAACATAAAAAAAATTGCAATGATTTTATTTCAAACAGTTATATTATTATTTTCTTGCTTCGTAGTCTACGTTACTTAGGTAACTTTAGGCAAATGTAGCTAAAGTTGGAAAAATATTTAAGTAGGACAACTTAAAGTTTAAAATCTTTCGATAAACGGGATAAACTTTAACATTCATTTTTATTAATAATAGTTTACCTACAGTAGATCTCCCGGAAATATCAATGTAGTGTGCTTATTATGTAATAAAGAATAAATTAAAACGATTTTCTAAAATTAGTCAAATAGCGGATTGAGGTTATTATTTTTGATTAGGAACAACTTTTTTACATTTGTTATCTCGAATTTTATTTTTGACTATACATGTACCTACTACTGAACATGAACATTCGTTGGCGTTTCATTGTACGAAGCACTCAATACAAAATTGGAGATTCTTGACAACTTGGCAACCCATATAACATGACTATTATACTCTTGTTACCATTCCATTATCAACAACTATACATTGTTAGTGTATATTGGGAATTCCTAATTAGAAACTATCTCCAAATCAGATCAGATTCGGTACAAAGCAATTTATCAAATAACTTTGTTTTCTATACATAACCTGAATTGTAATTTAGGTCTGAATACGACCTCTTTACTCGGAATACAATTGAGAGTATTTTATTGTTCATATTTTGTTGTAGTAATTTATCAACGTTTATTCAAATTCTTAGAACAGTTTTTTAATATTTTTTTAAAAAAAGTACTTTTATTTTCAGACTTACGAAAAAATATCTGTAATAACCAGTATGTATATGTCTCCAAGTGTTTTTCGAATTCTTATTTTATTCTGATACAAAAAAAATGGAGAAAATATACAATGCATAGTTAATATCAAATACCAAGAGTTATTAATGAAACAACCTTTTTGTCCGTGACCTCGTCCATGCCCTCACTTTCTAAAGAAAAGAAACATATTATACTAGCTGGTGCTCGCGACTTCGTTCGCGTTGAAAAAACAATATATCGCCTGACATCGTTATTGCTATTATACTTAGCCAGGAGTTAGTTTCCTTAATTTTAGATAATCTCTCGGGAGCAGTACTTTTTTTCTGGATGAAAGGTACCCTATGTCCTTTCTGGTGTCCCAGACAACGTGTACGCAAAATTTCATGGTGATCGGTTCAGTAGTTTTTGCGTGAAAGAGTTACAAACATCCATACAACCATCCATCCATACAAACTTTCGCATTTATCGAGTTGGTAGTACTTTAGATATAAAATTGATTTGGATGGGTTTTAGTAAGGCAATACTGACAGATCCAATATATAAACTTAATATTAACTTAAAGTAATAAAAGTTTGCATTTTTCTGGAATGGGGATGAGAAATGATTATTTCTTTTAAAATACGCAGACAGCTAGTTTTAAAATAGAACTCCAATAACTTGAGTAAAATATCTAACTAGAAAGACAACGTTAGGAATTTTCAATAAACAATCGCTTTTTATTTTTATTTAATATAAAGTCTTATGAAAGTCTTATAAAATGCAAATTTATACAATATTGAAAACTTAGGGATACAAGAATTTCTTAATTATATGTAAATCGTTATTTAAAACTTTACTTATATTTGCCAATATTATGTTTTTTATCACATAATAAGTAATTTTTTACATAAATGTCGACAGACAAGCTGACCAATCATGTAATAATAGCTTACCGTTGCTTATTTTTTAATACAAGCAATATTTCTATTACTAATATTATAAAGTGAGAAGAGTTTGTATGTTTGTAATGAATAAACTCAAAAATTACTGGATCGATTTTAAAAATTCTTTCAGCTATATTATCAACGAGTAACATATTTTATAAAGTTACGCGGACAGTCGCGTGCAACAGTCTAGCTAGTCTTTAGTTTAATATAAGTGTCGTCGGCACATCGTAGAAGCACATCGTAGGCATATCATGATATTCCTGGGCAGATCATATTTCTGTCAAAACTGAGAGGGTCGCCTCACTCCGCTCCGCTTCGCTTGGCTCCTCAAATTTATTTTCATGTAAACCTAACAAGCTCCTCCTCGCTTTGCTTCGCTCCGCTCCTCGTCGCACCTATTTTTGCCTTTTGGTGAAAAATTTTTGATTTTATACTTTACGATCTGCCCAATTCTACGATTTGCCTACCACATAAGCAATAATATGTATAATAGCAATAACATATCAATAACATATAATATTAAATATGACCCCGGTTTAACATAAAACTAATTTTGCAGATATACCTCTTTTATCCGGACGCATTGTATCAATACATTGGATCTAAGGGCATCGCGTCTTTACATCTTCTGTCATACTGTTCGTCGTGCTGCAACCCGATCACCTATTGCTTCATGAACCGAAAATTCAGACAAGCTTTCATCAGTCTCATCAGGACCTGTAAGTTTTTCCGGTAAGGCTTTCTGTGTGTATACTGTATTGTATATTTCTCATTGAGTAATTCAAGTTTACGAGTTTGTTGGTGAAAGAATGAATTATATTGTCCAAAGTGCTACAATATAATGGCGAAATTACGACACCTTATTATGAATCTCTAATCAAGGTCTCGATTAGTTTGTTCATAAATATTCAATTATTCCTTAATCATCACACTAGCGTGTCAAAGGTTTGCGGTTACTTTACTTCTCTTATTTGCACATCATACATAATTCTGTCTCTTAAACAATATACGTATTCCTTCGTTATTCATAATATTATGTAACCTAATTAATTATGTGGATTAATATGAAAAGCATATAGTGTTGGTTGATAGTGTTTTGATGTTTTGATACAAATAACAACAAATGTTTTCTCACGCACTCAAACCTTTGGGTCTACTCTCTATTAGTATACCTTGCTTGTCTTTTTGTCGTCAGTGTATTGATGTTGCAAAAAATACTTAAAATGAAAATGTTCTTTCTCAGGGGTTGTTTGCGTAAGGAGTCAGAATGCGGTAAGCAAGCGACTCCTCCTCCGTCGAGCCAAGAGGTTACCGCTTGCATTATAAGGGGCAGCCACACCGGACGAACAGGTATCTTTTAAGACTTATTAACTTAAAAAGAGACTTTCAGTTCTAGAAGAAGTTCGATATGTGTGTGGAATCCTTCAGTAATTAGGATAAAACTTTTTCATACGTATAAAAGTTTGTGCAAATTAAAAAAATATATGTAACTAGCTGCTGCCCGCGACTTCGCCCGCGTAACTTAGTAAATTATGTACTTATAAACCTTCCTCGAGAACCACTCTACCCATTAGTGAAAACCGCATTAAAATCCGTTGCGTAGTTTTAAAGATCTAAGCATACAAAGGGACATAGGGACAGAAAAAGCGACTTTGTTTTATACTATGTAGTGATAAGTATTATCTTGTATGGCTGTAGAAATAAAATGACCAAAATGCGTTGCTCTGAAAGAGAAATTATATTTTTTTTATTAAACAAAATAATTTTACATTTTTAGTTTTATATAATTTCACCGTAATAAATAGTAATTTTACCTGAAAGAGAAACAACATTTAAAGCTATTATTTCTATACTTCAATGTTTTAAATTATTTATTATTTACACACACGTCTCGTTTTACAATCAGATAATTTATTATACCTCCGTATTATTCCCGCGTTGTAGGTAGCCGCCTTTAAAATTATAAATAACTACCTACATACCTATTAAGAAATTTACAACGCGGGAAATTCAAATTAAATGAAGGGAAACAAACTTCATTTACATATATATATATTATAAAAGTTAAATTTATACTCACGTTTTAGGAAGATTTTAAAAAGAGAATGTTTCTCCACACACGATATTCAATATATCAGACAGGGATTCAGCCATTTGTGTCTGTCATTTTGTGAGCGGAGCGCTGGGCTCTCATTGTAGTCTCTCTACCTCTTTTTGCAATTGGGTCGAGTTCCTGTTCGACAGGCATTTACATAATAATAGTACAACTACTGTAAATTTCATTTAATACACATATTTTTAAGTCCTTAAATCATTAGGCGATGCCAGATTCCAATTAAAACAATTATTGTCAATAGAATTCTTTGATCTGTATTATCATATAAGTAACTATAATATTAAATAGTAAGAATAGAGTATAGAATTTATAATAATTTAAGGTCAGGTCTGATGATTCTAATAAATTTGGATTTATATTTTCAAATTATACCTAATATGTCATAAAAACATCTATCAGTATCTGATGGTCTATCTATCTGAATACAACACAACAAACGTCTCATGAGAATGTCTCATGCAAAACTAGTTCATCGAATTTAGAAACTAATTTAACGAACGAATTTTTATTAAATGATTTTCATGTATTTTCTGTGCATGTTTCATTTAGAAGCACATCTTTGAATGTGGAACACGCATCCATTTCAATTCAAAACAAGGCTTGCTTATGAAGATAAATTAAAACATTTGCAATGCAAATGTCATCACTAGAATATACATTAACAATAAACAACTGCTTGCTTGTACTAGCGATAATTATATTCCTCTTGAGATTATCGCATCCATTGACTTTGGCGTGCAAGTACAATAAGGTCTGATATTTCGCAATCGTGACACGTGATTTTCATATACCTATTAAGATGACCCTTTTTTACAAGAGGAATCCACCATGGATATCCCAGTCTGTACCCAGGCCGGTGGGTTATGTCGGACTCCTGTCCCGACATGGTATTGGGGAAGACCTACCAACTAAACCTCTTGGCGTCCTCCACGTCCGATAACGAAAGGATCGTTTTATTGTCAGTTTATTGTTCGTTTCCTTAAGGAGTCAGTCAATATGTGTCTACGTCAATACTATTGTAAGTTATTTTCGTGATAATGACTCAATTTCCCTATTTCATGTTAACCAATAAAATCATGACACATAATTGAATATACCAAGCCACAAATTAATACTGTTCGCCACTTGTGTTAAATTATTTCAAATATTGAAGCTTCGATATTTGAACGTAGGTAATTTTCAGTGAAATACTTATTATGAAAATAATATTAAAATATATTGTGTCCGAATCGTCAGTAAGTCAAATTTTATGAAACTGTTTTATAAGATACTAGCGCGTGTAATTATTTTCTGCAAATTATATTACACAATACCTTTCTCATTTATAAACCTGTCCATTTTTGAAAATCGTATCACGTTGTGTGGTTAGATTAGCGAAGAAACAAATGTTAAGCGGACAGCCACTTCATTTTATTTTTCTTACTAATAATAGCATCTTACTTTCATATATAAAAATATTTGCCAATATCTTGTGAGCGGACAGCGGGATCTCCCTGTAAATGCGAATTTACCGCAAATTTCCAGGCTTACAAAAATACGATGGGATTGCAAATCCTACCCGTCGCTTCGCACATCTTGAAATTTGCGATACAAACATTTATGGTAATCGATGTAACGATGTGCTTTTTTTAATAGGGGTCCTCGAGACGATTAATTGCGATTGACAATATTTACGTGATTGGCGCTCATTTATAGAAAAATTGATCGTTTACAAGAATCAAATTGCTACGGCATTGACAGCAAATGACAAAACATAAATGCTCTTCAGAGCAATGAAATCAGCTTGTTAGTGAGCAGATAGAGAGTGTCTTGTAAACCTGCTATACGTCCCACTTAATGCGCTTTCGAGTTAAAGCTGGTCGATAATCCTATTAACGAACATTTGTGAAGTTGAACGTGTGGATTTTTGTTACTCTTTAACGAAAAAATTACAGAACAATATTCGATGAAAATCTACAGCAATAGATTTCATACTGATTATGGATTATTATAACATCAGATAATAATTAGTTTAAAAATAAAAAAGCAAATATCTAGCTGTTGTTATTTAAAAAAAATTACTTAGTATTTTTTCTTGAACAGAAAATTAAGTATTGTTTATTTTTTAAATATTTATTTATAGGCTTTTCTTAAAAGGTCATGTCGCCTCCTTGGGCTAGGTCAAACATACGGTTCTCTATATCTTTATATTATCAACAAGCATTTTATAATAAATATTGGCATCAGACAAAAGGAATGTAGAGACATATTTTGGCCACTGAAACCCCAGCCTAGACACGCTCACATTCCGGACACATTCCTCCAACCTCCAATATTGCACTCAGCATAACTCCGCGTTGCTACCTTATACCTTATACTTACCTTATAGAAGTAGAAAGTTATTATACCAGACATTATTTTTTTAAATATAAATTTTCACACATAACACAGACATTGCGATGCAATAGTTCCCAAGAAATCTATGGACCATAAAGCGATAATTTTTGTTAGTGCTAAACACAGTGCTAAATTCTTAAAGTATTATTAATAATATTAAATTTAACTTGATAATAATATTATTAGCCAATTAGCCTCTTTGAAATTTTAAAGCACATTTTTTTAGTTCCTTAAAATGCTTGAGAATAGATACCTAGATACTGACAGTGACTACAGATTCACTAGTATACCTATGAACATACATCATCTCAACTCAATGTAGTTAAGTGAGTATAAAAAAAGAATTGCTTACACATGCTCCATTGTGCTACATTATATTGTGGCGATTTATAAATCATTTATTTATCGGAAAGATTTCTCGCTTCGGAGGGCCATATCGATGGAGTTACGTGACTTGAAATTTTATAACTCGCCCAGTCACACGAACGGGACTTTTTTATAACTTTTTCTAACGAAAGTTACAAAATAAACGATAATGGACGCAATAAACTGAAACTCCTTGGGACTACACCGACGCACCAAAATAGTATTCGTTAAATTCTTCGCTGATACGTTGTATTTAGTATTATTAACAATTTGTACACGTTCGTAAACGTGCTTTATTGTTAACTATATGACCTTTTAAGGGACAATTGAGATTTATTGTGTAGTCTTCAGGACGTATCTAGGTTGCCTGTTGCAGTAAAATAAACTATATTACTATTACAATAAAGTCAAGAATCGCGAGGAGACTTCTACCATTACTCTACTGCGTCCATATCTTTGATTAATGGTGGCACTGCAGATGAAAGCCAATTTAACGCCCATAAGGTCATATATATAAAAACCTTTGTTATAATTAATGACTTGGTATATTTCTTCAGTTGTATAATAAATCGAATATAAGTATATATATAGTGCCACTTCATCTGTTAGGTCTTTGCAATGATGATGATAATTTATGTTTATCATAATTTGGTGATTAAGTGTTGTTATAGACCTTTAATTCCGATAACTTCAAGTTTATCTTGAAAATACTTATAAAAAAAACTATTAAAAAAATTACCTATATTTAGCAAATAAGTTATGTATTAAACTATCATTTAAAAAAGTACTTTTCCCGGGGGATCATGTAAAATTGAGAAAACTAACGCCTGAAAAATGTGTTATAGCAATAACGAGGCGTCAGTCAGGCGTTTTATTTTGCATAGGGTAATAGAGATATTTTTTACTCACTTGTAGCGAACGCAATACTCTGCGCGCGGGTGTTCAAAAAGAAGAAAAAGGTGTCAGAATTGACATAGATTGATTGTCGGCTTGAATTTACTGATGGAATGTTTCTTTTAGTTTTTATCTGTTTTTATAAAGTAATTATAGTGTGTAAATATTGAACTTTAGTTCTATTGAATTGTATGCAGTGTTTCCTTTTAGCAAACAAACCACACACTCATTAAAATACAATGTTTATGTAATAGGTACTTTACATTGGTCTAAGAGACTGGTTAAAGTCGCCAGACGAGTTTTCTAGTTTGTGACAACAAAACATAATAAAGATCTTGAATAATTGTATTTCTTTATATACTTCAAAGAAAGGATTTTTTACAAACTAGCTGGTGTCCGCAACTTCGTCCGCGTTGAAAAAGAAAATTATATTAGTAATAACGGCTGACATAGTTATCGCTGTGATGACGGTGGCGCCGCCACGCGACGGTGCCGCCCAATTCTTTATATTTTTAGACGATCACTCGGGAACAGTACTTTTTTCTGGATGAAAGGTACTCTATGTCCTTTCTTGTATCCCTGACAATGTGTATGCAAAATTTCACGATGATCGGTTGAGTAGTTAAGGCATGAAAATGTAGCAAACAGACAGACAGAGTTACTTTCGCATTTATAATATTTATGTATGGATAATATACTTATTAAAGTTTTTTTTTACGATGACAAACATATTCTAATGGATATGATGTTTTCGAACAGAGCTGGATGGACTGGAAGGTGAGGAATGTGTTTAGCAGCGGATCGCAAGGCACTGCTTCTTCAAGCGGAGTACATCCGGCGCTGCCCGCACCCGCCGTCATCTCAAGACCCGTCACACAGGTGAGCATAATTCGTATTTCGTACATATTAGGTAGGTACGAAAAATTACAAAAAATAATTATAAAAATTAAATTATTTTGTGGAAATGTCACGATGGTACATAATATTCTTTTACAAAAAATACACCAATATTGATATAATATTAATACTCAGTGTGTGATAAATTCATACCTTGGCCATAGATTACAGACTTCACAAATAGATAAAATATGTAAGAAAACAAAAAAAGAGGTAATTTATAAATCTAAATTTAGAATCATAAATAAAGGAGTCCCACTAGGACAGGGGGCTTTAGCATCCATTACTCATGCTGTTAGTTCATAGTGATTTTTGCTTAGGCGTCCTTTTTTCAAATTACTATAAGTATAATACAGGTAATTAGATAAATTAAAGTCAATATCTATTAAGTATCAGTTGCTTAAAAGTTACGAGATTAGAATTATATAAATGATTCAGTGAGTTTGAGACTTTATTGATAGACGTTCGTCGCTTAGGGATTAGGGTTAGTCACAGTCTTGGTCTATTTATAGCAACAAACTATCGAAGTAATGGAGAGTGGTTTGACCCGAAGAATTTATTGAATAACTAATTTTAGGAGTGCGGTTTGTTGAGGAATTTCGAGACAAAAGGAGGTGATGTGGGGAATTTCAAATTCACTTAATCATATAGTGTTGCCATAATATATTCTTTTTTTCTACTTCGTCTTTTTTCTACATAGAATATTTTTTCCTTATTACTAGCTTTTCATTTTTATCTTTATCTTTAAAAAAAGATAAATTTAAATTCAATTTTTTTTTCTTTTAAATTTTTGTCAGAATCTCCCGGATTTTTTTAGATGAAAACATTTTAGATGATTTTTTTTCTGTATGCGTGCGTGTGTGCCTGTGTCATAGCGACAGTGACAATATCTCAAAAGGATATAGGTACATACTTCTGGCCACACACTCCCTTTATCAAGTTATCTGAATACAAAATGTAAAAAAAAGGTTTAAAAAATCTATATATTCTAATGTTTTATGTAGGTAATAACAGTTACCTACTTATATATAAGCACAGTTTACGACTCGATCATCCAATAAGGAAATATATTTCCTTCTTTTCGAAATAAGACCTCTCTTCAAGTTTTCTTTGAAGTAAGAAATAAATTAAATGTTATGAAACAATATTTATTCTGTTCGTCTTCAAAATTAATCAAATTGTATTGGTAGTAGTAGGCCATTCAGTTGAGCGCTGCTCCCTGGGGCCTACTCCTTTGGCTGAAACAAACAAATTAAATTTATTGAAATGCTTAAAATAATTTTAAACGAATTCGCCCATTCGTCAACATTATACAAATACATGTGTGTGTGTGTGTGTATACTTTATCATAGTTTAGGACTATAGGATTTATAAGTTCAGGCGAACATGTTTTCGCTAATAATCGTAACATGGGAATGTCTCATTATGAGTAGGTACAATTTTTCAGTCAATTCAGAATCCCAGTTTTAAACTTTCAAATATATCTACTGAAAAATAAACAAAAATACATAAATTTTCATCATTAAGTAGTTTTTTAATTATTATTTTTAATTACACTAAGGGCCTCTTTCACCATCTGTCAAGTAGGCTAACCGTCATTTAAAGTCACCTGTCACTGGGAATAATTTAAATGATATACCTTTGTTTGTACGGTAAAAGTGCCAAACATTAAAAAGAAAATAATAAAAAATATTCGCCTATCGAAGGATGCACTAAACCGAGTTTATGATAGGTGGACCACGGGCACAAAAAAGTGCCGGAGGTCCACCTATGTTCACCTAGGTGTACTACGGGCACTACCCGAGTTTACTGAGTGCATAATTTAATAAAACATAAAATTATTTCTAAAAGTAACTAATCAACACTTTACTTGTAGTTGGTGAAAGAGGCCCTAAGTGTGCCATAGACGAAAACATTAATTATGACCCTTCCTAGCCCTTTCTGAAGATTCCACTCGACATAATACGCCATTATTCTGCGAAAACTAACAAGATCAATAAGATCCTTTTCCTAACTAAGTATTAATATAATATTTTTGTAAAAGAAACTACTTTGTGTAAACGTTTTGTTCTTTTGATTATTTTCGGCCTTTCATTCATAAATATTCCGGTAAATAAAAGTTATTTTGGTAAAAAATTGTTTATGGCACATTTCCGTGACGTCACCGATTTATCTACACTACCTATACATACATACCTATTATTAATATATAAATATATATACATACAAAAAAGGGGTTGGTCTCAAACGGTCTAGAACGCTATTTGACTAGTTGTAGTAAGTATATATTTGTTTTGATACATGAGTTGTTAGCACAATAATGTCCAACTCATACCGCGCTCGATTCTCCAGCGACGAGTTTGCATATTTTGCATAAATATTCCGAGGCGACGGTAGCCACATACCATCAACCTGCTTGAGCCATTTACGTTGTCGTATATTTTTAAGCACCTTGACCCACCTGTTGTTTATACGTCATTTCCCTTGACTTAACTAGGAGTTACAGTTTATATGTCGTAAAACAAAGCCCTGGCAAATTTGAAAAGGTTATTAAGGCGTAATGTTGTTCTCGTAACTCACTGAGCCATAAATTTTTTCCCTTTTTAATTGAAAATACATTTCCCTATACAAATTCTTATTTACATACCTATAATACAAAATATTGTATAATTAAATAATTATGCTTATAAATACTCATGTAATATGTACTGATTAGATCGGCTTCGAGAGCTAACAGCATAATATCATAACGAATTTGTATTTTCTATTTTGATCCAATAAATTAAATAAAATCTGTCTTCATATTGGTTTTTTATACTCGATATGTAATAATAAATTGCTTACTTCCCTCATTGTGTCCCTCAACGAAAAGAAATGTATTGTCTTTTTACTTTAATTTTTTAAAATTCGTTCAGAAAAATTGTTTGCCAACGCCTTTTATTGAAGTCACATTGAAGTACTAGCTGGCGCCCGCAACTTCTTCCGCGTTGAAAAAGAAAAAAGTAGCCTATGCTGTGTCCCGTACGTCTAAATGTTTATCTACCAAGTTTCATGAAAATCAGTTAATTCGTTTAAGAGTTATGGAGGAACAATACATACCTACATAAAATACCTACACTTACAGATTTATTATTCGTATTGATTGATTGCATTAAACGCATTGGATTAAAAAACTTTTTCTTTCAATCTTTTTCTTTCAGCCAGTGTTTTCGATGATGATTTGTTATAAAACTAGTATTTCCACGTGTCTTCGTACGCTCTCCTTTTTAGTTTTTAGACGGTTAACGATCTTTCCTTTTATTTCTGTATGATTTTAGTCAATTTACTTAATATACTACTTATTTGGTTCAGGTCATCGAAACGGGAGAAGAAGGCAGCCAATTCCTGTACCGCATCACGTGGTGCCGAACGGGTCAACAAAAAACTACGCCACAGCCACTTTATGAATGAATTTCAAAGTTTAAGAAATTAAGTTAAGTAACTTTGTCATTCGTTAAAATTGGTGGCGAAATTAGTGTGTGATTTTATGGACAAAAAACAAAATATAATGAAGAGAGGTATAGTCTTTTTTAATTATTATTCGTGAAAATTGGTATAAATATTTATTTTAAATGTATTAAATGTAGATACATGTTGTGTAACATATTCTTTGTAAAATATTCGTAAACTGAAAACTAAATCCCATCTAATTATGAAATGGAATAATTTTACAGAGTAGTTTTGCAATTTTTAAATAATTGACCTTAAACAATTCATTATTAATTAATTAGTTATTAATTAATGTTAATTAATTATTAATTAATATTAATTTATTTATTATTATCCATAATATTAATAATTAATTTATTATTATTTTAAAATTTTATTTATTTATGGGGAGAGATTATGGGGGAGATTTTATTTATTTGTGGGGGGAGATGTACTGCGGCTTGTTTTGTTACTTGTTATTGGCTTATTATATTATTATTATATTACCGATAAGCTTCAAAGACTGTATATTATAAAAAATTACCATAATTATATAAGTAAGAGGGCACGGATGCAATTTTTTCTACACATGATGTACACAAACATTCCCCGTTTATCGCTTTCCAGTGAGTGAAAAATGGAAAACCCGTTGGATGGTTTAGAAGAAGTTAGTGGAGAAACAGACAGAAGCGGACATCGACTTTATTTTATAATTACATTTTACATAGTACATTTACATAGTATGTTCGATAACCCTTAAGTTTTTCCAGTTATCTTTACAACAGTTATCTAAATGTATACAAGAATGTATGGTTCTGTAAATATAAATCGAAACATTAAAGATTAAAAATGAAAAAAAAAAATCTGTCTAACATAGTATTTACATTGGAATAGTAATTCATGTCTATAAATAGGTGTGTGTAAAAAACAAGTAGACAAACAAGGAAAAGTTCTGAAAATTTTGTTACCCACCCAACTAAAGAAAGCATTATACTTTAGCAACAGTCGAATAATAAAAGGAAATTGTACATTTTATTCAGTTACTGATGTTATCGTATACTCCAATAAAGAATTCCTCCCACACAGAAAATCAGAGATGTAAGAAAAATATTTCTAACGAAACGAGCAATGCCAAGAGATCGAATAAAACAAACACCATTACTCGTAATTGCTTTAATGCATAAAATTTGACTTCATTGAATAATTTTTTTTTTTAATTTTTCATTCAATGGACTCTTCATGCATGTAAACCCTAATGTAACCGTACATAATGTATGAGAATACTAGTCATCGGACTTTAATGTGTTCATGTGGCATAGAAGAAGTGAGCGAGGAAACAGTCAAATATCGATCTACAAAATATGTTAACTATATCAGATCTAGATATATATATATAGGTTACATAAAAATAATAATTAAATTCATAAACAAAGTAGTCGTTCCAGGTTACATTTATGAGCATTTTTATGGCTTATGCTCCACTCGCACGTGAGAGTTCAATATTTTTTAAAATACCTACAAATAATTGCCCTTTCGCATGAGTATAAATATGAATTCCCCGCTCACACTAATACAAAAGTACAGTACACAAAATACAAAACGTAAAATAAAATAAAAATAACAGACAAAAGATATGTAAAACTTGTAACGAAAAGACTTACGATATTTAATCAATTTAATAGGCTTAATTTACACGCATTCTGTAATAATAAAACAAAACATGAAGTAAGTACTAAAACAAAATAGTGACATGTAACAAAATACCAATAAATTTTCTTAATATAGTACTGGGGTGCTATTCACAGGAATGCTACCTACAACTGCGAATCCGGGGAAAATATCTGATTAAGGCTAAATAGCCGATCGCAGATTGCAAAAAAAAAAAAAAAAAAACGCTTCTAAGTTATTGGTGGTTCTGGTTTTTTTTTATAAAAGCACCATTTTTCAGAAAAAATCTTATTGTCTAACTAATTTTCACGAAGTAGTCATAAAATTTTTCAATTCTTCTATTTCCTGAGCAGTCTTCGATTATAAATTTAAAAATCTGTCCTCAGCTAAATTATTTGGGAGTAACGATAATGTACTGCAGAGGGCTACATGAGCTTTGTGAACTGTTTTATTAAGTTTTAGCTGTTTAAAATGAAAGTAACATCCTGTTACTATACACTGAGGAAAAATTTTCTCTACAGCCATCATGGCAGCCAACTCAGTCCGTTTTAAAATGCTTCAGAGACCAATCTGGTATCACACTTTTTATAATTTTGTATAAAACTTTATAAGTTTTCTGCCTTTTATTTGGCAATGCATATATGAGTGACATATATGAGTGGTACTATATTCCAATATAGTACCACTCATGGAATATTCTTCGGTGCTACCCAGATCCTTCTTGTTGTTGCATTGGGCAACAAGCAAAGTACAAATATAATTTCTGTAATTACATTCGGCATAATACGTAATTACGTCGGCAAACATTTTCGTGACCTAAAATCTACACATTTTAGCGCCTAGGTATGTTGTAGTCAAAACACGTTTTTAGTTTAAAAGCGTCTTAACTGGAAATGATTACTACTTTTGGAACGTCTTTATTTTTACTATGAAAAGCTAAAATTTGAATAATAGTTAATAGACTGTTTAATTCGAAAGTCGTTTTCATTTAAGTCATTTAGTATTTAATAGTATATTCAACAATGAAACAATGAAATAACTTGTCATCACTGATGCAGATTATTTATAGTCAAATTTCTAAATTTATATTAGTTACTATTAATGTAGGACGTTAGAGGACAGTCACTCACAAGATATTTCAATAAATACTTACTAATACTAAATATATTAAAGACAATTTAATTAGAATTTTAATTAGCTAACAACTAGGTGAATACCTACTAAATAATTGTGACAAAGAGGTCTTTCAGTAAAACCCGGTGTTTTCTAGTAGAAACTAAAAACCTACTTTTAACGTAACATAAACATTTATTATATTTTATATGAAAATAAGGTTCATTTTTAACAATTATCTACTTACCAGTTCTTTTGTGTGGTGTATATACAGAATAAGAGAATACACTGGACACCTGTTCTATTTACGTTTTTTCCCCAATTTTCGCGTTGAATACAAAAAGCCTTTTCAAGTTGTATTTTTGAGCCGAGCGTTTCGTTAAATTATCATATTATTGTTTTCGTAACTTGTTCATTTGGGTAGGAAGTTTTCGGCACTTCGTGAATATTTAAAGAAAATCGCTTCAAATAAACTTTTATGAGACGAAGTATAAAAAAACATATAGCAAAAAAAGCAATAATTAGAGTTGTTATTTTCAATCTATGTTGTTATCTAAGCCAATAGTTTAGAGTAAAATTTAAAGCAAAAGAAATCCACTTTCATGCTTTTCCACTTCTAAATATATTTTCCATTCTCCATGAATATTTTTTTCTTTTTTTCTTTGATTCCATGACACAACGAAAACCTATAAACACAGTCAGTTTCTATAAACTATGTACCTATGTTTTCCTTTTTTCAAAATTTGCAATAGATTCAAACTTATAGGCACCTCAAATTACTTGATTTTCGTAATGAAAACTTTGTCGAATTAAACCGTTTGTTTAATTTCTATTTTTCAATTAAAAAAACAATCATTTTTTTTAAAATAAAGCGAAACCTATCAACCTAGAATATATTATGCTGAAACGATCGACATGAAAATTAAAGTGATTTGTTAAGATTTAGTTAGTGGAAACTGTTTTCTCCCGAAATGGAAATTTCATCAAAAAAAGTACCTAAGTATTGTCAGTCGCGAGCTGCAACGCTCTATCTCTCTATCGCACGATGCTCCGGGGCAAGAGCGCACGAGCGATAGAGCATAATATGTTTTCCTAAGTACCTATTTCGTTAATCTATACCTGATATTTGAAATTAAAATCATAATAAAATATGATCACTGCAAAAGTTAGATACGTCCAATATAGTATTTAGTCTTTAATATTTCTTTAACATTATTCAAGCATTGACACGTTCCATGAGTTCGAGAAATAAACTGTGCTTGTAATTTTTTTTTTCACTACAAAAAAAAGTGATTCTATACATAAATACTTTTCTCATAAAGTAATTCCATACGAAAGTAATTTCGCATTTCACCAGTGACTTGATCCGATGGAAATTAACTAACCGAAGCAATGTTTTGCCATTTCACAAATTTGTGCTTAGTCAGCGGAGACATGACAAATCGCTTTGATTACATTAAAGTCCAATCGAGTTGTCTAAGTCAAAGTTTACAATTTATATAATGGTCATTAAGGAATGAGATGTTTTTTTAGATTCTTTGTAAAAAACCGTGATAATATAATTATTTCGCTAGGGATAACCATAAATAAAGTAACTATTTCATTAGCATGTAACATATTACTGTAATATATGTAATATATCTGTACTATGTCTGTAATCTGATGTTATATTGTACATATTTAGTGAAAATCTCTCTAAGTTTTGTAAATACTTAATTAACATTTCCATTCACTTTATAAATTGGTATATTTCTCTAACAAAGTCAGTACATACGCCATTGAGGTCCAACATCCAACATCCCTTCTACTTAAAGGGCTATAACACTGCGTGCGTATAGTCTGTTTTGACATAAAACTCGAGACATGGACTTACGAAATGTTTCTTCAACAAATAACAAGTCACTCAGCGAGCTATGGAGAGGGATTCCCCTCAAGTACTTATATATTATGTTAAATACATTTATATTGTAACCACAAGTGTCGGTAAACAACTCTTCAATTGAATAATAAATGTATTATATCATTATTCTTCAATTAGAGAACCTTGAGAGTCCAGCCCACTGCGACTTCTACGCACTGATTGCGGGTTATGCCGTTTGTCTACGGATCTTCTTATTCCAGATTCCATCTTGCAAAGTAACCCCAAGGATAGATGTCTACATAGCTCGTTGGGTGAGCTTTCTTACGAAGCCCGTAGTTAGAGACCACGTTTCAGCGCCATATTTCATTATTGGAAAACAAATTATGTTACATAACTTTTTAACTAGATTCATTGTTTTATAGTATACCTATTATTAGGATACTTAACTCTATGTCTCTGGGGCTACCAGACCGCAGCCGGACGACGGTTTATCTCGTTTCGAGTAGTTCCAACCACTGTACATGTTCGAGAGACATGTCGCTTGTTGCACTAGATTCTATTAATATATTTTTACCAATATTATAAAGAGAGTAGATTTGTATGTTTGTATGTAATGAATAAACTCTCACCTATATAAAGCTACATTATCAGCGAGTAATAAAGCGGCGGCTGTATTTTATAAAGTTACGCGGACCAAGTCGCGTGCAACAACTAGTTCGTTATAATTTGATTGTGATCTTATGCGGAATATAGTTTGTGTTATAATTTGTCGTGTACTAAATATTCGTATATTACTTACTTCAATAAAAAAGTATCTAGGTACTTAAAGGACTGAACAATATTGATTTGAGCTGCCTAAGAGAAATTCGATTTTTCTTCAAATGAAACAATACTGAAAATTGTTTAAAAGTATCGCTATTAGAAACTTTGTAATTATCGTTTTGTAATTACTTTTAAAAAAAAATCGTAAAACATAAGGCTATGATATAATATATAACTAATATAAACTCATTGAGAAACTATTTTTGAAATATAAATGTAAACATCGAATTAACTTGAACGTGTGTATACTTTAAAAAGCCATTAAGTGTGTAATATATTAAATTAATTAATTTTAAGTATATTAAGCGCCAGTAGTAACAAGCCAATTTTGGATAATTATAAATAATTATATTGTACTGAAATTTCGGAAAAAATAAAATTGATTACATAATATCTATTAATTCAGGCTAAGTAGGTATTGATAATATTTAACGTATATATTTTTTCAATATTATCTGTTGACTGGAATGCTTACAAAATATTATAATACCTACTTATAGATTTTATTATAAAGATAACAATATAAATAATATGACATAACTTACAAATGTAATAAATCGAATCGAATTTATATTTACAAAATAAATTGAAGTCATTGGATGTTTAAATGTACATAAAGTATGCTAATTAAATTAAATCTTTTGAATGAATTATTTTGGAGTTTCATTTTCATTATAATTATTATTTCTGTTCACGTTCCTAGTTCCTTGTAATGAATTAACTCAAAAACCGGGTATTCCCCGTGGTTCGCCTAATTACTACTTGACCGATTTTGAAAACTCTTTCACATATAGAAAGCTTACGTTATCAGCGAGTAACATAAGCTATATTTTTATAAAGTTGCGCGAGCGAAGTCGCATGCAACGGCTAGTACATTATAAAGAAATATCTTTTATTGTAACAATAAAAAACGGATCTGACGAAAAACGATTATGTGAATTCAATTAAAAAACAGTAAAACAATTAAAACAGTAATCAAAATCTTATACAATCAAAGTATTAATTAATCAAAATCTTGTAATTTTATTTTCTGTACTGAGAAATGACTCGATATTACTGATATGAGATGTATATATCTTGGTTGTACTGTAACAGAGCGCACATAACTATAGCTAAATGTATATATGTATGTATGTACTTAAACTGTGAATTCGCATACGACCATTTGCGACAACTGATTGATGATATTATAACAAAACTGTATTAAAAGCAAACTCACATTATTCATATTATGTCGGTCTAATTAAGGTCGTGTTGGTGTTAAGTCGTTATAACCCGCTTTGACCTTTGTTTTCCATCCGGGAATAGTAAACTAGATAATACGCATTAAGGCGAGGACTTAGCAGAAAAGCGTTTTTTTCGTCGCCTAGTTTGACTTCTTAGAGTAAAATTACAAGTCAGATAAAAATACAGTGCATAATAATAGACTATATTGAAAAAATTAAAATTAAAATTTCAACGCTTTACAAAAAAAGGTGAGTACGAAGGCAAGTACACAGGCAAAAGCTAGTAAAAGATAAGAAGAGAATGGGAAATAGGCTGGCTTCAAGCTGGCTTGCATCCCTTACTCAATCACCGTACCTGCAGAGGCTTATGCTCCGCTCGCACGAAGAATCTGGCACGAATAATTTATTCCCCTTTGCCACTAATAAGTATGCTCTACTGCATGGTATTATTTTTTGCGGTCTTTTATAAGAGGGTCGGTTCCGCCAGAGGTGCTAACCATTATATTCCTTCGGAACACAGAGTGTCCTGCTAATACTGAGGCAAAAGGTAAATAAAAGGCTAAGTAAATTACAGTGCTGAAATGACATTGAGAGGTTAAATTGAATAAGATTTTATCATACGGTGTTGAGAGGAATATTTTATTAGAATATATATATTTTGTCGACCGTCGACACTACGGTCGGCAAACAATAGGTAAACAAGGTTAGTTTATTTCCCTTGGGAGTAAACCTAGGTACAAAACTAACATTCTGATGCCTTCTAATCTTATCTTCGACAAGACCAGGGAATTATTATTCTTAAAAAAAAATGGATTTTTAAAAATATTTAAAAATTATTCTTAAATATTTTACAATTATCTCAGTGGAACTTATTCAAAATTGACGACATGACAGATTTATAACATGCAGATTATATATCGCCTATAAAAAAAATATACAAAAATAATACAAAACTATACAAAAATCACGCAAAGAATCTGTAGGGAAGCCAATTTTTAGTGGTTGAAGGGTTTCAATCTCGGTATTTCAATTATGTGCTACAAAAATGATTAAACCGCCTCTTATGATGAAAAATATTGTTAGAAAAATTAAAAGCATACCTATTTCCACTGCATCATGCTCTCGTGACGGAACCTCTACATACAGTAAGGTTTGCTTGCGAATATTTGATTTATTATAACCTGTGACTAGCCCATTTATCGACTGAGAAGATTCTGTTTGAGGCTTTAGCGTTCTGTCGTTAGTTTCTTAGAACATCCATAGATCGTTCGTCCATAACTCTTAAACGAATTAACTGATTGTCATGAAACTTGGTAGATAAACATTTAGACGTACGGGACACAGGATAGGCTACTTTTTTCACGCGGGCAAAGTCGCGGGCGCCAGCTAGTTTACAATATAGCATTCGAATATTCGACCAGACCCAAGACTCTTGATGTTGTGAAACTATAATATTCAAGTATCAATCGGCTGCTATTATTAATAAATCGTTAAGCCGATTTGGAACGAAGCGAGAATTCAAGAGAACTTCTGAAGCGATCGGAAACTCCCGGGAGTGCGGTGTGCGATGTTGCTTCGTTTCTCATCGAGCAAATATATTTGCGGCTACTTATAGTGGAAATTGAAGAACTGTTCTTTGGATTCTTTGAAGTTACTCAAATGCTTTAATAAAGGAGTTAATGAAAAGGAAATAGACAAAATTTTCGATAAATAGAAATTGATTTGTTATTATGATCATGACATGTGTGAATGCTGCAAATTATGGCCAAAGCCGTGGTAGCTAGAGAAGCTTTAAATCTGTGACCAGATTACAATCACACCCAAAATAGTAACTAAATTAAATTAAATTAATGAATTAATTAATGAATTTAATTTAATTAGTTAAATTAAATTACTTAATAGTAAGTAATTTAATTTAACTAATTTAGCGGAATAACTATTTTATTCTTCTCGATTATTATTTTTTTATTCTTTTTTTTTTAAGATCTACGGGCCATAATTGACATCTTAAGGAATTTATACGTGCAAAGTATCATAAAGAGGCCTCTACACTGCACTAATCTTTGCTTATAGTTTGTATAACAATACAAATATACAAGTAAAACCCGTAAACAAACCTTTTCAAAGTTTATGTAAAATATTATGTCTCCGAATTCCTAATATTGACGCCTTAATAAAAGTTTTAATTCAAATCGTGACGGGCGACGTAATGTTGGATTTAACACAAATCTTCTGTGATCGGATAAATTGTTAAATTTATGTTATAATAAAGAGCCCGTCTAAAGACTTCAATATATTTTAGCATAAAGTTAGTCTATTGGAAACACAGATTGGAAAAATTGTTTCTCATTTTTACCCAATACTTACGCACAATCGTTTTGTGCGCAAGTATAAGTAGTCTTATAAACACAATCTAAACTAAAGTGTTTTTATTAGACATTTTACTTTAGATTGTGTTTATAAGACATGAAAACAATGTTATCCTTACATGTTATAAAACAAAGTCCTCTGCCGCGTCTATCTGTTTGTCTGTCTTTTCGCGATAAACTCAAAAACTACTGCACCGATTTTCATGCTGTTTTCACCAATGGATAGAGTGGTTCTTGAGGAAGGTTTTAGTAGATAATTTACAAAGTTACGCGGGCGACTTCGCGGGCAGCAACTAGTTCTATATAAACCGCGGGCAATAGTTAGCACCTAATATATAGTTTCTTTAAACCAATTGTCATAGTGACTGATATATTACTTTTTATGTATAATTAAACATGTGAATATGTAATACGATTAAATATATAAATAATATAGAAAACTTATAATCAGTACATTAAAAAAGATAAGGATGCTTTTTAGACCCTTATCTTCTATTTTTAGAAAACATTTGCTTCTGAGTCATTAGACTACTCGAGGGCAATAACCTCGAGTGAGCCCTCGAGTAATCAAAGACGGAATCCTTATTTTTTCTACAAAGTATTAAACAATATTAGAATAGAGATTATTTAGAGATATTTTTTTTTAGCAACGTCGAGATAGCTCTTGTTCCATTCATAACGGGAATGTGTGGGATAGGACATACTGAGAATTTTGATTAAGGTTGTGTCAAATACTGACTTTTCGTAACAATTTTGCATATAATTGAGAGGTTAATTTTTGACATTTCTCTAAAACAATTACAAGCAAATAATTTCCTTAGTTTTCAAACAGAAACAAGCACACATCTATTCTTATTATACAGGGTGTGGCCTATAATAAGAGCAATAAATTAACTTATAGACCCTTTCACGAATCAGTATTTAATTCCAAAGTATTTTAATTAATTTAAATGAAAAACAAATTTACTTTTATTTTCTAACGAAATTAATTGATCCAGCAATGTACTACTACATACATTATGATTGTGTCCAGTCGGAGTACTTAACTCTGTACCAAGACACCTAAAGACTGTGATAACCGACAATTTAGCGTATCATGAAATACTTACATTGATTTATGTATTGTAACTTTGGATTGCTATATCTCTGAGTACTTATAAGCACTTTGGAGCATTATGATTAGGTTAAGGTAACTTTGTGTACTATATAGTATCATTGTTTAAATTTATTGCTCTTATTACAGGCCACACCCTGTATGAAGTAGATAAAAGACCCACAATCTTATCTTTATATAAATAAGGATCATAATAAGGTAATTTTATCTATTTTATTTTAACGTTAAATAATTCTGTTATTTTTTGCTTCATTTTTGATTCTGCTCAAATTACCGGCTATAAATAAAGTAAAATAAAGAAGTATAAAAAGCACTTTGACAAAGGGGAATACAATCATAAATTATTCAGTAGCGTGATTAATCAATTAATGTAAGAGCGGTATACATAGATTTGCGTGAAAATTCAGAACTTTATAGGCAAAGATTCCAGCTAACAAACAAATGTTAAACAAAACTTGAAAATGGACAGGGATTTAGCCTTGTGTTTAACCTTGGTAGACAATTATTCTCTTACCTAATTTATATTGCATTGTTAAAATATAACGAGCGATGAAAAATCTTTATCCATTTTATGTTTCTACGCTTATCTATTTCTTTACTAAGGCTTAAGTAATTTTAATTATATGTAGATAACCTGTTTATTAGTCTCACAAGCATTTACAAGAATCTTATTGAGCTTTGTTATTTTATGCATTTTTTTTATTTAGTACCGTTGTAATTTGTTGGCAAGTATAACGACTGACGTTAAAATTAAATAAAAGCAAGATGTAAATGATCAGCAGCTCGTCATTATCAGCAGCCCAGAAGCATTCATATATAATTTTTTTATTGAACGCCACTATACAGGTTCCTCTCGTCCAAAATTTCTCAGTGTCAAAAAAAAAGTTTTTACCAGTGATGACATGTGGCGCTGAAAAGTAGTCTCTCATAGGGTCTCATTAGAAAGTTCAACGTCGCTTATTGAGCAATGGAGAAGGTTACATCGAATCAGAAATGAGGAGATCCGAAAGTTACTGACGCACGAAAGTTACTGACGGGTCGGCGGTAGATCTAGGCAGCTTCTAACCGGTCTTATTGTCGGAAAATTAAGGGAGAGTCTTGTGGCTGAGATTATGATAATACAGGTTTCTCTTTTCTCATCTAACAACTGACAGCATCTTAAAGTCTGCAAGGTGCTTTGGCTATGCTTTAGCTATGTCGATCGCATACTGATCTTCACATTTCGAATATTATTCTTCAGAGAAATGTCGATAATTAAACCTATCCATAGCTCGAATAACTTTTAATTTATTCGCGAGATCAATACTAGTAGTAATGTTATTGCTTAAGAATGATTGAGCTTACTTTTCTCTCTTAATCCTGACCCTAACTGTTTATCATATAACCTTTCTAACCCTTTTGACGGTAGGCTACGTTACTTCTTAAGGTCACTACTATAGAATTTAATAGATATGATAACACTACGTAAAAATTCTATGCGTTAAATTTTTTAACTAATTTACATAAATACCTATGTCGTGAGGTTATTGTCGATATTTTATTCTTAATTAGTACATACAATTACCAAAAATTAAATTTTAAATTAATTGGCACAAAGATTGTCGTTATTTTAATTAGTACAATTACCGGCTACCTCGTACTCCCAGCAGGTTTGCCCACGTGACAGGTTCACACACCAACTACAAATGCATTCGCTATAGAACATTCCGCAGTTGAGATCGTCTCAAGTGTAGTGTCAATGTTAACCGAAATGTTATCAAAGAAATATCAGTCATATTAAAACGTATTTTAAAGATTACTTTACACTGTTATTTCACACGTTAACTGCGGTATCTATACGATAAGAAGACACCTACATCTAAGAAAATGGATTTTACTGAGTGAGTTTCATATTGTTTTTATGTTATTAAATAAAAATAAATATATATTTTTAACTATACATTTGATATTGCTAGTACATGAAAAACACACTGTATTTATATTTATGAAATATCTCAAAGTCTCTGTATAGGTGTTTAAACCTAAGCAATTAAAATGCTATCTGAAATGAGTATGATTTAAATTAAACAAAATTTGAAGATAAATTCTTAATTGAACACTATTAAAATTAAATAATATTGAAGATAATTTTATGTGAATACATTAGGTATACAGGGTTATATTAATTAATTTATAGAGTTATATTTAAGGGCTACAAACATTTAAGACTTGGGGAACACAGTACAAGTTGGGTAATTAACTTAAGATAAGGTATACGCCACTTTAAGATTATATTTTTTTCTTACGTTTCATGTCAATCACTACACTTATTGATTTAGTTCAATTAAGTCTTTGATTTTGTTCAACTTAGTCTTAATCTCACTAGATCGCTTCCTTCCTCGCTTCCTAAGAAATAAAGCGAGTGTTTGGTCTTTACTGTCGTCCGGGATAACTTGCTATCGGCTACTTAGATTAATTCAACTTAGTGTTCATTGTTTCAATTGTCCTTCAACATCGCTTTTAACATTGAGTTTGATTATAACAAGATCCCGAACAATATTAAGCAGCTCAATATTAATATATTTAAGAAGAAAATTAAACAATTACTAGTGGACAAATGTTACTATGATTTGAAAGACTATATATCTGATAATAACTTAGTGGATAGTGGTGATTAATTACTTATATTGTTATGTAGTGTTCTCAAAATATTTGCACACCCTAAGAGGTAGAAGCCTTATTTATTATAAAACCATTGTAATAACCTTTGTTCAGCAAATAAATTATTATTTACACATTTATTTTCTTTCTTAATTCTAAATTTTTTTACAATATATATTATATAAAAAACAATAAATATCATAAAAAAACTTAAAACTAGTCTTCCGCAGGTAGCGGGGCAAGGCCCAAGCTACCGGTGGTTAGGACTGCAGAGAGAGGAACCTCCTGACAATTCGTGCCGTGTCAAGAAGCACCGCCTTCTGTATCTGACCCTTGACCCAGCCATCTAGTGAGAGCCTTATTTTGTTATTATTATTATTAACAAAACTGAGTTGATTTTAACAATTGCTTGAATTTAACACTTGAGCGCCGAGCGGACACGCCGCTGCCGCTGCTACTAATAAAATGAGTGCGATACATTGGAAGTCCATAGGTGACGGTCGTGAAATAAGAAATTGAAACAGTCAATTTTCTCGTTACAGAAAAAGCAGCAACAGTGAGACATCACAAGTGAATTCAACAATTACTTTAAACAGAATAGAGGCGGACGACACAGATGGGACATATAATCCTTTCGAGCATAGAAACGTCACACATCCAACATCGTATGTATTATTTAATAATAATACCTTAACTACTTTCTAATATCTTCTTTCCATTTGTCCCATTTATCGAGTGATTAAGGTACTTACTTGCCTTAAAGCTCTGACTCAGGTCTCCCGGGATTTTTCAAAGCTGACTGGTCTAGGTGAGCGTAGTGAGCTTAGCATAGTGAGCGTAGGTGAGTGTAGTCCTAGTCTATTTGATGGTTATCCATCACACATCTCTATTTTACTTATTTTGTTGACCATACCATTGGTGTGTTTAGTAATTACCTGTTTCCTGACTTCATTTCAACACTGTCCATTCTGCTTAATATCTAACCAAAACTATCTAACCGTAACGTATTTAAATAAAGTTAATATTCATAACATTGGCAGTATCTGCACATATTGTTTTATTTGTCTAATCTGAATTTATATTCTTTTAATAATTTTTTTATGTAAGAGGATAGGGAAATGGGCTGAAAGAAAAGTAGTATGTATGAATTCCAAGCATAGACCTGATGAGAGCAGCTCCTCCTAGCACACCATTTAGGAACCACCAGTTGTCTTTTAGTGTGACTGTCGTCTGCACATCGTAGAAATGGCATGATATTCCTGGGCAGATCATATTTCTGTTAAAACTGAGAGGGTCGCCTCACTCCGCTCCGCTTCGCTCGGCTCCCCAAATTTATTTCCATGTAAACCTAACACGCCCCCCCCCCCTCGCTTTGCTTCGCTCCGCTCCACGTCGTACCTATTTTTTTACTTTTGGTGAAAGATTTTTAATTTCATACTTTACGATCTGCCCAATTCTACGATGTGCCCACGACATGGCTATAACATAGAGAAATCTTTAAAAACCTTTTTAACTAAGTATTAATTAGAAGACATAATAGCTCTATTATTTAATTTCGCGTATTTTCTCGTAATTTCCCGCAACTCTCGTCATAACGCAATTTCTCGTAGTTATCTGCTATTGACATATACTCGATAATTGTAAAGGTCGTCTAAATTAGTAATCCCATTTTGCTTTCAATTGAAATGGAATTGAATAGATAATCTTCGCGGATATAATACAATGGTCTATTAGCTTCTGTCAGCTTTAGCTTCATAGTGACCTGCTTAAAAAATGCCTTCTTTTGTCAATGAATATTCATTTTTAACTGAAAATAAAAAACTAAGCAATTGTGCAGTTAAAACTTTGAAAAAATAAATAGTTTATTGTGTTCCTTCCGTTACAAGATTACATTGAATGTGTTTAAGTGCTGACAAATGTGATTTGTTGAATTGGCCCAAATTGGCCCTACTTTAGTTTAACACTGCGTAATGGAGCAAGCTCAGTCTCATTCTTTTTTCAGAACCACAGGCTCATTCTTCCATCTTCTGAAATCGTCTTTAGGTTCAGGATTACTCGCGATGCCAGCAGCGTTCAAAAACATTGGCTTAATCCCAGGTTGCATTGGAACCGCTGTAGTGGCTCTGATTGCCACACACTGTGTTCATATATTGGTGAGTAGGAAAAGTTATTTGTATTTTTTTTATGTAAAGGTTTACAGACAGGCTGAATGGTTCATTTAATGTTAAGTGGTTACCGTCGCCAAAAACCAAGAAACACCAAGATGCGCTGCCAGCCTTGAGTAAGATAAAGTCTGTTGTCTGACAATATAGACAACAAATATTTAACATACTTGATTGTATTTTGTTATGACTGTTCCTTAGCATACACTTATTACATTTTTCCGTTAACAAAATAATGTAATATTATCATAAAGTGTAAACATTCTCAAAAGCTTATAAGCTTTATTAATAAAAAAGCTTACATTACTTACATATTTTCTAAGAATTTTGAATAAATGTTATTTGTATGTAATATATTACTTGCTAGCAGCTGCCCGCGACATCAGCCGCGTTGGAAAATTAAAAATATAATTCCTGAGAAAATATATGTGACTATTATAACGCCCGACATCTTTACGCGCGCCGCCGCGCCGTAATGACGGTGGCGACCAATTTCATACTTTTAGGCGATCCCTCGGGATTGTCCCATTTTAAAAAATACCTAGTTCGTTAATCCAGGTAATCAAGTATCTATTTGTCAAATTTAATCCAAATCCGTTGAGCCGTTTTTGCGTGAAAGAATAATAAACATGTATTTACATCTATACTCACAAACTTTCGCATTTATAATATTATTTCTAGGATACTTAATTTATCTTTTAAAAATTCAAAGTAAATTTAGAAAAACAATTGTTATTTTAGTGGAAATACATAATGTAAACAGAAAAAATATTCAGCAGATCTCAAGAAGCACGAAAGGATACATAATGTTGAATATTAAGTTCCCTTATATGTATACTCGTAGGTATAATATTATACAGTCTTGGTTCGTTCCTTTCTTACAAAAACAATAAAATATCATCGCTTATTTAGAACACGTAAAGAGGCCACTAATTGAATAGGACAATTTTTGTTGCAACTTCTGAACAAGTTGCGAAGTTGAGAAGTTGCCTTCCATTCTTATCTGACTTCACAAATGAAATGGGTCACAAAACTTGTGTCATTAACATACATTTGTCTCTGAAAACTTTTCTTAAGAACGTGTTCAAAACAGGTTCAACCCCTTTGAAACAATAATAAATTAGTATACTACTACTAATAATAATAAATTACTACTAATAATAAATTAGCCACCTAATAACTAATTACAATTACTAAAAGAAAAAGCATTAAACGAGGAAGGTTTCTATATATAACTGTAGGTAAGCTAGGTAGTAGCTAAAGATCTAAGCGTATTTAGGACATGTCGAGGAACAGACAGACAGGCAGATTTTGTTTTATATAAATATATATAAATAAATAAAGATAAACAAGATTCATATAGCTATAGAACCTATATAAGTATAACTATAGTATATTATGTATTTGTGAAATAAAAATTCTCCTGACGCAATTGTTTCGAAAACGTATAGGTATGTATAATACCTTAGATTAATGATTGGTGTTGTTGCGTTCGACTAGATACCGCGCTATCTAAAAACAATAGCTCCGTGAATGCGGCAACTCATTATTGTAGTGTGTGTAAGACATCGTCACTTTTTATCACTTTTTACACAGTTTCACTACCAAAACTGGCATTTTATTATGCCCAAAATTTAATAAAATATTCGGCACGTACACGTCACAGACAGCTTGGAGTGTGACTGGCGCGGGTACAACGACTTCGGCGTAGTATTTGTTGCCGCATTTGACAAGTACGCCGGCGGTATCTATAGGCGAGCGCAGCGAGACCAATTATTAATCTAAGGTGTATACAAAAATAGAATCCATTTTTCAATTGGAGTGTACTTACAGGTGTCAACGTCCCGACAGGCGTGCAGATTGAGTCGAGTGCCTTCCTTGAATTACGCTGACACCTGCGAAACGGTATTCAAATATGGCCCCAAGAAGCTGCGGCAGTATTCCGAATTAGTTAGGTATATATCTTTAATTTCATTTCTTTGAATTATACCACAATCCGCCGGTTGATACTCTTAGTATTAAATGAAACATAGTCTCTCTTTATATACCATCTATACCATAATATGTAGAGAGCTATAAATGAGTTATAACTTAATGACCAAAGATATAACGAGCAATAAATCGGGCAGCAGTTTTGTTCATATTAATTTCTCAGTAGGTTTTGGCATTAATGTAAAATGTGTAGGTAATAATTATTTTATTTTATTGATACGAGTAATAAGCACTAGTATTTATTTGTTAAATTTGCAATTATTTTCTTGTTGGTCTTCCAAACAATTTAATAAATAAGCTATTGTTATGTACCCATATTTAAGTTATAATAAAAATAAAAATAAATACAATAAGAATATTAACAAAGATAAACTCTCCGATAAGTGTGTCACATCTTATTAAAATAGATATTTCGGGAGATAATCTGGAGAAAATCTTATTAAGCGGCTCATAAATCCTTTTTATAGGCTCGACGACGTCAAGTGTGAGTGAACTGCAAAAGACAGTCTGCCACAAATTGAATAAGCTCTGATAAAAGGTGCAGCCTAGTCCTTTATTATACACTACACTAGCGACATGGCCATTGCGACATCTTATAGAAACATTACTAGAAAACCATCTCATATTTAAAAATTAGTTTTTAAAAAATATTAAAATACAAATAATATTTAATATTTTTTTTTTATTAAAAAACGATCTTTTAAAGCTGTAAGTAAAGCCGGTAAATTAGCCGGTGCAAAATCTGACATCATTTTTAAATAAGTGCTTGCGAAACTGAAGAGGTTTAATTTTATTAATAAATTAAATAAATAAAATTAATTAATTAAAAAATAGGTGCTATTATTTTAAGGTTCTTTTCTGACGGGTTTATTGTCTACATACGTGTGCTCTCTCAATATTATCAAATATCAAGAGTTCTATATTAAAATAAAAGTCTTGTTTTGAGTAATTAAAACAAAATTTCTACTTAACACTAAATTTAATCAAATAAGCACGTTAAGTACTTACACACTCCAAACATGTTCTTTCCTTGAACTCTTAAATATGCATTTTTTTTATAACGCAAACCTCTCGTTTATCACTCTTTCCATAAGTGAAAACCTTATCAAAATCTGTTGGTTAGTTTAGAACAAGCGGGCGCAGACAGTTTCGGGCAAAATATTGTATGTAGAATTTTATTTGATTTAATGGCGTAAGTAATATACTTACGCCATTAAATTAAATATTAATTAGTTTAAAATAAATATTAATTAAATATTAATTATTTATATTTAGTCGTGTTATATTACTTACGTGAAAATTTATACTATCTAAGGATTATAAAATTTTGTATACTTTCAGACACTTGACTGACTACGCTATGGCAGGTGTCTGTCTGGGTGGGACCAGTGTTTATGTTATTTTTATCGCATCATCAATTAAAAATGTAAGTATTTAGTTAATTAGGGTAGAGTAAATAAAGTATATTTTATAAGATTTCTAACTAATATGTTTAACTAACCTTATACCTTATTTTGTACTATGATAGGTATTTCGACCTATTTGTGTAGGTTGAAGACGGAAATTGTCTGTGGCAACGAAACACTTCGCTGAAACAATATGGCGATGTTATTTCACGGTCGGTTTCTGTGAGGGTGTGGTAGTTGACTTGACTGACTTGGACTGGACGGACCTGTTTTGGAAAACTAATCAAAATTATGACTTGACTGAACTTGACTTTACTGACTTGAATCGGGATTTGCTATTTTTGACTTTAATTTCAATTTTACCCTTTTTTATTTTAAAAAAGGGTATTACGAATTGCTATTTTTACTAATGACACTGGCAAAATCATCGGAGAAAATCTGATGGAGCCAAGACATTAAAAGAAGAAGAAGAAGAAGAGGGTGTAGTAACGCATTAATATAGTGCCTACTAAACATTAACCGTCAAATAAATAGTGTTATACTTACACAAAAAAATGTATTATGAATAATGTTTACCAATAATAATAGTTGAAGTGTCTGTTTGTAATGTCAAAATACCTTGCTTTTTACTAAATGTAAATCAACGTATCGGTCGGTACTAATAACAAAAAAAAACATATTATAAAAATAGTATAAATATTGGATATATAGCAAATTTTACTCGAGGATACATTCCTTTATTTTTTAAAAGAAGCAAGTTTTGCTTTCTAAGGTTTTGAAAATACGCCTGCCACACCCGGGAATCGAACCGCTTGAAATCCGACAAAATAATCCTTTCATTTATTTTCGATGTTGTAGTGCCTTTATGATTGACCCTATCAATTTTTTTGACGGCATAAAAAGGCGAATTTAAAAAAAATTAAAATTAAAAAAATTAAAAGTGTTCGTTTTTATGCGGTTTTTATTACAATTTTTTTTTCAGCTATGTGATTATTACGCTCCAGAAAACATATACGAAATTGAGGTATACTGCTGGATCCTCCTCGTGCCGCTGATACTCATAACTCAGATCAGACACTTGAAATTTTTAATACCTTTCTCAATATTTGCCAACTTGTGTCTTTTACTTACATTTTTCATTACTTGTTACTATACATTTAATGATATCGGAAACAATTCTGAAACAAAATTGGTTGTGAACGTTACTCAATGGCCTTTGTTTTTGAGGTAAGCAAAATATTTAATACTAACTTTAAATATCCTCACTTAGTATTAGTTATAAGTTAATAATATTCTTACTTAGTATTATAAATGCAAAAGTGAGTTTACTTGTTTGCTACGCTTTCACGCCTTAATTGCTCAATCGATCGGGAACAGTACTTTTTTTCTGGATGAAAGGTACCTTCGTGTATCCCCGACAACGTGTATGCAAAATTTCATGAAAATAGGTCGAGTAAGTAAGGCGTGAAAAGGTAGAAAACAGACAGACAGACAGACAGACAGACAGAGTTACTTTCGCATTTATAAAGTATGGATAGAACGTTCCAACAATATTCTGTCTCCAATTGAGCTCAGAGTGTCTAGAGACAAATATATAATATGATTCAATCCCCAACAAACTCGCGCGGCCCAACGATAAATTTCTCGTGTGTTCAAATTACAATTGTTTCACATACATTTGTATGTGAATAAATTGTCCTCATATAAACATTTAAATGTTTATTCAATTTGTTAAATTGAGTAACCATTCGTATTGAAACCATTCCATTCATAGTTAACGGTCGTTTTAATCTTGTTAATCCATAGGTTCGTTTGTTGAGTGTCTCAATGTCTTTTGTAAAAGACAAATTGAGATTTGAAGCGAGTATGCTCGACCTCGAAATCCTAAACGCCTAAGTGGATCGGGAGAATCAGATTATTTACAATTTTATACAAAAACTAGCTGACCCGGCAAACGTTGTTTTGCGAAAAAATAATTTTTTGGGGTGGACCACCCTTAACATTTAGGGGTATAAAAAGTTGATGTTGGCCGATTCTCAGACCTACCCGATAAGCACACAAATTTTCATCAAAATCGGTCCTGCGACACGAGAATTTTATATATTAGAAGATTAATACTTGAATGAATGTTATATAAAATTAGCATAACATGTTTATTATAAAAAAAGATTATAATTAATTACAGTACCTACATGACAAATTTATATACATTATACGAATATGTCCTCCATGAGGAAAAATGAAATGAAAATCACAGCAATAGTATTATTATTACGATTTCTACGGATAAAATTAAATTAATTTTAAATGTTTTTAAGTGTGATTATTTCATTTCGACTGTGGCACGAAATCAACAATAGCCTTTATAATTTATTCAAACATTCGGACGACCCATTAAAGGGCTGGTTTCATACTAATCAAGTTAAAACTGAGCGACTTCCGAAATTAAACAGTTTTACACCCTTTGTCGTTTGCATATATAATTTACGGCTGGCTCTGTTTTCGGAATACCTACGCACTATGTACTTTACTTCGTTACAACCTCGCAATTACAGTTATTATGAACATTTCAGTCAATTTAAAAATAAAAGAAATTTAACAAGCTAATGTACTTTAACTATATTAACTCTCACTAATTAGAGTTTGTATGTTTCTCTTTCAAGCTTTAAGGCTATGGCCGACGCAAAATTTCAAATTTTCAATGACGATTATTCAATAGTTATACATGTATTTGCTTCAAAAAAAATATATATTGTAGGTCAAACTTTCATCTTGTCATTTTAACAATATCAAAATAATTAGGCAATTAGATATTTAAAAAAAAATTTTTTGTAAGCAAGGTGTGTTCAGTTTTCAATCGACCTTTCTGGGGCAATTATCACGCGATTCAATCCATTCTTTTTTTATTAAATAGGTATCAATGATTTCAAGTCAATTTAACAATATCAGATTTTTAAGTATAAAGGGACTACAATAAAATTCAAATATCATGATTTTATCGAGCACATTGTGCGCGATGGGGCGTGCCAGTCAGTCTGCGCTCTGCAGTAGCGCTGGTCGGACGTGGACTCTGTGTTTATTTGTTTCATGCTAGTTTCGTGCAATAAACATAGTTAAAAAGAACTATTAAAGAGAGAAGGGGACTTAGTTTACATTTGTCTATATTGTGAGAATCAAGTATTCGTAATTTAAATATGTTAAAACGTTATTAATATAGTAAACATGTTTTGATAAGTTTCACTACCATAGATCTTAATAAAATTGTGTTGGTTAGATAAGACCTATCATATTATTATTGTGCATACTATGATAGTAAACAAAATGATTATAATATGACATTTCTAATCTAATGTTTCTAATATAACATTTTATTATAATTTTATAGTTACGTCACACATCAAACTATTATTTTGCCCGATGTTAGATTCCTAATTTTCAGTTCAAACGAAACATGAATGTTCCCTTACCCTAACCCGGCGTGCTACGGTTCGTTAGATAGGCCTTGACGAGACATATCCAACAGTACTGTACCCTCACATTACCCTTACCTTACCTTACCTTACCCTAACCCCACATGTGACGGTTCGTTAGATAGGCCTTGACGAGACATATCCAACAGTACTGTACCCTCACATTACCCTTACCTTACCTTACCTTACCCTAACCCCACATGTGACGGTTCGTTAGATAGGCCTTGACGAGACATATCCAACAGTACTGTACCCTCACATTACCCTTACCTTACCTTACCTTACCCTAACCCCACATGTGACGGTTCGTTAGATAGGCCTTGACGAGACATATCCAACAGTACTGTACCCTCACATTACCCTTACCTTACCTTACCTTACCCTAACCCCACATGTGACGGTTCGTTAGATAGGCCTTGACGAGACATATCCAACAGTACTGTACCCTCACATTACCCTTACCTTACCTTACCTTACCCTCTCCCCACATGTGACGGTTCGTTAGATAGGCCTTGACGAGACATATCCAACAGTACTGTACCCTCACATTACCCTTACCTTACCTTACCTTACCCTAACCCCACATGTGACGGTTCGTTAGATAGGCCTTGACGAGACATATCCAACAGTACTGTACCCTCACATTACCCTTACCTTACCTTACCTTACCCTAACCCCACATGTGACGGTTCGTTAGATAGGCCTTGACGAGACATATCCAACAGTACTGTACCCTCACATTACCCTTACCTTACCTTACCTTACCCTAACCCCACATGTGACGGTTCGTTAGATAGGCCTTGACGAGACATATCCAACAGTACTGTACCCTCACATTACCCTTACCTTACCTTACCTTACCCTAACCCCACATGTGACGGTTCGTTAGATAGGCCTTGACGAGACATATCCAACAGTACTGTACCCTCACATTACCCTTACCTTACCTTACCTTACCCTCTCCCCACATGTGACGGTTCGTTAGATAGGCCTTGACGAGACATATCCAACAGTACTGTACCCTCACATTACCCTTACCTTACCTTACCTTACCCTAACCCCACATGTGACGGTTCGTTAGATAGGCCTTGACGAGACATATCCAACAGTACTGCACCCTCACATTACCCTTACCTTACCTTACCTTACCCTAACCCCACATGTGACGGTTCGTTAGATAGGCCTTGACGAGACATATCCAACAGTACTGTACCCTCACATTACCCTGACCTTACCTTACCCTAACATACATGTCCTTGCTAACTAATGTCCTTGTAGCCAACATACCAAAAATACACAACATACCATACCATCCGCATATCCATCTTTCCGAAGTCATGGTTTCATATAGAAATGTGAAATCAAATATTTATATTTTTTTCAATTTAAATACAAAAGATACTTATTATATTTATATATATAAAATTTTATTTTATTATATATAAAAGATATTATATTTATATTTATAATATATTTATATTTATATTTATATATTTATATTATATTTATAATAAAAATATATATTTACAAGTTATATATATTTACAAAAATTGTATATAATATTAAGCTTCGGAGTCCCAAGTATGCTGGCTGCATAATTGAATTTACAACCGGAATAAAAGAAAATAGTCTCACTACTTCGGTTGATTTGTTCGACCGAAGTACTGGGAAAAAAAAAGTCTCACTAGTTCGATCAACCGAAGTAGTGGGAATGGACCAGAGAAAAAATAGTCTCACTACTCACAGACCAGACTTTTTTTCCTAGTACTTCGGTCGAAAAAATCAACCGAAGTACTAGGAAAAAAGTCTCACTAGTTCGGTCAACCGAACTGTCAACCGAACTACTGGGAATGCACCCAAATTTTAAATGTAAGTATGTATACTACACACATGACTTTTTTACTGAGGGTATTATAATAAATATACCTAATATTAGAAATATTAGGTATTTCTAATATTAGGTATATTCACATTCCTTAGGAAAAATTAGGTGATATATATATATATATATATATAACCCAACCTATATATATATATAGGTTAGGTGATTATATATATATATATATTAGGTGATTTTTTGATATATATATATAAACTAAATTAACTTTTCATAACATATATTTATTTATGGAACATTATAGCATAAATTTTCACTCGAGTGACTATTGTGGTTTATTTTTTAGTATACTTTTATTCTACACAATTCTTTATCACATTATTCATTTCATTATATATTCGCAGTGAAAGTGAATATATACACATAATTACTCAGCTGGACGCCAAATTTCAACTTCATAAAAATATAAAAACTTTGGCCGCATCTATTTGTTATACTCAATATAAGTCTATGGTAAGGACGCTTGCGGAGCGCGGGGCGAAATAGCTGTAATTCCCGCCTGTAGGCGTGGCCAGCCAGCCCGAAAAACGATTTTATTTTTGCATATGCCATAGGCTTAAATACTCAACCGATTTACTTACCTGTCGTGAAACTTTGCATACCCACAAGTTGTCAAGGATACAGAAAAAGACATAGAGTGCCTAGCTCTTATTCAGAAAAATGTACTGTTCCTGAGGGTAACGGACGAAGGCGAAGGCAAAAGCTAGTGATATTTAAAATAAAACAACGTGAATGATTGATAAAATTAAAAATTTTCAATTTATACAAAAATACAAATAGCAATCTCTCAAAACAATTCCGAGCATATAATAATTACGCTATAGCGAGATTGAGTTTTCTTACTCATAGTTAGATAACAGGTTTCAGCGCCATTATTATTAATGAAATATACCTACTTAGATGAATGAAATATAAATGAATTCGAGAATTTACACTTCAGCAGTAAAGTTTAGTAACTATAAAAATCACTTAACCGAAAAACAAAGTTAAAGCAATCAATTATTGGCACGTTTGTTGAATTAAGTTGATTTCTTTCAAAACAAATAATACGCTAAAGTTAAAAGTTTGTGTATACTTACTTATTATATATATTATTATACCTATTACAAATTGATTTATATCTTTTTTTTATTCGAGGAGAAATCCGCTTGCAGATTCCCTACCGCTGGCTAGGCGGTAGGGATATGTGGGGGTCGCCCAGCACCTGATCATAGCGGCACTGGGAATACCCACTAAAACTCCCCGGTGCCTCCTTGCCCCGTGAGCGGGGTGAACCGGGTTCTGCCGAGGCACCTAACTCCGATCCACCGCCAGGGCCCTGATTCTGTATGCCAAAACTCTTGTCTTGACAAGGCAAGATACGTTAATGTCATTCCTTGGCTTGTCACGAAATTCTTATATATTATGCCCTCAGCTGAGATAGCATAATATTATCTGTGTTTTCAGTGGAATAGTCAAATAAATACAATAGTTTACTGTAGTTTTTGTGAAATCATATCGTGCCATAGATAATTGTCTTGGGGCATAAGATATAAGAATTCCATGACAAGCCAAGGAATGACATTAACGTATCTTGCCTTGTCAAGACAAGAGTAGTTGTCATACAGAATCAGGGCCCAGGGCAGCCTAGCCATTACTGGCTAGGCTATCGCCAAAGAAAGGCAAATTGATTTATATCTAACTCTTTCATTAGTTATTGCTAACAGTTTACAAATTGTTTTAAATTTTGATTACACCCAAAAAAAAATACAAATATTTTGATTATTTTCGATACTTTTTTCATAAAGAAGCTATAGACACGCTATAATACCTACCTATGATGCAGACTAAGTACTAAACCTGAAATTATTTTATGCAAAGTAAGAGAGTTTACGTTACAAAACTCGTAACAAACAAAGTTCATACTAAATACCGATAACTTAGCAGGAACACCTCCGTAACCTCCGTTTATATTTATACATTACCTACATATCATTAAAAGTTCAAAACAAAAGTTTCTTCAGAACTTCTTTGTAGAAAGCAGTGATTATTTGGATATTCAGTACCTCACTGAAAATAATTTTTCATTATTATTTGCAACTATGGTAGTTTATCTGTACTTTGTTGTGTTATTAACATGGCTAGGATAAATATTTTTGTTTTTGTTTTTTTTTTTGTTGACAGTACAGCAATATTCGCAATGGAAGGCATAAACGTAGTGATGCCAATTGAAAACGAAATGGCCGAACCCAAACATTTCCTAGGATGTCCGGGAGTGCTAAATTTTACAATGGCATTTGTAGCTGTACTGTATGGCGTCGTGGGATTCTTTGGTTACCTCAAATATGGAGACTCTGCACTCGGAAGTATTACGTTGAATCTGCCACAAGATGAACCGTAAGTACGTGAAATATTATCGTCTATCCAATAATTAATTACCTATACTTATACTGGATAGTATCATGAAATGTACTCGTCTCTTGGGAGTCGTGTATCTCTTTCATTATCAATAATAAGAAAGATAAATTATGGTTAGGTAAGAGAAAAATTGGTCAGTTTTCTGCTTCAACAAGCTTCACACCCACACAAGTACTTTATTAGGATGCTATTCCAATATAAAACATGTCTGTCGCTACATTTAACAAGAACACTAATATACAGTCCTCTATCAGTTTTCTCTCTAAGCCTTGTATCAATCATTGACACACCAAATAATTGGTACACTTTTGTATCATTGGTTAGTTTGTTTGTTCGTCATACACTTTTCTTACTTGCTCACATTATCGTCATAACTTGTTAACGCGTAATTTAACCAAAACTTTAGCAATTCTTAAATGCGTATGTATACATCCTTCGAGGGATAACATATAATATGTTATTGTTTTACAAATAAACATAAAGAAAAATAATATTGTGCAAGTAAGGGTTACTGTTACTGACTTCAATTATTATATACTTAATTATATGAGAAAATAAACTGTATTTGTGATTTAAATACTAGATACTAAAATATTTTCCAATAGTACTTTACAAAGCTTCAACCTAGACCTGGATGCTTGCGACTGTAATTGGTCGTTACTTTTCATTGTATCCTTATAACATTTATTCTAAGAAAAATAAAATTATCCTTATAGATTCTAATAAATCTAATAATGTATAAGTCTGTCAACCATTTTATTAACTTTTATTTAACTTCTAAGAAGCAATGGTTCACAAAGGTAAATTCTTTATTGAGAACATTTTTTTTACTTATAAGGATTCTTACTTGGAAATGAAGGAATGTTTATGTAAACAATTTATATATAATATGCCGAACTTCTGGGAACAGACCTTTTTCTTTAAGAGGGCTATTAAAAAAAAACGCAAGGATGTAAGGTTTCTTCGTTCAAATTGTACGACTTCCCTTGGTTGCTTGAAATAACTATTAAGTGATAATAATAGTTCGTTTTATCTTCTTTAATAACCTCGAAGCGAATTTTAGATCTTATTTATTTATTTAGTAATAATCATTCTCCCGATGCATGTTTTGTCAAAAACTCACGGAGACTCTATTTGAGAGGTCTAATTTGGAGATTCTGTTCACTATAAATCATTACAAAAATTATGTTCTTCTTATAAGCATCCTCTACTTTAATAATTATGAAACACTTTTTCGTTATATGCCTTTTATGTAAAGAAAAAAAAACTACACGTAATTCAATCATCGACCGAAAGGCTTCGAAACAAGTCAAAATATCTCCGAAGTCCTACGTCATATTTACGTAATTTTTATACTGAAATATTCTTCAACTCTTTCTGTAATTATACAATTTTTTTTAATTTTTAAATAACTACTATAATTTTTTAATAAATTAAATAAAAGTACTATATAATTCACTGCGCCGGCGATGTGCGCTTAGTATCGCGCGAGCGCTTGTCGAGGACAGACCGTTATCGTGTCGATATTATCGCTGTGTGCGTTGCATGCCGTGTAAACTCTATTATTGTGTGCGTACTAGAACATTGTAAAGTATGAGGGCACGGTTTTGATCGTTGCGTTCTAAGTATTTATTTTCTTTCGTACAGAACATTTTAGTTAATGTATATATCGTATCTTCTTATATTAATAGTATATTCATTATTGTTATTCTGCTTGTAGCTGGTCGTTTTTTTCACACATACCAAAAATACATAAAATTTCGGTAAAAATTCATCCGGTATCCGGTATACATATAAAGCTGATAAATTAGTTTCGATTAAAATAAAAAACATCTCACTTAATTAAGGGACGCCCCATAATTTGATGAAATTAATTTTCAACCATAACTTGAAGTCAAGGTCAATTAAAGGTCATATGTAGATATAGCTTTCTCTGGTCTGGGGTATACTAAAGGGGGATCAAATTTTCGTTATTTTTGCTCTAAGCCGCACCGTTATCGAGTTACGACAAGTTTTAGAGCAATCATCAAATACAAGGTGATGTTTAGTAATTAACCGAATGTATGGTTGTACAGACCATCAAACTGGACGATGCAATTCAATACAAACGTTCAACTAAAAAATGACCACGTAAAGTTTCGTCTCATAATGTTATTTAACCTTATATGTACTATATAAATATATAGTCCTAATTTATTTGAGACTTTAAGGTGGTGAAAATGTTGCTGAAACTGAACAACTTTCCCAAAGAAACATAAGTTGACAAACGAAAAATTGTTTTTGATCTCCCATAGAAAAGTCAAAGTTAAAGGAAAGACACTAATAAATTAGGACCTTGTATATAAGAGAGCCACAATAAGAACATATCTACTTAAGAATAGAAATAAATAATAAATGTGTAATGGTTTTTAATTATTTTAGAATAAAAAAACGAGGGCATTCGAGAAATATTATTGCTTCAATATCTAGTGTTAAAAAAATTATCGAAAAATATTGCGACTATCAAGATCGTTAGTCACGCTACAGTGCGAGTTTTGTGAGAGGATATCGCTCAACGTACCCTTCGCTCGTTCGCTCTACGCCAAATACCTAAACTTGCTCAGCGTCGAAATGTAATAGCCCTCTTAAATGCAGTTGTTTGAATAGGCTGTAATCACTATATTATCCCAACGAGAAATAGTTAATGTCTTAAGACACATCTTGAGTTTTAAAACGTGTCTCTTAACATTGCAGATTTTTTTTTTGAAGTGAAAACTTCTTTAGGCGCGTTGGGCATTTTTGAGATGGGAAAAAACCATTGAACTTGCGACACTGTCATGTAATGTCACGTAATGTAACCGAAACCACTGTATATTTTCAGATATTAATTTAAAATAATTAAAAAAAAAAGAACAATTTTCGAGATGGGAAAAAACCATTGAACTCATGACACTGTCTTGTAATGTAATGTAATTTTGTGAAGTTTATAGTTTTCCCTTCTGACGTGCAGTCCAACGACATACATTTTTTTATGTTAAGTTCGTTAGACAGGCTGACGGCTACGTGATGGTAGGTGGCTACCGTCGCCTATAACTAAAGTAAACAACTTACAGGTGCTCCTATATCGCAAGCATAGTAAACGGGCTCTGACATCTCTTGTATGAAATCAAAAATGACATTCAGAAGCTGGTTTTTCTGCAATATTGGCAGAAGAGCGTTTCACTCAATGAGGCATCGTTGCTATCAATTAGTATAATTATAATTAATAAATAAAGGAAAACTAAATGACAGGTATCATGAAAATTAGTTTTATAGCAATAAAAACAAATCTTCATAATACCACAAAGAATTTAGATTACGACGTCAAAATTAGGCCTGAACACGCGATGAGATCATTACCTACAGAGAATTTTATAAACTTCGTGCGTACATAGAACATTTATCAGTAAATTAATAAGAAAACTCAGCAAGTGAATAGCTGTTACTGAGTGGGTAATAAATTTTAGGTTTAACATAATTGTAACTTTACATAACTTAGTACCTATAAGCTGAGAGTAATAACCTTCCGTTATTGCGACGCTTGAATTAATATTTCATTAATTTACTCTATTAAATAATTAGCGTTGTGTAGAAGCAATCATCTACGATCGGATTTAACTATTAAATCTAATTCCATCTTCCTTGTTCGAACTGCTAAGCAGTGGAACTCATTGCCTGCGTCTGTGTTTCCCAAAAATTACAACCTCGAGGTTTTCAAATGTAGGGTAAATGGGCGTGGTCTACTACTAGGTCTACTACTTCCTAGGTCTACTACTACTTACTAGGTCTACTACTACTTACTAGGTCTACTACTACTTACTAGGTCTACTACTACTTACTAGGTCTACTACTACTTACTAGGTCTACTACTACTTACTAGGTCTACTACTACTTACTAGGTCTACTACTACTTACTAGGTCTACTACTACTTACTAGGTCTACTACTACTTACTAGGTCTACTACTACTTACTAGGTCTACTACTACTTACTAGGTCTACTACTACTTACTAGGTCTACTACTACTTACTAGGTCTACTACTACTTACTAGGTCTACTACTACTTACTAGGTCTACTACTACTTACTAGGTCTACTACTACTTACTAGGTCTACTACTACTTACTAGGTCTACTACTACTTACTAGGTCTACTACTACTTACTAGGTCTACTACTACTTACTAGGTCTACTACTACTTACTAGGTCTACTACTACTTACTAGGTCTACTACTACTTCCCTCCCTGGGTACGCCGAGACCTTGTCGCGGTGGGAGGGCTCACCCTTGGCCTTGGGCCGGCCTCGGGTGCTAAAGAGGCGTACAACCGAGCGTTCCGAGCGGGCTCCCAAGCGGGAGTCCGTAGCGGAGCGCTCGCGGGAAGTACCCTCGCGGGTCTACCAGTTGGAGGTCGGCCACACTCCTTGAGTGCGGCCTTATGTTATTGTTTGTTCCGCACACGAGGTATGTGTGCGGATTATGAGTGGCGGGAGCACGCATCCCGTCATTGGTGTTCTCCGCACTCGAGTGCTTGCACTTGAGTGCGGACTTTTCTTGAGAGCCTGGCTGTCTGGAGAAGGCTGCCCGCCTTCTGCAGATGGTCTAGGGGGACCTTGCGCACATGGTTGGCTAGCTGTGTGTGCCTGCACAAGGTCCCCCCCTTCGCGTGGGTATTGCCTGGGTGTCTCCGGGCAATCCCTTTCTTTGGCGATAGCCTAGCCCGTAGTGGCTAGGCTGCCCTGGGGGTGGATCGGAGTTAGGTGCCTCGGCAGAACCCGGTTCACCCCGCTCACAGGGCAAGGAGGCATCGGGGAGTTTTAGTGGGTATTCCCAGTGCCGCTAACATCCTAACATCAGGTGCTGGGCGACCCCCACATATCCCTATCGCCTAGCCAGCGGTAGGGAATCTGTAAGCGGATTTCTCCTCGACAAAAAAAAAAAAAAAAAAAAAAAAAAAAAAAAAAAAGGTCTACTACTACTTACTAGGTCTACTACTACTTAGTAGGTCTACTAATACTTACTAGGTAAGCGTGGTCCACCTTCGGCCGCATCTGCACCTTACATCGAGTGAGATCGCGGCCAAGCGCTGACTTGATTTAAAAAAAAATGCAATTTATCTAGGTGTGGGTCAATCCATTTTCATAATAATTATTGTCTCTCTCTATTGTATTTTAATTAATTGTTAGTGTTGTGTGCACTATCCTAATCCTAATATCGCAACCATAATTCCAATCTTAGTGTTGGCAACTGGCTGGTTGGTGGCCACTACGAATAGTAATAAGAAGAAAATATATATTTAAAGGCAGTAGCGGTTGTCATTTAGCAGAGTCAGGTTGTGTGTCAAATCTGTGTGTACATAATTTTGTGCTAAATATACGTTCTTAATACCTCAACATCATTTTCATTTCAAACAATACAGTCCACTCCTCAATACTTAGTAATATTATATAGTTTGTACATATGTTTGGATGTTTGTTTCTCAATAACGCAAAAACAGCTGAACGGTTTTGGATGAAACTTAGCATACAGATAGTTTTTTTACCTGTACGAGTATTAACATATGGGATACTTTTTATCCCGAAAAACTGTGAGGTTCCAAGGGAGCATGTTAAAATATAAAAACCGTGGTTATTTATGTTACAAAAATCATTTATTGTTAATTCTTAGAAGTTATTATTTAGCTTTAACTTTTCATGCAATTATATATAAACATTGATTGATGACAGTCAGTTAAATGTTCAAAGGTTGTATAAAAACACGGTGGAAGCTAATAGCAACATTTCCATCTCCCTAACTACGTAATTTGACTTTTAAAACGAGACTGACTCGTTTACATATTATGTATATTACCAATAAAAATATTTTCTAAAAGCCCTCCTTGAAATGAAGGTCTTGTATTTTAAAATGGCTTTTGAAAATACCTTCGTGATTCAGCAAGGAATATTAAAAATAATATGTGTGGGATTTTGCCAGGATTGTTGTAAAAGTGTGTGAAATCTATACCTTTTTAGCAGGTGAAGTATGTGATATCTACTCGTATCTATATCTACATATATTAGCGGCCCGCCGCCCCTACGTTAAATTTTCAGCTTTCTATAGGTACTAGTAGTTTGGGCTGAACATAGTCAGTCGGGACAGACGATTTTATAATTAGAGATTATAAGTAGAGATTACATAATTTTAAGTTATGTTATGTTATGTTATGTTATGTTTAAGTTATACTTTTTAAATTTTGAATTTAACTATTTTAAATACTTGAAAGGTACATAGTTAAATATGAATAGAGGCTAAAAATAATATGTTGGCTATTTTTTCAAGATTAAAATTATCCCATACTTAGTTTAATTCAGGCAATCATCAATATATCAGTTAAAACCGCGTTCAGATCGGTTAAGCCGTTTCTGAGATTAGCGTGCACAAACGTACAGACAAACAAACAAAATTTCTAAAAACTATTCGTACCTTCCGCAACATAAATAAGCAATCACTACATACATAAATAAAACAAAGTCCTCGCCACGTCTGTCTGCTCGCGATAAACTCAAAAACTACTGCACCGATTTTCATGCTGTTTTCACCAATGGATAGAGTGGTTCTCGGGGAAGGTTTTAGTAACATTTTGAACGTGGACGAAGTCGCGGGCAACAGCTGGTATAATCACTAGCTGATGCTAACGTATCACATGTTTCTCAGCGATGAACTAATTATGTTTTTTTATATTTAAGTAATGTAAAAACACGCCTTTTTTATATTTACCTATGTATAGAAAAATAATAAAAACGAAATATTTTTTTATAATTAAAGTATCTCTTTGATTATGTCATTAGGTAAATAAGTTTAATTCGTATTTTTTTTTTCAGTTTATCCATGTCAGCAAAAGTTTTAGTTGCTGTAGCGGTCTTCTTCACCTATTGTCTTCAAATGTACGCCCCAATGGAAATAATATGGATTCGAATACAGAGCAGATTTAGTTCCAAGTATCAGAACGTTGGACAAATTTTATTTCGGACTATTAGCGTGTTTTTGACAGGTAAGTAACCTTATATACATTAGGTACATACCTACTTAATAATTTATTCCTCTCGTAGAAGTTTTATTGGATCATGTGTGAGATGGAAGATATGTGAGAGATATACACATACACAGTAATATGTGTTACTATTTATTTATCAATTTACCTACTACTAATTAAGTGTAATTTAGACTCTATCTTATCTTCTTATCTTATAATACTAAACCATGCCACGACGATCTCGTAAACGGCTCTAACGATTTTGACGACAATCTAGGGTTAGGAGTTCTTTTGGTCTAGAAATCGATGTCAGGTGGGGCTCGCAACTGTGCCGGGCTGCGTCTGACGGGGAAGACGGTAGCGTGTCTAAGCGTCCCCACCTCTGCCCATACCTAGACGAAGAAACACCGTGGGTTTTTAGTGGGTAGAAGTCATAGGTACCTCACCGATCGCCCCATGGTCGGTGGAGATCTGGTTCGCAGATTTTCTACCGAAAAAAAAGGGTCTAATATCTTCGAGAAAATTCGTTTTAACGGAACTGTTACAAAAGTATCTAATACCGCCTGCTCGTTTTATATTTTGAATAAGTATTCTTGATTTTTTTTTTATAATGTTTCAAAGACTTTCTTAATTAACATGTAAAAACTTAAACCTTTCATTGGCCCGAGCGAAACTAGGTGACCCAGTCTAGTATGATATAATGTATAATAATAATGATGTAAATAATACGATTAAATTTTAAATCAAAACACAACGCTATCTATTGGATGCTAACCAAACCTAAATAACAAATTATTTTGAAGTGTTGTGTATTGACAGATGGCGGTGCAAGTTAGTTTATTGTCACGCACCGCCATCTCTGTTATTACACTAATGGAAATTAAACCCTTTTGTACTTTAAAAAAAAACGTTTAATTTGCATTGAAAAATGCAAGTACCAATGTTAATATGTAGTTTCGGAGTTCAAATAGGTACTGTATTAATAACACTAAGAAAAGTTTAACTTTGTTTCAGTGGTTCTCGCTGTGGTGGTGCCGGATTTAGAACTTTTAATAGGCCTGGTGGGCGCGATATTTTTCTCCACACTCGGCCTACTGATTCCAGTCGCCATACAAACCGTACACAGATGGGAGATAGGATTAGGAAAATATGGCTACATTTTATGGAAAAATTTACTTTTATTACTATTTTATTTGGTTGTGTTAATATCTGGATGTTATGCGGCTATTAGTGCTATAATCGCTAAGCATTCTTAATGAAATATTGAGGGTCAAAATAGATTATAGAACTGTTGTTAAAAGCAAGACAATAAAAGATATTACCTATTTATGATTAATATTAAATTGGTACTATACAGGTAATAAAAAAATAAAGGCAAATAGGTACTAATAAAGCATCATTCTATATGCAAACATTTTTGTAAAAAAGTCGATGTCCGCCTCTATGTATCTCCGCTAACTTTTACTGAACCGCCTAACAGATTTTGATACTATTTTCACTAATGACACGAGGAAGGTTTGTGTGTATAATTTACAGAAGCAATTGCATCCGTGTGAAGCCGGACGGAGGTCGTTAGTTTGAAATAAAAATTTAAAATTACACCAATGCTTTCGGATTTTTTTTGTTCATTTTGTTATATCGTATAACTAAGGCTGGGTTGCACCATCTTACTTTAACAATAACCAACGTCGCAACTTCAGTTAATTCGCACTCATTTTCGGTTGAAAATGAGTTTTAGGCCGAAAATGAGTTGCACCAGTTAACCAGTTATGATGATTTGTTAACTGGTGCAACTCATTTTCAGCCTAACCGTTATTTTAACTGAAGTTGCGGCGTTTGTTATAGTTAAAGTAAGATGGTGCAACCCAGCCTAAGTGGACTAACCCCATGTTACCAATACCTACCACAAACAATACAAACCGTATAACTAGCCATAGCAAAACATAATACCTAAACACAGAGTCTGTGTATCTAAATAACAACTGCCATCTTTATCGCTGTGACGACGGTGGCGCCATCACGGCTACAGTGGCGCCCATTTTTTTTTAGACGATCCCTCTGGAACCTATTATATTTCCAGGATTAAAAGTATCCTATATGTTAATCCAGGTTTAACCATCTGTCTGTATGACAAATTCCACCTAAATCTGTAGTTTTTCACAGATTTTTCGCATTAATAAGTAGATTTTTTGTATTTTTTTTTTAGTTTTAAGTAAGCCTTACTTACTGAGTTATTTATTAAAGGGAAAATGAAACTAAATTTAGTATAACAATTTAATTAAAAGCGAAATACATCTTCATTCTCAATGCGTACAATACACAAGTTTATTATGACATGAAACATTATATTATCTAAACAAATTAGTGCCGAACAAACACATAATAATATAATATTGTATATTATATAATATTATATTTAAATAGATAATTTACATAATTATGACATTTTATATTGAATTATTTACATGTGTAATAACAGTATTATATTATACTGAATGTATTTGGCAATGGTCCCTTAAAAGCTATTCTTTTTTTGTTTTTTGATGTTCGTGTGAATGTATATATTTTTTAAAAGTTTTACATACTTACTTGTAGATGGCGTAGACTTTTTAAATGCATAAGTGGTTATATTTAAAAAAAAAATATAATTGCACTTTCAATTATTTTTAAAGGTTTCGAGATTTTTTTATAAATTAAGTTAATTTAACTTAAACTTTAAAAAAATCAATCTATAGAATTTTTATCAAGTTTAAAAAAAATGAAAAATTATTTTCGCATTTTTTTTAAATCATTAATTATAACTTAATTTTACTTTACATACAGGATGTATTGGACTTTATTGTCTTTTCGTAACATAAAATTATTATTTACTGAAGAAAGACTAACATTAAATGCACACATTATATTATAGTATGTTTGTATGTACACTATAGTAAGTATATAGTTTATAAACTTTTATAGGATCTCCATAAAAATATTTCCAACTATAATATATTGAAGTAATTATAATTATTATTGTTAGTTGATATCATATATTATATGTTTATCGATAACAATTTTTTGGTCTTTTTTTTAATGTCCCCAATTTTTGTTACATTATATGTTTATAATATGTTGCTAATTAATTAGTATGTTTAATAAAATAATTACTTAGTGTTTTTTAACTGCCTTTTAAACTAAACTAAGTTTTTGTCTTTTAAAGCAAAATGACTAGAAAAAGAAATCACTCCAAGGAATACTGAAAAACAGTCAATTATTTATATTTAACTTAATATTTTATAAATATTACATTGAGTATAAATAAACAAAGTAGCTATCTATAGCGAAATAAAGACAAAATAATATTGGAACTTGTATTAATATATCAAAAAATGACCAGTAGAAATTTGTACTGATTTAGATTTTTTGTTAACTTAAAATATCATTATTATTAAAAATTTTAACATATAATATTAAATTATATCTTTAAATCTGAGACGTGAAAAATTTCAATTTTCTGTTTATAATAATTTACGGTAGATGGCGCTAAATGATGTTTTTAACTTAAGAGTGAAAAATGTATATTTATATATTGGTTATGTTTGGACACACTTCAATAACCAGAAAATAGTTTATGCATTTGACGTATTAAAACAATGTATAACTTAACCGCGATTAAGTTAACAATCGTGACTTTAATGTACTACGATAAATAACTCAATCGTATAGATTTAACATAAATTCGGAAACATTATAGCCAATTTAACCCAATTAAAACATGTATAATATAATTTTAATAATACTTTATTGTATTATACTTAAATATAATATTAAAATCTAATTAGCTGCCTTTTAATATTAAGTACATCAATATTATATAGAGATCATTTTTATAATTTATTGGTTTATTTATAACAACCCCATACAAAATTATCTTAAATTTAAACTTCCGTTATGACTATTTTGAACAAATGTTAGAAGAGTATTGAAGAAAAATATATTGTAGTATAATTTTAATTAGCCACTAAGGGTGGGTTGCACCATCTTACTTTAACTATAACAAACGTCGCAACTTCAGAAAGTAACGAAATGAGTTGCACCAGTTAATAAATAATCAAATGACGTCATAACTTTGACCGTACTCGTAACCGCACATTCTTCGCTGGTTAAGGGTTATTGTTATTGTTAACTATAACGTCAACTGTCAAAACTGTCATATGAACGCGTCAAACTGTCAACTTTAACTAAGCTTACGAATATGGCGGTGCAACGCGTTTCGCAGAAAGTGTTAAAGTCAGGGTTATTGTTAGTGACAATTTGACGTCAACTTTTACTTTAACCGTGCTACGATGCAACCCACCCTAAGGCAACTTATTTAATAATAATGCTTGGTTAACTTCTTTGGAAATATTTAAGATAAATTTCGAAAAATTAATAAATACATATTTAAATTAAATACTTACATTTAATATCAAAACACAAAATATATTAAAATATCTGTTTAATATCTTTATCATGTTCAATTTTGTGTTTCGTCAATAAAAACTGTATTAAGTAATCACAAAACACATTTTGAGAAAGTGATATTTTATATATATATATATATATATATATATATATCAGTGAGATCAGATAACTTTATTCAAAGGCAAACATTTAAAACAATATAACCATAGACAATTTGACGACACGTTTGGTCTAGTGGCTAGTGACCCTAGCTGTTGTTGAGCAAACGGTCGCGGGTTCGAATCCCGCTAGGGGCAAATGTAAATTTATGATGATATGTATGTATTTACAAAAAAAGTAATGTATGTATGTAGTATATCAACTGTCTTCTTTATGTTTCTTCTCTCTTGGCTTTTTTTCCGAAACTCTGGTAAATTTAAATTTATAATGACGATCATAAGAGTTTCTTGTAGAGACCCCAATTGATAAATAAATACTTTGATTTGATTTTGATTTGATAATACAAGCATTAGTTGCTTACTTTGGAACTAGATGGTGCTGTGTGGAATGTGTGAAGATAGATATTTTTTTTTATATATTATTTAATTTATTTAACTTTATTTAACAAGAAGCAGTCAAATTGAAATCATCCAATACTCTGTAGTGAGTGTTTGAATTGTAACAATTCATTTAGATTCGTATGCACTAGGTCGGCTGGATTTGATATGACAAAGTAGACTAGACCTAGAATGGACAAGACCGCTCGCCATATTGAGAAATGTGTCCACGTGTGGTAGAATGTTGGTATTGTAGGCTGAAAAAAAAAAACAAACATATTTAATTAACCGCTGATGCAGGCTGACGTGACGGTCGACTTGATGGTAAGTGGTAAGGAAATTTAAGTGTGAATAGAGATGGTCTAGCCGCTCTAGAATCCCTTACTGACTTAATGCAACGTTACGACTTTTATAATATATTAATTATATTATTTTTTCTTTTTTGAATTCAATAGATAAATGTATAAATATATAATTTTTATGATTCTTGAGGCCTATTTGTACATAATTAATCTATGATATATATTTTTTTTAATTTATGGCTGTATGTAATCTAAATCTAAATAATTAAATAAGAAAAATATTGGAATCCTCCCAAATTGATTCTAGGTTTGTTATGTTATCTAAAAATATATCTACATAATTTAATCTTTTCATTTGCTTCTTATCCATTTAATAATTAATAAATAATCTTCCATATTTTTTTTTAAACTTTGGTCCACCTTAATAATTTTATTGCATAATAAAGTATATAATATGTTACTCTTTACAAAGTGTTATATATATATTTCTTAAAAAGAACAAATCATACTTACAGTGGTGACGTTACCAGTAATATTGGTCACCAACGGGGTATACTGGTAGACCATCAGCTCGTCATACATTCTGGCTGCGGCGCTGACGAGCAGACAGGCCGTATACAATATCACCAGCACAATCGGCTGGAAATACGGTTGGAGACCTCTGCTCAGGTCTAGACTTGTTATGTCTAGTCTGGAAAGTTAGTTAAAAAAAAAGCGATTGACAAAGAATTCATTCATCGTTTCATATGCCTGCCTTATTTGCCTTCACGCTTGTCCCGACTGACTTTGCAAAGGTATAAATACTAATAAAATAAAGTAGTATTAATTACTATTATTAAGTATATTAGCTTGTGCCCACGATTTCGTCTGCGATGAAAAATAAAAAAATATATACTTAAGCAATATAACGCTTGACCTCTTGTTGCTATAACACTTTGGCCAGGCGTTAGTTTTTCATTTTATTTTATGATGAAAAAAAAATGACAGAAGGACAGATGATCCCTTGGGACAGATAATCCCCTGGGATCATCTGTCCTTCTTGTCCTTTCTTGTATCCCTGAATTTCACGATGATCGGTTTGGTTAACCGGCTAGGGTCACAAGCCGCTTGACCAAATAGAACAACACTCACCTGTCCAACACCGAGAGGAGACACAGGACACAGAAGAAGTAGTAGGTGGCCACGTAGGGCATCGTGACGACGGCGTGGAAGGACAAGTGGCCGGCGTCCAAGCCGTCCGAGTAGCTGATCAGGAGCAAATGCATGAGCGACAAGCCGCCCAGCACTCCGTGGCACGCCGGCGCGCAGTTGCGCCACGCCTTTTGCACACTCAACGCCACGTCCAGCGGACTCAGGTTGCCTATCCTGTCGTTTGCATTATTATTATTAATTATTATTATTATCACTTATCTTACTATCCTTACCAATATTATAAATGTGAATGTGAGTTTGTTTGTTAGTTTGTTACGCTTTCACGCAAAAACTACTGAACCGATCACCATGAAACTTTGCACACGTTGTCTGGGACACCGGAAAGGACATGTACCTTTCATTCAAAACGCGGACGAAATCGCGGACACCAGCTAGTCTATTATAGTTATATTTTTGAAAACCATAAAAGTCAGGAAACTGAAATACTTTGGACATATAATGCGCAGTGAGAAGTATAATCTCCTGAAGCCGACCATGCAGGCGACTAAACAAGTAAGACGCGAGCCGGGCAGACTTCTCTTGGCTCAAGATTCTCCGCGAATGGTATGGCCAAAGTACCAGATCGTTGTTTCGAGCCGCGGCCTCCGCGGTTAGGATACTTAGTCATGATGATAATAACACAGCCTTTTTATTTCATATCTCAAATAACATAGACATCGATTCTAATGCATTTAATATTGTTATTAAAATTAGTAAAATCAAATAATTTAAAATTTAAAAAATGTTTTAGTAAAATTAGTCTTTTTTATCTCTGAGATATTTTTTCAAGACTATTATTTTTATACATTTAAAGCTGTTAATTTACGTTAAATGACATTAACATCCTAGACCTGGACATTATACTTCTTACTTAAAAAATATTATTATCATTTTCGTTCTGAACTTAATCTATATAAATATGGTGATAGTGTACCTAGATCCGAAGGTTTTCTTTGTGAGCAAACCAAATTAGACTTTAGCTCTTCATAATACATGACTTCCATAGAGGACACACTAATGAAACACAACTTGACAGATTTAATAAATAAATAAATATCTTCACACATTCCACACAGCACCATCTAGTTCCACATTAAGCAACTATAGGCTTGTATTATGAATACCAGAGAAAGACCTTAAATATTTATCTAATATCTAATAATAACAATATTAATATTATTAATTATCTAATAATTCATTTAATTGACTCACCTTAAATATTTATCTTCATCCTTGGACTGCTGCAATTGCAACATTCTATCCCTGGAAACGGGTCTGAATGTCCCGCCTCCCTGTAAATATATCTTTTCGGGCCTCCGAGAGGAGAACGGGTTGGCCCTCTCATCGTTCGGAGACGTCAATGGTGATGGTGATGAAAATGGATTGTCTATGTACTGATCATGATATGACCGGTTCGATTCTAGACTCTCGAGCATTGAAGTTAAGTTTGTCGGTCGAGCTGGAAAGTTAAATTTTAAAATTCAGCTTATCTTAACTTAATTTAAAATATATCTATTTATTTACATGTTGTATCAATTGTTCCGTCTTGACAGAAACAGGAGACAAAATATCTATATTGTATACTAGCTGTTGCACGCGACTTCGTCCGCGTAACTTTATAAAATATAAAGTCCTATGTTATTCCCTGATAACGTAACTTTCTATAGGTGAAAGATTTTTTCACATCGGTCCAGTAGCAATTCAAAAAAACAATTAAATCTCTTATAAATTAGTATAGAAAACATTAAGATTTGTAACATTAATATACTTCTATAAAAAATCTACCTGAAATATGTCTCACTAACATTATTAACATGTCAATAAGACAATATTATAATATACAATATTACAATCGTTTACTTCTGAGAGGTTCAAAATAAGAATATTTTTAATGTAAAGGAGGTACTGTCAACCCCTTACAGAAAACCAAATTTACAGCTTTTGTGCTGTTGTGTTTACCTATCCTATCCCCTATTTCCCTATCCCTCCCGCTTATCCTTAATCCTACTATGATTGGCAGTTTGTGTTATAGGCGATGGTAGCCTTCTACAATCAAATGGACAATCCATTAACCTGTCCTTGTACCTTAACAAAAAAAAAACAGCATTCCTATAACAAAAATACTTTTGTGTATTATAAATATGTACCTTACAAACATACCATATTCTGAATCATTGTATGAAGGAGTCTAATAACACAGTCTAAAAGATTGTGGTTAAATGAAGAGTATAAAAATACTAACTAGGTTTCCCAGCTTTGCTTTTGCCAGCACTCTTAAACACCTTAGGGCTTATGTCTCTGCCATTAGCATTGCCATCTCTATCATCTTTGGCTTTCCGTCTCGTCTTTCTCGGCTTGTGTCGAACTGGCGATACGCCATTGTTATTTTCAACATCATTTGGTTCAATTTCAAGTTTACCACTAAGCGTCACAACTTCATCTTTGTTGTACTCCTTGAGATAATCGTCCACCTAATAAGAACACCATTATTTCATTGTAAACATTTTAAAAAATTCTCAGCTTATTCTAACAATTTAAGATTTTTGAAGATGCAAGTCCATAGGTCAGGTCAACTATCAACCATGACAAACTAGTCTGTAGTTTTCTTATGAATTCAATTTTTTTTTTCTTATGAATATGTTTGAACAATTACATTTTTATAGCCTCATAAATCTAAATAAATGAAAGTAAAATGTTATAAGCTAAAAAAGGTAATCTACTAAAAAAGAAATAAAAATTTAAAAGAAAGTGTAATTACCTTCTCTAAAGCACTAAGACTAGACCCAGGTACTTCAAAATCATGCAAGTCCTTATCTCTATGCTTTGATGAATATCTCTTCTTTTTCTTATAAGAGGGACTTCTCTTTTCCTTATGTCCACTGGATGGTCTCGACAATGTCTTCATGAACTTTTCATCTAACTCGTTAGGGTCATGGGAGTAAAAAATTATCGCAGGATTTTTATCAGGATTTTTCATCTCTCTCTCAACGAAGCCCATGATGCTATCTTTGATTTGATCATGAATTGGTAGCTCTACGGATTCATGTTCGGACTTAATCCAGCTGTCTCGTTTTGATTTCTCATTGCCTTCTTCAGCTGGACCTAAAAGAGTAAAAGAAACAGTTTCTTGATAACATGTTGTAACATCAGCATATTACATGTATAATAAATAAGTACATAGAACTAACTATATCACACTATTATGCACAGGTCTCTCCCTAATATGAAGAGATGTGGAGGTTCACCCTTCATTACATTATTTACTTTCTTATTATAACACTAGCTTTTGCTACATCACATATTTTTGTAACATGCTGAATCTTTTATTTTTATCTTTAGATGATCCAAGGGAACAGTACTTTTTTTCCATGAATGATGATATTTATGTCCTTTTCAATATCCTTGCATGTATGCAAAATTTCTCAATGATCAGTTGAGTAGTTAAAGTGTGAAAGTGTAACAAACAAACTCACTTTGGTATTTGTAGCTACCATATATATATACGTAAAGTCCATTTTTATTTCAAAGATAAAAAAGGTAAACAAATATGGCGTCGCCAGGGTCACTGACCTGTTTTAGAGATGGGATTTGTACAATAGACATATCAAAGAGAGTTGACTCAGTGAGTAACTCATTTAGAACTTGTTCGTACTGTTTAATGTGATGAATTTCTTGTCTTTTTACTTTTTATTATATTAATAAGAATACGAAATAAAATACGAATTATTAGTTTAATAGTAATTTTAAGTAAGTAATCTATTTAATTAATGCCATTTAATCAAAAATTATTTCATAAAGTGTTTCGTCTACGATTATGAATTATGATAAACTAAAACTTTAAAAATGTATATAGAATTGTGAACTTGATAATTGATGTATAACGGATCTAAACCTCATGTGACTCCAAATAACTTAGATCGTGTACATGTCCCGTCTCTAAAACCATATACAAAATCTCTGTGACGTCTATTGATATTGTAGGTTGTGAGACGATTTTATCGAGTTTTTTTGCATTTTCCTCTGAAAATATGCAATAATTTTGGATACATATCGTAAAGAATATTATGTTTAGTGAGTGTGAATGAATTCGTGTTTATATGAATGTGTAATTAAGGTAAAAACTGGAAAATTCTATGTCGTGAATTGTTTGTTTACCTTTTTTATCTTTAAAATAAAAATGGACCGTATATAGCATCATCAACCTCATCGTAACCGATGGCCAGTCTTTGCCAAGATGATCGCCGTAGAGGCAACAACTCGTAGAGCTCGTCGATGATGCTATATACGTATATGTATATGGTAGCTACATATTTATTTATAAAAAAAGTATGTAAAGAATTTTAATAGTTATAATAGTTATAATCAGGCCTAACACAGAACAAATATATTTGTGCATCTATAATGTATTATTTTTTAAAATCTTTATTTAGGCTTTTCCCTTAGGGACATGTCACCTCATTGGGCAAGGTACATAACTAAACTATACTATATACAACTATACCTAACTATTACTAAACACTAAATCTAGAATGATACATATTGTACAGCTCCCTGGCTTCATCAGATAACGGGAAAGCCAGTGAGCAGATGTTCTATTTTGTGTGTAAATCAATGATATTATGCTAGTCTATTTCCCTGTCCTCATTGTGTCATTTATCCCTTATCCTTTTTCTTTCACATAGATATTCAATCTCTATATTGCTATATTCTTCAAAAAGTGATATCTATAAATCTGAACTACTAGAAAAAGTTATTCATAAAAATAATTTAATATTCTGAAAAACTTATCTATTCTTAAAACTGTTATTTTTAATAAATATTTTTATGTTTATTTCATTAATATTTTCTGTTTTAAATTTGCAATTGTTTTCAAATTACATATATACCAATAGTCGTCAGAGCCTTCCATGTATTGAAAGTTACATGTGAAATTAGGCCTTTGTCCAAAAATTTCATATACCAATAGTCCGAGTAGTCAAAACCTTCCATGTCTTGAAAGTTACCTGTGAAATTAAGGCCTTTGTTTAAAATTTTCAAATATCCTTACCTGGTTCTGCATTTTCACACTCTTCAGCATGTCCATTGGATAATTTGCGTGAACCGGATTGACTGCGCGACCGAGGCTTGACCTTTTGCTTTGGCGACGGCGACCGAGCGGCCGTATGGACTTCGGCTATCTCCTCCTTCATATCAGTACTCTTACCTGGCTTCATCATCACAAACCTGCCAGTATCTTTCAAAAACTTTTGCGCGTAGCTCAACACTACGTTAACAATTAAATAATTTATGTACTTAAACGGTGCGAAGAAAAATTTACACACGAGTCGAATATGTTTGTTTACATTTTGATTTGATGATGTTAATTTTGAACCGTTATTTTTAGAATATCACTTTTAACTAATTATAAATAACTCATTACGCCTACAAACAAACCAACCAAACAAAGCAACCTTTTCTAAATGTCAAATGTCAAACGGTCATGACGTCATTGTGACGTCACACAGAAAAGGTTGTAAATTTGAAACGTTTCGTTCTACGCTCGTGTTTCATTTAATTTCATTTCAATTCAAAGCTATTTTAACGTTATTTTGTTTTTATAAACATTTTTTGAATGAGATCAAAACCATTAAGAAAATAAACTGTCAAAAAGTTTTATTTTCAAAGATTAAGTACCTATTATATTTACAGATGGCGCTTCTTCCTGAGATTCTCATTTATATAAATTACTTATTAGGTACTAAATGAGGAATTATTTATTATTCTATTTATTCACTAATAATTGTATTATTGTTACAATATAAAATCATTAATGAAACTGTAATAATATTTTTTTCTCGCAATATGCTCGAGTCCCAAGCTGAGTTTCTTAGAAGTCAATAAATTTTAAATTGCATGGCAACAATATTCATGCTGTTTTGAATTTGATAATCAAGTTTAGTACGTAATAGGCAATGGGTGGCGCCGGCGGCGTACTAGCCGTACCAGTTCACGATTGGGCTCAACTCAGAATTTCGGAATGTAGCCGACCTTCGGCAACGCCTTAGAGTATGGTATAAATCAAAAGAGACGAACTAAATCACAAAGTAAATTTTCGTTAATAGTTTAATTGTAACTCGATTAAATTTATGTGTATATAATTATTTTTTTATACGTATTTAGTTCAGATTAACATACCTACATTAGCATCAAACTACAGTAATAATATATCTGGTTCAATTATTGTTTCGTTAGCAATTTATAAACAGCTAACGAAATACAAACGAAAACAATAAAAAACGTTATTATTGTTTAGATAAGATGATATGTATGTGAGTCACATATTTTGTATGTCACATAATGTGACATAGAATACACTTTTCAGAAGTTATAAACGAAAAACTGAAAAAAATCGAGCTTATTGGAGGACCGACAGAGGTCTTTCGAAACTGCCTACTTGTTTTTACACTAGGTACTGGTATCTATCCTAACACTAACAACATTCCAAAAACTCAGTGACTGGCCTATACGGCCATATACGGCTTACGTCAGAACAATGTGAATGCGGATAGTCGCTTCAGCAACCGAAAGTACTGAAGTATTTCATATAAAAAAAATATAAAGTACGAATAAACTTTCTAGATATAGATTTTTAACTATTATTATTATTATTCCACTAGAACAGAAACCATGAGGTAAGTATACGAACGCCAGGAAACACAATGTTCTAAAGATAAAATTAGTATTTCGTTGTATACAAAGAAGTCATTACTTATATCAAAATATAAAAATACCTAATCATCAACAATACCTACTATATCTGTTTGCCCTGAGATTGTCGGAATGTTGAAAAAATCATTCTTATCATTCGGACCAAACACCACAACTCGGAAATACTAGTGAATTCCAAAACATTTCGTAGCATTCAAATTAATCAGAATGATAAGATAGATACAAAATAAAGGCATTAAAGTTATGGAATTAGTATAATTTAAAAGGCTATAATTCAATAAATGCTTATTTTACCACACTGACGCTTATAATAACACTTAACAATAACCAGAATTTACACGTTTTATTATTGTTAATTTTTTTTTTAAAGACGGCTACAGTAAAAACTACTATTTTTTTATAGTATGACTTAAGTATGAATTAAAATCAAATTTATTTTTTCTGATACAGTTGCAGAAAGAAATATTTAAGTATAATCATTTGAGATTTCGAGGAGAACGTAACTATAACGCATAACATAACGCACTCGTGTGACTGATTTTTTTTTACTCATATAATTTTTTATAACATTTTTTATATGGAGTAAACTCCAAAGACTATATAAGTATAAAAACTCCAATAAAGTCGCTGTTCGCCTCTGTTCGTTCTTTGCTAAATCTTCTAAAACACAAAACGGAATTTGATACGGTTTTCACTAGTGGAAAGAGCGATAAACTTCCTCATTTGTAAAATACCCTTCCTAGGTTTGTTTAGGTGTACCCTTTAATCTGGGGTTAAATTATAATACCTACGCGACACGGTATCCTCTGTCATATGAAGCGACTAAAAGGGGTTCCGGCGAAGTAATGAATCGTGCTACGTAGACCGCGGGTTTATTACGGGAGGAGTTACCATAGTCTCAGACTTGGCGCAACTGGCGATAATCGGGGAGAAAAATCTCACATTTATAGAAGGTTTTCCTCCACGTCAAAAAAATTTTTTGTAAATAAATGGCATCGGTGCGAAGCCGGAGGTTGATAGCTAGTCTATATAAAGTTCAATGGTCTATAGACTAATATTATAAAGAGTAAAGATTTGTTTGTTTGAATTGAATAGGCTCCGAAACTACTGGACCGATTTGAAAAATTCTTTCACTGTTGGGAAACTTTATTATCAGCTAGTAACATAGGCTATATTTTATAAAATTACGCGATGGAAGTCGCGTACAACAGCTAGTAAGATATAAATAGGTAATGCATATAATAACATATAAGTATATAGGTAATGTAGATAATGAGTGAAAGAAATACTTCTTTTTTTTATTAATACAGCAGTGCTTTAAATCTTAATGTAGCTTTACAGATAGTTAGTGTCCGTTTTTCTTACTCCATGTTGAAATTATCATCTATCTATAGAAGTGATTTCCAATACTATTCATGCCGATGACAAAGCACTTTTGAAATTGCCTCTTGTACACTTAAACAACTTCTTTGTCACTCGTTATCGTGTGATAAATCAATCAATAACTCAGAAATCAAGTGGCGTTTGGGTCTTACACAATTATCTTGGTCCCCCCGTCCCCTCGACGTACGCTCCCCCCTTGAGGTCGTCCTCCCCTCTTGGATCAGGCGAAAGGCACTTTCACTAATGGAATTCGGCACTGGTTGACGTCACCTTTGCGCAACGTGATGCAACAAAACATCGAATGCACTTCTTGTTTTATAAACATCATTAATATCCAAATATCTTTAATTGTCTAACGGCAAAAGTATTCTTAATTGCATTTCCTCAAATACATAAGATTATCACATAATCCTATGAGTTTGACTATTACTCGTAAGCCTTTACTTAGTCAATAAAAGTCCTGACCATAATTATAATAACATGTAGCACAAAAAATTGCATTTGTTATATGCAATTTTTTTGCCAACAACTGTTGTTTTTTTGCTTACAAGTCTTGTGGGCAACAAACAAAAACAAGACATTTTTGCGTTTTTTTTTTATGTTAGATAGCATAGCGTCCTTCCCCGGCTTCGCATGGATGTAATTTTTTCTGTAAATTATATACACAAACATTTCTCATTGATTACTTACTCTTTTCAATAGTGAAAACCTTATTAAAATCCGTTCGGTAATTTAGAATAACTTAATAGCGGAACAACAGACAGCCGCGGACAGCTAGTTCAATATATATAATACATAATATGCAAATATACAAATAAAATGATAACTGCACATTTTCATTTTAAATCACAGAATCTAGAATTTTCACTTACTTACTTATTTCAAAGCTTTTTTTTTTTTTTCAAAAATTCATAAAGATTTTTTTTAATCTCTGTGTATCATATAGTAGCTGTGTCCTGCGAGTTTTCTAGCCCTTTAAGTAATTTAAAATTCCAAATGCATGCAATTAATTTTTGCTCTTCTCGGAATTGGGCTATCAAATTGTATCAAATGGTTGTTCCAGAGAAATCTGAAGAGTTCGATTGGTTTTTCTTTCAACTAAACAACGAAACAAACTCTTCAGCTTTATTATAGGATTGTACCTCTTGAACTAAGAAATTGTTTAATTCGAATACCAAAATCAATGATTTTGTATTGGTCTCGCTCGCTACGCTCGACTAGATAGAGGACTATACAACAACGACAGCTCCGTAAATGCGGCCGTTTTTTATTCTAGTGTGTTTAAGCAACAATTGTCAGTTGACATTGTGTACTAGTGTGCGTGAAGAATTGTGTTACCAGCTGCTAACTGTTACCCGAGTTAATGGGAAAAATATTTTATGCTGTGGTCTATTAGTTAATTAAGTTATAAATATAGCTCAGAAAATACTTAAAAATGAACAATAAATTAAAACGGAATGTATAAATATATTTATATATAGAAAAATGGAAAATATGTATTATATCAATGATTAGGCCTCATTTTTAAAAGTTTTTTTTTATTTACATGTAATATTTACAAGTTATTATTAAAAATAAGGGTTAATAAGGGTTGGCTTTAGAATCGTGTGGGAAGATTTTAGGGTATTGGAAGGTTAAATTAGTTAGAAATGGATGTTAATTTCATAAAAATATAGTTTTTATGGAAAGGAAATCAGTCTACAATTAATTTATAGTACAGTGAATATAGTCGTTTTTTTTGGTCAACTTTGCACTATCCTACCGATCCAATTTTTTTTTCTATAAGGTTTAGGATCACTTACAGAGTGTAAAATCACAAAATGCTGACAGATTCCGGTGACAGCATAGGCGCCATCTTGATAAAACGTTTCTGGCCGATATCTCGGAAACTATGCACTTTAGGGCAAAAGTGATAGAGACCATTATTGTAGAGAATACTATTTCGCATCTTTTATTTCTTACGCATTTTTTTGTAAAACTCACCGCTTACGTTTTATGGCTCATTTAATTAACACATTTTTCTATCTCGGCCGATAACTCTTATAATATTGGATTAATCAATAAAATGCATCAATCCATTTTTAAAGATCAATCTATTCCCCGCAACTTTTATTTGAAACTTTTTTTTTTAATGTCCATAGTTTTCAAGCTATCGGACGTTGAATGTAGAAATGCCGACGAGAAGAGGAACCATCGGATACAATTGGATTTCCGCCGCCTCCAAAACGCTCGAAACTTTGATATAATTTTTAATTTCTTTTTGTATTATTGTTTTCCTGACAATAAATTTTGAAAATATTTGTAAAAATTGTCCCCTTTCCGTTTCTTCCATTTTATTATGACATCTGAACGTAACATAATCAATAATAATTACTCACCACACCAGTTTTAAATGAAAGCACTAAATATAATAAAAAAATAATAAAATAATAAAAAAATTAAAAAAATTCGTTACTATCTCAGGTAAGGAAATGAACTTTTCATTGTTAAGTACATCAACATTCGGGATATTTTTTCAAATGTATTTGTTGAATTTTTACCATTGTACTCTATGCATACCTTGAAAATTCAAACCTTGCACCTGGTAGTCCAACATTTAACGTCTTATAGCTCGAAAACTATGGACATTAAAAAAAAAAGTTTTAAATAAAAGTTGTGGGGAATAGATTGATCTTTAAAAATGGATTGATGCATTTTATTGATTAATCCAATATTATAAGAGTTATCGGCAGAGATAGAAAAATGTGTTAATTAAATGAGCCATAAAACGTAAGCGGTGAGTTTTACAAAAAAATGCGTAACAAATAAAAGATGCGAAATAGTATTCTCTACAATAATAGTCTCTATCACTTTTGCCCTAAAGTGCAGTTTCCGAGATATCGGCCAGAAACGTTTTTTCAAGATGGCGCCTGTGCTGTCACCGGAATCTGTCACCATTTTGTGATTTTATATTCAGTAAGTGATCCTAAACCATATAGAAAAAAAAAATTGAATCGGTAGGATAGTGCAAAGTTAAATGTCTATATTCACTGGCCTATTTAATAAGATTTTAGAACATAACCTAAAATTGTTTACAATACAAAGAAATATGTACATACCAGTAATATAGAAGGCTTATAAAGTGTTTGGAAGTGAGATTATTTAACAATAGATGTTAGTTTTATAAAAATATTGTTTTTATGGTGAGGAAATTCATTAACAATTAATTTTATATAGATTTTAATTTAAAACATGACCTCAAATTGTTTGTATAGTACATCAATATTTACATACATGTTGTAGGTACAAGACATTTGTACTGGATGAAAACAAATAGGTTAGGTTCCGTAATGTTTATGACTCTGTGGCTCATTGGCTCTGTGGTTGAAGATTAAACTTGAAGTAAACACGTATGTAAAAAGTAGATACAACAAAATTAAATAAATGAAAACAGTTTTAAACAGTGAAAATTTATGTGTTGTACTGAATATGTGTGTTGTAATAATGTTTTTAAGTGATGCTGATGCTGATAGTTGCAACAAACCTGGTATGTACCTACATATTTATTTGTATTGTAAACAATTTTAGGTTATGTTCTAAAATATTATTAAATTAATTGTACTCATTTCCTTTCCATAAAAACTATATTTTTATAAAATTAACATCCATTTCTAACTAATTTAACCTTTAAATACCCTAAAATCTTCCCACACGATTCTAAATAATTCCCAATAACTAGGTTAGATAAATGAAATATGTTATATAATAAAATAAAATAAAAACAATAAATTCACATTATAAAAATCTCAAACATGGGGAAATTGATTCTTGTATACGCGGCAACACTGAATGGCGTTTTGGGTTCATATTATTTTATGTTGAAATTTCGAAATTATACGATACTTACTGATGGTATGTGATCCCAGTGTTCTTCTTATTTTTTGTGGTATTATTTTTACACAGTTTCACTACGCACCCCGGCATTTTAGTTTGAATTATGCCCAAAATTTAATAAAACATTCGGCATGTACACATGACAGACAGCTTGCAGTGTGACTGGGTGGTGACTAGCTCCGGTACGCCAAATTTTGCGTATAATTTTTTTCGCGTTTGACAATTACGACTGCTTTGTCTTGTCGAGTGAAGCGAGACCAATTTTTAGTCTATGACCAAAATGTTAAATACACGCAAATAAAAAGTTAAAATCGTAAAGGTAAAAAATGAAAAGAATAATTTAAATGGCCATTTTTATTTTAAAAAAATATGTCGATCGATCAATACAATCTACATTAGTTTGGTCCAATAATATTAAAAGTTAAATTGAGACGTTAACTACGTCTCATAATCTCAAAAGATACATTACATAGGCGCTTAAATAGAAACCCATCACCGTTGTATTCAAATTTATACAAAAAAAGTACCTATTTACATCGGCGGGTCCCGAAAAATCACAATTTTTACAAATTTTGTCCCAAATAAAATTCTTTACAGTCTATTTGGCACAAAATTTTCATTTTTAATAAAACATCCAATAAATCGTTACTCTAATAAAATCCGCCATTAAATAATTACTTAAATACTACAATAATCATTGACATTACTTGTCATTGTTTTTATTTTTGACATAACTTGTCGTTTTTCTTTTTAATGTTGACATAACTTGTCACAGTTTCATCTTAATGACATCATACTTGTCATCGCGAGTCAACTTTAAACGTCACTCATGTAAATTTCGTTGACATAACTTGTCAAAATTTTACACGTTCATATGACATTACTTGCCATTGTGAGTAAATTTTAAAGTTACTCGCTTATTTTTTTGTGTTGACATTACTTGTCAGGAACACGTTTAAAACTACATCTTACTTTAATATGAGAATTGTCTCTTCATTGTTTAATTAAAGGCACTTAAATATATCCATTTTAATTCATAATCTAACCTAAAAGTTCATAGAACATACTAGAAATATATCATAGATATATGGGATAAACATTACCAGCGTTCGACGATAGCGATAACGCTTTCGCAATAACAAAACGATTGTATTATTAACGCATCGCAATCGTCTATTAACTGGTAAAAATAAACTTACTTCTAACGCCACACAGCGATTGGTCCCGTCCAATAGAATTCCAGAGAAAATTACCTTTCCCGAATTTTATGGAGGAATAGTGAACGACCCCTAATAATTCGCAAACGCAAGGCGTCGACTTGCCTTGCGAGTAACGAAAATTCGGCGGCCCATTACAAAAAAAAAACATTTAAAAAAACTGCGTCGATATTTGCGTTTGAGTCGCAAAACTCGACGAGTTCTCGTCTGTCCGCATTACCGCGGCTCTCGTATTCAAATATTCTTATTTACAATAAATATTTACAACTAAAAATACCTACAGAACTGTAGAGTATTGATTTTACAAGGAGTAAGGGTGACAAAACTGGTAGACGAGTCTCTGACTTCGCTCGGTCTTCTTCATGATGCCTTTCTTGTAATATTGTCTGATACTCCTTGACAACTTGTCGTAGTTCATGGCAGGCCTGTTCTTTCTCTTGCCCCACAGCCTCGCAACGCGCACTGAATCCTCAATTTTGAATACCCCGTTACCTGTAAAGACACGTCATGAATTAACCATGTGCTCTAACGAATGTTAATCAGATGATTAGACGCTTTTGGTGACTCTCAGTCAGGCGAATCTCTAACGGTAATTTTGAATCCGTTTTATTTTAATCTTCAGCAATAAAAACACGATAATTCCTACGACAAACACATGGGAAGATAGAAAGATATTATATAAGGTTCAATAGACTTTAATATTGATGTGCTCAGCTGCCGACAAGTTAGACACAAGTTCTAATCCCCTTCGAGCCTACTCTGTTTTTTTTTTCTGTTATTATTTATTATCATTTGCTTCAACGGTTAATTAAAATTGAAGAAACCTACTGGTCCTACAACACTAAGCATAATTAGTTTGTGAATGATTATAATATCGGGTCACAATAATTATATAAAAATCTATAGGTATATATCTATAGTATTTATTATAAGTGTACTATGAATTGAAATTCCTATACATTACATGTGCATACCTATGGTTAAATATTCGTTTTTAGTAAGACCCCAGTAAAACTAAATTATCAATGCCAAGCGTCAGTTGTGCTCAAAAGTAAACGTGATTCAGTCAAAAAGGTACAACGCCGCGAATAAGGACAGTCTTAAATGTCTCACAACATAATGGTCCATAAATCGAAACAATGCGTTGGTACCTATCCTCTCATAGGCCAGTCACGAAGCAGAAACGTAACCTTTGGTGTGGTTTAAAGTATTTTATTAAGTACCTAACAGATGGCAAGTAAGTGGCTTGCTCACCTTGGATGGCGAGAATGTCGCTACAAATGAATTTTCCACTTTAGCGGTACACATTTTAATGAAAATCATAACAGTTTATTGTAGCACTGCATTTGAATTGCATTCTGAATAGCGGATCCATGATTAGCAATTTTAGGTCAAAATATTATAATAAATATGTGTAGTAATTAACTTTTTCTATTATTACACAATAATAAATACATGAAAAAGAGAAATGATACAAAAATGCTGCTTTGCTTGCAATTCCTTGTCTTGTCCATAATAATAATAGTGTTTTAAAACAACAGTTTTGACCAAGGTGTGTTGCTAGCAAAGACATACCCGTAATAGCACAGAAACATGCAGTGGTCTATAACTCAACATGGTAAGAAATCATAAGCCTCGTAAGAAACTCAACATCACTCATTGAGCTATTGAGAAGGCTATGCTCGGAACTCACACCATAGACAACCATAGACAAATAAGTATGGAGAGTCGACGGGAAAAGTATTTTTTCTAGATAAATGGTACCCTTTGTCCTACTCTATCACCCTAAAATGTGTATGCAAAAAATGTATTGGTTGAGTAGTTAAGGCGTGAAAGCGTAACAAACCAACAAATAAATAAACAAACTCACTTTCACATTTATAATATTACTAGCTGACCCGACAAACGTTGTTTTGCCAAAAAAATAAAAAAAAATTGGGGTGGACCATCCTTAACATTTAGGGGTATGAAAAATAGATGGTGGCCGATTCTCAGAACTACCCGATATAACACACAAAATTGTGTGCTATATCGGCTATATCGAGGAGTTTGGCAACAAACACCGCGACACGAGAATTTTATATATTAGAATTAATAAGATATTCAACTAAGTATTGTTTAAACAACTTGATCAAAGTATATATTACTTATTATATCAAAAACATAAACACGTAGGAGCTTGATAAACATTCGTAGTTACCTATTAATTTTAATTAGTTTAATAAGCCATTTCCGCGAGGTTGGGCCAATTATAAATCGTATCAGCCAGTGGACAGTAAATAACTGTCATCGGACAGTAAAAAAAACAAGGCGAACACAAAAGAAACCTGAAGCCGTTTTGGTGTTTACCTATAATCCTATACTTATGGATTGTGCAAGTTCGTGTACGACTCGTTTTTAAGAACCAGTTTAAAAGTCTTCTTGCTTCTGCAAGTTTTACTCTTATTATTTTATTAAACCTAACCTATCTGATCTGGATGACATTTAAACTAAGAATGTGGATATAATAAGCTAAGTTCTTCTAAACCGCGCCGATTTATTATTGTGACCCGCTCCGAATTTCTTCCTGAATGAAATTTTTGTACGAGTATATACACAAACTTTCCTCGTTTGTCCCTCATTCCATAAGTATGTATATATGTCGTGGGCAGATCGTAAAGTATGAAATCAAAAATCTTTCACCAAAATTCAGAAATAGGTGCGACGAGGAGCGGAGCGAAGCAAAGTGAGGAAGAGCGTGTTAGGTTTACATGGAATAAAAGTGTGGGTGCCGAGCGAAGCGGAGCGGAGTTAGGCAACCCTTTCAGTTTTAACAGAAATATGATCTGCCCAGGAGTATCATGATATGCCCAATTCTACGATGTGCCGACGACATATAGATAGATATATGTAATCTACATTCTATCTACATTATTTAAATAAGTGTTTAAAAAAATTATGTATCTAGAAGGATACAGGATCCTTTTTAAAACATCATGCGAGCAAAATCTACTAAGAAATATAGATAAAAAATGTACCTACCTACACTTTAATAAATTCTTTCTCATGCAAAACTATGTAATTGCAAACCGCATTTAACATATTCTACGATTAAGTGCATCACGTTTTTGTCGCTAAGCAATATATCAATTTCAAATAACCACCTATCTACTATAGGTACCTACCTACACCTATTAACATATGTATATTACAATGAATCGCACGAATTAGTCGTGGAATCGTCAATTAGTTGCTAGTAATTGAGATAAATAAATCGGAATAACAAACAGAAGAAGGTATAGAACTTTCTGTACCTATTTCAGATAAAACATGTAAGTATAATTATAATTAATCAGATAAACATTACGTAACAGATAACGTATGTACCTATTGAAAACAACATAATAAAATGGACCTAATAAATATACTAAAAATATACTTTATTGTGATGGAAATAGGATACATATTCAACTAGTTACGTGTCCAGTCCGTCCATTACCTATAGTTCTTTCAACCTTGTAAGACCTAATCGCGGAAGAACTAGCCGTACCCAACTATTATCGAGTTCTTTATAAATCTATAATAATATAATAAAGAGGTAAAGTTTGTTTGTTTGTATGTAGGAGGTAATGTTTAAAATTACTCATTCGATTTAAAAAATCTATCACCAATAGTTGGAATAAAATTTCAGGAGGGACATCTCAGATAAAATATAAAGGCAATCAAACTACGCCTCGCCTTGTTAAAATATTTACTAGTGAAAATGACGAATTGTGTAATGTACGATAAAATAAATTACTATCAAAGTCAAACTTACTTCGATCTAACCATCGTATCGCCGATCCATGTATTTGGGGTGACGCCAATAGTTCTTTGAGGAATTGCCACAGATGTATATGAGTACTTCCAGACTTCGCTTTGCCGGTAGCCGTCGATGCACTAGTCCCTGCTGATTCCGAATCTTCATCTACTGAAAAAAATATATATTAAAACTAAAAGTCTTTGGAAAGTTATTGATGGTAATTTTGTAATATGCATATGGGAATAATATTCAAAGCAGCCTTTGAAATCCAAAAAGGCATTGCTCCATCCTTGCTGTATTTGTCATTACCATCAATGTGCAGTATCCATTTGCTGGAGAGTGTCGCTAATAAAAACCAAATTCAATAAAGTAATGCGTTACAATAATGTAACGAATAAAATTTAATGGTAATATGTATGATTAATTTTTTTATAAATGCTAATCAATAAAAAAAAATTAAAACACCATCTTTACACCCAAATAAGTACGCATATAATAGGCGTTATTAGAATCGAATAAGCATTTCCAATGTTATAAATATGCAATCGTACACGATAGTACGTGGATAGTTTTATAAGAGGGTCACTTCTTAGAACTATTGGCAAACGCTCGATAAGTGAAGTGTATATACATATAATATACGTATGTTTATATAACTTCAACTTTGTCCTCTTAATATCTACAAGAATATTTGAACTAATAATTTTTTAGTTTAAAATCAACAGGTGGTATAACGGGAACAAAAAAAAATCTAACAGTTTTACAGGTAGAACTAATAACGATATTATATTGCTATCGTTGACAAGACTTAACGAAATCACCCTTAATGAACGTTAGTGACAACTAAATTAATTTAATGTTTCTAAAAACCAATCATACACCACACTATGGGGCAGATAAAATGTCGTGTGGAGACAATATTTTACCGTATGTGACCTTTTTGCATACTAAACAGTCATTATAAGGAGCGTCTAAGTATCATATTCAACAATTTAGAATCATTAAGGGGTTGGTAATAGTGTTGATGAGTGGAAAGGGGGACAGACAGTGTATCAGTAAACCTGAAGGCACGTACCACAATTTCTAAGAACCTTATCGTCCTATGTAATGGATTCTATGAAACAGTAAAGCGAGACTTGTCTGACGTACAAGTCTGCTCCAGATGCGATCATGGATAGCAACTAATTATAATAAGGCTAAGATAAAAACAATTGTTGTTAACGGACACTGTATTGTATCTATACGAGAAAATATTTTTTATTTATTAATTTTTTATTTTTGTATTTTTTATTTATTTATTTTTTATTTTTGTTTGTAATGAATAAACTCAAAAATTACTAGACCGATTTTAAACATTATTTTACCTATAGAAGGCTACTTTATCAGCTAATAAGATATGCTATATTTTATAAGGTTACGCGGACGAAGTCGCGTGCAACTGCAAGTTTTATAATAAACAACACTGAAATATTATGATATTACAATATTCTTATAATATTTTTGACTAGTTTGTTTTTTTAACTTTATTTTTAGACGACCCCTGATAAAAGGTATCCTAAGTCCATTTCTGTAGCGTGAAGTGTAACAAACAAACAAATTCACTTTCACACTTATAATAATATAATTAAGTCAAGATAAGAAATTCTCAAATTAATTAGGCTTATCTCGTATTGCTAGGAGGACCTAAAAAGTTGTTTAAGACTTATTTTTAAATATTATTTGTAAGATATCATTTGAGTATTTGGATGATTTTATCATGAAGTTATATTAAAGCTGAAGAGTTTGTTTGTTTGGTTGAACGCGTTAATCTCAGGAAACTGGTTCGAATTGAAAAATTATTTTTATGTTTGATAGTCCATTTATCGAGGAAGGCTTTAGGCTATATAGCATTTTGAACGCGGACGAAGTTGCGGGCAACAGCTAGTAGTAAAATAATACTACAGATTATTTTATTAATAAAATATCGAATACATACAGTCTGACTCTCTACCAAGACTGACAACTCTACCAAGACCAACTAACAAGAATTTACCACATTAAAACCTATATGTACTTAACTTCTAACATACTTAACATTCTATTTTAAGAAGAAAGCTTGCTACTGAGTGGAATGTTTACAAATGAATTAAAGGAAACAATGTTGTTACTTCAGTCAATATTGACATGTAAATTGAAGATGGTACGGCTTACATTCCCTTAAGTTAAATTGAGGCTATTAGATGTACAGTCGTGGTAAGAAAAGGTTCGTCACCTTAAAGTCGACATTTTGATTGCAATTATTTTCAAAAATAATTGCAATTAGTATCAAAAAGTACTAAGAGTCTAGGACTTGACTAAGTAGTTAATTTGAAAATTGGCGAAGGTTTTCGTACCCCGACTGTACCAGTGCTAGAAAAACTATAGAAGAAAGCTGTTTTCTTGAATTTCTTCAAAAAATTTATCATTTTTATATTTACTATTTATTAAAGTATCAGCGGCCTATAGGTAATTACAACATGATATAATGCAAATAAACATTACCGCGTGTTTCACACAGGCACATAACGTTTGACAGTATTACTTATAGACAATACGTATGTAATATCTATCTACTTAATGTCGAGTTTTGACCACTGGGTGAGCACTAGTATAAAAATGCCTATTCACTCGAACTTTGAACAGATTTGGGTTACATGAGCTCGAAAATACAGAGGCAGGGAGTTCCAAACCTTGGCAGTGCACATTATAAAGGATGTCTTAAAGCGCTTAATGAAAATTTTCTTAATGAAATGCTAAACAGTAAATATAGAAGTAAAGACGACCTTGTGGCTCCGGTGTCACAACTCATACGAACTGGGACATCGGGAAATGATAAAAAAGTGGACTCGACATATAAGGGATAAGTTGCCACATTCAAGCAAGGGACAGAATGGCACAACGATCGTCTGATAGATGGTTTAACTGTACCGGGGTGTGGTGATCTCGGTTTAGAATCCAATTCATATCACTCTTAATATGTTGGTCATTGATTTCAATGAGGAAAAACACATTTTGATCATTTTGCTTCATGTCACCTGGATTTATGACATGCCACATCTGGACGACTTTTTCGGCATTTACATTATCGTCAATCACTAATAAAAATTGTAGTTGCTTTCTTTACTATTTCAGCTTTGTTTAAAACCGCGACACATCCAATAGATGAGCACATTCCTCTACTTTTGGAACACACAGCAGATTTGCGGAAATTTTGACAAAATAAAGCTTGTTTCCAACGGCGACACGTCCAATAGATGAGCACATTCCTCTACTTTTAGAACCCACAGTAGATTTACAGGAATTTTGACCAATTAAAGATTGTCAATTTGGTCTAATGTTATAACGACTCGTGTGGGTTAGTTTTAATAATTATTATAAGCGAGCTTGAGTAGTTCTAACTGGCTAGGTACTAATGTTTCTGATACTGGAAACACACGTTAGATATCAGTAATTTCAATCAGTCAACCTATACAATAAAATTTAACTGTATTCGATATATAAAATTATTATTATGATTTATAGCGTCTAATAAATTATATGCGACAAAGGCGGGCCAATTGAATTTATCGTTGCATAATTCATATGTCGCCAACTTCAAAGTGTATTTTCCAATAATTGCCAGTCAAAGCCGATGACGGTTGTCCCCCTTCTATGCAATACGTCCAACTATTCAATTCTAAAGCCAGTTTACGAGTAAGGCTTATATGAGTAAAGGCCATATATCATTAGTTTGTTTGTCTACAACATAGCACATCTCTATAGTTGTAACTGGGTTATGTACAGTAACTAGAAATAACAGTAGGTTATTTTAAATATTGATATAATTATGTTGTTTTAATTTTTAACAAATCAATATTATATAAAACTAACACGTTTTCATCCTCCGTTTAATTTAAAAGAATCTGATTCTCTCTTTCTCTTTACTGTCTCTATCTCGGTTTTTGTCGGGCGGCCTAACTCTGTCACTGACCCACCGCATCTTATCATAATCATATCAGACTGGAGTCTGGGTCGCAGTGTCATGTTATAGCCCATATCCTTTCTCAAGAATTGGACTATCAATACTCAAGAATTACATAGCTTTACATTAGTTTTAATGAGGTTTTCATTAACGTTTGGAAAATTAATTTTGGTATCCTAATTAAATCGGCCTAATCTGAAGGCGGCCGGCCATCAGAGAGGAATGGCGGCGTGTTGTTAAGCTTGCCACTAACACCTGAAATGATGATCACGACCACTCTGTCAAGAGTGAGATCGAAGAAGAAGAAGAATCCTAGTTAAATATATGAGTAATAGGTAAATACATAAAAATAGTTGTTTTTTAATAAAACCTATGCGAACCTAATTAACCTATATCTATAGACGAATGGGTTCTACCAACCCGTAGGGTCCTTCCTAACGGACTTAGGGGTCCCAGTTGCCACTAATAAATGCCGTGTATTCTGTGTTCGTTGTGCACGTAAAGAACTCTTCGTGTGCAACAGGGCTTCTTTTATTTCTTTAGTACTACGCGGTACTATGGGTTAACGGTTGATCACAATGCATGCGTCGTAGACTTTGATGCACGGCCGTGCCACATTGCGTTGCCTCGCAGACCGTTCGTCGCGTTTACTTGGTTTTTTTTAAAACTTGACACTAGTTATAGACTTTAGTCCTATAAGGAAGCCCGCGTCTACAATATACCTACTCAATAGAGATCTAATAAAACACATTTTAACTTAAAGCCTTTGATTATATTATCGACTTGAAATTCATGAAAGAGAATTCTATTTATTGTTATAAGAGTGATCAATGAATAGAATTCTCTTCCGACATTTCAAAAAATATTAAACTGAACTGAAATTTAGTCAAATAATAGCGTGTGAAAATACTTAAATAGTAGTAATAGATAAAATATGATTTTCAGAAATTTACATTTTACCTCTGAATTTTTTATGAAATTTTTTTATCAAGCGGAATAAAGCTCTGATCAATGACATATTATCAGGGTTATACGTACGGCGAGTAACCAACATTAATTAAAATGGAAGACGCCGTGGAATACAGTTAGTATAACTAATAAATTAAAAATTTAGAGTTAACTAATAAATTAAAATTTTAGAGAAGTAAGAGAAGTAATAAATTAAAATTTTAAAGTTTGCCTGTGGATTTGTCTGTACGAAACGATGTCTAATTGAAATCAACGCGCGTTTGCTGATGGTACCTCTACAATATTGCTGACTGTACCTCTTAAACTTGAGTTCTAGAGTTTGCCTGTAGATCGTCCGCGTGAAAAGATTAAAAATTATTTATTTTCTTCCAAATTCATATCAATGCAGATTTACTGATTGCACCTGTACACTACACTAATAGCGATAGGCCAGTGAATATAGACATTTAACTTTGCACTATCCTACCGATCCAATTTTTTTTTTCTATAAGGTTTAGGATCACTTACTGAATATAAAATCACAGGCGCCATCTTGAAAAAACGTTTCTGGCCGATATCTCGGAAACTATGCACTTTAGGGCAAAAGTGATAGAGACCATTATTGTAGAGAATACTATTTCGCATCTTTTATTTGTTACGCATTTTTTTGTAAAACTCACCGCTTACGTTTTATGGCTCATTTAATTAACACATTTTTCTATCTCGGCCGATAACTCTTATAATATTGGATTAATCAATAAAATGCATCAATCCATTTTTAAAGATCAATCTATTCCCCACAACTTTTATTTAAAACTTTTTTTTTTAATGTCCATAGTTTTCGAGCTATAAGAAGTTTTCGACTATATTCACTGTACTACGACGACTGTACCCGCCTTAATCTTGATTTATTATTATTATCCAATTTAGTAAGAAAGATAAGCTATCATTAAACACTGTTCAATAAATCATGTGATAGATTATGGAAACATATCAGAGGACAAAGTCTGTTAGAAATATACTTTTTACTTAGTTACTAAAGAATATGATTCGGTGACTAAATCTAAATTCTGATAACGGTTGTGTAGAAGGTTGCAATTTTTATTTAAAACTAGCTGTAGCACGCGACTTCGTCCGATTAACTTTTTTTAATAAAATATAGGCCATGTTATTAGCCAATAATGTAGATTTGTATAGATGAAATAATTTTTAAGATCGGTTTAGTAGATTTAGACTTTATTCATTACTTACAAATAAAAATACAAAAAATATATATATTTATAATATTAGTCTGATAGTTTGTCCTGATAAAATAGAGTGTACATACCATCAGACATATCGTCGGCAGATGGGAGACCTGCAGGAACTGGGTTCGGCGATTGTTGGGGTTCAGACCACTGGGAAGACCTCCAGACTTCAGGGCGAGCTGCTTTCCATATTTCTAATTGAGCATACAGCGTGCTTCCAGCCTAAAACAAAAATAAAAAGAGTTAAACAAAGCTTTAACTCGGCATAGAAAAAGATGATATTGTTAAAATGTAATATAATCGAATTGTGCGATTATTTTACATATATATTTTTCATTAAATACACTGTTTTAAACTTAATTTAAGAAGTTCTATGTGGGAATGGGATTTTGCAAATGATTACCTAGTATTGTTCTTTGTATAAGATTTAGTCACTCAAATTCAATTAATTAGAAACATGTTATAAGTAATATAACATGAAAGCATTACTTCATTTCATATTAGTATTACTTTAACTATAAAATGTATTAAAAACATATTCCGTATGGAGATGTAAGTCAATAATGATGTCATTTTACACGTTTTGCTTATACTAGTATGTGCTTATATGTTTATTATATAATAAAACAACTGCAAGCGTGTCCCAAGTGTTCAAAGTCCAAAGTAAATAGTGAAATGTACAGGATTTCATACGGATAAAAAAACAAAAAAGACATTTGTTTTGTTCGAATGGAAGTCAATTAAAACTTGTAACTCGTTCAATGTTTTAGTGTGTAATTTTCCAAAGATATTTATCTTAAAAACAAACACGGTGGAACAATTTGTATGCACAAGTACGATCAGTACAAACGTGTTGCCGCCGTGACTTTCATCGGCTATGGAGAAAGTCAGCGAACCAGTGGCGCGTACGACAACAATTACCAAGTCATTTGCGCTAGTATGCCTAACGATTAACCACCACATCGCCAACGCAACATTCCTAAATTAGCCGCATTAACTATTAATTGCGAACGCGAAGAAGAATTGGCGTCGACGTCCTTAACACGTTAATGCTAACTAAACTTACCTAGATGGCCGAAATAATAAAACCATTGAATGTATTTCCCTATAGCCGCTGCGGCTGCTATTTTATTATTGGTACATTATTGTAAGGCACCACCACGCGACGTCGCGTTAACAGTCACGCCAGTGGGGCGCTTCACGCGACGTCGCGTTATGTGGCAATTAACGTGTCAAACGAAGGAACCAATGAGAAGATCTAGAATGCATTCAGATTTGACCTAAAAACAAATAAAATTGCATAATGGTTATGCTTCGGTTTAACAGGCGGTTGCATAATATTGGGTTTCCTAAACGGACACAGCCATAATGTGGTAGCGCGAATGTTGGACTGCGTAACACTTTACTTGCTCAGGAAGTTATAAAGTCTTATAAATTATAATAAATTCTTATAAAAATATATCATTATTAAAAAGAAATTATTATAACATCAATAGGTACGTATTTATCTAGGACATTTAAGTTTAAGCCAGTACTTTATATATGTTTTATATTCTAATTTTTTAATGTGCTATTTTACCATTTTTGGCTACTGATTAAAATTCGAATTATTATTATTTTGAAGAAGGAAAAAAAAATTTAATTTATAACTACTGAACCGAACACCATGAAATTTTGCATACACGTTGTTTGGGACACCAGAAAGTATAATATAATCCTTTCTAATTCAAATGAAATTAAGGGGCCGTTACGGAGACGCGCCGCGCGATGTTTAGGTTTTTAGCGCTACTCTCACAACGATCGAGGCTCGCGCATTGCACACGCACACATGTACGTAAGCATAGAGCAAGAGCCCACGACGGCCAGACCTTCGTTATTTTATAAACGCTGAAAGTTTCTCTGTGCATAGTAAATGTGTATAGTATTGAAGCTCAATTTTTTTATATTTTCTTCGGGATAACTTTAGAAATCACGTCATCCATTGCCGGAGACTTATTACAGTTGCTATTTTGTTACCAAATATAAAAATTGTTGTCAAATGTATTATTAGCGTATAAATAATTGTACTTATAATAATTTTATTATTTTAGTTGCACAATACAAAACGAAATTGTTATTCCCAATTACAAAAATAATATATTGTACTGAAAAAGTTTGTACAAAAAATCTGCCTGCTAGAAAACCTGGGATTCCTTACATTAGAACTTATTCCTTGCCTGTTCCTTACGAACCTTTTATTCATCAGTTGCATTCAGTACACCCCTCTCCCTAAACCCCCTGTCCGTAACTGATGCTCCCCTCGGACCCCTCCGACCGTAACTTGGAAACGGTGCGACGCAGCCGGGCGATGTTTGGGCTCATCGGAGACGTCTCTCCGAGATAGATAATTTGACGACCCCCTCGGACCCCTCCGACACATTGTCGGAGGGTCCGACAATTGTAAATTGTCAAATGTAGACCGGAATTGTCAAATTTTGAAATATGGTCTACTAAAAAATTCATCTCCCCGAGACGTCTCTGATAAGCCCAAACACGACCCGACTGCGTCACACCGTTTTCAAGTTACGGTCGGAGGGGTCCGAGAGGGTCGTCAAATTATCTATCTCGGAGAGACGTCTCCGATGAGCCCAAACATAACCCGGCTGCGTCGCACCGTTTCCAAGTTACGGTCGGAGGGATCCGAGGGGGTCGTCAAATTATCTATCTCGGAGAGACGTCTCCGATGAGCCCAAACATCACCCGGCTGCGTCGCACCGTTTCCATGTTACGGTCGGAGGGGTCCGAGGGGGTCGTCAAATTATTTATCTCGGAGAGACGTCTCCGATGAGCCCAAACATCACCCGGCTGCGTCGCACCGTTTCCAAGTTACGGTCGGAGGGGTCCGAGGGGGTCGTCAAATTATCTATCTCGGAGAGACGTCTCCGATGAGCCCAAACATCACCCGGCTGCGTCGCACCGTTTCCAAGTTACGGTCGGAGGGGTCCGAGGGGGTCGTCAAATTATCTATCTCGGAGAGACGTCTCTGATGAGCCCAAACATGACCCGACTGCGTCGCACCGTTTCCAAGTTACGGTCGGAGGGATCCGAGGGGGTCGTCAAATTATCTATCTCGGAGAGACGTCTCCGATGAGCCCAAACATCACCCGGCTGCGTCGCACCGTTTCCATGTTACGATCGGAGGGGTCCGAGGGGGTCGTCAAATTATTTATCTCGGAGAGACGTCTCCGATGAGCCCAAACATCACCCGGCTGCGTCGCACCGTTTCCAAGTTACGGTCGGAGGGGTCCGAGGGGGTCGTCAAATTATCTATCTCGGAGAGACGTCTCCGATGAGCCCAAACATCACCCGGCTGCGTCGCACCGTTTCCAAGTTACGGTCGGAGGGGTCCGAGGGGGTCGTCAAATTATCTATCTCGGAGAGACGTCTCTGATGAGCCCAAACACGACCCGACTGCGTCGCACCGTTTCCAAGTTACGGTCGGAGGGATCCGAGGGGGTCGTCAAATTATCTATCTCGGAGAGACGTCTCCGATGAGCCCAAACATCACCCGGCTGCGTCGCACCGTTTCCATGTTACGATCGGAGGGGTCCGAGGGGGTCGTCAAATTATTTATCTCGGAGAGACGTCTCCGATGAGCCCAAACATCACCCGGCTGCGTCGCACCGTTTCCAAGTTACGGTCGGAGGGGTCCGAGGGGGTCGTCAAATTATCTATCTCGGAGAGACGTCTCCGATGAGCCCAAACATCACCCGGCTGCGTCGCACCGTTTCCAAGTTACGGTCGGAGGGGTCCGAGGGGGTCATCAAATTATCTATCTCGGAGAGACGTCTCCGATGAGCCCAAACATCACCCGGCTGCGTCGCACCGTTTCCAAGTTACGGTCGGAGGGGTCCGAGGGGGTCGTCAAATTATCTATCTCGGAGAGACGTCTCCGATGAGCCCAAACATCACCCGGCTGAGTCGCACCGTTTCCAAGTTACGGTCGGAGGGGTCCGAGGGGGTCGTCAAATTATCTATCTCGGAGAGACGTCTCCGATGAGCCCAAACATCACCCGGCTGCGTCGCACCGTTTCCAAGTTACGGTCGGAGGGGTCCGAGGGGGTCATCAAATTATCTATCTCGGAGAGACGTCTCCGATGAGCCCAAACATCACCCGGCTGCGTCGCACCGTTTCCAAGTTACGGTCGGAGGGGTCCGAGGGGGTCATCAAATTATCTATCTCGGAGAGACGTCTCCGATGAGCCCAAACATCACCCGGCTGCGTCGCACCGTTTCCAAGTTACGGTCGGAGGGGTCCGAGGGGGTCATCAAATTATCTATCTCGGAGAGACGTCTCCGATGAGCCCAAACATCACCCGGCTGCGTCGCACCGTTTCCAAGTTACGGTCGGAGGGGTCCGAGGGGGTCGTCAAATTATCTATCTCGGAGAGACGTCTCCGATGAGCCCAAACATCACCCGGCTGCGTCGCACCGTTTCCAAGTTACGGCGTGTCAAATTATCTATCTCAAAATTTTCGCTTTTTCGGTGCCCCGCGTAGACTTGCCGCCGCTCCGCTCCGCTACTCATACTCACCAGTAGACATGATTGCATGTTTTTTTTTTGGACGTGGATTTTGGACGTGTTCCAGAGTCCAATCTGTCATACTGTGCTGGGGAACTAGTTGGATTTTTTTTGTCCAAACAATTCTATCATAGAACTATAGTAGAACTGTTTGGAACCACCCACTTATTATTTTTTATATATTATCTCAAAAGATTGTAATAAATAACGAAGGTCCGTGGGCTCTTGGGCTATAATTTCAACATCAAAAACGACATATTTGTCATTTTTTGTGTAAGTACACGGTTCGATCGCGAACTGTCAATGCGGCGCAAAGCGACGTGCTCTCACTTCGGAGGCGCGTGGCCGACTGAACCGACTACGAGCGTAATTTCAATATAATAGCCTTCATAGTAATTTGTATGAAGATTTTGAGCGAAAAAATTGGGCAACTTTGTGATTTTTTTACATAGAATAAGGATATATTAATTAAGAAATAAATATTCCAGCAACTTTTTTATAGTTTTAACTTTATTATTTGATAAAATTCATTTAATAAATTTTGATACTTATGGCTCAATTGTAACAACACGGGAGTGCGATTTACACGATTTTAGTGATTTTCTGATTTTTTTTTACACTTATCTATAAGCATTATCTAAAATTCAAATGTTTCAGCATCAAGTAACATTCATTGGCTAGCTGTGTGATTTTTTTCAAGGTTGTGGAGCATCGTTTTATATATAATTCTCTTACATTCCCGACCCTCGATTGGCGAAAGGGACCCTTAATAAGAACTGCTGTGTGTTATCGTTATGGTGTACAAAGAACACAATTAAAAATCATTTAACGGTCGCTGGTTAAGTAAAGAAAGAAAAATATAAGAAATGATGAAGCAAGTAGAACAAAGCTGAATGCTATTGTGTTTGCACCAGTTGTAGAATCTTCACTTAATAATATCTACATAAATAAGTGGTTTAATCGTACGACCACTAAACACGCAAACATTATGATGTAAGCATTCGCCGTACAGAAAAAAACTAAGGAAGCAATTACCTTTGAAACCAATGATGATCTAAGTTGTACGAAAATTAAATATTATAATACGTGGTCTGAGTATTACTTTACTAATTCAAACTAAATGAACTGATATAAGTCAATAATAAATAATAAGTAAATAAATCATTTATTCAATGTAAGTTTTTACAAAAGATTTATCTTCGTGAAAATAAAATAAAGATTTAATTTTGAACAAACACTATGTAAATGTAATAATGTAATGATTAGGTGATAAGTAGGTACCTGCTATCGTTTATAAGCAAAATAAAACAGATAAATGAATATACGTATTTATCAGAAAATAAGTTACCATAGACTTCATAAATAAAATAGTAGGTAGATGCAGCTGAAAAATCTTGTATTAGCCCAATAAAAGGTGTAGGTATGATCATTGCTTGATCACGTATTAATTTACTAAACTAATTTATTATTTAGTTTGATAATATGTAGGTATGAATTTGCTTAACACCAAACAAAGACAAAAAAATAAAGTCTAATGAAGTGAATAAGGTGAATAACGAAGTATGCTTTAATTATAATTTAATAAACACAACAATTTATTCAAATAGATGAATCAGTTCGACGAGATTAGTGTAGTAAATAATCATTGTTTGTTCCTCTTATCTTAAGAAAGACTTTGTCCCCGCAATGATAAATGATACACGCCCTCAATCGCCTTGAGGGTCAAAAGATAAGTTCAAGGGGTCATTCCTTAGTATCGAAAGTAACATTGTGTAATAGTAGATTTTATTACAATTGGATATTTGTTTCAGCTGTCATTTCTTTTCTCGCATAGTCCATCTGATTTCTTCTTCAATTTGTCAAGAGTGATGATCTACTCTAAGCCGATTGATCGATGCTTAAATTATTATTATTAATCGACAGTCCAATGAATATTCCAAATAGGCATGTGCCTTTAAGTCTTTTCAGTTTTATGTGCAGATTAGATATAATAATATGATGATCACTTGATAAACAGTGAAAGAAAATATGGTAAGGATACCTGAAAGTTCGAGAAGACATTGAAGCCTTTGAAGCCCTTGAAGATATGACATCCTGCTATACTTTCTTACTCTATGCCTATGCCAAGGTTAAGAAATTAAAGGAATACCTGTGGAGCTCTTTGATTAAATTCATCTTCTGTGAGTGCCACTAACGCTGCTCCATCCATATTAAAATATTCAGCAGGAACCATCGGGAGATTGTAGTGTTGTAACGTGAACATGACCCACGCCTTAACGTCTGATGTACTCCATCGCATTGGATCTGAAATAACATTTTATTTTAATTTTTTTTAGGAAATATTTTCGCCACATATGATATTTGAACTTATGGGCGTCGACTTTGTCGCAGGTTTTTTCATTACGCGGTCACGAAAAGTGTTTTTTTTTTAGAAAGCAGACAGCCTTTTAAATGGAAAGCCGATTGTAGACCAACTACCATAGTAAGGTGGTATTACGAAATCACACCGAATATCAGAGGTGTATTAAAGGACAAGATGAAGATAGCGGAATGTGTGCTGGCATTAATTAGTACACACCAAAAGAGCATGTTGTATTTTGCGGTTTTCTTCTGTATATGAGAGGGTTTAGGTATTTATTACTGATATCTCTAATGTTATAATAACCATATTTTGTTATTTATACACATGAAGGCACAGCTATTCATATTGCAATCAAACCAAAAAAAAAGCTATAACTTGTTATGAGAATATATTAACAGATAGTTGATAGATTACGCAATGAACTATTCTAATGAATTTCTAAGAATCCATTTTATATTCATAATCGAGATATTCTTAAGCAGTAGTCTCTACGTGGAAGCACTTCGTTTTTTACTGTCTTGGAGCGACTACGTCATGGATAATTGCTTGGATAATAACTTCGAATACGTGTTAGAGGCTGTTCTCACGCAATGTTTGTAGTTGTATATACACATCAATCTGGAATGTATTTTATGTCTTAATAAGTGTCGCTATGCCTTCTGTATCATATATTAGAAATGACTAACAAAAGCGGCGCGTTAGTATTGTGACTCACCTGTTGAGATTCCGAGCACTGTACATGTGTTGTCCACATCTCTCTTTGATTGCTCAATTGCCATGGACAAAACGCGGTCGATGTCTGGAGTGGTCAGAGCATCTTCTGTTGCGCCACCACTGCTCTCTTCCATCTTAACCGTACCCAATTCCAAAGGAACAGGCCGAAGATTAAGTCTTTTCTGAAACGACGTATCCTCTAGAGCTGATCTGAGAAGTATGTGATCTCGTGGTTCTTCTACTTCAATTTTTGGTGTGATGTAGTTGTGTTGCACACTTTCTTGGAGAATTTGGTTTTCTTTTAGCAGTTCTTCGATGTCTATGTATTCTTCGTGCTGTGGAACTGGGGAGGAGTATAGATTGTGACTGCCGTATGAAGTGCAGGAGCCCGAGGGCGACAAAGGGTAAGGTGAGGCGAATCCAGGCACGACAAGTCTGTTTGGTTCCTCTTTTATGAAAATTGGAGAATTGTATGAGAGAGAATTGTAGGGTGAGGACGGTTGGAACGCCACTGTGGGGATTGATCCTTCGTCTGAAGATGGAGAAGGTGTGGGATACGTTTCGTAATCGTACAGGCGTTCAAGGAATCCGTTGTTGTTGTTCTCTTCAGGGTAAGGTGGTGGTGGTTTCGCGTGTGGATTTGGTGGGGAATGTAACATCGGTTCTGGTGGAGAAGCTGCTCCTAGCAGGCGCAAAAGGTGGTTAAGATCTGCTGGGGATGATGGGACTGCTCTTTCGTCCTGGGAGGCCGACGGCGGGCTGCACCCAGAACGCGGCACTGTTTGTGGCATCTGCGAACAATGAAAATGAAACTATTACTTTTACTGTCAATATATAAGCAGCAGTGGAACTATAAGTTTAAGTATATATATATAGTACGATACAGATGTAAGTCTCACAGAGAACACGTGCAAATTAATCGGCCCTAACTTCTAGTGAATAAATGAAGTCATTTTGTTGGTAACGCGTGTGTCTTAGGACGTCAATAATGCCGTCACATGCCCACGTCACAGTGTCTATCCAGATGCCTCGCAAGATCGGCCGTTTCACACTTTGTTTGTTTATTCTCAAAAGATTATATTTAGCAATGAGTAACGATATCGCTACTGAAGCCCGCACTTTTATTTCTGACTCCGTCCAACTAATAAATATGTTAATTTAAACAATTTATCATTTATTTTTGTCAAAAAACCGTAATTAAGTCGACGATTATTCAGATTTCTTTGAGATCATTAATAAGGTCGAATTCCTTTCGTTGCTAGATAAAAAAAGCAATCGTGAAATAAACAAACATGTTTTCATTTTTGTCATACAAATTATTTATCGTATGTTCATTTCAATTCGAGCTAAAAGTTATCAAATAATTTGTACGATAAAACTTCAGTGACAAGGTTATGATTGGTTACAAACATTTATGAAGCGATTATACTTTTATGGGAATCAGAAAAGATTAACTCTAAAGAATTTTTAAAAACACATAACTAATCGATTTTTGTTTATCTTTTACATGGAAAGTAAAGCGGCATACTATGGTCCGATTTTATTTTTATTACAACAGACACTTTAGTTTTATTTATATGTATGACATAGCTCTTTTTACACGATTTTTTAGTAAAAATACATATTGTAAAAAGCGCTAATTAATTCAGTCCACAAGTAACTCACTTTCAATATGGATACAAATGATAGTCCCATCTTGAAGCTCTTCGACAAACAACTGAGCTAAGTGAATATCTTTCAGATTAAATTTTTCATTTGTGGATGCATTTCCAGTTTTACCGGTCGGTTAAGATAAACAACCAATAGTTACAATCAAGGAAACAATGGCGGCCCGCTTCTTTCTCACGTATTAATGGCCGGCTTTAATTGTTTAATGTATTTCTAGATGCGTGGCAGCAACTATTTCTCAGGAAACGGTTTTTTGCACATCTGCATGTATCTAAATGAAGGCTTCATAATATGCATTCGTTTGAAACAATTCTGTTTTAATATTATAATCAGGGTCGATTGTAGGGAAATTTTGAGTAAAAATTATTTTTAAAAATAACATTTATGAGGGTTCATTTTATCACGATTTCATATTGAAACAATGATATTAGTTCGTAATACTAAAAAATATATAAATATAAATACATATAAATTCCTTCTTCATTATTATTATTACTAGTTTTTATCCGCAGTTTCGCCTGCCTTATAAAAAGTAATTAGTTAAGGGAGTGCGTTCCCACTACGCCGGACCGGTCGATATAGTTTCCATAGAAATTTTTAAACAAATTCGATTTAATGGTTTAATTTATAACAGCAATTTTGACACATGATTATCTTTTTAGTAAAATTTGTATTTTAAACTAGTGACCCGATCTGGCTTAGTGCGGACGCAATTTTTTCTATAAATTATATACACAAACCTTCCTCTTTATCTTCTTCTTTATCATTATTTTTATCTTTATCATTCTTTCCGTTAGGTGGTTTAGTAGAAGAATTGTTAGCGGAGAAACAGGTGGACAGCTACTTTATTTTAAAAATTTGTAACATGTAGGTATATAGATATCTACATTAGAATAATTGTAAATTCCTTTTTTTAAATATTATAATTATTTGAAAGTTCACGTTTCTTATACTCTGCAAAAAATTTGAAATTTACATTTGATAAAATTCATCCGCATATTTCTTAATATAATTCCGTCGTGTACTGCGACGGTAATTTATTTATTTCTTTCAAATACCAACATTGACTTTGATAGAAGAACCGTTGGGCGTGTGCATGAATAAATTCATCTTATTATTTGGTCATGGCGCCGCTCGAGTACGCGGATATGTCTACATGTTTAAAATTGTACCGCACCTATGATATAGTGTCGCGAGTTATATATTATAGTATTATATCAAAGGTCGATAACAAGTAGATAATAATATGCGACGACAAAATCTTTACTTAGTATTGCTATTTATTAAATTTTATTTCATTTTTGTTGCCAATATAAATTAGCGCAGTTATTCGAAGATAGAAGTTGATAACATCTCTGACAGGACTGGCTGATGATAGAAGTGAAGCCTTCGCTGCGCAATGTTATACAAAGTACGTTAAGCTAATTCTCAAGAACAAAAGTTTGATATAACATTTTTCTTTTAAATGCTGTTCAATGATAATTTAATTTAAAAGCTGTATACAGCTTCATTTTTAATCCTTAATTTTGAATTCTGGCATCTATTAAATAAAAAAATAATCTCTAAGCTCAAAACTCGAGAATGACTAAACCAATCTGGTTATTATTTTAAAATTTTAGAATTTTGCGAAAAAATTTATTAAATGAAAAATTGGAAAAATTGCTCGGAAAATTGCATCAATGAAAACCCGCGAAGTGGGTTGCTTGTATTTTATAAAAATCCTCTTATGTATTGGTTGTAAAATGTGATTGTTTTTTAATGTTCAAAATGTACTAACCGATATACAACAGGATAGTAAAAACTAGACTAGAAATGATCAATTAAGTGAACAATGACGTCAATTCATTGTCGACAACGATACCTTTAATACACGCGCTGCGTGACCACGCAAATGGCAGCCTCCTGTTACAATTTCGACAAGACCTTGGGGTTTTCACGAGCACACAGAGTTCGCTCAACCATTCAAAACTTAAATGCAGACACGCCACGTGCAAACATGAACACAAACAACAACACGGTACGGTCGAAAATTGTTTGCGCGCCAGTTCCGCTACTATTTTTGTACATTATACAATTACATATAATGTTAAGACGTGACACGCGCTTCATGAAATTGTACTAAAGATTTTTATTGCGAGGTGAAATCTTTGCATAATCCGACAATAAAGAGCGCAAGTCTCGTTACTAGATGTCTACTTGAGATATGTTAAATTGGCCATTAAATTGAGTTATACGCGGTTTTATGAGTTTTGCAGCACCAGAACGAATCAGGTCCAGCGGCTGCGTGTCTAGACAGAGAAAAACTTGCTCTTTTTGGGATTTCCCATCGGACTTATTTTAAACATAAATTTCGTACCATTATGACAGTTAACACATAGACACTATCCGAAACATTATATTTTATATAGTAATCTTTAATGAATATTAAAAAATATATATTTTTAGTATTTTATAACAATCAGCTGTTTTTAAAAAAATGTTACCATACAACAAATTTGTCCTTGAAAATTCTAATTAGACAATAATATCTAATTAGAACGCGCTACAGTCGAAGATGTTTCGAGTTCAATGACCCCAAAGCGGTTAGATTCCGTGAAGTTAGATGTTCGTAGCCACACAAAACCAAATTTTGAAGATCAATTGTTTGATTTAAAAAAAAGAGGTTTCTTTAGATGCTTATATATAGAAAAGATTTAGAGTACCTACAAATTTACTCTGTATAAAAAACTGGCTGCTTATGCAGCAGTATTTGTGTGCATAATTGCACCCAAAAGAATTAGTATTTAAACCCAATTAAAAATTATCTACTAATATAACATAAATTTATAAACATGGAGGACAATTAAGGATTCTAATATTTTTAATATTTAAAGTGATTCACATAGGTAATTATAACATATTAAACTTCTATATGTTCAAAATCAATTGACTAATCGGAAAGAAACTCGATTTCATATAATTTAGTGATTAATAAGCTTACTCTACATTCGGGTTACGTATGTATAAAATGAAAAAGGGATGCACTTTTACATTTACTATAAACCATTCATAAAAGATGCAAACACTGTCTACATCCGACGACACGCTGCCACAAATATATGCATCTCTTTCGCACAGCGCACACACTAACGAGCTAATTTGAGAGAGCACTAGTTGGTACATATTAATCGAACCTAAACTCACTTGCCACATTTCTCGCTCCTTATTAAGTCACTAACAAAATGCCACTCACACAAATGTTAAGTGCAGATGTGTTGCACCTTTGGCGTGTCCATCACTGAGGCTAGGTAAAGCCGGCCGGCGTTTGCGACCCCCGAATTGTAGTAAGCGAACTAGACGGAGGTGTTCAGTGCACTGTTTAGAAGGTGCCTGTCGTCTAAGGACGTCGGTCCATTCTCGATGCGTGTGCACAGACGGTAGATCACTCAGCCACTGAGCTCTCAGGCCGCGTGAGTTTTGCCTCAATGAATGCCTACGTCATTACGGGAAGTACGTTACTAATATCAAACTATACACAGTCTCGGAACAATATCACACATACGTCACCGTTAATTGTGTTTTGATAGTTTATCAATAGGTTTTTTTTTAGTATAATTGAAATAATTAGCAAGTCCATTGGCCGAGCAGTAAAGATATTAAGCCATCTGAGTTGAAGGGTTCGTTTGTTGACAACCTTGGAAAGAGCTAACTAAGTTTGGAAAAACTTATCCTCGATTTGGGTGTAGGTTTCGCCCCCAGTCCGTTCTAATTTTGGTGCTACACGACTGTCGTGTTTTTGTTTGAAGACTATAAGTGTATACTTATAGTCTTATAGATAATATACTTATAAGTGTATACTTAAGTGTATACTTATAAGTATATTATCTATTGATAATATACTTATATGTACTAGATTGTATCCGCAACTTATTATTTAATATGTCCTACTCTGGGTTTAAAAAAAGCACTCTCTGAAATGTTGTCCCATGTAAATTTATTACATACAGGGAAGAAAAGAAAATAAAATCAAATTATAGATAAAGAACATTAAATTATATATTATTTTATAAATTATTTTATTATTATATTAAATTAAAACAATAACATTTGTTTTTTCTGAAAATTTTACACACATCCCTTCCTCGTGTAACCCTTTTTCTAGTTCAGACCGTAACCTAATCCGTTCGACAGTTTAAAACAAACAAGCAGGCAGTGACTTCATTTATAAAATGTATAGACAATAATATTTTACAAGTAAACCAACATTTTACGAGGGCAAATAATTGCAGAATGTCTATAAAAACTTTTAATAGACTGTCTGTACGAATGAAAAATAGTTTTAAAAATAGAAGGACGACTTGCAGAATCTAAAAGTAACTCAGTCACTACGCTATGATTGGTAGTTCTATGAACGGCGTCATAGCGTTCGCGCCTTCCGCAGTTCATTCATGTAATAATAGCGATCACTACTACATAGCCATTAGACAATGCACTGTATACGCACACATTGGATCTTTGTGACGCTGTACAATATGGGAAAAAATATGAAATCATTGCAATAATTTACTTTACATGTAACGACTTGGAAATATCTGTGAATAATGACTAATAAGACTTAATCAAAATCATTCGAATTGTGATTGTTAAAGGAACTAGAATGACATTAAAAATAGCTTATAAAATTACATTTGCTGTTAACTCTTTCTAATTAGAACAGTCATAATATGTATAAATATTTTTAAAACAAAAAAAAAATTAAATAATCAAAATTAAAAAATGAAAACTGGGCAAATGGGTTTATGTTCTCCTAGCTGGATTAGTATAACTATTAGATTATATAAATTGTATAAATTATATAAACTGCATTTTTTTTTATTACAAGAAGTTATTGATTGTTGATTTATTAGCTGTTATACTTATTTATTTAAGCACTAAATATTTTAATGCATGCACATATACATAGTTTAAGTGTAAAATGTAAAAGAAAAATATAGAAATAATACAGCTCTCAAAAAATAGGGCTTGTTTTTATTTATCCAGTTCATACAAAAGACATCAACGAACGCTTAGAACTTGAAGAACAGTAATTCTTAATATTGTATTACTCTAAGTGCCCCTAAATTTTTTTTAACATTTTTAGTTCTTAATAATAATCTAATAAGTATACAAAAACTAGTCAGATAATATAAAAAGAAACAAAGTATAATGTTCAGCCTAATAAGTATTGAATGTACATAGGTATACTTATAAATATATGCACGTACTGAATGTCTATTTAAAGCGACGTTGAAAGATTATGTAATAGGGAATGCCGGCTAATGTATTGTTAGGTTTTATGTCATCACTAAAATCCATTCACAAACGTCCAACACCCACACAAACATAAAACATGTTGGCATAGTAATTGCACACAAGGAAAGAACTCATGAGTGCTTACGTATATGCAATTATTTTGTCATTTGTATTAGAAACGATAACGTCTCTCAACGATGATATTATTTGCTTTGCCCGTCAATTAATAAAATATAAATTCTTTTTTAATTTAAATATTTTAATCTTTTAGATCAATTAAGCCTAAACACGCTATATCTGTAAGTTGCTGAGGAGATGTTCCGCGGATTATACTTGATGCTGCAGCATAGTTCAAGATTGCTATGTCATGAAAATACTACCGAAGTAATAATATAATAAAGTTAGTACCTAGTAAACTGGAGAGCTCGTCTGGCGACAGTAACCACACGCTTACAGAAAATTAGTGTAAAATAACAGCAAATAACAGAAACCTCTATGGCATCGCAGTCGATGGTAGCCATCTAGCATCTTACAGACCCTTACAATGAAATGATTGTTTGACATATGGAGATACTAGCTGGTGCCCGCGACTTCGTCCGCGTCATGTCCTTTCTGGTGTCCCAGACAACGTGTATGCAAAATTTCATGGTGATCGGTTCAATAGTTTTTGTATGAAAGATTTACAAACATCCATACATCCATCCATCCATACATCCATCCATCCATACATCCATACATTCATACAAACTTTCGCATTTATAATATTAGTAGGTACGGATATCAGTCTGCTGGAAATGATAAAAAAAATACTATCATAAAAGATATTACTTTAAGAGATGATCCTCGTAATAATTTGTAGATTGTTTTCAAAAAATTGTTTACTTAGGATAATAATAATATATGTAGGTACGATTACGATAACGACGAATTTAGAAGAATGTCGTGTTGAGTACCTACCTGATAATAGTCTTCAGAAAAATCATAGTCCCAATAACCCCTCACACTTTCCCACACTGACATTTTTTTATTGTATTTTTTATTACTAAACTCAACAATGTTCTATAATTTGCAAATTAAAATGCAAATTTACATAACACAAATGTACTCCACTCAGCTATCGATCACTCAATAAGTATTTTTTTTGCAAATATCGCAATTTATTCCAAAGATAACACTATCTAGGAGTTATCTAAAAGAACAAAGTTCGTTGGTTTATCGCTAGATAATGTTCTAATCTTCTCGTTGCGCCTCTTTAAAAGGTATGAATTTATTGTTTAACAAATTGATGTTTTATAAAATAAATTATTTTGACTATAAAACAGGCTGCCCGCCCAATCAACCATTCAATGTACGTATGATGTTCAAAAGTCATCATCATCATCGCAATAATATATCCTGGCACACTACCACCCATCTAGCGGTAGTGTGCACCCTTACAAAAGACCACTATGAAATAAACATGAGTAAGTAATGGCTGAACCATTCCTAATCACTTATCGTATTAAGGTACCATAGTGTAGATTCTTGCAGCACCTGTTGCGTTGCTACGCAACGGTAGCCACCTAGTAGACGCCTACTATCAAGTGGACCATCAACCTTTTTTATATTATGTATTTAAAATAATACATAGTATAAAAAATAATATTTAAGTACCTATACAAAATAAATAGTGAATAGTCCATTTTTTTTTCAGCTATGCAAACTATTTTTTTTTTAAATTCACTTAAATTTAACAGTGAAGTAACTGTCCGGTATCACGTTAGAATTATATACATAATATTAAATCTATTCAAATGTAAAATTAAAAGAAAAATTGCTTAGATAAAATTATTACGCAAGAAAAAAAGATAGGTACTTACATTGATCTAAACTATAGATGCGGCGTAGCAAGCAAAAAGCCCTGAAATCTGTGGTAGTATTAAAATCATACTTACGAACTTACTGAGAGATTGACACGCAATTCCAAATGAATATTGCTTTTGTAAAAAGAAACTAGTTAAAAGTCTTCTGTACTAACGCATCTATGTATACTGCACAACGATATTGATTAGCTTACGACTAGCGAACGACTATGTGCGAATTCGTCCACTTCGGCTCGAGTGGACGAATTTTATACTACCATTTTTTGTGGGCTACGCCGTGTCTATACTCCCAATTATACTTATATAGTCTTTGGGTACTTACTTATTGTATTTATGCCCATTTAACATGTTTCATTAACCTACAATGTATTTAAAAAATACCAAAATAATAAATTAAAATAAAAAAGAATTTTAAACAACTATCGAAGTGTAATAGGAGCGATTATATATTTTTTTTCGATTATTGATAAAAAGTAGATTGTTTCACTAAGGTGTAATATGTAATTTTTTACCCTTGTATAAAAACTTACTCTTATAATTCTTGCTAAAATTAGTAAAAAATTTTTTTAACGTCTGGATATACGGATGCAGGTGCAAAAGTTATATCTGATAAAAAAATATTTTGACACAAGGCGAGTTGATAATACCAACAAAAATCGTTCACGATAAATATTCTTTTTTTAGTTATTACCTAATTATTAACTTTATCTTTGACTATCAGGTGTAAGCACCTGCTATCACTCATGCACATGATAAATTTTATTATTAGTTTTTTAAACTGTACATTATCATAAACTATGATTACGATAATCTTAGAGTACAAGATATATTATTTATATATATTTCAAATTTAAAATAGGGCCACAGCTAATTTTAAAGACTAATTATATTTATTATTAAAACAATAAATGTGGTAACATTGATCAATGTTAAATTCAAAGTTTGGTATTCAAAATTCAAAATTCAAACAATTGGTAAATATCAAGTCGTGGGTATGGTTTCATTTAAAGCGGAACGGTATTATAAAAAAAAACTATTAATATGCAAATTTCTATAGTTGAATGTGTTCAGTTAATATCTGGATAAATTATATACATAATAAGTATTATAATGCATAATAACGCCTAATAAACCAGATAAATATTGGGCGCCGCGACTTAAAATTAGCATTTTGTTTTAGAGTTAATAGTTTGGTTACAAATTATAGTTCTCTCCTACATATTAACTTCGTTGATGTTGTGGCAACAACTTAATTTCTGTTTTAGTTACTACCTTCATAGCATATTAGTTTATTTATTATTATATGTTTTGTTTACTTAAAATTTTAGAGGTCCTGTTTTTTATTTAAGTTTTATTTTTAATTATAGAAATATTTTCGCTCGTCATAATATTCCTAACTTTTTTGTAATTTTAATAAAGTTTAAGATGTAAAATTTCACACAAAAAATAAACAGAGGACATGCACAAATTTTTCAATCGCATTTTGTGCACTGGTTTATTTCTTATTTCATATAAATTAAAATAAATATTCAATTAAAATGTGATTCTTAAAATAACATAGTTTACATTTGTACAGTATTATGCCGGTAATAGAGCCATCGCGCTCACTGAGGCCAAACCCTTATCAGTGAGCAGATCACGCCCGCACGATCGGAACCGGTTATAAAGCCTTTAGGTTTTCCCAGTGAAGTCGCCAGCGGCGCGTCTACGACTGAACATTGTCTGTATTGTCATAGTACAGTCAGCTGTAATATGGAGATATAGAAAAAATTATACTTTTAATGTTACCAATTAAAAAAAATGAAATTGAATCTATTATGTTGGCGTTATAGTTAAAAAAGTAGTTCTGTTGATGCACATAAGCTAATTTTTAACACAATTGTTACCTAAACACATAATATTTGAAAATAATAGATCCTAAAATGTTATTTATAAGTAGGTATATAATATGTATTTTTCAATTTATATACATATTATTATATAAGTTGTAATTATATTGTATAACTAAAAATAATATAACTATAATTTTTAATTACATGAATTATATTTATATTATTAATATTATAATTGGTGACTTTTACAATACCAATATAAGAAGCACAGATAAACTCTTTGTTCCAAATTCCAAGGCTCAAAAAAATAAGTAACTCCTTTAAAGGTCAATGTATACGGTGCTACCAAAACATACCAAAACGATGCAGAAGTTATCAATTGAAATTATTTAGACAAAAATTGTGTACTAGAGCTTACTATAGCTGAGCAAATTATACGTTGTGCATGTGCCAGAGGTCTTTGCAACTTTCTAGGAGCAGGAACCATCAGATCATCACATGGTAGCTTACCATGAAACGCTCCAAACGCACAGCTGTAAAATACAGATAGAATCATGTACAGTTCTTAAAGAATCATGTACATATTCTTAAGGAAATCTACGTTGTACTTTGAAATCCGTCTGGGGGCAGTAACCACTCCTTTACAGAATATAGCCGTGAATAAGCCCTTTACAGAATAAACATGTGTCTTTGTGTTGAGTAAGGGACGCAAGTACCTATACTCCTATATCTTTCTTATGACTTATTCTTGGCTTAATCGTATCAAGACGACGGTAGCTGACTTATCATAAAGTGGACAGATAGCCTGCTTGCCAATTAAATACCTAACAAAATATTATATTGGAAAGCAATAACGAGTAGGTATATTCCGTTTTAATTAAGTTCTGCGAAAAGCTAAGAACGTCTGAATCGTTTATATTAATAGTAATACATACAATTATAGAATAACTCTACGCATACAAAAGTTGTAGAATATATTATTAGATGTATTATCATAATGACAGTCGTTAAACAAGTCAGCCAGCATTACGAAGTAGGTGTTGTATGTAATAAATAGGTACAGTCATGTCAAATAATATGTATTCATAAAATATGACAAAGTCTTTACATTCTGTCTACGGTGATAAATAAGTATAAGGTATTTTTATAGGGTATTTTTCATAGACTATATGAGACTAATATGAGCAATATTGGGAAAAATATACAATACAAAGTGCGTTACCGAATCGGATGCTATAAAGGGAATTCATTATTGAAACATAACAGCACAAGTGCTATTGTTTTTCACAGTCGATATCCTAGCAGGTATTTACTGTACCTACATGTGCTCCCAATAAAATAAAGAAATGGTTACTTTTCTTAAAATATTTTTTCAATATCTCTATCTATGTATATTCTTTATTTAATCCTGGGCCAATGTTAGGTTCCCAGATCATAAAAATATTAAAAAATTGGCGCCACTGTCGCGTGGCCGCGCTACTGTCGTCATACCAATAATAGATATCAGACGCTATATAAGCTATATTACTCATATTTTTTCTTTTTCAACGCTGACGAAGTTGCGGGCAAAAGCTAATCTGTTTATAATCCACCACGAAGCAATAATTATATCAATGGACTAAGGGACTCTTTCACCAACCAAGTAAAGTGTTGATTAGTTACTTTTAAAAATTATTTTATGTTTTATTAAACTATACATCCAGTTTAGTGTATCCTTCGATAGGTGAATTTATTATTTATTTTAATGTTTGGGACTTAATATGTTAAATAATAAATAATAAATATGTTCACACATTCCACACAGCACCATCTAGTTCCACACTAAGCGACTAATGCTTGTATCATGGATATCAGACAGTTGATATTACTACTAAGATTACTTTTTTTGTAAATATATACACATTATAAATACAAACATCCATGACTCAGGTATAAAGGTAAAATGTTAACACATAAACATTTGCCCCTAGCAGGATTCGAACCCGCGCACATTTGGTTAACAGCTAGGGTTAGGTACTAGTCATTAGACGAAACGTGTCGTCAAACAAAACCGAAGTAAAACAATAAAACATATTATGATCATTATTCAATCTCCGCTTACTTGGACACACTTTGAATATAAAATAGGTAATCCAAAATTCCACTAAACATAAATAGGTACCTAACCATAACCGGAATTATAAACTTGAACAATAAAAACTGCAAAATTACTGTAATAAAATAAATAACCTGATTAGTTATGCACCGTAACAAATTGTATAAAATGATTTTTTTTTCAACCAACATGTATTATGCTTCTGATCCACAAGCGGTCTGATGAGATAATATTTTAAAAGCTATATTTCGTTTTTCAGTATGGTAGTGCTACTGACATTTCACGCAACTCAAACTCTTTGTGGGTAAAAGACGCTTTATATTGTTCAAAAATAATTACAAATTTGACTTCTGAATTTCATCTACTTCAGTATTATAAGCTTGACCTGTTTATCTGTGTGTCTGTGGCATCATAACTCCCATATGAATGGACCGATTTTGATTCGATTTTCTTTCTTTGAAAGCTGTTGTGATTGATATAGTTTATAGCTATGTTATAATTTATAAATATCTGTAGGCTGTTAACCTGCGAGATGCTTAGATAAAAGTGGCATAGTAGAATAATCACCGCACTCACAGCTTAGGGTGATATTTCAAATTAGTTGCACAAAGTTTTCCGGTGAACACGTGTTACGACTTGAACCATTGTTACTAAATACATACTAACACTTACATTATTTATCTTTTCACCAGAAATTAACGAGCAATATGCTCCTAAATAATATGTGGATCGGTTTACTGGTACAAACAAGACTTCTATGTTCTTAACCTTAGGGCTACAAAACTTAGAGGCTTAATATGTTTGGTTAGAATCACATATTGGGTTTGGTAGAAAAATAATTGGATTTCAATATAATAATACTACTTTATTTTAAATTGTAGTTAAAGATAATAAGCTTGTTGAAAGGATATATGTAATAGGTAAATGTCTATCAATAACTCAAAACTAAATAATGGCAGTCTAAACAATTCAATTAATAGTATTTCTTTTTATAAAGCATATTAGTCATTAGTCTTTTACAATCTTAAGCTACGAATTATTATCGATCAGTAATAATAAGTAACAATATCCGTTTGTTACCAAGTCAACATACAATTATCTGGCAATAATGCGCTATAAATAAATTTAATAAATACAACGCCCTGCGTTCCGATTTCAATCAATGGTTTTTATCTTGAAATTAATATTGATGTATTTAATTCAGACAAAGAAACAACGCCATACATAGGTAATATATTCTATAATAGTAAAGTTATACTATAAACCATGGACAAGGTCGAAGCCGATGCCGGGCCGATTGTGACCCTTTGGTGACGCAGCGGTCTCCCTTTCACCAACGCAAAAGGCTTTGCTACAAATATAATATGTACATATAAAGATAATATTAAACACTAACTGTGCCCCACGGTTTCTCCAGCCAGATATGGAAGTACATTTAAAACAATGTAACTATTTCCTGGCATTTCATTAAGGGGGTACCGAGCTTCTTCCGCGTTTTGATTTTAGGTAGTGTATGTGTGCGTGAGGCACAACGCAGGAGCGGGAGAGCGGTGCGCCGAGTGGCTAGAGTCGTGCGCCAATCGCCTACTAATATTTACAAAATAAAACAATAGAAACGGTCTCAAAAACTTTTATTAAATTAAAAATATTATACGGTTGGAAACTTCACAGATTTCACACATTTATTTTTTATAACTTACTGTCCATAGGTGGGTAGGTTGGTATATGTTTTACGAGCGTAATTGAATAAAAACTTTTATCGATAAACACGACTCGTAAGATCATGTATTAACTTATATATTTATAAATTATATGTGTACATATAATATCGACATATATACATATTATAATAAACTAGCTGCTGCCCGCGACTTCGCCCGCGTAACTTAGTAAATTATGTACTTATAAACCTTCCTCGAGAACCACTCTACCCATTAGTGAAAACCGCATTAAAATCCGTTGCGTAGTTTTAAAGATCTAAGCATACAAAGGGACATAGGGACAGAAAAAGCGACTTTGTTTTATACTATGTAAAGATTAATTCGTTTAAAAATCGGCGATTTAAAAATATTTTAATTTATTAAAGTAAGTAGTTTATATAAAGTAAGTAAATTTCTTAAACTCGTAACATTGTCAAATAAGTAGGTAATTAAACTTAAAATTAATTAATTGATTTGAAATGTATAGATGTATGTCTCTAAATAGTAATCCAGTAACTTTAGACGAATAATGGGCATGACTTCGGAAAAACTCCAAGCAAGCTGAAAATTTGTATACATAAACTTAATATCACCGTTTTTCTAGAGAATTTTCCATTCTTTCTTTTTTATAAGTATACCTCATAGCGGTAAGATCGAAAGGAACGAAGATATAGGCAAAATCTGAAAAAAAGGTAACTTTTTTCACCGTTTTTTGGCTGTCAAAAGTTACCGGTTCGTCAGATGACTCTTTGTTTTGTAGTGAAACGCCAACAACTGGTATATTTATTCTATAAATAGAAAAAGATAAATAATTATAATAACATAATATATAGACGAGCCCGTCGGAGGAGGTTCGATTCCAGGAGGTGTCAACTTTGAAAAGTTTTCAAAGTTGGATTTACTATGGTCGTTAGCGCACTTGCAACACCTGTGGCGTTGCTTGTGTTATAGGCGACAATAGTTACTTACCATCAAGTGGACTGTCAGCCTGTCCGTAGAGATCTCCTTATTTTCAAATAATCATCCTATTAGATTGTTAGAATCAGTTTTTTCTAAACAGTAATAATAAATACCTATACTGGGCACCAAAGAAAGCGGGCCGGTTATAAAAACAAAATATTGAGCACCATAAAGTCTTATGTAACAGAAATATGTTTTTTTCTTGTCATTCACTTTTTTTTACTTTTGAACTGGGGACAGCCAACGAAATATCTCTGCGTATAGTATATCTCTGCGAGCTGGGGACAGCCTTGAGCTTTTAGTAGCCAGCAAGTAGGTAGGCAAGTATGAGTATACTTATAAAGCAACAGGAGCATTCTCTTTGTCTTCAAAATTCGCGGCCAGTATTCATCTTGCTCTAGAAAGATAAATTTATTTTGTATTACAATTAATTTTTTGTTGTATTGATTTTTTTATAATAAACATTGTGGCGACCTCCTTCATCAAACAAATAAGAAACGCAAAAACAGAGACAGAGTATACACATCTGTCATTCTGCTGCAGAAATCTTGTATGTAAAGCAGACAAGAAAATAGTCCATTGAAATGTTACATTTTTTTGGCTTTAGAGTGCGTTTGTCAGAGGATGCAATTTTATTTTTTAGATATGAAGGGGGGGTTATTGTAAAGTTAAATCCGAGGTTTTGGGGTTGCAACCCTTGCCCCCACAACCTCGACCGCCATCTTGGAAAAAGGGGTTAAATGGTTTTTACGGTTTATCTGCCAAGCTATGTCTTACAAAAAAAAATATAACATTTTTTGTTGCAAATAAAATTATCTACAACTTTTGTTTAGTAACTTTTAGTTGTAGAACTGTAAATAAAAATGTTATAAGCGAAAATCCATAAAAGTTTGAGTTTCTATATGTCGATATAACTTTTTTTCTAATCATTTACAAAAAAATGATATCATACCATTTTTATAGATGGTGTTTTAAGGAACAATGATTTGCCATAATTTTTAATCATCGTTATTTTTTTAAGATAATCTTTTTAATTATTGATAATGCAATATTGTTATTCTACCTCAGACTCTACCTCGTAGAACGTGGGGAAAAGAGTCAATAATTAAGTAATAACAATATTGCATTATCAATAATTAAAAAGATTACCATAAAAAAAATAACAATGATTAAAAATTATGGCAAATCATTAATACTTATGTATAGTTAATAATAGTTATGAATACTGAAGAATAGTATTCGTTTCGCAGCGCTGTAAAACTTAACTTATGAATAAATTTAAAAATGTTTATGATGAAAATTGTTCCTTAAAACACCATCCATAAAAATGGTCTGATATAATTTTTTTGTAAAATGATTAGAAAAAAAGTTATATCGACAAATAGAAACTCAAATTTTTATAGATTTTCGCTTATAACTTTTTTATTTACGGTTTTACGACTAAAAGTTACTAAACAAAAGTTGTAGATAATTTTATTTGCAACAAAAAATTTTGAACATTTTTTTTTGTGAGACCTATAGCTTGGCAGATAAACCGTAAAAACCATTTAACCCCTTTTTCCAAGATGGTGGCCGAGGTTGTGGGGGCAAGGGTTGCAACCCCACAACCTCGGATTTAACTTTACAATAACCCCCCCTTCATATCTAAAAAATAAAATTGCATCCTCTGACAAACGCACTCTAAAGCCAAAAAAATTTAATATTTCAATGGACTAAAAGTGCTTTATCAGTTTCGATTAGAAATTCCATTCATTTCAAAATTCGCTGGCTTAGATTTGAAAAAAGTATTGATTACTGATTGACATAATTTGTCATCGCTAATAAAGATAGCAATAGAAATTGTCACTTTGAATTTTCAAAGGAAAACAGACCTTATCATTCTACAACATACAAAGAATGTTCAATCCATAGATGAATGATTGGTCTCGCTGCGCTCGACTAGATATCGCCGTCGTACTTAAACTTAATACTTAATAAAATGCGGCATAATTATTCGATATATATCCTATCTATATTCAGTAGTAAAATTCGGCCAATTCTAATTTCTTCCACCGATTTTTCGAAACTTAGCATCCCTTTTATGAGCAGATGCCATGGGGCTTACTAAAACTAATACCATAGATGAATGATTGGTCTCGCCGAGCTCGACTAGATACCGCCGTCGTACTTGTAAAATGCTGTATAAAATAGTATGTACGCCGAATTCGGCGTACCCGAGCCAGTCACACTGTAAACTGTCTGTGACGTGTACGTGCCGAATGTTTTATAAAATTTTAGACATAATAAAATACCAGTTTGCGTAGTAAAACTATGTAAAAATATAATAAAACTTTGTAAAAAGTGATAAAAAGTGACTATTTTTTACACACACTACAATAAAATGTTGCCACATTTTCGGAGCTATTGTTTTTGTATAGCGCTCTGTCTAGTCGAGCGCAGCGAGACCAATCAATTATCTTTGGTTCAATCTTAGGATGATAACGCACTTTATTTGTCGAGTTTACATACTGCACGTGTAATTATTATATTTTTTTAGCAATTGTAAATCTTCTCTGTAAATATATCGTGTAAATAGAAATATGTGGAGTTATTACTACTCGCCCTACAACATAATAATATTTATTTTATTTATATAAGCCTAACAGCATATAATAATTCACTAATTCATTATATATATATATATATATATATATATATATGAATTTAATTGTAAAATGTATGTAAAATATATAATGTAAAATTAAATGTAAAAATTTAAAAATAAATATAAAATTTATATAAAATATATTATAATTTATATGTACAAAAAGAATTAAAAAATAATAACAATATACCTACATACATATACATTATGTAATATGTAATATACATATACTATACATTTTAGTATTAATTTAAATTTCATAGACGAAAAAATAATAGTTATTGTATAGGTATGAGTTTTACTTACTTTATTTCTTCTTGCAAGCGTTTACCATTGTTTTTTTGCCAACCCCTTCTTTTCTTTGATTTGTTTCCTTTGTTCCCCATAGTAAATTAACACTTACGAAGCACTTACGTTTTAAAAATATGCGTTAGCACAAGCGACACAACCTCCCCGTCCGACGGCCGAAGCAATACTAAAGCGGACAGGGGGGAAGCTTGGCGGCTCTAGCTAATATAGGCCGAATGCACGGGAATTTAGGTATTTCCTTCGTATTAAAAAACAAATATACATTTTGAAAATGTGAAGAGTGTACGTTATGGAAAACATGTTGTTTTGTTATTATTCACAAACTGATAACCTTACGTGAAGTATTTATGCCGTACTAACGGTTTATTTATATTTTTAGAGGTAACTTTGGATTTTTTTTCTATCGAGAAAATTATAAGTAATCGTGTTTCTAAAGAGTGTGATTTATAGAATGTATCCTTAAATATCTTACATACTAATTGCATAATTAAAACTTTAGTAATAACGATACAGCAAGGGATCAAATAAACGCAATTATTTCACATTTTCACGACTCAGGCTTAAGTGTCTGCGTGAAGAAATATATTTTAAATCCCCTGAGTCAGCTTTAAAATGAGCTCGACTTAAATTACCAACAACCAAGTTTATTTTTTTATTCTCAGCATAGTTCACAGCGCTTTGATTTCCGACTTTATTTGCACATTTCAAATTCAAAATGAAATAGAGACTTAAGTAAAAGACATTTTAAACCGTAAAAATCTATCTCTTTAAAATATTAATTTAAATATAATAAATATATCTTTGCAGAGAAGACACGTTTTATGCTATGTACGAAGAAAGAGTAGTTTATAAGTAATCCCCTTTTTTGATCTCTTGACAAAGGCTTATTTATCACGTAAAGTCACTTGATAGTAAGTGGCTGGCTACCGTCGGCTATAACCGCAAACACGCCAGCTTGGGTATGACCACAAGCATACTAAGTGACGATCAACAGATTAAGTATGGGTTATCTATACTTATATTTATCCTGACTGACTATCAACTCACATCACAGCCAAAACTACAAGTCTAGAAAATTGAAATTATGAAGGATTTTTGAAAATTTCAACTCCGAGCGAAGCCAGGGGCGTGTCGCTAGTGTTATATTTGGCAAATGATTGTTTAATAAATTTTAATTATTTAATATACCTACTTGGTATACTTTAATCAATGGGTTTCAAATTGCTCTAAAATACCTATTGAGTTAAAAAATATTTTTTGTTCTTGATACTATGTAATATTGTTGTGATTTGGTACATTTCCACTTTACATAAATGTCTAAACTATACTATAAAGTTAACATAGAGGCGTTAAATTTAAATGAAGGTGCTATTTGCTAATCGAATATGAACTTTAAAACTACAGTAGCAAGGTCTCTTTTACGAATTAATATATCTATAGAGTCGTGGAATCTATTGGGCGTGTAACCAACCACGAGATGGATTTTCGCTACCATTTGGATAATTTATTTCAGAAGGTTTGTTAGTACAATTTAGCGTTTTGTACTAGACGTTCAAGTTAGCATAAGTTAAGATATTTTTTTATTATATTTAAGTACAGATGGGGCGGCTGGCGTGGCAGGCTGTCGATCCATTTGATGGTAGGTGACAAAAAAAAGCCATAGAGGTTATAGGATTAAGGATAATTGTAAAGGATAAAATTTGTAAGTATTTAGAGAAATTTAAATATTTAACTTAAATTATTAGCAGATTCATTTCTTATTCAATCTCTTAGTATTTGATTAGCAGATGGATATATTATTAGCAAACAATATTTCATTTTTAATAAGCCTTTAATTTCAGTTATAAGACCTAAAAATATAAGTTATAAATAAGTCCTAAAGTTATAAGACACCATTTAAAAAGTAGTAAAATTCCAGTTAGTAATGCCATTAGAAACTTTGTATTCAAAAGAGTGGTCAGTCAGAGTTGCGTGAAAATTAGTTGGGTGTTGGGTCTACCCAAAACTAAAGTCGATTATCTTTCACATTTTCCTTGTATGACTTGTCCGAGGCTTTCGTAATCTTTGTGAATCAGAATGGCAAGATTTGTCTGCGAGAAACTTAGGTTGAGAAATTATTTGCAGGTACCGTTTGAATGACTGGTCATTCTTCGCGAATTGAATAGCTTTAAAATTGATTTTTTCTCATTGTTAAATTACTTCTATACTTATTTATTAATTTAAAAGTATATTTTGTAAATAAAACTAAGTTATTATATAATTGAATTTTCAAATATATAATATCATATGATGAAAAATAGATTCAATTCTTGAAATAAAATAGCTTGAAAATATGATATTAACCAAATTATGAAATTTAAAAACATCCAAATGTGCTTTTTTCTTGTAGTATCAGTAGTACGGTTGTTTGTTCGGTTGACCGAACTAGTGTTCAGTTAAATTCAACGGTTCAACATGTTTTCCTTATTACTATTAGGTATCTTTTTATTATTATATTTATAATATCTTAAACCTCTCTAGGTTATCGCTCTTTCCTTAGTTTATAGCAGAAGTTTATAACATATATACGTATGAGTTTTTGTCAATGATATGCATATAATATGAATGACGTCAGACTGTCCGTCCGCGCGACCTCGACCTAAATAAGTAAAAGTGAAAACATATTCGCCAACCTTACTCTATAGCTATTTTAAAATTAGAATCACTTGCGAGAAATTTCAAATTGGTAGAATAATATTCTACCAATCCTACTAATATTATAAATGCGAAAGTTTGTATGGATGTTTGTAACTCTTTCACGTATAAACTACTGAACCGATCACCATGAAATTTTGCACACACGTTGTCTGGGATACCAGAAAGAACATAGGGTGCCTTTTATCCAGAACGCGGACGAAGTCGCGGGCACCAACTAGTTTGAAATAAATGAAATTGAAAAGTTAAAATTAATATTAGCACTATTCATATGAGTTTTTTATGAGAATTATCCCATGTTCATTTTTGGTCTGATTAACTGAAAAACTGCCATTAAAAGTTTTCCGAAGCTTCCGAACTTGTCCGAAGCTTTCGTAATCTTTGTAAATCAGAATTTCAAAATGGCAAGATTTGTCTGCGAGGAACTTACAACAAGCAAACAAGCACATTAAATAGATCTTAAAGTGTTCAAAGTATGAAGTGTGCTTGTCACTGAAATATTTAGAACTGCGTAACTATGTGCAGCCTCCAACAATTTTCCGACCAATTACAGAATAAATACTCGCTATTTAAACACTTTCCGTTGTGTTAGGGTTGTTACAAATCAAAAAGATAAAAAATATTTAATAAAGAATAAGAAATATATATATTTATACATAATCTTCTTTATAGATAAAAATATTAAGTTGGTTTGTATACGCATCAAAAACTCGAAAATGGATAGACCGACTACAATTCGGTTTTCACATATGGAAAGAGGGATAAACGAGGAAGGATACGATTTTCACTAGTAGAAAGAGCAACCAATGAGTATTTATATTATTTTTATGAAAAAAATTGCATCCTTGTGAGGCCGGGAGTCAAAAGGGACTTTTCCGTGACGAATGTCGTATCTGAAGAACAAATGTTTTTGTTGAATTCATGTAGTTTCTACAATTAAAAAGATTTTTCGTACTCCAATAGAGCGTGTACAATTCTTTTTCCATTAACAATAAAAACGTTTTATTTCTGCAACATCTATTTACATTTTATCACGCTTTCGTTTATTTTAAGTTGTTTCTAAATTATTTTAGTTCCAATAGTTACTATTTGCAACTATATTAAAGTTAATAAGATATAAATAAATAAGTAGGTATTTAATTTATTTTTTTTACTTATTTAATTACAGGAAAATATATATTTAGTTTATTGCCTATGAAAACACACACTATGTATGCATACATAGTATAAATTTAGCTACACCTAATTTAGCTAGTTACAGTATGAAAAAATTCAAATATAGGTAATTATTACATAGAAGAATTATAAAAACATTATTATTGTTATTATATAGTTTGTTTATATAAAATTTTAAATGATTGGTGAAAATGATAATGAAGGCTATTACAAATTCACTAGAAGTTTACCACCTAAAAAAACTTGCGAAAAACAAGACGAAGGCGTAAAATAATGCAAATATGGCAACATTAAATGTTAATTAATGTTCGATGCCAATCAGGATTAATTTAAAAATAATTTACAGACATTGGGCATGTGAGAAAAAACTTATATTAAAATAGTAACGAGAACTCAAAATGAGCTTTATTCAATAGGCAACATAGTCGACTTCGCACTGCACTGATCGTGTACTTATTTTTATTTAATAACTGGTTCACGACCGACCTTCAGAGTGATTGTTTCCGAGTTGTTAAGTTCAAATTTTTATGATTGGTCATAATTGTAATAATAATAATCATTAAGAAAAGCGACAACAAAAGTCATGTAAATTTTAATGTCAGGTTTGAGCAGATCTATAAAAACGTCGTCTTTTTCCTCCTGTTTTAATAATAACGTTTCCAAATATAAGTATATGTAATAATTTCAATGGAAAATTATTATTTATTTAAAAATATACACCAATCTATCTATACTAATATTATAAAGCTGAAGAGTTTGTTTGTTTGTCTGGTTGAACGCGTTACTCTCGGGAACTGAAAAATTCTTTTTGTGTTAGATAGACCATTTATCGAGAAAGGCTTAGGCTATATAACACGAGGAAAAGTGGGCAGAGAAGGGGAAAAGATATTTATTTATATTCTTATACTCGTATTGATATAAAGATATAGTTAATAGTTAGAATCAATAGACACCACAATAGTTAGAATAGAATTTCAGGATAGACATAGGCTAAATTTTCCACGCGGGCTAAAACGCGTGTACCAGCTATCTAAAAATAGCTGGATCTTTATTGGCAAAAACATTATTGCTTTACATATTTTGTCAGGCGTTATATCTTTTATTTTTCAACGCGGACGAAGTCACTGGTGTTTCTGTAAAACTTACAAACTCTTTATGCGTTTATACTTAGTTGTATTTATAAATAATTTTAAAAAAAGAACTACAAATCACTAGTACGTAAATCGTGTTCGAAACAAAAACTTAGAGAGTGCATAAAAAGTCAAGGTCTAATACAAAGTGTAGTTGGATAAATTTAAGCTCGGGCGGACGATTGATTGAATATAAGCAGACAACTTCGGAAGTAATTGTAGATCAATATCGCATAATACTATTGTTTTAATATTTTGTAGGATATTTAAAAGTAGCGGAGTATATTGTGTTTTTTTTTTCTTAACTATATTACTACTTCAATAATACAGGAAGTAATCTATATCTATAGGTATCTTATATATATATCTATAAATATTATAGAGTAAGTCACTGTCCGCCTCTATTTGTTTCTCTGTTAAGTTATTCTAAACAGGCCTAAAGATTTTAATATATGGCGAAGAGCGTGGCTATACTAATGGAAAGATTAGCATGACGAAACCTTTGGTCTAGTGGCTATTAACCCTAGCTGTTAACCAAACGCTCGCGGGTTCGAATCCCGCTAGGGGCAAATATTTATGTGTTAACATTTTACCTTTGTACCTGAGTCATGGATGTTTTGTATTTATAATATGTATTTATTTACAAAAAAAATCTATATAGTATATCAACTGTCTGGTATCCATAATACAAGCATTAGTTGCTTACTGTGGAACTAGATGGTGCTGCGTAGAATGTGAAAAAAAGACAAGAACAGAATGTAAGAAATGTAAGTTCTAATTAGCTACGATTTGCTACGAAGTACGTAGAAGACCTACGAATCTTGGAACAAAGGCATGTTAGAGTTAGGGTTCATGATTTCTCGAGCATTTCAATTTCTCGGGTCTCGAGAATTCTCGAGGCTAATTTCTCGGGGCTTCTCGGGTTGTCGAGAAATTTACATTTATGTACGTTTTCTCATATTCTTTGGTTCCAATAACGTCAACAAATTCAGTGGTTTTCCTCTCAAATAAAAGTATCAAATTAATTATAAAACTTTTATTGATTATATTCAAAAACATTAATCTTATGAATAAGCTAATTATCTTTTTTTAAAAAAATACAGAAATTATATTATTCAGACTCATAATTATAATGACAGCACCATTTTTGGCTGGTTATTTAGAACTTATAAACAAAAGTAGCTTCTATTAAACTAAACAAAAAATCAACATGAAAGAGAACGTTAATATCTTAACTTATAATTAAATTACAATCACAGCACCATTTTTGGCTGGTTATTTAGAAAAAAAATCAACTTAAAACTTGTAAACAAAAATAGCTTCTATAAAACAAAAAAAAATAACATGAAAAAAAACGTTAATATCTTAAATTCAGGTAGAATATAAATGTAAATTATAATTAAATTACAATCATAGCACCATTTATGGCGTGTTAATTAGAATGAAAATAAATGAAAACTTTGCAAGATCAATGGAACAACTCACGCTGAGGAGCTGAACATACAGACAGACAGACAGATACATAACAATTAGGTCAGCTTACTCTGTCTGATGAAATATGCCTTTAGAAAAACTAAAGCATTTATAGCTTCATCAGACAGCCGGTTTCTTATTTTATTAACTATATTTCCTGAAATTGAAAACACTCTTTTATTTTCAGTTGAAGTAGGCTTAACTGAAAGCAATGCTTTGTACATCGATTCTAAATTTGGTGACCTCTTCCCAGTCTGTTCAAAAAGTAAGAACTCTTTCTTTACTATAGATTTTGACAGTGCCACTGCACTTGCCTCCTCATTTGTTGAAATGCCTTTAATTGCTTTTTCTAATTGAATTTCGAAGCTTTCGGGTTCAGGTTCTGATGGGCTTACTTCTTCTACCACTCCCGACTCATTTTCTTCTTATAATCTTAAATCTTATAATCGATCGGGTCTCAGTCATTACATTATTTATGTCATCAATTATTTGCGGTCTAGGTTCTTCATTAGATATATAAGATTCATCATCGTTATCGGTGCTGCTGGTTTCATCGGAGCTGCTGTGTTCATCGGAGCTGCTGTGTTCGTCATCGTTGTGCAAGGCATTCCTAGCAGCTGTAACTTCTGACTGTTTTTTGCAAAATGTGTCAAGAATAGCTTATTACACATAGAACCATTTCACAGGTGTCAATAAAAGTGAAAAGACTTACCTGTTTTATTTCAATTTATCACGTAATCTGTGAAACACTCACTACGTAAACTATACTTGGCTAGAGTCGAAACACAAATGAACGTGTAAAAACGACGCCGCAGAGCGCTTGCAGCGAGATCAAAGGGTGCCGCTGCGCTTGGGCCCGCGCCGCCACGCAACACAACAAACGGCGATTTAATTTCTATATAGGTACATGATTTCTCGAGTTCTCGACTTTTCTCGAGCTTGATTTCCCGGGAACAAATCCCAACGATTTCCCGGGAATTCTCGGCTCGAGAATTCCCGGGAATGAACCCTAGTTAGAGTGTACCTTATGACGTTTTGTTTAGAGCGAAAAGTTATTCTCCTAACAGCTAATATAGTTTCTGTCGTCAAATATTGAAAACTAGGTTTTGCCCGCAACTTCGTCCGCGTCCGATCGCTACCAAACTTCACAGAATTACCCGCTGGACTAATCTGAAAATTGTCTAAAAGTTTCATCAAAATCGGTTCAGCGGTTTTGGAGTCCATAAGGAACATACGGGGACACACACACACATCGTCTTTTATATATTAGATAGATAGATATTCACACGTCCTGCGCCTGAGATGATGCTGATGATATTGATTTTTTTTAAATAGAACACTGTTTAAATTTAAATGACACTCGTCTATACTCGCATTCGAATTTTAAACAAATCTATGTGTTTGTTGTCAGTGATTGATAAGTTATCAGAAATTGTTAACGGTTCGAGATAATGTTCCCGCACTACTCCCTCATATGTTGTTACTGCGTAGTTGATTGATATTTAGAGTAGTAGCGGTTTAAAATATTAATTTTAATAAAGTAAATGGAGAGTCTCATTTTCATCAAAGTATTGGCCAAGTGTGTCTCATCGGTCTCATCCTTCGCAAATGGTGTTGCAGATCAAAAAATTTTTAGTTAAGTATTATTCTTATCATGTTTGAATTTCGACCATTTGGCAAACAATGATTAAGACTATTACGTTTAAGTCTGTCTATTTTATCATGCGGACTAATTCGTAAGATAAAAAAAAATAAGAGATGCAAATTAGTGGCTGTCCAAGAATTAGTTTCTCGTACATTTGTTATTGTGTTCTTGCATTTATATAACAGACGAATGCCATTAATAAAGTTTTTTACAGCATCTTCGTTTAATGGAGTAAAAAACCCGCCATTTTGTCATTATGTCAGTTAGTCGATTTGTTTTTTGAAACGTGACTTCATTTAACTTTAGTTAATAAAATTAATGAGCATTGTTTATTTACTATCCTAATCCCTTTTATTATTACCTAATCCTACTCGGAAGTGTCGGCAGCAACTGTGTTTGTTGTTAACCACTGTTTAGCGAAATTTAAATTTAAAAAAATAGTAAATTGGCTTTGATGCTTTAAACAGGTGATTAACGAATTCGGTGATCCTTAAAATATTTTTTTGCGTTTTTTTTGTTGTTGATAATAATGCTTACAGTAGTGACAGCATAATGGCGTTGTTGATAGTGGTGGCATTAGTTAGGCAATTTTTTATTATGTTAATGTCGACAGGCAGGCTGACGATCCACTTGATGGTGGCCACCGTCGCCTATAACACAAGCAACGCCACAGGTGCTGCAAGTACGCTGCCGATCATAGAAGGATTAAGGATAGGGAGAAAGGAAAGGATAAGGATAAGAGATGGGGCAATGTGCTCAGGCATCCCTTACTCACTCACCGAAACACAACAGTACATAATTATGCTATTATTTCACGGTGCTATTCTGTAAGGGGGTGGTATTCTGTAAGTGGCGGTATTCTGTACGGGGATGGTCACTGCCGCCAGATGGGCTGCCCGAATGACTGCGAAATGCAGTTCATTTCCAAAGTTAACCCCGCCAGGAAAGGAACCCGGGGCCCCTGAGACGTTAGGCAAGCACCCTTACCACTTATCTAACGGAGTCGTAAAGATCAGTTCGGTATACCGGTTGATGGTAGGTAAATGCGTACAAACACAAGCTATAAACTAACATATTACTACTAAATGTTAATATCTTAGTAGAGTATGAACTTAGTAGACTACTAAGTTAATGATGATGATTGGGGTTCTGGTAACAGAGTTTACTACAATGATGGCTATGATAGTAACAACCATGATAGTGATGATGGTAATAACAGACGATGACAATTTGAACATAAAATCTGCATAAGAGATAGAATAGTGTAAAAAAATAATTAAGGTGAAATGATACTCATTACTTCTATAATAACAAACATTACACAATGTCTTAAGCAATACTTGAAAGTACTTAAAAGTTAAGTAGGTATCTACAGTTTATTTTCTAAGTAGATTAAGTATAAAATCTTAGTTAAGTATCTCATTGACGCTTGTAATTTTTTACACATTAAGTAATTGCTCATTATTCTGTTTAAATAAAAATTAAAAGTTTTTAATAAGAAGCGCACTTCATACTTTTTTGATGAAAAGTATAGAAAAGTTCTTTTCCTTGCGATTTTCCAAGAAAATTGAACGGATAGAAATGGCATTCCGCTGCGGAAAATGACGCATTGAGCGCCGAATTGACATGTTTATTTGGTTTAAAATAAAGCCATTCGCAACTCAATCACAACAGAAGGTGGGTGATGCGCAATGAATATTTACGAATCGCATCTGTTTCCCTGTGTTTTATCACTGTTGATTCATATTATGAAAAACTGTTCACGTTTTATGCAAATACGTCGAGCGTCGAGCGAAAACTAGAAAGTTACCCACACAGGCGTTCGTACGTGCGAACGAACACGCCGCAACAGTGTGCGGACAACCGGCTAGATTTCATAATTTACTCACACTTTATCGACAGATTAAAATATAATTTACTGGAGATAAATATAACATATTTTTTTTAATTTAATTTAAAAAAAATTCTCACCGTGTCCGATTCTTCAACAAAACTCGTCCCCCACAGCATGATGTCTCTCTTAAAACGTTCAGCACCAAACACTTTTTTTAATATTATTTCCTTATCACAGTTCAGTATATTATGATGTAAACAAACGAGTCCATATCGGCACAGCAATGTTTACAAAATGTCGCGTCCCGTGACGTAATATTATTTGAATAATATAGAAGTTTAGGCGCGCGAACACAACTGCTCCCACGGCGACGTCTCAGCGTTGTTTGCGCAGAGGCGCGGCGCAAGCGGCGTCGATCGATCGCAACGGACACGACGAAGGCCGACTGTTTCCGAAGCACTCCGAACGAGGCGACCCACTTTGAACTACTTCGAAACGCGGAGTGGTCGCGCGTTTTTTTGCGTTTTCCGATTAAATACATACTCAACTATAGGGGCCGCAAAAAAGGTTGGAGTAGATTTTTTTCCGTTCCAAGAAAAGTTTCTCAATTGCTGCTCCGGCTACGATTAGTTTTTCTTTTTAAATTATTTATTTTGAAATCGATAACTAAACATTTCTCTAATTAGTTATATAACTATATAAAATAAGAAAGAATAATCATTTGAAAATGGAAACATGAATTGTTTTCAAGTTGAAATAGCGTAGTACTTAATCCTGTATTTATACTTAACTAGCGATCCGCCACCGGCACCCTGGATTTTTTTTTTTTTTAGAAAATTATATACAGACATACCGTCCGCGTTTATTGCTCTTTCGATTTGTTGGATTCATGAAAAAAATGTCAATAATAGTCTAAATTATTTACAATTTTTTTCAAGTATAGTTCCAATCATGGTGGTTGCATTACCTCCTTGTAAGTATTATCCATTAGCCAGTTCGAGAATCGTCAGTTATGTCGACCAAGAATTTTGATAAAATGTTAAAAATTTTAATGCTTTGGGACTCTTTTTGTATGCCCGAGATTCGACACAGTATCCCTGAATTTGAGTATTTTGCGCATCTCGGTTGCGTCCATGCGCATCTCGACTGCGTCCTGTTCCATGAAGTTGGGACGGTATCAATGTGTCGATGTAGGTTGCATCCCATTTTTATATAATAATATCTATATTAATATAGAAATATAGACATTATTATGTAGCTGGAATAAATATGAAAGTAAGTCCATTTTGGTCAAATTTGTTAGGGTGATGGCATATCGGTGACTAAACGGTTACTGCACAATATTTTTCACCTGGGGAAACCTAGATCAAAAAGATTACAAATAAAATGCCAAAAAATACTTTTCTTAATTTATTTCCTTAAGTCACTTGTATTGTATTATCATTCGTATTATCAGACTAAATTACTTCTGTATGTAAATATTGATTTAAGTTTATTCTAAGATTTATTTATTTATATTTTATTGTAACATTTTACTTAATTTTTTTTAAACGGACAATTAAAATTAGTATTTAAATTTAAAGTATATATCACTCATACTTGCTAAATTCTCATTATTATTTTTTAGACTTCCAGTATTAGAATATAGAGAAATAACAATCAAAATGGGGTATTCAATACGTCCCCCACAGTACTATACTGTACTGTGGGGGACCCCCGCGACTTTATAGTATAAAGTCAATAACTTTTACATTAGAAGATTGCGTTTCTAATCTCATAAAACGGTCAATGTATTAGTAATTAAGTCACAATTAAACGTGTGCATTTTAAATTTAGAATGGTCTTTAAAACTAAGAGAGTCATCTAAATACTGTTACCCGAATACGACAAGACTTGAATACGTAATATACGCGGAACAATAGTTAGTACGTCAATAAATTCAAAGAACTGTCTGCAAGGATTAGAACAGTTTGGACCACGCGTCATTTAATGATCGATCGAGATAACATTGAGGATTACGAAATCCTTACTACGAATTCAATGTTTTTACTTAACAACCTGTCCCAATCACTGTCCACCATTACGTTATCCTCGTTATAGCTAACGTAGTGAAAGGAATTCGGAAAATATAAATGTATGAGACTTTGCTCGCGTAACTTATAAAGCATAGCCTATGTTACTTGCTGATAATGTAGCTTTCTACAACTGAAAGAATTTTCAAAATCGGTCCGGTAGTTTTTGAGTATATTCATTACAAAACAAACAAAATTAAATCTTATCCGTTTATGATATTACGTGGTATAGTAAATATAGTATAAATTACTATTTTCATTTTAAATATTATAATTGTCGAATTATTCAGCGTCATTCAGCGTACATTTTAGAAAAAATCATTCAGCCGTTTCTTGTCATTCATGTGTTTTGAAAATGTTTTAATTTTTACAAAACAACTGATGTTATAATGAAAGCTATAACTGCACATTTCTGACAGGACAATAATTTTTTTCTCGCATGTATAAATATAATATAAATCTATTCGAGTGCATTTTCGAGTGTCTGTAGTAAGGGCACTATATTATACGAAACAAACCCAAAATTGTTGATCCGTATCTCAATCCGTTTGGACTAGACGTAAGTAAGTAAGTATTAAAGGAAAATCCCAAACAATACATATTTATACTTGTTATAAGTATGTATATATCATAAATACCTACTTCAGAATAAAATTATTATATTTCTCGATACAGGATCATGTACAATACGTAGGTTCGGATCCTATTATAAATAACTGTGGGTTAACTGAATTAATTAACTATTTCAATTGAATTCAAACAACAATTGTGCTGCTATAAATATATTTTACGTTGACCTCGACTGTATTTCTATACCAGACCTGTGCTTGTGTAAAATGTTATTTAGATTATCACACGTTTTAATTACTTCGGTCAATTAATATACTTAATTAAAATTTATGTGCCATATTTAACCATTTGCATTCTTTTTAACCTATATCTTGATATACCTTGATCTTGAAACGTAGGGTAAATGGGCATCTACTAGGTAAGCGTGGTCCACCTTCGACCGCATCTGCACCTTACATCAAGTGAGATCGCGGCCTAGCGCTGTCTTGACTTTTAGATATAATAAAAAAATGCATTTCATATTAGTAAATATCACCATTATTTGTTTGTAGTAGTTATTTAAATATTTGAAAAAAATATATATATCAAAATCAAAATAATAGTTGATTTTTAAAATTGACTAGGATTACATTTATTGAATATTAAAAATTAAAAAAAAACACAGAAGGATAATAAAAATAGGTTGTATTAAACAAAATGAAATATAGCCTATTTTACGCACTTCTTTTGGTAGAGTTAGATAAAATTGCCTATAAGTATAATGGATATATTAGTCTCTGGTGTCACGTGTGTGCGTAAGATACAAATTAATAAGAACAGATCGTTCCACTGACAAAACAAGACAACTTTTACAATTAAACTAGTTTCACAAATTTTATACGTAATTTTACATTATATAATCAATCATTAAGGAGTTCCGTATTGGTAAACTTATGTTTGCCCTTAATTAAAAAACAAAACATGAAAAACTTAATTAATAAATATTCAATTAGATTTGTGGAAATTAGTGTTGACAAGTACCGTAAGAGTTCGCGGTACTTGTCAACAAGTATCGAGCGGATGCAATTCGCGCGGATGCAATTTTTTTTCTACAAATCATAGGTACACGAGCCTTCCTCGTTTATCGCACTTTTCATTAGTAAAAACCGTATTTAAATCCGTTGAGTAGTTTTGAAGATGTTAGCGGTAAAACAGAAGCGGTTAGCGACTTTATAATGTTTATATACATATTATAGAGATGTTGATAATTAGATGTGTACCTACTTATATATTTATATGTTTTTTTATGAGACTTTTGTGACCATTTCTTCTGTATAAATAAGAACATATCTTTCTCTTATATTATAGCATATAAAGTATTTGCTCAATTTTAAAATTTTGTCTGATTTCTGATACATAACTATAATATAAAATCTGGTCCGACGACGAATTTAGTAACTAAAAATAAGGATACCTAAATAAACCTGATCAAATGTTGTCAATAATTAACACCATTCGCTGGACAGTCCCCTATTGCTGGACACCGGTCTCCCCTGTCTGTCTTAGGTAACGAAACCACAAGCATATAGATCTCTGTCTGTCTGTCTCTGAATGCTAGGAAACCTTGAACTTTGTATCGGGCCGACAGTGATTTCCCTAACTATCTCTTACTCGAAATTGGTTTTGCTAAGATGTACTTTAGTATAGCTATGAACCGTAAATGGATACTGCACCAGTGGTGTGTCTGAAGTTTTGCCCAGTTATTTGCTGTAAAAAAGGCCTTCTCAATGCGAACAGACAAACGCTTAACCTTTTTCACAGAACAGAATCCGCTACAATCATTCTGAATGACGGCGTCTAAGAGTTTCTGAGGGGTTTTTTATAGTTGTTATTATTGGTGTATATAAAATTTTCTACTATTTAATTCTGAAAAAATTTAAAAACTGACTATTCAAACATTTTTACCAGGTTCAGTTGTTACTGTAATGTCGCAGAAGGAGGCAGCTGAGATGGGAGCGAGAGGAAGAGGCAGGTCTCGCTTCCCTCAGACGTAGGCGGTTGGGCAGGAGTAGGCGGGCATACCTAGCCCGTCTTTGAATGTCCCAGGAGACCTGCGCACATATCTGGCTAGCTATGTGTGCCTGCACAAGGTCCCACCGTCTGGGGATTGCCTAGGTGTCTCCGGGCAATCCTCCGTTGGCGTTAGTCTAGCCAGCAATGGCTAGGCTGCTCTGGGGTGGATCGGAGTTGGTGCCTTGGCAGAGCCCGGTTCACCCCGCTCGCAGGGCAATGAGGCACCGGGGAGTTTTAGTGGGTATTCCCAGTGCCGCTAAATAGGTTCAGTTGTTACCATTTGATCAAACATCATAATCCACAAATTACTTATTCAAAACACAGCCACAACCTACGTTTAAATTGTACATATTAAATATAGCAGGTACTTGTAATATGTTTTAAAATTGTCATCACAAAATTATATATTCTGTTCGGACGCAATGATTCAATGTCACAGCCCGGGGGCGCGTCGGATGTGCATATCTTAATTTTATTACTACCGTATTAGCCTCAATGAGTTTAGCAGTATACCTTATTAATGATAATCATTATCAACTCATGATGCTCAATATATTGCAGGTGATGTTAGATGGAATGAGAGCAACAAATTGTTATACTTTTAATGTATTTTTAAAACTCTCAGAATACTCTATGTATTCTAACAGTTATAACATGTAATAATTTAATTAATATATCTTAATATTATGACGGTGGATTCAGGCTTCTTCTGACCGATCTTATTGGAAAATTATGGGAAAGGTCTGTGTATCTGTGTACAGCAGAGGACATTCTGCTCTGAGATGATAATCATGAATTATATTATAGTAGCTCATGCCCGCGACTTCGTCCGCGTTCTGGATGAAAGGTACCCTATATCCTTTCTGGTGTCCCAGACAACACGTATACAAAATTTTATGGTGTTTGGTTCAGTAGTTTTTGCGTGTAAGAGTTACAAACATCCATACATACATCCATACAAACTTTCGCATTTATAATACTAGCTGGTGCCCGCGACTTCGTCCGCATTCTGGATAAAAGGTACCCTATGTCCTTTCTGGTGTCCCAGACAACGTTTATGCAAAATTTCATGGTGATCGGTTCAGTAGTTTTTGCGTGAAAGAGTTACAAACATCCATACATCCATCCAAGATCCATAGATCCATACAAACTTTCGCATTTATAATATTAGTACGGAAGTACGGATATCTATTCTGATAAGTCGGTTTTCAGTTACATTTTGGAGAACAGATTACACAAGAACCTTCTTAAAAACACGAAATTTGTCATAAGAATTATATAAATTAGAGATTTTTTTTAAATAACTAACACTGATAATAATATGTTTATTTGATGTTTCTGTCAACTTTACCTTTATTGAAACAGCGTGAGTTAAACCTTTTTTAACAGGAAATGAATTATTTTTGGCGCTATAAAGAGACATTAATAATAACTTATAATTTGCTGTGCTGTGCTTATTTATTTCGTATTCGTATATCTATTAATAGAAGTTTTGTTATTCGCACTGAACAAATGAAACAGGCTTTAAAAAAACAGTTTATATATCTATATCGTGATTACACGCGTCTCAAGGTTATGTAAAAAATATCGATTGAACAGTCATTGTATGTGTATACTTAGTATGATCAGCAATAAAATCATACAACAAATGAAGCGTTGTTAAGGTTTTTTATCAAAATAATTTCCCATATACAAAACTTCATAGGTATTTAACCCTTACCGAGTGAGAACGCAATAGTACCTATTTACACAATCTTCTGTTTGTTATTTTAATCTATACATAGAAAATAAAATAAATACAATAAAAAAAATAAACAAAATAAGTAACAAAATAAATGTTATGATTTGACGTAATCTCTTTCCACGCAGCTTCTTAGCTTCTTATTCATCGTTTTTTTTTTTATATTTTATGTTAAACGTTTTCTTTTATAGACAATACCATATTTTTATAAAATTATACTTGGAATTTATAAAAGAAAAATGGAATCTAATATATAAAATTCTCGTGTCGCGGTGTTTGTTGCCAAACTCCTCCGAAACGGCTGGACCGATTTTGATGGAATTTTGTGTGCTTATCGGGTAGGTATGAGAATAGGCCAACATCTATTTTTTATACCCCTAAATGTTAAGGGTGGTCCACCCCAAAAAAATATTTTTTATTTATTCGCAAAACAACGTTTGCCAGGTCAGCTAGTATATATCTAAATATTATCTGTTATAAATAATGTTATAAAATAGAAACGGTATTCACTTCTGTCTGTTTCACTAAGGAGGTTTTCACTAAAGGAAAGAGCGATAATAATTGCATTAATGCTAATAAGCCGAGGGCGAAACGCTATCAGTAAGTACTTTTATAACAATGTTTAATGGAGTGTATTTGAAATAACGCCTTAGGTTATTACTATAGCAAAATTGTTTAGCTAAGACAAACTAACTCGTATCATATGTTTAGGAGTGAAAATAACAATAGCGAGACATTATGTAAAATAACAGCATATGTGCCGAGACACACAAGTACAAATAACAGCATAAATATGTGCTGTTGTATTTCGGTAAGTGAGTAAGGTATGCCACAGCCCATTTACCTATCCCTTCTTATCCTTAACCCCTTATCTTATCCTTAACCATACTGTAGTCCACAGCGCACTTGAAGCACCTGTAGAGGCGACTGTAGCCAGAGCCACCATCACGTGGATTTTTGTTGATATGAATGCATCGCATTTACTCATTACAGTTAAATAAAACGAAATATTAATCAATTTAAAAATTAATTTATTCTTTTTATTACTTACATCACTTTCATCTGATTAGACATTTTATTTTTTAATGTTTATAATAATTATGAAGCTTAAAGAAGGGACACGAATAGCAATCATATTTATTAAAAAATATTTTTTTGATTATTGGTAACGAGCCGTGATTGGCTTCAAAAGAAAATATTTTCAATATTTTACTTCTTACAAAAATATTAATTACGATTTTTTACTAAGACTTCTTACTAAGTAATTTCTACAATAACTGCACCTACAGCAGTCTAATAAGTATTTATATTACAAAAAAAACTACCCAGGTCCTTACTTAAAACTAAATCTATATTTAACGCAATAGAAAGCTTTTAGAATGAAATCATTTATAAAAAAAAATAGTCAGCTTCATAAGTAAATCTGAAATAATGTTGAAACGACAATGATATTTTATTATTCTTCAAAGATACCTATTACACTAAAATAAAATATAATTTCCTTTTTGAAAAGATTTTCCAGTTAAACGAAAAAAAAACCAATGTCCTTGTTTACATTTTTAATTATTCGAATACTTTTTTTATTTGAACATATTATAGAAGTTTTTGATTATTTAAAAACACAGTTTTTTTATACTATGTATTCCAATTTTTATTCTATAAATTAGACTCTTACTTATGATACTGACTATGTAAGAACCCGGAAACGGAAAATACTAAACGCTACGAAACGACAGAAGGCAGGTATTTATTCACATTATTTTCCAATACAAACTTAACGATGATTATTATTTACAAAAAAAAATATATATAAAGAAATTTATATGTGAAGATATTTTGTTTATATAAAACAAACACAAAATATTTATGAGGATATTTCGTATGAATTGGCTTTGGAAATCTTATTCAGACTGTCTAAAATAAAAAAGCAGTAATTTTTTTATTCACATAAAATTTAAAAATATTATACGTACTTTCTACACTTGAATATTTTTTTAAACAGCGATTGGATCGCAAACTATTAGGTACCATAACATCCGTATTGGGATGACTGTAAGTCTTTTCAGATAAATCTGATTTCATTTATATTCACATACTTAATTCTTAATTTTCATACAAAGTTTATTTTTATTTGGAAAATAATGTGTATTGATGACCTATTACATGAAGAATTAAATAAATAAATAGAAGCAAGAGACCGAAGCGAGGACACCCAAGCACGTGCAAGATGGCACATGTATTCATACTTAAGATTAAACATAGATCTTATATTAAGACGTATAAGATTTAAATTCGTATAAACAGTTTAACTAAATCATCAAATTGAATAAGTATTCTTTATAATAAAAAAGACATAAATAGATAATTTTGAAATTTTGTATCACTTAAATCAATACTATATTTGAAGGCAGTAAAAGCTTCTGATTCAACGAAAAGCTCTGCTATTTACATAATAAAAATATAAATACTATATCTAAGGTAGTCCTAAATCACATTCTTTGCCTAAATCCTACAATTTATAGACGGTGACAAGAACCAAGAAAGTTATGGCCTAACATACATATTACGTTTTGTCTAAATTACAATTTCAAAAATATTAGATATGTATTAATATTTTTAATATAGTATTAACACTTATATGTGTTATGAATTACTATCATACAAAATATATTAGTATGAAAGTAACATATCATTGATAAATAATTATTTAAGATCTCTTATATAGATGGGATGTGAAAACAAGATTTGAGTAAGGTTCTATGATTGGTTCGATACTCGGATACACTTGTAATTAAGAACATTTAACGCTGGAAGCATACTTTAATACAAAAAGAAAAATTAGAAGAAAATTCCATATAAATTGATTTTAGTAATTAAATAAAAAAATCTACTTTTTACCTGTAATTCAATAACAGACTACCTAATATCTGTAAATTTAATAACACTGAGGCATTACTTAGACAGGAAATTTAAGAAAATTTATTAATAAACAGTAAAAATAATATAACATAATATTAACGTACATTATAAAATCTACTTCGTGAATTAAAATCGCAGAGCCAGAATATCAAGTAATTTTCAGAAGCATCAAAAATTTAAAATATGACTCGATATTTACGAAACGAAAAAAAGATTATATAAGTATAAAACAAGAGAACCAATTAAAAGTCACGAAGTTATCGTGCTAATCTTGAAGTTATCAAGATTAGCACAAAATATAAAATATCGTGATAATTCGGATAAATCTTTTGCCTTATCCCAATTAAAAACACTTTTTTTAACAATTATATAGTCCATGAAAATTAGCGTAAAATAAGTAAGTAAGAAGACAAGACTTGATTTTTAATCAAAATAATTAAATTAAATATTTTTACAGCTTTATGTTTCAAATCTCGAAAAATACTCCCAGTACGATTATTGTAACTATGTCAAAACGTAATAATATGTTTGCCTTATTTACATTCCAAAGCAAAGTACATATATAAAAAATGAATCTCATTGAAACTTGACAACGACAAATTAGGAACATTGTGAGGAAGCAAGTCAAATAGAATTATGCCAAACGTTATTTTGGTAGATATATTACATTCACTGCGTTATCAAGTTTCGAATAATATTCATTTATTCAATGACAAGTCTCTTTATCTCTTCAAAATTGGCAGTGGAAGTTTACATTGTTAAACCAACTAGATATTAAGTATATACATTTGAGCGCATAACACATAGTGCGTACTATCACTTTCGTAAAAGTTTCGAGTCCAATAGCTTAATGGGGAGCGGACGACAAATTGTTTAACCAGAAGCGCCGGAACCTCCCGAATACACATCTGTGGCAGCTCGCTGACCGGCGCGAATCACATTCTGAACTGTCTGCGCTGCACCCTGAAATTTTTTTTTTTAACTAATTTAATTATGTAACTTTATAAAGTGAAAACTTCCTTAGGTGCGTTGGGCATTTTTGAGGTATGATAAAACCATTAAACTCGCGACACTGTCATGTAATGTAATGTAATGTTAACCGAAACCTGTGTATGTTTTCAGATATAAAATTTAAAAAAAATTTAAAAAAAATTTTTAGATGGGAAAGAACCATTGAACTCGTGACACTGTCTGGTTTTTTTTTATTCTTTCCTGTCTTCATCTGGTACAATGTGTAATATAATTTTGCATAATCTAATTCATATAATTCTGCCTGCCGAATTGTACATAAAAAAATTGGTCATTGCAGTTTATTACTTGGTAGATACAGGACACAAAAATGGTCTAAAACGTCTATACATCGATATTTTCAAACATCAAATGTAGTTGTATAATTATAATAAAGTTTGCCCAAGGGTCAAAATTCTAACATAACATATTAATTTATTTGCTCTAAAATGACATACAAAAAATTTAATCTGCACATAGAACTGAAAAACAAGACAAATCTTTATATGAACATATAGAGATACCTAATTAATTAATTATACCTAATTAATTATGAATTATAATGACGTTAAAACTTTTAATTAATATGACTGCGATGACTTGTTAGATACATTATGGGTTTTTATTTCTTTGAGTACAATTTTGGCGTTAGTTTATAGCCACTTACTATAGGATTTCCCATCGCTAGAATCTGAAAATATTTCACAAATAATATCTAAAAATGTTTATCTAAAACTATAATTAAAAACTATTTGTTCCTAATTAATAAACCACTGTTTATTTATAATAAAAAAAAACTTTTTTTTACATTTTGATATTTTGGTTTTCATAAGTATAAATTTAATTTCGTATTTAACATAAAATTGTCGGATATTTCCTGTATAATAAAAGTAATATAATTTTATAAAAAATCTGTATAAAAATACATGCAGGTACTTTTGACATTCAATCTGATTACCTGAATAGCAGCTCCTAAAAATTGCGAAAACGCTCTGGTAACATTAATAGCTGCTGAAACAAGCTGTCCTCTGCCAGGAGTCTGCTCTGACGTCACTGCCCTTGGGGGCTCAAGAGGTACCTATGTTGGTCAGTCAGGTTAATGAAAAAAATGAATGTCATATTTAATTTTCATTAAAAAAAGTAATGAAAGCTTAATATTACGTGATCAACTTTAATGTCAAAATAACATAAGTTATATACTTTAAATTTGCTTAAATTTGATTTAAATATTTTTATTTATATTAAAAAGTCTTTAATTTAAATTATATTTAAAAATAATAAGTACAATTTTAATTATAACTTTTCAATTTTTTAATGTCAATTTTTTTAATTGACCTAAATAAAATGTGGATTTTTTTTAAATTTAAAAGCAGATTTATGTTATCATTGACATTAAGGATATTTTAGATTGTCTGTGAAATGTGTAGCATTGCGATGTTTTTATGTACAAAGAGGTGAAAAATTGATAGATTTCATGCATAAACCATAAAATAAAATATAAATCCACACAAAAATTATATTAAGTACAAATAAAACTAAACTTAAACAAAATGTTATAAGTTAAAATAAATTAATATAATTTGTATTCCTATTAATTATTATACATTTAGTTAACCATATTAATAAAATCAATCAAAACATGCAGTTAGATTTGTGATACATGCTATTTTTGGATATATCGAAGACGCATTGTCATAAAAAACACCCAGTTCTTTTTTAAATGTTATTTAAACTACCTATAGTAACTACCCTATTTATTTAAAATGTTAATTTTATATGATTTTTAAAGTGGATCTAATTCTTTTTAGATTATTTTGTAAATGAGGTCTATTTTTGTATACTTGTCTTATTTTGCACAAAAATATTAAATAAATGACTCAAATAAATAAACGTTGGATAAACACAAAATAAATAATCATTTAATTTAATATAATATAAATATAGTAAAAAACATGTCAAAAACTTTTGTACAAAATAAGACAAAAATATATAGAAAACGAGATTAGTTTTGTTATTTTAAAAATTATAATTATATTTTAAGTTTGACTAAATTTGGATTATTAAAATGTCTATGAATAATCTCGCTTTGATCTAGCTTTGATCTGCTAATGTTGCTCTGCTCGAATACTTATGTACAAATAGAATGAAAACAAGATTGAAGTACCTATGATGAATTTTCTAACATAATATTTACATTTAGGGCTTTTCACACAACGTTTTTTAAACGAGTCGACGACGCACGTTTTTGATTAGCGCGTTCTCTACGCGACATCAGCTAGTCTCAGCAGATTGTATGCGTTTGTATCGTCTTCAAACGCGCCTTTGTGTCGATACAAACGCAAGCGTAACATGTTTCAAGCAGCCGAAAGCGGAGAAAGGGGTGTTGTAAAGATGTGCGTATCTGCGCTTTTGTGGCGATACAAACGCGATAATCGTGTGAAAAAGTCATAACTTACTGAATTGCTGACTGCCTTGCGTTTGCTGAGCGTCCCAGAAAATATGTTTTAAACATGATGGTTTACTAAAAGGTTATGTTACGGGCCCAGAGGCGCGTCGTCAGCTCGTTCAAAAGACATAGTGTGCATAGGCCCTTATTTATGTTACAAATTTTTGCTAAATGTGTGGGTTATTAATATTTAAAAATTTGAAAGTGTGACAAGTTTATAAGTAGATATTACAAGGCCCCAAAATAATTAAAATAAAAACTTAGGTGATACTCTCTGCACATTCTCTGCAAAAGCAATTTAGTGTGCGCAATAAAAATACAATGTGAAAGCCAATCAGTACATAACCATTTCATTTACTCACCAATTTTATGTAAATTATACACTGTACACTCACAAATTATATTTACATTTATTTTACCAACACACATTGCCGATAAAGGTACCTACTACCTACTGGAGGTATGGATATTGTATTATCCATACACATAGAGACACGTACATACCTAATTATAATGAATGCATATCACAGGAATTTAGATCAATTAGGAACAGGATTATTGTTACTAATGTCAAAAAAGTTATCAGCAAAAATATTAATTCATATATTTTATTATAAAAAGTATATCTAATAGGAAGTTAATTAGATATAGAAGTAATATTTCCTACAATGAGACACAGATAAAGAAAATTTATTGTATAAAAATCCAACACGGACAATGGTTAAATTTTTTTTTAATATAAAACGAGTATCTTACAATAATTAAGAAAATTCATCCAACGAATATCCACGATCTCCGGAATAATCAGAAATTCGTTGCAGAATTTTGATATTTTACGATTTTTAATACAAATTATTGTTTTGTTAAAATTACTGTAATTATCTTTTTAAAATTTACCACCTCTTTAAGCTTAAAAATATCAAGTTTTCGTCTACTACCTAAAAAAATAAGAGAGTATGTTTTGCTGATGTATTTGTGTGCTAAACTAAATTAAAACAAACCGATGAACAAAAAATATTAATAAAAACTTTATTTATAATAACGCATTGTTATTATAATAACGCGATTATCGCTGAAGCCAATATAAAAATAAATTATTATAGTAAAAACAAAAAAAAAATTACTGATGCCTCTTTGTAAAAGTACAAATAAATCCTTTTCGGGATATTTAACATTTATATACAAAATGTGATACAAGCAATTAATAAACTAGACTAGGTATTATTCTATTTACTCTATATACAAATATAATACACCTTCATTCCATTGAATTACATTTCACAAACTTTATACAAACAGCCCTTACACACTTAACTTTGCCAAAGTATAGACTACTCTTACAGAAAACTTCTGAGAAATAACTACAGTAACTCTTTTCGTAAAGAGAATCTCTGGTATTCTATACTACAAAGTCGACAGCATACTAAGAAAATAAAGAATATTTGTAAGACAGGAAGATTTTCGTGACACACGAAGACATAAGAGACGAAGTGGGGAAAGGATTATGGGCTGCACCTTCGAAATGTATTGCATCTGTAAGAGCGACTTTAAAAATGTAAGGCTTTATTTATTTTAGTTGTTTTTTTTTTTACTTCAAATAAGCAAGTTTTCTAACCAGAACTTTTTTTAGGAAATTAGATTTTTTGATAATACGATTAACGTGGAAATAATTTAGAATTGTTACATTACTATTTTATTTATTATTGTTCATATGCATATTTATTGCAATTGGTATATTTGAAATATTTAATACACTCCTAGATTTGTATAATAATATGTCATGGGCAAAATTACGTGTGTATGACTTTAAATTAAAATAGGAACTATTTATATCAACTGTCAATAAAAGGAATCATATAAAACAAGTTGATATTTAAAATAAAATAAAATAAAAGTATTAATTAATAAGGAGATGCCGATACAAAAAGCAACAAACAAAATGTAGATTCCTCCTATCGAGAGCTGATATTTTTATGTAGGGTATAAGTTAGGATATACCGCACCTACGTGTTATTAAATCTAAGACATCACCAGCACCTCATCCCCAATCACATAGTTTAAGTAAAAGTGATGTGAAACCCACTCTATTTGTCGGACTGTTATCAGCATTGCCAATAAACGGGCCAGAGCCAAACCAGTTGACTCTATTGCTTGTGGCTGCTGATGAAGACACGGTAGGTGTTGGAGTGGGAACTGGACGCCTGTTAGGCCTTGGGGATCCAGTTTCCCTCCACTGCTGCCAGAGCCAAGCCAGTCCGTCCAGGATCGGTCTTCTGGGAGCAGGAGGCGGCGGTGGAGGTGTTGTAGTTCGTCTGGGCTTCGGTGTCACTACCACTTGGTTGAGTAAGGCCTACGATGTTATAGTTAATTCTAAAATGTCAGGTGTTTGCTATGACCTTTTGATAGTTTATAAAGCACAGATTTGAAAATAAATGATTCAAGAAGCATTCGAAGCAGCGTTTAAAGTTAATCATGATCGAAATGATAGAAAAATGTTAAAATGATTTTTTTTTGTTTTTGCAAGGGTTAAGAAATTTAAGAGAATGACCAAAAATATACAGAAACTAATAACTACAATAATGAAACTTAAATATGAAATTAGCAAACAAAAATATACTCGTACGAAACTCTTGACTGTGGGCAACTTTCCATTATAAGTTATCAACGATTTTAACAAGCATTTTTTATTTATTTCTTACTGTTGACTTGACTATGCTTTGAAGCAAACAGTAGCTGCTAAAAACGAAACTACTAAAAGAATTCAGCTCTTTATTTACATTTTTCATTTTATGAATATATTTTTATATTGGAAATACATCCATATACTTGCAACTTTTTGATCTAAGAACATAAATTTAATTATTTAATTTAACAAAGCCAAACGCAACATAATACGACCAAGCAACATAGTTGTTATGTTAGTGTTTGTGTTCATAATATTTTTATGTTAAACATATTTTAAATTATTTGGTCATTCTCTTTTTCTGCTAACAGAATCAAATAATGAAAAGTTAAAACTAACAGCCAGCCTTAGTTGTTCATCCAAAGAACTTGCCGTTGTTGGACCGAAACCTTGCTCCTTGAGAAGAGCAGCTAGCAGTGCATCGTTACTCTTCCCGTACTCAGTGCTCAGTGAAAGGGGTGTCTTGGTAGCATCTGGAACTGTCAATGTAGGGCTTTTTTGTCCTATTAACGTTTGCAAAGCTTCATCAGTTGATTGTCCTGAAAAAGAAAAACAAAAAATTTATAATAATTATATTGCATACATTAGAGCGGTGGGTCGACGGGAAATCCAGGCTGCTTCCGACCGCTCTATTTGGAAAATTATGAAATTATGGGGGAGGCCAATGTCCAGCAGTGGGCGTACTACGGCTGAGATGATAATGATATTACAAACATTATGACTATCGCTTAATGCTCTATAACATTGGGGTAAGATTACCTTAATTACTAATATTATTTCAGTATGTGATATCGCCTTCCGACCATGAACCATGGAGGGTTCTAAAGAATTAGGTACAGCTTTTGTTTCATTTTGTTTATCACTAAAATGAAGCGCTCCGGCTTCGTCCTTTATGTTTTTGCCCGTGACTTCGTCCGCGTCCGATCGCTACCAAACATCAAAGGAACACCCGCTACACTAATCTGAACATTGTCTGAAAGTTTCATCAAAATCGATTCAGCGGTTTTGGAGTCTATAGGTTTTGGAGACATACGGGGACATACATACACACATCGCCTTTTATATACATAGATAAGACATTAATCCGCCTTATATGAAGCAACTTACAAATTCGGGTGTTCCTTTTTTAATTATTAAGCGATATTATATTTTGACATCATTCATGTAGATTCAGCTTACAATAAATTTGTCCACTTGTCCACACTTCTAACAGCTGTTCCCAAAGGAAAATTAATAGGCGTTTTTTTCTGTAGATCCCAATAGACGGCATCAAAGTCTAATATCAAATTACATCGAAATCAAACCAGTAATTTAGCCGTGGAAGAATAATGACAGACGGGTTACTTTCGGTTTAACAATATTACTAGGAATAAAATTACCTGTAATAGCAATCTTAGCCTTCTGCGTCGTTATTTCTTGAACATCCTGTAATGTGACCAAAGATTGTAAAAGTTTCTTTTCATCGTGTGCATTTTTCAAATCGTCCTTAATTAAAATCTTTGCACCGAAGGGTCTAGGAGTCGTGGGAACAGATGATGCAGCAATTTTGTGTTGATTGGCAGGTTTATTTGTAGGTTTAGGAGTTAGTGGGTCAAAAGGTTCATTTAGAGGCGACGGTGACGCAAGCAAATTTGATAGCAACTTGAGCTCATCGTTCACAGCGGCTGGCAAATTTGGACTCACATTTGCTGTATTAGTTTTGGGTATAGATGGTATGTTGAATTTTGAAGGATCTTGCCCTGTGGCTTTTAACAATGCCTGAAGCAGTTTTGTATCTTCTTGGAATTGTTTAATATCATCTTCTATCGACGGAATGTTCGGAGCAGGCGTAGTCGTTGTTATTGGACGTGGTGTCGTCGTCGTCGTAGTAGTAGTTGTTGATGTAGTTGTACTTGTTGTTGTAGTTGTTGTAGGTATGAAGTTGTTACCGTTTGCGGCTATCTTTTTACCAGTACGTGTAGGTTCTGTTGGTTTCGACTGTATTTCGTCCAAACTCTTTTCCACTGCTAACGCTATTATTCGATTAGCAAGAGCCGCTTCCGGTTCTTGGTTATTGTTTGTTTTCAACACTTGTTTCTGAAAAATAAAATTTTGCTATGATTTTCAGTTTTTCATTGAAAAAAATTGAGGATTAAAAATTATTACCAAGTTTTGCAAGAATAATAAGTCCTCCTCATCGGAAAATGTCGATGTACTTGGGATTTCTGTGGTTACGGTAAATCTCTGAGTTTGCGCGCGCCGAGCGGTGGGTACTGTGGTGGAAACACTTCTAATAGTTGTAGCTGTTGGAACTCTTCCTTGATTGAAGGGGGGAGATGTTGTAGATATCCCACCATCTTCTGGTACAACGCTAGCTGATGTTTGAGGCTGTAAATTCGACGGTGGAATAGTCGTAAAAATAGCAGAAGATGCGGTAGTTTTGTACACCGGACGAACATTTAAAGGAGTCGTTGGATTTGATATAACAGATGTTGTTAGTGGATTAGATGCTATTCTTACATTTGAGGTCACTCCTGATATGATAGGTGTATTAAAATTTTCAGTATTTTGACCAGCCTGTAGCAGGGCTTGTAAAAGTATAGCATCTTCTTGGAATTTATTTAAATTTTCGGTTGTTGTAGTCGCGATACTGGGTCTAGATGTTGTTGGTTTTGGCGTTGTTGTTGATGTAGTGATCGTAGATGATGTAGATGTAGTAGTAGGAGAATTGATTCTAGTACTAAAATCTAATGTAGGTATATTGAAGTTGGCTGGATTTTGCCCAGTGGCTTGTAATAATGCCTTCAGTAATTTAGTGTCCTCTTCGAACTGTTTAATATCATCTTCAATGGAACGTTGTGTACTGGTTTGTGTTCCAACAGATAATGTGCTAGGGTTTTCTCTATTTCCTCCCAATAGAGCTTGAAGAAGTTCTGCATTGCTCTGAAATTGTGTAGTTTTTTCTGTCGCAGGTAAATTGACATTTGTAAAGCCATTAAAATTTTTGGGATTGCGTCCAGCCCCTCCTAACAAAGCTTGGAGTAATTGAACGTCATCTTGATATTTCTTAACATCGTCATCAATGCTTGTGAATGCAGGGAATGATGTTGTTGGTAACTGAGTTGTTGTAGAGATTTGAGTTGTTGTAGGTAAAGCTGTTGTTGAGGTGATTAAAGGAGCAAGAGTAGTCGTAATTGTAGGCGCTGCAGTCGTCGTCGTTGTAGTTGTTGTTGTTGTTGTTGGAGCAGGTGTGGTCGTTGTTGTTGTTGTGGTTGTTGGAGCAGGTGTTGTCGTTGTTGTGGTGGTGGCGGCTTCTGTCGTAGTAGTTGTGGCTTCTGTCGTAGTTGTTGTTGTTGTTGTTGTAGCTTCTGTTGTTGTAGTTGTAGTTGGTGCTTCTGTTGTAATGGACACTTCCGTTGTTGTGATAGTTGGCACAGTTGTCGGTGGGGCTGTTACTAAAGTACTTGCAGTAATCGGTGCATCTGTTTGTATACGTGTTTCAATCTGTGGTGCTAATGTATTCATCTCGGTGACAGCTGTCGCTGTTGTGGTAGCCTGTTCTAAACCTTCTGGCGATTTAGTAGACGCTAGTTTTAAAACATTGCTATTGTGCGGTGCAGTTGTTACTTCATCAATAGGTATGAATTTAAAAACTGCACTTCCATTCCCTTCGCCGGGCTTTTCCGTTCGTATTTGTTTCGTCTGTAATTTTACGAAAAACATTATTTGGTTTTTTATTGTAAGCTAAATTTTTTTAAAACACATAAAGCGTTTCTATTCAATTATGAATAAAAAAGTATCCAAACTACCGCAAGCAACTCTACCATATCCGCTTACCTCGGTCGAAATAACTTTAATTTTCTTATCATGCATTATATGAAAAAAAAAGAGAACGCACAAAAAAACCAGTTCTAACAGATACAGATATAGCTAAGAAATTTAGTAATATTTACGGATTTTTTCTTTTCTATAAATATTACACTACAATATTCGATGGCTAAATATGTAAAATTGCTATTAACTTTTCAACAGGGATGATTTTTCCATCTTTACAGTTATTAAATAATATGCATAACCGAAAATACTAATAAGTTAATCAATGTGTTCGTACACTTAAGCAGCCATCAGTGAGAGTAAAGTAACAATACGGAAAAAAAACTACCTTAGACTTTGAATTATATAAAACTAGCTGCCGCCCGCGACTTCGCCCGCCTAAATTTGTAAATTATATACTAAAATCTTCCTCGAGAACCATTCTATCCATTAGTAAAAACCGTATTAAGAGGATTGTCAAGCTGTAAATTTTCATACAAAAAGCGATAACGCTTTCCCCCCAGTAAACATAGTCCAATTTTTATAATTTTTGGAAATGTTGTAGAGATAATGAAAAACTAGGTCCGTACGTTTTTATTTTTAAGAAATATTTCTTACGATAGAAGTTATTAGCATCTAAAAATCTATCTATCTACTTAAAAACTTCCTCTAGCGTCTTTATTTTTTTTAATTAAATTAAACTGAATTACTAAAAAATAAAAACGTACAGACTTAGATTAAGGTGTACCGAATCCAATGATATCAAAATTGTCTTATTTTGTAAAAGTTTAGGGGGGTAAAAACGTTATCGCCCGAAAGCATATTACACTAAGGAAATGTAGGCAATTTACTACAGGATTTGCAACTCTCTCTATCGCACGATACGGGTCGGAGGCAGAGCGATGTGAAACAGATAGCATTTTTGAAAATACCTACTCGCGCCGCGTATCGGCACCTCACAAGCCTCTTAAAATCCGTTGCGTAGTTTTGAAGATCTAAGCATACATAAGAACAGACAGACGCAGCGGAGAACTTTGTTTTATAAATATAGTGATTACTATACTAAAAGCAAATACCATACATTGTAAACATGAAAAGAGGCATTTATTTTATTAATAAACTCAAAAACTACTGCAACGATTTTTTTCACCTATAGAAAGCTACATAATCATCGAGTAACATGGGCTATATGTCATAAAAGTTACGTGGACGAAGTCACGTGCAGTAGATAGTAGAAGATACAGGTGTCCACAATAAATTCCTCGAATACATATTCAATTTAAAACATCTTTTTTTTTTTATTTCTAAGCGCACTGCCTAAGAAATACTTATTACACATTTAACCACCGAAATTTATAGAAAAATTAAATGCCAATACTGTTCTGAGCTATACCGTACTGATTTGCTCTGTGCCTTCGTGAAAAATAGAAAAATCTTACTAAGTACGTTTCCGAATGTGCTGCTTTAATAGAATTAGTAGTTAATTAAATTAATAAATGCGAGTTTTAGTAATGACACGTTTTAAATAATTAATATACCTCCGGATCGATATCCAGTGTTAATATTCTTGGTTCGAGAGTTGAGCTCGTCATTGATGATATGACCATCTCCTCTTTAGCAGCCGATGAAAGACTATTAAGCAGAATCTCATCAACCGAAGGTAGCATTGTAGTTGTGCGCAAACTTAAAACATGCGAGGCAGTGCTTTTTTCAATAGGCAGCTTATTTGTGGCTGTAGTTACACCGAATGATGAACTACTATCTTTTGTATTAAGTGCCGATGATGACATCTGCAATTATGAAATAAATTGTTATCCCTTTGTTATTGTGACAAGCGGTTATAAGGCAAAGACATGCAAAGATTACAGTGCAAATTTACAATAGTACCCAAGATAGATTTCCGCTGCAATCTGCCAAACCTTTTGATAAGAGAAATACCAAGCACCAAGCCCAGCTTTCAAGCTAAATAACATGAAGTCAATACCATTGTTTGCAGGTTATTTACAGTGTCGTTGGTTAATCGGTTTTCCGTTCCGTTATTTGATGTGTCTGTGGATGTCACAGTATTAGTGGATACACGGATGGGGTTAGATTTCGGTCTGACAATGGCCGGAATGTTATGGATGGGGCTGTATGGATTCCTCAAACTCCATGGACTGATTGGTAGTACGTCAATTTTTTGCATGACTCGTGGTACTCTAGTTCCATTCGGGAATTTACGTATTACTGTGTTATTAGGTAGCACACCGTAAACGATGTAAGGACTCGCTTCTGTTAAGGTTTCCAATATATCATCGTTAGGGTCTTTACGTACCACTGTATTGTTAGGTAATATTCCAAATATAACATAATCCTTTTTCGGGACGGTATATTGAGTGACTATGTTTACTTCAGTGCTTACAGTTAATTCTGTACCATTAACTGGACTGACAGTAGTTATTTCTGTATTATTGAATGTCGTTGTTTCAATATTCACTTGTGTAGTGGTGTCTATACTTGGATCTGTTGTAGTTTCTGCATCTATAGATGTTGTAATCGTTTCAATATTTTCTTTCACAGTAGTGGTAATATCTTGAACATTTGCAGTTGTAGTTTCAGAATTTTGATTTTGATTTAACATTGTATTTTCTTGTTCTGTTGTACTTTCTGAGGTACTAGTATCAATATTAGTTGTTATAGATGTTTCATTTTCTGTTAGACCAAATCGAACACTTAAATCTGAATTACCATTTGCAGTTGTAGATGTCGAATCAATGGGTGTTACCGAATCTTCTGTTGTCATAATTTTAGTGCTTGCTTCATTATTACTTTCGTTAATAAATATCGACGCTTCAGATGTCGATGCGGTTGTAAGGGACACAGGGATAGAGGATGGAGTAGGTGTTGTTGTGTCACCTTCATTTGTCAAGTCAGTTGATGTAGTCGTGGTGTTCATGGTATTCATTATCTGAGATAGTCTGTCTGATATACCGTTGGTTTCGTTAAACATTTCTGTCAAGTTTGGTACAGTCGCTAATTCATTGTTATGTTGTCGCAGTAAGTCTTCAATCATTCTTAATACACTGGCTTTTTTGGACAATATCCATAGCTGAAGACGAGATACCTGACTTGGATCCTGTGGAATATTATCAATGTCCTGTGACTGAGTAATAGGTAAAGTGGTTAGAGGTACTGATTGAATTCTTGTCATTAAGGAGCCTGACATATTTTCATTGCCAATAGTTGAAGGCTTAAAATCACTTTTTTGGAAGTTGGTTAAAAATGGAAGGGGTATATTTGTGTTAGATGGATCACTTTGTGTGTTGTCATTTTCACTATCTACCATAACTATATCAGAGTCTGAGGAGCCAAACATAATTGTTGGATTTAAAACAGTAGAATCACTAAGAGTTGTTAATTCAGGCATTGTAGATGCTTTACCAGAGTTTAATAATGCTAATACCGTTTGACTGTCAGACGCCGATGTAGTACTACTGGTTACAGGTTGTGACATATCAGGGCTATTTACAGAGGTAGGATTTACAGTAACAGATGATCTGTCATCAAAGTTGTTTGCAGTATTATTTACACTTCCATTTGCTACATTTTGGAGGAGATTCAAACTTACTAAGTCAGATATCGTGTTGTTTTGACTTTCAATATCGGTTATTTCTGTGTCTTTAATCTCCTCCAAACTGTATGGAGTCGTATTTGGGGCTATGTCTACATCGTTGGAGGTAGGCGTGAGACCATTCAACGCTCGTGGAATTAGTGCTTTTAACATTCTTGCCATATCTACAGCTACTTTAGATTTAGTGTTCTCATCCATATTTTGAATAATATTTTTTATGTTATTAGACAGCATGCTAGTTAGTTCTGATGACACTAAGTTATTATTTGATAATAATAGATCAGACACTGTGTTATATACCGTGGATGGATTATCAGTCGATGGTGGCTTTGATGGAAGTTCAGGTGCTGTCGTTTGTTTGTCTGTAGACGATTCAGTTTCAGAATACAGTACTTTAATAGCGAAGGGTTTCCTTGCGGAAATTGGGGTTGTGGGAATGGGAGTAGGTGTAAGACGGGGTGTATTCACAGGGGTAACATTAACTTCTTCCGTGTTTGGAGATGGTGTAACAATTTGCCCGACCGACAGACGGTTAATCACATTTAGTGGTGTTTGAACAGTGTTCTGTACAGGTTTAGCACTTGTGAAATCAGCGTTTGTCATTTCAAGTGTTGATTGACTTGCGCTATTTACTTTAATGCTGTTACTCACGCCGTTGAGTGTTCTAGTGACATCGTTTTTAGTGTTTTGTTTTTGAGGAACTTCACTTGTTGTTGATATTCGAGTTCTAGGTGTGGACGTTAGTATTTCAGCCAAAGCATCAAAAATTGACACAGTGACTGATGGCGAATGGTTAGACGCTTCTACGTTCATCGTATGAGAGGGTTTAATCATACTCTCAGAAAGTCTTAAGTCTGCTGAAGAAAGTGTACTTCGAGTTTGTGTAAACGTTATAGCGTTCATGTCTGACCCTAATTGCATTTCTTCGCCCTCTACCTGAAATAAGAAGTAATCTCACCCATATATAGAGAAAACCAAGATATGTGTGTAATTTGAAAGATTAAAAAAAGTGTTGTGTAATAAAAGGAAATCGTGCACAGACCAAAGCCTTTATTACTTTTGGAATTAAGATCAAAAGACAGGTTTAGGTTTTAGTAGTTGAAGTATAAAAGATTAGACGACAGAAATCGATTGCTCATTAAAACAAATTATAAATGTTTTCACTGTTTAATATTTTATTTGATTATTTTCATGTTAGTTGTTTTGTAATCTATACAGTTATCTCAATTTGTGAAGGTTATGCGTTAAATTTAAAACTAAATCAATTAGACGTGTTTATATTTTTTGCATTAATTTATACATGTTGTTTAAAAAGTAGACGCACTCACTCATGTCTTAATTATGCAAATTGCGGTTGTGCTATTGCTAAATTTATGGTATTTATTTTCTTAAAGGCCATAAACATTGTTTTAAGCTGTAACGTACTTTAAGATTTAAAACCTTTAAAATAACTGTTCAGTTGTTAAACATCTATTTAAAACTACAGATCAAAATATACTGTCTAATTAGTCTTATTTATTGTTAAAAAAAATAAGCACAACTCCTCTTGGCTTAAAATATTCTGAAGGAAAAACACCGTTCCCTTCAAACTTTGCATCTATTTTCCAAACACTCTGTATAAATTTAGTTAGAATTAACCTAATGTGTTTGAGTAAAATAGTTGTTAACGCAAAAACTCAACCTATTATAAATTAACTCTATTGATAAAGTTTGCTGTAAAGAGTATCTAAGTATAAAAATGACTAAAGCTTTTGTTATTTAGAAATAACACTTCATTACACTTTATACTAAGTAGGTTGGAGTCTATGGTAGTAATTAAAAAGAGCTTTGAAAACTCTATTTGTGTTCAAACCAAATAAGAATAATATATGTATCAATTCATGGTAATAATATCATGGTTTACACAAGTTTATCGATACTAAACGACCGAATGATTATCCTGATGGACTCTAGTACTTAACGTAGACAAATTGAAAATAATACCTTGAATTGTTTATTGATAATAATAATGCATTCGACTTTTTATATATATTTTAATACTTGGGTTAAATAAAATCATTGGGTACCCCAATGATGACCATGATGCTAAAAAGTTTATTTTTTGTAATTATTTATTAATATAAAATAATTAATAATAAAAGTTTATTAAATTCATGAAATTGAAATCATTTATCACCAAAAAGAAATAAATATTTAGGAATAATTTCTTACCAGTCATAGTGTCCAAACTACATTGAATATCGTCATATAAAATATATAAAAATATTTATATATTAATAAAAACAGGTTATATTTAACCTAAATGCAATCCAACATTTCTCTTTATAACAAACTTAATACTACATATTTTACATTTAAATGAAATGAATATTGTTATGTGATAAAAATAGTATGTGATTATTTTATTGATATATGATCCCATTAACCAGTTCATTATGTGGTTCGAGTATGAATGGCGCTGATGTGATATTCTGTCTTGACATCGGTTCTGTCGCTATATCATATAACTCCTCCCCATTGTAACCGATAGGCTCTTCTATTGTCTTTGTCAGCAGGCTGTCTGAGACGAAGAATTTCAGCCATGCCTTCAGCAATGAAAAACCCTTTGTTATTTTAAACATATTAAAAATTCAATTTCAATGTAGGAATGATGTTTGGTGAATCAAATAATGTGTTGGAATATTTGTAAATTTTGATCTTAATGCCAATTTCATAAAAGACGTGTTTCTTTTCATTATAATTAGTTATAATATTAAATTTGATTAACATATTTTGGGAACAATTTTAAAATTTTTAATAATATTAATACGTTGTATGTATGTCATTGAATGTGAAGTATGTGATTTACTTACAGTTGAGGGTGTAATTGTTGGTACAGTGGGTTTGTAGAAAGGTTTGTCAATATATGATGCGCGATACTTAGAACTGTACCTGCTCTTAGATTTATCTGGGTCTAGTGTTATCTGAAATATTATTTATTTTGGCGAGGTAAATAATAGTTTAATAAATTCACGAGATTTTAAAGAAAATTTTACTTACTCCATTTGTAGACGCTTCAGTTGTCTTAGAGTAAGACTCACTAAATTTCCTTAAGTTTCTCTCTCTTGGTTTTGGTGTAACAACATCTTCAGTTGGATATCTAGGCGTTGGACGTTGTCGACCATATTGTCTTGTTTGAATATTTCTTATTGGTGGTGTGCTTGAAATATTTTCTTCATTAACTTCAGACTTTGATGTTGCATTTTGTTCTTTGTAACTCGCGTGGTACTTCGGTGTTGTGAATAAAACACTCACAATACTTGCTGGCTGATTCTCACTTTCATCAACTTTATTCGTCACATCACTAAAAGTATTCTTCTCCGGAGATTCATTACTGCTCACTGCTATAATGAACATTTCTTTTCCGTTTTCATTTTCCTCGGTCATTTGCTGCATTTCTGAACTAGTCTTTTCGTTTTCTTTAGTTTTCTTTAATAGTGAAAAAATTAGTGGCATGTCAACATTATTTTCAATTGTTCCTTCACCAATTTCTCCATTTTCTACAATATCTGTTATTGCTTCAGTTGTAGTAGTAGTAGTAGTAATGTCATTCCTATTATTGTTTCTTAATCTTGTATAGTATGAAGTCTTCGGTAATGTGTTTTTAGAAGCAACAACTTCTTTCTTTAAATTATCTTGTTTAACATTCTTAGTAATAGTACTTACAATTTCAGTACTTGTGACATCATTTTTCTTATTTTTGCGTGAGTAAAAAGAGGTACGCACTAAATTTTTTTTTAATAAGTTATTAGTTTCAACCCTTTTCTTAGGTGCGTTTTCAGGTCTAGGTGACTCTGTAGAGGAAACTTTGAATTTCCTGCTATACTTAAATGAAGGACGTTCTGAACTTTGACTAGTAGAGGTACTTGCTGTAGCAGTAGGTGTGTAGGATTTGGATACTTTGTTTCTCGGCGTATATGAACCTCTGGGCTTGTAATCTGTCTTTCGTGATTTAGGTATTTCCGGCATGACAGAAGTTTCATTTGTTTTGTTTTCCTTGTCTTCTGTTTTTGCTTCGTCGCCGGAATTACTTTTACGGTACTGCAAAATTACGGTCTTTATTAAAAAAAAGAGATTATTTTTATTTGCCTTACTTCTAATTTACTACAAAAGATAAAATTTATTAAATAATTGTGTATTTAAAACAGCATAATTAAATATTGGTTAGGTTAGGCGACCTATATGTTAACTTTACCCGCGAATATTTGTTTTTATGTGAATCATTATGTGTTGACTGTGATGATTGTGAGTATGTTTTGTAAACTTTTTGTGATGCTTTCACTGACAAACTCTCGCTGGCTGGAGAGCTAGTTGGTGTCTGAAAAGTTTAGTCATAATTTTGAAACAATTTAAATAATGATGTGTACAATATTTAAGGAATTATAATAATATTAACATACCGACGCATTATTTTTAGCTTGTATCAACGCCTTAAAACTTTCTGGGTAGTTATCATCTTCATTAATTTCGTCAGAGGGTTTCTTTTTCGGTACAGATACAACTGGCCTAAAATTTGCTTTACCTCTTGCCAACGGACGTCTCACAACTTTCGTAACTTTGGGATTTGTAGTAGTTGAAGTTGTCTTCTCTGTACTTTCGACGAGGTTTTCTGATACAATTGGAGGGGGTGATTTTATCTCAGGTTGACTAGCTGTAAATTCATTATTCTGACTAGATTTTACGACTTCGTCCGATGTAGTATATCCTTGACCTGTTAAATTAGTGTCTATAACCGCAAGCTTTGCTTTGTACCTAAGTTTTCTGGAACCCCTTACATCTCCCGAAGTTCTACTTGTTGTAGGTCCTTTCTCAGAAAGAGATATAGAGTTCGTTGTTCCAGAACTTATCAAATCTGGCGTCGGATTAGGTCGTGTATTAATACGACCACGTGTTCTTTTCGATGTTTCAATTGGTTTTAGTGTCGAACTTCTTCTCCTGAATTGCGTGGATATTTCTTCTTTCTTCGTTTCACCATTTTCATTTTTTATTGCAACTTTCGTTATTTCATCCAAATTAGCATTAATGACTTCTAGTTTAGTTTCGTCTAGTATCGGAGAAGACACTTCTAGAGGAGATTGTGTAATTTGAACAGGGGTTCTCCTAGTATTTGATCTGGATCGACTTCTAATTATGTTATCTCTTCCTGTAGGTGCAGTGATTTCTATTTTCGGTTCGATTTCCACCGGTCTACTCCGCGTTCGGCTTAAAGTTCTTCTCGAATCGAATCGTTCGTTTCGTGCACCGTGCGTATGCGGCTGTTCCGTTGCTTCATTTTCAATTGGTCTACTTCTTGTCCTTGTCCTGGTGAAATCTCGTGATGGTGTTTCATCTCTTCTTCTAGAATTTCTTGGCCTGAATGTGGGCTGAAGTTCCTCTGTAATATTTAATGTTGACTGACTGGCGTCTGGAGCTGTGGACGCGGAAAACCTTCTGCTTGTTCTCGCGGCACCTTCTACCTGAAAAAACGAAAGGTTTTCGTTCAAAAGCAACCTAAATATTAAGCAGGTATTATTTCTGGTTAAAAATTACTCAATAAAAACATCTTCAAAATATATAATTCGATAAACGAAGGTTTTATTCGACAATAGAAAATACATGTTATATACAAATAAAACATCATTAAGATAAAAACGCTTAGGATGTGCAACAAAGTATTTTCTTTCAAAGAAATCTTCAATCTGCATTTATCTAACGCAACGAGGAAAGTGCAGTAAAATCATTGTTAGACAATGTGCGGAACGCGAAGACAAGCGACCATTGGAACGGACGCAGTATCTGTTACTTGGTATGATGTAACATCTTAATTATTGCATTTAGACGTAATCTTATTAGAGAACATACATTGTTGTACTTATTCATATAATTTAAGTATACTATCTATACCATTATTATAAAGAGAGAACATTTATATGTTTGTAATAAATAAACTCAAAAACTACTGGACCGATTTTGAAAATTCTTTCACCTATAGAAAGCATTATCGACTCAACGTGTCTGCCAACTTATCATGATAAATACACATATAATATAATGGTACATCAGACTAGATTTTCACTCGCAGGTTAATACCCAAAACGAAGCTACTACTAAAGGAGATATCTAATTAAAACATATTAGGTTGAGGATAGCAAACAAATATATGAACAAAGTAAGGCACGGATTTATCGTAACATCTAGCCTTCAGTATACTGAACAAAAGCGGTCATTAATCATTCTTTTTCAAGCTGTTTGTACAGCGCTCGTGTTCGCCAATTTCACACGTCACTGCATTTCGACAAAGCGATTTTGTTGTTTCGAAGCTCACATAACTTGAGCTAGTGTATTGGGTGGGGCCACGAAACTATATTTGACATTTTATTAATACATTTTTTAATAAGATCTTCAAATAAACTTGATGTTAATTAAACAACAATTTTTATTGTTAATTATTAATTAAACCATCAATGATTATTGATTTTAATAATTTTATCCACGAGTTTGTAGCAATATGACTGACATAATATCTTAAAATAAGGGTGACATATTTTCTAGCTCAGTACCTACTCAGCATAGCTGGCGCCCGCGACTTCGTCCGCGTGAAAAAAGCCTATCCTGTGTCCCGTACGTCTAAATGTTTATCTACAAAGTTTCATGAACATCAGTTAATTCGTTTAAGAGTTATGGAGAAATATATGTACATACATACATACTCAATTATTCTCATCTCATCATTCAAATTAAAGAAAACTGCGAGAAATTTTCTAAAAAAAAATCATATTTTCTCATTGGAGGTTAAGTTATTTTAATACTTTGATAGTTAAATCTGTTAATAATAATAAAATTAGAAAGCTTTGTATTATTTTATTAATAAACATATAATTTTAGCACTAACTTTATGGCCACACTACGTTTAGAGTTCATGCCTCATCTGGCGACAAAATATGTAATTTAAAACATAAATATTGCAATGTTTGCACATTGAATAAATTCAAGTCTAATTGTATTGCAGTTTCGGATTAACGTAACTGAACACGAAATCAGATATTGCATTAAGTATTACAACTTGTGTACTTAATAAATCCTATTATAATGGTATATTGGGTTGTTTATTTTTTGTACTTAATTTAACATTAACATAATATTTATTATATTACTAGCGACCCGCTAACAGCTTCTGCAATTTTTTTCTGCAAATTCTGCAAACCTTCACACACTACTGTATCAAAATCCATTAGGTGATTTAGAACTTAGCCTTTATTTTATAATATGTATAAATATAGATGAAGATACTATATATAATTATTTTCATGATATGAAATCGTTAAGTTGATCCTAATGAACCTTATTAATATTGTTTTAAATTTATATTACATTATTGTATACATTTCTCTAATTATTTTTATAATAAAAGTCAACAGACAAACTGACGGTCTATATTGGAATCTTCTGTGAAGGGGTTGTACTCTTCTAAAGCACCTGTACGCAACGGAGCCTAAGGAGCCGCAAGGAGTATACTGCGCTCTCTGGGCCCACTATAGAGTCACTACTAAACTGTAAATTCCTATACACCTTTAATAACATTGCTATAACAACGTATAAGCTTTACTCGCCTTAAATTCTTGACAATCAACAATGGCCCCAGTTGCACTCCGATTGTTGACCTTGCTTCACTTAGGCTCTGAGTAGACACACTTATTTATTTCATTTATCATAGACATATAATGCACCGTTGTTCACAAAAAAGTTATAATTTTTTTATGTAACGGCCCCACGGTTCGTTAAACTTGATGATATGTTTTAATACTGTGGTGTGGCTAACGTCGCCTTTAATACAATAAAGCTACAGGTGCTTTAAGTCCGCTTAAGTAAACTTTAAGTTGCTGTCAGCATTTCTACCGTACGTAAAATATTATATTTTTAAAATCGATGTTCATTGATATAATTCAATGAATTTATTTTTAAGATATTTTTAAAACGATTCAATATCAATATTCAATATTCATTGATATTGAATCATAATGTTAATATATTCAATACAGAAAAATCGTTATATTGTTCATAGTCTTGCGTTATATTTTTTTTTTTCAATCAAAATATAACAATATAAATATAAAAAAAAATTATTAAGATTAATATTTATATTTTATATTATATTATATCATAATTAAAAACTACTGGACCGATTTTCAAAATTCTTTTACCTATAAACTACGCCTATTATGATTTTCTAAGATGCTACGTTATCAGCGAGGAACGTTGGTTATATTTTATAAAGTTACGCGGACGAAGTCGCATGCAACAGCATTTAATAAAACGTAACTTCGTCGTATATGAACTAAGCCTAACAATATAAATTTATTTGTCACTTATGTCGCGAAGTCGTGCCGCCGAAAGACGCCAGCGATTTCATCGTGACCGAAGCCTTTCTTTGAATATATTCACAACTATTTCGAGGTCATTGTTAGAAAAATATAAATGATATTGTCTAATAACCTTTATTTATAGAAAGCTATGGATATTTTCCTTTATATATATTTTTTATAAATGTCTTTTGTGTTTCTGATCGTGTTTTTTCTTACTGAAATATCTTTGTTGTCCTTCCGTCCGTACATCTTTCAACTATGTTATAAGTATAATTACGTTCTCAAACGTATTCCAATTAATAAAATATTTATTTTTAGTCTATACTAGTTTATACTAATATTATAAAGGGAAAAATGTATTTTTGTATGTTTGTAATGAATAAATCAAACACTATTGGTCTGATTCTAAACATTCTTTCACCTATAGAAAGCTACATTACCAGAGCCATTAATTTTATAGAGTTAAGCGAACGAAGTCGCGTGCAACCGGCTAGTTACATATATTTGAATAATATATAATTCTTTACTAGTTTTTGCCTTATATCACGTCTGTTTTATTAATTTCTAAATAAAGTTAATATAAAGTTTCATTAATTACATATACTTATAAGTTAAATCTGTTCAGTAGTTTTTGAGTGAAAGAGTATAAAATATCTAACCTATTGGTATGATATTCGTAGGGTTCCGTTTTATCGCTTATCTTTATAAATTACTTGCTTATATAGAGCTGTTCAGATAAAATGTATGACAGTTCCATAAACTTGTAAGTTACAATAAGCACACACATGTTTCATGTGGACCTAAATACGTCCGTACGCGAACAGAATTATTCGTATGCGAAATACCTCTCACTTGAAATAAATGAGGTGGCCGGCCAGTTGGGCGGGTTTGTGTCTAGGTTTTATTGTAAACTTAAGGTTATCCTGCCTACGTGTACCTACTTTTAGATACATAGTACCAAAGTGTGAAATTTTTCTCATATTATTTCTGTATAATATATTAGTATATAGTTTATAATATAAGTAATGTAAACTTTTTGAACGTATGCTCAAAGCAATTATTAAATTTATCCTTTAGGTCAAATTTGAGTACCTCAATTTTATTCGTAGCCTCAATGATTGTTTTATATTCAATGCAATAGACAAATTAATATTTGAATTTGGAGTTAGATAGGGATTGTCATCTATACTTAATAATAATATTGTAAAGAGAGAAAATTTTATTGTTTGTTGGTTTGTTTGTTTGAATTGAATAGGCTCCGAAGAAAAATTCTTTCACTTATAGAAAGCTATATTATCAGGGAGTAACATAGGCTATATGTTATGAAAAGTTACGCGGACGAAGTCGCGTGCAACAGCTAGTTTTAAATATAAATTAATAAAGTTCATTCAAAGCCAGTGTTGGTACACTTTATTCAATGTTTGTTTGTAAGTAATAACGTTTGCCATATCGTAACGACAAACTGGCTTGGTCATTGGGGTAAACCCAATGACAGTTGCGCACTAAGGTGACCATACATTTTGTGGAAAAATAATTACAAGAATAAGGAAATGTGTATCAGCCTAAATTAATGGCGTATATACTAATTTCCACTGTTGGACACAGTCCCTTACCTACTTGGGTACATACTGGAGATTTGATAGCCTACCGACCGCTAGGCTATTAAATCCAAATCTCTATATTATTTATAACATGGCTTCAAAATGAATACGACCTTTGTCTTAGTTAATATTTTTTGCTAATCTAATTTCTAAGAAGTCGCTTTAAAAATTTGTTTCCATACATAGTCATATTGTTACATACTTATTTTAATTTAGTTAAAATGTGTTATTTTTATTTTGTAAATTGTTTAAAAAAATATGTAAGATATAATGATTAAAATATTACGGTACTTAAATGCGTGTCAAGTACATGATTGTAACTTAAAGATTAATAAATTGTCATCAATTTATGGTAACACTACTTTGCTCTGGTTGCGAGCCTTTCACCCCCGCCTTGTTGCGCGTGCGCCGATACAGATTTGAACCTTTGTTCTTGTCCGCAGTTGATTAATCACTGCACTTTGACTAATTTTTTATTTTTCTTTTTGCTGTAATTCATTTTATATGCTTGCGATTACAGTTTTTTCGTACTATTGTAATAGATATTTAATAAAAAGACAAATTACTTGCTAATTCTAGCTGGTAATGTGATTATTTGCTTGTATTTGTGTATAAAATTAGGATTAACATATTATATTTCTCAGTATTTGTACAAAACAACAAAATACGAATTGTATGGCCCCAAAGTAAGCAATGTTAGGTTTGTATTGATAACCATAGAAGTGACAGGGGCAGCATTAGCATTAGAATGCCTAGGCAGCAAGCTGAGCGACACTGATATTCTTAATTAGGAAAACAATTTTATTAATTAAGAGAACAAATTTTCCAAATAAATCTTTATATTATATATAAAAACAACTGAGCCGATTTTATAAAACTTCGTAACTATGTGTAATTTTTTCAAACATAAAAGATTGAATAACTTTCATTTTAAACCTGGGCGAAGCCGGGAGCGTGTAGCTAGTAATATATATTAACTATAACTGACGTAGCCACATAAAGCTTGTATGTACGGAAATCTTAATATTCATTATTTTTTTCCTTCAATTAAAAACCTGTAATTACATCACACGACAATAAAACCACGCAATGTGTCCATAACTGGGGGTCTAAAGTGCAAGTGCTGTAATCTCGGCCGATAACCGAAAGCGAGTTCAAGGATAATCCGGGCGGAAAGTTACAAAGGGATGTAGAACGAGTCAATCAGAACCTGCTCTAATTATGAGTGAACCGAAGTAAAAGAAAGAAAGAAAGAAAGACATTTATTCACTGCACGAAAGACATCATAAAACATAAACAACAAAAAGAAGAAGACATAAGTAAATTAATAAAACAGACAGATAAGATGTGTGTGTCCTCGCGGCAGTGAATCGGATACTATAAGTACATAGTAATATGTAAATATTTTTTTACAATCATTAGCAAACATTAATTGTTTGTCTTTCGTAATTAAGTTTATAAGTCAATTTTATTTACAACTAGTTGTATATTGCATTAAATTTCATGCCAGATTTGATAAAATTCAGCTTATTAAATAAATTAATAATTAATAAATTAATTCAGATTTATTAAACTATTATTATTTAATACATAATATAAGTATTTTTAAAAGCATTTTATTCATTTTTCTCCCTTTATACTTTCCGGCATATTAATGCATTTGTGATCAATTTCATACATAAATTACTTATAATGTTTTCTTACTTACTAGACTGACGTTTGCACTATTTATTTGCACTTTATTTGCACTTAGTTCCTAGTGCAAATAAAAAAAGCTAAGATTCATCTGAAATAACGTACCTTTCAAATAGTGAAAGAATTTTCAAATAAGTGCATGAAATGTGTAAGTAAAAAAAATACAAAATCTCTTCTCTATGTCTTTATAATATTAATTAAGTGAATTAATAAATACGAAGGATGACAAAGGAGAAGATTCAGTGGACACAAGTAAAATTATCAGTAAACCTTATAATAGCACGAAAATGTGAAACGTGTCTGCAGTATTAATATTTGCCTCGCAAGTATAACTTTCATACCTGTCTATGATAAAATAGCACATCCGTTCTAAATATATAGTGTTATCAATACTTTCCCTTTAATCAACTACATTTCCCGTGAAACCTTACTGATATTTTCAACAAGAGCTTTATCGCCTAGATTCGATGACAGGCAGTGTAAAGATTATTTTATATTGGTCATGATTACAACAAGTAGATATGTATCTGAAGTTCAAGTTCCGTAGTTAGAAGATTCCAAATAATTACCGTCGTATATTGTGGGTGTCCAAAATTCCAAAAATACGTCGGTGGAAATATAAGTATAAATAAAATACAGGGCCCTGGAGGGAAACTACCTTAAATCCATAAGTTGGCTCATTTTACATAAAGGAGACATTCCTTTATTTTTAAAAAGAAACAAAACTGCATTCAAAGATTTTCTAAAGCTCGCTTGACTCGCCCGGGACTCGAACCACCTAAAATTTAAAAAAAACAAACACTCGCTATTTTATTATACTAATCGATAGGATTATTATTCAGGATAAAATTTCTCTAACAAACATTTGGTCTTACTCTCGTCTGTCGTACAAGATATCCATGAAGAATACCTCGTATAGTGTGTGAATATGAATAAGACCGGTTCTTATTATCTTAAGGCACTGAAACATAACTTGCACACATGCTTATACGAATTTTCTATTTATCAAGAAATCGCTAAAAAGTCTAAATTGGTAAAAACCAAATTCCAAAGGCTTGGAATTTGGTTTAAACGACATTGATGCATTTCATTTAGTTATTAAATTTGTGGACACGCCTATTTATAGTCAAGGTTTATTATTTTATTATGTATTATTAAAACAATTCACGGTTATGGCATAGTTGACATTTGACACCAATTCGGTTACGCACGGACAATAGACTTATTATTACTTTATTATGCGAATCAGTTAAAAAAGTGATGCAACCAAAAAATGGGAATTAATTTTGTTTAATATTCGTCATGATCATGTCATATTATATGATAATCATATTTACTACCTACATTACGTATGAGACCTAATATGAGACCAACCCCGTACAGAACTACACTGGACCGCAAAGAAAACAAAGGAAAAGGGTCGATCAGAAAATCTTCAATATCTTCAAAAGTATCTGACCTAGCTATAAACGAAATAAGGACTAAATTAAAGAATATTTTAATGTGCTTAAATAAAAATAAAATTTATTTAGTTTAGCTTTTGAAGATATTGAAGATTTTCTAACCGATTGGTTTGCGGTCCAGTGTATAAGCTATCTAATCTCTATCACAAATTAAGTTCAAAATAACCCTTCATTCTCAAATATTTATTTTCTCATTGACTTTACAAAGTTCAAGCGTTGTCAGTTATGTTTGTCAGTTAAATTCTAATATATCTCAATCTACAGAAATAAAAGCAAATGATTTTTTAATTTTTTTTTTAATATATCCCGACAGAATGCGGGCGAAAGTGGACCAGTTACAGATCGCTTTCGTACCAAACCAGTTGGCTTTCTTCGTGCGGTGTAATAAGTCTGCGGACGCATTTACGACACAAGTTAAAAGTGACGGCGTAAAATACCTAAGTGATAAGAGCTCGTTCATTTCACTCACATTAAGGAACATACTAATCTATACTAATGCTAGCTGGTGTTCGCGTTCTGGATGAAAGGTACCCTATGTCCTTTCTGGTGTCCCAGACAACGTGTATGCAAAATTTCATGGTGATCGGTACAGTAGTTTTTGCGTGAAAGAGATACAAACATTCATACATCCATACAAACTTTCGCATTATAATATTAGAACGGATTATAAAGAGGAAAGATTTGTTTGTTTGCATTGAATAGGCTCCGAAACTACTAGACCGGTTTGAAAATTTTTTTCACTTTTGGGAAGCTATATTATCAGCAAATAACACAGGCTATATTTTATAAAGTTACGTTGACGAATTCGCGTGCAACAGCTAGTAATATATTATTTATTTATTTATTTATATGCTCGGTGATAGCTTAACTTACTTTTCATTTTAGACGTACTAACAACATATTAAAAAGCCTAGTGCAAACTACGAATAAATAATATTCGTAACGTAACGTAACGTGCAAGTCAATTATAAAATTACCTTTTTTAAGTATAAACAAAAATATTAAAAAAAAAAATCAAAAAAATATTAAGGTCACAGAATAACAAATTAAATTTAAATGTTATCGAAAGTTCAAGTCAATATTTGATATTAATATTACAATGAACTTTAACAGCTGATATAATGCTCTTATAATTACATTACTATAATAGACTCTTTCTTTGTATGAATGTTGTATGAACTTAAAATGATAAATTAATATCAGCTAATTTCCAAAATTTTTATGAGATTATATTTTAAAGATTAATCTATACCAATATTATAAAGCTGAAGAGTTTTTTTTGTTTATTTGTTTGTTTGTTTGAACGCGCTAATCTCAGGAACTACTGGTTCGAATTAAAAAATTCTTTTTGTGTTGGATAGATCATTTATCGAGGAAGGCTTTAGGCTATATAACATCACGTTGCGACTAATAGGAGCGAAGAAATAGTCGAAAATGTGGAAAAAACGGGGAAAATTATTCATCTTTGAGGGCTTCCGTTGCGTGCGCTGCGAAAACCGTTCGAGATACCCAAATGATTCCCAAAATAACTATTCCACGCGGACGAAGTCGCGAACACAGCTAGTAAGGTTGGAATAATAACACATATTAACTGGTTAGCCTTCTATGGAGACTCAATAAAGAAGTTTTGGCAAAATTGATTCATCGCGTAGTTTGACCAGGCAAAACATAGGATAGTGTTTTACACGTGTTATAAATGGATATTAGTGAAGAAGCATTTAGAAACTAGTTTCTTTATCTCTTGTCATTTGTGCCACAACTCAATGCGTTCAAGGTTGACGTGAACAACGAAAGTATATGCTGAAACCTTGCCAATGTAGACATTGCTTGACTTGTCATTTTTTGACAATAATTTTCAATCACATATTTAAACTTAATTTGAAATTCAATAATTTTTTAATATCTATCACAGATAAAAATCATTTAAAATTTAGAAATTTCGATTTGAAATCACACGAGAGAAAATTTTCGTGTTTTGTGCTACAAGGTGGTAAGCACCCACATTTGTCTTCACTTACCGATTAGATTTTTTTAATCGGTATTTTTAGATATTCAGATATTTTCGATTGAAGAGTATTTTTAAATTAAAATAATTACACGATCCGTTACACAGATCAATTACAGAAGTCAGTTTACACAATATTATTGGAAAATTGCTTATTAGCCCACGTAGCAACAAGATAATACAAATTAAACCGAAACTTATGTAGTTGCTCATTCGTTACCGAATACGGTTTGGCAAACTCTCTACCTAGTTTTTTCGTCTTATAGAATAATAATATTTAAGGAAAACATAAATTTGGTTTACTGGTTAAAGAAAAAAATAACTACTCATTAAGAATTTCAAGATCTATAAACGTTTTCAAATACTAATATGTACCTATGTTAGTGTATTTTTTTATGTATTTACATGAATATAAATAATACGTTAGATTTTTTAAACAAAAAATATCCATTCATTTTATGCAAGTGATCTTAAAATAAAATTTAAGATATATATTTTTTTAATCTGTAAGGCATGCATTGAGAAGAGATTAGGTTTATTTAAAAAATATATCTATACCACGGTAATATAAAAACATAAGTTTGAAGCTATCTCGAAAAAATTTGAAATTTGAAAACAAAAGCTAATAATCTATACTAATATTACAAAAAAGGAAAGATTTTTTTGTTTGTTTGAATGAATAGACTCCGAAACTACTGGCTCGTTTTGAAAAAATCTTTCACTGTTGGAAAGCTTGTTCAGCGAGCAACATAGGCTATATTTTATATAGTTACGCGGACGAAGTCGCGTGCAACAGTTAGTGTAGAATATTTTGTTATTACTTCTATTAATAAAATGAACTCAATGTACTAAAACAAGTTCTGAGCGGTCAACGGATTGAGTTGGAACAAGATTTAATAATTTCGTATTAGCACTGTTAACAACGGGTCCAAGGTTCTGTTTCGCAGAAGAAAGGGACCTTGCACATATAAACAGTCGCCATTATGACTAATGCGGACTTGTTAGTTTACTCGTATACAGCTGGAGTTATTAAATATAATTGTTGAAGTAATAAGTCACATTTTAAATATTTATAACCAGAGATGCAAGAAACACAATTTTTAGTACAATATCTGCTGGTATCTGATGATCTGATGCTATAAATTTTTATTAAACACGTTGATTTTCTAAAATTGACATTCTTATATTTAACTGTGGTCTTCCGTAAAGCTAGCCATACACGATCAAGCCAATCGGCATGATTCTGATACGATACGGTGTCATTTTTAATGACAAGTATGGCTGTCATGTCATGCAAAATGACATCCACACACCTTCATGCTAGCTTGGTTAAGCCAATTGTATCATGCCGATTATTCTAGAGAAGGCGGGCATATCAAGCCCGTCTTCTGTAGATGGCCTAGGGGGACCTTACGCACATGGTTGGCTAGCTGTGTGTGCCTGCACAAGGTCCCTCCCTTCGCGTGGGTATTGCCTGGGTGTCTCCGGGCAATCCCTTTCTTTGGCGATAGCCTAGCCAGTAATGGCTAGGCTGCCCTGGGGGTGGATCAGAGTTAGGTGCCTCGGCAGAGCCCGGTTCACCCCGCTCACAGGGCAAGGGGGCATCGGGGAGTTTTAGTGGGTATTCCCAGTGCCGCTAACATCAGGTGCTGGGCGACCCCCACATATCCTTACCGCCGAGCCAGCGGTAGGGAATCTGTATGCAGATTTCTCCTCGTCAAAAAAAAAATCATGCCGATTATGTCATGCTTGATAGTGTATGGCTTGCATAAGGATGGATTGCTTAATAAATAATATTTTAGATATTCATAAATTATATAAATTTTGTATAAGGATCTTTGAGATGTAATAGTTATTAACATAGTAATGTGTTGCTCAAGAGCACCAAAATCTAACCGATAGCGAATATTTAATAGATAATATCACCAATGCAATGTCAGTTTTGTCTAATGTTTTGAAATTGGCATCATTAGCATTCGAATGTTATTTATGGACGGTTACATGATAATGTCTAGACCGGTCTAGATACATTGTATGCGATTTTATACATAATAGCATGTGGGTCAAACGAATAACATCTTTTGTATCGTTACAATACAAGTGAAGTAACCACTCGCGAAACATTTTCTTACTTATCACCAATATTTAATTTTGGAGCGTCATTGTTCTACAGAACTGTATAGAGATGGCCTCCTAAGTCTCCGATTGGGAAATTGTATTAATTAATATTTCAACAAAACGCATACATTGGCGTAACTTTGACTCTGGTTTTGAAATCGGTTTGAAGAGGTTTTGAAATCGTTAGAGCTTTAATTAGTTTAAAAAAACTCAGAAAATTTGAATGAAGAACTTATGCCCGTTTTCACCAACAGACACCTAGAGGCGCTTCATCCTGAGAGGCACGGCCCACTTTGGGCAGTTCGGGTGCGTCGTTTCAAATGAGCAGTGTCCAGTTACAGACCCCGCGGCGGAGTTGCGGAAGAGTGTTCGCCCGACCTCGCAACTTCGCCTATAGCGGACGTGGAGGACGCCAAGAGGTTTAGTCGGTAGGTCTTCCCCAATACCATCTCGGGACAGGAGTCCGACATAACCCATCGGTCTGTCCCCAGGCCGGTGGGTATCCATGATGGATTCCTCTTGTAAAAAAAAAGGTAGCATCAAACTACTGTTTAAGTCTGCATCCTGCATCCATAGGTTCATGTAGAATTAGTAATGTGACTGTGTGGCATGTGGCCATGAATGGCCGGCACTGTGTCTTCTCTAACTTCTACGGACTCCTGACTCCTACTGGCTTTTAGCCTTAACGACTTACGGAGTCGCGGAACGTTGTCAGGACATCCGCAACAAATCGAATATGCATCCCGCTTTTTTTTTGACAAAAATTAGTACTCCTTTCAGAGCATTGTTCGATTCGTATCCGTGAAAATATGTAATTCACAAATAGCCTTCAAATTTAATAAGTGTTTTTGCGATCCATTCATATTCAAGTTTGGTGTATGAAAAAATCTATACTTACTAATATTGCAAAGAGGAAAGATTTGTTTGTTTGTTTGTTTGAATTGAATAGGCCTCGAAACTACTGGACCGATTCGAAAAATTCTTTCACTGTCAGCTACATTGTCAGGGAGTAATATATTTTATAAAGTTACGCGGACGAAGTCGCGTGCAACAGCTAGTCTTAAATAAAGAAACAGTAAAAGTTGAATGCAAGTAAGTATGAGCATTTAATGTGGAAACTTTATATGAGATATTTTCTTGAATATGACATATTCACTTTAGACATTGTCTAAAGTGAAAACCATGACATCATGGAGATAGATATTTTATTAATTTTCTAATATTGTCATAAAGCTTATCGAGATGTTGTCATAAAGCTTTTAACTATATTTGCTACTATTCGTTAGTAAGATTAAGAAATACATCAAAAATATAAATAAACTATAACGTATAGAAGCGCAATGTTTTTATGGGTCGAAATGAAAAATCTATTTATTTAAACAGATCACCGTATTCATCCAACAATCTCCATTAAATATAAAAACATTACTTATCCCAAGGCAGAAAAATATAATGAAAATATATACCAATCACTAGTAAGAACTTGTGGAGAATCCTTTATTGACACAATCTAGGTTAAGTGTATGCGTGGGATCAGCATTACAAATAAAAATAGTTTAAATAAGTACATATCCTTTTCTATCATTACATAACGCCTACATTTAGAATGTCAACTTTCTTCTTCCTTAGCTTTTAATCTGAGAGGTTGAGAAGTGGGCGAATCTAACAATAAACTAACTACATCGAAGCTCTATTGTGGTTCTATTAGTGAGAAATATATTTGTTCAACTATTTATTTAGTTTGTGAGCCCTCATTTTTATGTTTCTAATAAAGAGAAATTAAAAAAGATAAAAGATAAGATAAGATATAAGATACAAAATTTTTCTTTGCCGTAAAACCTAACATCAAGTGGACCATCACTCTACTTGCCATTACGAATTTTTACTATGGTCTTCTGTTAGTGCCGCCAGACAGGCTGCCAAATGACTATGTAACGCAGTGTCCTCTGCAACTATATTAAGTACTTTCTAGATTCAGACCAGAGCCAACTTTGAAAAGTTATTTTCAAAGTTAACGCTGCCTTTTGAACCAAAGAATACCCTAGAACAGAAGGGTACCCCTAGAACCAAAAGGGTACCCCAGCCTTAACCAGTCATCCAACGGCCTCGTCAAAAAATTATTCAGACAAATATACATGTAAAACTGTTTTTCTTTTTTCTTTTTTTTTTTTTTCAAATTTTAATATTTATTATTTATAAAACAATTACATCCGTTATAATAATGTATTGATTGACCTATAGTTTGTATTGAATGCATAACTGATTGCAATACAATAACGGTTATATCGTCTTTTGAGTCTCATGTTTTGGAACACTGAAAGTGGTTATGCAATTAGCATTTGTCTAATGCACTTGACGGCTCCAAATGCCATCGGCTATCATTTTTATTACTCGATCTTATCGTAATTAAGAACTTAAGCTCGTATTTCTTAATTCCTTGACATTTTAATAAATTTACAAAATATTTGTCTACCTCAAATGGTCATCGTCGAAACATCGTGTTTAGTAAACACAATATAAAGATTTAGAAATTTTTAAATATATTTTCTTGTTAGTGATTTGTTACTTACAATTATAAATTTTAAACCATTTTTGTCGGAAATCACAATACTAAATCAAGAATTATATAATACAAGTTGGTGCCAGAGACTTCGTCTGTGTCAAAAAATAAAAGATTATTGCCTGACAAAATAATATGTAAAGTAACATACAACATACAACTACGCTTAAAATTATACTTTGGCCAAGCATTGGATAAATTAAACTAATAATAAAATAATAATAGCATTGGATAATAATTTTTAGATAAAATAAACACACAAATTTCCTATTCATTAGTATTTTATAGAAGTAACTAAGTAAATATCCATAAACAACCAAGTTAGTTATGTAGACAATAATTCAGAAAGTAAGGGGTAAATCTGTGCAATGATGCATTAAGATGCAAATCACATTTGCTTGTAACATGTGGTAATATCATCTCGACGACCTGCAACTGCCACGATTATGAACTACTAACACCTCGATATTGTCACAATATATTTTCAAAACAGTAGATATTATGATTTCTTATTAACAAATTAATAAGTTCTTAGGTAATAACTAGTCTGTATTGTAATTTCTTAGTCTTAGCAATTTCTTAGTTTTTGGTTTTTATAATCTTGGTTTCGGTTTTGATATAAGCATTTAGTTCTTAGTTTTCGACACGGCAATTGGTTTTTATAATCTAAATATTAATAAGGAGATTATTACAGGCATCGACACAGTATTTTACTACTGTGACCTTTAGGGGTCACACTTAAGTAGTAAAATACTTTAGGGGTTACCCTACATTTTTAGGGCTAATTCACACTGATTTCTTCAATTTATATTGGGTAGCCCGTCTACCAGCATTAGCCATCACATGTGTGAAATAAGACCACATTTTTGTGCTCTTTTGTTACGGTGAATAAAGCCATAACATAAAATGACAGAGCCCATAGATAAGCCTTACCCCTTCTCTTTCTTATTCTTATTCTTTTCGGTCGACAGCGCAATTGAATCCTCTTATTAGATATTGATTGTATAAATAGGATAACTAGATATCCTATTTATACAAGCCGAGCCGAAAGCCAGTTGAAGCCTAACGAATTATCAAAAGGAAATTATTCAGTACTTATGTAATTGCTTTCTTTAAAGTGTACGTGTTACAAATAGACAATATGTATTTTTTTAACTTGACAATATTTCTCACTGATAACTCCGAGTACTGTGTGTGAGATCTAGCAATCGCGCCAATGCGGTTGTCGTGGAAACGTGCGATACAGTCATAAATCTTTAGCATCTAATTTTGTAAAAGCTTTACAGATTGTTGCTTGTTATTGCAAATTGCTATTTGAAGTCTTCGCTGACATGAAAAGAATATTACAGGTACTATTCGTATAGGAATACCTATGTTCTATCATTCTATCATAGTCATTCTCACAGACCACTAAGGTTCACGCTAATTTATACGAATATAAAATTTATCAACACATTAGAGTAGGATAAATTTTAAAGAATAAGGAGATAGGTAAATAGGCTCTAGAATCTCTTATACTTTGGCTGTAACACAATAGCACATGTGCTGTTTTTTCACGGAAAACTACCGTGAAAAAACAGTTTATACAGCTGTAAAAGTTTTTTTTACAGCCGCTGATAGGGCTATTCAAATTATGACTGCAGCGTGCTGCAGTGCTCTGCTACTACTGCTAAACAAATTAACAATTTTTTTTATGTAAAGGTCTCTGGATAGGCTGACGGGCCACTTGATTGTAGGTGGATACCATAGCTTATAAAACAAGCAACGAGACATGCAAATGTCTTAGTACAACGGCAAAACAAAGATGCAAAATGTTACCTAATTCTTTGTGACTCACACATGTCCGTATGAAAATGACATAAATCGAAGAATAAATCAGGTAGCGACATATATGGCACATATCGTGGGAGAAATCCAGTACCGAAATGTCATAGGATGAAGGTCGTGTGATCGTCAAATTCTTGTACAATATAGTCCTATTTGCCTTGAATTAATGAATATAAACTAAATGGCATTTTTTATTACCACTCCATATAATTATCATAAAACCATTAACAAAAAAATGTCTAAATAAATTAGTATTGCAGTCTTGGAGATTTGAATTCATTTCATTGGACATTTATTTAAATATTTTAACTATTACATAATATTACTGTGTGGATATATAAATGTTTGTTACCCTTTCACGCAAAAACTGCTGAATGGATTTTGATAAAACTTTACAGTAACGTAATTTATACATCAGAATAATAATAGGCTGTAGCCCAAGTCGGAGCAAAAGCTAGTTCATCCATAATATTACAACTTATAAGATATAAAGGCTTGTCAAGTTCATTTTATTCATAGAGAAATAAACATGTCTCATGGTTAGACTTACTAACAACTTCTAATGTCTTAGTGCCTCTTTCATAATCTCTGAGTAAAGTGTCAAGTAAGTGGTAAGAAAGAGCACGAATTTCACCATCTTCGAGTAGCATTATTCAAGCGTAATTTCAATGAAATTGACATAAGATACTCGTAACATTTACTCGCCAATTAGCGTTACTTTAAAAGTAACTAATCAACACTTGTAGTTGGTGAAAGAGACCATTATTAGTCTAGCAATTTATATTAGTCTAATTATTATTACCTAGTTAAACCTACAGCAATCAATGACTAAAGACTAAGATGGAACATTTATTGATTTTAACATTAAGTTAGCACAGTAGTACAATAAAATGATCGTCGATAGATGTTAGTTTGTTCTTAACGGTGCGTTAAATGCTAACGCAACAGCTGCATATTTTTGCATATTTATACTGAAGTCAATGTAAGACATTACAGTATGAAGGATTTCGAATTTATATTATCTTCGTTAAACAAAAGCCGGAGTTTTATACATAATAATTATATGTAATAAAAAAAACATTTTTTATGAATGTTTTCTGTGGCTAATTATTCCTCGACAAATAAATGCCTTATTTTCATTGATCATAAAATTACAATAACTTAACAATATTAATTAATAATGTTTTTAACAATTTTAATGTTAGACATAAAATTTTCATTTCCTTTTATGTTGTATAAGTTTAAGTTATAAGTGCATTTGTACAAAATGTACTTCAGATTTTTACTTATATCTCTGATATAATTTTACGTTTAATACGTGGCTATTAGAAAACTAGTTTCATGGATACTAGTTCACAATATTTACGTAACTGCTTGTTGTTGATTTTAATTAATATGTTCGCAGTCTAGTAAGTATAAAATTGAGTCTTAGTCTCAACTTAACTCAAGTTATAATAATTTTTTATACTACCTGTTGACGCCGTTTTACATATACACAGGCACACATATCACACACACAAGCAAACGCAAGTCCTACTCATAATATACCCACATTTTATATATTTTTATTCCCTTTTCTCCCTACCGCCAAAAACAAGACAGACGCTTAAGACGCTTACGAGTGGTCGCTGCGCTCACAATATCAGCAAAATTATATATACTCAAAAACGTGTATGTGGTATGTGAAACCTCTAATAATCGAACGCTAATAATCAATAAAAAAGTGTGGTGGAGACGAACCAGCGCGAAGGAGCAGGCGAGCCTGTTTATTGGGCGAGTCTGTCTTGGTCCCATCTTTCATCCACCACTACCTATACAAAATAATATGTGTGAACGTATTCAAAAAGTTCTTACATAAAAAATCGTGAACATTATATTTGTAATTAGGCATTTCCTAATAGTGATTGCTCGATGCAAAGCTTCCGCTTATAAATCTTTAGACGATCCTATCACTTTGATAACATTTGTAGACATTCTATTTGTAGCATTGTTTTAATTATTTTTATTGCATCATCCAATAGACTATCACTATTGCATAAATAATTTTATTAATAGTGGTTATATATAATTTCGTAAAATGAAAATTTTAAAAATTTACTTTTATATTTTTTTAATTAGAGATGGGTCTGCTCTTGGCTAACAACCAGCTATGTAGCAAGGAAGGCCTATGATGGAGCGAGCTCACCCAAAAGATGCCTATTCGCTCGGAAATACAGAAGCCGGCAAGGAGTTCCAAACCTTGGCAGTGCGCATTATAAAGGACGTTTCAAAGCGCTTGGTCCGAAAAGGAGGGATTTCGACAAGATGAGGATGGTAACCGGTTTCAATTAAAACTTAAATTTTATTTGAATATTTTATTTAAATGTAAATTTTAATTAAAGAATATTTAAATTTAAAAATTAACATTAAAAGTAATCTTTAAAGTAATACCTACTTGCTTTAAAGTAAATGAAACAAACGATTTGTGAAAAGAAATGATGGGGTGGCGACACGAGACGTTTTCTGCAATTATGTTAATAGGAGAACTTACACGGTATTAAAGATAATTGCGACGACATCTCCGAGCATCGAGATAAGAAAGCGAAGAATCATCAACGGCCGCAAAGGTTTCTAGAACAACTGGTTTTACGTAAATCGCCTTGACTTCTTTTATATTATTGTTAAATACTTAATTAATTAATTTAAAACCTTGTAAAAATTATTAGGTGTCTAATAAAACTTTACTAATATAAATATGTGTGAGTACCTATAGAATTTTGTACCGCTATTTAAAAGGTTGCGTATACGTGAACCTTCCTTGTATATTATTATAAGGCCATTGTGTTTGAGTACATATTTATTAGAAAATTAAATTATTTCGTCAAAAATAGCGAAATTGTTTTTTAGGTTAAGGTTGACAGACAGGCTGACGGTCATACTTGGTGATAGGTGGCTACCGTCTCCAATAACACATGCAACGCCATAGGAGCTGCAAGTACTCTGTCGATCATAGAAGGATTAAGGATAAGGGTAAGGGATGGGGCATTGGGGAAAGGGATGGGGCAATGGGGAAAGCGGTGGGGCAATGTGCTCTGGCATCCCTTACTCACTCACGGAAACACAACAGCACAAAAGCTGTTATTTCACGGTGGTCCCAACTAGCCAAAATAATTTATTGCAAAAACAAAAAGCAACAAAGCATATAATACTTAATACAAAGGAATTGCCGCATCCTATACTTAAAAAACTATGACAGATGGTGGCTATTTGACTGTTGCGACAACTTAAAAGAATTTATTTATTAAAATAAATTTATTTAATTATTTAGTTTATTTATGTTATAATTTAAATGTAACATTACTGTATTGATAAATAAATAAATAAATAAATAAATAAAAAATTAAGTAATTTTTACAGAAGATTAAAACAAGTAAATACAAATATTTGCATGCTCTTGTCTGCTACAACATATATATGATCAAAAATTTAACTTCATCATAAATATTAGATACCTAAGACTCGCTATCAAAATCGCTAATTATGTCGTTCTAGATCAACAACCACGTAGCATAAGAAACGCTAAAATTTATTTTCAGTTGCACAGTCACCTCAGAGTGGACCACTGGGGTTTTTTTTACCAATATAGCGTATGTACGTAAAAAGTTTTAGTTGCAATTTCCTGAATATATTAATTGTGTACCTACTAACTTTGTCAGCAGACAGGCTAACGTTAAAACTATTGTAGGCGATTATTATCACATTAGCAACTCAAAGGGCAATGCAAGTGCACCACAGATCTTATAGGAAGAAAGATAAGAAGGAGAATCCATTTATCTTTAGTATAAAAGGAGAAAAAAAATCAAATATATATTTAATGGTAATAAAAAAAAACTTTTTTCATTGAGTAACTCGCCAACTTTAACTTTGTAAAAAAATTAAAAATTATGGGAAAATATTACTTCAAAAAATGTATGAAGAAAGGAACTTAAGTAAGATACACTTTAAATATACAAAGTTTTCTTTCTTTATTAAGCCATTTTTTACAAAAAAAAATATTATATGCTATATTCTTTTTTGTTGTATTTACGTAGGCACTTGTTATATTTAAATCTCCAATTTTAATTTGATTTTAACTTCCGTTTATTAAGTTAAGTGCGTCATTGAACCTTGAACGGTGATACAGTTCCGAAAGTTACTTAATAAGCTTACAATCTACACTTATAAACTGGTAACTATAAATTTCCATAGTTTTTCTAGAAGCCTTTAATTTACATAATTACTACAAAAAAATACAAATTTACTGAACTTAGCAGATTAGAGTGAATGTATAGTTACTTCGGAAATTCATAAAGATTTATAATCAACTTAGCGATTATTTTTATAAATTACTAGCTGCGTTGGGGTGGGCCACCCTTAACATTTTTAGGGGTATGAAAAATAGATGTTGGCCGATTCTCAGACCGGAGGAGTTTGGCAACAAACACTGCGACACAAGAATTTTATATATTAGATTACCAGTTTCGCACGGATACAAATTAAGTATTTACACCAACCTTCGTCATTTATCACTCTCCTCATTAGTGAAAATTGTATAAGACGACATAAACGAATCGTATCTGTATCATTTTTCAAAAAAAAAATTAATTTATATCTAAACGTTGCACGCAAATTTCGGAAACGTCTTAACCGATTTGAATGCGGTTTTCACTGATGTATTGATGATTACAATAATGAGTAATGAAGTAAATTTAATGATCACGCGTTAAACTAAATATTAATTTAGCTTATTCGTAGATTGATTATTCGTCTCAAAGGTAAGTGTAAACAGTTTGATACAAAATATGAAGGTGGGTAAGGTAACATTATAAACATTAATAGGTTGACCACGACTTGACCTCGTTCGGCAAACGTTAGAAAGGAGAACATCTTCTAATATATTGCAACAAGGACTGAGTGGACGTGACGATGAGTTATGTGAGAGATTCAAGTTATGAGAATTTAATAACAGTTATAACATAATAATTATATATAAAAGACTTCTGTTTAATTAACCGAATTATGTATGTTCAAATATAGGTATATTGTTTTGGGGTTCTAATGTTAGCTGTCTTACTTTTATTTTTGTAACAGTTGTTGGTAACTGGTACATTTGATGATAAGTGACTAACATAACAAAAAATTATTGTATCCGGGCGAAGCCAGCTTGCAAATATAGCTTAAATTTTTCAAGTCCTTGAGGCCTTTGAGGCCTTTTTTGACCTTTTAATATTTATATATATATAAATGATCGAGTCTAGATTTGATGATCAGATATCTACTGTGTCGCCTAAAACTAAAATATACTTTTATTTTACTAATTTTTTTATGGGGTATGTTAAATGTCACCAGAAAGGCTCTGCCAGTCACCTGTACCTACGTATACATGGTTAAAAATTTTCATATGTATATAAAATTTATTTCAACCAATCTATATAATATCCAACACCAGACGAGTTTTAAATAATACCAAAATAACAAAACCTTAATGTCTTGCGAATGGTTATTTTCATTGCAGTTACAAGAAAGTTTCCTCCCAACAGTACCTTTTAAATCTTTGACATTATCAGGTCTCTCGGCGTTTCTCAGAACAAAAATTGCTCCATATGTTACGTTTAATTAACTATCTGGGAAGTCCGTGCAGCGTTCAGTCAAGTGATCTTTAAGCGAGGACAACCGCTCTTCTTTTTATATCGGGCTCACCGACTCACACATTACCTCGTCTCAAGTAAGTACACCTCTAAAATTAAGATCAACTAATCATTCATTTGTATATTATTCTAATAAATTAAAAGGAATTTATAAATATAATAATATTATTCTTAATTTTTTTATAAAACCAAATGTAACAAACATAAAAGTATACAATAACATAAAATTAAAATCAAATCACAGTATTTTAAGTATAAGTAAGTACCTACTTAATCTTTTTTTAAATACAGAAAAAATAACGGACATAAATAAATAAATAATCAATAATTAAGTTATCAGAAGTTTTAAAATATTGTAATATATATTTTTTTTAAATCCACTTTTATTATTATTATATTTATATAATATACTAGTGACCCACTCCCGGCTTATCTTTTAAGTAGGACCAAATTAAACATAGTTACTAAATTTTATCAAAATCAGTTCAGTAGTTTAGGAGTTTTTATGTTAGATTATTTTTTGTTAATTAAATTTTATTATTTTCTTCTTCAACAAAATCTATGGAAAATTTTAATTAATATTTAAATATCCACTCGACTAGAACCAGATTATAGATCTTTAAACCACAATATAAATGTAATCAAATTTAATATATTCTATGACATTTAACTCCACTGGTATGTGTGATAAACAAACTGATATATTTATTACAGTCTTGACATATTTTTTGTTTAAAGAAATAATGTCAAAGTTACACCAAGATAAATATCAAGAATTTCTCGGATCAAGTCAAAAACAAAACCAATGAAAACAAGTCAACATACAAATGGACACTTATAAACATTAAGATGTAAAGCTTAGTACACAAAACTATGAAACTTGTATAAATAAATTATCTAGATTATTACATAATTTAACCAATTTATGAATTAAATGCTCTGCTCCTCCAAATGTACAGGTAAAGTTTACAGATTTTTATTAGATATTTTACGACATTCCTTGTTCACTCAACTTATTTCACGGTGATCTTTTGTAAGGGGTTGATTACTACCGTCTGACTAGCTGCCCAAATTACTGCAAAACTCAGTAATTTGCTACCACTAATAATGTCTAATGGGATGTTGCTAATATGGCGTCTCACTATGCTTCACAATACTAATAAACTATAATTTAAAAATAGTTTGATAATATGTTCTAAGTTACAAAACAAGTTTGAAGCAATTATTCGCGTGTCAATTGAAATCAATTGGAGCGCACAAAGCGGAACGCAATGTGTGTCAATGTGCACCATGCCTTATTGCCTTATTGCTCGTAAGGTTGCAAAGGTTGCTAAGGTGCCTATGGTAGCGCCCGCTTCCTCATTCTACATACGTGTTTATTTGTAACGTTCCAGTCTAGTAAAGAGCAATGGAATTTTGATGTGCATCTTTTTTATGGCCCTTTTTAAACATTTTACTACTGGCTTTAAAGTCGAGTCAAAAAATAAAAGTTTTCTTATTAAATGGCCAGCCATCGTTGGCTTCGCAAGGATGCAAATATTTCTGCAAATTATGTACACAAACCTTCCTCATTTATCGCTCTTTCAATTTTTGTTCACTTATTTATTTTATTATATATTAGATAGATAAATAAATAATATTGTCCAAACCTTTCAATAGATTAGAATAATGTTCAATTTATTTGTAAAGTAAAGTAACAAAATTATTGTCACGCGTCACTTTTTTACCTGTAACAAAGAGAATTATACTTATTAATAAATTTACATAATTTAGCGAATCGATCAATTGTTTCAATGATTAATGTTGTCAACGTTAATTTACACATTATCATTGTTAATTACAAATGTCATAATTAACTACATTGTTTATTTATTTATGTATTTATATTATTTATTCATTTTTAGAGCACTCGACAATATATTTTTTTAGTAATATCAACATGATTTCTCAGGAATATAGGTTTCCTTAACAGGACCCATTTAATTGAAAAAAAAAAATTAGTATTACTAATTTTAACTGACGTAATTAGAGGACTTGTTTGCATTGTTTATTTACTTACAGTATAAAATTTCAAGGCTGTGACAGTACTTGCAGATTATTGTTTACATCTTTGAATATTTTATCGATTATTTGGAGATTTTTTCTTAATACAGCGTTTACAAACTTTCGAACGCCTGTAGACGCTCATCCCACAACTTCAATCGTTCGACCATTAATTAGTGGAACTTTTATCAATATCCGTTGAGTGGTTTAAAAGAAGTTATCGGAGATACAGATAGAGGCGAACAACGACTTTACTTTATGATACGAGTATGTATATATTTACAATATCATACTTGAAATCAAGTGATATAAGTTTAAGAGCGGACTGCGATTGGCTTGGAGACACAAAGCGATACAATTCCGGCCGAGAAAGGACAAGGCGAGCGGGTGACAGACCTGTCGCTTATCTAACACGTACATTACGTGTATTGCTGGGCTCGTTTACACGCCTATATTGTTCGTGTCACTTGCAATATTATAATTTGAATCGGTGCTAACCGTTCTAAGATAAGAGCTAAGTGTAGATGTGCTGTAAATAACAGAGGGGAAAATAAACTTTCACCACTTGAACTTTTAAAATAAGCTACGTCAATATTCCGAGACTCGAATGTCACAGAAAGTTTTGTTAGATACTAAAAAAAAAACTTATTTACTTAGTTATTATTTTGTTACATTAAATGTATTTTTAATTAAAATCCTTTATAATGCGTACTGCCAAGGTTTTGAACTGGGTGAGCTCGCTCCATCTTAGGCCTCATCTCAGTCAGGAAATTAATTTACAACACGAGAGGAGTCCGAAGCGGACGTAACGGTGAGCGGGAAGGCATCCGAGGACAAGGCCTCGTTTTGATTTCGGACCCACACAGCACCGCTGATGGTGGAATCCCGGGGGGTCACTTCATCGGACGAGTCCCACACTCCCCCTCGTCGTGGGATAGTGCGTAAATGTCATCTTCCCTCATAAAAAAAAGAAATTAATTTACATAATTAAGAAATTAATTTACATAGTTTCCGCAATTCGAAGTCAAAATAATTATTATTAAAATCCAATGATCCTTATCCACTATTTGTACTAAGAGCACGATGTTTTGAAACCTAACTCTACATTCCGTCACAGACGGCCGGCTTAAATAATAATTTTCATAGTGCCGCAGCCGATGCAATAACTTAGCAAAGCGCAACGGAAAAAAAATTATGCGTTATCACTTTCAGACACGATTTCAATCGAAATAAATAGTGAAACATGCATCACTTGATTGATGTCAATACACGAGAGAGAATGTTAATGATGTTACCACTGAAGTTGTCATCCAAACGATATTAATGGACACGCATCACTTTTACAAGTCAATGAAACTAGATTGCATCAGAATGATCTACTATTAAGATAAGATTACGTTAGAGTGAGTGTTCGAAAAACGTTAAAATTATGTGAAAAATAACACAAGTTGCAAACTCGACCATGATTCAAACCTGCCAGCAGTAAAGTAATTTTATATGTTTAAAAAAAGAAACCGTTCCTTGATTGAAAGAGTTCAAATTGTGTAAAATATTATAATCGATTAGAAACTAAACAAATAGATCCCTGCGGGAGATATTTTACAACGAAGAAAAATCGTGAACTATATTATAATAGGTTTCTGTCTAATTCTTTGTCGATTTTTTTTTGAAATGGGTTTACTCTTGGCTAACAACCAGCTGTGTATCAAGGATGAGGTATATGATGGGACGAGCTCACCCAGAAGATGCCTATTCACTCGAACTTTAAAAAGATATTTTTTGTAAAATGTTTTTTTTTCCTTAGGTAGTAGGAAAATGTGATTTTCTGTAAAGAACGAAAGAACGGATTTTTATATATTTGTTAACAAAAAATATTTTTATCATTACTAAGGAAAATGTGATTTTCTGGAGAGAACGATTGATTCCTACGGATTAACTATTGTAGTAATCTAAGAGGATTTTTGGTTCCTGCTACAATTTTGGAATATAGTAGAGCTTTTTTATATATTTTTTTAATTTAAGTAAACTTTTTTTATGACAGTCCACTTGATGGTACGTGTGGACAAACAATAGGTTCTGCATATAAGCTCAGTTAGGATATAAGATAAGGAATTAGGAGGAGAAGGAATCCGTTACTACAACACAACAGCAAACATTCTTTTATTTCACTGAATTCATCAAATTTCTTCGATTTCCAAATCCGATTATTTATGTGTTTTTACTACGGAATGTTGCCGGAAAGGCCAAATTAGTTTCGTTTTCATAAGTAATGGCGGCAAAGTAAAGACACGCGACCTTACAATTCCCTACAAAGTTTTGTAATTTATTGGTAAATCTCGACGCAGTTCACTAGCAATCTCTTGGACAAGTTTTTAATTCATCGTTTCGTCGGCATTGAGCGATTATGGTTTTGAAGAAACTTAATTAAGCTAATCCGTACTAATATTATAAATGCGAAAGTTTGTATGGATGTATGTATGGATGATTGTAACTCTTACACGCAAAAACTACTGAACCGATCACCATGAAATTTTGCATACACGTTGTCTGGGACACCAGAAAGGACATAGCGTACCTTTCATCCAGAACGCGGACGAAGTCGCGGGCACCAGCTAGTAACTGTATATACTCATTATAATCATTATATTGACAATGTTTCTGTCTTAATCATATTCCCATGTTTCTGTCTCTTCTCGGTTTTTTAATTTTTTTTTAATTAATATATAAAATTTGCAGAAAAAATTGCATCCGTGCAATTGCTTTTCGCCAGTAGAAAATAATTATTATCAATATTATCATCATTATTATTAGACCAAATTGAAAGATATAATGATATACTGTTTTGTAATCGTATCGGAGATTATGAGGTATCTCGTTAAAATCTGATACATTTTGTTAGTTCCTTTCACTAAATATTGTTCTATTGAATAGATGTTGTAAAGATATACTGTTATTATTTTCACTGAGTATATTAATAAACCATTGTTTACGAAACTTTGAGTAATAGTGAATGTAACAAAATGATATTATAATTAGTTCAACAAATTTAAATTATAGAAGTATAATTAGATTATGAAAATTAAAATTTCTATTAAAATAGAATATCGAAGTTTTTTTTTTTGTGAGGATTTTTGAAGCTATAAGCTAACTTTTGCATTTATAATATTAGTGCGGATATATTTTTTTCATTATATACATAATTGCAAAGATTGCAAGATACATAGGCGTATTTATTTTTAGATTTTAGTTTTGTATTGCAAAGATTTAAATATTTGCATAATTGTTAATTTTTCGCCCATACAGTAAGTGTTCCATCTCGATGCAAAGCCATTAAAACACATCCAATAACTATTTCGTATTGCATTACACAAATCCTTATAAAATCAATTTATTTTAATTCGCCACAATTTACTGTTTATAGCTTCAGCAATTACTGCTAAATGGCTATCTTGTAAAATGGAAAGGTACATCCATTATGTTATCTAGGTCGCTTCAATCACGATAACAACTGATTCCACCTGTCTACAATTAGGCAACTTCATAAAAGCTCAACTCAAGACGAATGGTAGCAACGTGATAAATTTATTGAAAATTAACAACTGACTATCGCAATGCTCTTAAAAATCGCCATGTCACGTTACTGACCAACACAATTTTTTATCTTATATAACACTAGCTGGTACCCGCGACTTCGTCCGCGTTCTGAATGAAAGTTACCGATGTCCTTTCTGGTGTCCCAGAGAACGTGTATGCAAAATTTCATGCCGATCGGTTCAGTAGTTTTTGCGTGAAAGAGTTACAAACATCCATAGATTATTATATATATTATATGTTCATATTTATTATATGTAAAAAACTTTAAACCTATCATTGGCCCAGTCTAGTAGAAATTAAGTGTGATATTTCGACCATAATCCATTTCCTTTCTATTAAACCACATCATTCGGTAAACGCTCTATTCTTTTCTTTTCATTTATTCAAGCGCAATCTGATGTCTAATATTTGACGCTTGTGGGCTTTCCATTTATTAATAAATTTTATACTTAGCACAAAAAATTGTAGCACATCTTGCATAAGTTGTTATTGAAATATTTTTAGTTAGCAGACAATCATTTGAATAGTATTAGGTATATACTTAGTCCAAAAAGTGAAAGACATATTACGAAACAATAAAGCCTTCTGTGTGAGGAGGCTAAAGGTGATCGGTTAAAATTGCCAACAGATATTTAACACTATGATTGATGTTTCAATTTGTTTAAAACATTGATAATGTTAGACTCGTGTCTAAAATATGAAGTACCTATAAAAGTCGTTAATTAATTTGTGCACTTAATATTTGATCTGCTCTTGAAGTCTTCAACTCGACAATTAACTTGAACGCTTTTAATTTTTTTTTTAGAAGTTGTTGTATGTTTTTATGGCTTATGCTCCACTCGCACGTGGGAGTTCAATATTTTTTAAAATACCTACAAATAATTCCCCTTTCGCACGAGTATAAATATGAATTCCCCGCTTCCACTAATACAAAAGTACAGTTCACAAAATACAAAACACATACTACCCATATGTGAAGCCATTTTGAAAGCCTATATGTGTAAAATTGTATTTTATAACTACTGTGTTAATTATTGTATTTAACGAGCCCGATATTCCAGGGTCCGGCAGAGTCAACTTTGGAAATGAACTGTTCAACTCTGGTCTGCATTTGGAAAGTAATGAAAAAGCACAGTGCGTTTCGCTATCATTTCGACAGCCCATCTGGCGGCAGTAACCGCCACCTTACAGAAGTACCACGTGCTGTTATTTAATACTTATATACACAACCTAAGGAAGAAGTTAGCGAAGAAAAGGACATAAGCGGACAGCGACTTGATAGGTAATTTATATACTCGTAGGTAATTAATGAAGAGTTTTAAGAGTTTACTTTTGCGATTACGAAATAATAAGTTGTCTTTCTCGTGACAGACGTGTGCGAGACCTTTTTATCAGACAAGTCCAAAGTCATGCACGACCGAGTGTTACATTTTGCAGTGACTAATAATAATTGATATATTACATACGAGCTGGTACCCGCGACTTCGTCCGCGTTGAAAAAGAAAATATATTAGTAATAACGCCTGACATCGTTATCACTGTGACGACGGTGGCGCCGCCGCGCGACAATTCTTTGTATTTTTAGACGATCTCTCTGGAACAATATAGTTCCTTTCGGATGAAAGGTACCCTATGTCCTTTCTTGTATCACTGACAACCTGTATGCAAAATTTCATTATGATCTGTTAAGTAGTTAAGGCGTGAAAAGGTAGAGACAAACAGACAGACAGTGTTGAATTTATAATATTAGTATAAATTATTTTTTATAGAGAAAGTCACATATCATGCAATACTGACTTTAAGAAGGAAGGTCGAATTTAGTTAACAATTGTTTCACTGTAAGAATTATAGCTAGACCTTATCTATAACTCATAATTTTTTCAGGGTCTATTACAATAAACTTTTGACATTATATAGTTAAATTAATTTATTACATTCGGTTCTGAAAGCTGTTTCTACCAGGAAAATACTGACAAGAAATCCCTGTAGTTGCTCTTTTCAATAAAGCTTCGGTTAACCATAATTAAGCTTGTCAGTGACAAAAGTTTCTACAGAATAGTAGGTCTTAGTATACAATTTATCTTTTGATAAATAATTTAAATTTAATTATAGATAATTTAAATTTAGCTTTGGGTTGTTTTGTAACATTCTGTATTATCGTGTGCCATGAGCTTTAAAAAGATTACTTATTTTGTGAATCTTGAAACTAGAAAAATGGATTTATTTCTATTTCTCAAGTTTAAATTGTGGAATCCGTTATTTTTCATTCTTTTCTTAAATTAATAAATATCATTTTCTTAAATTTAATAATAAATTTATCAAATAACTTTTGGAATTCATATTCCATTGCATGCGAGTTCCATGCGAATTCAATAAGACAAAAATTGTGACTATTGGTCATTCCTATTCGGTCATATCGGTATCTAATCCTCATGCCAATAAATAATTCCAGTCTCTGACTGAGCAGACTAGACTTCCTTTCACACAGACATAAGATAAATGTACCTATCTTAATTCACCTTTCATTTTTACATCACGAGGTGAATCTAGCTGGAGGCACTATTGCGTAAAGCCTGACCGAAATCCATTATGATTTACTTGCATGAGTGGTCTATGAGTTAAGTATTATAGTTATGCACTGACCCACAAAATGTAGCTAAGACAGCAGCGTTTTACAGGTAATGCGAGGAATATTTGAAAATGATTAGCTAATTTGTTTCATAGATAAAATTCACAAATTCATAATCGATGTAATTAATTGTCTGTTTCTCCGCTAACTTCTTCTAAACCACCAAACGGATTTTAATGCGGTTACAATTAGTGATATTTTTTTGAATTTAAAGACAGTACATGATTTTAAAATCTACCTATAGAAAGCACTTTAAAAATGTAGCCAGAATGTATAAAATTTTATTTTCATATTAATGTTGTCTATAAATATAAAAAAAATATCTAATGTACTTATTTTTATATTTAAAGTGATAAAAAGAATTCAGTTTTATTTTTATCATACTACTTCTTCGTCACATTTAAGTACCGATTGCACCAACATATTCAGACTAAAAAGCGAACAGGAACTTCTAAAGACGCCAAAGAAACAAAAGATCTATTTGGAAGTCAATTGTTTCGAAAAGTTTCAAAATGAAATCTGCATTTCTGAAACATGATTCACACATTTATATGCTCCGTTGGTGACTATTGTTACGAAATAAAACAAAAGTGAAAGAAACAGGTCAACGGTGTCAAAGTAATGCATTCTCGGCCAAACTGCAAACGAATTCAAGGGACGCGTGCCGCTAGATAAAATCAATGGACGGGACTTTCATCGGTTTTTTATGTTAATTTATGTTTTTTTTATGTTAAGATTTTTTTAATATAAGTTTGTGAACGATGCGCATTTGTAATTGTGAACTTGTTTTCATCATCATCATCATCTCAGCCGTAGGACGTCCACTGCTGGACATAGGGCTCCCCCATAACTTGTTTTAATTTACAATAATTTATATTTGTAAAAATTAGATATAATATTGTTGTTATTATAATATGACGCTATTTAATAACATTAGTTTATTAGTATTCAGCTTATATAATTAAAAATAAAATATTTGGCTTGAAGACTGAACCTTTGTACGGATAGGTAGAAAGTAGGTATTAATAAAGAAAATGTTTGAAGTTTTATTCAATTTCTTTATTAGTATATTTGCCCATAGAAATTTAAAATAATATGTCCGTCCTTAAAGTTCATGCCTAAATTACATCAAAATAGCATTATTATTATTATTATATGGATTTTTTTACAAAATTTTATTCATAACATTTAACTTACGAGACTGTCTAGTCATTTATTTCAAATGTCGACGTCTAAACAATTTGTTGAACACACTCGTTGAATTCAAATCACTTAATGTACTCGCGCTTTCGCTAGAGTTCATCCAGAGCAAGTCACCATGAAATGCCACATTAAATCTAGTTTGAAAATACTACATACATCTCTATATATATAATTACGTGTCACAGTGTTTGTAACCAAACTCCTCCGAAATGGTTTGACCGATTTTATAAAAAAAAATGTGTAGATTCGGTAGGTCTCAGAATAGGTCGTGATAAGGGTGATAAGTGATAAGGGTCGACCACCCATTTTGGCAAAACAACGTATACATACATACATGTAAAAAGTTACATACATACATACATTATTATTAGTATTGATGATAATATAAATTCTTTTACTTTCACGTTAACTTTATTGATATGTAGATAAAGCTCATTTCCGAACGAAATATAAAATAATGAGGCAGTTATATGCAAAGATACTTTTATAAAGTCATCGGTGTGATTTCGATTTACTTTCACTTGGACCCGCGTTAAGTTATTCGTCATCGTGACGTCATAACTTGAGCAACCCAAATAGGGTGTGGGAATGTCTAACGGTCATCATGATGCATTCATACTTAGTGTTATTAAATCACTATGAATGAATGCATCATGACGACCGTCAAATGAATGTAAGTCATGTGTTGACTAAAGAAATATTTAGCACTTTTTGACTAAACAAATTATAACCAAGCAAATAGGGATTCTATGCTTAATGAATAAAATTTTTTTTTATAAACTCTTTTACTTAAATATATAATATAATATATATTATAATAAAATCGTTTTTTTGTCTGTGAGTTTGTGCATACTATTATAATATCAGAAACTTATCCGAATTGAATGTGGTTTTCATTGGTATATTGTATCAAGCTTCCCGTAACATTTAGTGTTTGTTTCTTTCCAATCGATTTACAAACAAAACAATAAAATTACGGGCTATTCCGAATATGACATCGAAGTCGCGGTCTAGCTGCTTAGTCTAGAATATGCGTGGATAATCCTGTCATTATTCGTATTGCCTCACACTCCAAGTGTGAGTCTAGCCAGCAATGGCTAGGCTGCTCTGAGGTGGATCGGAGTTGTTGCCTTGGCAGAGCCCGGTTCACCCCGCTCACAGGGCAAGGAGGCACCGGGGAGTTTTAGTGGGTATTACCAGTGCCGCTATGATCATGTGCTGGGCGACCCCCACATATCCCCTCCGCCTAGCTAGCGGTAGGGAATCTGTAAGCGGATTACTCCTCGTCAAAAAAAAAAACATTATTCGTATTGTCTAGCAAGTAAAGAGACGTTTATTGGTAATTTCGTTTAAGTTATAGGCATACCGTGTTATTTTTAAAAACAGAGTGTGTATGTATGGGTTTAAGTAAACGCAACCTTTAAAGGTCGCCGTGTGAATGACCACGAACACAAAGTGTGACATCATAACAATTTCTCATACATCTTCATACCTCTTTTAATATTGTGTAACTATTTATTTCTCTCGGAAATGTCTACATGATAACTTTTACTTTGAATGATTTGATTTTTGTACAATGGTGGCCAGATAAATGTACTCATAATGATCATAAGTAAATACCTATAAGAGAGATGTTTTAATTTTGTAAAAGTATATGGATTACTTTTTTTATACTATATTAATGACAGGCAGGCAGGCTGACGGTCCCACTTGATGGTAAAAGGTTACTAAGGCAGGTGCCCTGCCAAACTAAACCCAAATGAAGTGAGGTTTAGGTTTCCAATGTAGTCAAAAGGTGTATAGTGTAAATACCGCAAGTGGGTCAAGTTTTCTCAGACCAATGCAACTACCTACACTATAATCTAGATCTATTTACTATTACAAATATAATATCTTGCAAATACTAGTTTAAAAACTACTTTGTATAAGTGGGTGATTAAAACTTGAAATGCGTTTAGATTTTTAACTTAACAAGTTAATAACGAGAAAAATAACAAATAATTATATAATACTAACTGACACCGCAAATGTTGTTTTGCCAAAAAAAAATTGGGGTGGACCACCTAAGGGTGGTTTAGGGGTATGAAAAATAGATGTTGGCCTATTCTCAGACCTACCCGATAAACACACAAAATTTCATCAAAATTGGTCCAGCCGTTTCGGAGGAGTTTGGCAACAAACACAGCGACAAGAGAATTTTATATATTAGATTTAAAACTTATCTAAATTGAGGTAGAAAAACTTCTATCCGATTCATCTTTTGTCTGATTAACGTGTAGGTGAAAATTTGTAAGCATCTTAATAGGTGCTAATAAGATACGTATACACTCCATATTATCACATTGTCAATTCTTACTTTAATATGGTATTTGTTTATATTACGTTACACATACAAATTATTTTACTGTTGTATTTTATTTTGTATTTAATATATTATGAAAATTTATAAAAATAATAAAAAAAAATCGCTTGGACGCTGAACTAGCAGAAGCAGGTTCAAATCCTCGTAAAGCTTGAATTACTTTAATGTTTTTAATTTTTTTATGTAATATGATGATAGTAAAAATTTGCAAAATTTGCATTTTAGTTGCAAAATCGGATTATCTGTCTACCAAAATGAGTTGTGTTGGTATAAAATGTATGACGCTTGCTAATTTTGACAAGAGAACGTGACAGGGTTATTGTTTTGGTTCACTTTTACTTTCAAAACTGTCTGCTACCTATCAAGATGGTATGCTAACTAGTCTGAAGCACTTTACGTAATGGAATTGTTTGATAAAGTAACAAGGATCGACCAACTCAGATCTGGAACGCTTCCTCAGCGTACTGGACGCAATATTGAAACTCTATATTTGATACTTGCTTCTCGCCCTAGTACCTACACTTTTCTGTGAACAACGTTTTTCCTATCAAAAATATTACCTACTTAATTTACATACATATGCGTACATCACTTGTCGAAACAAATATATATACAACATTAAATGTATGATTAGTAGATTAGTATAATATTTTTATCTAGATTAATAAAAATTAATCGATAAAAACTAAGCGCAAAATTTGAGAACGTGTGGATTTTTTTTTAATTAAATTACCGCCGAATGATTATGTAGATACCATACCCTTCTTTTTTATTAGGAACAGGCTGTAGGTATACTAATAATACCATTAAAATAAAATAATTTATTTCATTTATTACTTATAGTATTCGACAAACTTTAAATCTGCTTTATGAATTGGGAAAATGAGAAAAAACACTCTTAATGAATTTTGCAATTGTTTGGAAATTTTAATTGATCCAATAAAGTGTACATTTTAATTGACATTGACATCGCTTTGGGCGCAAACCTAACTAACGGGGCTGCCGTAAAAAGCGGGCATAGAGTCTGCAATCGGATTCGTTCCGATCGGTGTTACAGAATAGAATCGCGGTCGAGACTGTAATGTTGTACTGGGCCTCGACACGTACAACTATGATATAACATCTTACCAGTTTTATCAAATTCTAAATATGTACAGTTAAAAAATTTTAAAGTAAGAATCAACTAAAATTCTATCCGCAAAAGTTACTCCATGAATTTTATGATACAGTAATATATATAATTTCGGCTTTATTATTGTTAATAGCACATTAGAATAGATACAACTTGGGCTAAAATTTTTAAAGACACACGGAAGAAGTCCCCGCAAACTACAGACTTTCTATCGGCCGATAATTTGGTCGGCTTTTGAAGATGTATGCAAATGCGCACAGATAATGAATCACTGAATGTGCACCACATACCACTTCATACTGATTAAAACGCCGACCACACTATCGGCCGATAAAAAGTTTCTAGTCTATTTTCTCTTAAATAAGAGGTTCCATATTTGAATGATACCACATAACGACAGATCCATTATTAAGGTCCATTATACTTAATATTATTAGCCCATACTTTAGAAGTGATATGAATACACTTGTCAATTTTTCGATCAACATTGTCCGAATTTATAGAACTGATATAAATGTCAGATAATGAATACTGTGCTACCTATTGTCCGGATCACGTTATTGAATTATTAATTAGACAATGAAGGTCGATGGAATAGGTCAAAGTGTCGAAGGAAAAGGAAATAAATGTAACGAAAACAATAGTGCAATATTGCATTATAGTTATGTCGATATGATGATGCGTCTACCTTTGCTTGCGGTCCTCGAAGAAAGCGCACGTTCTGGCAATTGCAAAAAATCTCAGAATAAATAAAATCACATTTTTTTTTATAATTACGTGACAGTTTTTCTGATACTCCGTTTGATGGTAGGTAAGAAAGCAAATGCCTTCAAAGGGGATAAGAGGAGGCTGTCGACTTTCATGAAAAATTTATAAGGAAAAGGGTGAGGACAAGAAAAAAAAGAAAAGAGTAGTTATATGGCAATATTATTAAGCTGTGATCTTCTGTAAAGGGGTCATTCATTATTGCCCTCAGAAGGTGACGAATTTATGTATGACTGCTAAAATCAAAGTTCCATTTGCCTATGCATATTTAATGAAAACAGAATCCCAAGTCCTCTCACAAATTAATGATTGTAGAACGAATTACAAAATTATGTTCGTCTAAGAACATGTCTAATACATACACACTTTTGTAACTTTAATAGACAATTTTGTTATTTCAATAGTAAATGAGCCACGAACATATTGACAGGTAAATTGCATACAACAAAATCTTTATAATAACCCTCGCAATGCATTCACTTGCATAGATGCGCGCAATGTATCTTAAAATTGCATGAAATTACTTTAGACTACTACTTAGTTGTATCTTATAGTCGCTACTTGCTTAATAAACCAACTTTACTGAAAGGTGATTCTTAAGAAATGTTCTGTAGTAAAGTCAAAGATTATCTTTATTTATTTTTAACTAGCTGTACCCGCTACTTCGTACGTACTGTACGAAGTTTTGTTTTTTGAATATTTTTTCGTTTTCGTTTTTGAAAATCCCACAGCAACCTAAAAATTTTTCATGATAAAAATGTGATAAATCTGTGTGCCAAATTTTATCCAAATTTGTTCAGCTGTTTTGAGTGATTAAGTAAGAAACATACAAACTTTCTTATTTATAACTTTTATTAGGATTAGGATCAATACTATTAAATTACAAAGAGAAGGAAAAAGAGCTGATCTTGTAAGTTTGTTTTTGTATTCGTTTCACAACGCTGTTTTCTTTCAACTTCCTAAATTATGAAAAACTAGCTGTTGCTCGCGACTTCGCCCGCGTAACTTTATAAAATATAGCCTATGTTACTCGCTGATAACGTAGCTATCTATAGGCAAAAGAATTTTTAAAATTGGTCCAGTAGTTTTTGAGTTTATTCAACACAAACATACGAATCTTCTCTCTTTAAAATATTAGTATAGATTTCGTCTTTTCACAAATAAAAGCTACCCAAATTCTACAGGGTTTTGATCATCATGTTTCAAATTATTTTAAGGTTTGACCAAACAATTTTCTGTGTTCAAAAGAGAAAACAACTCTATCAAAATACACTGCTTCTGCTTCTACAATAATTTCTCATTTCTAGATTAAAATTGATAATCTACATTTTTGAGAAAATACAAAACAAGTATTATTTTATAAATTGTTTCACACAGACAGACAAACAGGATACGGTAATTTTATATACAGATTTACTCAACTAGCAATAGTTATAGGGTATCAATGTAATTTAATTTGACATTAAAACTGTTCATTCGTATAGGTATAATATGATTCGAAGAGTTCAGATTTATCGATGAGTCGAACATACATTACTGTAATTATATCGTGGAATTTGAAGGTTTCATTACAGACTTAAAACTTTACTTACAATGAATTATAGAGAGTTTATTATAAATCAAACGGTTTATTTTTGAGCTAGGAGAATGTACTATGGCATCCCTTGTTCATTCACCGAAAAGCTTATAGGTACTGTTGGTGATCGTTTGTAAGAGAGTGGTTACTGCTACCAGATTTATTGTACCTAGATAGTAATTATTTTAAATATATCTATAATTAACTACGATTGTCAGTCTGTCTGTTAGCATTAATGTCTCGAATACATTGGAGAAAATAATGAAATATGAACCTCATCATGCTATATATGAAAGTGGAGATGCGTGCATACATTACTATATTTACATATTTTATAATCGCTCTCGTTGTTAGGCCGACGACCGTATTTTTTAACAATATTCCAATTAAAAAAATAATAAAGAAATAATAATAATTTTTGTATTAATTCACAACTTTCAAAAGTACAATAAAATATTATTTACCTTTTACAAAAAGACTTAACAACAGACATGTATTACAACAAAGATTACATAAGAGACATAGACTACCTACTGATTTTTTTAAATACACTGTACCGCTAAGAAAAAGGGTCGGTTAGAAAATCTTCAATATATTCTAGTCTTATTTTATGTCGGTAGTCCTTATTTTATGAAACCTAGTACCTGACCTAGGTTTCATAAAATAAAGACTAATTTAAAGCTAAATTAAATAAATTTTATTTTTATTTAAGCACATTAAAATATTCTCTAATTTAGTCTTTATTTCATAAAGCTAGGGTCAGGTTCTTTTGAAGATATTGAAGATTTTCATTGTATATTTTTCTATGTTAAATAATATAATCTATGCTTATATCAACAATTATGAGATTATTTTTAAGGCCGTCCTATAGTTTAAAAACTTCGCTAGATCAAACAAAAATTTTAATGCTTACACTTCAGCTTTAACAGCTACAAATAAGTTTTATATAAGGTAAGTGATATAATTTATAAAAAAAAAATCTGAAGGTCATTTTTAAGTTGACATCTTTAATGCGTTGCAAATGCAACAATTATGATTTCATTACGAAATAATGAAGAATTGTAATCGCATTAAGAATTACGCGGTGGTCACTGGCTGCGTAGAAAGTGAGGTAGATGAACCCAATCTGCAACACTGTGCTACTCTACTATCTCAACATTTGTTCAATACTGAGTTTATAGTATGTTAAGTTTAACGAGCTCATTGGTCGTGTGATTTATGTTTTAGCACTCTGACTGTTGAGTTCAGAGTTCTAATAGGTACTAGCAAGCTGAACTATTAAATACACCTTCGTCTGGATGTGTGCTAATGACAAAATTCAAATACTTAAGTTATCATTATCATCATCTCAACCATAGGACGTCTAATGTCTATGGCTGGACATAGGTCTCTACCATAATTTTTCCAATAGGAACGGTCAGCAGCAGCCGGGATCCTCCGTCCCCCTTATTAGATCTGTACTATGAACGAAGTTTATGAATGAATGAATTCTTATTAAAAATTCTTAAAGAAATAGTTCAATTTTAATTATAGAAAGTGGATTAATTTAGTCAAACATTTCTAAGTTTAAATTTAGAAATGTTTAACTAATTTTCTAACCATATATTTTTTTTGTTAGCTCGTTTGTCGAGTGATTGGCATTTTAGCACTTAGGTGCTAAAATGCTAAAGTTAGGTGTTAGGTACATAAATTATTATGAGCAAGCTGAACTATCAAAATTTCACCTTGGTCTGAATTTCTTCAGTCTTCTGTATGTAGGCATTATAAAAGTGTAGCTACATGTAGTAAGTTGAAGTTATAATTTTTTGTTAAAAAAATTATGTTAATTCAGTAAAAATTTAAATTTTCTTTTTAAAAAACCAACTAAAACAAGTTATAAATTTAAATTTTAACATTAGTTTCTAACAATTCGTTGTTTTGTCTGCTGGTACTGTATAGTACCTTACCAACTTATTGAAACGTGTGCCCTAGATTACATTGACCAATCGTGAAAAGGCAAGCGTGACAAGTGTTGACTTAAATTGGTTCTTAAGCGGAACAATTTAAGATAAGTTTTTAATTAAACTGAGTTGTTATCTTTGAATCTTTGACCGTACGGATGCGGAACTGAAAGGGTTTTGTAGAAGTCCGTGTATGGACTAAATGGGTATTTCTTTATTAAATTTTATTTTATATTGAATGAAATACTTAATATTCTTGTGGGGCGGATACCTACAACTAACGACCTACTCGAAAAATAAGTAACTAATTAGCACTAGGTATTAGGTAAATATTATATCGCAGTTTTACATACAACTTCAATTTCCTCTACCGTAGCGATAGTCTATTTCCTTTTTTAAACAATACGATACACGCGATGAACCATTTTGAATCTTACTTCCTTGACAATCAATCAATCTAACACGGTATGATTTTTTTCTAGTAAGTAATTATATTTATTTTCGTCACTGCTGTAACTATAATATTTATATTCAGTACCTGACTGCTACTGCGCCATTTGACTGCAAAAAAGCATTTGTGGATACAAATTACAATGTACTAGCGACCCGGCTTACATGTAACTATACTTACAGAGTTGAAATTTTCAAAAATCCTTTCGTTATAAATCCTTTTTTTTCGTATATAAAATAAATATGACTTGCAAATTTTAGCATTCTAGACTTCTAGACTCTAGTTTTCGCTGTGCGTTAATGGTCAGTCAGGAAAAACAATTTTATAAGTATAGAAGATAACCGTATTCCAAATTCTATAAGTGATACTTACTTCAAGTTAATAATCACATACTATCACACATACAGGTAGTCTGTGAATCCACTTGTTGGTTGGTGGTTACCATCTAGATTTTATTTTACGTGAAATGAATTAAAAAATATCAGTGACAAACAATTACATACCTGTGTGGTCCGAAGAGCGCTCGCTGTAGCTAACAGCGTCAGCGCGGCTACGCTCCACAAAACGCCGACTCGCATCCTTATGCGCTGAAACAAAAAAAAAAAGGAATTTTATTTATTTTTTCATTTGTAAATATAACGTAATATTATAGTGGTGGCAGGGGACCACTATAATGTTGAATGTTAAGATCATTGTGAATATGTGCTTTTCTGTTTCTGTGAGTAAGTCATCTCAGAACAGAACCCATCCTGTACTAATTTATTAAGGTCGGCAAACGTACTTACAGCATCTAGTAACTTGTTTATATCAAGGTAATTCTGTAAAAATTAAAAAAAAAAATTAAAAATACAAATAAAACAAGTTATAAATTTAAATTTTAACATTAGTTTCTAACAATTCTAATATTAGTTTTTAACAATGTAAGCAACGGTGAATCCAGGCTGCTTCTGATCGGTCTTATTTGAAAGTTATAGGTAGGGAAGGCCTATGTGGACATCCTGTGACTATGGATGATGATGATGATGATGATGATTATGATGAAGCGACTTTAGCCAATCTACATCAAAATGTAAACTAATATATAATTTACTAGCTGCTGCCCGCGACTTCGCCCGCGTAACTTAGTAAATTATGTACTTATAAACCTTCCTCGAGAACCACTCTACCCATTAGTGAAAACCGCATTAAAATCCGTTGCGTAGTTTTAAAGATCTAAGCATACAAAGGGACATAGGGACAGAAAAAGCGACTTTGTTTTATACTATGTAATAAAAGAAGATATGTAATAGCATCTCTATCGTTGTTGTTGAATTTGGTGATATATTATATGTTAATATGTTAACTCTTAAACATATTAAAGCTTATAAAATACCACAAATAACACAATTATTAAACTTATTATAATTATATTGGTATCAAGAAATCAGGTTAATATCCACAATCTATATTAACCTCAAAAGTAAATCTTCAAAGAACTGGCTTCCGCAAAATGGAAAGGTCAACTCAAATGTTGTTTTTGTTTAAACATTGGATTGCAAATAAACTTATATAACAACACTTAATGTTTTATATATGTAACACAATATTTTATTTTTTATTTTTTATTTTATTTATATTTAGGAAACAAACAATATCTCGATACACATTACGCGTACATATAAGAAAAACATAAATCAGCAAAGTTTCCACTAAATTACTAAAACATATTTTGAATCGGAGCTGGGAGAAAACATACGAAAAGGTGAACAAAAAAAAAGAAAGAAAGAAGGCAATTAACAAATAACATATAACTATAACATACAAAATAAACAAATAAACTGGCCGCTACAAAAAGAATACTACACAACTAAATTATCGAGATAGAATTAATATACAACACATATTTTTAAATATTTATACGTGTGCATTTAGTTTTGAATATATTCACATAAAACGTCGAACGGAATGTCCATATCCATCACATGAATTCCATAAAGTGTCGCTTTCACTATTTAAAAGTCTAACTTTCGTTTTCGAAAGAAGAGTTAATCACAAACGGGATATAAACTTCCATTTTTATTATGGTGCTTCATTGCTAAATCTTTGTAACAGCCAGCGCTAAAAACTTTTACTTGACTTACTCAATAATTCGTAATATATATACTTGGACCTTTCCCTGTTTGTACACTAATACCTTTACACCTGCCTAATTTTAGAGGATAGTATATAAACTTTAGTGATTATAAGTTTACTAAAACAAAATCAAAAACAAAAATCCAAAAACAAGGAGGGTTTGGGTTTAAATTAAAATGTTAAAAAAAAATTTTTTTTAAACTAAGGCAATGATATAATAGGTACAATTAACTAGAAAACAATATTTAATTGTTTTTAGTTTATTATGTTTTTTTTTTCTAATAATTAGTGTGGAGTAATTAACATTTTAAAGGAGATTGAATTTATGCATGCAAAGAAATATTTACAATTTCCTATTTATTGAGTTAATATCCATTGGGAAAACATCTAGTTACAAAACAAAGTTAGAAATAGAAATAAAAAAGTAAGTTGTTTTCTCCATAAACTACAACTCCCACCACATCATGAAAACATTTAGGTTTAGTGAGTGGATGACTTGACATCATCTAATCTAAATATTATAATTTTTATACGGTTATTGTATTCATTATCAAACAAGGCTCGTTTCGTTTGTTTTTATGTCTTTCATTTGGCATTTGGTAAGTCTAAAAACCAAAAATAATACTAAAAAATAATATATAACTATAAGTATGGAACTTTTTTGTTGCATTTTTTGTGTTTTTTAAAAGCATTAAGTATTTTAACTAGTATTTTAACTAGTTTCGCTGTTCTCATCAGAGAGTCGTGGTAAGATAAAATCATTAGAGGGAATTGTCTGGATTAGATTCTGAGATTCTTGTCATACTTAGCTATAAAAAAATGACATGTTATATCTAAATTTCAGGAAAAATCCTTTATCCGGCGAAAATCATAATATACACTTACAAGATCAACTATAATATATAAAATAACAATATCTAGAAAAATGTTCGAACAATTGCAAAATTAGACCCTAACCACACGCACCATTTACTCAGCAATTAGATGATGAGTGTACGCATGCATATGCATTGCTAGTCTAGCCGGTGCATTGTTGCAACTGCACTTTCGCTCGATGACCACATACCGCCCACTTAATATATAGACCGACAATGACAAGTGACGTAATAGACTAATAGGTCAGAGAATTGCGAACATGTTATTAACAAATTTAACGTATTTGTCGATGATTATCTCTTTAATACTTACTAGTTTACGCCCACTGGTCAAAAGTGGAACATGGTGAAAAAAAAATTGGTTTTATTACTTTTTTATTTTTAACACTGGAGGTCTATAGTCTTAAAAAAAATTAGGTAGACAAACAAATAGTTAGAAGAAAAACGAAATTTGCCTAAACCGCTAAACGATAAATGAAACCATATAAGTAATGGTTTTATTCGAGCAACAAGTTCCTATGGGTAAGAAATTTCATACTTTAGTATCACTTTGAATTTATTAAGTACATACGACGCTTTTATATTTATTTAGAACTTTAGATAAATTTATAACCTTAAAACTAAAAACTACGACGAAGTAGAAGACCTATTAATACAAATCCAATAAAAACACACAAATACTCACACGCTCGTACACGCGCACATACACACACACACACACACACACAATCGTTCTATTAAAAAAAATATTTTTCTCTTGTTTAAAAAATTATATAGGTATTATTAGGTATATATTATTACTAGCTTTTATGGAAGAGCGAAGGCTCCAGGCACAGGCTTCCGCTTAAAAGGAGTCTTCAATCATAGTTATTGTAAAAACGATTTTTCTAACTGTTGATAAACATTTTCATTATTATTTTTTATATAACCTTGTTTCGGTAATTTTTAATTTAGCTTAATATTTCATCTAACACACGTGTAGTTAAAATAAATTATGGATAAAATTATATTTACTCCAACCTTACTACTAGTTCTTAGATATAGAGATGATATTGTGCTATATTTGAAAGTGAAACTTTATCAAATTAATGTTGACCGCCTACTGAGAAGAAACTGATTATATTTGCTCCTAACGTGACGTGACACAAGCAAACAGTGAACCAAACCAATCGATTAGTGTCTTACTAATCTTTACGTCATCAATATAGCATTTATTCTGTTAACTATTTGATTATTTTCACTCAAATTTATTGTACCAAACTAACTTACGAAAACTTTGTGGTGGAAAGCGAAAAAAATTTTTTTTTATTAACTAAATGAAGTATATTTTTTTGTCAAGAAAATGATAAGATTTATAAAATAAAATAAGATTTATTCCTTGAATGTTACAAGCACTGAATGTTACAAAACTAATGCAGAGCAGCAGGTACATTTTAGTAAATTTTCAACTATCACAGCTCACAAATGAATAGTGCCAGAGAAAACATCTTCAGTGCATATAGGAAAAAAAGACAGGTGAGCTACAATTGCATAATATATACATTTGTTATTGTTATAAAAATAATAAAATCAAATCAAAGCTACATAAAGCTGATATGGTTTTTTAAAGTTTAAAGCTAAACAAAAATTAAATAGTTTTTAGTGTCCCTTAGTCTTTACCCTATTAATTGCGTTATTATTCTAAGATTAAGGATATCATAGATGAGTTTACAGGCAAAAAACTTGACATTACTTGTTTTATCTTCCGGCCTAATTGATCTGAAACTATTTTTCATTGGTTTATTGTATTGTCAGTAAATCAATAACAGTAACATTGGCATTTAACTGTGAAACTATTAATGACAAACGATGCCTAGTTATCTCACATGACAAAAAATCAAAAGTGCAGACCACAAATACAATGAAAATGTCACGGACGTAGATAAAGACACTTGCATTCCTACTGAGCGGAGATTAAATATGTGATGTTTGGGAGCGACAAGAGTGATGAATAAGCGTAATTCTATAAGGTTATCAAGTGCTCTGAAATGGAAATTTTGCATGAATACATTCATTGCAGTCAAAGACCACGTTTAACATAAAAAATAAGACCAGTTATTAACCAGGAAATATGAGGCTTATGTTTTTAACAGGTGAGAAATACATACGTTTTAAGTTTTAATCTTTGCCATATTCGAATAAGGTTTTCTACGAATCTAATAATATTGTTAAACAAAGAGGTTAGTTTTAACAAAGAGGTAAGTATAGAGTAAGCAGGTAAGCATCTGTTGGCGGTAATTTACAGAAGACACATAGAAGACAGAAGTAGAGGCAGGCAAACAGTCTGTCTGGTGGCAGTAATCATCCCCTTGAGAGTACCATCATTAAATAAAACCATGTTTGCTTTTTTGTTTCAAAATCGTCAAAAATAAGTGAGTAGCAAATTTAAAATTACTGCTTTTATTGCGAATTAATTATTTGTCAGTTTTTAACCACTATTATTTTATTAACCCGTTTTTTTCTTTCATCTTTGTATTAACATTATTCATTTAATACCAGTCGTAATTTTCAAGCTTTAAATTAGGGTCAAGAGGACTAAAAAGGTATTGAAAAAATTCTTACAAAGTCTCTACCGTGACGGACAAATGTGAGAATAACTATTATAAATACATGTTTAGCAGAAGCGTTGAAGGTGTAAGAAATTAGCTGTATTAATTACCTAATTACCCATCTGTGGCTTATAACAATGCTATGGGAATACCGTAATTGCAGCACGCGACAAATGTGTTACTTACCGGTTACTTATGACAATTACCAATAATTATACAATACAGGGCTGTCGTTAGCTTTGTTTGGTGTTAACATTTTATTACAATTTTTCTTTGACATAATATTGTCGACACGTTTGGTCTAGTGGCTAGTAACCCTTTCTGTTAAGGCCCCGCTCCCTAAACATTATGATTGTTTGCCGTAAAACTGTAAGTAAACCAAATATCACATCAATATAAAACTTAAATAATATTATATTTTAAACCTTTTTCTAGTCAATGTCAAGACAGAAACACAATTAGTGGAAATTGACTCGATACTTTCATTTTTTAAAATTGAGTCATTTTATCGATATTTTTTCTTTTATCTCAGAAGCAACTTTAGTTACATATGCAAAATAAATACTCATAGAAAGAAAATGAGGTTTATTAGTTATTATCAAGACAAAATTTACCTAGAACGATTATTATTCTCATAATAAATTAAATTTGATTTGAGACTTACGTCCTTTAGTTCTATGCAAGAAAAACAGAGAAATGGATCATTCGATATTCAACCTTATTCGAACCGTATTTGTGTTTGAAAGGGAATGCATGCGAGTGTTCCTCAGTACCGCGCTGTGCGCCCACAGAGAGCGTTTTGGGAGCGTCACCTTAACCAAACGGTAGCGGGTTCGAATCCCGCTAGGGGCAAATGTTTTGTGTTAATGTTTCACCTTTGTACCTGAGTCATGGGTGTATTGTATTTATAATATGTATGTATTTACGAAAAAAAAGTAATCTATGTAAGTATCAACTGTCTGGTATCCATAATACAAGCATTAGTTGCTTAGGAACTAGATGGTGCTGTGGAATGCTGTGGAATGTATGAAGATATTTATTTGTTTATATTACTTTTTATAGTATTATTAGTAGACCTATAGACAAGTTTAAAATGAGAAGTACCTAAGTATAGATATTATACACACGTACCGAATTTAATGGCCATTAATTCCAAAGGCGTGAGCAATTTACGGCTGTAATTTGAACCCGTTAGCAATAAATATTGTTCAGCTGAATACGTGCTTGGAACATACGATCAAATAACACTATCTGTCAACTCAAATGATATACCTAATACCTATGTGTAATTTCTTGTTAGTTCTTTAGACTTAGATTTTCTCGTCCCCATTGGTTGAGTAGTTGAAGTGCTTGACTTATTGCTTTGACTAGGGGGTCCTGGGTTCGATTACCCAGGAATCAATCTTCTTAGCAAGAAAATCTTTTTAGCTGAACTTTTTTAGGTTGGCTATGGTCTGAGTGTTATATTAGTGGCAGAATTTTCCCTAACGAAAAACATTTGTTGAAAATTGAATCGCTTTTAAGATTAGTCTCTAATTGGACATCTGATGCCTTGGCCGAATTCACGAACCGAAATATCCAAACTTCCTGTAAGATTTGTCGATAAGACAATTAAGTACAACAATAACTGATCGGCATCCTCCGACCTTGCGTCTTATCTCCTAGAACACAAAAGTCTATTGTAATCTATCGTTATATAAAAAATTATCCAATTTTAACGATTTCTATATAATTGCTGAGATGATAACTAATTACTGGAAGTAAGGTATCGTCTAAAGCTTTTATCGTCTAGCTGTGTAATATCTAACAAGCAAACTAATAATTCTAAAATAATAAGTATTATATATATATAGGTAGGTAATATAAAGAGATCTAAAAAACATTGCGAGAAATAACACAAGTATAATATTTAAATTTGAATCTATTTAAAATTAAATTACTTTAAATATATTATTTGATAATATATCAATAGGGATACTTTTAAGGAAATGGCTGTAAGTATGCAAAAAATAAAACAATAATATATATGTAAATTTAAAATAAAAAGCTTTAAGATACTATGTAGCAACATTTCCTGATCATAAGACTTTTCATTTGCTTATGAATATATGCATGTATGCATAGTTTCTATATTTTATTATACCCCGCAATAAAGTATACTAAATGTTATAAAACATTTGCATTGAACTAGTATTAACATGCATAACTTTTGTGCAGTTTCTCAGTCCATTAAATTCTAGCCCAACGATTTCTTAGTTGTTTGATTAAATTTTGACAGATCCTTCATCTAACAATAAAGCAAACAAGGAAACACAAATCTTTGTATGCTAATCTCATAAATTCTATAACAATGCTACGGGAAGTGTGAATGTAAAGCATTTACGTGCTTATCTGAGATTTAATCTTTCGCAATTGAATAACGATAAATCTAGATTCATTCAAACATAAACAGGCATTTATAATTTACAAGAATACTGCGTTCCTCCAGGAGTGGTTTTGCAGTGAATCTTCATAGAATTCGTCGACTATTTGAACTCAGTGGACAGTAAAATGCTATTTTTGGAATAATAGGGAAAAAGTTTAGAAAACCGTGTCAAACCGTCCATAAATATTTTTTTTACAATTATATGACATTCTTGTGTTTTTCCTATAACTCTTTCTATATACAAATAAAAGCCTATGCCAATATAAAGAGAGATAGAGATAGATATCTGGGCATCGGTCTAGTCTATAGATACTAATATTATAAAGAGGAAAGATTTGTTTATTTGTTTGTTTTTCTTTATTGTTTCCCCGGGGGGTTTATGCCACCCCCGTGAGCCATATATTCATTCAAATTTACATAGCTCTTATTAGTTGTATGTACTATAATTTATGTAGGGGGAAAATCACAGTTACCCATTGCGTAAGCAAACGAACTTTGTTTGTTTGAATTGAATAGGCTCCGAAACAACTGGACCGATTTGAAAAATTCTTTCACTATTAGGAAGCTATACAGCGAGTAACATAGGCTATTTTATAAAGTTACTAGTATTTCATAATTAGGTATTTTTTCACTAACATTTATTCCAATGACTAATGTTTTCATCATTTTGTAGAAGTCTCTATTGGTAAAGATATTAAAATTTTATAAGGTATTCCAAGCATAATTACCCAACACATCCTATATTTACAATAACACGTATTCTCCAATGTGGCAAGAACAGGCGAAGCGCCAAACCTTATGAAACTTATTTTAAGTCGGTTAACAAGTAAGACGATAAGAGCAGACTCACTGGGCTCCAGATCACACTCTGTGGTCAGATCGCCTTGCGTTTGTGAAAATTAATATCTAAACTTAGTCAACGTTGTCAATATTGGGAGCATATTGACAGACATAAGAGAAACCAAGGAACTAAAGTGATTCTTGAGTTAGTAAGGCAGGGTTGCTATACAATGGTCGGGCCTGATGATTTTGCCAATCGGGTAAGCCGAATGAAAATCGAACATATTATGTAGAAGCTTTGTAGAATATACTTCGGGTAGGCTTTGTTGTTCAACAAAAATTGCCGAATGAAATGTGCCGGCCCGACTACATATGTAGCAACCCTTACATGCTACTTACAATTCATATGTCGATGCTCTTGATAAAACTCGATGGTAGCTACCTAACATAGTACATTACAGAGTCCGGCAGCTTCTATACAGTCCTTTAGTAGGTACTTAAAAAGTTAAAAAATCTATATGAATAAAAATGAATCGCTAAATGTGTTGCTAAACGCAAAACTCTAAAATTCGGCTATTTATTTTATATCAAATATTTTTTGACCAGAGAAAGGTTCTTATGAAGAGGAAAATTGGAAAAATTGTCTGGAAAACCTAAAAAGCCCATTTCTCTTTTTTCTAACCCTTTCATATCCCGTGTTCTTAGCTGACAAGTCGAATTATCATTTAGCTGACATTTGACAGAATGTCGGTCTTAATAATACAAATATGTCTATGGTCTAATGGTCTCTAGCCTCGGCATAAGTAAGTAGTAAAAAGGATCTGATAGTCTATAGTCTCAACATAAGTAGTAAAAAGGTATCTGAAAATATCTAACATCTCAAGAGATACAATAAAATAACAATAAACTCTCTTAGTTTAAGGTAATTAAAGGATTGGCGGACACAACGAAAATGTTCTACGAACGAAACTTACGCAACAAATAAAACCAATTCTTTGGTCTTTTGTTTACCTCACAAATATTGTAGTAAAAATGCAACGTAAACAAACACGTAAACGTTACCGCAGGAAGCGAGTTGAAAAGATTTAACTTTCTAAACCTGCGTCGGCCGAGTCTCTGTTTTAGTTTAACGCTTTAACATATCAATGACACTTTCCCTCGACGTAATAAGAACGTAATAAAGACTGACCGTAACTGGTTCATTTTTAAAAAAAGTTTTTTTGTAACAGATACGAATAACATATATATGAATTCGTTTTCTTATTGAATCGACATTGAAACCAATGAAAGTAGTATTTGAAGAAGTTCATTACTTAGATAATATTATTATACAATCCCCTTTATTCCGTATCATTCACTTTATGGATAACGCTACCCTTATACGCAACCCCCAACCCTTACATATTAACCATTAAATTCAAGGCGATCTGTTAAAGGTTAAAAAATGTCTATAACGGTTGCGTTATCCATAAAGTGAATTATTCGGAATAAGGGAGAATGTATATTTAAGTAGGTAAATATGTTCAGTACTCATTATTATTATTTTTCATTCAATTATTTAATATCTCGTCAGTTTACAATAAAAAAGTAACTTTTAATCAGTGGGTAATTAGGTACTAGTTATATTAAAGTAAACATATATTATATACCTAAACATTGCAAATAACTTATATTTTACTATTTGTTCAATTTTATAGTAATGCTTTTTAATGATACAACCATTTAAACTTATTAATTATATTAGTATTATAATAAGGTGGAAAATGGTACTCCAAAATATATAATAGATAGATATTTAAATGTGTTTTTAGAGGTCTCATTCAATGCATTTTTTTATAAAAAATATAAGTTTTACTTATATGTCTACTATATGTTTTACTTTCAACTAAATGTCTCTAGAGATAACAATGCCTGTTTTTAAAAATATCAAAGAGAACCAAAAGAGATCTGGTGCAGTAACCATGTTCTTATAGAAGTCCGCTATAACGTAACAGCATATGTGCTGTTATGTTTTGATGAGTAATTAAGAGATCTCACTTTTATCGCTTAACCTATTAAGGTCGGCAGCGCATTGCCGTTGCTTAAGATAAACGGCGACGGTAGCCACATACCACTTAAGATTACGTTATCTTTAACGGCCTAGTTTGTGCAATAAATGCTACAGTTCACATCTTAACCATCAATTATTTTATAATAAACTAGAGACTCGCTCCCGACTTCGGGCCGGGTGCCATTTTTATAGAATACTTCCCTGTTTATCCCTCTTTCCAGAATTGAAAACCGAATTAAAATCGGTGTAGTAATTTTTGCGAGAATAACGCACAGAGATTGATTTTTATATATAAAGAAGAAGAAGATGTTGCAGTAGCATTGGAATAAGTCAGACAGAATGAGGAATGGGCTCTGGCAACTGATGTCCACACTTATCTAACAACAGCACATCTGCTGTTATTTTTGGTTTTTGGTTTTGACTTATAAATTTGTGAATGCCAAGTCTCCTACCATTACAAACGTCTTCGACTCTAAAACGGATATTTCGAAAATAGTTTATCAATCAACTCATCTATCTACCAGCTCGTTACAATAAGACATAATCTACACAATCTGTAAAGCAATTTGTTGGCGATACGTCTGCGATGCGAAACTAGCAGCTTGCTAAGCGCTTTCTAATAACTTTAATCTTGCGAATGCAGTTTACACTTGACCCACATTTAAATCTAAATTAGAATCTGACGTCTGATGTCAGTAGTACACAGACTGGTCAAAAATTACTAAACTTTTCTTAGTCTCTATTTCAAAAATGCAAAAACTGATGTTTTTGTTTAAATACGTTAGTTACTCAATTCTAAGTGGAATATGAGGCTAAAATTCTAAACGAAAAGTAGAGGCAGGGCATGCTGATGAAATGACAGCATGTTTGCTGCTTTAATTAATCCTGCTTTTATCGGCAACGTACTTGCAGGATCTGTAGAGTTGCTTGAATCATAGGTGATGGTAGCTACTTATCATCAAGTGTACTGTCAGCCTGTCTGTCGAGTATAACATAAAAAGACCTGCTTATGACTAATCAGTGAAGGCTATACAATAATTAGATAAACCTAAAACAGTTACCTAGGCTCCAGACCTAAAATCTACGACACTGCAACAGGTTCCAATGTTGAACACACTCATATGGAATGAGTAATATAGGCTCTAATTGTATTCCTCATTTATCGAGGAAGGCTTTAGGCTATATAACATCACGTTGCGTCTGATAGGAGCGAAGAAACAGTCGAAAATGTGGAAAAAACGGGGAAAATTATTCATCTTTGAGGGCTTCCGTTGCGTGCGCTGCGAAAACCATTCGAGATACCCAAATGATTCCCAAAATAACTATTCCACGCGGACGAAGTCATAAGCACCAGCTAGTTATAAATATTTAGATTCAAAATTTATTATTCTATTAATCTATTTTTATTTCTATTTAATTATATGGATGATTTTTTTTTTCTTAAAATTATAAACACTCACTTAGGTAGGTATCGCGAAAGAAGAATTTAGCGAAGAAACAGACAAAAACGAACCGAAACAACTTTTTTTATATGATGTACCTATATATAGATATAAATTCTCATAACGGTACAACTCGACACAACGATGAATATTTATATAAATAACTGATATAAAAACGAAAGCGATGAAACTATAATAATTTACATACGTATAGCCTTGACTTTTACGTGATCATTAGGAACGCAGCGCGCGTTGATGTCTTTTCTATGACTGCACGGCATATCTGATGCAAGTTACTCTTGATACTAGGTATTTAATTTATTAATTTTTTTTTTTTTCAATTTCATATCAAAAGATTTGTTCAATGAACTGGCACGATTTTGTAATTATTTACAACTACCAACAAGTACTTAAAACAAAGACATAAAAACTATAAAAAAGAGACAAGAAATGCTAAGCGTTGACTACAAATATTTGCACCAATAACTTTATCACAAGGTTAGTTTCATAACAGTAATTTCAAAACCCTCTTTACAATCTAGTAAACAAAATTCGTAGTACATAGAGTTTATTGCTTTTTGTTAAAGAAGAAAAGAATTTTTTATCAATTGATTAATGTGTTTAGATCACAATAGAAAGGCCGTTTTTTAATCAATATTTCACTGTATTTAAATATTTTTTTACTTAATACTATATTTTAAATATTTTATGTAGTATTTCAGATTGCTCTTAATTGTGCCCTATCACCGTTGTGTTCTATTAAAATCGGTTCATCCATTGCTGAGGTTAGCCCCAAGCATGAAGTTTTGATTTAGTTAAGACCCTAGTAGGTTACAGTATGTATCAATAAAGGACTACCTAAGACCCATAGCGTGGTCAAGTTAAAATTTGAAATATAATTTGCAACATATTGGAAGTTTTAATTGTATATAATTTGCAAAATAAAATTGAATCTGTTCAAAGCCAGGAGCGGATTGTTTGTTATTTATATATGAAGATTGAAGGCAAGTAAATACATATTATATATATGTAAACATCCCATAAAATATTATAATGCACGCAGTAATACATACAACACTTTCACTGAGCTCTCTGAAAGACTCATTTCTCCTTTTTGCATTGTTCATGCATTTTATTTCGTTTTCTGTGCATGTGAACGCTTTGTATTTTTGGAATCGAGTGGCGACTATCACCGCCCGGTCATTAGCCACAATAAAAATTTTGTTATGTCATACACTATTACCTACCTCCAACATTTCTTTATGAGGTTTTAAGTTGAACACTTAGGTTGCTTAAATTGTAATTTTTGACAGTTTATTTCGATTTAACAACTTTTCTGTGTTGTTAACTAGGTACCTACTACAGACTTATCTATACTAATATTATAAAGCTGAAGAGTTTGTTTGTTTGTTTGAACGCGCTAATCTCAGGAACTACTGGTTCGAATTGAAAATTTTTTTTTTTGTGTTAGATAGATCATTTATCGAGGAAGGCTTTAGGCTATATTTTATAAAGTTACGCGGGCGATGTCGCGTGCAGCAGCTAGTGGTTAATAAGAGTGGAAGGGAATTGACGAACGACATCATCTTACATCAATTCAATAATAACCACAACCGCGAAACAACAGCAAGTGTGCTATTGTGTTTCATTGATAAGTAAGGTATTTTGCCCACCTGCCATCACATTTTTCTTTACCCTATCAAGGTCGATATCCATCCAATTGGTTTGTTCGCGTTGTTGACGATCCAATGCTCACACAGCACTGATTAGAACCGCTTAGTTTAAGAAGAGATTTAGCCTCTTTGCATGTTGTACCGGTAGGTATGTCAGCTCCGACGCACGACTGGAGTTTACTCTTTACGAACGATAAATAAATAAAATTAAATAAATACGAAACGAACGAATAAATATCGGCGCCATCTCTGTTCGAATATGATCTAGTCTCCGCAAGGATATTATTACGTAACATATTCTAGTTTCATAAATATTGTGTAGATGGCGCTAAACTTTAATAACTGACGCGTAACGCTAGACGCGTGACAATTTTGATTTTACTCCCATAAATTTTCATAGCCTTTCATATATGAAAAACAATTCTTACGGAGTAAACTTCAAAAAACGGGCAAATTATTATTGGACATCTGAGGCAACATAAGTTCCCTATCTATTACTACATAAGTGAATTACAAGCTGATTATTAGGAGTTATGTAAACAGTCCTCAATTAGTCGTGTAGAAAATTGTATTTGCGTGCTTCTGGACACTTTAATGCGTTAAATATAAAATACACCGGTAGCCGCGGGCGTGCACGAATTCACTTTCTATCTCATACGATACCAACGTTTCAAATGCGGAATTTAAGATTTTTTATTTTATCGATTATTAGAAATCGCTAATGTGTTGTTAATACATTATATTAAGTAGTTTCTATTCAATTCTAACATTTTATTAATTTAATAAAAGTTATGTTATTTTAATGCGTTAAATATTAAATACACCGGTGTGTTTTGATATTTCATAACATTAGACTTTTGTTGTGATTTAAAATCGCAATTTAGTTAAAAAAGTTAAACAAATTAAGAAATAAACTTCTTATACAAAAATAACAAAAATATGTTAAGTATTATTGTATTTTTAAGGCCTTTGGCAAACAACTCAAGATTAGGTAGCTATCGTCGTCCTTATAAATTCTTACGTGCAGAGGTTACAATGAACTTGTACTGCCGACCTTAATTAAGGATTGGATATGGGATAAGAAATAAGAATGATATAGGGAGTAAACTCTAGCATCTCTACTACCACTCACCAAAACAAAGGAGCTCTACATGTCTACCAAGGCCTTAATGCGCTATAGACCTACTGGCCGCAGTTTATAACTGCAGTACGAAGTGTGTCCTACTACTATTACTCGTGTTTTTTTTTAAGATTTGTTTTAAAAAAATGTCAATTGTGTTTCATGGAGTGAGTAAGAGATCTCAGAACCGATCCTATCCCTTATGGTCTATCCCATCTTAGCACCTATGGCGTTGCTTGTGTTGAGGGTGGTAATAGACACCTAACATCAAGTAGACCCTCAGCCTGTCTCTGACGATCATTACATAAAAAGCTACAATACCTTTACAGTAAAGCCTTTTGCATTGTGTTTTTTATATTTTTCAACTGTACATAAGAAAATATAGACTTGGAAAATTATTCAAAGATCAAACAGTGCCAAACTATAGAGTTTAGATACTATTTGAGGAGTGTCATTTCAAAATGACTTACATATTTCCACTTATGAATAAAAATGAAGTAATGATTGGAATCCATTTTTCGTATTCGTTTGCACCTCTATACCAAATTATTTGTAACAATAATGTTTAATTCCTCTACATTTGACTTTCATTTCACGTGTCCAGAACAAATACGCTTATTTCCACGTAATTTGCTCACACCAACCATCTAAGGCACAAAAGGTTCTTTTACAAACCGACTTAATTCCAATACATAATTCGATTTATTGAAAAATCGGATAAGGTGGAAATAAGTCCTTTTGAAATGACACTCCTCATTTATCTGCTTATATAAAATATATTAAATTGAATATGGACATAGTTAAGTTCCAACACCGCTTGATCGATCACACGGAATGCTAAAACGTATTTGTATTTTTCATAGAGAAATTTTTCATGTTGTCAAATATTAAGGTAGATGAAGCTGCTAAGCGCTGTTATTATATACCTACTTGTATTTTTATGGTTAAGGTAAACTTACCCTTATCCACCAAGTTTTATTACGTAGTAACAGGTTTGTGGTCGGAAGTAATTATCTTCCTAAAATGAACTCAAAATTTGCCCAAGTCAAAGCTGTTATTGAATTACTCCTAACCGATTAAGAAATACTAATCTTGATTCTCTATTTCAATAGTTTACAAGTTTACGAGTGAATGATACAAAATAAATTATAATGAAAATTTATTTTTTTTATGTCTACAAATACTTAATTTTATTTACAAATAACTTCGTATAATTGAGATTTTTCATATAAAAATGTCACATTAAACGACTGAATTAGACACAATTATAGAGTAATATAAAAAATAATGACATCCCATTATGACGTGAATTAAGTAATTTAAGTTTAATTAAACATACACAAACTGTAAATTTTCTTTATGGCACATATTAAAGTGAAATGTAACAGCCTTGGAATTACATGCAAGTTGGTGCCAATGTAATAAGTAGATAAGTTTTACTTTCATAAAACAAGTTTGAGCCAAGCTATAGCTAAGTAAGTGGACTATATTATAAAATTGCTCTGAGGACATAATTAAAAGTTTACAACTAAGCATTTACTTGAAACCAATTCGGTTGCAGTCGTGACTGTGGTCACACTCATGGTCGAAGCCTTTAGAAAGCGAAAGACATTAAAATTGAGTAACTATCGATATGACACTTTTACAGATTTAGTTCAAAATTAATATTTATTAATTGATTAAAAATAAGTAGGTATAGAATATAATTATTTACTCACCTTTATTTGTAATAGTTGTCTCTATAACTTCGGTTTATATAAAGGAAAAACAAACACTATTTATATATAACTATTAAGTGGAATCCACCATTGTTCCAGATGTCACACTAGGGGCGCAGACCACCTAGGCTATCTATCACCTTCACAATACAGCTGTTACCTTAGGGAAAACAAAATAACTTCATTAACACAACGCACGATTCCCACCAAAATTTCACATATTCGAAAACGTTGTTTCTTTTCGCAAATTCGCCAAGTTCCGTGTCAACGGCCGCGTTGCAATCTGTACACTGGTTGTGTCGCGATTCGGCTCTTAACGCGCCAGTGCACTTTCGTCGCAATTAAGAAAAATAAATTATTTAACGTCAGCGGGTTTTCGAACGTTCGAATTGTGGCGGGAAGCGTGCGTACCTTTGTGGACGTGCGTTCGGCTGGCTACGCGGAGAACGGACGGTGCGCGGATTGCAACTGCCGGTACGATACGACTTGATTCAGCACACTCTCTGCCCACACCGCTGTCCGCATATGTTCAAATGTATCCGCGAAAATCATTTCAGTTTCATACCACACAACTAGATCTAGCTTGCAGAACAATCTGGCTTAAGTGTAGAAGAGATTAAAGTTTAAATTCCAATTGACAGGATCGATACTAGAAAACTTTTTTTGTCGTTTCGATTTGTGCGATATGTTCTTATAAATTACATAAGATGTGGATTGGAGATTAGGTTGGTTATTGGTTTCATAGTGTCTTCTTTAATCGGGCAATCGTCTCGTCAGATAAGCCGTTAATTATGAAACACAAAGTGTTTTCTGTCATTTAGATCAACTTTTATGAATTTATTAATAATTTTCTCAATAATAATAATCTTTAATTTTAGTGTCCAATGTCGTGTCTATAAGCTTTAATTAATTTAAGTAGGTTTTATATACTACCTTCTTCGTATTGGTTCCAGAAGTAGGCGAGTATATTTTATTGCCGCATAAAATTTTAATTAATGTTATATCAAAGGTATAATACCGACCTAGGGAGGCCTGTCAGATCCTCGGCGTACCCGAAAGTGGAGGTACGCCGGCCTACTCGGGGGACCTTACGACCAGAGCGAACTCTGAAAAGTTAATTTCCAAAGTTGACCTCACCGGGAATCGAAGCGGGAACCCTGGAAGTTCCATGCTTGAATTAATTCAATTCAATCAATCCTTGAAATCAGTGTTAAGTTAAAGCAGGTGTGAAATAGATTTTTCTAAAGTGCCATTTATAATAAAATTTAAATGTGTTAACGGGCCAGACTCAAAATTTAAAACTAAAACACATTTTAGTTTGATAACTTTATTTATTTAGTTTAATTAAATCAATTTTCATACAAAGTTTATAAAAAGGGTAAAGTATGTCAATTATCTTGAGCTAGGATCCAGAGAACTTAGGTCTCTTATTTTTGGTTAGCTCTTAAACGGTTAAAGAGTTAACATCTAATCCAATTTCGTCTGTTCAAAGAATCAATAATAATAATAATAAAGTTCTTTAATCAGGTTACTTGGACCCAAAGTGTTATGTTATTATAACAAAACCTATTATTAGTAGGTAACACATAAACATAAACCTAACTTAATTTATTATCACCTAAGACTTGCCTCTCTCCACATGCATCATCAAGCAATGATTCAAGTAAAGAAGTAAAGTACAGTAAGAAGTAAGTAGTTTAAGTAAGTAAGTTAAGTACTTCGAAAAAATATAATAGCAATCTGTCTTGAAAACAATGTTTTGCTATTATGAATTAAACTGGCGCTTTCTTCATAATACCTACATTGTAGGAACTGGGAATAATAAGTCGATTTTGTGACAAATATTTAATCAAAATCCCTTTTATTATTCAAATGAATAGCGAATCATTCACTTTAAAACAATTTTAAAGTTTGGCGGGTTTGACACAATGCATGCTGCATGCTTAGACCCAAATTAAGGTAATAAACACGCACATAATAATTTACAGGAGAATGAGTGAATGATTCGCCAAACTTTAAAATTGTTTTAAACTGCATCATAGTGTGTATTTCTGTAAGCTGCATTTAATTTTATTTAACTTACTTGTCTAACAAACTGTCAAGTTTAGTGTCAGTAAGTAATAGTTTTAATACTCTGTGGTCATCTAGCGCGATATCATAGCCAAAGTGTTGCCAGAATTATCCCACGACGCTCCATAACTTATTCCTTTTTTGGTCAATCTTGGTTTAAACATATTTGTTAACGGTTCGATATTTTTTTATGTAATAAATTAAACCATACCTACATATAAATCACTGCATATATCAACATTATCCCTAAAGTATTAAGAATTTAATATTACAAATAGGTCAATTATAAATAGGTACAAAATTTGGTAACTATAAATGCAAGCTTCCGGTCCATCACAACCAAATCCCAAATTGCATACGTTACAATACGGCCTCCCTGTCCCCCTGACTGACGAGCGTCTTCTTTTTTTAAAATTTCAAATTTTGTTTTAAGCATTTAACTTACTTGATTCCACATACCTAGGTAGTTTAGTCTAGTTGTAATACAAAGTGGTTTTTAAACTTGAACATTGTTATTTACGTTATTTTACAAATCTTACGTTCATAATTTAAATAAATGTTTGGGTGAAGTTTGTTACAAATACTTTTCTTACCTATAGTTTTAATTTTTAAATAAAAAAAGTGATGTCATCTATTTTGTAAATTATGGCAATGTCTTTATGCTTTTAACAATAGATCCTACTATTTAGAAACTCAACATCTGAGCGATAATTTCACATTTTACAAGAAAAGAAAAAGTTGACACTCATATTCCTCAGCTTCAAAACAGCCGCTAGTAAAATGGTAACACTGACATTGTGTTCTGAGGTGTGTACGGCGGACTAGCCACAGACCACAGAACACTATATTCTATATAACAAACCTTTCGAAGTTTGTTCGAAATTCTAAACAATGAGGCGATGAAGTTTTTTTTAACCAAAAACCTTGAACTCTTCATTTATTGACTCAAACAGGAATTATTACTCATTAGACATAGAAGTGTTTTATTAGTTCGTTGTCTTAATGAACTCCATAAATACACCGACGTGTGGAAATCGCCATGAATTTGGTCAACTAAAATACACTAACTAAATTCATCCGAAGTGTCGAAAACTTTGTAAGTAAGATTTCACCTTAAAATAAGCGTAAAACGTTAAAAAGCCTTGAGAAATAGCCTTGTCAATTGAACCGTATCGTGTCTTCGGTGAAGCTGAAAAAAAAGTTTTACTTCCGAAACGAACAAGCGGCTTCTTTGAACGTCACAGTACAACTGTGAAATGAAATTGTGATTGCGGTGATATATTTACCTTATCTTATCAGGATATAATTATGTGCACAAGTGTAGAATTTATATCGTGTAATGGACAACACATTCTGTACCAACATACTGTAGATTACATTAAACCAGAAGATTTTATTGAAGATATTCAGTACGAGGACCGTATGGAACGCAAAGAGTTAACGTTGAGTTTTCATAATCTAATTAAAAGAGGTACCTTATGTTCGAAATTCAAATTGTGTTTGTTTTTTGTCTGTGCAATATTTGAAATAAGAACTTTATTTAATGCTAAACAAAGTTGATTTTCTTAATTTGAATGTTTTAAAATTAATTCAAACTGAATATAATTTAATTTATTTATAATACTTTAAATAGATGTGTGACTGTAAGTACTTATATTAAATTTTAAAATTATCCTATGCCATAAATATTATTTTAATTTTCAATGGATCATTATTTGATAAATTTTGAACGAGTTAAGCAAAATAGTATTTTATTTAAAAATACATACTTAAGTATACTAAATAAAGTTGACTTTACTTTTTAATAAAGTGATTTTACAATTTACCAAACATTTATGTAGGTGCAACATTATTTTATATATTTTTGTCACACATATTGGATTTTGTTGTAAAATTTTGTTTGTTTAGTTTGATTGTGCAAATTGTGGTTTAAAAATATCTATGATTTGCAAACATTCTTAAAGTGTCTCTATCTATCTCAATATGTTCAAAGAAGCCGTAAATAAATTTATGCCGGAAATTCTTCTATATGTTATAAACAAATTTATAAGCTAGTTCATAGTTAGCATTAAAAAACAAAATTGTCAACATAGTTGAAAAAAAGCAAGGTGAAGATGGTCTAAATGAGTTCACGAATTAGAAAATGCAGTGTGTGGGTCACCCTGCAGCCAGGTGGACACAGAGCCTGAAAGGCTTCGCGGGTACTGGCTGGATACAAAGCACAGAGTACCATTTGACCTACAGCCAGCAGTGTAGCGACAGAGACTGTTGATCATGATATACACTGGACTGTAAAGAAAAAGGGTCAGATAGAAAATCTTCAATATCTTCAAATTTACTCTTTTATTTCATAAAGCTAGGTCAAGTACTTTTCAATATATAGAAGATTTTCTAACCTACCCTTTCTCTTTGCGGTCCAGTGTAGTATACAGAAGAAGAAAACTTATTAACTTAACTCTAATTTAATTTTCAGATGAGGAACTGTACAGTTACACAAATTACGCTATGGATACTCCAACTCCGACTATGTCACCTGGAGACTGTTTACCCGGAGTATTTCAAAGGTTGGATTCCCTGAACCCAGGTTTGGATTCAGATTTTGATGAAAGCTTAGCAGTTCCCGAATCTTTATCAATTATAGATACGGAAAAGATTGGAAAGGAAGAAACGGATGCTAACTGTAAGTATTCCCATTACATTGTTTGATTGCTTGGTACTAGTCCAGCTCTTGGAAATTTAAATAATATATACATTTTAACTTGTTACAATGCATATATACAGTAATACACATAATACAGTAGTTATATGCCCATTCAATTTTCTTAATATAAAAATATATTTTAACTCATTTTAGATGCACCATTTAAATTCTTTATTACAAATGGAGTTCATCTTAAGATATGAATATATTATATTTTAAACTACTATTATTATAAAGTTAACAAAAATTAAAATGTATTAAGATAAGTAACTGACTAATAGACTAACAGCGGGTTCCTATAATCTACCATTCGTCACTGTTTACAAGTAACTACTCGTTTTCATTTTCCGACAACGGATTGTAACAAAGCGTTCCACAAGTTTTCTACATGTAGATGAATATAGGAACGCGTCACACTTACGACTCGTGGCTATAAGTACCGTTTGTAGGCAAAAACGATTCGTTGTTGGGATATAGGAACCGGCCCTAAGAGGAGTTTGCAACTTTGATTTTGAAAGTCTTTTTTAAATAAAGCTTAGCAGGCAGGCTGACAGTCCACTTGCGTATTAAAACAACAACACATGTGACTATTAAAACAAACTATGCACTGCCATACTTTTTAGGATACAGGATAAAGAGAGGACAGGATGAACTCCAGCATCCTTTACTTTCTTACCAATAATAAATAATTTCATGGTGGTTTCTTTCACCATGAATTAGAACTCAAAGATAATTGTAGTTTATCATTTGTTAATCTAAAATATAGAAGCTAAATATAATCTATCTGTAAATGTACATATATAATGTTTTAATAACAATGTTATCAGCTTTTATTGTTAATCCCTCATTGATAAAACCACATAAGGTTACTTATGTAGTGAAGTTATATTTGATGAGTCAGTGTCAGGAAAATGTGTTTAATAATTTCGTTAATTGTGGTGAAATGATTTATTGACTCATGGGAGTGTGAAGTGGTATTTCCCAAGCAGATGCTTATTATGCTATAGGTTAATGTTAGATGGTATTTGTCGCTATGCTATTACCTACTAATCTTAGAATGGTAAAATAGAAGAGACTGACGTAATGGAATAGATAGATAGAATCGTCTTGGTGCTTCCAAGGCATTTCAGAACTATTTCCACTCCACCCTATCCTCAGCCTTTCTCATAGCCTTCGCAACTGTAAGGGCCTTTAAGAGCCACAACTTTGTTACGAGACCTCTTGCCATCTACTCTTCCAACCACCACCAGCTTCGCCAAGTTTTCTGGTTCTCTGCGGGCTTGAAGTGTTATACTCAAATTCCTGTAAAAAATAAAAATAGAAACATACTCGCTTCACAATTTTATTTTAAATCCTACAGTATGATATACATATTCACTCATATGTTTTTTATATAAAGGTCGGAACAGGCAGACGACCATCTCGATTGTGAGTGGTTACCGTCATGTATTAACACAAGCAACACCTCAGCGGGTGCTTTAAGTGTGATGCTGCCTATCTCAGTATGAGTGATTAGAACCAGATAGTTAAATGGACTCTGGCAAACCTTATATTCACTTAGTGAAACACAAGAGAGCATGTCTTGCTTTGCTGTCATAGACCTCAATGTAAAGTTTATTATGACGCTTATATGATTTACTCAAATACTAAATACGTATTTTACCTAGATAACATTAATTGACGCATGTTTTACGTCACCAACATTAAAACAAGTGGGGACAAAATGAGCATTATCTTTTACGTAATATTTGTTTACTTTGCCTTAATGTTAAAATTAATGTCAACACTTCTATACTATAGGTATTGTTAATTAAAAATGTGTATGATTTTATTTGTAGTGATGACTATAAACAAAATAATTTTTAATAGGGCCATTGTCAAGTTAAACTTTATGGGTCCAAATCTCTGAATTTTTTTATCTAAATTTTGAGAAATTCCATATTAACTCACCAATTTTACCTCATTCAGAATTTCAGCTAACTTATTTGACCCGTCGCGGTTATAAATATTCATCTATTGAAAAACATAAATCCTATTGAATATTAAAAATTTAAATAAGTATAGAATATTAATTTTTAACGCATATTTTATTTTAAAATTGTAAGAATTTGTGTAAATAAATTAATTTAGTTTTAACTTAAAATACTTTATATTTCAGTTCAATTGCCGACGTCAGTACCATTCAGATCTTTGCACGACCCTCCAGTTAAGTTCAACTCGGTTCACAGGAAAGTGTTCATTCCTGGCGTAGACATAAAGGTCAGATTCGAAGAGAACGAAAGGAGTGTCACAACGCATTTACTCAATCCAAATCTGTAAGTTTAACCCTATCCCAAGCATTTTCAACAATATCCTACGCTATTTTAACATTTTCCCAAGCATTTTCAACAGTTTCCTAAGTAAATTCCAAAGGAAATGTGGTATATATAGCCAACAATGAATGTAAGAACACTGCTGATACCGTCCCCTTAACAAAAGACTATTCTATGTAAAGGGATTAATAATGTTCAGTGCTTAGCCTTAGCGAGCACTCATTATTCAATTAACCCAGTAGCAGAAGATGTTGAAACCATTATACTGGTGTAGTGTTAGTGTAGTCTTAATTATATTGACCTTAATAATAGGTATAACGTAACGCGTGTAACCTTTAAATCTCATTGTAACAGTACAAATTGCTTCAAAACGCCCTACGTCATTACGTCTATTAAGAACGCATTAGTGTTAACTTGTACGTAAACTAATATTTAATTTTCTTATAAATAAGGAAGTACACAGTAGAGAAAAACTCAAAATAAATTACGATTTAAAAAACTTGTTAATTTATTTACTAGTTTTTACTGTATACTATTTTAATACTTGAAATTTAATTTAATACTGTTTACTGTTAATTTACTCTTTCAATATTGAGTTTCTTTTATCTAATCCATATTGTGTAGATTAAATTATAAGGGATCTTTTCTACCGGATATTTTGGTTTCGGTAATAATAATAATTTATTAACGACTCAATGTTTACTTCATATTTCTTTAAAATGCGATTTTAAAATTTATAATTTATTTGGTTTTTTTTTTGCATTAATGTTTGGTTCTATTCTATCTTTGGACAAGCTTATGGAATATGAGTTGTTTTCTGTTTTAATTTTTTTACTAAATTTTTGTTTTGGTTTCTGCATGTATCCCAGAGATAAATAAAATAAAATAGTTTCACATAATTATGTACTTATCATTATATTTATCGTTCATACATACTTAAAGATAAGGAGTTTGAGAGTAGAAGTAAAATGATGTTGCTTCGCTAAGGTCTGCAGCGCCTAGAGGTGTTCCGCAAGGCTCTATTCTAGGACCTTTTCTTCTGCCCCGTTTTCTAAAGCTCAATTTTATTGCATAAAATCATATTTATAGTTTTTCTAGGAACTTAAAGTTGTCTAGTCTAAGACTGACCAAAACATCGTGCAGTATGTTGTGATTATACAGAAAAATACTCTATAATACTAACTGTACTATTTTATAAGTGAAGTATTGTAATATAAGATAATAAATTTGCATATTTTCAGATATACAATATCCCTCCAACACGGTGACTTTAAATGGACAATCAAGAAGCGATACAAGCACATATTATATCTACATCAACAGCTCATATTGTACCGCGCATCATTAGACATTCCATTTCCCACCAAAGCACACAAAACGAGACGTGCAAGTTTTAAAAACACTGTAAATACTGAAGAAATGGCTGAGAGAGTGGCTCTAGAGGCACTGCCCAGGAGCAATTCTAAAAAAAGGGAACCTAGATCTAGGAAGAGAAAAGGCGCTTTGCCCAGGTAACAAATATTTGAACACTATGTTTCATTCTGACAATCGTTTGACATTGTTGATGTCAGAAAATTTATAGTAAATACGAATCCATTTATAGAATTGCATATCGGCGGCTCGTTTCGTTATACACATAAATGCCATTTTTTTTTTGGTAATTTAATAACTAACTCATTTAACTTTAAACAAACGTCTTAAAGCCAATGGATCATATTATTTTTTTATTCATCAGATTTCCAAAAAAACCAGAAGTAATGGTGACATACGAAGGAATACAATTAAGGATGAAGCAACTCGAAGAATATCTATATAATCTACTAAACATATCAATATATAGAAATCATCATGAAACGGTAAGTGCAATCAAAGTGGCAAGCTTTATTTTTAATGTTCTTCGTATTTAACGATTTTCTAATACTCGAAAACTTTCAATGTTTGTAGGTAAAATTTCTTGAAGTGTCTCATGTGTCGTTCCTGTCAGAATTGGGAATTAAGGGGAAGGAGGGCCTTATATTGAAGAGAACCGGTTCCACGCGGCCAGGCCAAGCTGGCTGCAATTGCTTTGGATTACTCGGCGCCATGGTTTGTGTGAGGTGGCTATCAAAATTATTTCTTTATTTATCATATTGTTATAAACATGTCGACTTGTCTAGTATAGCACTTTTTGAATTATTTCAAAATATCTAAGTGTAGTGTTTGTGTACCAGATATAACTAAAACAGAGTTATATACACTATCTCGCTCTTGTCGTAACTTTTTAATTTTTTGAGATATTAAAAAAAATTAATACAATATTTGTAAAAAAAAATGAAAAAAAAATACAGGAGTGTCTAATCTTAATAATTGGTCAATCGATTTTTAAAAAAATATGTCACAAATATTTATAATTGATCAGGTTAAGCCAAGGCTATATTTGAATATTAGACAAATCCGCGGAAAGGCTAGTGCGATAAAAATTTAAAAAAAATTAATAAGTGAACACTAATATCCCTTTAGCTAATTCTGAGCGCGACATACAACATGCTACAACTAAATCACATACACTTGTATTCAAAACGAGACACTGTTTTGTCTGCCAAATGAGACACTATTTTGTCTTCAAAACGAGACACTGTTTTGTCTTCAAAACGAGACACTATTTTGTCTTCAAAACGAGGCACTGTTTTGTCTGCCAAATAAGACACTGTTTTGTCTGCAAAACAAGACACTGTTTTTTCTGCAAAACGAGACACTGTTTTTTCTGCAAAACGAGACACTGTTTTGTCTGCAAAATGAGACACTGTAGTTAGAATTCTTTGGTGAAATTTATAGTTTATTGCTTTCCGCCTCAATAGTGACACACTATATTTTGTTCCAGGTGTAACTACTTCTGCACAGGTCTAGTGTGCGCCAAGTGGCAGCCGAGGTGGTTTTTCGTAAAGGAAACATGCTTTGGTTATATAAGGCCAAAGGATGGAATCATAAAAGCGGTCATGCTCTTTGACCAGGGGTGAGAGTCTATGTTCTAGTTTTCTAACGAAAAGCTCAAGTGGTTTCAAGCTCCGGGGTCAAATTCGTTGAGAGATGTATAAATTTATATTTTGCAAATCCCCAGTTTTGTACCTAATCTAGAATTATAAATGGAAATGTCATAGTTTGTTCACTTGGAAGCCAAAAAAATCTCAATTTTAACATAATTTTTATGTATTGCTTTATTTTTTCACGCAGCGTTCAGAAAGGTAAGTATAGTATTATTTATTCGTAGAGTGTAGTTATCTAATATAACAGTTTATCTAATTTCTAATAGAATGGATGACTTTTTTAAGGACTAATAAAATATAATAATAATTTGATGTTTAATTTAATGCTTCACTCTGTGTATTTAAAGATTTGAAGTGTCGAGTGGAATGTACTCAACGGGCTTGAACCACGGTCTGCAAATATTGAACCAGAGTCGCCAAGTGGTGATCAAATGTTGGACCAAACGCAAGAGTAAAGAATGGATGCAATATCTAAAGGCTGTAGCCAATCAAAGTGGTATGTTAAACCTGGACATAACAAATAAGACCAATTTTACATCATTTCATCGACAATAATTAATGTGGTTCGTTTCGCTAAGATATTTAGCCTTGTAAAATATATCCATACATTTTTTATACATAGTAAAAAGTGTTAAAACAATATTTTAACGCAAACTTATCAAATAATTTTAGTGAATAAACTCCATAATAATAGTTGAGAATAAAACCACTGATATTTTCTATGTGAATAGTTTCAAACAAGATCATACAATTTTTTTCTATCAATTAAAAAATCAAATGCATAATACCCGCCATTTATATTATTGAGTGTCTTTGTTAATTTTGAACGTTTTGATAACATTTGATTTTGGTACCATTTGCTATTAGATCATGTTTCTAATGGGACATCCTGCTCATTTAATTTTAATTTTATTAGTGTCAGTCCAGTTCCAAACTGAAACACTTTCAATGCTAAGTCAGACCTATGAAGTCAGTCCTTGAGAATGTTAACTTGTGTGTTGCCATGATTGCAGCTCGCGAGTTCACATATCCGAACGTGCACCACTCGTTCGCGCCGCCTCGACCGGCGACGGCGGCCGGCACTCTGGTGGACGGCTCAGCGTACCTGAACGCCGTCGCGGACGCGATGGAGTTGGCTCGCGAGGAGATCTTCATCGCCGACTGGTGGCTCAGTCCCGAGATCTACATGAAGCGGCCCGCCCTCAACGGCCACTATTGGCGACTCGACACCATTCTCAAGCGGAAAGCGGTGAGGAATATTTCATTATTTAACCTCTTGACGATATATTTGATGGTGAAACAACCTATCCTTTCCCCATACACCCGTACACATTGCAAGATGATATAGCTTATTTTATTTTATATGTAGACCTCTATTTATTCTCCGTTGACTTCACTTTAGAAATCAATAGTATTTTTCGAGATTCGTCAATGATAGGTACATACTTATATATGTGTTTAAGACTAAATTTGATTTCAATGATTCATGTCATTTTTAATATTATAATGATATTAATATTATAATGATTTTTAATATTATAATTTTTAATGATTTATGTGACTGAAATTTTAATATTACATGTAAACCAAGTGGAAATGCTACTAGAATTGTTGCTATTTTTTTATAATATATGGCACTTGATGGACCTCATTTAATTATCTAGTTATCACGTTAGCATGACGGTACACAGCGTGCCTATATTGTTTATAAAACATTTGAAATTTTATTTTCCAGGCTCAAGGGGTGAAAATATTCATAATGCTCTACAAAGAAGTGGAAATGGCACTCGGTATTAACAGTTTCTACAGTAAAAGCAAATTGGCCAGTGAGCACATTAAGGTAATTTTCCTTAACAATCTATTCAAGGTTTTTCAAAAAAAAATTAAAGAACATCAAAAAAGTTGTGTGATAAAATAAAAAACATAATTTCTAACCTAATTCTAAATAATGTTATGGCTTCGATGACCGAGTAAGGGACGTCAGAGATTTTACTAAGTCCCTACTACGGTCGACACCTGTATCGTTGTTTGTGTTATGGCAACGGTGGCCACCTACCGTCGATTGTGTGTGTGTAATAGAGCCGTGTTTAAAGTAGTGTCGCGGTTGTTAACGTAGGTTTTCCGTCACCCAGACCACGCGAAGGGCGGAGTCCTTTTCTGGGCGCACCACGAGAAGATCGTCTGCGTGGACCAGACGGTGGCCTTCCTCGGCGGCGTCGACCTCTGCTACGGCCGGTGGGACACACACGAGCACAGGTCGGTATAATTCGCGCGGCGGATTAAGACCTTTCGTCAAAAGTAGAAGGGGTATGCGCAGTATTCAATTTTAAGGTCTGTTTGACGGGCGGAGGAGCGAGGGGGTGGAGGAGCGAGAGAGGCGGAGGAGCGAGAGGGGCGGGAGCGCGTCGTCGCGTTATTGGTAAATTCATTCGCTCTTCCCCTCCCGCACTTCTATCGCGCGTCTCGTATCTCTTGGGTACTGTTGCGTACAGATTGTTTTATCGTATTAGTAATAAAAAATGCATAAAAAAACCTTCTTCTTCAACATCGCACGATGTTTTAATGGAAGGAATATCAACACTGCCTGTAATGTTAAGTTAGTAAGGTGCAAAAAATACGAAATAAGAAAAAAAAATGCATTTCCCTTAGCAATTTTGTGCGCAATAGTACACATGCGCCGATTGCCCCCACTAGTTTCGCCTTCTGACCTATATCGCATTGCATCACTCACTTTTTTTTAACGAGCGAAGAAACTTTCCAAAAGTACCTTATGAATGGACAAATATAAAAATGCCCATGTTAACCACACTATTTATAGTGTTTTAAGGTTGATACGGGACGTATCTTCCGTTAGATATGAATCGACCCTTAAACTCTTTCTAACCCGCCAACTACAAGATGACATTCAAGCACAAAAGGTCGCAAGAATAGTAATATTGTAAAGTTTACAGTAATGAAATTTACATATACATCAAAATAACATATATGTATGTTGTTTTTAGATTAACAGATTTGGGCAACATATCGCAACCTAAGACTTCAATAAAGACTAAGAAGAAGACTTCCAGTTCGCCTGGCGGTGGAATATACCTGCCGCAAGGGAATGGGCTCGAAGCTACCATTGAACTGGCAAAGTCTTCCAGGAATCTTGTCATTGGTATCAATGAGTAAGTGTCTTTTTTTAATTATCAATACTAATAATAAATCTCAAAGTGTAGGTATTGTATATATGTATGTATGTATGTTTGTTTGTTTGTTTGTGACGCATTCTTGCAAAAACAACTGAACTGATCACCATGAAATTTTGCATACACGTTGTCTGGGACACCAGAAAGGACATAGGGTACCTTTCATCCAGAACGTGGACGAAGTCGCGGGCACCAGCTAGTACCTTTTTTATAAAGTTACGCGGACGAAGTCGCGTGCAACAGCTAGTTTTTTATATATTTTTTATTCTCAACGCTGACGCAGTCGAGGGCACCAGCTAGCTTTATAAAAATAACTATTAAAAATCTGCTTTTTTTTTTTTAAAATAATTTCAGTGCAGTCCAGTCAATATCGCTAGACGACTCACAGGACAGCCAAGAGGAACAACGAGACGCTGAGAACATACCAGAATCCAACCTGCCAGTGTTACAACCCGGCGATCATTTACTCATTACACAGAGCCAACAGGATCTGTCAAAGCAGGAAACTGTCGACGTACAGAAACGAAACGTCCTTAACAAAATAACTGACCGAGGAAAAGATATAATAAGCATTATATACCCCCCGTACGAGGAAGAGAGGAACGAGCAGAAATTCGATGACTCCGAGAGAAAAAAAGCGGAGAAATACGCTTTGTCTATGGACCAGGTGTTGCTAACTGACGCTTTGGGGTTGCCAGTTGCGAGTGTCAGTAAGGGGGTGAGTCAGCCGACCCCCTTAGCCCAAGTCGTCGAAGGGAGGGTCATTACAGACAAGACGAAAGATGCTTTGGAAGGTTTAGAGGGAAACTCTAAGCTTTGGATCGGAAAGGACTATACGAACTTTATAGTTAAGGACTTCACTAATTTAGATTTACCTTTTGTGGGTGAGTGAAATAGAAATGTCTTTTTCTGGAAACATTCTTTGCAACACTACTTAGTTGTTCAATTTTTGAGACCATTTTTTCACACTAAGTATAGAAGATTAAAAATTGAAAAATGACTTTTTTTTAATATTGCATTTTAAATTTAATACCAAAGCCTAAATTTTCAATTAATAATAGTTTGGCCAGGATTTTTTTTTGCCAACCCACTTGACCTATATTTGGTTCTAATTCGGATCTTAGACTAAAATGGAAGTTTCTCTAGCTAGTCAATTTTTCAGCGGGAGAGCAAATTTGGACAAATTGGAAATGACTTTTTTGGTGTTTTCAGACTTGGTCGACCGTAACTCTACGCCTCGCATGCCATGGCACGACCTAGGTGTCATGGTGCAGGGCGCCGCGGCTCGCGATGTCGCCAGGCACTTCATCCAGAGGTGGAACGCCATCAAACTGGAGAAGGCCAGGTATATTAAGACCACGCGTGCCCCTGTAGCAAATTCTACTTGTTCTCTGGAGTTTCTCCAGAATTCTGGAGTCTCTCAATTCACATAACAATTACCTATTGCGTTATTGTTAGTATTTGATAATTTTACTTCGAAAAGAGTAATAAAAGACAGGCAAAAACTAATAGTATTAAATTAATTTGAAAATGAATAATTACAGGCAGAACCCAAACTACCCGTACCTGTTGCCGAAGACATACGCCGAAATCAAACCGTTAGCAGATCTGGACAAACTACTCGACATAACCATCACCAATGTCACCTGTCAAGTAAGTTCAATTTATTACATTTCTGGTCACGATACATTTCAGATTGCTTTCAAATTTTATTTAGTAAAATCATCAAACTACTACAACATGGAATCCTCGTGCCATACAAAACACTACGAACTTTACCTATGGATCATTTAAAAGTGACATATACATAGGGCATAAACTGTCATTTAAAACCAACCAAATATGTCATTTAAAGAAAATGTGAATTTACGTCATCACGGTAGAGTTTAAAATGAATAGTAGAAGTTGGTCGTTACTACCTTTTACCATTCAGTTTTAGGCGTACTTTTTATGTGCCGCTTTGGCATTTGGGACGCAAATTCCATTGTAGTATTTCGATGGGTAGAGTACATTACCTGTATATCGGTACTAAATATATATTTTATGTGTACCTAATGAAACTGCTTTGGGTGCAGGTGTTGAGGAGCGCTTCCAGCTGGTCGTGCGGCTTCCTCGACCCTGACACAGTGGAGCAGAGCATCCACGAAGCGTACGTGGACACCATCACGCGCGCCCAGCACTACCTCTACATCGAGAACCAGTTCTTCATCACTCTCTCCAGAACCAGCCTCACGGTCCGGAATCAGGTGGGCAGAAGTAACACCACGCGTCTTAGAAAGAATCCACTTTCCTGTACCTTTACCATGAGTTTACAAAAGACCGCACTCGCTAGCGAGAGCGTAAAATATTTATATGGAAAATTGTCAGTTTGCCTGTCAATCAAAAAATCAAATATTATAAATGTGAATGTGAGTTTGTTTGTTTGTTACCCTTTCACGCAAAAACTACTGAACCGATTTGAAAAATTCATTCACTTGGTTAGTTAGTGTCAGTACTAGTACAACTTGTTTGGAAAATACGACCCTCTCCTCGACTAACCACCGAACGGCTGATCAGTGAGCCCTCCTTAGCCGGAGGCTCTGCTCACTCAGTAAGCCATAACAGCCAGGCCATATTAAATGCGCGGGTGCTACAGGCCCGTACGTTTTATTGGATGTTAGATCGGCGAGGCGCTGTACAACCGGATCGTGAGGGCGTTCAGCGCCAACGAGTCGTTCCGCGTGTTCGTGGTGATGCCTCTGCTGCCCGGCTTCGAGGGCGAGGTGGGCGCTCCTTCCGGCAGCTCCCTCCACGCCGTCACCCACTGGAACTATCAGAGCATTTGCAGGTTACTGAATTTCTTTCATATTTCACTAGCTGGTGTCCGCGACTTCGTCCGTGTTGAAAAATGAAACATATAAAAGCCTGACAAAATATTATGTAAAGCAATAAAACTAAGGGCCTCTTTCAACATCTGTCAAGTAGGCTAACCGTCATTTAATGTCACCTGTCACAGGGAATAATTAAGCTGATATATATACCTTTGTTTGTATGGTAAATAAACCGAGTCTATAATTTAATCAAACATAAATACAAAATTAAAAAGACATCAAACATTAATTTTTAATTTGACATTGTAGTTTACGAATAATTAATATTTAATACTTTTGGCACTTATAACATTTTTATTCCGCAAGATGCGCTATCTTCCGCTAACGCATGTTATGCTTATTATAGTTCTACGTATTTTGTGTTACTATCATGTCCAAGGGGCCACGAAATTGGAAATTTTGTTTGCTTTATACGCATTCTTAATGTGAAGTATATATTTCCAGGAGTAAAGAAGCAATAATAACGCGCCTGTACGAGGCCGGAATCCCCGACCCGTCGGAGTACATCACGTTCCACGGCCTGCGGACCCATTCCGTGTTGGACGGAGAACCGATCACGGAACTAATATACGTCCACTCCAAGTTGCTCATCGCCGACGACAAGATCGTCATATGCGGCAGCGCCAACATCAACGACAGGTCTATGGTCGGCAAGAGGGACTCGGAGATCGCAGTCATGTTGCAGGTCTGTATATATCTTCTAATATATAAAATTAATTTTGTGTGCTTAGCGGGTAGGTCTGAGAATCAGCCAACATCTGTTTTTCATACCCCTAAATGTTTAGGGTGGTCCACCCCAAAAAATTTTTTATATGGTAAAACAAGGTTTGCCTGGTCAGCTAGTTTCCTCTATTATTATTATTATTATTCACATATATTTATTTTATTTCTTAATTTTTTTTTTTTACAATAATTATATAAAAAACAATAAATATTATTAAAAAAAACTAAAACTAGATTGCCGCAGGTAGCGGGGCAAGGCCCAAGCTACCGGTGGTTAGGGCTGCAGAGTGAGGAACCTCCTGACAATTCGTGCCGTGTCAAGAAGTACCGCCTTCTGTATCTGACCCTTGATCCAGCCATCTAGTGAGAGCCTCTTGAGGTGTTGGTCGAGGCTCTTCGCTATAAGACCGTTCGCCGATACGACTATCGGGACGATGATGGTCGAATCAACATTATTATTATTATTATTATTTATTTTCTCTATTGTCGACACGTTTGGTCTAGTGGCTATAGTAACCCCTAGCTCTTAGATTAATAATTGGTCTCACTGCACTCGATTAGATACCGCCGTCGTACTTGTCAAATGCAGCAACAAATACTACGCCGAAATCGGCGTACCCGAGCCAGTCACACTAAAAGCTGAATGTTTTATTAAACTTTGGGCATAATAAAAAAATGGACCATGTCTTACACGCACTACAATAAAAACGCGCGGTGTTAAGTCGAGCGCAGCGAGACCAATCATTAATCTAAGTAACTACCCTCACCAAATTGTCATAGATTGATTTATTTATTTTTATTCACAATACACTTATTGGAGAAACAAAGACGAGAGACTCTCACCCCTGGTCAAAGAGCATGATCGCTTTTATGATTCCATCTTTTGGCCTTATATAACCAAAGCATGTTTTGGTTCACCAATCGTTAATATAAGCCCTAGCTGTTAACCAAACGGTTGCGGGTTCGAATCCCGCTAGGGGAAAATGTTTATGTGTTAACATTTTACCTTTGTACCTGAATCGTGGATGCTTTGTATTTATAATATTAAATAAAAATGTTAATAATATTAACTTTTTTTTTTTTTTTAAATAAAAATACTTGTGTTTTAGGATGAAGTGTTCGAAGAGGGCACAATGAACGGGCATTCGTTCCCGTGCGGGCGAGTGGCGGGTGGGCTGCGCAAGCGCCTGTTCCGCGAGCACCTGGGCCTCATGGGCGAGCACCTGGAGCACCTGGGCCTCTCGCTGGATGACCCCTGCGCCCCTCACTTCTACAGGAACCTCTGGAAGGCCACCTCCACCAGGAACACCGAAATCTACGAAGACGTAAGTCACTCATTATTATTTATTAACTAGAAAAAAAAAATTTTTTTTTTATTTATTTTTTTTTTTTTTTTTTTTCAAATTAAATTTTATTCCAAAATAAAATTTTATCCCAAAATTCTAGTTTGAAAACATAAATAAATACAGTAGAAACCTTATACAAAGAATTCGTTTATAATCACAGATCTGTTACATTACAATGACTAATAATGTCATATAACGAATTAATAATATTACTTACAAGGACTGTCCGTTTATTACAACAAATTTTTGTGCTCCCTTGAAAGTCGCTATCCGTGGTGTGCCTGATATCCGTATCCGTATCTGTATCCGCGGACATCCGACGGAGAAGAAAGATCTTTTTACGGATCGATTTTCACATTAAAAGTAAAACATTATTATTTTTAGGTGTTCCATTGCATACCGACGGACGCGGTTCACTCGTTCGCCGAATTAAAGAAGTACCAAGAAGAGCACCACGAGACCCTCTGGCACAAGGACCCCGCGCTTGCCAACAGGAAAATAGACCTTATCCAAGGCTATCTGGTCGACATGCCGTTGGAGTTCCTCTGCAACGAAACGCTCACACCCAGAGGCACTTCTATGGAGGGAATGATGCCGACCGCCTTGTGGACTTAGTCCGTTTATTTCCCATCAATCCACTACCCCCCCCTTATTCCGTATCCATTCACTTTATGCATAACGCAACCGTTATAGACATATTAACCTTTAAATTCAAAGCGAAATGTCATTTTAAAGGTTAAAAATGTCTATAACGGTTGCGTTATCCATAAAGTAATGATACGGAATAAGAGGGATTAACTATGGATTTCGCACGCCATACAAAACACCATAATTATATGAATTTTCTTCTTCTTTTATAATGTCTTGGCTCCATCAGATCTTCTCCGATAATTTTGCCAGTGTCATTAGTAAAAATAGCAATTTTTAATAGCCTTTTTTAAAATAAAAAAGGCAAAATTAAAATCAAAAAAAGCATATCCCGATACTAGTCAGTCAAGTCAAAATTTTTATTAGTTTTCCAAAGCAGTCAAGTCAAGTCTATACGAACTTTGTAGAACTTTGTAGAACATTTAAAAGTGACATATATATGCGTAGAGCATGAATTCTGTCACATGTCATTTAAATTAAAATCAATCAAACCTGTCATTTTAACCATTAAAATCGAAAGTATAATTTGTTCTTACTGCCTTTTATCATTGACTTGACTCCGCCTAGATACCGTTTCAGGTGTACTTTTTATGTGCCGCTTTGTTGGCATTTGTAAGCATAATCCGTAGTTGTAGTAGATTGATGTTATTTCCACATAACGTTAAGCTTCAATACTATATTTATTGATTTTCTTTATTTTAAAGTAAATTTATTAAGGTGTAAACACACGCCAATCCTAAAAATTGGCATTTTTAAAAAAATATGTTAGAAGAAACTGTCAATGCAATTGGTTTGAAAAAAATATATGTTACACTTAAACATGTGAAGAACAAATTGTATTGTTTAGAATTTCCATCGAAGTGGTAGAAACTCCACAATAAAAGTGCGCCCACAATAAAGTGCAAGTTATTGCGCGCAAATGATTCCTACACCGAATAATAAGTCAATATCATTTAAAAAAAAAAAATTGTTTTTTTTTTTAATGTTTTAATGAGTTTTAAAAAAATTGTTTTAATGAGAAGTACAAAAAACCACATTTATAATGCCTGTTGAATTGTTTCCGCCGCCTCGGAACTCTAAATATATGGAGCTACAGGGTCTCAGTGACTGCGTTGAGTTGTGGATTACGTTTGTGTTTTTCATGTGGAATTAGTATGATATATATAAACATTCTAAAGGTCATATCGGTGAAGGTCAAATCGTCAATGTCATTCGCCTTTGTGAATCCCTTAAGACAGAATGAGAAATAATTTGAATCTCGAAAACGGTGTAGGTAGTTTTACAATTGAGAACTACTGCCTGATTATTATTTATATATTTATTCTATTCAATTTTATTATTTTTATTAGCAAGGGAAATTTCAATTCAAAATTATTGTAAAGAAATATTGATAAAAATGTTTAAATAAATTGGAGTTAATTTTACAAATCTAGTTATTGTTGCAAAGTAAGATAATAATTATATTTCCTTTCTCTTGCCTTTGAACGTCACAAGAAAATATATAATGAAAAAACTGAAAGTAAGATATATAAATTATATTATATTATTATATGTATGTTTTATATGCTGATTTATGTTTTTCTTATATGTATGTGTAATGTGTATCGAGATATTGAAGTATGTTTCCCAAATATAAATAAAATAAAATATATGTACCTATATATATTCATATGTATGCAAATAAATGTTTTTTATTCTATTATATATATTATATATAATTATTATTGAATTAATACGTAATTTCATATAAAGTTTAATCAAATATTGTATTACATAGATATTTTATTTTATTTTATTTTCATTTTTATTTGGGAAACATACTATGTCTACGAACATATATAAGAATATAGTACAATTCTACTAACATTTTTGGGCCTAACAGTTTTATTATGGCCAGTTTTGTACCTAAAGACTTAGGTTAGGAGTTAAGGTCAATAGAATTAGTTTATATTTTATATTATACTGGCTGTTGCACGCGACTTTGTCCGCGTAACTTTATAAAATATAGCCTAAGTTACTCGCTGATAATGTAGCTTTCTATGGGTGAAGGAATTTTCAAAATCGCTCCACTAGTTTTTGAGTTTATTCATTACAAACATACGAAAATACAAAGTATAGATATTTCACTTGTTGCCTTCAGTAAATATGTATTTTTAATTGGTGCTCTACAAAAGAGATTATTTAAAACATTTTAATTAATAAAATTAATTTTAATTCAGTATTAATGTTAATCAAGGTGCTAATACTACATAAATTATTTATTGTTTAAAAAAATTAAACAATATTTATATTTTTTTAAATATATTTTTTAATTATTAAAATACTTGAAGCAAACAAACAATTTCAAATGAAATTTTTCATATAAGAAATATATATATGTGAATTGTTATTACATATATTTCTTATTTATATTATAATTATTAGCTTCAGTTTCTAAGTAATAAGTATATAATCTTATTATTAGTAATTTAATAATATTTCTTAAAGATTACTTTATTATTAATATTATAATTTCCAATTTCATTCCAATAGCGATCAAATTTGTTTTTTTTTTTTATATATTCTATTTCCTATGAAATGTCCGTGATTGTGATTGTCTATTGTTGTATTAAATAATATTTTATTATTAATAATAATATTAATCTTGTTAGTATTTAATAGAATTCTATTTTTTAATAAATAAGTGTAAATGTGCAATTATTTAACTAAATGTCATTCTTAAAGCTTATGTTAAAAAACTTTTTTTTTTTTTTTTCATTTTATGTATTGTATGTGGTTATTATTTATTTATATTTAAGTGTTATTATTTATTGAGGTTTTGTTTGAAAGAACATTTCGTTAACCTAAAATGTGTTGGTCTACAGATAAAGCTGCTTCCAATCAAAAGTATAATCATTATTTGAAAAATATAGTATTAGTTTTGCAAAAGAAGTAGTTTCTAGGTAACCATTGTTGATAGAATATATAAAAAAATAACAATGTTAAGCTTTCAACATAATAATTATTTATTTTACAAAGGATCAGAACAAACTTTCAATATATATTATTTACTTACTCGTGGGAAAGTTTTGTAAGCAATAGTATAAATAAAGTCATTCCATAATAGTAAAAAAACTAGATTAGCTAAGATCCGTATCCGTATCCGCGGATCTTGACACAAATCCGTGGATACGGATCCGGCACATCACTAGTCGCTATAACCGATTTTCCCTGTAATTGTATACAGCGATTGTCAATACTATCGCGTACTGTGTACCTGTTCCATTCCGTTAGTAAAACATTATAAATGCAATTGTTTGTATCAGTAAATTACTTATTTATTAATAATAAATAATTAAATTGAATGATAGTTTTTCTTTATTGAAATGAAAATTCTTTGCAAGCGATGAGTTTTTGTTCGATAATTCGATTTTTTTGGAAGACACTCCGAGATTATTTACACTTAGTTGATACTTATATCAAGACGATTCTTAAATATGATAAAAAATTATACCTATATATGAGTACATATGTACCTAATGAAATTAAGAATTAATTCCTAGGGTAACAATTTTTTACTTAACTTAATCTACAGTTCTGAAGTTACATATTTTTATAATCCAATACTCAGAATACATAATATGTTGCATTGAAAATATTTTAATTGTTTATATATTTGAATGTTGTAATAATTGTGTTGTGTTTTGGTTTGTGGGCATAAATAAACTTTTTTTTATCAAATTTACTTATATTATTATTTTTTGTTTAAATTATGAATTAAGTTAATGTTAATCCAGGTAAACTATCTGTGTGGCAAATCAAATCCAAACTTTTCAGACGTTTTTGCGTGGTTACAACATACGAACATACAAACTTTCCTATTTATTTATAGGACTATGAATTCAAAATGCGACATCTATCATTGAAGTGAGTAAATGCCTTTGTCAAGTTTCAAAGTTTTGCAGGGACTGATGAATAGATGACGCCACAATCAACTTTCTTTGAATGGTATTCACCATTCACATATTTTGACATTGACAGCGTTAGAATATGTTTACTCTATGGTGTACTGTTGAATTAAAATTTAGTTTTCTAGATTCACAAATCAATTCGCAATATTATACATATCTTTAATATTATATTAGAATCAATCATGATTAAAATATTTGGTAACGGTGTAGTTCTGTTGAAGTCAAGATGCGACATCTATCATTGAGCATGTAAACGCCTTTGTAAAATAAGTAAGTTTTGCAATGACTGACAAATAGATGACGCCACAAACAACTGTCATTGAATGTTTACATACAATTTGACAATTGAAAGTGTTCGATCGAACACGTTCGAATGAATTAAATCACTAATGTAAGTTCGCAAGTTTTTAAAATTAGGTAAAACTATTCGAATTTCATGTAAATCACAAATATAACAACAGTAACATTTTAAATCATAACTCTTCAGTTAGATAAGTCATGATTAAAATTTGATTGAGTCAACCTCGGAGTAATAAATTCCAATACTTTTGTACCTACCTCTATGGAGTCAACCAACTGAACTGAATAAACCTACCGTCACAGTTAACTGAATTGTGTTTTAAATATTTTTATAAAAAAATAGATTTTTAAATTTTTACTGCCTTCGATTTGTGAATAAATTATATTACTAAATAGAATAGGTATGTATGTACTTACTTACCTACTTAAATATTTATATTTTGGCAAATCGATGCACTGAGGATATAGGTACTATAGCTAATGACTGTTTTTTGTGCTTTTATAAGGTTAGGTACAAAGTAAACTCAAAAGCCTTCTTTGTGCTGTCGGTAGGTATTACCTACTTACTTATTGATTGTCATAAATATTATACCTACTAGGGTACCTACTTATATTTTTTTACATTCGGTACTTACTGAAAATAATAGTGACATCATTGCGTTACGCAGTTATATCTAAACTGAAGCCGTAGCCCGTCTGGAAGCTGTGAGCTTCCTTTTATAGAAGAGCTTAGACATTTGCTTATTACTATGCTTTTGGTCAGAGCATTTACCTACTTCCCCTCTGGCTTATTGATCCCTGAGGCGACCGTGGCCATCTAACGTCAAGTGGATTAGAGGACTGCCAGTTGAACAGCTGACGTTTTCAATGTTTTTGGAAAACAATACTTAAAGAGATGAAATTTCTTTTGCTTAATCGGGAGGTGTGCGGTAATATGTCATTAATTTAAATACATAGCACTTGTCGTCTGTGTGTGCGTGTGGTGAGCACTGAGCAAACGGTCATTAAGTTGCATTAAGCATTTGTTACGTTTAGGGCTGGAACAGGGACGGCCCTTCGCGGAGCCCTACGCGCCGCATCGGAGTAGAGCCGCAGGTTGCGTAACGCGCGGCCAATGACAGCGCCCCTGCACATGCACGGGGCGGAGCCGTTACGTCACAGCACTTCCCCCGCGGACGCGCAGTCGCCGTGACGTCACTCGCCCCCTTCGCCCCGCGCTCGCTCGCTTGCACAGCGCGACTACAGCGCCCACGATGCACGCGGCGACAACCTGAAGCTCCCGACAAAACACTCGTGCGCTCAAAGATGGCGGATGGGTCGCGCGACCGCTGCTCCGACCCGAAACAAATGAGCGAATTAACTTTTTCCGCGCCCGATTCAGGACATGGTGACACAAAAAAGTGCAGTGCCGAAACTTTCGACGCCGATAAAGTGAAGTTGTCGTTCTACACTGAACTAGTTCCGAGTGAATCGTGTGAGAAAAGTGATTCTCGCGGCGTGGCCGCTAATCTGTCTGCGGCGGACTCCCGAAAGTTTGATGCCAATGCAGAAAACGGTGAAGATAGGAAGAAACGATGCTTCGACAGATACGACAGCTCCGAATCCTCAGACAGGTTAGTTTGTCAATATTGTTTTCAGTTATCAAAGCAAAACTTGTAATGCAGTTTGTGTTATAGACGAATTGTAAAAGTCAATGCTCTAGTGACCGGCGACTATTGTGATTTTGATGTCATGGCCATTGTAAAAACCGTGGTGTTACTAAGTGGCGTCTCACTACGGACGGTTGAATGCCCTCAGAATGGCCGGATGGACCGCGTTATTCGTATTCTGTCCTATACTTACCTAATATTTAGTAACTTGAGCAACCTAGGGCTCTGTAGGTATGCCTATTGTACAGTTACTTACTAAGTACATATTATAATGAAATATCATTAAAGAAACAAATTAAATATCATCAGACAACAACAAACGCTGCCAAGCGAAGATTACAAAAAAATGAAAAACCTCATTAACGTTTTCTCATCACTTTCAAATTTCATTGTCACACAAGATAAATTACACAAGCTGCTCAAAATTTGCCAAAAACATATTATTACCTATTTAGATAGTTCCTATTGCTTTCATAGATTGAACCCAAACTAGGCCTAACTTCTGAAAATGTCATTAAAGGAACATCAAAGAGAATCCGACCAATTTATAGATACATAGGTGATATTTATCTTAAATAGTTAATAATATGTTAATAGTTATTTTTATTGTTAATTATAACTCTTTCATTTGAAGTCTAAAATAATTTAATATAATTTTATAGTTGGATTCATACTACATATTGTATACATAATAATACAAATAATTATTATTATATAATACAAATATTATAATCTATATATATATAAAAGGCAATGTATGTAAGTATACTGTATGTTCCCTATAGATTGCAAAATCGCTGAAACAATTTTGGTGAAATTTTTAGACAATCTTCAGATTAGTCCAGTGGGTAATCCTGTGAAGTTTGGTAACGATCGGACGCGGGCGAAGCCGGGAGCAGGTAGCTAGTATCATATAATATTTGTATGAAGAAAATAAAGGCTGGAGCAAATTTAAGACTATTGATTAGTTTATGATTCTTTAATAGTTAGAGGTGTGCTAAACAAATCTGAAAATATTTACAAAAGTAGCATAGGTATCTTGATAGAAAGGTACCAGGTGCAGCCAGGTGGGCAGACAATCGGAAAGGCATTACAGAAAGTGGTTGGTTATAAAAGGCAGAGGACTGTGTTTGGTGGTCAGCCTTGGAAGAAGCCTATAAGTATCTAACTGATCTAAATGATGATTTAGACTTATAAAATAACTTATCCTGACTGACTATCATGGTACAGCCAAAACTACTATGCCTAGAAAGCTGAAATTTAGACCATAGGTAGGGTTATTTTATAATATAAGTAGGCGCTAAGAAAGAGATTTAAAAAAATTTCAAGTCTGTCCGAAGTCAGAGGCATACTTATACATACCTATTACTTAATACAGTTAAGAATTTTTTTCCCAATAAATAGATTTACTTTGATTTTATTTTTTAAAACTATATTTACTTAAAAATGAAGTACTTAGGTATATTTGTTAAATTTCTTAGGTAGGTACTAAATGGTTATCTATTATCATTGCTAATTTTCTTTTAATGAGATTTTGAAATCAATTAAGAATACATTCTTAGTAGTTTTATGTAGCTTATCTTACTAATTGTTATGTAGAATCTTAATTAGTTGACTTAAAATCTGAACCAATGTTTTTAATTACTCTAGCTAGGTATTAAAGATTTTACTTTTCTATAACTACATTTATCTTGTGTTTTATTAATTGTTTAATTAATTGATTAGTTGACATTTTACCTAGTTGTTTAAAGTATAACATCTCATTTGAACTTGACTCAGAACACCAGGTCATTATCAATTGACGCAAACAAGACATTTTTAATGATTAGGTGGGTAGGTATGTATGTGTTGATAAAGTGATAAAAACCACCAGACAACAGTTCCATATGATAAGTTAAGAATCGGCGCGGCGTTATACGTTTGTAATTAATTAGTTTGATAAGGTTGATTTAATGAAATGTTTTCCAAAATTTACCTCTTAATAAAAGTAAAGCTATAAAACAATTAGTCAAAGTAATCTGAAGTTTTCACTTCACATATTAATCTAACTATACACTTATAAAATCAAGCACAGGCAAAACTAACTACCCACTAGGTGTAGAAAGCTTTATTTTATAATGTAAGCTAAGAAAGGATTTTTTGAAAATTTCAACTCTAAGCCGGGGTTGGGTCAGTACTGATTCTATTTCTACATTTTGTTAAAAACAATACCAATAAAATAAAAACGATACAGCTTAGTTGTACATATTTAAGTACCTATAACCTGTTTGTTTATAATATTGGGTGTATTGCCATACAAAAATAAAATAGGGATAACGAAAATAATTTAGTGTTGTTCTTATGGTGCTGCTTTAAACCAGAAATAAAAATCACTGGTAAGAATATGGTTTTATATCTTATGGAAACCTTCATACATGAGTTTTCTTTGTATAGGCTTGTATTATGGATACCAAACAGATGAAATACCTACTACATAGATTACTTTTTTTTGTAACTTACGACCAATAGGTAGGTATGCCACTTTTTACCACGAAGATATTATAGTTGTGTCCATAACATTAAGCACTTATATACCTTGTGTTAAATTTAAATCAGCCCTAGCGCTATTTCGTAAATTGTAAAGTTACTATTGAATAAAACAGAAATTGGAGCGTGGCCAGTTCCGCGCTGGGTTGACAACACACTTAGATAATGTCTGTTAGTTAAGTGGTCGGATGTAGGTCACCCATTATTACTTGATAACGCATGTACACATATAGGTACTTGCATAGAGTGTTAGGTGTGGTTACTGGGTGTGGGCAGTTGTTTACTCACTTTTCATCTCCTTTGTCACGGATTGATTAGAGAAATAACTATTGGTAGTAATCAAGTTTGACTGCTATATAATACGTAGGTACTATTGTACAAAAGCAATTTTTGTTCTGAGCTCTTAATGAATTGGCAATTCCAGGTTCGAAGTAGGGTAGCAATCTAAAGCATTGTTATTTGTTTACATCGGCCTAACTTAAAATTGTAAGGCTTAAGTTGTATTTGAGTGATTTGTATTCACTTTACTTATTTAATTGCTTTAATTTTTAATAGAAATCTAATAATTTAATACGATGAGGTATTAAATTATTTCTTCTTTTCAGACGGCATTTTCTGCAGTTAATAATGTTATGAATAGACTAAGTAGGTAGGTACTAAGTACTGCTTCTGTACTAACTATATAACTGTAGGGATATTCTATTCTCAGCTACTATCACACAACTCAACTCACCCTACTATTACTAATATGACATATAGCAGCAGTATTGTAGCTTTTATCACCTTACATAGCACCAAATACGAATATCAAACAAAGTTCACAAGTAGCATAAATAAGTAGGTAATAAGTTTTAAAAAATTTATGAGACCCCTTACTTATGTCTTAGAAATACCTATGTGTATTGTGTGTCTCTGTACTTACCTAATAAATTAAATAACTTTTAGGTACAACGGTTATTAGCGGGTATATTGTAAATAAATTACATGAAAATCACTATCAATTACAGCACACACTTACTCCTGAGATGAATTTATACAGCTACACATCTGATGCGCATCAAGTTTGTGTGTGAGTATATTTGTTGACATAAGAATATTTATCTTAAGGTCACTAAACCCAGATGCGATTCAGATGAATGACTAGGTAGTTATTAGGTATAATTTTAATTGTTTATAAATATTGAGTTACATCTAGTTTTGGTTAACAACTCTATAGCTAGGTAGGTATAGAGTTTAGTGGGAGATTTGAATATTTCAACCGAATAGATTTAATAAGGGACAAACTAAATCATGTTCATGAAGTTTTTTATTTCAAGGTCAGTATTAAAACCCTGAATGATGTCGAGTTTAAATTATATATAGGTATCTACTGTTGAGCGCTTGTAATTACAAATATCTACTACATACTAATATGGTTTAACATACTATTACAGTTATTTAGTTACAATATACAGTAATAGTCATTATTTTATATTATGTTGTTATATCGGTTTAAAATGTGTTGGTCGAAAAATATACCTATTGGAATCTTACATTTTCATTTCATAGCCAATTATTATGGCCATAAATAATTTTAATATACATAAGTAATACATAAAAAAGGAGTGTATTAGATCTTAAGATTTCACGATATTTATATTTTTTTATATCAATAAATAAAAAAAATTAAAACGTTTACAGATTTAAAATTATAAAAATGTAGGTATCTAGTGTTAAAAATTATGTATTCAAACTATATAATTTTTTTATTTATTGTATGAATATGTGGTTTATTGATATATATTTTTTATATGTTAAATATCTGATTAATTCGCCAACAATAACACAAACGTTTATTGAACACCCTTATAATATGAAAGTTTTAGTACACGCCACTACTCTCTTACCCATGTAAAGTTAATAAGATGTAGGTATATACCAAGCAATTAAGTAATTGAGGGTATGTTAATATGGCTATTAATTGATATAACTATCCACTTAATATAGCGCCGTTCTACTACAGAACAAATTTAATTCTAATTAAGTTCAGTACTATATTTTTATGACTTCTACAATTACAAGAGTGGGTATTAAGGGTTGTCTCAACTTCAAAAGGTGAGGAAGAATACGAAACTGCTTTCGTTTAAATCAATATACCTACATATGTGTACCTGTTTATATAATTATATTAGATATTTAATAAAAGTATCAAAAAAGCTTAGGTATGGTTTTTATAACATTTGTTAGAATTCAGTTATCTTCCATTATAATGAATCGATAACAGGTCATACTTGTGGCGTTATCGTTTCATTTGAAAACGTTATCATACGTGATAACTGATTGAAAAAACTTAGGTAGTACCTAATTTTACTTTGCCAATATAAAGTTCACATACCTACCTATTATAATGTTTATAGATGACTCTAGCACAGCTTTTTATCCAATAGAAAACTGTTGTTTTGGACATATGTACATAGCTATAAGTAGCTATAGTTCTAAGGGTATCATCAGAAAAAGATAAATGTGTTAAATTCTATTTTAACTCATTGTCAGCTACAAAAAATGTGTATTTGGTTGGTAGTTGTAAATATCGAACACCAATATGTGGGTAATTCCATATGTGACTGACTCTACATTTGACACATTTTGCGTTTTATTTTGACTTATATTGGGAATACCACTATGTTTACCGTTTTAGTTTTAGTATGTTTTTATAGTTGATTCTCCAATTATCCATCTGTAGTAAAAAATGTGCACGAAAAAATTGTCAAATATGAGTAATTTAATAAAATGTAAATGTGACTGACACTACATGCAAAAGGAAGTCATGTGCGAGAGTGTTTTTAAACTTCAAAAATATTCCTCTGTGTGCGCTTTATAACTTTAAATTGCATTTGGAGCCCGAGTTCATGAACCAAATTATTGGAAAAAGGTTAAACAAAAAACTTTAGTGTTTTAGAAAATTTTATATTAGAAAAATAATTCGTGACTGACACTACAGATCAAAACGTGACTGACACTACTGTCACTTTGGATTGCAAAATTGTATTTTTTTTAAATGAAACCTTAAAATCTAATAATACAGGACATAAAACAGTAACTTTAAAAGTATTTTAATGATACAAAAATGTAGTTATAAAATCAAAAATGCAAAATTTTGAGTTTAATTTAAACATACACAGTCAGTTATAAAATATTGGAGTATAAAACAAACTAAAATAATCACTGGAATCACAATATTCTTGGAAACATTAGTAATATTATAAAATCCAAAATGGACATTTATCTACAACACAAGTGATGATTTTCAGGATTCAAAAACATCTAGTCTTTTAGGAAACTTATAATGGGCTGTATTGCCTTTAAGAGATAGACTGGGATTAGGTAATATCTTCAGTAACTATATCTTCAAAAGACACGTCAGAAATATCTTCCTCATCAGATCTAAACAATGAGGCACTTGTCATTTTCCGGCTCATGACTTCTACTTCACCTTCATCAACACCACTTTGACAAATGGTGACATAATGATAGATCTGATGTTTGATTTTTTGTGATAAACTATGCCAGCACATACACACCATGCTTTATGTTATTGGGAGTCAGTTCTGAACATGAAATTATGACGCTAGGGTCAGCTTCTGACATTGGAACATTTTCCTTCCCCGTGGACATTCTGACATTTTCCTTCTCATCTGCTGATTCATCGGAAAAACTTCTTAATGTGTTGTTTTTTGCAGACAAGAGATTTTCAGTGCATTTCAGGATCTATGGATGCTGTTTGTTTTATCAAACGTCGTCGTTGTTTTCTGTTTTCGGTTTCTTTTTTTTAATTCCTCAAAAAAACCACCGGTTTTTATTTTAGCTTCTCTGTCTGCTTGCGCTTCCTTTCTGCTACTATTTTAGCCATCTCTAATAAAAGGAAACAAACAAAACGCTACATTCCTTATGATACAGGCCGTGACTGACTCTACAGTGTGACTGACACTACAAAAATGTTTCAAGCAGTTTAAGAATTATTAATAAAGATTAATATTTTTTTATGTCGGCATCATGTAAGTAATTCTATCAGGTAGGAAGATATAATTTTGTCATGACGAAGAATAAGTTTTACCAAAGTTAGAGAGAAAATTCTGTTTATTTTGTGACAGACACTACAACACGACATCGTAGTCTTATAAATTGAATATCTCTTAGAAACATAATCTTTACGTAAATTACGGACTATCTAAGTATAAGTCGTTACTTAACGTAGCAATATGTAACAAATAATTACAATAATTGATAATACTTACTGTGAAAATGTAAATGAAACTCCCCCACAAAATACACTATCACCTGAGATTCACGACACCATCTTATAAATGACCGAAATGACAAATAAAACAAAAACAAAACTATGTTACCTTTGTGAAAACATAAAGTACAATAGTTTTGCCATCATATTTAAAGTATTTTAATATCAAAATCAATAAATATTTTTTCTCATATATGGTAGACTTTTACATGGAATTGCCCATTTTATTTTATTTTATTTTATTTAGGAAAACAAACAATTACACAATATATATATAGTAAATATAAAGAAGGACATTCATATAAATAGAAGTAATCGTGCAATCAACAACATTTTCCACGAATTGGTACATAGATTTACAGAGAAAACAAGAAGAAAAATAATAATAATAATAATACACATTCATACACAACAAGAAAAAACACCAGAATACAAATACGAAGAAAAGAACAACACCATAAACTATAACAATTTAACAATACTATTTTTATATTTTTGCGAGCCACTTGAGAATGGGTCTAAACTTGTATATAAACAATTGTACTTGTGCATGATACGATTTAAGGGTGCACGTTCACCAGCGTTGGTTTTACAGTGCTTCGGCATAAATGTAGTAATATAGTGGATTGACGATATTTTTACATGTTTTTCACACGGTCAATTTACATATGCCTAAAACTGGCGCGAAAGTACAACTAACACAAGAACAAAAGGAAAAAAATGGTCGCCGGTTCGGTGGGTAGTAGGGCGTTCACGCGAGCCTAAGCTACAAAGGGTGAGCAGAGTAAAATAAAAAGTTAGGAGTTCTAACCGGGCGCGCCAGGGGACACCGAACGGGTTCCCGGACGCGCGGTGGTATGTTATTGTATGCACGCGTTATTCAAATAACTGTGTTTTGTTCGTCTCTTTTGTCAATCTTTTTGTTTTATAACTATATTTTTTTAAATTTATTTTTTACCGCAAATTGAGGCACGCACTCGAACAACTCTGTATGTAGAGCATCGATGATGTAGAGCCATTTTCACATTTTTGTGGAAGTAAAAAAAACATTCAAAGTTATAAATCATGAATGATGTATGATTTACGCAATAAAACCATCTTACAGTAAAATTTAAGATTTTTTTTTTAAATTTGAATTTAAAGAATGCTTCATCAAGCAAAACATTTCTATTTTTACGAATAACAAAACCAAATCTTATGTATTTTTTTAAATCAGCTGTTCTTGCCCCTTAGTATCAGCTGACCCTTTGGCCGCTACATACGGTGTGGCCGCCACGACCGGTCGGCTCTCCCCCCTCGGCCTTCTGCTGTACCCCCTGTCATTAGAAGCGTGCGCCAGCGCAGTGCCCCTTGCCGGGCTCGACTTATGAACACGGGAAATGTACTTACTGGCTGGACGTGATTTGCTTTTTTGATTTTGAAATTCTTTTAAAAGTAGATTTTCAACAAAACTTATTCGCAACGAAAACTTTTAGTCCCGCATTGTCCGGATACTAAGGATAATTTAAAAAAAATGATATACCTATTCACTTTTTTGGATTGATTAAAACATAACATTCAAATTTATTAGCGTTACCACTTGGTTACCACCATAAATATTTTGACATCTACTAAACAACAAGCAAGTTCGGAATAAAACTACTTTTATTGATTTTGAAATTTTGCTTATATTGGGAACTAGCTGGCGGCCGCGACTTCGTTCGCGTGAAAAAAATACCTAGCCTATCCTGAGTCCCGTACGTCTAAATGTTTATCTACCAAGTTTCATGAAAATCAGTTGATTCGTTTAATACACTTAAGAGTCATGGAGGAACATACATACATACATACAATAGGTACCTACCCTGTATCTACACTTACAGATTAATTAATTGTTAGTAGGTATTGATGATATTGGGAATATAATAGATACCTTCAACAGTGATCTCTCAGCAAAAGTGTTTTCATAACATACGTAATAAAAGCTTTATCGATGAAAATTCCAAATACCTACAAGTTTTTAGTTTTTATCAAAATCATAACACTAAAAGTTAGAAAAGCTTAATCAGGGTGTAAAATTGACAATGACGGTCATTGTTTTTATAATATATTAATTACTAAAATTATAATTCGGTTTTATAGCTATTATTTACGTCCTTATTTGTAAAATCGATTTACACAAAATTAATACGTATCCGAATTCATGCAAATAAGCTACAATGAATAATGGATCTATCCATACATGAAAAAAAATCGTCCAATCATCGAACTTTCACTTCATAGAAAAAACAAATTTGAGCTCGAAAAAAATTGGCAGTCATAAATTAGTTTCGGTAGATGCAAAATTATTTTACTAGATATTATTTATTTTTAAGGAAAACAGCTAATTTTCGTGAAAAGTTGACAAGTTGTGCTCTTATATTTTTGTTAGCATACTGTGTTCCAAAAATTATTGATTTTTGGAATCATTGGAATCGATAAATCGTCAACATGTCAAGCCGGCAGAAATAAAAAAAAACTTATACTTAACAGAACGTATGCTGCTGTATTTTAATAAAAAAAATGTATTTCTGAATTCATTGCCTTACCCGTTTGTTCTAATGAGGAATAGAATTATCTTTTTGATTGTCTTCAAATTTAGTTAGGTAGATCTTTCTTCACGGGTCACCGTTTTGGAGATTCGATATTATAGAGGTTACTTACTCCCTTTTCTTTTGGATCTGAATATTAAATTATGTTCTTTGCATGGAAAGAACCTTTGCTATTGTGATGGTCCGGTAAATAAGACAACGTGGTCCGACCAGGTAAAAGTGAGTCAACAGGCGGGGGCTGGTCGTTCAACTTTACTTATTGTTTATTTATATTTTTATTGCTCGGACCTTGACGCGTACTTTGTCATAAAACACGCCGGTGCTTCAAGTGAAATCTTTACACTGCTCTTTTTATGCTCAATTGTATTCAGTTCTAGGAAATCTTCAACTGAAATATCCTAATTTCAATTGCCTTTTAACACTTGTAACTAAAAAGAATCAAATTTACCATCTTTGACCCCATTATAATAGGTATAACGCGAATTTTTAAAAAACCTGAGGAGTTACCTCGGGTACAGCGAGAAATTCGCAAAATGTCTCAAGAGAGACATTTGTACCGTTGACTGTGCGTTGATGTAATCATTCAGGATTGACAGTTTTATATAAGTATAGAATAATATATGCTTCCGTTAGTCTCGTGTGCATCGTAAGGGCAATACGCGGCAGCATTTTTTGAAGGGTATCGTCAAATTTACGGAGGTCCGTCGGAGAATCAAAGTGGTCGACATAGCCAAAAAATTTCAGACTCAATTTGGGAAGATATCTTGTTGCAGAAAAGTTTTAAAATAGAGACCACCGTCAAATCGACCGTATATACTCTAAATCTACTCTAGATCGAATATGGTGAAAATTATCAAGCCAAACTGCTAGACGATTTTAAGCTGAGTGCTGATTAATATGTATTCTGATTAGGAAAACTCATATCCAATAAAACGTGGACTATTATTTGCAATACTCAATTTACAATGTTAAAAGTATTACATAAAAGCAGGGCCCGAACAAGTATATGTAAGCACTCTATCTTATCTTGATAGTTGCTACATGGTGATGACGTGGCAATTATACCTATGTAACGTGCTCAACCAAAATTGATAATGAAATTCTTATTCAATCTCTTGTTACATATTAACACTGACACATTATTAGTACAAATCAATTCTCTGTTATCTGTTAGTGTAATTGGTAGATTATGATCAGAGAACAATAAGTGCTTATCGCATTTACGTCTGATTTTAAAATACGAAATAGACAAAATAGATCTGATGGTTAACCAATATCAGTGTGGATGCACTTGCAATCAGCTTTAGTACTATTCCTTAAGATTGTAGCCCTTATCAAGTTCACTTATTTATATGAAGGTATCATCACTAATATAAACATTATGAAGGTAGACCTGCCATGTGTTACTATAAAAAAATGATATACGAAAATAAATGAGAATGAATATCTCAACATGACGTTACTAACCTGGTCAACGTGAAATATAAAATGGAGAAGGAGTTCAAGATAACAAACTTTCTTCGCACCAAAATAAAATCGATACGCAATAGCTACCTTTTTTATCAGAATGGGTGACAGGCAGGTTGACGATTCACATGATGGTAGGTGTGGCTACAGTCGTCTAAGGACAGAAAGAATACCAGAAGAATTGCCGGTACGCTGCCGGCCCTACAAGAATTTGTTTACAGCACGATTGAAAAAGAAAACATAAATTGTGGCTGGCTCTATACTAGATGAATACTTGAAGTTATCGTGAAATCTGAATCACACTGTGTCCAAAAAGCGGTGCATTTAGTCTCGCCATATTGTGTTCCGATTAGTTATGCATCTGTTAATAATGGTAATGAGTTTACCACAGCCCTCTGGAGAATTTCGGCGCTCAGTCTTAAAGATTTGATTTTGGAAGGAAGGACCATTCAAGGAAGTCCAACACCAAAAACTTAAACGACTGAAAACTGAAATAGTGTTGGTAATAATTTGCTCTTGCTTATTTTATAATATTATTTTGAATTTAAAGAAAACCACTGTACAAAAACCAACCACATTTCAAAACTATAACATGCAGTCTTTAGAAACGTAAAAAATATAAAATATGAAATGTCGATTTCAAAAAATGTTTAGCATAAGTATGCATGTTATGTAAATATAAGTATGTTATTTAATTTATAATACGAATTTAGATAAAAAAACATCATAAACGGTGTAAAGTGTTCTTACCTCCCCTCGCTAACGTTGAGTTTTGGTACACGCTGTAGTATACGGAAAATAATTGGTGGCTTAGGTCCTTAAGGTGAATATAATTTATAGGTATCTACTGCTATATAGTCAGAGCCACCATTATCGTTGAGATCGTGTATCGTTCACTAGTCGAATCACGCGAGCTAGGCACGGAGAATGGAATGTGAACAACCTTGGAACCCGTGCCTAGAGCCTAGGTAAGGTATATTGTAACGTGGCGTAACTTTGGAGGGAACCGATGAGCTTTGCTGATTGCTACTATCATTTGTACTTTACCTGTACTTCGTACCTACTTATTTTATTCTACAATAGAACCGTATAGGTACTATGTTAATTGGTGATCAAGTTATAAACTTAATATTTTATAATGGATTTGTTAAATTGCACCATATACGAAAGCCAGCATGGAAAAATATCTGCAACCCCTTTTATAGACATAGGTACACGAGTTAGGAAAAATCATCATCACACAAGCAGACACACGCGTCGGAACAATACCAAAATAAAGTAATAATTATGATTTTTTTTTAATTTTGTAAATAAGTAGTTCTAAAGTTAATTTGGTTTTATACAAAATTATTAGAAAAGACACTTGTAAGTCATACCCCAGTATTACAATATAGCATGGACATTTTATAAGAAAAATAACAGTTTAGACGATTTTTGCGGTTCATTGTGTAGTGTAGTCAACAATTTAAATCTATGGTTTTCTTAAAATACATTTAAGACACTTTTGCAGTTCAACGGTTTGGTTGCGAGGTAATATTTGAAATGAACTTTATCTTTGAAAAATGCAGCACGTTCCTTTTCTACCACCGGTCGCAGTCAAAGGGCAGAGCAGCAAACTGGTTCTCCGCTAATGTAATTATCGCTCGGACCGCCGAGACGGCTCTAACTTGGAACCTCTAAGTGACTGGGAAGGTACGACGTCGAACGCTGTGAGCGGTTAATTCAGAGCCTACTATCTTAGAACACGATGTAGTGTAACAAAAAATCGTTCAAGATTCAATTAATAGATTGCAGCACTTTCAGCTTTATTAAATTAAGATAATTTAAGTTCGAGCATGATCAGGTAGATGTCGCTTTTTATGAATAATTTATAATTGCTATATAACGTATGATAAAACTTACCAATAAAATTGGTAAATTTTGGTAGAATAGTCATTACTTTCTTTTTCATAATGCGCCGGTCCAATTCTGTGCTGGAGTCGTTTTTTATTTATTTAAAATATCATCGTGTTGTTAACAATAATAACCTATTGTAATATTAAATTTTATACTTTCGATTACCTATTTTATATTTATGGTACCGTTTCGGTATTGTTTTATGCATGAAGCTATAGATAAAGATAGCTTCATGGTTTTGTCGTATTTGATTTAGAATACTTGTGTTTTAATCTAATATAGTGATTTTTTTTCCGTACATGCTGGGTATATATTATAGTTCTTGTACTAGCAACACTAACATGACTAACAAAATGTCTGTTTAAAGAACAGCGTACGCGTCGTTTTTCTTGTCCCAATTTTACTGCAATTTGCATATTTTTCCGTGTTTTGTGTTGGTTTTTCGTCCGTTGAGTTGAGTTCTGCTCCTCCGGTTTGGTTCGATAGTGTAGTGTAGTGATGGTGTAGTGCACAAATTGAGATAGAACTGTTATTATTTTTGTGGACATATCGGGCTCCGCTCCGACAAAAAAGTGTTTATTTAATCCTCGATTGGTACATATTCTTACGGCCGTATCTTGTACTATGGATATTAACTGAATATAGGATGTCTAAGTGCTTTTTGTTCTGTTAATGTATTGGTATCCTGATGATATAGATGTGAAGAAGTTCAAAGAATAAACACCATAACAAAGAATCGCATTATTATTCCTAAAAGTAAGAAATAAATAAATTTTAAATTTTACTACTTGTTTCATTGCATTATTCCCATATTTGTTATAGGACAATTAATAAATAATGAAATAACTACCACCCTATTCTGTGACGCATACGTGTTAGTTCTGGATACAATATACAGATGGCGTCACAAAGCTGTTACCCGTTTAGACAGCCAAGATAAGTCTCTATTTCCGTATATATTATAAGTTACTCTATGGGTTAATTGACGTCTTGTGTTTTACACATACTTATAACTCGACACATCAAAATATGTATGTGATGGCAGACTTATTGTGTTCATGGGTGTTCCCGCGGTCCAATTTGGACACTAAAGTGTCAAATGTCCCGTGAGAACTTATTTACAGGATTAAAAGCGTTCTATCCAGAAGAATCTACGATCTCTATCATTTTCAATTTTAGACGTGACAAACATTAGGTATACGTCTTCACATACTTTCGCAATTATAATGCTAGATTTTTTAGTGTAAATCTTTTGTTAGAGCTTGTCAATATTTTTCTAAAAAATCTAGTTTAGTTAGTTAGTCGTCTCGTACAATCTTATATCGTACGAAATGTGTGAAAAGCCACTTTAAATTTAAATATATTTTTAGTATGTAGTTCGTCTCGCACACATATTATTTTCTAAAAAAAACTATGTGTAAATTTTCATCAAAATCTCTTTAGGTAATGTTTTCTTGAGAGTGGATCTATACATCCATACTGACATAATATTATTAATTTAATATAGTTTAATAACTACTATCGAAGAGTCTAAATATCTCTTGACTCTTTTTTCTCTTCAATAGACCGAGTTAAACATTTGGCGTAGTTACAATCTGTGTCCAATTACTAATAGGTATTCACGGCGTTTTTCACAGCCATTAATTTGGGAGTCACGTTTTAAAAAGTTGTTAATTATGTTGATTTGTGAACCGATCACAATGTTAAACGGTGTGTTCTTTTAAAATATATATATCGAAATGTCGCTCTTGATATTGCAGCTGCCTTGTGATCAAGCACCTGCTGCTGCTTCAAGTTTCTTTCAACTTTAACATTCGGGTGCATTTTATTAGCTCATTTTTTAAAAAAATATATGTATAGATAAATAAAAATATTTACTTATTTCAAAAACGATGCAATATTATTTTTTCTTTTGTCTTTGCCACTATTAGCATTCAAAGACATACTGTGATGTAAATTAACGGTTGCTTTATTTTATTTTATAATAAATGGAAATATTATAATTATGATAAATAAAACACAGCTGTCTGTTTGTCCGCTAAGCAAAGGATTTTCACTATAAATAATAGTTTTGGGGGTTAAAATTTAAATTAAACTTAGATGAAAAGTAAATAAAACTAAATGATATAATATAATGATTAAAAACCTATTTTATAGGTCTTAGAAAAATCCTGGTTTATTTTGGCTTTAATGTGGCGAATACATTCATGGGTTTTCTAAGAATTAGTACCTACCTCATCCATTGCAATTTTTTTCAGAAGTTATTTTATTTATATTTTGTTTAGGTCAAAATCGGTGATTTATTCTTACAAAAATATCTTTTCAATTGTGATTTATAATTCCAGGTTATTTCTTAATTTAATGTAGGTAATTATCTGTGTTTTGTATTAATTTTCATGATTTAAAATAAAAATTGTGAAATAGGACATCTGTAACCGCTGTAAGAAACCATAATAATAAGTAATGCCAGGTAAAACTACCTGATATTTAGATGACAGTTTTAAATTTTCCTTTTTTTTGTACACAGTAATGAATTCGCTTCCCAGTTTACCCACTTAGGTTACGTACGTTGTTATTTACTCAATAATGACAGAGGTCCATTGTTCATAAAAGGGTCCAGTGTTATTTTGTTAACCGTCCAGACGGCTGAGAGGCCAATTTTAACAAAGTTTCTAGCCCACGCTCCTTGTAATTGACTTGTCTCTCTCTATACGTCACGAGTTCACGACAGCACGTTTAATGGACGCTCTATCTTTGTCTCCGTATATGATAAACATCTTGTTCACTGGCTATCTTTTTAATTACGCGATAAAAAAAGCTACTGTTGTTAAACGACAAGTTGGGCGTAGTCATTTGCACGCCTACTACCTATTGTTCTTATCCACTGTTTTAAAACTAGATACTTAACTGTTTTATTGGTATTTACTATAGTTAGATTATATTATGTAATTGCTCTGTGAAGGATAACATTGTTAGAAAATCTGCATGTCTAGTAGTCATGCCAGTCCGCAGTGGCCAGGAAGAGGCCATGTCCAGCAGTGCGCATTAACATTTTTGTGTCCTATCTGTCTATATTAACATTTTACTATGCATTATAGCCCACCAAAATAATTTTCTCAAATATCCATTTCCACCCACTTCTCAATCTAGTTTACGGTCTCCCAATTCCAGCAAAATTCGCAACATGAACTGCATAATTCGATGGCTTCAGTCGAATCCCAATAGCTTATTCTAGGTATATGAGATAAATCGTCGATAGATTCTCGCTAAAACCGAGGGCCAGCTTGTAATTAGTGGCCGTGTGGGTGAATTCACATGGGCGGCCCAATGGTCAACCCTTACACTATTATCTAAATTACAAACCGATTAGCTCACCGTATAGAACGCTCCGGGCGTAGCGGTGACTTCGTACGTCGACAGACATCACAAATTAATGACGATTTTGTCATGCTTTTTTTATGTATTTGCGTATCGAAGGACGTTCGAGGACGTTTTAAGGATGAAGCGTAAATGGAAACAACATATAATTACTCTATTAAATACACATCTGCTACGCCAGCTGTTCTTAATGAACGCTTATTCAAACTTCTTTGCTATCAATAAGACAAATAGCCACACTGCATACATGATAGCAGTGAGAACTTATTTGCAGCGGTTTTTAATTATATAAACGATTAAAGTAAATATGCTGCCCTGTCAATTAGCGATCTGATAAATAACTTGTTTATAAAAGGACACGAGAATTTTGCTTCGAAATTCCCACTTGGTTTGTTTATTTGAATGGTTTACTTCGGAGAGCTTTGTTCAAACGTTTGCTGACGCCATTGGAGGATCTCAACGAGGAAGAGAATTCGTTTAGACAATGCGAGTCTCCTATTCAGTGGAATTAAGCTTTGAGAATTTAATGGATCTCGCTTGACCGTCGTATCTGTAATGTTCTATTGATTTGGTTTCAGCAGAATTTTCAAAAATATTTTCTAGTTAACTAACAATAATTATTATTTATTTATTCTGCATATTATATATGTCGTGGGCAGATCGTAAAATATGAAATTCTTTGGGTTTGTAGAAATTACCGGAGAAATTACCTTATCTTATAATATACCTACAGATAGAAGATTATGTGTTTTTACATAAAAAAATATGTATTATAATAATATAAGAATACACTCCTTATACCTATTGATTTTTCGTAATTATTAATATAATACTATTATTTTGTTGCAGGTAATTAATTATCCCACAACCATCAGAACTTCAGAACCTTTGTATGCTACGCTGTGCTGTGAGTTATGAATATATTCAATAACTATATCAAGTTTTATAATAGGTAGGTACCTACTATAACAATTTGGTAACGCCACAAAAATAACTCCATATACCTACCTATCTACTATTTATTGCAATCCATCCATCTTGATGCGTCTACGTCCTGTCCAGTCCAATTGCATTCCTTGATCTTGTACGGCGCTCAGGAATTTATTAAGCTATTGAACTGTCTGCTTCTATTTCCTTTGAAATTAAAAAGGTATCCGATCAATCTATAAACAATTTAAAGTTTTTCTTTCTTGTACCTAATATCAGAAAATTGATAGATTTTCGACAGTTAGAAGTATCAAATATGTAACTGTTTTAATATACAAACACATATTAAAGTGTGATTAAATTTAAATTTGCAAAGTTTTTTTTATTTCTATAGTGTAATCAAACGCAAGAAATGTAATAACCGACAATTCCTCGGTCAATGACTCGGTCCTATGAAATTGATACAAATGATTGTGCTGCCTGCGAGGACTCCGATACGCTCGGATTGTAACATTAATTTTATACCACTTTACACGCATGCTCGACCAATCAATCATCTTAAAACTTTTCCGCGTTGATTGATTTTAAATTACGAATTTTCTTAAAAAAATCGTTGCGCGATTCCGTTAGCTTCGGCGCCCTTAATTCAACCGCAAATTGTACTGTTGCGGGGCATTATTAATTTGGCATTACAACGGTCGTCAATTTCGCGTGATATAATTCGGAATATTTGCCCGGGGCTGCGGGGGCAAACAGCAATTAATCCTGGCAACACGATACGTTTCTAAGGGGGAGGGAGATGGCAGATTGCTGCATGATCCCGACGCATTTCTACTGCTTCCGATGCGTTCGCCTAAAAGAGGGCGTGCGCCGAGGGGTCCTTTCAATGGACGCTGCTGCGCTAGGGCTAATATATTTCTTCTTATGCACATTGTTTGTCGGCAATCGATCAAATCGAACATACGTATAAACTTAACTGCTTAAAAGTTAAGCACCATATGCTTTCATCGTAGATCGTTCCCAGATTGACAAATTTATGGATTGTAACGAGCAAGTTACAGAACAGTAAACTACAAAGCTGATAAATTATACGCTAACCAGAGGAAGTCATAGAATAAAACCTTTCACTGAGAATCATTTGTCATTTGATCCATCTGCACAGTTCACCGTGGGTGGTCCAATGACGTTATAGTTTGCCATATCACACCATTTTGATAATCACATAATATTTATTATGCTCACTATTTATTATGACCTCTTCTCTAAATATGTAGGAATAGTCCATCGCGCATGTCTTCGAATATTGAGGGTCTACCGACACATACCTACCTACATGTTTCTTTCCTGTTAAAGCGAAATGATTATTATCGTTGATAGATTATACATGAAATAGAAAATACAAAGATGCAAGTAAGACCAAGAATATACAGAACCTGCTTTTCCCGTTTCGGCAGCTAAGCCGGCCACATAAATATAAACAGAAATATAATAACACAAAAAAAACGCGGCTATTCAAAAACTTCCACAAAACTGTCGAAGAAAGTTGAAATAGGAGTGTGATAGGAGTACAAGCATAATATTTTAAATCTTTTTATTGTTTCATTGAAGTTACTTCTTTACATAAAATCAAAGTAGCGTAATATTCGTAGCACCTACTTATACAGTGAAAATTCTTTTAGGACCAGCTGATTTTTATTCATAAATTGCGATTTCAATTTAGATTAGATGGTGAACCTTCTACTCATAATAATAAATTGTTTAGGTACTTTTGTCATGCTGGATGTATTTTATAAAACAGTAAAATTTTAAATAAAAAAATAACTCCTAAAACTCAATCAATTAATTTGTGTCTATTTTTTTGTTTGTTTCATTATTCGCTTTAGCTTATCTAAATTGCAAAATGTTCAATGTAATAGCGTATAAAGTGAAATTTCCCAACTTTACTTGTTACATTCGTTGTTAAAGTTTGTGTTCTCTTCTTGCAACACGAAGCGAAGGCATTTCGTAATTAATTCAACTCAAATGCGTTTAATTTCCAACTTTATCAAGCGTTCCCTGTGTCAGTTTTGGCTATTTGCGAAACATACGTTTATTATTCGTGAATTTATCCACTATATTATACATTATTATATGTGTATCTAACTCTTAGACATAATTTTGTGAATTTGGCTGGCCCCGGGTAATATATAGCTTGCAACATTGACTACTGCTTACTATTATATTGTCATTTTCACGTATTAGCTTAGTATTAAAATAGACCGTCACCGTGGAAAATTAATGTGGAACGTTGTTCGATGTTCGAACGAAAAGAGAGTTGAATGATATTGGAAAAAACTCATAAGATTTTCATCTGCCACTACTTACTGCCACATTATGTTTGTAGGAGTAGAACACGTTAAAACGAAGAGGTGAGAAAACGAAATATTTCGGTCACAGTATTGTATTGTTTTACACTGTTTATAGCACAAGCTATATTTACTGTTTATAGAACAGCCAAAATAATCACAACATGAGTAATTAATAGCCTTCTACCTACATAAATTTTGTTTTGACACTGTTTTAAATTTGTATGATAAAGTTTGAATAACAGGAACATCTGTTTCAACATCGCTTCATGGTCCTTCGAGCCAGATATCACTACATAGTATAAAACAAAGTCGCTTTTTCTGTCCCTATGTCCCTTTATATGCTTAGATCTTTAAAACTACGCAACGGATTTTAATGCGGTTTTCACTAATGGGTAGAGTGGTTCTCGAGGAAGGTTTAAGTACATAATTTACTAAGTTACGCGGGCGAAGTCGCGGGCAGCAGCTTTAATTTTATTAACACGTAACGTAATTAGTGATTACTAACATGTAGTGCCATCTGTTAACAGACTTTTTCCATTATTCGAAGTGAGATTAGATGAATTAGAGTACTACATTGCTTCAAACAGAATTCCCTAGATGGCGTTGTAAATTTTGCATACACGTTGTCTGGGACTCCAAAAAGGACATAGGGTACCTTTCATCCAGAACGCGGACGAAGTCGCGGGCACCAGCTAGTAATTTTATAAGTGGTAAATCCACTTGGCTTTATCCAAGAGAACAGTTAAAAAGAAATTATTTTTAAAGGATTCAGCGAGATGCTGGCTGGCAAGTAAAGTCATTCTTAAATCGATAATAAAATTCTTCACAAATCGATGCTTACAACAAGAACGGAGCACAATAAATCAGTCGAGCGACAACGACGTTCCCGCTTGACCATTTTATTAAATTCCCCGATTAAATACCCGTCGGTAACGTAAAACGGAATCGTTTCGATATTATCGCGATATCTCGACACCTCGACTCACCTCGTTTATAATTACGAGCTCGCCGACCCCTTTCGTATGCGTATTCAATATGTATGTTAAACGCTTAGCGGACGATGCAATTTGCTCAATTAATAACTCCAAATATTATGCTCCTCCAAAAGCTGATTTCAATTCTAATTGTTTACACTTAAGGCTCAAAATATTATTGCCACAGTATCATTACAATATTTGTACATGCGAATATCGTGAAATCGTATTGTTTTCAATTGTAAATTCAAACGTTTCTACAGCAAAATCCAAAGCAATCTTTAAAGTATACAGATAGATACAACTTTAAATCATTATTGAGACAAAACTGCTTGGGATTAGTAACTGCTGTCCCTTTGTAAAATAGTAGGTACCTACTTACAAACATTGCAAGCTTTCATAGTCACCTACCTACGAAAGTTTTCAGTTCATTCCTTCCATGGATTTGGCAGTGACTATGAGGTACATATGTAGCTTTATAGGTTGCGTGTGCCGTATCCAATATCGACAGCCATGTAACGTCGGAAGTATCACGGAACCAACCGAGGCTCATGTGAAAGGTCTTATTCATACGTAGAGAGGAAGCAAGAGGAGGCGTGGAATATATTTATATGACGAATTAAACAACCACTGGTGATGACAATAATTATGTACACAGCTTGTGACTTGATAAATAAATTCGTGTTTAAAATTACACTTTTGCTTGTAATGTTTTACGTTTCAATGTGCAAGCAAGCAAGCGTGGATGTGAATTATACTTAGGTACAGTTCAACTCTTTTAATAAAATCGAACCAACAGAATTTGAATCATTTTAAATAAAAATATAAAAATAAAATTTATTTAAATGTTATACCTAACTTGTCTGTTTCTTTATAACATAACTAGCTGCTGCCCGCGACTTCGCCCGCGTAACTTAGGTACTTATAAACCTTCCTCGAGAACCACTCTACCCATTAGTGAAAACCGCATTAAAATCCGTTGCGTAGTTTTAAAGATCTAAGCATACAAAGGGACATAGGGACAGAAAAAGCGACTTTGTTTTATACTATGTAAAGATGCCTCTTTTTATTACAATCATGCAAATATTTACGGATTTTTATTAAAAAAAGTGTTATGTAAAATGCTCAGAGGTATAAAGCCAGCCCGTACTCGTCGAACTTGCGACAACCATGTTGAAAGCCGATCGCGAGGCTTATTACAAGAATATAGATTTAAAGAGACAAGAATAGCTTTTATGATCTAAATGTTGAATATTCATGAACACTGGTATAGACACAGTTAGAATTACAATTTACAAATGAAAAATGAATGCTGAATACTTTTGCTCCGTAATCGCCGAAACGTAAAATCGAATCGCACCCCAAAAGAATTCCGTCTCCCCTTTTCAGGCAGGTGTTCCAAACAGTGATAGGAAGCCAGAAATGTCCCCAAAACATAGAGAACGAGGCCTGTTTTGTTTATCCCTCTGCTTCGTTAATAATATACGCCAAAAACTACACATCCACTAACCTACTAAGAATTTTTTTTATGGGTTATTTGCTCTTGGCCAACAACCATCTGAGTAGCAAGGATGAGGCCTGTGATGGAGCGAGCTCACCCAGAAAATGCATATTCACTCGAACTTTGAAAATATTTGGGTTAAATGAGCTCGGAAATACAGATCTACTCTCTCGGTAGAGTTTTCTTAAATTGTTTTAGTTGTACCTATTAGTTTTCTTAATACAACTAAAACAATGCGAAAGGTTACGATAAACTTTTCCATAACCTTTTCTCGTGTCGCTATTTTGACTTCCAAATGGAACCTTATTAAATCGACATCTTGTGACCAACTTCCTACTCCATTCCTTCTGTGTCCTAAACCTTAAATTTGACAAAGTTTGATATTCACACCTCCAGTTAAGTCACAGGAAATAATTTTAAGTCAAAACATACATAAATCTTAACTGTAATTTGATTAGATCTTCAGGACAATATGTAGTGTTGGGCGTATATCATTAATTTTATATTACCAACAATGTTTCCTTTAATACACTTATCGCATGCAACGACGCAATAATCGTCAATCCAACGATAAAAAAAAAGATGATTATCAAATAAATACTGACAATTGAAAATGCTGCATTCACTTGAATAAAGAACAAAGCAAAAAATTACGTGACTGCATTAAAAGAACATGATACATATTAGTCAGCAAAAAGATGATGACACACACACAGGTCGTCAGAAAAAATACAAGTTGATGAAGTAGGTACTTTTACTTGTGTATTACCAAGAAAACGTTTAAAAGCAATAAAAATGAGAATCGTGTGTCTCATACTGCAAAGATTTTTAGAATGTAATATAACTATTGGGGGTTGCGATACATAATTCTTCGAGTTTCTAATGGTAACTAAGCATTATTCCGATAAATCTCCGGATCGAGACCATGGGAACGAATATCCAAAACTTACTCCCACCATTATGCGATTAAGGGCCTCTTTCACCAACTACAAGTAAAGTGTTGATTAGTTACTTTTAGAAATAATTTTATGTTTTATTAAATTATGTACTCGGTTTAGTGCATCTTTCGATAGGCGATTTTTTTTATTATTTTTTTTTAATGTTTGGGACTTTCACCGTACAAAAAGGTATACCCGCTAAATTATTCCCGGTAACAGGTGCTTTAAATGACGGTTAGCCTACTTGATAGATGGTGAAAGAGGCCCTAAGTCAGGACTTAAATACAGGTATTTGCAGCTTTCATGACGATTTTCTTACAAATAGAAACGAATCTGTTGCGATGCTTTCCGTAAATTATGTATTTGAAATTTTAGACTAAACAATGATTACTATTAATGTTTTCTTCTAAGAAATACATTAAAACTCTTCTCGGGTTACTCCGTGGGAAGATTTAAAAGTGATACTTTATCGAGAGCCTTCATACTGTTCTTATCCCTCATATTAAACTAATAGGCGTATTTATGCGGCATGTGGTTTGCGCACGCATTAAATGTGCACATGCTCCTCGCACGCGACATATTCATAGAAAGGTCTAACGTCATCGACCGTCCACCGTCCACACCTGCCTGCAAATAAAAATAAACGTTTTGTTATAAAAAAAAACTCCTGCGAACAATTTTAATGACCATTATAGATGACACATTTAAATGGAATTCACGGTCACAATTTTTTAAACTTTTTTTTTATGTGATTAGTGATGTACAAACAAGGAAGAAACATAGGATTTCCCAATCGATATGTTTATTCTAAAATCGTATGAACTAGTTATAAATGGAAATCAAAAGGTATAATCAAAATAATAATTTTGATTATACCTTTTGATTTCGATATAATCACCTTTTGATTTTTGATATCAAGGTATAATCAAAAATCAAAAGGACGCAACGAAACACAAGTTTAGAATCTAAGTTAAGGTACATTTAATCGCCGTTGTGTTATGTACTGATGCGTAAATTATATTAATAAGCTCAACGATATTTGTTCTAGCAAAAGTGCATCGATTTTAATAAATTTTGCACGAGACTGCCCTTTTGACAACGCGCTGTACCAAGCCACAGTTTTATCATCTGCGAATGTAGACATTTAAAACATCGCCGCTGTCAATTAAACATAAGTTTTTATGTAAAAAAAATGCAGCTTGCGTGAAATCGACAGTTGAAGGAGTCCAATCGATTTACAAGCACATTAACTCGAATCGATTGATTCATGCGTTGTTCGCATACAACGATTGCATAATCGAGGCGCCTGCACTTGAAACTGGTTCGATATTTCATAGTAGCAATTCGATTTTATGCGTGTTTTTGCCGCGGGTGCGACATTAATATGCATTCGAGGCGCGTGCCGTCGGTCAGCTGGTTCTTCTATGCCACAAGCTGCGCTCCTTAAAAGGAAACGAGAAACAGGCCTCGCTGGATGGATTACGGCGATTACATCGCAATTATCCGCCGCCGCGAGACTTCGTTACGTTCGAGCCACTTTCGCGATTGTTCGCCACATCGCGACATTGACCTTGCCTTATGTAATGTTTTCGGTGTTCTCAATGTCATCGCCTCAGGCCTGGGCCGTTTATTTATCTTTTCATTTATACATTAGTAGCTGCGTGCGCAAAAGCAATACGTCAGTAAACCTGGCGTGCACCATTGTTTTTTTCCAATTGACACTCTCCCTACGCTAGAATATTTGGAGATCTGTTGCGACATTTTCCGATTATTATAAACTTTTATAATGCCAGAGCAATAGAGAGAAACACATTTCTTTACTGTGTCTGTTAGCAGACATAGAAGACATATCACATCACACGCTGGGCACATGGAATCTTTTTCAAAAAGTTTTCCAGTTCCTCCAATTGGAAATGCTATTCGAGCACAAATTTTAAAGACGCAAAGAGAAACGTTTCAGAAGAATTGTAAGCGATCGGGTCTACGGGCACATCGTTAAACATTGTTCAGTGCGTTTTTATAGCTCGCCAGTCTCGGCTGCAGATGGCATCCGCGGTCGAGTCTTAAGCTTTTTGCTGTTATCGCCCGAGGCGCACACGCAAACATCGACAACAGTTAACCGCTGTCAGTTTCATTGCATTTTTATTTCACCAGAAATACTAAAAAATTAAAGCTATCCATAGAACTATGCACAATTAAATCTCTATGAAAGGTTGAAAAAACAACTTTTTATTGTCAGGTATGTAAATAGATTTATTTTAAGGGACCACAAGCATTTCCTTTTAATATTTCAAAGGCACAAAATATATCTATTGGTGCCTAGTAGGTGTTTTACAGTAGAAATTCAGATTTAGGAGCCGTTGGCTGTTAAAAGGCTGTCTGTTTAAAGTTTGAAGTATTAAGAGTAGGTATTTCTTTCCATAAATCCTATATATTATAAATGTTTTGGGATGTTTATTATTTTGATATTTGCGTATCTATTGCATTCAAATTATATTTATATTTCAATAACCGATAGTCTGATGAATGTTAGGATGGTTTTTTTTCCAATAATTCATTTGTATTTTTTGATTAGTGGATATTCCAATGTTTTTAGAGGAAACTCATTATCATTTGTGACGCTAATGGTTTATTATGGCCAAACCAAAAGTTATAACGGGCAAGCTGTTGCGACGATAAAAAATGTCCAGACGCCTCGGACGTGACATATTTGGTTAATAATATTCAAGGTGCAATAAACGGGTTAAAATAATAAATGAAAATAAATTGTTTTCCATAAACGATGCTTGGAAGCAATACTTATTCTTTTCACGTTTTCTTTCGTAACTTTATGCATAATAAGTTATACTTATCGTATATAGTTATGTATGTACTTACTCACTCATACGTTTTAGGACCGAGACAACCATATGCTGCGTTGTCGAAATATATAAAATATATTATTCCTCATTAATTAAATATCTTACCATATATTCAATGCAGCTTTCTCTTGTTATATTACCTATATAAATTTAATTGAGTTTTTATTTGCAAATAATAACTTTAAAATTAACTTTAAATAAGTTAACGTGTTTTATTTATTCAGAAGACTTTTCTTAAAGATCCAGGGATCTTAGGGAATTATACTTAGTGTTAAATTACATCAAAATCTGTGTTGCCTAGTTTTGTTATATTAACTTGGTTTTAGGTATTCGATTTTTGAATTCCTTTACTTAAATAAGGATAAAGTAGAAGATTAAAAGAGTAAATATATTTATTTTTTTTTGTTTTTTGTTTTTGTAAAATTTTTCTTCACAAATGTGTCGTGGATATACCTAACCTACATATTATACCGTATCTACTTAACAATAAATATTGTCTGATATAGTAGGACTGTGATGTAGGTGCAAAGGGAGCGTTGTATCTTAAACTTTAAGGTTCATGTGCTAATTCAATGCCTTTTTAAATCTTTTGCAATCAGGTAAGCTTTAAATAAGAGTTTACAACTTGCCTGCTTTCACTTACCATTTGAAGGAATCTCCTGCCACCTAAACCCTCTAGTTATGATTGGTAATTGGTTACATTTAAGTTGGAATTCTTCAATTGTTAAAAGTTTCAGTGATTTTCCTTGTTATTTTCTTTTATATACAAAGAACTAGAGTGTAGAGAAGTCATCCATAATTAAGGTGTATCCGACGGAGCAGACTGTCATTTAATATATTCGTATAACTACAGCCCTTCAAATTAAATGTGCAAGTAATAAAACCCTTAACAATAATTATGTACATTCAAGAGGAACACAGGTAGCTTCGACACTCGAGACGTCTCGCCGCTACACAAGACTTGGCCGCCGGCTATGCTCGCTCCCTTCGCGGTTCACGGTTCGCTGACGACGCATTCTCCAAACAACATTGTTTACCAAACATCGCTATTAAAACCCTATAAACTGTACTTACACATTTAAAAGTACCTAGATTTATAAACTGATATTAATATAAGACTGACCTCACAAACTTAAATAGGTATATAATATTGGAATTCAACTTAATATTTAGTCGTTAAATTAATTGAATATAACATCCCACCTGCCGCAGTTATAATTAATTTTCAACTTAATTCTATAACAACATAAATTTCATAAACTAGGTTCTACTTCATAGAAAGACGGATATTTCTTAACCAAGACATCTGTCTTCTGCCCACTCCTTTCGCCCCTCAATTTGGCCCCCATGATAATATGCTCCATTTTAATTCTTATATAAGCCGATATAAGAATTAAAATGGAGCATATTATGGCACTGCAAATCTGGGTCATACCCCACAGACAGATATGGATAGGGAACAGGTGCCCTAGCTGTTACATGCATAATTTATTTATTTAAAAAAAATCGCAATGTTAATTTATCATACTAAAAGAGAATAACAAAAAGACAAGTTATAAAATACCTAGGTAATTTAAACAAAAACCGTATCATTCACGTAACGTTCTAGTGTTATCAGTTTTATAAACTGTTGTCTATAATATTCGGTTTCTTTCATATAATTCCAATGATTTTATAATTCGGTTAGTCTAAATCACAGTGGGAAGTTAATAAAGGTAACTACTGCGATGCACGCGAGTAAAACCGCTGTTTCTATGTACAAAAAATAAACTCGTTTTAGTTAGAAAACAACGTGGGAAGATTAACATAGATTTCGAATTAAATCTGTAATTTTATTATACCTCAGTATTGCATGTTCAACTGTTAGAAAGAGTGCACTGTACCGTACCTACTCTACATTACAGTACCTACCTATATTGTTATTTATGTATTATGTTGATAATAACGATTTTTTTTATTTTTTAACATTATTTTCCCCTTACCTACTTCTCTTTGTGCTATGTAATCAGGTCTAGTGGATATTCTGTGGTTTTCCATGAATTGTTTTATTTTGTTTATATTACATTTTATATAATAATTTATATAATATATGCCTCATCAGTGTACGTTTTAATTATTTTGACTCAAATGATAAATTTTTCATTACATTTTAAACTTTCTAGAATCGAAATATAACAGTATTATACCTACTCGTATACAGTATATACCTACTTAATAGTTAAAAGAAATGAACCCTGCGACTAACTATTTACTTCGTCTATTGGGTACTTCTGTTTGTGCATTAGTATGGTTTAATCTTGTATTAAATTCCTTTTCACTTCGCATGTCTTCTGATAAGACTTTTAAACTTTATTAGGTTGTTGTGCCACGCCACCAACATGTGGCACTTTACCTGCCTAAATGTTACCATAAGTATTTCCTATTTCAGATAAACCCGACCCAACCAGAACAAGTTTAACTTTCACAACACAAAGTCTTGAATCGAATTCAAACTGTACCGTCTCACTTTAGTGCATAACATTGAGCCGGGAGTCGGGAGTAACTTCGTAACTCCCGTCGGGCAACATTTAGACGGAATTAAGTGCTCCTAATCGTCGGCGCAGGCGCTTCGCCCCGGGAAACGCAAATTGAGCCCGCGGTCTGAACCCGCATTTATTATGTACACTTTTTATGATACCTCCACATAAAGTGAACGTATTCACGTGTAGCGTAGTCCAAAACTTGCTAACTTAAATTAAAATAATTAAGCTGAGGTCGGGGATATTGTTATGACCCCAAATTGCACAACGATTTGAATGATAGCGACTACGTACTTGCACCGTGTACACAATTTTGTGGTGTATTTACATTAATTGAACACCAGTTGGTGTATCAATGGATGGCTCCAACATCTGCCAACTGTTACCAACAAGTGACGTAAGTTGCAAGAAGCGGCTAATAAAGTTGTTTGCAATGGAAAGGCAAAGGCAAATACTGGTGGGCGGTTGCATCCCACGCAATCAGTGCATACACGTGTTTAAATGTAGAATTCATCGTGTAAAGATGATATAATATAAGCATTTTATTGCTAACTAGAAGTATCATGGGCACATTGTGTTCCATAATCGTAAACTGGGCAACCCGAATGGCGGCAGTAGCGACTCCATCCATGCAATACCAATAACAGCAATAATAATTGTGCGCTTGCGTTTCAGTACGAGAGCAATGTTGCCATAACCCATTTCCTATCCCCACCGACTCCAATTGCCAAGGTTGGCAAGGCAAGTTGTGTCGACAGCACACTTTTATCACCCGGTATTTACATTCGCTACTGTACCCAACGGTGGCTTCATATAGAGTAAAGGGAAACTAAAAATATATTTAATTTTAAAGTCACTTCTTCGCTCAATTAGTACGAACCAAAATTGTGCAAAACCACTACTAAATCGAAATTTTAATCTATCTTAAACAACGTTTTGTGGTAATCAAGGTGTTCTCCTGTAGAAGTAGGTACCACTGTGGTATTTATGTGCATGTGAAAAGGACGCCGGTGCCCATTTTTAATTCTTTTAGCTCAGTAGGCGACATCTAATCTCATTGGGTATTTTATTTGTACATCACGTTCACCTTAAATTTTGTTAGACGCATAACAGTGACCTTTCCAAGGAAAATTTTAAAATTACCTATAATGAAAATTAATATCAATTTCGATTACCTATAGTTTAGAAGAACTGAACGAATAAACATCGGAGAGACTTTACGAAAATAAAATTCTACAAAATATACCTTAAATACCTATTTTAATCTGCTTTACATTTATGTATTACATTAACACCTAAATTAGTTGCAATTTGTAACTAGACACAACACCGATCTTATTTTGAATTCTTAAGGGGGTACCGAGCTTCTGCCGCGTTTTGATTTTAGGTAGTGTATGTGTGCGTGAGGCACAACGCAGGAGCGGGAGAGCGGTGCGCCGAGTGGCTAGAGTCGTGCGCCAATCGCCTACTAATATTTACAAAATAAAACAATAGAAACGGTCTCAAAAACTTTTATTAAATTAAAAATATTATACGGTTGGAAACTTCACAGATTTCACACATTTATTTTTTATAACTTACTGTCCATAGGTGGGTAGGTTGGTATATGTTTTACGAGCGTAATTGAATAAAAACTTTTATCGATAAACACGACTCGTAAGATCATGTATTAACTTATATATTTATAAATTATATGTGTACATATAATATCGACATATATACATATTATAATAAATTAATTCGTTTCAAAATCGGCGATTTAAAAATATTTTAATTTATTAAAGTAAGTAGTTTATATAAAGTAAGTAAATTTCTTAAACTCGTAACATTGTCAATTAAGTAGGTAATTAAACTTAAAATTAATTAATTGATTTGAAATGTATAGATGTATGTCTCTAAATAGTAATCCAGTAACTTTAGACGAATAATGGGCATGACTTCGGAAAAACTCCAAGCAAGCTGAAAATTTGTATACATAAACTTAATATCACCGTTTTTCTAGAGAATTTTCCATTCTTTCTTTTTTATAAGTATACCCCATAGCGGTAAGATCGAAAGGAACGAAGATATAGGCAAAATCTGAAAAAAAGGTAACTTTTTTCACCGTTTTTTGGCTGTCAAAAGTTACCGGTTCATCAAATGACTCTTTGTTTTGTAGTGAAACGCCAACAACTGGTATATTTATTCTATAAATAGAAAAAGATAAATAATTATAATAACATAATATATAGACGAGCCCGTCGGAGGAGGTTCGATTCCAGGAGGTGTCAACTTTGAAAAGTTTTCAAAGTTGGATTTACTATGGTCGTTAGCGCACTTGCAACACCTGTGGCGTTGCTTGTGTTATAGGCGACAATAGTTACTTACCATCAAGTGGACTGTCAGCCTGTCCGTAGAGATCTCCTTATTTTCAAATAATCATCCTATTAGATTGTTAGAATCAGTTTTTTCTAAACAGTAATAATAAATACCTATACTGGGCACCAAAGAAAGCGGGCCGGTTATAAAAATATTGAGCACCATAAAGTCTTATGTAACAGAAATATGTTTTTTTCTTGTCATTCACTTTTTTTTTACTTTTGAACTGGGGACAGCCAACGAAATATCTCTGCGTATAGTATATCTCTGCGAGCTGGGGACAGCCTTGAGCTTTTAGTAGCCAGCAAGTAGGTAGGCAAGTATGAGTATACTTATGAAGCAACAGGAGTATTCTCTTTGTCTTCAAAATTCGCGGCCAGTATTCATCTTGCTCTAGAAAGATAAATTTTACAATCATCCATAAAAACACCATCCATAAAAAATTTGTAAAATGTTTTTTTGTAAAATGATTAGAAAAAAAGTTATATCGACAAATAGAAACTCAAATTTTTATGGATTTTCGCTTATAACTTTTTATTTACGGTTTTACGACTAAAAGTTACTAAACAAAAGTTGTAGATAATTTTATTTGCAACAAAAAATTTTGAACAATTTTTTTTGTGAGACCTATAGCTTGGCAGATAAACCGTAAAAACCATTTAACCCCTTTTTCCAAGATGGCGGTCGAGGTTGTGGGGGCAAGGGTTGCAACCCCAAAACCTCGGATTTAACTTTACAATAACCCCCCCTTCATATCTAAAAAATAAAATTGCATCCTCTGACAAACGCACTCTAAAGCCAAAAAAATTTAATATTTCAATGGACTAAAAGTGCTTTATCAGTTTCGATTAGAAATTCCATTCATTTCAAAATTCGCTGGCTTAGATTTAAAAAAAGTATTGATTACTGATTGACATAATTTGTCATCGCTAATAAAGATAGCAATAGAAATTGTCACTTTGAATTTTCAAAGGAAAACAGACCTTATCATTCTACAACATACAAAGAATGTTCAATCCATAGATGAATGATTGGTCTCGCTGCGCTCAACTAGATATCGCCGTCGTACTTAAACTTAATACTTAATAAAATGCGGCATAATTATTCGATATATATCCTATCTATATTCAGTAGTAAAAGTCGGCCAATTCTAATTTCTTCCACCGATTTTTCGAAACTTAGCATCCCTTTTATGAGCAGATGCCATGGGGCTTACTAAAACTAATACCATAGATGAATGATTGGTCTCGCCGAGCTCGACTAGATACCGCCGTCGTACTTGTAAAATGCTGTATAAAATAGTATGTACGCCGAATTCGGCGTACCTGAGCCAGTCACACTGTAAACTGTCTGTGACGTGTACGTGCCGAATGTTTTATAAAATTTTAGACATAATAAAATACCAGTTTGCGTAGTAAAACTATGTAAAAATATAATAAAACTTTGTAAAAAGTGATAAAAAGTGACTATTTTTTACACACACTACAATAAAATGTTGCCACATTTTCGGAGCTATTGTTTTTGTATAGCGCTCTGTCTAGTCGAGCGCAGCGAGACCAATCAATTATCTTTGGTTCAATCTTAGGATGATAACGCACTTTATTTGTCGAGTTTACATACTGCACGTGTAATTATTATATTTTTTTAGCAATTGTAAATCTTCTCTGTAAATATATCGTGTAAATAGAAATATGTGGAGTTATCACTACTCGCCCTACAACATAATAACATTTATTTTAATAAACTATAAAGCCGAAAGGCCACTCACATTATTTATATAAGCCTAACAGCATATAATAATTCACTAATTCATATTATATATATATATATATATATATATATATATATATATATATATATATATATATATATATATATATATATATATATATATATTAATTTAATTGTAAAATGTATGTAAAATATATAATGTAAAATTAAATGTAAAAATTTAAAAATAAATATAAAATTTATATAAAATATATTATAACTAGCTGCTGCCCGCGACTTCGCCCGCGTAACTTAGGTACTTATAAACCTTCCTCGAGAACCACTCTACCCATTAGTGAAAACCGCATTAAAATCCGTTGCGTAGTTTTAAAGATCTAAGCATACAAAGGGACATAGGGACAGAAAAAGCGACTTTGTTTTATACTATGTAAAGATTTATATGTACAAAAAGAATTAAAAAATAATAACAATATACCTACATACATATACATTATGTAATATGTAATATACATATACTATACATTTTAGTATTAATTTAAATTTCATAGACGAAAAAATAATAGTTATTGTATAGGTATGAGTTTTACTTACTTTATTTCTTCTTGCAAGCGTTTACCATTGTTTTTTTGCCAACCCCTTCTTTTCTTTGATTTGTTTCCTTTGTTCCCCATAGTAAATTAACACTTACGAAGCACTTACGTTTTAAAAATATGCGTTAGCACAAGCGACACAACCTCCCCGTCCGACGGCCGAAGCAATACTAAAGCGGACAGGGGGGAAGCTTGGCGGCTCTAGCTAATATAGGCCGAATGCACGGGAATTTAGGTATTTCCTTCGTATTAAAAAACAAATATACATTTTGAAAATGTGAAGAGTGTACGTTATGGAAAACATGTTGTTTTGTTATTATTCACAAACTGATAACCTTACGTGAAGTATTTATGCCGTACTAACGGTTTATTTATATTTTTAGAGGTAACTTTGGATTTTTTTTCTATCGAGAAAATTATAAGTAATCGTGTTTCTAAAGAGTGTGATTTATAGAATGTATCCTTAAATATCTTACATACTAATTGCATAATTAAAACTTTAGTAATAACGATACAGCAAGGGATCAAATAAACGCAATTATTTCACATTTTCACGACTCAGGCTTAACGAACCGCGTATGTCATAACAGTTGCATCGACTTTCTCATTTCCGATAGCACCCAACGCCCACCTTTTAGCCGTTTATTTTTTCTTATAAACTACTTCGCCAGCGCCAAAGTGCGTGTTCTTTTGTAGATATTTCCTTCACAATGGGCCGGTTTCATTATGCGAGGCGAAAAGGAATGAAACAGATGTACGGTGGTGGTGCATTCGGGTCTCGAACAATAGTCACGAACGGTGGCTCGATCGATAGCTGACGTCTTTTGTGTGAACCACGAAGACCCGTCTAGTGACGCGGACCTTTACAGCTGGCTGGAATTACATTAATCGCCTCGCTTACTCTGATTGCTCGCTCCGTACACATAGAAGGTCAACGTTAATTTGCATTCAACTTGCTCGTGACGCTGACAGGAAAGAAAATCGACAGGCACACTTGCTTGTCGTAACGGTATCAGAATTATCCGCTTCAAAAAAGGCTGTCAATCATTAGTTCTTCCGCAAAGTTTTCTTTCTCGTGTATAATCATCGGGGCGGATTTGATTTTGAGTCCGTAATAGAGGGACTCGGCTCCCGGATGATGCGCGACGTCTTTACGTGCGTGCAATGCCTCGAGCACACTCGATAAAATTACCTACACTTATCCTCTGACCACATTTTAGACCGCCTCACTTACGGACTCTGGTTTCAGTTCAGGTTCCATAACAATATCGATAGACTTACAATAAAAAAACTCGGAAAGCAGATCGAATCGCGCACATATTACCATACTCACGATTTTCAATCATCTCTCTTGTTTATTATTATGGCAGTCTCGATTAAAAAGTGTGCGTTCGAAAAGGTTCATACAGAAAATTATGAAGTGCGACCGCCGCCGCCGCCAACGTTACGCAGCGCCTCGGGCTGATTTTTCACTGATTTTTAATTAAAACATTCGCCGACGAGAAAACTTCACCGCGAAGAAAAAGACAAACGGTAAATCTGTAGAGAGTGGAAAAAAAATCACAACCCCTCCATTCCATCCCTAATCTGGTAATTGTCGGTGGATTTTTTTGCCCCTTAAGTAAAAAACAAACCCTTTGTGGATTTATTCCCTCGCACGTGTGTACTCACCGTATAGACATATAAAACGAATCTTTTTAACCTATCACAAGCACCGAGACTCGAACGCTGCTGACAGCGTTGTTGAATTCATTTGATCCTTCGATTGTTATCGGGACAGGCGTTCATACAAATTTTAAATACGTGAGCCTTTAAAAAACGTTGTTTTAGTTTTTCTGCGTTTTGTGGACTATGAATAACATTGGACTAAAACAAAGAAGGAAGTTTGTATGGACAAATATTCATCATCGAACCTTAACGTCAATTGGTCGATGGAAGTCGAGACGATTTCATTAATAGGATTATAATTAACCCGTGCGGGGGTGGCAGTGACATTGTGAGGGTAAGAGGGGAACGCAGGTGCAAGAATAAGGGCGTAACCTTTGCAACAGCTGTTCCGTGCTATGACGGAAATGGCTACACGCCTGATCGGCTTGATGAAGAAAAAGAAGCTTGATAATCTATTTCTACGGAGCAACCGCGGGCCTAAGATCGTAGAATTTTAATGTTGTCAACATTGTTTCGATGGGGTTCTTAAAAGTAACGTACTAAAATAACACAAATACTATGTTTCATTCAATAGTCGATTAAATATTAAAAAAAAACAACTCATTTTCTATTGTAAACTGTTTTAATGTGTTAAAACTGTACAGAGCAGGTAAATATCTGATTTACATTTAATTTTAATCGCTCTTTTTTCAAAGTTTTCTTAGACTTAGAGCATTCATCTGATAACTAGATGGATAATATAATATAAATCGTTATAAATATATCCCTTAGGTATTTATCAACGATTCTCATATAAACGTCGTTGGATTCATTCTCAACAAATATGAGATGAGTTAATTTACACATTTTTTTAATTAAAAACATCAATCACTCTTACAATTACATTTCAACTCAACGGAGACATAATAACGTCTATCAAGCTGTTTTACGGAAGATGATCGTTTAAATAGATGGCGCTGGATAAAATATTTAATTACTTTTCAGTTTCTAGAGGACTTTTATACATATATCTTCAGCAAGTAGCAGAAAGGGCTTTTGTAAAATGTTTAATCCTCCGTGCATCAGTTGTAGCGAAAAATTAATGCAACAATATCGCAAGGGACCGTGCGTACACCATATCAGGTACTCTGTCCGCCCAAAGGCTATTTGAATATTAATCAAGCTGTATTCGTTTATAGGCATAGAGCATCACGCATAATATTATCTTGCAAAACCATTACAAGCTTATAAATAATCAAAACAAAAATGTACGAAGCAAAGTAGCGATTTGACCGATAAACTTGTTTAAATCTTTCGATAAATATGAAACATATAAAAGTCCGAATTAATTGGCTATAAAACGCTGAACGTTTTGAGTTTTCGACGAGCTTCCGAAAGAATTCGTTTAACTGCCCCAAGAGTTTCCGATCAACATACGCCTGCAATTTGAGATAAAGAGAATCCATCCTTCACTTCCGCTCCTTGGGTCCTTCAAAATCCTTTGATAAATTACTATTTCGTTTCTGGATTTCGAATTTCGCGCGATGTTTTAGAAATTCTCCCTCGGCTTTTTTAGGGTCCCAGTGCGTCTCTGGCCGTGGGAGCGCTAATCCACGACCCGAGCCAGGGACGGACAGTTGTGTCGGGTTTTTAATTTGGATGCCGCCCGCTGTGAACGGATTATCAGGCCGGGGAGAGTCGCAATTAGTCGTCGCGTTTAGGTCGCCCGCCGTCACTCGCCCGGCAACTCGCACCGACTTTGTGAGGATTAGTAGCCGTTGTGTCCAAAGCCTTACATTATTTATTTAAAATCGCCGCCTTTGTTTTCTACAATTATTGTCAGGTTTCGTTTTCGTAGAACAGTGAAATAGAGATTACAAGTTTTAACACTGCGCTAATCGTTTATAAAATTGCAAAAAAGACGTTGAAAGTTGTATCGTGTGCGAGTTATATATCGCGTAGCCGTGGGGTGAATGCAGCCTTTCATATTGTTATTTCACCCACCGCCCGCCATGAATTGGTGAAACATCAAAAGCTAATTGTTGCCTCGTGGGAATGTCGCGGCGAGCTTTAACTCGTTTCATTTTCTGTTATTATTTTTATTTTGCGCGGTTGTCGCTAGATTATCAGATTAATTCTTTACTTGCGTTCACTTTATTGCGTTAAGCTCATTGCGGTATTTAGTTCATTTCGTACGCGCTCTTTAATTTTGGACTTTATGTTACACTCGACTCTTAAATCAAAAATGAAAGTTTATTTTATTTGTCACATCTGACCTGTACAGTTGCAAATTAAGATGCATATCTTAATTGAATCACCTGGAGGCGGCCATTATAAAATGCACGTGTTAAATATTAAATGGTGTCATTATTTGTGAATTGAAATGGACTTTTTTCGTCTGCAAATGTCACCATTCATTCATTAAATGATAACATGTGTAGTATATAGTGCATGGTGCACAACAATGGATATGCTAATCTCCAGTTGAGATTGTGAGTTCACAATATGTTCGGCCGTCCGTGAACACTCGGCCGAGGTTCGATCGATATGAAACCATCTGGCCCATTCTCGCGAGCTCCTAATCAAATATTTTCATCGCAACTAAAAAATTAATAAATAATGTACTTAATATATGCTCTTATATGTTTTTTTGTAACTGTAGCCAGTGAATTCATAAGATTTTTAAACGTATTTAATGAGGACTTTCGGCTCTCGCTATAGGGTTCACTTTGAAAATAAACTTGGGTCTATACTAATAGTGGCAGGACACTCTGCGTTTCACAGTCATAAATAAATATTGTACAGGCCGCTGGCATCCCTATCCCTTCTTTTTCGCTTATCCTTAATCCTAAGGTCGGTAGCGCACTTACAGCACCTGTAGAGTTGCTTATGTTAATAAGGCGATGGTAAAAATCTTCGTTTCTGATGTAGGTACTCTTCACTTCCAGTAAAATTTATGTCAACTAAAGATCAAAATAATGCAAGATAACGGCCCTGCCCAAAACATATTGCCCCTTTTATAATTGTACATAAAAATATTTTTATTTAATACCTGATTGGTACGCATTCTTGCGGCCGGATCTTACACTATAATAATGACAACTTTACAATCATTGGGACAGTTTTTTAGGTTTATTCCCATCTCGGCACCCTCGATTTGCTGAGTAAAATTTAGTCTAAAAGTACAGTTTTCTAAATTTTTTAAAATAAATGTTTGAGTGTGTAACATACATTTTAATAATATAAACATCTATCTATCTCTATGTATATAATTCTCGTGTCACAGTGTTTGTTTAATTGCAAATATCCAAATCATAAAGTAAATCTAACAAAGTTATAAAAGTAATAATGATAAACACGCGCGCAATAAATCCCCGATCCCTTCGAATCCATCACGCTCGAGCTCCATATTGCATAATGAGAGCCGCGAACAATCATATTTAATTTTAAACTAAAAGGCTTCACTTTGTCACTGCACATTTCGTATCTATCCTCTAAACTACTTCTTATCCTAAATGCACTAAAGTTGAAAGTTGCACTTGAGGGTGTTTGATAGTAAATCTGCAGCAGGATACACATGAAGGGCGACGAAAATAAGTCGGGGGTTGTACGTGCATTCGCATTTTGCGTATTACCAAAATAAATGATAGAAAAGGCTTAATTTCATACTGTCTTTAGGTTTTCTTTTCTTAATTAATTGCGTCCTTGAAAATGATTCGGATTCTTCTTTTTTTATTGCTGGTCAATTTTGTTTCACTTTATTTTTATTACTTTAAAATTTTCAATTTAGTTTTTAAATATGGACATTTATAAATAACAAAGTCCTCTTTTTCATTTCATTTTCAATTGAATAAAATGTATCGTGGGAAACCAGACTAACCTCAGTCAAATCGTTAATTTAACACGAGTTCAGTTTTGAATTGATAATGAGTTAATTTATTGTTATTATCTCTGAGTCGGGCACTGTAGACATATCTATAAACCGATAGTTTATGTCTAGTATATAGTCAGTAACTTATAGCCCAATCGAATTAGATCAAAATAGAGGCTGCAATGGAAAAAAATCCAAGTAGCAATTTTCCTTCGGATTTCGTTGGAGAGGGTCACTGGCAGTCTACATTTCGCTTTCAAGATGGCGCCATCCGCCATCTTAAATTTAAGGGTAAATTTTTGTTTACTGAATAACTCGTTAATTTTCAATTTTACACGAAAAATGGTTATGACCGAAGTTGTTTGGAATTAAATTTCCTATAATTTTGGTCCTAACAAATTTTTTCTTATGATCGATATTTTTCGATTTAAATGTAAACGTGAAATGTAAAATTGCTCCTTGGGATTTTTTCTTTGTCAAATCCTAATTCGACTGGGCTAGTTAAGAGTGACCAATACAGGACAGTGGACATTGCATAAAAATTAGCATAATCCGAGATGTGCACGTGCGACGCACGCGACCCTGTATAGAACTAAACAACCCTTCTAACAGTCATTGTTGAGATGAATTTGATGCGTTTTATTCAATACACTTGGTAAATATCGGTCGGGAGACATAGGGAGGGTCGCTTCGATCAATAACACTGGCGATTATTATTATTAAATGCTAACTTTGCTTATAGTGCTTCATGTAGGTAGTAGGTACTAACTCATAAAGTGGCATAGCTTTGTCAAAAAAAAAAAATTAAAAATTGTAAAAATATAATAAATTGATCGACAAAACAGTTTAATACGTTTTTTTGTATGCAGTTATTAAACAGCTATAGGTTATCAAGAAATAAATTTGAATTTAATTTGTTTTTTCCACATTCGAATCGATTTGGTCCAATTTCGACCATTAGGCGAACACTAGAATTAGAAGTTCATTAGACTTTTGTGAAATGCAAAAAAAAAAACCATTCACACACGTTCTACAGGCAGTCCTTTGGCGATCCTTTAGGTGTGTGCTGCAATGCAAGGGACTTTGCTATTTCATCGCCTTGAAAATATCTCTTTTAGAAAAGACTTGAATCTCGTCAACTAATTAAAAAAAAATGGATTACATGCCTACTATGAAACATAAGAATCATCAGAAACATTGGCAATAATATTTTAAGGCAATGTTAACTATTATATTATGTTCAACAGCGCTTATATTTCTGCCTTTGTATACAATTTATCAAGTTGTTTATTAAGCGTTTTACGCGTAAACTGCAGCAACTTGCAGATAATAATGACGCGGTTGCAAAACATGATACCGCAAGCAATAAATTAATAACTACGCATTTACTATATTTATTGCTTACAATTATATTAACAATTTTCCACGAAGAGTGCACCGACACTTTTCCAAATGCCAGGTGCATTTAATAATAATCGCATGCGAATGAATCACATAACTATGGAACTTTTAGTAGTGCTCACATAACCTTCCTCGATCATAACAAGCCAGACTAGCTAGACTAGTATCAGAAATAAAATTGTACAGAACAGCTTGTGTTTCGGTTTAGGAGTATGTAATTGATGCTATTTTTTATGCCAATAAATTAATATCATCTACCTACTAAAACCAAAATTGTTACCGTAGTCAAATTATAAAACCCTTAGATTGGATGGAAAATCCTTTCTTTATGTTAAGGTCGACACACAGACTGACGATCCACTTGATGGTAGGTGGCTACCATCGCCAACACAAGCATAACACAAGCAAAGTGCGCTGCTTGTGTTATGCTTGTGTTGGCAAATTTAGTTAATTTACTATAATTTGAAATTTTGACTTGAGTTATTCTTTTGATTAGCCTTTTAATTAATCCCACGTTTTTAATTTTCACAAAATTAAAAAAAAAGGTATTAAGTACTTGGCGCCAAACCTAATTAACTCTGAATCACAGATAGATATAATAAAATACTCGGATACGTATAGATATTTAGATAACTATAGTGACAGAAAAGCCTCGTAATAGTGATATTGAGTTTGTACTCGGTGAGGTATGAAATATAAAAACTCCTTAATTAGGGAAGTTAATAACGAACAGTGTAGTACTAAATTGTACAAATCAAGATGTCCTTCGAGCAAATATTTTTGTAAAGCTCGCAAGCAATAGCCCGCGGCGCTTGTGACGTGGGGTCGCTCGGACCCCACCCGGCTTGTTCACACACATCCCCCCTTTGCCCCACACACCTTTTACGACCAGCGTTTAATGTGACTGGATGAGCCCGGCGTTTTTTAATGTTTATTTGCCCACATAAAAAGCGACTTATTATAAGTTTCTTTAATGTCTCTAACTGATTTAATTGCTCGGAGTATCAAACGTAAATGAACATTAATCAGTTGTTGATACATTTTTATTACATGTGTGTTTTAGCTATAGATACGTACCTGAACTAATGGTTAGAGCTATTTCTTTATATAAAATTTCAAATTGAAAGCCCGATATCATAATGAAATATTGAAAACTTTCAAAATGTGTATTACTTTCAGAATATTACAGAATATATTACATTAAATTTTACTAATATTATAAAGGAATCTTTATAATATTACTAAATTTAATTAGAATTAGAATATTAAAAATTTAATTAGAATCAATGTAATAGAATTTTAGGATGGATAAGACTGAGCAATTGATCATTTAAAGCATCCGCTATCTGAAAATAAAGATCCAACGCTTGTATTGGCAAAATAATAATGTCAGGCGTCAATGTATATATTTATTTATTTATATTTTTTAATAATATTTTTTTTATTTCATAGAAATTTAGACTAACTTTGATGACGTTTCTAGTAAATCTATATTTTTAATATCAACCCTCGTGTAATCGCATATTGGGTTACCAGGACTTGCTGGGGTGAAAGAGAATTGGGCGGGGCATCACGTCTATCGACTTTTACAATTATTGATCATTTGTTGTTGATTGATTGTTTGTAATTAATTGTTACAAAATGGTTTATATTCTTTTTTTCTAAATTGCATTTTATGACGGCATAATGCATCACTATTTGGTAAATTTAGTTTCAGGTAACTTAATATTAATATCGATAAAAATGTACAATCGATAGTAAATACTCATACTATAAGTTTACTATATGAGAAGGGCACATTGCGATTTATATTTAAAAAATCTAGGCAACCTGCCATACAAAAAGAACCACCTTTCTTATAAATGACTACCACGAAATAGTTAAAAGCTCGAGTGCGCTATCCTCTGGTATGAGTATGACTTCTCTAGGCGACGGTAACCAACTTACCATCAAGTGGATCGTCAATCTTTTGCTGCTCTTTTATCTCATAACAAATTTCTTGATTAGAGCACTAGCTGTTGTTGTTACCCGCTGAAAATAATATGTAGTTCTTGAGTTTATTCATTACAAAGTTATTAATAAATATTATAGTATAGAAAAAAAAAACCAGAACTCTTTTTTAAAATATTTTCGTATTAAATACGAAAGGTAAAATGTTTTGCATAGGTATGGCTAATTAAAACAATTCATTTTGCCCTTACAACTTATGGTATAACTGTTTACATACGTAGCAAAAAAGCTCTTATGAGTATTAATTATTAACCATTGAAAGACCAATTACCATAAAAGAACCGCTACCACATCGACAATTATGCAGATTTTATCGACAAACGTACCGGCACATCACATCACTGCTCCCCCTAACTTGTGTGATAATAATACCATGTTAGGTTTCCTACTTCAATTACTGTCATAACTAGCTATTGTAGTGCTTTTATTCGCGCCCAAATTCATTAACTTTTGGTTATAAATTTTTAATTGAAACACTTCTCCGCTGTGGGCTATCATGTTTCTATCGCGCAAAGTAGCGCGTTTTTTTTTCGAAACGACTCGGTTCTTGTAAAGTATCTTGGACTTCTAATTAGTGAAGTTTATTTATGGGTTCATGGCCGAAGCAAAAAATAATATAAGTTGATAGTGCCTTATCAACAAAATAAGTTGGTTTTTATTTTACATGATTCTTGAGAGACCACTCGACACAGCTGAAGATCTGATGAAAGGCGCAGACTGTTTAAAAGATCAGAATGCACTTAATATGTGTATGAAAAATGCTAACATTAAAGAAGTAGAAGTATGAAAAACGCTAGCATTAAAATGTTACCGATCTCCAGGAAAATATGAAGTAGGTATGGAAGAGTGAACTGTTGTGATTTAGTAAGAGGAGTTTTCACAAAAATCCTGCTTGGTACTCAATAACTAGATTAATCTAAATCTCAATAACACTTCAATACAAATACCTACTATCAAGACGCATCATGTTTTACTACAGCAAAACTTGGGAATGATCGAACATTGTCTTCTAGCAATTTATACTTACAAAAACAGTTTATGTACTTACTTACACTACTAGGTACTTGTTATATTTTCGCTATAAACTGACTGACTAACAGTTTGAAGGTACACAATTATTATTATTTTTAAATTTAATGTAAACTTTAGATTCGCTAATAGCTCAGACTTCAGTTAGTAATTTATTGGTGAATTAAAAAAAAAAACAATTTGTCACTGCGGACACAGAGGTCGATAGGTCGCTGGGTTTGCTCTCAAGAAAAGTCGTAAGAAAGTTTTGGTCTTCGATTTCGCCAATAGTTTATTTTGAAATTTTTATTACAAAGTGTTACAAAGCGTGCCTTAGTTGTGTGAATTTCTTAGCAGAGTAGGGTAATTGGAATATTCCATTCTCCCTGTCAAACCCGCACATGTGACGTTGTATGCCGCGACATACCCCCGGCTTTGGAAGCACCGTCTTCCAAAAGCGTCATCTCATCTTCTCCTAGAAGCGGGCAAATCTTCGTGAACGCTCGCCTCACAGTTCCAGATGATGTGCGGATGTCGGCTACTCGTGATATGCCGTCTCTCCCAGGGTAGGTCTTCTCGATCCGACCAAGTTGCCATTTGAGTGGAGGAAGTCAATCATCCTTGATGACCACAAGTGTGTTCGGCAGCAATGTGTCAGCGTTCGTTCTCCATTTGCAGCGGGTTTGAAGCTCTGAGATATATTCCTTCGACCAGCGCGTCCAGAAGTGCTGGCGCAGCTGCTCGACCCTCCGGAAGCGTGACAGTAGACTCGTAGAGTGATCCTGCAGGTCAGGAGACACTGGCGCAGTCAAAGGTCGACCAACCAAGAAATGAGCTGGACTAAGGGGAAGGAGATCTGTAGGATCAGAGGAAAGTGGTGAGAGCGGACGCGAGTTTAATATTGCCTCCACTTGTACTAAGACTGTGGTAGTCTCTTCAAATGTAAGATGCGCTTTACCGATTACGCGGAGCAAGTGATGCTTGCATAATCGTACTCCAGACTCCCACAAACCACCGAAATGCGGACTGTACACCGGTATAAATTTTGTTGACTGTTTATGTGCATATTCTAAAATATCTGATGAAAATGACTGTGATGAATTTGAAATTACCGTTATCTGAAAATATTTCAGCGGGGTTCCCGCGACGCGCCATGAACCGCTTTAACGCCAGAATGCATGCCTCAGACGAAAAGTCGCTCATGTACCGCGCGCGTTATAAAACATATAAATAAGCAAATGTACGACTTAACCGTTCTTTGGGTAAATTACATATTAATGGACTGAGAGTTTCACCCTTAGATCGCTTGCACAAAATTCACTCATTGACTACCTTTCGCATAATTCTGATTGTTTACGCTCATCTACGATAAGTTCAGTTAAAAGAAAAACGAGTAAATTGAAATGTATTGTTCTGATAATAAAATATTAAATTGATTACATTTGATTTGCAATTAAAAAATGAATTTTTGTAATATGTACAACGATGTAATCTTTTTTCTAAAGCTAAAATCGTTTGACAGCACGAGAAAATGTATTTCCCAAATTATGTGGTGATGACTTCAATGGAACGGTAACACAAAATCTTCCGTCTTTGTAGCAGACTGTGTGTTTGTTAAAATGATTTTCGCATTGCCGCTCCTCATCACTGCGTGAATCACATAACTTTGGTACTTCCTTAAGCTCCCGAAACTTGCGTGATTGATGGTCTATTGATTGTGTGAAGTTGCATTGAAAAAGGTCCTTCCTGCGTGTGTTTGAATATATAGGACCAGAGATCAACCAACCTAAGTAGGTATTTTGTAAACATGGCCCGTTGGACAGACGTATTTTACCGTCTTTAAGTAAATCCCAGAACTTGTCTGCGCCTATTAATAAGTCCACCTTTTGCGATTGATCGAAAAGTGGATTCGCTAATTGTATGTTGTCGGGAATTCTAGGTTTAGGTATATTAAAATGTGTAGTTGTTGTGATGTGAGGCAACACAAAACATTGTAATTTTGTTGTATATGAAGTAACGCGTGACTTTATATTAACTTCACATATTTGTGTAGACTGAGTAATTGTGTTACCTACACCGCGTATTTCTTGAGTGGACTGTATCGATGGTATTTTTAATAATTCGCACAATGAGCGCGTAATTATACAACGTTCGCTTCCCGAATCTAGTAGTGCGATCGCTTTGTGATAAGTACCTAGGTTGTCAGCAATATCAATTAATGCTGTCGATAGCAAAACCGGTTGCACACATGGGTATTGTGAACATAACACATTCGCACGCGCCGTGTTGGTGCTGCTCTGCGTAGTGGAAGGGGATGCGCGCGCGGCCACAACCGCTGTCGCATTGTAGCATGCAGTTGATGCAGTATGCGCCCCTGCGGAGTGTATGACGTCGTTGTGAATTAATGAGTTATGTTTCATGTCACATTTTCGGCAAGTTCCCATCCGACAATCGCGTACTACGTGACCAGGTCTTAAGCAGTTTTCACATAGGTTGTTATCTTTAACTAACTTAAGCCTTTCGTCTAAAGATTTGCTAAGAAATACTTGACACGCGTAAAGTGAATGATTACAGTTGCACAGTAAACATAGGCTCTTCGTATGCGTTCGCGTCGGCTTGTTATTAGCGGCTAAGTTACAGTGAACTCGGTAATTGTTATGAATGTTAGTGTTAGGTATTCTACTTTCAGAACTTTTGTTGGTGCTGTGTGACGCGATAAGCGTTTCTAACATATCGGCCTTATCCTTGAGGAATGATAATAATTCGTTGATTTTTACACTAGATTTGGAGTCAACTGATTGTTTATATATTGTGTTTTTATACTGTTCCCATTCGCGCTCTGTTGTCCTGTCGAGTTTAGTGACTATTATGTAGATAATTAATGTATCCCAGGCATCGACGGGTTCGCCTAACAGTTTTAAAGCACGTAAATTTTTGAGAATAGTGTCGATTAAATTGCGTAACATATCTGGTGACTCTTTAGCTAGCGGTTGTATTGTAAATAGCGCTTTTACGTGATTATGCACTAACAATTTACTATTATTATACCGATTTAATAGAAGTTCCCATGCTACTAGGTAATTATCAGAGGAAAATTCGAGTGAATCTATCACCAAGGCCGCGTTGCCTTTTAAAGATGATTTCAAATAGTGAAACTTCTGTATATTGCTTATTTGAGTAGAATTATGCACAAGCGATAAAAAGGTGTATCTGAACTCAAACCACCGTTCCCTCGAACCGTCAAAGGTAGGAACAGAGATCGTAGGTAATTTAATAGAATCGGTGTTACCCACATTAGAACACTTAGAACAGGAACCAACCTCACCGCCCAGCATACACTCTGCTCGTGCCAAGGTGCTATAGTAGCTATCTTCAAACACATCCCGTTGTCTTAATTGTTCATTTAGATCACACTCAAGTACGGTTTCTTCTAACTGTGTTTGAAGGTTATTAAATTCGGCAAATAAGCTAGTAGCACCCTGCATACGCAGCTTTAAATCGGCTTTGGCTTGCGTAGAAATAAACCTATCTTCAGATAACGCATCAATATAGGTTGAAAATCTAGTTAATCTACTTTTAACTATAGCGCGTTTTTTTACTAAATCGCGAATCAGCTGATTTGTTGCCTCATCGCTTGTAACGGTTATTTTGAGAGGCGATTTAGACCTAGGCTTTTCGGTGTCAGTATTCATCTCGGCGGGTAGTGAAAGGTGGAGTACTCACAATTTGAAAGTGGCAGATGATGCTACGGTATATCACCTCTGCTGGACACGAACAAACGGGTAACTCGCTGCGTCGCAATCACTGGAATTGAGATGAATATGGGATTAATTTAAGCTCATAGGAGGTCTAGATAAACTAGTTGGCTGGCCGTACCAATGTGCGCGTTGTCATCTTCTCTGTAGATCGACTCATCGGTTGTCCGGTTTCTGTAGATCGCCTCGGATGGTAAGATCTTGAAGTCCGGTTGAAGTCGAGTTGAGAAGGTCCAATTTTGTTCGGTTCCAAAGGTCCAGTTATGTTCGACTCTGATGGACCAGCTAATATCCGGCTCGAAGGACCAATTATGTCACTGCGGACACAGAGGTCGATAGGTCGCTGGGTTTGCTCTCAAGAAAAGTCGTAAGAAAGTTTTGGTCTTCGATTTCGCCAATAGTTTATTTTGAAATTTTTATTACAAAGTGTTACAAAGCGTGCCTTAGTTGTGTGAATTTCTTAGCAGAGTAGGGTAATTGGAATATTCCATTCTCCCTGTCAAACCCGCACATGTGACGTTGTATGCCGCGACACAATTTTAAGCCCAAGAGAATTTAAAATACAATAGCTTTAATAACAAAAACCATCTTCGAAAGAGATTAATCATTGTTGTTTTTAAAGTTTCAATGGCCTAGCGTTAATCAGCCAAGGCTCAGCTGTTGCATAGTAACCCTCTGAAGGAAAAGAGGGTGGCGTACATCGCACTTCAGACTCTAAATTCAATAATCATTTTAAATTATAATAGGCACTATTATATTTTTTTATACATACCGATTTTGAAGAACAGTCCACCTAATAGACAAGACCTTAAAATCGTCGTTAATTTTTCGAAAAATCTTTCGCAAAATATACTCGTAGTTTAAAACTAGTCAGATACGCATGTTCAGTCAGATGTGTAAAATATATAAAAAATAGCAATTTTATTTTTGGTCCTGTTTTTGGGGTAAACTTTCAATTTAGGGTTTAAAGCCAAGAAGCTATAACGTCGTTGGAGTTTACTGCACCCTTAGAAGCCATTTGAAATGCAATTCAGAACTGTTATGGTATCGACTTAAACAAGAGTTTAGCTTAACTACTGAGGATGAATATTATGGTAGCTACTGTTTAGGGTTGTCAACTATTATGAAAATTGTTGTTAATGGCGGTCGACTACTAGTTAGTCGACCGTTATTATATTTGACGAATTAAGGTATATGTACTTTTAAATTCTGTCATATTTATATCCATTGTGATGATTTTTGATTTAAAATATGTTTAGATGTTCATCAAAGAAAATAATCTAATATTAGACTGAGACATTATAAAACCAACAACAAATTGCATTTAACAAAATTACATTTCAAATATTCTCGTGAATAAAAAATGTAATCCATTACTCACTGATTATATGGTTTGTGTATGGTAAGTTCTAAAAATCTTCAAAACTCGCCTAATCGCCGGCTCACAAAAGGACTAACAAAACGTGTGGCAACCCTAATCCGTCGGCAAAGGGTCTGATTGCTCATTAATCACGGGCTCTTGTAATTACCGCGCCGGCGCACAACCGCCGCGCCAGTAATTTCATTTTAGATTTAGAAAATGTAGCAACGCCCTGCGGTGTGGTGTCGTTTTTAGCTTTATGTTATATTTTATGGGGACAGCACTAACTTGACATCGCATAAATCAGTTATTACTTGCAAACTTTTCATTTCGTTCAAATAGGAGAAATATATTGCCTTTTTCTGACTTGAATATTACCTTCTTGTGTTGGATTGGAAATAGATATTCGCTTAAGAACTATGTAATATGTAGTTACATAATTTATTAGTGTTTAGCGTTTCTTTTTATTTTATTTATTTTATGAATTTAATTCAAAATTGCGTAAGTGGTAAGATTACATACACACATTTATTTATTTGATTTAATGATGATATAAAGGTTCTATTTTGCTTAAAAAAATAATAAAGATATCACTTCACACAGTGTCGATAATAATCTCAACTTAAACAAGCTGCAAGTAACTTAGACTTCAATCAAAACACCACAAACAAACCAAGCGAACTGATAAAGCCTCGCTCAGCCTTACAAATATCAAAATACCAATATTAAATCGTGTAGACTGATTTACAAGTTTGACCCATTTTAGTGTAAACACGCACAGACAATGTAACACTAGATTCTGATTTCCTTGGTGTCCAAACACCTAACATTTGTCTTGTCGAAATGTCTTTGTAGGCAGCTATTTATTGCTCGCCTTCCTGTTTCTATATACCTACCTACCCTTGCATACTGTCTACAGGGTGATGGGCTTAATCCCAATAAAATTATGTAATGAATACTTACAAATTTATAACTTCTGTTGGTTTTTGGAGTTGTCATTAATTAACATAAATGTTTAAAATATGGTAACATTAATGTAGGTGACATGAAAAGTATAACCTGTCGAATAAAATGAACAATACGTGAGAGTTTTAGAACACTCTGTACATGCGAGCGACAAGTTCATTAGCATCCGAGCTAATTTTGGTATTCCACTAGTTATCATCAAACGGGGAAAACGGATGTCATTTATTATTTAGCAAACGTTCAAAAAAGTTCACCATGTTTTAATGACTAAGAAAATATATGGTTTGTAAAGGGCAAAATAAAATGCCGCATCTGTTATGCGCTCACAGAATTAAAATGTGCATTCTTTAATAACACGTTTTAGGCATTTATTTATAACTCTAAAATATACCTACATATCATTAAATTATATTCAACTAAAGGTTATATGGAAGACGGTTTTTATAACTGAAAATCGACCTTATTGGTCTCCAGTTAGCAAAAAGTTTATTAGGTCGAATATCACACAAATCACCTAGCTTTTTTTAAGCAATGCTAACAGATATTCTGTTGTTTGTTTTGCCTAATAATTATATTTTTCTCTAAATAACTCGTTTCGTAAGTTATTGGGGGAACAGTGGCACGAGACATACTTCATCCAAACTGAAGGGGTTTGGATGAATTTTGTTTTCATGTAGATTATTATGTAGCCGGTTTACAGCCGGTTTTCGGGCAGGTGTTGTATGTACAATGGAACAGAACTGCGAAGTGATAAATCATTGAACCAATCCTTATATACGACTGTGTCTAATGTTTGAATGGATCAAAAATAAGGGCCGGCATCGACGGATCATATACTTGATTGCCTTTGCGTCATTACTGTTGGGATTATAACAATGTCTGTTCGCATCGACATATTTTTATCAATTTTGAGTGATTCTGAAGTCAGCGATAAGAAAGTGTGCGTAAATAAGTTATTTGGATTAAGAATTCAAATCGTCTAAGAGGCAATATGAAAAAGAGGACGTCTGTTAAAAGTGTTTTTACAAAATGTTTCATTTAAATTACGAGATATAAATTTGTTAGTATAAATTGGGTTATGTAATAATGTCTCTAGCATTAAAAGAATAAATAAGATAGTAGAAAGCATTAATATTTGCATTTCCAATAAATTCTTCATGAAAAAGACTAGTGATAAGTTCAAAGTAATCTTTGGTAACTAATATACTCTTTTACCAACTACAAGTAAAGTGTTGATTAGTTACTTTTCAAGTAACGCTAATTGGCGAGTAAATGTTACGAGTATCCTGTTTCAATTCATTGAAATTACCCTTGAGTAATGCTACTCGAAGATTGTGAAACTCGTACGCTTTCTTACCGGTGACTTTAAATGGCGGTTAGCCTACTAGACACTTTACTCGGAGATGGTGAAAGAGGCCCTTTTAGTAAAATGTATACAAATTCAAAAGTATTTACTCATTAGTCACAAAGTATGATAAAAAACTTTTCAGACAGTTATAAAATGCAAATTCCCTCGCGTCCTCGCCAATCAACAATGCATGCGGCGTGCATACCGACCGTGTTGGAGTCAACAAGAATTACGGAAAATCGATCCGAATCTGCAGCCTTTTGCATACACCCGATGAGTTCGCTTTGGTCATTCATTAACAAAATCAACTTAATTATCCTTTGATATCTCATTCGTAAATTAAACTCATTTAAATATTTACTGCGTATTATTAATTATTATTATAAGTATCATTTTTTATGTTATGACTTTAAATAATTTTATAATAAACATAGCCAGTAAAATTTAAGTAAATTTTAATTATTTTTTCTGCAAAATAGATCTTTACTAAAAATTCTTAAAAATTCATTCAATAGGTACCTACCTAGTCTCTATTGAATTTATTTTAGCTCTTTTTCAAAATCAAATAAAACTTCTCGTCAAGTTTTCCTTTGTGCGATGTACCTAATTATACCAATAGCTTTTAGAAGGGAGAAAGAAAAATATACGCACTGAATAATAATTACTTAGAAAATTATTCCGTACGTGACGCCGAATTAATTCAGACACTTCATTAAAAGAGGCCAGGAAGCCTAATAAAGCCACAAAAAGAATATAGAAGGTAGATAAATTTTAAAAATATCTTTTATACAAACAGTTAGTTTAAACTTAAATATTATATTTATTAAAACCATGTTGATAAATTGTTGATAGTAAACTTAAGAAGACATGCAGTAGATAGGTACTTAATTATAATATTTTTAATTTATTATTTTTAACATTTAATTTCTATAGGCAATAGTACATAGTACCTACATAGATATGTAGAGGAACATTTGTGTATTATTAGATACCTACTATACCTTCTGCATTAAGGGAGGGGAAACGCTCTCTCAACGTACACTGAATATTAAATAGTTAAAACAACGGCCCTCACAGCTCTGATGTACTGATCAGAACATTTCTAACACGCCAAATTAGCTTTTATTACTACCAGCGTAAGGCGCTTAGATAATTTCCAGATAAATCTCTCCCGATGTACATCCCAAAGGAAGCGGCGGCATTAATGAAGCAAATTGTTGTTTCCTTACTAAAATACAAGCCAATTTAACTACATACAAACTGATAAACCTTTCCTTGTTCACAGGTAAGATAGATAAAAGGAGATAACAGCATAGGCCAACTTCGTGTAAGTCGATTCGATTACGAATGTGTAAACGTAATTTTTATAGCCCTTGTGTTCCTTTTGGTAATAAGGAAATTATTGGTAAGTCGCCTGTGGCACGTCTTTAATTAATAATCAAAATTATTGAAAAAAAATACAAATTATACCTACTTCTACTTTATCAGTATGTCTACGTTCATTTTATCTAGATTATTGAATCTGAATGTTTCTATAAATAAACATTGTTACATTAAATTTCGAATTCTTATACATAAAATATGCTTCCGGTCCATTACAACCAAATCTTGTGCAAGCCAGCTTCAATGTCTTCATCAGAGTAATCATGGTTTCCGATATACTTAGTCTTAAAAATAACTCACTATTATGATCAATTATGAGGTCACTAAAAATAGCTCCTTTTTTGACAACTATATAATCTCAAAATTAGGTAAAATGTAATTTATGTTTCATTATAAAAAAATTGCATAAAGGCAAACAAATACCAGTGGTTTTGTTATTAAAACTCAGTAAATGCATTGCCGTATAAAATATAGTCGCAACATATATATTTTATAGCTTCACACTTTATACTTATAAAAGCGTTTAGTGCTCTAAAAGTTGTACGTCTAATAAATCCCCTTCGAATTAATTTACTCCAAAAATTTGAGTGAATAAATGAGCTAAAAAAACTTGGGATTAGACTCGCTGCAACGATGCATTACGAAGTACGGCCGTACCGGGTCTAATCGGAGGCCACGGTCAACGACAGCGCAGGTATCGTCCCAGAGTTTTTTGTAGACAGTTCCTCCCTACACCACAGTATAGAACACAACCAGAGCCAGAGATTAAAATATATTAATGCACACACACATTCTTAGGGTATATATTTTTTATTGGTTTTATTTAAAAAAAAAATACGATACAGTTTCGTAGTTCAATATTTGTAAAACCCTTTATTTGCATGTCTGTTAGGTATAACTTGAGACTGTGTAATCTCAAATCACATGCTATTTTTTTTGTGTTTATAATACATAAAACCTCTAAAATATTTTCTAGAATATTAACAAAAATTTTAATTGAGCTGAATTGGTCGATTAGTTTAGGTAATTTATATATCTATAGATAGCTTTATAACTTGATAATCGTGATGATTGTCCGAACGCGTTATATAATCTATGTAAATAGTAGTCGGATTTGAGAAAATCTTTTTACATTTGATAGCTCAATTCTTAAGGAAAGCTTTTTGACATTACGTTACGATTCGTAGAATCCAAGTAAAAACAAATTACGTTAGAAAAAAGGGTAAGCGAAAATAAAGAAAGAAAAAAATACAGGGGCAACCCTTGCAGACGAGAGAAAATAGTGGAGAATCCGCGGAACGCATTAGTTATATACTTACACAATAGTTAAAATTTTAAATTCATAGATTAACATATGCCACCCGTGGCTCCTATAAAATACAATTTATGTAACATAAAATATGGCGTCGTTAATGATACGTAAGATGAGTCACTTTTTAAATTAAATTTCTAAATCAATAATTGAAATTGTGATACCTAACTAAGTCTTCTTTTTAAAATGTAATTACATTTTTTGTAACTAATACTTCAGTCTGAGTAGGTTAGCCACTGTAGCGCAAAGCGCAACGTGTCTACTGTATGTTACTCCCCGCCCCCACACTCTTCACCGTTCCCGCCGAATGAATAACTTTCATATTCAACCCCACCGCGTACTAAGCTACCGAATTGAAAGTTGTATGAATTGCAGCCACTTGAGTGTTTTTATTGGGAATATCAATCATATTCAATCTAAATCATAATTATAACTATGAGAATATGTTGAAGCAGTGGGTCTCAGTCAAAATAATTTTACAACTTCCACGTTGCTAAAACAAATCATTAAAATGTTATTATACAATTTTTGTATGCAAAATAACTTGATAGTTTACTGGATATATGTTATGGGTAAATTAAATGCTTATTATATACACGACTTGCACCCGGTTTTGCACAGATGTATTTTTTGCTGCAAATTATATACAAATACCTTTGACGTTTATCGCTCTTACCATTAGTAAAAACCATAATTATCAAAATCTAGTTGGTTTAGAAGAAGTTAGCGACGGAGGACGTTGTTTTATAATATGTAGTGATAAGTACTAGAGCGACCGTAATCGTTTCGAAGGTGGGGAAAAACTGTTTCAAAAGTTCATCTTAGATCTTAGAACATTATGTTCTAAGGCAAAGGCAACACCAAATCACTTTGTCGACAAGTCGAGTAGTCGAACCCACCCAATCTAATGAATCTACTGAAAGCAATGTAGGTATTGTATGACAACTTATCGCAGCTGATTTAAGCCTACGAGGCTTATTGAATAGCAGCAATAAGTCTAGATTTTCTTGATATTCAAAGTCGACTTCGCTTTAAGAGACTACAATACAATTTTGCTTTAGAACCTGCCGTCTAATGGATCCTTTATTTTGATGTTAATCAAAATTTCTCTTGAATGCGTCACCAACTGACCGTCTAAAACCGGAATGATTCAACGTAATGCGGTTTCTTCAAAGCCTCGTCATTTTAGTTTTTGAGAATCATGACTTTTTGTCCGATAGTCTCATACAATACGTGTATTGCAATCACTTTGTCCAGTTCCTTAACCTTGCTAATCGATTCGCGACCCCTCGCTGTGTTACTAAAATATTCCATAATTGCACGAGCAAAATATTTAAATAATTACTAACCATTTTTTTAAAAGCTTTATACTGTTCTCAAAGAACAATACAAATATTAAAACGGGGGTACAATCTATCTACAATAAATCAATAAAGATCCCACCCCTAAAATATTATTCTAATAGTTTAGTTAAACCGTAGAACTAAATTGCTACTATTAAACATATGGCGTTGCTTGTGTTAGTTAATAAGTATATGTCTGCACTCACAACCCTTAAATGAACAGTAACCTGACTGCCGAACTTTACATAAAAAAAATCCAATCATTAATATGTCCACAGTCCAGTTATTTCCTACATGTACCTACTTATAGTACCTAAGTAATAAACCTACTTATAGTTAAACTAAAATTTTAATGTTTGTTTATGGATTTTTACTCTTCGTAAAGCAAAAATTAAATGAGGTCACAAGTTCACATTGCACATTAGGTCTAATTTTGAGCATTAAAATTATGTAATTGCACCGTCAATCACCGCTCATGAATGAAGCTCGATTCACACGCGCCGTGAGTAATGCCGTAGCGGTGCGGCTATGAGCTCTATTTCCGTCCGGGTGAGCCTTCGGTTATCGGACGCTGTGTGGGCGAGCTATAGTTCCATGACCCCTTTCGCTTGCGATTCGTACCGATAACACTGACGAAGACATGGCTCGGCCGGCCACTCTTTTAAAGCTACTTCACTTCGCTACAGCACGAGTCGATTGCATTTGCACGCCTACTGGCTTCACAATTTATTGTGGCGAAACGAACAGTTGGTTTCAGAAGTCCCCAGCTATGATAAACAACCACAACGTAATTCCATTGATTTATTGAATACGAACTTTTATGTATTACTAGTGACCCGCTCCCGGCTTCGCCCGGGCTCAAAATAAAAACTATCCTATCTTTTAAGTTGGACCAAATTACATATAATTACGAAATTTTGTCAAAACCGGTTCAGTAATTTACTTAGAACTTCTTTGTAATTAATGTTTTTTTCCTTACTTGGGACTACACTACTATACTAGGAATACTAAAACGAAGCATAATAATATGCAGAAAAAAGCTTACTTTAGGTATTGATTTTTTATTGAACAATTACATACCTAGCTTACCTAACAGTTATTACCTACTTTAAAAAAAAATAGCCAACGTCAGTTCAAAACCTTAAAGCATTTCTAAAAATTGATTGTTACAATAAAACACGATATATGTTTTATCCATTATGTTATTGTAATATGTATAGATGCAATTCACTTCGGAACACATTGTGGCGTCCAGTTACTGATTTTATGTTGTATTCGTTGGAGGTTGAAACGTTATCGCCTCTGTAGACTAATATTACAACCAGTGACGTGTTGACAAGTCACGCACTCCAAATCATAACTTATGTGAGAGCAAACAACTGGGTGCTTGGGAGCCCGTAAATCTAAACTATGTACTTCGTCAGCGTTACGCGGACTATTCGAATCCATCTCTTATTACTTACAGATTAAGATTCAATATTCGTTAACTTCCGACTGGTGACCACTGAACAATTTGAAAATAGGTTTGGAATTTAAGTAGGCGGTTTTGTCAGGAGATTACACTCGAATTTTGTGCCGTTAAAATGTGTTTTGTCAATATAACTGTTCTTGCTTTTTCAATTTGTTTTATCCATATTTTCATTTGTTCAGAAGACATGTAAAAATATTATAGCTTAGAACAGTATTGAATGACATGCAAACAATAAGTTACCTACTAATTTTTTCCTTTTAAAAAGTAATTGTCAATTTTTTTTTTAATTAATCATATTTTTCCTCGTATTAAATGAAGGTTATAAATAAATTTTAACTAAAAATATTTATATAAACATTTTACGTTTTTTTTCTACTGAAAACACCTCATTAGCAATCGTGGAAAAGTAATGCCCACACAAAATCTTGTTCTTAAACATCATGTATATTTTTAAAAGTGCCTACTTACTTTGTACCAATAACATTTAATTAAGATCAATAAAAGTTAATGATATGTAAGTACTAATGTTTTGGTTGAAATGTGTAGGTAGTTATTTAAAGCTAAAGTGACCTTAAATTAAACTAGAATACAATTCATATAAAAGCAACCCTCTTAGGGGAATAAAATAAGAAAAAATAAAAGTGCTATTAGCACTCTCCTAGTAACCGATTTTTCTTTGTGCGAGTGATAAATAAAATAAATTCAAAATCGGTTTCAAAGTGTTACAAAGTGTAAAATGTCTTCAGGTATTAAAAGTCATAAGTGTATGGTGAAACAAAAGAGGATGAATGCGTTGGGGTGTGATCATACTCCGGTAAGGCTCAGTGTGTGAAATGAAAGGACTCTTGTATGTTCTCCCCCATTCACCACGATATCTATATAAAATGACGTGCAACTGCCACTATGTATAGAAATACGTATTTAGCTGAAGGAACTATGTATGTTTATTTTATTTTCTGCTTCTGAAGTTATAAAAAGCTCTAATAACTGAAATGTTATTCAGTGTCAACTTTTTCAATAATTTTCATGTCTGGAATAGTTCAGTGGAATTTCTTGCACGTGGTCTTATTGGCAAAAATGCAAGTCTAAAAGGCATGTAAACATTTGGGCAGCCTGTTTGGGCTCTAAGATGTTTGACCTCAATAAGGGATACCACTTGCTTGTCTCACTTCATCCATTACCGTTTATCTCATCGGGATCGCCAGTGCTCCTGCATCCTGGTGTGCACTGTTCATCAAGTGGACCATCAGCCTGTCTGCAGTCGTAGTTATCGCAAATCGCTCTTCGTCGTCGGCACTTAATTCTCTTAACAGCTAAACGCAAAGTTTACAGTTAGTATGAAAACGTGGAAGATGAAAATAAAGCATAATTTTAATGTTTAAAAGGAAGCGGGCTGACGACTGTGCCAACAGACACGTTGTTATTATTATGTAGGTTAACAAGCCTACGCCTATACTAACTGCAGTGGAAGTAATAAAAAATGCATTTTACGCGCTATTCAAGGTTTTGCTGCAGTGTTTGCGCGAAAACAACTTGCAAAGCAAAAGAGAAACTGGAATGAATACAGTGCACTGCCAAGGTTTCATCAAACTTAGATATTAATCACCATAATACACTTACATATTAGTAATTGTTATGTCTTTATGAGAACGTTTAAATATTTAGCTTCAATTCAACGTAATCCTAAGATTAACCAGCAGCGTTAGCCATGAAAACATATATTTTTTTTAAAACAAAATGTGCAAAAAAAAAAAAACAATCTACCTACTTGTAGATTGAAATTCACTAGATATACCTACTTAAAAACGGAAAAAAATGGTAGCATAAAAAAAACAATAATTCATAATTGGTCATTTTGAAATAATTTTGATTTGGTTGTTCATTTCACTAATTATAAAATCTATGTATGTAATCGCTTCCAGTCATTCATAAGTGAATTCTGCGTTCGCAATATTCGTGTAAAGTTGATTTACACCGACCGCTCTACGTCCACTCGTACTTTCTTCAAAACGTCCTTTTGTTCCCCGCCACTAAGTTTTACTAAGCTTTGTCTTAACATTTCTATTGTACAGGGTTTGTTGAGCAGTAAACATTATTGCTTTACTGCCTTTGTTTGGGATTTTTACGAGCAAATGGTTCTGTTTGAAATTAGAAGCAATAAATAAATCCACTGGTTTGCTATTTATCTCTTCTTGATATTTACCGCAAACATTCTGTCCCTAAACAAAAGTCCCACCAGTAAGAAGTTTTAATATGAAGAGCCACTGGAACCTACTCGTACTTCGTAAAGGTTACTCAAAAACATTTCCGTTGAACAGCGAAGTGGAACGAAATAGCAAACGACATGCAGTCAGTTTTTTCCACATAGTATTAATATTTTGAATGGTTGATAAAACAACTTTGTATTTTTTGCTTTTGCTTCGTTCCATTGTTTCGAGATTGTGCCTTTTGCCTTATAGCAAATACAAAATATGTATACGCGAATAAGTTCTGCGGCGTTATTTGTTAACAAAGGTTGAAAGATTTCTTTAATATACGTATACAATAAGTAGGTTCGCAGGTACAATTGTAAATCTAATTTGTGATTTAGATAGGTACTTAAATTCAGTAATATTTCTACAGTAATAAAAAAAATTAATGATGTCCCTAATCAAGTATTAACCAAAACCACAAAGCTTTTATTTTTTATTTGTTCCTCAGTTCTCTCGAAAGTACTAATCAGAATTACACTGGACTGCAAAAAAAGCGTTGGTTAGAAAATCTTAAAAAAAGTACGTATAACATGACCTAGCTTTATGAAATAAAGCCTAAATTTTAAGAATATTTTAATGTGCTTAAATAAAAATAAAATTTTCCTTTACCTTATTAACACAAGGGATTCTTATTTTTAATCCACTCATGAAATGGTTAAATATTAGTGCTTGATAAAACAATTAATTAATACTTAATTAGCCGTGAGTAGTAGAATTTAGAATTAACTATTTAATTCATTCAATCGGCTCACTCTAAACGTAACATTATGCCGATACTATCGCGGCATTTCCTTTCCAGAGCTTAGCGTTGTTTAAATACTATTTGTTAATGAGTTAAGACTAAGCAAGCTTAGTTTTCAGCACGATACCGATCTAACCTCAATACATAAAATTTATTTATTACAGAATCAAAGTGTACGTTGACGTTATGTAGTGGTATATTATCAGCAGGTACGAGAGATAAATATACCCATTGCAGTCGTTTTCTTGGAAGTTTTCTTTTATATACCTAAATACCTACTTACTTACTAATATTATAAAGCTGAAGAGTTTGTTTGTTTGGTTGAACGCGTTAATCTCAAGTTCCTACTACTGGTTCGAATTGAAAAATTCTTTTTATGTTTGATAGGTTGGATATATAGTCGATTTATCGAGAAAGGCTTTAGGCTACCTATATAAAATTTTGAACGCCGACGAAGTCGCGGGCAACAGCTAGTTTACCATAATTAGAACGTCACGATAATAGGAATATAGGACTATGCGCGACGACGTTTTCCAAGTAGTAAAGTTAATGTCTTGTTCAAGACATAAACTTTGTCAGTAAAAGGTTACAATCTTGTCTGGTTTACAATCCTTGAAAGATGATAAAGGCTGAAGTCATAATAATATAATTATTACGTCCGCACCTCTGCCAATTTTTGTTATTATTATTGTGGTCTAAATTCCACTATAATCATTTTGATGGTGCGAACTTTCGAACAACCTGTTTACATTTTTTTTATTGATTGACCATTATACACCAAATATACCTAGATATTGGCTAAAAATAAATAGAACATCAGCTTTGCAAACAGAGGAGAAAACCCTACTAAACGGTTTTGTAATACCTACATATATATGTTATAAATTATTATACTTAGGATATGTTTTATTCATATTAGATATGTACACGAGACGGCAGTATTCTAGTTGGAATGTTTAGAATGAAGATTTTTTTTTAAGAGTAGGTATTTGTTATACGCATTTAAAAACTCTAGCAGCGTAAAGCGGCTCTTCTTAGTTTATAAGTGCTCACAAATACTAAGTTGATATGAACAGTTATCTCGTTTGCGTATTGGAGATGATGCAAGTCTCGTGTGAACGAGTACTACCGTCTACGGTCTAGGCGTGTGGGCGCTAGGCGGCTGCATCAACCATCACGTGTTTACTATTATGTAAACATTGATTACTATGTATATGTGTTTATAGCAACATGGTCCCGATTTAACAAGACCACCCCAACTACACTTTTGTGTTTGCTGCCAAAGGAAGAGATTGTGTATTATGAAAAACTTCCGCACACGTTTTGTCAAGAGTCAACGGATCTTTCATTGAAAGAAGCGTCAAAGCTATGAAGAAACGAATCTGAGTGTATGACTATTATGCATTTATTGTTTAGGTAATATTTCTTTATAAATTTCTATGAAAACCATTTTGTATATTATTTATATTTTTAAATTTATACATACAACGTGTAGGTAGGTATGTATTATAAATATTTAGAAGTATATAAAGGGGAAGTGCAGAAATTAGCAATTTATAATTTTGTATTCACATTTCAACAAGTTAATAGATAAATCATAAAATATACGTTTTACACCAAAAAGAGTGCCAAAAATAGGAATCCTGTATGTGGATTATGTTATTTGATTAGGTACCTACCTAGTCATGTAGAGTGAAGGTGTGTTTTGTACCTACGTACAACTAGCAACGGCAACGCCGCGTTGCGCCGGTGGTTAGGTAGGTATGTGCTTCGAATTGAATGCAAATACCGTTTGTGGTTGCAATAACAATCTCCAGTGGTCTGTTTGCCAAGTGTACACATTTCTGAATCTAGCCAGCTTGTAAGCAATAGACACTACTCAGCGGTTAGAATAGCTCTGCCTATTCACTGGCTCTAACGATCGACAAATAAGCTGGGGTGGTGGCTAATGAATTATGTACAGCCTAAATGACTCTTCGAATAACAAATGTTTATGCAGTCCTAAATGTTTCTAACAGAATCTATTTTCTATTTTATTAATATGTAAACAGAAAGTTACATCATTCAGTTGAGTTATTGACTTACAACTATTCTATGAAAACTAAGTAACAGAGATTATTCTATGAAAACTAAAGTAATAATCACCTTTGTGGTAGTATTTTTTTATTAAAATAAATAAAAAATAATTAGTAGTAGGTACCTACTTGAGTTGACTTGCCATAATCATAAAATCTCGGATTGCGTTGTAAATTGTAAACAACTCTGGTAATTCACGTTCTAACCGACAAACCGCAATCACTTGATCTTGTAAAGTCCTTCTTAGCTAATAAAACCTATATAACAACTAATGACCCCGCACTGGCTTGGCTTACTTTAATAAAATTTATTTCTAATATCCATCTGTAACCTAATATCTTATAATCTCTAATCCTCTAAAAGGAATTATTTTATCTGTCACACTGCTATTTTAAGTCATTATTTCATAATGTTCTATTGCAAATCAAATTGTGTAGGTACTGATCGATTTTAAATGTAAGGTAACACAAATTTTTAGAACTACCTTAAATTAGAATTACAATTTGAAAATTAGTATTGTTATAATGTACCTATTATTACACAGGAATACCTATTATAGTGAAACAATCAAATAGCATAAAATTGTAGGTCATTTTCATTTTTTATAGAAATTGTCTACTATTTAGTATGACAACATAAATAATAACAGCCTTCGCCCACGGCGCGTCTCAACCATGAAATTCGATATTTTTTAAAGAATTTTATCTTGTAATAACTTTTATTTGGCACTAAATGTAACTAAAGAGAAAACATAGTGAATAGATATTTTTAAACGATTTATTTTTTATTTTTTGGAAAACCATATTTTCTAGTATTTCTATTTTCTGTTCTAATATATTATTAACCTATTTTAAATCAAACCTCGAATAATAACCGACAAATAACATCGAAAATAATGCATTTTGTTAAAATTACAACTGTTACAGATAGTGAAGGCGAGTAAACAAATACAAATGGTCTTCCTGTTTAAACCTTAAGCCCATTTTACTACAGTTGAATATCTGTTGCACTAGTTTGACAGATGGTTAGTGTGCGAAAGCATTTATTTCGGTCCATGGCCAGCGATTGCAAGGCCTCTGCAGACTGTTGCAACAACTGCAGTTGCACTCTAATGCAATGATACCTATGTGGCGAACGGTATAGAATGGTACGAGTAATAAGGTCCTCGATCATTTGCATACGCTTGTTACTCACCGACTGAAGGTAACAACAATATACTCTTCAAATGCAAATGTTGCCTATAATTCTTATAATTCTAACAGAACCCTCTTTGTTTAAATAGTCATACATTAGTACCTACCTCATCGCCGTTTACATTAGTAAACCTAGTTAGTACCGCAGCAATATTTTTCAAATCCACACCGTAATTATTATTAAATAAAATGCTTAATAATTATATACTTTGTAGCTTTGTCTTTTATGAAACTGGTTTAATGATGACTTAATATTATGCTAATTTTCAACAAAGGCGGCACAATGTGATAATTAAATGACAATAATTTAACAAAATCATCATCATCATCATCATTAATTTTGACGATTTTTAGAAATTTTCAAACTTCTGGTTTTATTTTCGCAATTGTTGGTTTTACAAGTATATTTTACTTTAAATTTCTTCTACTTTAAATACTTAATTGGAAACACGAGTAGTACACCAAAATCATTATATATTTTATAATTTATCGGTAACAAGAAACGACCCTCGTGACCCAGCGCTTATTTGTAGGACTCTCGTGTTACGGCTTCGTAATAATTTTGTTTCCCATGGTCTTTTGTTACTTACTATTTTAATTTACATAACTTGACTTACTATTTTAACTTAAAAAATCCATAACTATATAAACTCGATATTTAATCACTTTTGTTTTATCTATAATTAACACTTTTACTTAAACTATTACTTTAGTATTAATTAAGTCAAAATATAAATTTATAAAAATATATAAATTTAAAGTAATAATCCAAACTTATATTTTGAATATAATGTACCTTTCAAATGACTTATCATCATAGTAATTTACAATATAACTGCTGGTTACAGCTAAATATGGCATTATAACGGCTAATAAATAATCTTTTTTTTTTAGCTGAAATAGGTCATTATGGTTCCACATGGTTTTTTTTTTTAAAGTAAAAACTGAAATATTCATGTGATACTATCAGCAATAAAGTTCGCCTATAAGATTAGATAATGCGATATAATATTTCATTTATTTACTATAAATATTGCACTTAAAGGTTCATTCGACCATAATCATTCCTAAAGCTCTTCAATAGCTGCTCAACAAAAAATAAAATATAAATCGGTTTGCAAATAAAAGAGAAAGATGTATTTTATATTTACCTAATTATACATAGAAGTTACATTAAATCTGTAACCACAAAACTGAAAATTAACCACTTAATGCCCGTAGTAAACGCCAACACAGATATGATTTTGAAACCTCGCAGTGACTTACTGGCAGTAAAGTAAGCAATGCTCAAACTAAACCGTAAGCTGACACAAAGCCTTACGGACACAATGAGGTTCGAACCGAAGCTCAATTTGAAATTCAGTGTGGGCGAGAAATTTATGAAATAGTCCGTTGCCACGAGAAGGGCCTAAGCACCGAATTTTAACTTCTCACCGCATTCTGATACATCATAATCTTCAATATATTTTGTCTACATCAAGTTTTAGATTTAACGTTATACGTAACTAAATATTGTCTCATCTATTGGACATTGGACAAAATTGTTGAATTTTTTATAGTTACTGAAATATTTCTGACCATCTTTCAAAGCCGTAAGTCGAAACGTTGTAAGATAGTTGAAACAAAGGATATCAAAACGTTCGTTGTTCGCCTCAAACCCTTGCGGTTTCGTAGAATTGTTACGAAACCACAATTTATGCAATTTATTCTGAGCTGATTTTTTTCTTTATTAGAATTACAAATATTTTATGACATATTATTAAATAGGCATGTACCAGTTTTACGTAAACACATGTCAATTTGAAAAGTGATACATTATCATTATTAAACAAAGAAAACGGATATTCACACAACTTTTTCGAACAGTTATTTGATAGATACAGAAATAATTGACAAGTTGAAATATGAAATTAAGTGACGATAAAACTGCATTAAAATTCACGCTAAAAGAACAAGCGATGCATTTAGGGTCCGGTCATCGCACTTTGCTGCACCTCGTGGCGTGTCGATGTCGCGCTCTGGTGACGTCGATGCTTATCGGCCAACAATTAAAACGTTGTTTCGCGACCTGTTGCTCCAAACCCCAACACCTCCCGTCCCTCCATCTGCAGCCCACCCGCTACCCTCTAGTCCCTCTCTCGGCCTGACCGTCCGGCTAACCCTTTCGAGTTGGGAACAGATTTATTGGCTAACAAAGTTGCCAAGGAGGGCTCTCGATTAGCCGCGTTTCAAAAGTTTCGTAGTGAGAAAAATAACTTCAAGGCAATTCGAATAGGGGGCGACTATTTACCGAAGCATGCCGACTTGTATTTAAGGCATCTGATCGCTTACTTTTACCTTTACCTCCGGCCAGGTCTGTTTGTAGCTGAGCAAACATAAGTTTAAAATAATTGAATCTTCCCGCGTAAATTACGCAATTTCTTAACATACACGTACAATACATGCTCTTGACTACGGCACGTGCTTTCCAATAAAAACTTTAGAGGTCAAGTGTAGTAGGCGTATTTATATCGAAACGAGGCTATGTGCCGCGTCTGCGGGGGCGGTCATTAACTGGGTCGCATCGGGACAAAGACCTCAGCCCCCACGGAGGGGGAAAACTGAGGGAGGTTTCGCTTTCCTCACGCGTCGGCCGCGGTCGGCCAGAGTCGTCATCTCTCGTGTCGGCCTGCGCGGAACAACCCGAGATGTTACGATAAATGTTTACTCTTTGCGCTCTCGATACGGGCGTCCACCTCGAGGGGTTTAATTTAGAAGTTCTCAGCGAACATTAATTTCTGTCCGAAGCAGTTTTCCCTTTTTGCAGCTGAATAAGGAAGAACCGCGATTGATCTGTCGGCCGATTGCGTTGATTTCTCCCACCTCTTGTTTGTAAATGTATTATATTTTTTTGTGTGAATTGACTCGTTATCCGGATACGGCGTTTTGTTTTGTTGGTTCATCGCAGGGGTGACCCAAATGAATGCATAATATTATTTAATTATGCAAATCGACAACACAACGCTGCGTAGACGACATCGACCCGATGCTTACAGGAAATCGGGGTCGTGTTCCAAACACGAACGAAGGCATTTGACGGATATTCGACGAAGAGTCGGTTGCATACGTGCTATAATAAGAAACTTAAACAATACCTCCACTTGTGAAACGTATAACGCTTCGTTGCATAAAGATAAGACCTCCACTTCAATCGAGGCGGCTTTAATCATTTTGCAAGTTTAAAAACCTCCATGACTAACACTCCTCTTTGCATTTACTTTCAGACTCATACTGATTTAAAATATACCTACTATATATTGTAATTTAGATACAGTAACTTTTACACGATACCATAAACTATGTATGTTATATTATACCAATATTTTTTTAGTTTATGAAAAAGAAAAACAATTATAAAAGGTATTGAAATTATTTGAAAATAGCAAAAAATAATTATATTTGTAGGTGCAATTTATTTTCTGTTATCTTTCATATTGTGCAATTTTCATAAATAGTAAGCATTTTTCTACATGTACATGTATCACGTAGGTGTACAATTATGCTGACAATCATATAGCATTGTACAAGTTTTAAATAAGTTGACATTATTAAATCAGAGTTGAGTTTGAAATTCTTTAAAACAACAGAGCTGTAATAAGCTGTTAGTTCCGAATAGTATTTTGTCAAAGTATTTTTAAAGAAAAGATATAATATCAAAGTGGTTGAGAGGAAGTCAGTAGCATAAATGAATCTATTCACATGACTGTGTGTGTAGTATTCATAATATAGATGTACAGAAAAGGTATCACAATTCTTTACAACGAGAGTTGGTTCAGTCGGTGGGTGGGTACTTGTCTACGTTTCGAGTGACGCGTACAGTCTAGCATTAAGCTAATAGTGGCTTGTTGTGGTGGGTCAGTGATCGCGAATCGTTGATTGTTCGACCGGACAAGTGGCGCCTTTATATGTATATCTATGACATCTCCATTGAATGTTTTATTGTACATATTTCTTACCTTATTGCAGTTTACTCGAATCGATTTGCGGACTTGGGAAAATATATGGGAGTAAAATCAGAATTTTTACACGAATGCGTTATAGTTACGTTCTATTTTTTTAAATATTTTAGAATATCTCTTAAGTTCAGAGATATTGCACCATTTACACATTTTATTATTTAAAAAAAGAACAATAGATATAAGAAAATAGATAAACGAACTACTACCAGTAACTAAGTTTAGATAGAGAAGATGTTGTCGAGACTAGTTTGTTAACAAATCTGCTATGGAAACATTTGCAACAGTGTGGTTGATTTAATACGCCTTCTATCTAATTTACAGACGTTTACTTCTCCAGGAATAGGGTGTAATCCGACAATAATGGTTTCGGTTTATTCTCACGTTTCTGTTTCCACATATTTTTGCTTAAAAATCATTCTAATGTAGATTTATGTTAACCAATCGTTTAATTCAAATATATTACTATATTTTTAAGAAAAACTCCACTTATTATATTTTTTATGAGGTTTTGTTCCTAATCTAATGTTTTTTTTTTTTTTCAGGTATATTAGCTCTACTCTTACAATGTTAATCGAAGTTGGCGTTTTGGTAAGAACCTACAGAATAGCCTATAAGCTAAACATTACGAACCACAGAACACTGTGGAACTGCGGAATTATACTGTGGAACTATAGTATTTATTTTCGACTACTTAGTAAGAAAACTTTACATTGCCATGGTATGACATCTGTTTTTTTCTTATTCTATTGCCTACGTTGTGGAATATAGGGTATTTCAAATTGTTTAACCTACCTGAACACTGTGAAAATAAGATAAGCTATGCTACATGCTCACAAATGGCATTTGGATTCCGCCCACATGCTTCTGATAGGTTATGTACCATTATGTAGGTACCGTTTCAGTTTTCAACGTCACAAACAGCACACACTGGTTCGTTTTGTTCGATCAGTTCGAGTGTAGATCGAACGAGAAAACGTTTAAAGCTTCCCCCTACTTTAAATTAAAATTATGGTAATACATGATAATTGGGTAATGGACTTCGAATATGCGCCCGATTTATGTTATTACTATCTGTTAGCCCGCGGCTTTGAATTTCAATGTTCTTTATACCTATACAGTTATACTTGATATAACTGTATCAAGTACTTATACAAGTACAAGTACTGTATCAATCTTTATACCTTTACACCCATTGGTGTGCTTTATCCAGCTATATTTAACCTAGCTTTATTGCATCAACAAGGTTTTTCGCAGTTGATGCAGGCATTACTTACTCTGAGTTTTAAGTTATCTCTGTATCTACAATTCAATATTATTGATTTAAATTCGAATTATTAAAATTAAATTAAACTATTTCAGATTTCAGAGCCTATGGTAAGTACCTATGCCACCTGATTCGGTTATTATTTCATAGATACCTAAACCAATCACAAATGTAATTTCATAGTCATCACTAAACTTACAATAAAATTTAATCTTCTTAATATCTTTGCTTTAATTGTAACAAATCAATATACCTACTCACTTAGAAAGCAACATAAATTAATTCGTAAATGCTTCTGTTTGGAGAACTTGTACTTGTATATACAGCACTTGACCCATAGAAAAGTTAGTTATTTGAAATGAAGCTAATAATCAACAATCAATGTATATACTTACTTCGAATACTGACATTACTATATGTTATTATAATAAACACAGACAGTTTATTTCTAATCGGTTCAATATAGGTATAGGCACTTCCACTTTACTGTCGTGTGAAATGAAACATACGAGGACAGCTCTCTTGGTACACTGCGGGCGCAAACTAAACTTGTTCCGAAGTCCCCAGTTGACAGTTCTCCCGACTGGGCTAACGGGTTTATCAGAGCTGTGAGCTGCGGAAATGTTTCAAGTTAGATTCCGTCTTGTGTTATCTTTTATTTGCCTTCCCGTGAACGGTATTTTATCGTGTAATTTTCGCTTGAGACAGTATAATAAATCTTATTTCAGTTATCTTTTTAAAATGGATTTAAACGAAGTAGTTATGGAAAGCATACAATCAGGTATATGCAGCGTGTAATAACATTTTCTCAGTTTAATTTTACTCGTAAACTGTGGGCTATTAGTTTTACTCGCACGTGTAAACTGATGCTTCCTTATGGCTTATAGTTCTTTGTTCCCCAACGCGCCCACCACGAGCGTAGACATTTTATACGCCGCTATCATAAAGAAAACCAGCTGTTATAAAATTATACCCGCACAAAACAGCTGATTACTATACACACGCTAGATTAGTATTTTCTTTCTATCTATATAATATTTTATGTATTAAAGACGTTTTACAGTCGACAGATGTTGTTTTTCCATGGCCAACTGTACGATACATCAACGACTTCGATTACACTTCCTTACGAACATTGCCCCTTGATGCATCAAGTTACTGCAACAAAAGCGATTGATTCGGCCTCTCCGGATCAAATGGGGCGAATTTCGGGTGCAGGGCGTGCGGGGGCAGAGGGGTGAGCGGGGGTGTCGGGTAACAATGCGGCCGAGGTATCGATCGCCCCCGCGCCCCGCCCATCGTCTGCTTGCGACGAGCCTACCAACGAACACATCAAGTTTCTCAATTTCCTTGCTCGCCTAGTACTTTTGCTTTCAAAAGCATGTTTGCTTTTACGCGAGCTTTTACGAAATATCTGATTGACAGACAGACAGACAGCCGGTCCGTAGTGTCTAAAAGGAATCCGGGATTACTGAGAGAAATTGCAAACTTCGTATACCTAAAAGTAACTTCTGTTCTTCACTCTGAAAAATAATAAAGTTTTATCGTGTCGCCTTATTGAAACACTTTGATACTTTAAAGGTGAAACGTTTTAACTTATATTCTGTGAACGATCGAGGAAAGGGTAATTTCGAAGACAATACCTGTATAAATGTCCCTGAGGGTTAAACAGGGTGGTGACTCCGAACTCGTAATACTGATCCTTCGAGAGTTAACCAATAGCTAATATTTGGGTTAAACGATCCCCCACGCCCTTCACATCTTACTTTGGGGACAAAGTTGGAGGATTCGTTCAGTCACTATCTATTTTCTGTTTGACCTTATTTCCCCAAATTGATCCATACCAAAATACGTCAGGTAGCATTTTCCAATATTTATTGTAATTTCTAACTGTATTATTTTTTATATCGGTTGGTATACTAAACTACATCAAAGTTTTCTTGGAAAACCAATGTGCATAAGTTACAATTATTAGTTCATCTTCACAAGTTGTAAAAGTAATGGTTGGAATGACGTTATTTCCAAATAAGATTGATTCCTACTACTCGAACAGTACAAAACATCTTTGTGCCTTGAAAAACCTAGTAAGCACCAAATAAAGGGCTGCTTGGATGCGTCGTTCGACATTCTGGCGTAGGGTTATCAACATTATTATAAAACTTTTTGTAAGGTAAAATCGTCAAAATCTTCAAACAGACGAAAAAGCATTATTCTATTTACTCGTCTCGTGATCAAAATTTTCACTTTTTTATTGCGATAAGTACGTGTACCTATATTAATTTTATGAGAAATCTTTATTCTTACACAGCAAAAACAAATTCATATATTGCAAATTTGAAACGACTTCGGAAAGTATTGTTTGAGGAAATATTAAAAAGAATTAAAACAACACAAATTCGTCATAACCCTAGTTACAGGGCGCGTTAGTGAAACCTAATAAAACCGGTTATGGTCCCTACGTGACGCGTGCCCTGGTAATGAGTTTTCGGAGAAAGCCACTGCATGTGGCGTTCTCAGTACATACCTACATCATGTACAAACTGTTTTGTTACATCGCTTATTATTTTTATAATAATTTAATATGATTGGACATAATCTATAGCGATAATATAACATACCTATACCTATAACGAAAATTATGAACGAGCTTCTTTTTTCCCTTCATATGTATATCGTATATTTCTCACTTTGTTATATTTGACCTGCATATTTTAATTCAATCAATTAAATTTGCAATGTCTTGTTTGCCAGATAAAACACCTCAGACTATACATATATTTTAAAATCACAAACAAAACGAACCTTTTTGTATTAGTAATTATAGCATCCAGGAACTTACAAAATAATTTTAGGTACGTGATAATTATGTGAGAAGGTATCTGATAATTATGCTAAAATAGCAAAGAAAATAAGAAATCCCAATTTTGGTGCAAAGCCGGTATAAATTGCTAGTGTAAATAAAAACCTCGTAGATACGTGGTTGGTTATACGATGATAAGAGTGTATCGATGACAAAGCATTATTAAGTACGTTGGGTAATTTATCATCGATCCATCGGTAGGGCGACCGATCCCAGCAGACATTGATGTTCTTTCCAAGAGTACCTACCATTAGCTGTTTTTCTTTCTGTTGTAACCAGGGTACTGAACACTAAGAAACCATGATGAAGATTGATTAGAACTATGACGTTTGAAGATTGAACTTGGTTTCGGATTGAGCGTAATTTGCCTTACAAGTTGCTTCTTCAACATTTGAATTAATAAAGGTTTTAAATTCTTGACAAATTACAACACATTTTACTTCTAATTAATTACCATAACTATTTTATTGTAATATAAATAATTCAAGTTGTCTTGAGTTATATACCTCGATAGTCTTGAGTTGTATATGATTTTCAAGTTGTCTAAACACTCACAGGACAATAATATATTATTCCAACAAACATAAATACTTTTGGAAGATGACCCTACAACATGACCAAACTGCACGGTGAAAGTTCCCATGTAAATAATTTATTATTAACTTCATAAAGGAATGTTTTAAAACTAATAATAATAATTTATGCTAAACAGTATTGTAGTTAATAAATGTGACGGAGCGTCAACTGGCACCTTAATTTCAAAATGTTTGTAGTTTTAATTTTAAAGGCACTCAACCCTTTTGACGGGCCAAACTTAACATTCCCGGCATTCCTCGGAAGCGTGATCCCGTGCCCATCATCCCTCCTTGTCACACTCGTTCTATCCCGTTCTATTGCCTATTACTATACTCCCTTTACTCATGTCACGCTGCTCTAGGTATTGGTGTTGAGTCCAATACATCAACTTAAAGCGTCTAATATAATACCATAGTTGTAATAATCTCGAGGGGAGTTTTAGTGCGGTAAAGGTCGCACATAATCCTATGTCATTCGCATTGCATGCGGCGGAATCTTTTGAGGATTTGTCTGCTTGTAAAAAAATCAAAATCATTTCCATTTCATCATGTTTTTATTTGAAAATCATTCTTTAATTAGGGATTCATTTATACTTAATGTGCTCATATGCCTCGTGGTCTCAAACTTAGGTAACTTTTGTTTTATATACATATATCTACACACTCGCTAGCGCCTGTCACAATTTCTTACCATTTTCATTTTATAAAATCAACTTTTTTGTTTTAAAAAAGTTCTTGTAATAAAAAACACTTATAAATTACAATCGCTGTCGCTCATAAATTATGTGTGTTTTGTAAAGTCGGTCGATTCCGCTCAATTAACCACAGCGAGTCGGTTTTGTCTACTCTGCAGATCCGCGAACTGTTACCACGTTTTGATTAAACTTTGATTGCATGCTCCCACTAATTTTGCATTTCTTTGACAGCTAGGGAACTTTTAATAGCAATCTTAGTAACTCTAGATACCCATATAGTTTGCTGAACTATGTCCATGATTCGTTGTGATCAGGTAGATAGGTACCTACTATAATATGATAGTATTCTTTTACCTACTTAATAATAGTTACAGGTAGGTACTTTTTGAGAAAGGACCGTATCAAATTTTAATTGAAAATAGATGTATACTTATAAAAGTATAAAGTTAAGTACCTACTTATAAAGTTTTTATATTACTCATAAAAGTACATTTCAAATTCAGTTTTAACAAACTTAAAAAAAGTTTTCAGTTCTTTAGTCAGATTTACAACCGCACGAGTACTTTAAAAATGTAACTTAACTATTTCTTTGAACCATAGTAATCTTTCTAGTAGCAATTTACAAATAAATACATTATTACTGTGCCGATACTTTACTATGCTAAAGGCAATATAATACGAAAAAAATAATAACTCCATTCCACCGATCTAAAGGGAAAGAATATCAAGCAACTTTTACATTCCTTTTGATCTCTGCGTTCCGAGGCACAACAGTTTTTCCGTCCTCACACATCAAAGTTCCAACCGAAGGATCAACGAAATGTGAGACGTCACAAAAAAATTCTAATAACACTTCTGAGCATTAACCATGTTTTAGGAAGTTCGTACAATCTCATTTTTGCAATAAAGAGGCACGTCAAGTAAGAGGTAAGAGACAGGTAAATAAAATTATTATTTAATCTTCGTCACATGGCAGCATTTTCAACCCGAGCCCCCATTGGGGGAGCTCATGGCTCAACCTCTCTCGCCGGTTTCGTAACACTTGCTCTTACGATGTATTAAATTTCCTCCCTCCTTCTCTGACTGAACTAAAATTTGTATTTTCCTACTTTTTAGCGAGTCAAAATCTAATTTATCATGAACACATCCAAAATACATAAAAACATGAGTATGTAATTATGATTATGAGTAGGAATTATGGTCTTTTTTTATATATGTCTTTTTTGGTCGATTCTGTATTCGACAGATTCGTTTTTGGACAGATTCGTAATTCGTCTTTTTTAATCTACAGAGTATAATTTAAATTTAGAAAGATTTAGTCCCATATCGTCAGAGTATACCTAATCGGAACCTAATTCAATTAAAATCTATAATTTTTGTTACGTATCGCGTACATAACACTCACACCATAAAGTTAAAAATTACTGTTGCTTACTCCTTAAATTTCTTCACATATTTTTATATTATTTTCACAACAAACGGTTTTATGATACACATTTATCATTTTCCTTTTTTATTAACTCAATTGTAACTATTATGCTTTATAAAGTATAGTTTTAATGATCATAAAACTACACGTTATCTATAGCTTTTTTAATTATAGGCGAGAATTATAACTAAAAAAAAGACGCCGAATAAAGATTAAGCCAAAAGTACATTATCTACAGACGAACTTAATTACATTGTGCATAATCGACAGTTATATTACTCTAGTCCCATAGGTTTATTGTTTCCGGTGTGTTATATTTTGACAGATGACTTTACCAACCACATACGGAGGCTTGATTTTCAATTCTCGACCTTATGCGTGGTTGAGTGAAGTGATAGGCCTAAAATTTGGCTGCGACAGGAGATGCGTTTTGTAGAGCGTACAAGGCGTGGTGTCGCCGCTTCTATTTTTAGTTTTACGGGTTTAGTTCCCTTCCCTTCCCCTCCCCCGCTCACCCTGCACAGTCCTCTCCTTCCTTCCCCTCGCCCACTTCGTCCTTCATCCCTGTGGCTTTACAATGTGACGAGGATCACGTCCGCGATGTATTGTTACCCGCAACTTAATACATTCGCGGTATACTTTACATGCTCGAAGGTTTTTCCTAAAAAATTGCGGTTTGCCTGTGGATATTTTGAAAACATGCCTTTCACCGTACAAGTTTAAAAACTTGTTCAATTTTAATGTGTTTAATTGTTAGTCAAAGACCTGCAATATACTTATAATCGAATAAATTTATTCGTTTCATCTTGTCTACGTAAGATAATTATAATACTTATCAAGCTGTTTTAGTTGTAAAATTTAGATAAACTAAATTTTGATTAAAATAAACATTTCCACAAAATCTGACATCATTTTTAATGTGAGGCTTAGAATGTGAGGAAAGCTTTATTTATAAAAGTTGTGTGAAGTTGAATGAATTATAGGTACTACTATCGAACAAACGTGTTATAAATATTTCGTAGAAATGTAATGAAAGGATTATAAAAAGAGATGATTTTCTTTAATTATTATCTTATTGAAATAATTATTTTTGTATTCTTTAGAATACTTAGTTAAGTTTTAAAGCGTGAGTTGTTTCTTTAAAATTCTATATTTCACTACACTTATAATATTTATAGCAAGCCATGACGGACTATAAATAAATCATAATGTTTGATAATATAGAATGTTTGATTTATTACTTTGAAATACCTGAAATGTACTCTTAAAATTTACACTGATGGAATAACAATAATATGAAACACATATTTTGGACCTTATCAAAGGACTGTCAGTGTTGGTCGTTCATCCCCCACAGACTGATTGCGCGTCGTACATTACAATAATGGACAATTTATTTCGGCAGTCGGTCGGTCACACGCGTGGCTCGTGCGTACCACTCGTATTATTATGAGCACCGAACGCGTGGGACTCTTCGAGGCGAGTCGGCTTAAGGGATAAGCGGAAGCGTTTTTAGAACTTCACCAAAGCGTTACACATTCTTATTTGTTAATTTATTAAGGCTGGGTTGCACCATCTTACTTTAACAATAACAAACGTCGCAACTTCAGTTAATTAAACTTCATTTTCGGCCGAAAATGAGTTGCAACAGTTAACCAGTTATGATGATTTGTTAACTGGTGCAACTCATTTTCGGCCTAACCGTTATTTTAACTGAAGTTGCGGCGTTTGTTATTGTTAAAGTTGTATGTTTGAGAAGCTCAAAATATACCTATCTGACTGAAAACGAGTATAAAAATTAAGAAGTTTTTGAATATTCTGTTATTTTGTAAAACTTTTTATACATAACATGTAATACGACTATGCGTTCAAAAAAGTGCGAGAAAACAATACTTTAATTTTTTTGTTTACCTACTTGGTTTTATTTTTAAGCGATAAATTTTGGCCTCTGGTGATTTCTGTAATTCAGTCGCAAATAGAAATACCACGCGCGCTGTATTTGTTTGAGACAATCGCATAATCTTATGAATGAGGGCGCATTGACAGGTCGATAGCGCCATGTGGCAGGCCGGCAGCCTCCGCGGGAGCCCGCCCCCCTCGCCGGCTATTTTCATTTATATCACGGACCGCACCGCACCGGAGTAGAGATGCTTTAACCTTTTTGTACGTACGAGTAGCATCGATAAAATAATACCTATATTATTGTCACCGTGAACTATAGTAGACTTTATGACTCTATTAAATACAGACTAGTTGCGTCCGAACCAAAAAGCTTTTTTTCGAAGTTCCGTATATTTTTAGAGAAATTTTAATGGAACACTTACTTTAAGGTCGTCTGCCTGTATGGCCGCTAACTCTTTCCTCCATGCAACGGATGTGATTTTTGATGCGGTTCATCAATTTGATAAAATTATTCACAGAATTTTTATATATAATAATAAAACCTAATTAAGGGATTCACAAAGGCGAATGACATTGACGATTTGACCTTCACCGATATGACCTTTAGAATGTTTATATATATCAGACTAATTCCGCACGAAAAAAACAAACGTAATCCACACCTCAACGCAGTCACTGAGACACTGTAGCTCCATATATTTAGAGTTCCGAGGCGGCGGAAACAATTCAACAGGCCTGATAAATGTGGTTTTTTGTACTTTTAATTAAAACTACATTAAAAAAAATTAAAAAAATCAATAATTTTTTTTAAATGATATTGACTTATTATTCGGTGTAGGAATCATTTGCGCGCAATAAACCGTTTTCGCAACAATTTTCAATATAAGTCAAATTCTTCTTATGATCTAACTTTTATTGTACGGTTTCTACTACTTTGATGGAATTTATAAACAATACAATTTGTTCTTCACTTGTTTAAGTATAATTTTTTTTTTTTTTCAAACCAATTGCATTGACAGTTTCTTCTAACATATTTTTTTAAAAATGCAAATTTTTAGGATTGGCGTGTGTTTACACCTTAATTAAGTTTCTAAGATGCCGGCAGCGGGTCGCTAAGGTTATAACGCATAACCCAGGCCTGTTACAAGCAGTGGGACTTAAATATATACGAATACCCTACAGACTGATACAAACAGAAGATGTATAAATATTGGATTTATTGCTGAATATTAACGAAACGGTTCTTTCTGAGATTTGTTCACATTTAGATTCAATTATGCAATAACTTTGTAAATGATTAATAACATTAAATGTTGATGTAGCATTTTTGGAAATGGATGGGGGAGCTTTGCATAGAGCATATAGCCAGTGAGATTCGTATCGTAAACTAGTCGCCACGCCATAGCCAGCCGGCCCGCGTCCCTCGAAGGGAATCTATCAAATCACTACACAGTTTATTGATCCTGACGTAGCTAGTAAATCTAATAAAGATTTTTTGTTCGCGTAACCAACGAGGTAAACGTGTTCAATATAGACAGGGGATTAGTCCCCTTGCAAACTGGAGACAGTAACACATAGTATTGTAACAATGCCACACAATAAGCGTGCGTGTTATATGTTATATTTTATATTTTCTATAACTTTTTGAACGGGATTAGAGTTGATTGAGAGCTATTGTTTATCATAAATCTTTGAAATTAATATATATTTTTATATACTTAATTTTTAATTAATATTAGAAGCTTAAATATTTAAGATACAACTTAAGTAATTTATATCATTTGTTGGGGATCTTCCAATAGATAGAGTTAGAGCATAAATTCCACATCCCAATCCCACATCAAATGATTTGAGAAACGATTATCAACTTTGTCTCTATTGCTATAAAGTTGGTGTCTACATTCTGGTGCATTTCATGTTATTTTGCCTTCATTCGTAATTTTTTATGTGGATTGGAGTATAATCAACTTTGTAGGTATTTTAATTTAGGAACCACACATTGATTTATCTGGTTAAAGTTGATATATGTTGGTACATCTGGCGATGTGAAGCTAGTGCGTGCTCAAAATAGTCTCGCGTGGATTGCAAGGATCAATTTCATGCGGATCGATTACTCTTTGAAAAAGTGGAGGGAGACTCGGCAAACAGAGGAGTATGTAAACACGCTCAGGTACAAACAGCTGGCAGGTCGTAGGTACCGAACTGTTGTATGCGCTTTTGTGATACGACCCTCTTGGGGCCTGCATAGAAAGATCGCATGGCGTTTTGAAATTCCCATTAACATTTTCCTAAGTGTTTAGTTTATCAATAAAATTAATTCTAGTGACAGAAGGTGTTACCTACATTTTAATCTTGCTTGAGTGAGTAGACAATTCGTGGAATTTCACAAGTGGGCTAAAACCTACTCTAAGAAAAATGTAAGTATAGGTGTCATATGACGTGTGTTCCTAGTAGTAAAATTATTATTCCACTCCAAATATATTATTATTTTTTATGTACGGTCCAGCAGCTGAGGTTGGTGGTAGGTGGCAACCGTCGCCTATGACACAAGGAACGCCGAAAACTAGCTGCATCCCGCGGCATCACCCGCTGTTTAATTTGATAAAGGCATGAACATGTCGGCTTTTCTCGTTATCGTTCGTTTCATTTCTCGGCTGCTCTCGGCTATTGACCCCTCGCGTCTCATCACATCTCATCTCATGGCCCGGCACGTTCTTTTCGCTTCGCGTTCCTTCTGAATATCTCCTTTTCTTTTGTCACAGCGGTCCCTTGGTAATTAATATCTGATTGGTAGATCAGATCCAGAGTTCATCTAAATAAACAAACTCTTCAGCTTTGTATTAGTATCAGTATAGATAATACTCATTAGCCACACAATAGCACATTTATGTAAATAGCCTGCAACCTGCATTCATCTGGAATATTTACCTTTTAAATTTTAATTTTAATGAAAGACTTGCATATTGCAATAATGACCAAACTAAATGAAGCTTGTATTCAATGATTTTAAGCTTCTATTCGTATGAGAATATATTATATTGTAATAAAATTCTCCTACCAAATGTATATGTCGTGGGCAGATCGTAAATTATGAAAGCAAAAATCTTTCACCAAAAGTCAAAAATAGGTGCGACGAGGAGCGGAGCGAAGCAAAGCGAGGAGGAGCGTGTTAGGCTTACGTGGAAATAAATTTGGGGAGCCGAGCGGAGTGAGGCGATCCTCTCAGTTTTAACAGAAATATGATCTGCCCAGGAATATCATGATATGGCCAACTCTACGATGTGCCGACGACATATACAAGCACAGCGCGCTCATCCCTCAGTTAGTTGCGCCCGTGACCTCACACCCTACGCTCTATAATAGAACAATGTTTTGACTGCTTTTAATTACACAACGATTGCTCTTCAATATCATTGGATTTTCAAACATCGGCCGTGCACTGTTTACACTGAGAACAAAGGTACAATGAGGGCTTTCAACGGGATTCGTGGAATGTTGAACAATAACAGATGAGCTAGAAACACGTGGGGCCTTGTTCACTATCTATTCAAATTTTTGTTACAACGCTAGCATAATTAAACCTACCATAAATTATCTAATGTTAAAATTCATTAGTTTAGTGATCTATTTTTAGTCAATATTATCTCTCCCTATAAATGGGTTTCTCTTTAGCGTCCTATAAATGTGTGCACAAATTTAAATGTTCGCTGTGGTCACCAGCAATATTTCTCTATCGAGTATGAGATGTGAGAGATTATTAAAAGGAAGAGAATGCTGCATACGTGCTAATATTTTATTTCACGGTGATCTTCTGTAAGGGAGTGATCACTGTCGCCAGCCGTGCTGCCAAATTTATGAAGCCACTAAAAAAAATCTCAAGAATTTTCCAGCATAATTTCATAATACGAGTCTGAAGGAATTAATAAAATTATCCAATTTTAACATAATATTGACATTAAATTTCTTTCGTAACCAGTAATGAGTGAGTAGTGAAATAGGCCGGCACACGTCTCGTCTCGAGTCTACATTAGGTTAGGCTACGGCACCGGACGCAACGTTTGTTACGTCCGCCCACGCGCTCTGTTACATTAACTAAGGCCACTAAAACACCGTTCAAATTAATTATATTAGACAAATTTTATGCTTTTATTAAAATTAAAAAAAAAATGCAGTTCCAATTATTATTATTTTAAACTGAATTTATTGTAACTTAATTTTTAAACTTATCTACGTTGCTATAAGTTGGAATTTTCAATTCTGGATAATGCATAACAACATAATATTAATTATCCATTAATGGTTTTTAATTTAAACTAACTGGTACAGACAAAACCGATCCAACTGTGAAAACGTAATATTTAAAAGTACGACTTGTTTCAGAACAAACGATATTAAAATAATTCTAATTATTATAATTTGTCCTATAATAGCCCAAAAAATATGTAAGACCGATAATGTAATGGTTTTTCTGTATAAATGAGCTTCTTCACAACTCGTAAGAGCCGAATTGAATCTAGCTTCTGTGCTCGATAAATTTCATAATCTCTACTCTATCTAATCAAAATTCCTTTGCTAAATACAGGTTTATGTTCACACGACATATTCCGCTCAATATTGTCATCGATACCCGTTTGCGTGTAAAAACTATCTAACGCGTTCAGTCATGACTGCAAACGTATAATTATTGTATAATTAAGTATGTATAACTTGTCCACAGGTATGTATGTCCGTGGTGTTCAATCGACCGAGTGCGCAATGTAAGTACGAAGATCCGTGGGAACAAGATCGCTTCCTCAAACTGCCGACTGCTGACTGGCGATCGCTGACACTAAATTTTTGTAATGAATTTTAAATTTATCAACAATATTTTGGTACCCAAGTATCCGCAACATGTGGAGTCCAACCGCCCATTATAGGTAGCAAACAAGTTGGGCAGAAAACGTATTAAACGATTTTTTTATAACGAATCAAAAAGTCACGAACATTACGAGAGGCTTTCTCTTGACTCTTTTACTCTTGACAGATGGATCAAGGGACAGATTTAGGTGATACTTCACACAGCGTTTATTGACAGCATAAATCGCCCTTAAGTCGCTGTAGGAAGAATTTATTATACACTTATATTATTTTTATGTTATACCTATTATATAATAATAAACATTGTTGACTCTTGTTAGCCAGTTACATATGTATATAACAATTATACATATAAAAAGTAGAAATTAAAAGAAAAATTTTATATTAAATACCTACTTGTTCATTGCTTAATGATTTATTGAAACCTTTTCAAATTATTTCTAGAAACCTATCAAATTTTTCTTGGAAAACAATAAAATACACATATTTACTACGCGTCAATTTATAAATTCAAAATGGTAGCTGTATCTATCTGAAATAAATTAAAGGGATTGTTTAATTTAAACACGTGAACTACTTGGCCTAAGTGAACTTACAATGGGTAACAAATTTCTTATTATCTTATAATACACACACTACGGTCGCTACGGTTACCTAGGTGTTATACCTACACTACATATAATATACATAATATGTACGTGGGTCGTAGATCGTGAACGCGAATTTTAACGGAAGCGGATATTCGAGTTGTGAATTGTAATTTATTGTGATTGAATCTAGCGGGGATTGTCTATTTTTGAATAGTAATACATTTTGAAACAACACTATTAGGAATTTAACTATTTCTTCTTGAATTCCTGCGTGTATTTATTTATGCTGCAAATTCTGTAACTAATTGTATCATAAATTTTTCTTCGACAGAGCAAGACTTTCTGATTATTGCAAAATTTATGCAAAAGATGGTAGTAGTTAGCATTGTTAGATTGTGACCCGCTCCTGGCTTTGCACGAGTGCAATTTTGCACGACAGCGAATGGTGTGTAGGGTAGCTGCATCAAGCAAGTAGGTCATAGCCGTCATAGCCGTAGCAAAGCGCTTGTGCGAGACCGCTTGAATTTATTTTATATTGAATTCAATAATGTGGGCAATGTTGGTATCTAATTAAGTTCTTATCAATAATTTATCTCATAGAGACACTGTCGGGTGCACTGTTAGGGAGATAAAAGGGCACCTACAGATAAATTGTTTTCATTTATATTATAGCTATGCGTTAATTTTAAATTATTATTGCCTATTTATAACGTTCTACTATATATCTAGTATAAATAATATTATTTTTAAACTTCCTTCTTATATGTTAATTTATTAAGTAGGGAAGTATTTATGTAGCAGAAGTAATACCTACTTAGCGGGAATTTATAACTACTCATTTTAATCAGTAATAATTAATCTTCAAATTCCACAACTAAGATCGACTGGGGACGAAATCCAGTACACCTAGACCAAATGCAATATTAACTTTCCAGAAATTTTTGTCGACCGAACTGGAAGTCTCGGTAACATTAACATCTACGTGCTATACCTACACATTGGACACGGAATAGAAAAAGTAGGTAGGTATATATCAATCGTCAACGGCATTAATTTGTGAGGTTCTCAAATTTTAATGATCCATCGCCGATTGCGAGAGCTTTCGCATAAATCCACGTTCCCTAGCAGTGTTTAAATGCAGGTCATCGCAAAAAGTACATACTCAACGCCCATACTAATTGATTACTTATTTCTAAAATAAACAAATCAACAAACTTTTCGTTTAATTGTAGTCATAGTTAAGTTACACAGTTTGATTGTATTGTATTGTATTGTTTTGAATTGAGTTCAAAACAACTACAGTTAGGTACTTATTACAAATTAATTAGCCTTATTATTCTATATATGCCAATCCAGGTAATAAACTATCTGCGTGCCAAATTTCATCCAAATCCGTTGAGCCGTTTTTGCATGAAAGAGCCACAGTTACATCGACATATGTGTACCCTTGAGTAACTACTCGAAGATGGTGAAACTCGTACGCTTTCACCGGTGACTTTAAATGGCGGTTAGCCTACTTGACACTTTACTCATAGATGGTGATTAATGTCTTTTAAATTAAAATACTTAGAATTCATTTCCACTTAAATTTCATACACATTCATTTTAATTTCGAACACACTAGTGCAGAGCACGAACAAATCCTAATGGATATGTCAATAAGAAACACTACACCGAGAGAATTGAATTACGCCGGCCGCGTTTACTTTAAATATTTATAATTGGATAAATTTTCAATAGGGCTCCTTCGGCAAAGGAAACGTCAGCTGTTTTTGTGTTTATTTAAACATCACCGTCGACAGGCACCAAGTGAAGGATTACTCATTTAAATGACATCATCAGAAGCGTAATATGACGCGCTGAGGACTCTAGTTAGATAACTATAGACATGCACGCTTAGATGTTAGGTAAACATGTTAGATAACTATAACAAGATATTCTTTTAATGATTACTTAAATTTAAAAAAGATAATTCAAATGATATAAATGACATTTACTATGCTTTTCTCTATATACATCAATAAAACTCCAATAAAAAAATTGTCAAATTTAATTTGACTTGACAAATTAAATTTGACAGTTTTTTATTGACAATTAAATTAAATTTATATGTTAATAATAATTATATATTTTACTGTGGAATGTTATTTTATAAATGTTTAAAGTGTGTGCTGTAAGTGTACCTAACTATTAGGCAGAGTTGGTAGTTGGCGATGCATTCACAGTTGAAAATAGGACACTGGATGAGAGTGCACTTCCGGATCTCGTCAGCTATTTTAGACATGGTTGCTACCCATTTAATACCTTCGTGTCTAGAATTCTCTGCTATAAATGTTTTCCTTTTACTTTTACATTTTCAAGAAACAACTCACGGTACTTACACATATTATTTGTGCAATTACGTTCTCGTTCCTTCAATATTAATAATTAGCAGTTTTGCTGTCGCCAAGAATATTTCGACAGATAATGAACGCCCTTTGTTTTGTTCCTCACAACTGGCACGCCGAACGAGCCTCCAATTTGCATCCCCATAAATATTCAACTTTTCATTAAAGCCTACTCAAAGGAGATCTCTCCGCGTTTTAGTTAATATCTTAATTACTTAGATCCACGTTTTCAACACTTTTCGCTTGTACTTGCAAACTGTTGTTATGTTTAAAAGTAGGTAGGTATGTAGAGTTCGTGTACCAAAGTCCAAAACTCATAAGATATGCTCAGTAATTTAATTTAAAAAGAAACGTGCTTAATCGACAAACGATGTGATGTTATACCACTAAAACAATGAGCGGGTAATTGAATTACTATTTGTTACTCGTGGAGTTGAATTCTCTTTCATCTAGATATTTGACATCTATAATAGGTACACACATAGCCATAATTTGAATGTTTTATATTAGACTATTTAAATAGGTCTTACATAAACGTTGATTTGAAAAACTAAGAAATTATTTAGAGTACCTAGGTACTTTTTTTTATATGTTCAATTTTAAAATATAGTCACTATCGCTGCCTCTGGTAGATAAAATTTCGTAATGGAACGATTGACGGTGGTTAACAAGACATTACTTAAATTCACAGTTGAGAGGTGGTATGTGCCTTGATTTCATGTATGCATGTGACTTGAATAACGCCGGGACCACTGGCCGATTGATTGAAAAATTGACACTGTCGCCGCCATGCACTCCGCTCGTCCATTTAGTTAGACGACTTCCCGATTTGCTCTTTTGAACGTAAACCAATCAATCTATTCAGATGTACTTTCAAAACGATATGCATACGCGCGAAAAGCCGTTTACTTCGCCTAGCCACTTTTTGCTTCCCGTGATGTTTTAATTAACATTAACGCTGTGTGTGGGCGGAACCGGCTCCGTCCTCATCACAGTAAGCCGACTCACTTCGCGCTCGGCACAAACGCAAACCCGACACAAAAAAGACACGTGGAACGAGAGCCATCAGATAAATTCAACTCTTCGCGAATTCTATACGATGCATGGAGGGCGTGAAATAAGCTAGTAACTTACTCAATATTGCAAAGAAACGGCCTTCTAATCGCTATTGAAGTCCCTCTCGCATAAATATTCCATAAGAGTGCCGTACGAAATATTCACGAGAGACTAGAGCGACGGCGTTTGTAGGTCAGAGGCGAGGCGTCGCGATCCAGTTTAACGCCGCCTTCCGTCGCGACGCTCGACTTCTCCAGTGACTCGAGAATTGAACGAGACGTCTCGGAAGAAAGTCGCCGCAGGGTGTTTTTCCACCCTCTGGAAGCATGAATGCGGGCGCTCGATCCGGCGCTTAGCTACCAACATCAAAGTGCAGGATTTCGTTATTGCGTTAGGTCGAACGAGGGCAAAAGCACTCTGAACCGACTCTCGTACGCCAGGGCGCGAATTAAATCTCCGTCTATTAGAAAGTACTAAGTATACCTATATATATAGAAGAGAGCGCTTTCAGTAAATCCTGAATATTAATACCTGTCGCTTTATTAATTATTTTTAACCTGCCCGAAACGTTGTTTTTCAAGTTCTGTGTCTAATGAAATACGAAGTCTTCAATATAATTACGAGTCAAAGCGCCGGTCGTTAACATTGTGGTGGCCTCTATAGTGATACACTGGAGATTATGTTTCGAAAGACAAACATTAGTTTACATTCTCAACATCGAAAACTCATTTTAAATCTAGACTTGTTGTATTTTATTATAAGCGAAAACACAATTTTATTACACGAAAATGTTTACTGCAATATTGAACCGTGTGTGTTACGGTGCATCGTCCAAAAGGGCGAGTAAGGACACAGCGTTCGTCGCACTCCCGGCTGATGCCACCGCAAGGCGATACGATCACACGATAACACCGACTGACGGATAGCGGCTCAGGTGGCAATATGTACTCAGATTTGCATTCGCTACAATATAAGCAGCTAACTTTTGTACGCAGCTTAATGCGATTGAAATTTATATAAATATATATAGGTATAAACAAAAAGTAAAACTATTCTATATGCAGCTCGGAATGCATATCCTACTAGAAAGTTACTGCCGAGTAACCTCATTCCTAAAACACATGTAACTTCAATTTGCTAAATATAACAAAGAATTACCCATCAGTCCCAAGCAGTTCCATCGGTAAAATAATAATTATACGAGTATTAGCCATTTGTATAAATTAGCCACCTGTCTCCACACCATACCCTCAAAAGATGTTTAGAATTCGTTAAAATAATATCAGTAAGATGTATGACAAATAAAATTGTCTGGTGATATAGAAAATAATAATGTTTCTTTTAACTAAAGCAATATTATTTATTCTACTTAACAATTACACGTAGGTACTTATGTACTATGTGAAGGAGAGTCTAAATGAATTACCGCTGACAATCTGATTCGCAGACAGCGAGCGAAGTAACACATTGTAAACAAAATAAAGCTACGCGATACGCGACGTACGTATCTGAGGCGGACGTACACAGGAACGCACTCAGGGCCCCGCAGTGTCCGAGTATGATAAATGAACCAGACTGTCCCGCTCCACATCTTCTCTTTACTGACCTCCGTCTGGGGGAGAATGTGGAATTATGACAGTAATTGAAACATGTGACATCGTCGGGGGAACTTCGCCGAATGGAAAATACAAAGGCGCGTTTTCTTCCATTCCCAGATTAATTTCTACGGCTTCTGCGTTAAATATCTCCCATTTCCAATTTAACATTTTTATTTCAGTCTCATCTGGTAGCAAAGTAATACATACTTACGGCCCAAAAGTTAATGCACTTATCAAATCAGGTAGATACTGGTGAGATCTATCTATAACTGTAAAACGTTTCACAATAAAAGTAAAAAGTGAAAACAAAAACAAACGAAAAACTCAGAATCCTCAACGTCAAGTTTTTCTTGCAGATAAGTGATATTTAACCGGTAACCTTCTTGAATAGGGTCGAGTTTTGTGTTTTTATGCGATTTAAGTGCGTAAAAATATATTTGTGTTTCATAATCTAAAAGGATACGTACAGAGACACAGTGTTGCCACAAACCAACGCGGCAAGCGCCGAGAATACGCAAACAGGTGTCGACTCCGAGGTTATATTTGCATATAAATAGAGTTCCTGCTTAACTGTAACAATGTCTTGTCCTTTTTCCTCTCGTCCGTGATGCGTTCAGGTTAGAGCAGTAGAGCGTTACGGTTCCATGCACGCCTGAGTACTAACTTCAGGAAAGACTATTTATGAACGATGATGTAACCTGGTAATAGACAGGACTGTGGTCATCTATTGTCTTCGCGGGAATCGATTTATCGGAAATAAATCTATCAATACTATTTAATCGATCGAGGCAGCCAGCGGAAGCCCTACTTGGAAAGTAGTCTCGCATAAACTTGCAATAGAGGCGATACTTGGAATCTGTTCGGTTTTAATTATTGCCTATAGATGCCCGATAAAACATAATGTGCATCCTCGATAGAGTTTAATGCTACTAGTTATCAGACACCACTTTTTCTCTCTGGGAAGTTATTACAATAACGTGCTCCTGAACCAGACTCAACTACGAGACATGTAGGAAGAGGTCCATCATTCCTTTCTTCGATTCTCGGATAAAAACTTAATTCAAATTCTCCGCTTTTAGAATAAGAAAAGAGATAGGTACATAGACACATGAATAATTGAAACCGAGATGGCCAACGCGCGGGAATATAAATATGCGTTGTGTTCCAGCAACTCTATAACTGTGTACATAATTTTAAAACAACGTTTTGTGCTAGCTGATTATTGGTCCGTTGACGGTGTAGCCGGTTCCACACCTCTTCCGTTAGCTGTTTTTTATTGCCTATCTATTACATCATAGAAAGAAACGCGCGGTCTGGGTGCGTGACCCGTCTGCGTAGGCGCAGGTGTCGTGCAAACTGCACATCATATTTTGTTGCGTACCTATATCCATTAGACAGCGAACCAAACGAAATTTCGAATCCAAGAACCCCGCCCGTATGAATTCTTTTTTCTTACATCAAAACGTTGACTATTTGTTCCGTTGTGGCTCCCTTTTTTACTTGACTTGGTGCACCGCTCGTCTCGAAAGATTCAACGTTTTTACTCGAGCATTGGGCATTGGGGAGAAGGGTGTGCGAGGGGAGCGGCGGGTCTCCTCCCCGCCTCCCGGACCGTCCTTGGCCCGAGCGTTCACCTTGGCGCGGTTGCGCTGCCTGCCGTCGAAACACAGGTAACAAAGTTCCGCGAACTACGTGATTTCTATAGTTGTCCGCCGAAAGTGGATCCCGGAGCATCGCGGTATCCACTCAAGTAAAGCTAATATTACCGGGAACTGTGTAATGAAACACTGCAGCATACCCTGCGGCTGTGGCGGACCCCCATCCGTGCTGCATGAGTTTCTCGACAACTTTTTACAGTATCTAATGTCTTATATTAGATTCCTTACTTCGCAATATCATCAATGCGGCAGCATCGACTCGAAGGCAACGCGGTGGTCTTAATAATATTACGTGTTTTGGTGCTCCAATTACCGATACGTCAACTTGTACTGCACCCCCGCGTCGTTTTTATTTACACCTCATATTATAGGATTTCTTATAAAACTCATTTTTAACAAACTAGTATGGGAGAAAATTCGCTTCAAGATTTCGTATGACAATTTATCATGTGACCACTACGATTATTTATCCACATCAAAAATTTGAAATAGAAAATTAGTCGTTTTGTTTAATATGATTTACTACTTCGTAGTTAAGCTTTTATGCCATTTACGAGAAACCTGCCTAGACTTAAGCACTATTACATGAAAGTATTGCGTTGTATAGGTAGGTATTATCCAAAAATATATTTTAAATTATTGCATGTTACTAAGTCTACTTGAGCATTATATTCGATGGATTTCTTGGACACGTTATGTATTCTCAGAAAGAAGATAAGGAATAACTTTTTAAGTTGTTTTCACGGAAATGAGATAAATGTTGAGATAAAGTGAGCCTGCGAGAGGGGGTCAACCGTGAAAGTTTTTATGTGTAGGAATATTTTGACAATATCTGGACGTCATCACCGACATGTCATCGCGTCAGGCTTTAGCTGTGTATTATATAGTCTTCAGATAAAACATTTTCCTTTGAACTCGTGTGAAATGGCTTTTTATTTTTATTGCCGTCGACGTACCTATCAGTGGCTGGCATTATGAACGTTTTAGTGCTTCAGTACCAGTCGATGCGAGTCTGTGGTTTCGGTTCGTTCACCTGCACTCTTTCGGCCTTCTGAAAAATTGAATTCCTTTGTTTACTTTTCTAGGCAAAATGTTTACAATTTCAATCACTGGAGTCGGTGGATCCTCGCCGACAATCTTATCGCATTAGAGACCGGACATAGGAAGGGCATTAAATTTGAACGATCGTCGTGAAGCGGCATGCAGAACGAACGCGCCTGAAACCGGTCGGCCGTCCGTAAATAATGGATTAGGTAGAGGTGGTGGTGAGGGCCGAGGCGGGGGGTGAGTCGCACGCACCGGCTTGGCTGCGCGCGCGGCTCGCGGGGCGGGAGGGTGTGTGTGTGCGTTTGTGCAGGGAGGGGAGGGGATGGGCGCGGGAAGCGAGGGGGAAGGGGACTGCGCCTCCCGTCAGCTGTTGCGCGCCCGGGACCGCAGCGCACACTACTGCTGCCGTCCAATGCATCGGCGTCGATAGCGCGCGACGCTCGTCTCGTACACTGACAGTGACTTAGTGTTGTGTTGTGACGACTCGATCGTGTCGACAGTGTGCCCTTATCGTGTTGTGTTGTGTGTGAACCATGCCACGGATGTGCAGTGTATTGAGCCCAGCCAGAAGCTGACCGCAGTGCCGCCGGGCGATGAGAAGTTATGTTACGCCATCGACCGAGGTGATTATCCCGACCTCGGCCCTAAAACACCATGCATGCTTGTGGGAACCGCGCAACGGAGACTCGTAATCCGTTATTCAACATCATAACCTAAGTTATTCTCGGTAAGCAATGCCAAAGTTACAATTTTGGCGCTTTTTTGGGTACCCGACCCACAAAAAACGATGAGGGTTAGGTTGCCCGAAAAAAAGTTAAGTTTCCGACAGATTTCAACAATGGTCGTCGCCCTTCAGTCGAGTCACCTATTCATGTTTATGTGGAGAGAAAGAAAGAAGAGATCCCTTTTAAATTTTAACCACGTTGCAACAAATAAATAGTTAAAACTGATGCTCTATACCTATACAACTACTGACTTTTACTCTGTGCTGTAGTGTAGTGCTGTAAGAGAACAGGTTCATCATTACTTCTATTTCGAGTTTAGCGTCTACACGTGAGCTATTATTAATGTTAATTTCTAATTCTGTGTCAATAACTCAGACACTGATAGGTGTATCTGAGTCACGCAATTCATATTATGTTATCAACAGTTATTACGCAAACATTGCATTCATTAATATTTTAATTAGTTGCACCAGTGCCTTGCCTTGCGTTCTAAGCGTAGTGGTTTTTACTTAATACGTCATAATTCAAGTTTCCTATCTATTAATGTGTCAAGATTATTTCCCATGAAAATCCGCGTTACCGAGAAACCAATGTAAAGTTTTGCGAAAACATGACTTATTAACACTATCGCAAATACCGTTTCATCATCAAATAATTGAACGTAATTATTAATTAAAGTTTTGCTCGCTTCCTTTCATTAATTGGCACTGAAATATTTGAAATAATATTACGCTTCAAGGCAATTAATTAAGAAAAAAATGTCTTCTACAAAGTTTCAATTTCACTTGGTATTTATTACTTTTTACCTAAGGTAGTATTATTTATTTTTATTTTAAAATATGATTATTATTCTTTTAAGGTTGGAAGTAATAGTTGTCATTATATATTTAAATATTCAATTTTCTATAACAAGTAAATAAAATTAACGCAATCAAACCGACTAATCACGTATTGGCAAGGCACTACGTTTCGCATTCACTCTTGCATTTCCTCTGTGTTACTTGTATACCTATCTATTTAAAGGTGACAGAGCAACCTATAATCAACTTACATTTACGCAAAAATATATAAAATAATACAACTAAGGTAAATTCTATATAGAGTTAGATAAAACATACAATTTCCGTGATCAACGTGCAATAACTTATTTACTTCAACAAGACATATAGAATGCATAATAATATCTACAATTATAATGCGGCCATTACGAATGTAATTCTACACTCGTTACTTGAGTCAATCTATAAAATAAAGGTCTTCTAGCTAGACGCAGGCAGGTGTTTATGGCACCTTGTGTTTAGCCTTCCGGCATTATCCATCCACTTCATCTATTGCATGGCTCTCGACCATCCATATTTGTCTAACGCTAACTACTACACCTTTCATATATATAAATATTCCTGCATCAATATTCATTGTAAATGTCTCAAGTTACTTTGTATGGCAGCAGTTGTGATTCTTTAATGGTTATAGAAAAACGTTTATCATTTATTTAGACGTCATCTCTCGTAGAATCGTTAGCCAATATGTCAAGATAGCCAATGTGATCGTTCAATAATTTCTGCTAAAAAGATTAAACATACATGTATGTTTTTTTGTTCCATGGAAACGTTTAAATATTACAAGTTGGGAGAGTTCACATTAACATATTGTTCAATTCTCTCATTCGACTTCAGCCCCTACCTACCTATATTTGCATCATTCCAAATTTTTCGTTTTTTAAATGCTTATTCTGTCACATAATATTTTTGTTATTATTTAAAATATATTGTACCTATAAGCTATAAATAATTTTAAAATTTTGAGTAATTCGGTCTTTCTTTTAAATTTGCATCCATTAGGATAAAAGGTTTTTAAATATTTGTAATGACTAATTTTGTTGGTTTTAAAAAAAAAGATATTCCTGAAAATGTTTTAAATTCATTCCAGCCTCACTTTTCAATACATCTGGTACATATTACATTACGAGATAACAACTCATCTCTACAATATTGTAGTTAATACTAAATTATATTGAAAGTTTAGCTAGGTTTTTACGATGTCGATTTATCTTATCAAATATCAAACGGGGTTGTTTTTATTGAATTTTGTATATATTTTTTTTGGATTGAAATCCCTCGCGTATACTGTGTAACGCGGGACTTTTTGTGATGTTTTTTTTTTTGCTTTGTAACCTACCTTTCGTATTTTTTGCCCATTACAACTATTAACAATCGTTCTGAGATCCCTCTGGAAAGCGCATTTTAAAATGTATTGCTACGTTTCGTCTATTGTTGTTCTTTAGACTATTTGAATATTGGTAAAATATTTATTTATTAGACCTTACCTACTTTGTTTTAACTGTCATTTTTTTTGAGTTCTTTCCTAAGTTCTTCTAAGAATTCTAGGAAGGACTTTAACGATTTATTCTTAAAGCCAAAAATACAATTAGGTACAATTTGAGTAAAACTTTTGATTTAGCATGGTCTATTTTCGTCAGGAATATTGCTTGAACATCTTTTATCTATCATCATCATCGGCATTATTTAATTCACATTACCTACATAATAAATAAGAAACCGAAATTTTAGCCAATTTTTAATTAGTTAAAAATTATGTATTAAATAGATGTTTTTTTGTATATATGTACTTGCATACATTTTTTAATACAGTTTTTTAATGTATTTTAATGTTTTTTATTTAATAATTCGAATGTGTAGGCACATAAATTATAAATGTGAGTCTTCTTGTTCATTTTGGAATAATGTCATTGATCTACGCAGAATGTATGCAGGTACTTATTGATAACAAATGAAATTGTTAACATTACTTTTTTTAACAATGACGAATAAGATAGCGCAAAAACACTTTGGTCGCCCAGACGGCAGTGAATAAATGTATTCATCACGTTAGTATCCACCTTTTTTTTTGGAATTTAAATGTCAGTGGTACAGTACAGTTTAAAATAAGAGATCCAACAGTTATACAGGACGGCTTGGACGTTTGTACGATTTAATCTCCGCTTAAATTGAACAAAATAATTAGTTATCCGTGACAGGTCGGTGGGTAACTACCGCTGCGTCGCATCGCGTCACCCGCCTATAATACCTACCTCTCGCTGCACGATGCAGCGAGCGCATAACGCGATTTAAAAGCAATCTCAGCGTACCCTACGCCCAATATCCGCAGCAAATGTCGGAATCATTCCAGAAATAGCTTTCGGTGACACTAACTAATTTTAACTAATTCTCACCTCTCAGCAGCGACATAATTTTCTATCTATACTAATAAATAATAATTACTAAAACTTTTATTTACTTATATCATGCTAAAATCGTGATTTTTACTTTAAAAAATCTACTTATCTTGCTCGATGATAAAAGCAGATAAGTCACAGTTTTGTTCACAGTGAAGACTCTAAACATAAGAAATCCCAATAAGGGTGTCTTATCCAAGTTATCCACGATAAGCCACTTTGTAAAGACGTACTTGGATGGCTATCTTTTAACAGATATGTACTTCTATCTAAAGTAATGTCGCTCTCTATATAGGTACTAAATATAATTCTAAAGTAAATTAAACACGGACGCTATAATAATAAGTATTTCGATAAAAATAAAAAACACGTTTAAGTAATTTTCACAGAGGTGTGGTTAAAGTAAGTTTGAAATGATAGTGGTTTGTTAGTAAATAAGTCGTGCAATCAATCTGTGTGGTGCGGTGCATTCAAAAAACACGTTTTATGTAGGTACTATGATCCGCGACCCGGTTTCTGAGTCGGCAATGATGGTATTTCTCATTCGCGCCAGCCCAACTGGTTTACCCAAAGGTACGTGCCCCCAACAACCACTAAACAGAGGGCATTTGGGTTCACATAGCTAACGTACACTACATATAGTGCTAAATCATATATATTTTATCTGTTGCTCGCTAAGGTTACTCGCAAATTCGTCGAGGAATAACTTTAATACGACATGCACTATGTAAGCCAAGTTTTATCAAAATCTGTTTAATATCTTCAAAAATTTTAGCAATGGTATTTTACATTGATTCTTAAGTTATAAAATTTCTCTCCATTTCCATTTCTTGCCCATTTCTCAATCCCTAATCCTTAATCCTAATATAGTTTGCATATATGCTAATATGGTTGCACAAAGTGTTGCCTACGGACCCGCTTGCTAGGCGACGGTAGCTACATATCTACCATCAAGTCGACCATCGGAATGTCTGTCGACCTTGAAAAAAAAAAATTAAATAAATTCATGGAATTTTATTAGTCAAGACATTTTGTCACCTGTGCAAAAAACCTGTCACCTGTGCAGGTTTCTCATCCAATTAAGCTTCCTATTTGCTTGTTAACAAGTAATTATTAATTAACAGTTAATTAGTATTTATTTATTTCTTAAATAAAATGTTATCTTGTTTATGCTTAGGTAATAATATAACATGATATAATTTATAGTAGTCGATTGCTAGCATAACAAGCGGCGACTATTGAAAGGTTCGATTTCATAGTTATGGAATGTTTGTTAGAATTGTACGGCCAACAAATCATAATGCAATTAAAACGCCACTGTGACCACGGCCTATCGCGCCAATACTTGTAACTAGCGAAGTAAACACATCTATAGGGCTTGTTAACTCAGCAATAAATGTATTGTAAGAAAATTGTTTCTACCCGCTCGTAAAATATTTACAATTACTTATGAAATGCTAATATTGTTTTACCTGCATACTTATTACCACAGCGCAGCAATAAACCAACACTGGAAGTCGTAATGTACCTACACTATTGTTTTATTTATATTAGGGAAACATACAATATCTCAAACATACAAAATTTCCACCAAATTACTAAAACATATTATAAATACAAGTTACTACAGAAAATCGGAGCTGGTGAAATTTTTTTCTTCCTTTTTCTTATTTCTTCTTATTTTTTTAGTATAGACTTTATATTTATATATTAATTTGTATTTTAACCGTCGATAAAGAAATCTTCTTCTGGAAATGTTGATTATTATTAACTTCGTATAAAAAAAACAGATAAGTATGTTGTTTTAGAAAGTAAATATAGGTTACTTTTTAATTCGTCTATTGAAAACAATATTGCAAATTTCAACCTTAAAACTTGCAACAGATTTTTAAAATCATCAAATATGCTGAAAAGACAACGATGCGCTACTAAACTTAAAACGGTTAAGTATTAAAAAAATCACGACGAAAATTCTAAGACGATTGTAGCCTCATTGTGAGCGGATTTAAGTATAATTTTATCCTCAGAAATATCATTAAACTCGTCTTCGGGCACGTAACGCAGTCGTAACGAAATAAAGCGGGCCATTCACCTCCGTATTATAAACGAAACGCGTGGGACACACACGCACACTAAACATACGCGCGGTCTAAGGTGCTCTCTGCATATTAAAATCTGGACGCGTTTGATGCCCGTCACCATCTGCCACACGATCCAGCAAAATGTATCGTCTAGACTTCTAGAGAAATCAAGGAGATGACACTCAAGAGTTTTATGTTCAAAGTTGTGCAGGCGTTTTTGCGTTTTTGAAAAGCACAAGAAAATCACGACGCCAAGAAGAAGAAAGGAACGGTGAAAGATGCTAGTGAAAAGATGACAAAAAATAAAATGCATGCCAGACGGATGGAGAAACTATTACTGGGAATGTTTTTGAAGTTTAAATTAGGCTCACGGAAATGAGTTAGAAGACTCCATCAAAGGGAGTAAAAATATTTGAACCAATACAACTTCCACACAGTTTTTCTATGTTATTATTATTTTATCATTATATGATATAATATTATATTAGAAAAATATAAATGAATGAGATCATCTTGCCGAGGAGTCAAGATTTCTTTATCAGCCATGACTAATATTGTCAACCTTCATAAAAAAATGTCCATGCGTAATGGAAGTGTCAAAAATAATTCAGCGATTCTTAGCATTACACTTTTTTGTTTATTTATGTACCTGCATAATATAAAACTAATAATAGATTACTAGTTAAAATGTTAGAATGTAGTAAAATTAGCATAATTTAAAATTTTAAGCGCCCATATAAAAAGGGGAGTTCCCTGAAACTGATTGTAGCCTTAGGTATCTACCATAATTAAATTTAATTTGATAAAATAACAATTTGATTGGCTTCTCAATATCGCAGAATATAATTTAAAGAGTTTTGCGTCATAACGGTTACGATATGAATAAAAAATTTATGCCATGCCACCTATCTATACTTATTCTCATCTATATCGAAGTTCAGACGTCTTATGGCATAGTAACGTACGTACCCGACACGAGCGTGTAATGGAACTTCTGCTCTTAACAAACCCCCATAAAGTGAAGTACTTCAGCTTTATAACCGCCATCGGAAATGTTAATTAATGTTAATGCACGCGGTGATAATAAACCTCTATAAAGTAGCGTCGCGGACCGCAAATATGTACTAGTATTAGCTAGTTTATAGCGTGAATTTATCATATTTAGAAGTTCCGTTCGCCCGTATACTGTTGATGTATAACTAACAGCTTTTAAACCATTATGGTAATAACGATAATTTCCAATTACTAATTATCATATTAAATGGTTTACTGTACGTCTGAGAAATGGATGTCGTCAGTAAATCGTTTTTTTTTCATTAATTAACTAGCAACCTGCTCCTGTGTATTTTTTATATCTCCGTGTATCCCTCTTTTCATATGTGAAAACCGAATTAAAATCGGTCTAACAAATCTCGAGTTTTTGAAGCGTACACAAACCATCTTAACATTTTTTTATTATATATAAAAAGAAAAAGTTTTTAAACAATTACTGATAATCATGTATAGTTGATGAAAAACAAATTAACTACGGTATCTAGGTACCTATATGGTCTATCTATCTAAATGGTCTCACTTTTCATTTTATAAACTACCAAAACTTGCGTCCATTTTTGTTCAATGTTACTTTGGACGACTGAAGAACACATAAATAAAACCTGTGTTTGTTAAAATTGCAAATGTTATAACTAACTAACATGCAGGTATATTGAAAACTAAAGCATTTTAAATATTGACTGCGTTCGATCCTTCGCAATATTAATAGTCTTTTATTTAGGGTAAAAGTCTCAGACAAGAAAAAATGCAGGCGGCTTGTTTGCACACAGAGAAATATGTTTGTGTGTGGTATTATCGTTATTAATTTAATGGAAAAGATGCTATCGGGCAGGGCTTTGATGATGGGGGTAATTTCTGGGAGGGGCGATGACCTCGCAAACCTTGCGCCCGCATGCCCATTGTCCACTAAACAATGTGGACTCGAGTGTTTCCATACATCATAAGTCAATGGTGAAATATGGGTTTCGAGGACGAATGTGGTCGAAGAAATAAAAAAACGTGATTTTTATTAGAAAATCTTTAAGCCCACAAATCGAATGTCGAGCACAATAGGCGATAACCCTTTACCGACCTTACTTTATTATGTCTGGACACAGGTTCGCGATTTTATTTTTCTTTATCCAATCGTTTGCCCAATATGTTTGGAATAATATTTAATAATTAATTAATATATTTTATATTTTTTTATATAGCGAATATAATTAATTATTAATAGCGTATAAGAATCTACTCTTACTGCTTTATTTATATTTTACTACTTGTTAGGATTTGTGACACAAGCAATAAGTCAGTATACCATAAATAGTTATCAAACCCATGTAGTTTTATCAGTGAAATAATGAGGAATAACAATTTCTTGTATATTGTTAAAGTATTGGCTTTGGGCCTTATTATAGAAAGCGCATGTATTGGGCACGTTACACATAGAGTTATTCAATACAGCTTTCTCAGTAAACTCCGTTACATTTCCATATGAGGTCATTTAAAACAATTGCTAAAGTCTAAGGGGCGATTGTGATCGTCAAAGCGTAATGGCCACCTTAAGAGAAATAGTCGTAAGTGTGTACAAAATAAGCATTTCAGATAATTCTCGCCAGGAGTAAGCATAATAAGTTTACCTATATTCCCTTTTTTTTTACAAAATTTAAAAGTTATAAATTACAAAAAAAAATCGTGAAAATTCTCAAATAAACTTACATAATTATGATTTGTTATTTATATAAGATTTTGTGTTATCCATATTTATGAATACAATGTAGGATGTTCCCGCTGCGATAATGAAGCATTATAAAGTCAATTTCAATGTAGACATAAGACAGTGTAGTATGAGGTTGTTAATCTCATAACATTTATTATATAAATGTGAGTTTAAAAGGAGAAATATGTAGTTTTTATAAGATGGTAACAATAGGTAGGTACATATTATAGATGTAGGCGCAACCAAACACGTTGCTAGTCACAATCACATAAGCAGTAATATTGGATATTAAACATGTAAGTTAGATTCACTTTATATAACTCGCAGGTACATCATTCAACTCGCCTCTGGCTTCGCACGGATACAATAATACACAAACCTTCTTCGATTATCGCTCTTATAACTAGAGAGAGACAACTGTATAATAATCCGGTGGTTGATTTAGAAGTTCGGAGAAACATCAAAAGCAATCAGCGACTTAATTTTTTAATCATGTCTAGATGTAAATACAGATATTAGTTATTCTAGATAAGATAATAACAATATTCAACCTGGTTACGATGTGAAGACGCTACTACCCATGTTACACACTTCAATACTTACATTATAATCACGATCCGTCGAGGTCGGTCTCGGATAACATAAGGCCACTGCAGTCAACCGCCCAATGTCACCAGTTAAGAAATGCACACTCCGATGCAATGCAATTTGTTTTGCATATTTAACGTTGCAGTTTTTAACTTCGGTTTAGGCACGATTAGGTAAAGTTTTAAGCTGTTATTTTTTTAAAAATTGTTTTTTTATAATTTATTCTTTTTACTGTCGTTAAAGGGCCAAATTGACTTAAGGATTACTTGCCATATAACTTTTCTCTACAATTTTCGTCTCACTAATATTATAGGTATTATAAAATGCGAAAGTTTGTTAACATGTTATATTGAATACTAACATCCAATGACGCGAAAAACGATGAAGTTGTCACACAGATAAATAAATCTATTAAAACATTGGTCATTTTTTATCCCGGTAATAAGCTCCCATGAGATTATATTTCACACTTTAGCTTCTGGTGGCCTATATCTATCAGTGGGCGCCTGTTGGCCGTGTTAATTAACAGTGATGAATATATTTGTGTTAGTTTTTTATACAGGAATATTTGTATGTAAAAAACTGTATTAAGTATACAAATATTTGTAATCTATTCCATTAAATAAAAGAAACTATTGTAATTTATAATCCAATAAGCATAGACAATCTGTAAAGGAATCGTTATAATTGATTTTAGAAATGTGTGACACACAAACACAGAAAGTTTTAAAAGTAAAAGGTCTTTGTTTGTAATTGAAAGAAAATATTGCAAAGACAAAGGAGTTCGTGGTACCTACATTTATGTCTACTTTCAGTGCCATATACGGACGATCATTGAGTAAACAAAGAATATTATTCAATGACATTGCAATGTAATGTGTTATTACAATCTATTGTTGAACTTTTCCGTATAGTGTTTTAGCAAAGGACATGCAAACTGCATTTGCAGTGATTCACCACGATGCACAACTATGCACTTGACACACTTACGAGACAAAGAAATTCTTGGCATCTACACCACGATAATAATATGTCATTTAAACTTCACGATTCTGACATGTGAAGATTTGAGCATGCCTCTCTTACTGGGATGGGAACCTTAGGTATGGCATAATATGCTACACAACACGAGGAACTTTTGTATGAACATGTAAAGTTACCCGTTAAAATGTTATTTGTCATCCTTAATTGGTCTGCTTTTAAATTCGCGGTAAATCAGTCAGGTGTTACATCTGTTAAAGTAAATAAATATTATTACATGCCTATTACCTTACGTAACTTACGCCCGTTATGCCTTAATTACTTTCTTTTCACCTTTGTCTTAATTCTTGGTATTCTTTTTTTTTGCTATCTACTTTCGGTCTCACCCATATTAGGTTTTGCTTTTGTTATCAGCGATAAACGCGACAAAATGACGTACTATACACACAGTTATCAATGCAAGGCAAAACGAACATTTTTACGTTTTTTTACTATTACCAACCTGATAACGTATCAGTATTCTTATCGGTTATTAATTCTAGTACCTATATTATTTTTCTTTCATTTATGTATTATTTTTACTCATCCGAATAAGCGATTTTATGTTCTACTTTACAATACATAACAATACAATTAAAACAGAGGTAACCTTTGGAACTGCTGGACCTATTCTTAACATTCTTTTACTAATTCTACACTAACTATCCCTTATTTAAATGTGAAGTTTTAGTTGAATAATTATTTGATCTTTATTATTTAGTCATCTACATATTACTCTTGGGCTATTTATGATATTTTTAAGCTATATATTATGTAAGTACCTATATATAATCATAAATTCTTTCTTTCTAGTCCTCTCTATCAGGCACTGGTGATTCAGAAAAACTTGAAACTGCGAAATAGAACCTGAATATTCTATTTTGTTGTTATTTTTTTTCCTGTGACTAAATTTTTTTTATTTTCTTTAACTAAAAATTTTTTTTCCTGTAACTAAAAAAATTTTTTTCTGAATGGTCAGATGCCATAAATATTGTGTATTATGTGTTATGTATCACACCTATTCGGTTTTTAAACTTGGGTGTCCAGCATTAAAGAACATACCTAGTAGATATATTATTTCCTATGTTACCAAATAAAATACACTTCTTATTTAACCGCTAACTGTACGTGCGCAAATATAATACGTCTATAAGTAAACTATGACATGAACACCGTTGACGTGTATAGACAATCTAGGAACGGTTTGAGCCTATCCTGCGTTAAGAGTACCTAATAGAAACCAACAGGGAAAGGAGTCATGCCTATTTACTATTTACATGACTGTCCTTATTTGGCTTCCCAGTTAAATGGCCCGTCACAACAAGAAATATATAAATAAAATAAATAAAAGACTAATACATTTTTCTAAAAAAAATCAATTATTGCCCTTAAAACTTAACACTTATGTACTTATTAGACTAATTATTCATGATGATCACACAAATTTTGAGTTACATTTTCTTTAGAACTAGCAGCTTACTTCACCGATAATTAAAAAAATATATTTTATCCAAAATTTAACATGAATTCGGTTCAGAATTGTCAATTCTGCAGTCGATTCGGTTTTCCAATGTATTTACAAACATCCTTTTGTGTCGTCGAGTAGATAAAGATAAAAGCAAACGTCGCTCGCAACGGAATGGTGCAGTCGTTTCGCCAACATCTCCCGACGGATATTAACTAAAGTAGCGGCTGCAGCGCCAAAGACAAAAGCGTTTCTCGTGGACCCGCTTATTTCCTGCCTAGACGCAGCCGGAAACGCAGCCGTGTCTACAAATGCAACGCTATTTTGTACTCGGATTACAATTTTGTACATGCTAGCTAACACTGTTCGTGGCTTGTTCGCTGACTGCAAATTAATTTTAGTGTTTAGGGGGTATCATCTTTTCTCAGATAGAAATTGATTGACGCATTATAAGCATTTGGGTCGCTTGGTAGTTCATATTTCGAAGCATATGTATATAAATATATATTTGATTAAATAGGGTGCTTTATTTTAAAAATGATTATGTTTAATTCGACACACTTTTTTGCCTCATGAGTTTATTAGATACCATACAGCCAGAACCTATAATAGTAGGACTTATTCAGGTTCTCTAGTATTCGTAGAAGTACCTATCCTATATATTAGTTATTTTTATACGAACGAAAATACCTATTTTATACGCCAGTTATTTATAATACAAGAGCCACCTTCATAAAAAAATCAATCGAACACAACAATATTTGCGCCAAACTTACCTATTTCCCTTTGATCTGCATCAGCCTTATTACCGAGACCCAAGAACTAATATTGTGTAATAGAAGAGAAACTTTGTCGTAACCCGGCGTAATGAAGTGTAAGACTGTCGCCGTGCCACGGGCGAGTTACGCAATATCATGAATATAAAGGGTGTATAAATAAATAGCAGATGCGCGAAAAACTCACCCCGCGTTAACCAACAAACACTTAGCATAATAATCGCGGGGGAGGAGAGGGGATTGGCGCTGGGAGGGGGAGGGGGAGGTGTTGTCGCGGAGGGGGAGCTACCACCCCGGCTCCTGTGACACGATTCTCACGCGAGCCGACTTCCTTTCAACCCGTAATGAATGGGTGCCGACGTAAATACGCCGTACTGACATAATACTGAAGACAACGCAGGCCGACATTGAAACCTGTTGTGGCAAAAATAATGTCGCTAAAGAAAGTGGTCACTTCCTTTCGCACAGCTCCCTTTGCAGAGGGCTATGTTTATTCATCAAACTTCTCCTATGTCTAGTTTTATTCATGATTTTATTAAATTTCACATACATTAATAATAGAACCGATAATCTTTGGGCTTCTCTTTAGTACCCAGAGAGACTATAAGTAATAAGGATATACTTATATTTATTAAATGCTTTGAAGATATTTAGAGACAGACGGTTTACTACAAAAGATTCAGTAAGCACTATTCAAACACATGCTTAGTTAGACAAGCATTAAGCATTTAAGCATTGGTCAGCGAGTGTTTAAAATGTCCCTACCACAAAACCTTATTTAGCGCTTGTTTCGGTAGACAGTGTTAAAGTACGTGAATGTTATTGAATTATGGCAACCTTGGCAAAGTCGCCCTGCATTCATGTCGTTTTCATTTTACGCAGATCTGATAGGCGTATAATGATGAATTTTGGTTTTCACAAGCTATTATTACGGACTATATTAATGATATCAGCAAATTATAAGATTGGAATAAGTAATAAATTACAACAAATACGTTAGATTATTTATAAAATTTCGTAATACCAAAAAATATTGAGCATAATGGAACGTAACTAACACTGACGTAATTGTCAAATGTGGTCAAATGTAAAGTTTGATTTGTTAAAATTGTTAAATCAAATTTTTATTTGAGGATCCACCTCTAGCATCACATGGTAAATCATCCTTTATTAAATAAATAATCTTGTTACCAAAGTTATATATTCGAATGGATTAATTCTCTCACGATGTATTCTATCTCAAAAATTATCCATGTAATCCATATCCTCCATGTCAATTAAATTTCAAATATCCATACTCATTTATAAAATCAAAAGAAATCTTTAATATTAACTATTAAGTATACGCAAAACGAAATTTGACACAATACGTCAGAGGAAGAGAGGCCATTAACTAGATAGACACTCGTTAAACTAGCATATGGCGGTGGTTAAATTTAAATAATGCTCAAGCATTGTTAAACCCTAAACAATGCCTAGACACTCTTTTGTAGTAAAGTTTTTTTTTAACACGTGTATTAAGCCTGATTAAAGTGTGTTTAATGTTTTTGTAGTAAGACCGAGAGAATCCTATGATACCACCAGTTGTGTTTTACTGTCTATGGAAAAGATTTAAGTTCAGTTATAAACATTCTGTCATATTATTGATTTTAGTCTTATATTGATTTTAGTTTATATAAACTAATTTGTATTAAACTATGTACCTAGTTTAAATGAGTATATTAAAATTATTAGTATACTTAGTTATGAGCGATAAAATTTAATTAGTGTAGGTACATAATTATTACCTAAGTCTAACATATAAAAGTGGAAAATCACTTGTAAATAAATCATACGCTCATTGGCGTAATCTTGTTTTTGAAACATTGAATTAAACCGATAATTAACTGGTTCACAAATGTAATAAATAAACCATTATTAATTACGTACCAATAATGTTATCGATTTACATGTTGATAAATCGCTTAAACCTGTTTCGGACGGTCGACGCTGGTGCATATAAAATTAAAAATGGTGCAGAGATGCGGTTCTAAAATCGAACGAAATGTCTGCGCAGTGGGGCTCATATGCGCGCAGCAGGGTTCCACCAGTGTATGACAAAACCCTCAACGAAATTTGACAAGGATCCAAATCCCCACGGGCCGCAGGCGTGCCTCCCCCTCATGATCAATTTCCAACACTAAACGAAATATGCCATTTTACGGCTAACCCAAGAATACGAACTTGAGAAGCTATAGGTTATAGGATTATAGGAAACGGTTTTTTTTCTGCAATTTGTGTAATTCGTAGGTATTGGGGTCTTTTACCACCGAACTTCGAGCATATTCCTATTTTAAAGACATAATTATCTCTATTTTTGTGTATTTTTTTTCTTATTTCCTAAATATTTTTTAACACAAACATTTTAAATTAAAATAGGTACAAGATTGTTTATTTTTTTTTTTATAAAAAGGAGAAGAGTAACACAACGGATTGTAGAATCGGAAATACGTTATATTCTAATGTACCTACAGTAGGTTTTATGGCAATTAAATAAAATGTGATCGCCATTTTTAATGCAAACATGATAATGCAGCTCGAGGGAGTGCATTAACTTTGTACTGCAGTGATGTGCCATCAAAATTGAGAAGCTGAGTGGCCTGTTTATAAAGATTTGTCCACCGGCTATTGTTGGGGAAGCTTCAGTGATCGGCGGGGGTTGGATAATCAAAGGATCGGGAGCGCGTGGGGGTTTCGCTGCGTTGCATCGAGCGCGACATGTGCGCTTGACGTATCATTTGCGCTTTTGTACGCCCACTCGTTACGCACACCGCTAGGGTTGTCACAATAAAGTTTGATACGTCTGTAATATAAATAAAAATCCTGTACTGTAAGTGATAATTTTTATCACCTCAGTTTTTATGCATAAAACGTGTAAATTTGGATAATTTTTTAACATAATTTTTTTATAAAATATTTTAGGAGATGTTATATTTAGTGCAGTTAAATCAAACACATAACATAGGTATAATTCACTGACACAAATATGTGATAAATAAGTAAAAAAAATATGTAAAAATTCTTATTATAAATGTATAGGTACATTGATACTAAAATTTTTAGGTTTATCAACAAAAATTTTACATTCTGTTTGAAAATATTTATTTCTCTAGTCTTGCCAACCCTGTGCATGACGTTAGGGTGCAGTTATATACGTTCGCAGTGCATTATTCACTACTATAATACACTTATATAGCATAGATTTAATAACTGCGTATTTGTGAAATAATAACCAGATTAGAGTGCAGCGACTCGCTTCGTTTTCATGTATAATTGGTAGCAGCAGGTTTTTTTTTCTGATTTTAAATACTGCATCTTAACTGCTTACAATTTTCAATATTTATTATTTTAAACGTGCGTATTTTAACATTAACAGCTCATAATTGTAAAATAATACTATTCCCAAATGTTTTTGTGACTGCTATAATATTTTTTCGATCCGGCATAACAAACAGCATGTATATAGGTGTTTTAAAACAAGTTATTACCAAACAAAGTTACAGACGAGACGGCATGAAAATTACGAAGAAATAAAAAAGTAAACCTAAAATATGATCGTCAAATGTCTCTAATGTAACAAATATAACGTGTCCGATGCACGTGTTGTATTCACCTTCAATATTTATGCATGTCAAATGCATACCGAGCAATTTACTAGTAAAAGGGGACATTGATGACTAGGGACCCGCTCCCGGCTTCGTACGGTTACGTATATTTGTTTTTCAGAAAACTATACATACAAAACTACCTTGTTTATCGCCTTTTCCATTTAATGAAAACGTCAAAATTATAAGTAGGTACCACTTGTACTTATACTTTATTTTTTTATAATTTAAGTACCTACTTACTTTATTTGAGTCATATGTTAAATAAATATTTTCCCCGTAATAACTAACAATAACATATTCATCAATGGCACGTAAGGGCACGCACACACGGCAATAACAAGTTACGGTTTCCGATTCCGATAAAGATTTAGTAGTATAGTATACGCATTACGCAATTACTATAAACGTGGTGTTGCATTTTCCTAGAACAATTAACGTGACGTCGTCGGCCGAGTTTCCGTGAAGCGACCAGCGCAATCATTATCACGCGATGGATATGAACCTTTTTTCTACTACACACATATTTAGTTAATTGGCTCTTTTTGCATTACTTATATTTTTATTTTTGATATACCGCATTGTGCCTACTCGTATATTATTTTATGTTATCAAGATAATAAATGCATTTAGAAGGGTATTCAATATTCATATCTAGAAAAGTCTTTAGTTAGTAAAAAAAATACTATCGTTCTTGGCTTTTTACAGTAACTAGTTTGAGTTAAGTCTACCTAACAGTCTTGAGTTGTTTGATTTATTGGAAATTCACTCTTTTTGCTTCCAACTATCTAGATTTCACTCATCTAAATAAAAAAAAAACCTATACAATGTTATCTTTAGATCAATATCTATCTAAAGATTAAAGATCTATTAATTATGATGTGATTCTGAGGTCCGTTTGACTTACGTTTATTTTCTTCTACACCTACATTAATCCTCTAACGTTATGCATAAAAGTTAAATATAATATAAAGTTATATATATAAAGATAGAAAAAGAAAATATTGATTAGAAGAACTGAGTATCGGCACTTTTGATGTTTGTATTGTAATGTACTTGATGTGGGGTGTCACGGTAGGACGGCGACTCACGCGCAAGCGTTAATTTGTTCGCCGATACAATCTAGTGACGACGTCGTCACGCCCAATTGTTGCCTTTTTTATACTCCCATGCGTCTTCGTGTCGGTCAAATCTATCCACAATTAATAACACCGTAAGGTGTGTATTCTATATTAAAAGAACCGAAATTATCAATTTTTCATAGCGCAGTATGATGAGTAAACATAGAAGCAATACAGGAACGCGTATTTACCGACACATCTTTATTAACTTTGCGTTAAGGGTGTTAATACGTTTTCAATAATTATAAGCATTCAGCTTTTTACTTTTGACTCCAACGTGTATTATAATACAAGTAGTAGAGCAGATAAATTAATCGCTGTACGGTACCTATTTTAAAACAAAGAGCTTATATTTAATAAAACCAATTTTAAATTGTTCATGTTTAAACAAGAAAGTTGATTAGGTAATGGAAACTTATTACCCAGCATAGAAGTATTCTATGTTTTTATCCAGAACCAAACCGAATCCGTTCATAGTATAAGGTATACCTAAGTACTGACTAAGTATGGTATAATCATCATCATTTAATATCTGAAACTTTTACGATATCAAACTGCTCTAGATGGGCGAACCTAAGGTAGGTACACAAGAAATTCATAACCTACATTCTTAGATTCTCTTATGAGTAATGTGTGAGTAGGAACACAATTCTAGCTAAAGTGTAAACTTAAGTTAGAATTTATAGTTATCATATTATAAACCAACATTTTCGCTTTAAATAAAATTTTATCTTCTATAGGTACGTCACTGGTACTAAAAATAAATTATGGGGGTAAAAAGTATGTCCAGTAGGTGGACGTCTTTCGGCTGAGATGATGAATATTTTAGACAACACAAGTAACATAATGTAATCAAATTATTTGTTAGGTACAACTATTTATACGACACTCACAAATATATATTTTTATATATTATGCATTCCGACAGCGTTATAAAAAACAGGCATGTTTATAAATGTTATCGCATATATTATATGTATGTATGTAACACATATGAAACGAAACTAAACAAACATTATAGTGTATCTTCGGATCGACAATGTAACATTGGCATCGCGCGCGGGTCATCGGCCGGAATCGGCAGACGCGACCTTGCATCGCCTCCGACTCACCTACATACGACGAGCCACTTTTGCTTTCGACAATTCGCAAAAAATAACTCTGATGTTGTACAATCAACCGTCTAACGCAAATACCTACTTGAGACCACCGCCGCAGCGCGACGCCTCCCCTCCCCACCGCTACCCGCAGGAGTCGACCTTTTACTTAGGCCCTTTTTGACTCAACCGTCTAACAGATCTTTGATATGAAATTAAGATCCCTCGAAGAGATTACTGTGTTTATCGTAGAGTTGTTGGTGCAAAAAATTGTTCTTAAAAATTGGGTCAATTAGCGACAAAGCTTTCATGAAGTGTAGGAAAAGAGGGGAAGTGACTGCTGTAGCTACATGTAACTGTTCTATAGTTCATAGCCTCTGCCTCTCCACAAAGATTGAGCTGCACCCTTGTCGAGCCGAGACGCGCCCCTCCCACACCCAAACCCTGTCAACTTCGCCACTTTGAGAACATTTTCAGAGGGTTGAACTTCTAAACGTTATACCCTCCGTCGACACTACACAAAGTTTATAATCGCGTGTCACGTGTACATATATAATGTAAATCAACTTTTATAATGTTAAATAAAATTATGTTACCTGTGACTGATCTGACTTAACAAAAGGTTCTAAAATAAGTGGAAGAATGCCCTCAGAATGAATATATTTTCGTCTTAGGGGAATGAATGTAGGTATTCGTGTTGAGTAATAATAAGTTGACAGGCAGATTTTGATTGATATCTCGCCTAAGACTGTAAATGCATACATAAACAATTTCTCTCTTTTATTTCAAAGGGAACAATAAAATACAAGTAAAATAGATTCGTTGATTCGTCACAGTCTGTAGTCGCGTCAACTGTACGTGCGGTGAATGTCACGCGGCCAAAAATAATGTACAATGTGTGCGTCGGTCAGTGCAGCGGCAGCGATGCGTCGCGTTGCGTCACTGCACTGGACCGACAGGGCATTGCACCTTGCGCTGCTCGCGAGCCCACATCACCGACACGACACGTGCCGTCCTGCTCGCGCAGCCCATCCTCTATCCCTCCATGCGATCGATTGTAATGCAGCCATGCAACAGCTGATTGGAACTAAATTTTTTAACCTGATGGATGACATATTAAATTATTGATACACCTCGGAAAATCTCGATTGTATTCAATTAGATATAGGAAAATTACACGAGTTAACAAGATATTATTAGGTTAGAATTTTTTTGTTATGTACATATCGTTGATTATTATATTATATTATTATTTATTTATCAACTACAACTATATTAAACATTTTTTGTTAATATATACTTCAATAGTTGAATAATAATGCGCGGGTCAATCTAAATATCTAAACATGTCGTGTAGACTACCAATATTTTTTCTTAAGGAAAGTTATAAATGAAGTTGTAGTAAATGGAGATATTTTTTTAATTTCAGTGGAGTAGCGGTGCTGAGTCCGACAGAGAGCAGCGGGTGTAGTAGCAGCGACATCACAGAGCCGGCGTCGCCGCGCAGCCCCGAGTCGTCGTGCAGCACCACCGAAGACAGCGCGAGCACGCGCATGCCGCCCTGGGTGAGCGATCCGGCGTCGCCGGCTCCGCGACGGATCGCGGCGCAACCCGTACCCCTCCGCCGCCCTACGCAGCCGCCTGCACACCGCTGCATTACAGAATACTTTAGCCACAAAATGAAGCCGCCCAATGGCCTCAAGCGTGACGCGAACACATCCATCAACGATGACACCAAAAGAAAGTGCCTGCCAAAAAACGGCTTGACTCCCGATTGGGAGAATTACATCTCCTATCTTTCACAAACGCTCAGCCCGAAGGTTCTTCGTGATGTTGGAAAACAAGTAGAAACAGTGCAAAAATCTCATTCTAATTTCTACGGTACATCAAATCATACAAAATCTAATGATGTTAATGGTAAGGTAGCGAGCGCTGGCACCAATTCTAAGTATGAGGCCAATGAAATATCAATAGACAATAAAGAAAAAGTCCACACGACTACTACATCCAATGGATTCATTGACATCAAACACGCTTGCGAGTCTACATCTAAACCAACGAAATCTTTTAATAGTTTTCTGAATGGTTTAGTAGACAGTAAAAAGTATTTAGATAGTAAGACAAATACATCACCAGACCCATCCGCCAGCGGCACTACGAACGTGAGTGCAAAATCGATATCCTCCGCAAAACGTAAGATTCCTATTCCAGCAACCAGCGACCACATGAGAACCAACAATAGTTCGCCTAAGAAAGTAGCAGCTGCAAAATCTAACAACATGAAGATGAATGGTGTTGTCAGTTCGACTACTAAATTAGACAGCAGAATGAATGGTGTTACATGTGGATCGAATAACTTAAGTTTAACGCCTATTACTCCTAATTTAACAACAACTAAAAAAGATGTGCAAAGGAGGTCTGCACAGTCTACAAAAAGGAATAATAGAAAATCATCAGCGTGTATTGCCAATAACAAGAATCTTACATGGTCTAAAGTGAATAATTTGAAACAAGTGCAACTTCAAAAGCAAAACTGTGTTAATTCTGTGCATAGCTCTACGGTTAAAAATATAACTGGAGATATAAAGTTATCACCACCAAAGATAAATATTCCAAATGGTGTTCGCCAAGTTCCGATGAATATGAACGGGACTATTAATAATATTAACGTACCTGTAACAAGTTTACAAAATTGTCATCAATTAAATATTCCACAGCCGTGCAACGGCACAGTTCCGACCAATAATCTGGCATCATTTGTTACTGTTCCACAAAATGTAATGCTTACAACATTGAGAATACCACAAAATGGAATAACAGCACAAACACTCAATCAACAAGGTAATATTACTGGTAACATCGCATTCAATCGACCGAACGTCAACGTTTCAAGTCCGACCAAACTAAATGGACAGTTTGTGTTTCCATTAGTGCAGAATATAAATGGCACTGTCGTTCAAATACCAAATCTGATGACGAAAATGCCAAACTTTATGCTCCCTCAAACATCTCAATTAACAGCACAGACGCAAGACCATTTGCAAAATCAACAAGCCGCACAAATTCTCATAAACGGCACACTGCTGAAACTGGCGAACACAATGTCATCTACATATTCCAACGTCAATAAATCCATGGCGGCTGCAAATCAGTCTATTCCGGTGTTAAACAAAAATGTTCCTGGAATGCAAACCGTCGGTATGACAGTTCAGCCAAAACCGAATTATACGGTTAACCTGAGTCAACCGATTCTCATGCCTCAATCTGGTTACATCGTCACTTCTGTGCCAAATATAACTGTGAAGGAGACTTATTGTTACTCCAACACGAACACAGGGTCACCAACACCACAAACGTCGTGTTCAAATCCGATCGTTCATCACCCTCAGCCGATCTTATCGAATTTTACGACACAATCGTTGCATACGAGTAGTATACCTATTCCTCCAGTAAAACCACCGGACAACAATCCCATTCAGGGAACTGAACCACCAAGTAGTACTGTAAAAGAACCAGAGCTTTGCGAACCTCCAATCTCAAAGTGTGATATACCTTGGCTGTCTAAAAATATGAACAATAACATCGTCCCATTAGATACTAATAAGTTATCGAGGCCTTTTGCTGAAGTTAGTAGCTTAACGGAAAAATTAGTAAAACTATCCGAGAAGGTTATAAATGAGAGCGAGAGACAAAAGCTGAATGTGCAACCTGAGGAAACTAAGAATGAAAATATGAATGAGGAATTAAGGAAAATTGAAGAAGTTGCCAGAAGAGAGGATACAATATTTACACAGATCACCGTTCTGAAGGATGTTACTTCTAACGTTCATAGTACTGTGATAGAAGCGAATTTTTGTAGTGCAACTACCGAGTCGTCAGAATCGGGAATAGGTACGGACAAATCGATAGATTCGCCAAGTGATTCTCAAACGAGTAAAGAGTGTGATGAGGATTCCTCGTTATCATTAAGTATTAGTGTGTGTTCAGTAGACGTGCAGGATTCCCAGAAAAGCCCTATTCTAAAGCAACCTAAAACGTTGCGGTTCCCGCCAAGAAATCCGGTCAAAACGAACAATAACCAAAGGAAATCAAACGGGGTTGTAGCGCCAACAGCGACTGTGTGCTTGTGGGAGAATTGCAAAAAGAAGTTGGAGTGTGATACCGATCTCTTGGAGCATTTACAGGTATGTTGGTACACTTTACATAGTCACAAAATACAGTAGGTATTTGATGGATAAATATAAAAAATTATGGATACAATTGTCACACAAGTATTCTATAACGCACATTTGATAAATTTAAAATTCCACATCCAGTTTCATTATAAAGTAATTGATCATAATTACTTAGTAATTTTATACCTAGGCAATGAACATTTGCAGACAGTACCTCCCAGTATTAACATACAAACATATTATTATGTATATTAGATAATATAACATTCGACATTACCAATCCACAGAATGAGCATGTGGAAACGCAAGCTGGGAAGGAAAACTTCGTGTGTTTGTGGGAGAAGTGCAAAGTGCGAGGCAAGCCTTCCTGCTCGCGGCTCTGGTTGGAGAGGCACGCGCTCTCGCACGGCGGCAACAAACCCTTCAAGTGCATCGTCGACGGCTGCGGCAGGCGATTCTCCACTCGGGTAATATAACTTTTCGTAATCACTTCGTTTTGATATTCAACTGAACTGTAAGAAATGGAATCTTTCACTAAGGGGTGTTATACAAGCATAACATCCCTATACTAAACAATCCTTAAAAATGGGAACATATGTGTTTGAGAAGCTCACATTTTTAACAAGAATATATAAAAATGTGTTGTCAACACTGATTTTAAATATAATCAGCAAAAACCTATAAAGATATTAGTAATAGGAATTGTGGTTTAATGTGGTAATTACGACTCCATCCCAGGTAGACTTTCACTGACTCCATTTGGCAAATAAACCAAACCGCCAATAGGACGCTCGGGTCCACATTCAAAGCTAGCTGGAGCTCTAATACTAAAGGTTGAATTAGTGTCTGAAGGTTTTCTGAAGGTCGCCTAAGATAAAAGTGTGGGAATTAATAAAAAAAAAATATGCTTCCAACATTTCCAGATGCTTCTAGAGAGACACGTAAACAATCACTTCAACGAGGTCTCTCCGAGCGCCAGTGGAAGTAAGAAGACGACTGAAAACGCGCCCAAGTTGATACGAAGGAACGGGAAGAAACTTCGCTACAGACGCCAACCTTGGTCAGGTAAGGAATAGTTCGAATATATATCTACGACAGAAATGTGTAGGTATCATGAAAAACATATATTTATCTAATATTATTGTGAGTTTTAGAAATCGCTCCCGCCTCTACCTCGTCGATCCACACATCGCGCGCGTCTTTGGGCTAAGAGCTAGTAACATAATGGCAATGACCTTAAATATTTAATTAATAGCTTATTCTGACTGACTTTTATACTAAACACGTTACTGGCTCTTGGTCTAAATTTTAATCAGGATGAAACTACACTACGCATGAACATTATATACATATATACTATATATTTACCAGTGTATGCAAATAGAAATATACACAAATTGTCTCCCTGCCCGTGTACTGCTATATCTCCATGTATAAAATCAAATTTAGGACTTGAATTATAATAAAAAAATTAATATAGGTATAATTTAATTACTTTTAAGTACATACTTGATTGATATATAATTCGTGATTAATTTTTCTGTGTGAATAAATAGTTTTCCCTTTTCAACAAATCCACGAAGGAAGTGCACGAACACTTTTACTTATCGCACATTGAATTTCAAACCTTACCTACATGAAAAAGCTTTCTTAAAGCATTGTTAGACTTATTTAGACATCTAGGCAGCCTGGCTATGGCAGCCGGGCTAAATTTAACAGCCGGATTTAAAAAAAAAAAATTAAGAATATTTGTAACTTTGCAAATAGTTGCAAAATGCAAGAATGTTATTCCCATTTTATTACAAATTTCATCATTTAAAGCCTTGCTGGCACAGCTAGGATGCCTAGAGCGCGTGAGCTCTTAAAAAAAAAAAGTTTTTTTTTATAAAAAGATTTCTCTCTATTGATTTCTCTCTATTTCCCATAAAAATATACGGAAGCCTATGACAGTTAACCTTTTTATAAATCACTAAATAAAATGACTAATTTTGCCTAATATATTATGCTGTAGGAAATAGTATTTTTTCATTTAGTGTGGGTTTATCGTTTATGTGTGCGATATATTAAAATGGTAAAAACACGCGAATGATGCTGACAAGTAAGTGATAATTTTAGGGTCTCAGGACTATCGGCAAATAATACTAACATTTAGAAACCCACAAATTAAAAAAAAATATTTTATTTGGTTAATCTTGGAAATTTTATACAACTCTATCTATCTGTAATTTAAGTCTATTCTGATCTTGACATGATATAAAATCTCCTCTAATATTTCTTTTTATTTATAGTATTCTTTAGCCCTCTTAAACTTATTATTTATTATTATATCCTCCTCAATAATATAATAATTATAATATTATTTATTTTTTATATATAGGAAATACATGCTACACTATGGTATCGATGATCACAATTGAAATTGTGGTCAAATAGTTCGTTAAAAGAATTTTAATCGCTATTACGTATTTACCCCAAATGAAATTATTGGATCACTGTATTTTTATGTAGGTACTAATTAAGAAGTGTTACATTAGGTGCAGTGAATGAATTCTAAAGTTATTAAGAAAATTTCTTAATAATTTTTATATTATATGAATACCGAAAGTGATCAGAATTTAGTCAAAATGAAGTTAAAAGAATGAAAATGACAAATAAGATTAATTGATAAATAAGATATTAAGATAATTAAATCAATATAATATAACATTGACATTATATTGATTGGACACTTCATACAAACTTTACTAAAAATTGTTATATAATAATATAAGTGTATGTATCATATTCAATTAAATAGAACTTTTTGTTTCTATTTAAATAAATAAATAAAGCCTTTATTAATTCCAAAAAAACATTCCTTACAGTTATTATTTACACAGTATAAAAAAATAATAATAATAATTTAATTTTCTATTTATTAGCAGTAAATATTTTTTTACTGATTTAATTATGTAAAAAGGCTCAAAGCATTAAAAGCTCAGTCATTAAAAAATTAACGAAATTATTTATACCATACCAAACTTTTACTGCTATGGTATATATTTTATTAATTATGTATTACATACGAGTAAATATCACTATGTTGAATCATTCTTATCACTTCTTTATATGGCTCGTTTTGACGAATAATACTGTGACATGTACGTCTTCCTTTATGTTTTCATTGTGTTCAATACAGAGTTACATTTTTATTAAAGTTAACCTCAATTTTTACTAAGTTTTAAAAGTTATTTCAAAAATTAATTAATTTTTATTTGGGTTAGAAATAAGTAAGTGGGTACACTTATACACCCATAAATAAGTGTACTTACTAATTGGTACACACTAAATTAAAAAAAAAATAATAACGAGAAAAATATTTAGGCTAAAGTGTGTCAATTATATTTTAGTATAGATTATAAATATTAAGTACTTAATGAGGAAAGTTCCCTGGACAAAAACTTTGCTCATCAAGTGCGGTGACTAGGGTTGCCAATTATACTTGAAGTCTTGCTTATTATTTTAAAAATTTTACAAGGTGCAAAAATAAAAACCACAGACGTTAAACTCTAAATGAAATCCATCTAAATTTATTCAAATGTTAAAATTATGCAATTAATTATATTCAAACATTTAAATTATAATATTAGGGCCTCTTTCACTATCTGTCAAGTAGGCTAACTGCCATTTAAAGTCACCGGTCACCGGGATGATATACCTTTGTTTGTACGGTAAAAGTCCCAAACACTAAAAAGAAAATAATAATAAAAAATCGCCTATCGATGGATGCACTAAACCGAGATAAAACATAAAATTATTCTAAAAGTAAATAATCAACACTTTACTTGTAGTTGGTGAAAGAGGCCCTTAGTCTATTATACTCGAGAAGAAATTAGTAAAACACATGAAAGTGAAATATCTAATTTAGAATAACTGCTAACTAATGCAGATAATTTATGCCTAATTTATAAATAATCGTTGAATCATTAGTAAAATATCTGAAATAACTTTGCTGTTAATTAATTTCAAATTTAATTGAAATTTGGCAACCCTCGTAATGCCTAATTAACAATAGCAGACGAAACATTAAGCCGGTGAAAATGTGACCATAAACAAATCATTAGTATTGATAGTATTATTGATCATTAGAAATCATCAGTATCATAAAGCATTTTTTCATAAGTTTTTTTAATAAGTTCGATAAGGTCACCACTATTTTTGTATGGTCAAAAACTTGCAACCGAAGAAATTACAAATTACTTGTCTTTTCACGTGACTTGCATACGAATAAAAGGTGGTAGAGTATGCAAAATTATCACTGTCATGAATTTTGCTAAAGAAAAAAAAACTATTCTCAAAAATTAATGTGAAACTTGCATAGCAAATGGAACGTCTGCTATTGTGGTACACTTACGCTATTGTAGTGGCGTGGCGCAGTGTCGGTAACGGGGCCGTATGTGTTGTAGCGCGCATGTTCGACTTCTTCGACGCGGGCATGATGGAGGGCCTGGCGTGGCGACTGGCGCGGTGCACGCGTTGGCGCTTGGGGGGCGGGTGTCCGCTGCGCGAGCCCGTCGGCCGCCACACGCTCACGCTTCACGCCTCGCTCACCGCCACGCGCTACAACGCGACAGAGGCCCGTCGAGAGGCGCTGCTCACCTACTACCCGCCGCATGTGTAAGTCTTCACACATTCCACACCAAGCAACTATATTGTGGACACCAGACAGTTTATATACTACATTACTTACATTACTTTTTTTTTTGTTAATACACACATATTATAATAAATCCATGACTCAGCTACAAAGGTAAAATGTTAACACATAAACTTTTGACCCTAGCGGGATTCGAACCCGCGACCGTTTGGTTAACAGCAAGGGTTACTAGCCACTAGCTAGACCAAAGCCATAACTGAAACTTTTGCAAGGCTACGGTCTCCCATTAAATGCTATATATATGTCGTGGGCAGATCGTAGAATTGGGCAGATCGTAAAGTATGAAATCAAAAATCTTTCACCAAAAGTCAAAAATGAGGAGCGGAGCGAAGCAAAGCAAGGAGCATGTTAGGTTTACATGGAAATAAATTTGGCCGAGCCGAGCGAACCGGAGCGGAGTGAGGCGACCCTCTCAGTTTTAATAGAAATTTGATCTGCCCAGGAATATCATGATATGCCCAGTTCTACGATGTGCCGACGACATATACATAATATCTCGGCAGCTATAAACATGCTATGCTCGCCTATGGTTATTGACACGATTAATTTCCTTACAAGACATTTTTATAACTAGAAGATTGTAAATTGTAATGTAATGAAGAATGGTTAACTTTGGTTATAGTTTGATCGTGTTGTTAACCCAATTTTCATCCATCGTCAAATTAAATTATCTAGACCCCCAAAAGATATCATTTAAATTTGTAAATTAGTTCTAACGAACCTACATACGCTTACATTTTTTAAATTAAATATTTAATTAAAATAAAATAATATAGTTTCTAATATATTATACGATTTTTCACAAGTTTCTTTTGACTTCTAATATTCAATCTTTCACTAATGGAAAAAGCATTACACGAGGAAGATACTCTATGAATTAAATTTAACAAAGCAAGTTTAATGGTTATTTTAACCACTGCGAAGATTTTATAATCTAGGTCAACTAGCAGTTACTATCTTGTCCTGAATTTATACAAAAACTGAACTGTTTTGATCACCAGTAATCTAGGTAGCAGGGCAATCCCTATAATCTAGGTAGTAGGTAGGGTAATAGTCGATATTTTTTTAGATACTAGATATAAATTATTAAAAATGAATAGAATAATATAATAATATTATTAATGGTTAAAGTAATTGATTTATTTATTCATTTTATTAATGAATAATTTCACTGTTTGGCCTACAGCACAGTGTTTCCTATATTGTATTTAACGTTATCAGGTAAATCTAGGTAAGTTTTACGAGAAATGTACATTGTATGTATATTTTTGGCGGAAATCTTCATATTTGGACATTTAACCACACTTAGACTTAAGTTAGCTGATTAACAATAATAATTAAAATGCCTCTTTTCATTTGCTGTTGTATTTCTTTGAGCATTGCAGATTTTTTTGCTTCAAAAAGAGGATCGTACGCATATAACGCATAATTTGTCTCAATAATAGTTTTTTTTTAAATCAAATGAGTTGTTCCGGACATTATAGGAGATAATTGGAACTGACAGTTTTGGATTTTATTGATAACTTAATTTACTTCAGATCACGTTAACAGTAAGAACTAACTAAAGTAGCTACAAAATAAATTGAAATTTTATCACATTATTATCTAGTTATTATGTAAATGCAAAAAAATCATACTAAGATAAAACGTACAAAAATATAAAATAATAATATATCTATACGGAGGAAACATTTGTTTGTTTGTTTGAATTGATTAGGCTACGAAACTGCTGGACCGATTTGAAAAATTCTTTTACTGTTGGGAAACTATATTATCAGCGAGTAACATAGGCTATATTTTATAAAGTTATGCGAACGAAGTAGCGTGCAACAGCTAGTAATATTTATATATGCATAGATCCTCTTATAGTGTTCGATTGATACCACTGCATGCTCTTTCGTTCTCTCAATATTGTGCCGCACAGAGAAAAAGTTGTTAGCTAAAAATGAATAAAACATATTATGCTATAATAATATGACAAATTGGTTATTATAAAGTGTCCAAAATTTTATAATTATAATTTTTTTTTGGCTACCTTTTGCTAGCAACTCAGTGGGTTGTAAATCCTACTTCTAACGTAGATTTAAGCATTCACGCACATTTAGAAAACTTATAACTCATCCATTTTTTGTTATCATCGCTTTGGTGTTAGTTTAAGCTTAAGGTGGTTCATCTAAAATAGTGGGTAGTAAAAAAGTAGCTCAAGGCTTAGTTGGCGAGGTACCAAATAAAAAACGAGCATTTTTACATACATTTTAATGTTATGAAATCACAGACTTTTTTTGATTATATAATAATTGTATTGAATAGGGATTATTAACTTTATACAATACAATTCATTCAAGATCGCAAATAAACAATTTTTATACGAAATCTTTCAATATTTATTTAGGAAATAGAGCAAACGTACCTTGTCAATTTCATTTGCATGAATGAACCTCTATCATTTAATTTCTATTACTATTAGACGGGATTACAACCCTACGCTGCAAACACACCGTCTTAATATAGAATTTATGAAATAAGTATTTTTTTTTTGAGACGACTTGTATTTTTTTTCAGATACGAAAGATTTTTTAAGTCTGTGTTTGCAGCTCACCTTCCGTGTGGCACGATCTGAACTTTGACTAAATTGGACACTATCACGTTACAGGATCGAGGACGAATGGGTGCCCGAGAAGGAGGTGAGGAGGGTCAAGAGGGTGGAGATCTCGTCGCTGCCGGCGCACACGAAGGTGATGCTGTTCGAACAGTTCTCGGCGTCGTACCGGTGCAACGGAGTCGCGAAGCCGCCCTTGCCCCCGACCCCGCAGACGCCTCCGCCCCCGCAGACGCCCCCGCCCGTGCGGACGCTGCCCGTGAGGCACTGCAACTCGTCGCGGCTGCTCAACAACCTGATCGCGAAGCAGAAGCTGCGCAGCGAGCGCAGCTGCAGCGCGACCAACCTGCCCATGGTGTACCGGGAGGAGGAGCGGGTGGAGGTGAGCGGCGCCAAGAAGAGGAAGCTGGGGAGGCGTCACGGCAACTCCTTCTGGCCGTGCGGCCGATAAGAGACTGTGCGTTCGTTCGCGGCGCGCTACCCACATTCACCCGGTGTACCTTACGTTTTTATGTTAGGAGGACATTTCAAAACGTGAAATAATAAAAAAAGTAAACGAGCCTTGCAGGTCGTACATCTTCTTATGACCCTCACCTCACAATATAAATACCTAAATGGCCCTCTCGGGCGATGTGGGTGGTGCGTGGCGGTTGAGGACAGATGTTGATTCTACCGCGAGTCGCCGACGAAATCCGTTTTAGAGAAATGTTTATCACCAAAGATTCGCCGACGACGCGGTTAAAATACGCCGCTAGCGACTCCTAGCGGCCAAATTCACAAGACTGATGCTTTTTTATATGATATTGAAAGGTTTATTCGCGATGGCAAGAACAAATTTTGTAAATATTTAGGAAATGTAAATTATAGTACCGAGCTAGTCTCGGTTTATAGGTGATTCGATTATTAGTTTAGTTAGTTTAAGGCGTCATAATGACGAGATGCGACCGGCGACGCGTATCACTGCCAATGTGTGTACATATTATTAGTATAGGAAATACGTTTGATTTTACGTTCGAATGTGGACCTTACCCCCCCTACGATAGTCACTGTTGCATCACGACGCTTTAGCTTGTTTAGGTGCCAATTGAGTTAGTTTTGATGTTAAAACGTTTCGGGTCTTCCGGGTGTGATGTTCAATCGTAAAGTGCCTCAATTTGACTCGCGAACTCGAAAATACCCTCACTAATTTAACTCATTTTTAATAAGATTCAATGTGGCAAACTTCAAACAACCACAAGGTGAAACTTGTATATTTATGATCAGAACTCACCATGACCATAATTCAATAAATACCTATAATATCTATAACGAGTTTTTTCATTATAAAATCAAAACGAAAGAACACGAATTTCGCTTTGTGGCCGTCTGGTCAGTTGTTGAAGGCCAAGTTTGCTTACAAAAAATAAATTCCCACGTGTGTTTTGTGCTTTACTCAATCTAGGGTTGTCTCCGTGTAGTCATATCAAACGTCAAACTAGTTGTAAGATATCCAAGTTTTATACGATTTTCGAGTCGTAAACCTGTGTGTTCCGATCTAATAAGCAATTTAAAGACGCTTTACTACGGAATCAACAGCTGTCTGGATAAATGTTGTGTGTGATTTGTTCGCCTACTCGTTGGACGATCGGTTGGTCGATGTGTTTTGTCTGTATTACTTTTTGCCGACGGTCTCGTTTGTTTGATTTGTATTGAGTCGTGCAACCGATCGGCCTACCAGTTGTCTGTGTAAACAACACTGCCATTGGAAGTTGTGTTTAGTTTTTACATTAGCTCCGATTTTGTAATACGGTTGCGGAAGAATAAAAGCAATGTTAATATTTAGTTTGCAATGTTGGAAATTTTTTTTGGAATGTTGTAAGTTGTTTTCCTAAATATTTCGATATGAAATGGATACTCCATAAATGATAGGATATTTCCGCAATTGTACCATTATTTTAGCATCGACTTGTACTGTAGCAATAAAGTATTTGTGATAAGAGACTTAATAGATGATTAATGCCGTAATTCGTTTTCGTGCACAAGCCTTTTAATATATGTTTTTTGTATAATATACACTGAATACAATAGGAAATAGGAGACGTCGCCTTAATATTAAGGTGGAGTTCCACTCAGGGTTACAAGAGCCGTAGTTTAGATTGTCACCCGGTAAACTTTAACAATGACAGTAATTGTATGCTAAAATGATCATTATAACGCTTTAAGGTTCAATTAGTTTAACTATACGCCTAAGTACACGAGAATTAAGTTAGGTTAAATTAGTTGATCCTTGCGTTTAAGATTGTGTCTAAAAAAATGTTTGCTCTGTAATCTGATATACAAATAGGATAAATATTAAGGTCAAAAGTCACCACTGAAATTTAACCGGAGAATGTGTTTGTAATTAATTCATGTAACGCCTGTAACGAGTCGAAATTGTTTTGTGATGATTCTATAGCGGAATTAGACAGGTGTAAAATACTTTTGGATGTCACTATACAGAAGTTGTCAGGTTTATATGCCTTTTTAGCCATATAAGGGTTATATAAAAATTGTGTTCTATGCTCACACGATCTCGCTAGTATTTTTAGTTAGTGCCTATAAGTGATAAGTTAGGGAGATTTTTTGGTCATGTCACATGATGGAACACCCATTTCTACACGGATTCTGCTCGTTATCTTTACAAAAAGAAAGAAAAGAAAAAGAAACAGACAACGATCTAGGAATAGTGTAGGAAGACCTCTTTCGCTTCTCGGTCTGAAAAATTGAATAGGTAACTTGATAAACGTGGGAGACCCTAAATTACAGTTATTTTTAATTCCTCAACTGTCAGTGTAGAATAGAGGTGGCGCGGCAGGGAGGCTTTTAAGCCGTCACGTGTCAAAACTTTTGACATTGACAGTTGATATACGTGGAAGGAGAAAAAAAAATGTAGTTTAGATTGTAGTAGTGATTAGAGTTGGCATTACGGGCGTCTATTTTTAAACGCACAACTGTAGTAGTTCAATGGTTTTAAGAGATATTTGTGCGTGAATAAGAGATAGTTGTAGGGAAATGTGGTTTCGTTCGAAGCGCAGAGTTAGAGCGGGATTAATATCTATCGGAGCGATTTAAATCCCAAAGAAGCGTAATAGGAAAATTTCTCTATTAGTCAAGTTGGAGCCTGTATGTCGGTGTGTCTATTTTTGAATGAAAAAAGCCCAATTTTTGGATTGGAGCGTAATCCAGTACTGATTTTTTTTTAAAATTATAAATGTAGTTTAATTTTTGTCCAGCACTGATCGTAGTGCCATATTTTATTGGCTCGTTTATTTTAATTCTAATCGCCTAGTGAAATTTGACACCAAAATCTGAAAGACAAAATTGAGCATTTTGTTTTGCGAAGTAACAATATGGACTTGAATTTGATCTCAAAAGTCGGCAGTGAAACGTAATGTTAGACTATGTGTGGATTATTTGGAGCCCTGTATTTCTCTATGAATATAGGTAGTGAATTAAACTCTCTCGCTTAAAAATTTACGAATACACACACAAAAATATTAAAAAAACAATAGTGTCATAGACGTTTTCGTTATTGACTTGGAGTTTCCAGATAAAGAAATCTCTACTCTCTTCCGAAAGATAAATTTTTGGCCTACAAGAAGAACGGTTAAGTACAAAAAAAAATCGTGTTTTAATTGAGTTTTTGCTTAAATCCTAAGGCGTAAGCTGCATCAACTATATGACAGATAATTCAGATTAATTAACACAATGATAAATAATATACAGTTTAGTGTTACTCAATAAGTCGTAACAGAGAGATATTTTGTGAGGCGGCCTTTGGGCGCGCGATACTAAATTATAAAATAATTAAACGTTTGATATACATAATTCGTAAGTGCGAAAGAGAACAATATATTTTTTATCACTGCCACCAATAGTCATAGTGTGTCGTGAATGGTGTGTTTTTTTTTTGGGTTTTCGCATGTCGGAGCGAGTGCCTTTTCTGTAACTTGCTCAGCAGTGTGTGGGTTGTCTCCTGAAATTATTTAGTTCCGTTGTAAGTTTAAAGTATTCCATTTTGGGGAACAATTTCTGCCAATTTGACCCTTACACTGGACAGAGTTGTAGGTGCAATTTTCTATTTTTTTTTTTAATTTAATGTAAGTAGATAACTTGGCCAAATGTGTATAATACGTTCTTTTTTTCTCGACGATTGTGAAGGCGTGAAACTCATTACAGTAGTACGGAAATGTGGTTAGTGTCGGTATGAAGTAAAGTAAGGTAATAAAAAAGGTATGTAAATAGTAATTGTTATTGCGGTTCTGTAATTTGCTTCGCGCCTAGGCAGCGATGGCCGCCGCCGCGGGGTCGGGGTAACGTCGATCGGGGTAAGCTGGCTTCCGAGAGACGGAATGCGTTTGCCCCCATGAATCACAGTCGCCCCTGCCCCGCGACCGGCGCGGGGTTAGCTTAGTGGTAGAGTATGCGAGTTGTCTTTCAATATGTTTCCTATATAATGCGTTTATATGAATGTTCTTTATTGTAAATGTTTGATGATACAATAATATATGTGAAGTCCGTATCCATAGTGTGCACTTCATTATACAATTGTAGATATTTAATTATATTATAGTATAATGTTTTATGCGTTGCCTTTATTTGCTTATCTCCCCGGAAATCCGGAAAGAAACCCAGAGAGGAGAAGTGGGTAATCTACCTCAGTTAATTTATCACACATTTGGGCATAATACATAGGAAATGTTACTTTAATTGTCGAACCTTAAACGTTTGTTCAATGTAGTTGGTTAATAAGATTTTTTTTAATATAATGGTTTGTACACCTGTCACAATGTACTGTATCTTATATTAAATACATATTGTATGATTGATTATTGACATCTTTTATTTCTTCCCTCACACAAGATTTTTTATGTAAAGGTTATGATGGCTCTGCAAGGGATAAGGAATTAGGCTCTCAGAACAAAAACAACAGCACACATGCTGTTATTTCTGCGTTACACCATGTGCCTGCGAAACGCAATGTGGCCCTGCCATTTAATTATTTTACTTCAACTGACACGAGATAGCCAGATAGGTATTGTTCTAAGTGTTCTAATAAAGAATTTAATGTGAGACTGTCAACAGTGTAACACTGTTCTTTATATTATTTTCATTGGAACATAATATACAATTTTTCGGTCAATTGCAACATTTTCCTAGCTAATTTCAAATTTTCAACATTATTTTTATTCATTTTTTAAAGGCTCAAATTATTTATAGTCGAGCTACTATAAGAATGCACATTATTTTTTATAAAATTATTTTACCGATGCATTATGTCGATAAAACACCTCTGTATCCACGTAGTACCGCCTTATCATATTAGATGGCGCCAGCGCACTATAGGACGAGATCATCCTTATTGAATACGTTAGATGGCGCTGTTAGTTATGAAACTGTATATTTGTGGGCATGGTAGTAAAGTAACTCTTGTAGGTAATTGAATTCATTAGTGTCTACGGTAACTTAATTTTTGTTTTAAAACTCCAAATAGGTCGCAGTAAACAATTTTACAAAATGCAGAAAAATGTTGAAATCGGCTGGAAAAATGTTGAAATAGCTTTGTAAAAGGTTGAATTTGCTTAGGAAAATGTTGAAAATGTTGGTCAGGTTTGTTCAAGTCGTATAAATGGAAGTAAGCCCCTTTGAAAAATCACTCTTCAATTACTCTCGGCTATGACCGGCTCCGCGTTATAGCCGAGACCGAGAACGAGATTTCGGTCGGACCTTAATGATAATGATTTGTATTTTTGTTTATAATGAACTCAAAAACCACTTAACTGGACCAATTTTAAAAATTGTTTCTCTTTAGGGCCTCTTTCACCACCTGTCGAAGGATGCACTAAACCGAGTGCATAATTTAATAAAACATAAAATTATTTCTAAAAGTAACTAATCAACACTTTACTTGCAGTTGGTGAAAGAGGCCCTTATAGAAAGCTACATTATCATTTATCACTGAGTAACATAGGCTATATTGTTATTCGAGTTAAATTAGAGATCCCTACGAAAACTCCAACAATGTAAAAAATCTATGTTATAAAGTGAAATTGTATTTTTTGTTTGTAACAAATATGTAAACCCAAAAACTACCTACTGGATCGATTTTAAAAATCCTTACCACCTATAGAACACATTATCAGCAAGTATCAGCCATATTTTATGAATTTATGCGGATAAAGTCGCGTGCAATAGCTAGTAAGTATTGAATAAAATAATAAGTCGAAGTTGGACTTGCACATATTGAAATTTTTGTTTTGATTAGAAATGATAAACTTTCTTTAACGATAAAGGAACATTGTGGAGTGGTCTGCCTGTCCAAGAAACTTAGGAACTTTGAATATAGGTAAGTTATCCAATATGTACTTAGTGGGAAAGCGCGATAGACTAAATGCGACTAAGGATCAAGGTAAAGGTAAGGTTATAAGGTAAAGGTATACCTACCTACCTTATTATAAGGCTTTTATAGGACACACACAAGTTGGACGTGTTTTCAATACCTAGATACATAACGTATAACTATAGTTCATAGGTCTTTTGGCAAAAGGATTGGATAATGTCTCCCTCTTTTATATAAAAACATGAGATGGCACTAACTTGCATAATTTCGCATTTCACGGTTTTTATTCGATAAAAATCACGTTTTTTATCGGATTTCTGTTTTTCCTTACTTCGAAAATTATTCATAACCGAATAAAAGTATTAACAAAATTATACTAACTAGGTCCTAACTTTATAAAAAGTATAAATAAGTGGAATAATTAATATACGCTGAGGACAGGATTCGAACCTGCGCGGGTATAACCCATTGGATTTCAAGTCCAACTCCTTAACCACTCGGACACCTCAGCTTCTAAAGGCTTGTTCGAAAATAATCATACCTTTCTTAACATTGTTTATGACGCATTACAATAATGCAAATAAAATCTATTATACTTATTCAGATGGTAAGAAAGTTTTATTTATACAAGTGTATATTAAATTAATATAAGTACATATAAAATATATTTATCTAAGTATAAGTACCTACTAATATTAAAAAATAAAGAGCTAAAGTTTGTATGTACAGACCTACTTAGTAATTCGGGGCAAGCTTCGTAAGTACTCATCTGATTTTTCAAGAACGTAGGCTAAATATTACACGCAGGCGAAGTCGCAGACACCAGCTATATAAAAAATAAGGATCCAACGCTTGGCAAAGGAATCAATGAGAGGAGTTAATGTAAAGTACCTACATATACTCAATGCGTTGAAAAATAAAAAATATAAAGCCTGACATACTTATGCTATTACTTACTATAGTCTTCTAACTTCTATGTAAGGGGGTTGGTTTCTGCCGCCAGACGGGCTGCCAAATGACTAATAATAAAACTAATCATTACTAATATTATAAATGTGAACGTGGGTTTGTTTGTTTGTTTGTTTGTTAGGCTTTCACGTAAAAACTACTGAACCGATCACCATGAAATTTTGCATACACGTTATCTGGGAAACCAGAAATAACATAGGGTACCTTTCTTCCAGAACTAGAAGTCGCGGGCGCCAGCTAGTACTAATATAAAGAGAGAAGATTTGTATGTTTGTATTGTAAGTAAGTAATGAATAAACTCAAAAACTACTGGATCGATCTAGAAAGTTCTTCCACCTGTAGAAAGCCACATCATCAGCGAGTAACTAGGCTATATTTAAGATGGTTACGCGGGCGATGTCGCGTGCAACAACTAGTTTTAATATATAAACTAAATTAATGTGAATTCAATTAAGGAATGTAGATTAAATATATAACTAAATATGTTTGCAAGTAGGTACACGCTTATTGCAACGGTTAGTGCATACCTTAGCATTATGCGAACTGCATGCATCCTCTTGACGACGTCAGCGTTGATATTAAATTACGAATGGAATAATAACATTTTGTTTTATTAAATACCTATCAGAACGCTTACACGACTTCTTTGAAAAAATATAACGTTCTTCATTATTGACATAGCAAGTGCATTTGCATTGTTAGATACATTTTGGATTCTCAGTTTAGACAATCTTTAAAAAATGCCACACTGCTAGATGAGAATCCTTTTTAGGTTATTTATACTAAGTAATATTATAAAAAGAGAAGATTTGTTGTAAGTTTGTAATTAATAAACTCAAAAACTACAGGGCCGATTAAAAAATTCTTTCATCTATAGAAAGGTATTATCAGCGAGTAACATCCGTACCTACTAAGTAATATTATAAATGCGAAAGTTTGTATGGATGTTTGTGTAACTCTTTCACGCAAAAACTACTGAATGGATTTCAGGGAAATTTTGCATACACGTTGTTTGGAACACTAAAAAGGACATGGGGTATATTTTATAAAATTACGCGGACGAAGTCGCGTGCAGCAGCTAGTAGTCTATATTTTATAAAGTTACACGTACGAAGTCGCGTGCAACAGATAGTCTATATAAATAAAATAAAATAAATAAAAATAAAATAAGCCTTTATTCTCTAATAGGTTACATAACAAATTTAACAAAATATATATACCATAATGCGCTTCTATACATATAATAAAAAGAATAAAAAATTTGATACTAAATTTGGTTGTTTTATTTCTTATATATTCTATCATATGTTTATATATCAATCTTGTATATTTTATTTATTTGGGTTAGACATCTGCAACCTTATCAGGTTGTCCGAAGACATAGGCCTCCCCAGACAATGCCACCTTCTGCGGTCAAGTGCCAGCTGTCTCCATCTTTTGGGCAGATCATCATCCCATCTTCTTAGCTGCCTTCCCTTTTTTCTTTTTCCTTCTCTTGGATACCATTCCAACACCCTCTTGGTCCACTTATCCACTCTTTCTCTCATTATGTGACCTGTCCAGCGCCATTTTAGTTGCCTTATTTTTACTATTATGTTGGGGATTTGGGTTTTCCTTTGGATGTCTGTTAGTCTGCATTTATCTTTTAGTTTTATGTTTAACATACTTCTTTGCATAGAATTTTGACAAACCATCAGTTTCTGTCCCAATTTTTTTGTAAGACTCCATGTTTGGCATCCATATGTTAAACATGGCAGTACACAGGTTGTATAAAGTTTCCCTTTTATAGTTATTGGTATGTCTTTGTTTTTCATAATATTCTTAAGTGACCAGTATCTATTCCAAGCAATGTTGATTCTTCTTTCTACTTCCTTCCCCATAGAGTCGCAAGGAGATATGAATTGCCCCAGGTAGATGTATTCATCAACATATTTTATTTCTTTGCCATCTAGTATTATTTTCTCTTTACATTTGTTTGTCATTATTTTTGTTTTTTCGTTATTAATAGTTAACCCTACTTTCTTGCTTTCTTCTACCAATTGTTGCAACAGTGTCTGCAATGACATGTAGTCACTAGCAAAGATTACAATGTCGTCAGCAAATCTTAAGTGGTTTAACCTTACTCCATTGATATTTAGACCATAATTGTCCCAATTTAGATTCCTAAAAACATGCTCTAAAATTGCTGTAAATAATTTGGGGGATAGGGGATCTCCCTGTCTCACACCTTTCCTTATTTCAAACTCATCGCCTTTACTTTCTAACTGTATTTTTGCACTGCTGTTAGTATAGATTTTTTTAATATTTTGAATATAGTGTCTCTCTATTCCTTGATTTAGCAATGCTTCCCATAACTTATTATGTTTTATAGAATCAAAAGCCTTGTTGCAGTCGACAAAAGACAAGTAATAATCTATTCCATACTCATTACATTTTTCGATAACTTGTCTTACCACATGTATATGATCAATGGTAGAAAAATTCTTACTTGGATTTGGCAAGGACCTGCCAAATGGATTTGACAAGTTGTTATATCCGCTTTTGCATTCTAGTGCCTCTCTCATGAGAGCCTAAGCTTAAACCTAACTTTGAAGCCTATAGCTCTGACATGTTTTAGCCACGTAGGTACCTATAATATATTAAAAAGTATGCCAATATATGTATAATTACTAGCTGGTGCCCGCGACTTCGTCCGCGTTAAAAAACGAAAAAAAATTAGTCTTTTTTAATTTTAGATGATCCCATGGGAACAGGTACTTTTTTAAGTTAAGCAAGTTAAGTAGGTACCCTATGTCCTTTCCGGTATCCCTATGTGTAAGTATGCAAAACTTCACGATCAATCGGTTGATTTAGTAAAGACAGATAGACAGAGTTACTTTCACATTTATAAATAATAAGTAGGTAGGTATGAATTTATAAGCATACGAGGAAAATGCTGAAATAGGTGAGCTGTAGTGTACATGTAGTGGTAAGCAATAATATTATTTATGACTTAAGTTTATTAATTAAAATTTTCAGATATGCTGTGTAAGTACTTTTATTTAGAACACTTTTTACATGCGACATAGCCGAGGCAACGACCGCCATGTCATTCTTAGGGGTCATTCATTATTGCGTATATACCTATACATCCATACTATCCGTACCTAATACTAGTGTTAAAAATGCAAAAGCTTGTATGGATGTTTGTAACTCTTTCACGCAAAAACTACTGAATGGATTTCAATGAAATTTTGCATAGGTACACTTTGTCTGGGACAACAGAAAGGACAGGGAAACCAAAGTCCTTAAATGCCCCAAAAATCATCTTTGAACTGAGGAAATTGGCAGACAGGGGAAAGACTTAATTGTTTTTACAGGGGTTACATTATCCCCCCCTAAGTGGGTCACGACCGTGCAGTGGTGGGGGGGCTTAACCCTCGGCAATCCGGACGGTTGCAGGGGCCGGTGGGGTCACCGGCCTTGGCTTGGCTGATCGGATTGTCGCTGGGGAACAAAGAAGACCCACGAGCGCGTGCTCCGAGCGGGTTCCGATTATCGGAGCTCGTGGCGGAGCATCAGATTGGAGGCTCCAACTGTCCGTTGGAACTTCACTGGTCACCGCTCGTTGGGCCGAGGAGCCGTACTCGGCCCTCGCGGGTGTTGGCCAGTGAGAGTTGGCACCCCCGGTCCTTGTACGTCGGGCCGAGGTATGGGTCTCGGTTCTGCGCACGAAGACCGGCGCGGGTCGCAGCGGGCGGATTTTCTCGGATGGCTCCGTCGCTCAGTGGTAGTCGGGCAACGCACGCGAAGACGGAGCTCTGCGGCAGGGAAGGACCGCCTGGCAGAGTACCGCAATCGTGGCTTTGTGGAGGGTGGTGAAGACCCGGTTTCTGGGGCCGGCCTAGTAACCGCCCTCTGCAGTCGTCCGGAAGAGTGAACACCCGGCCTCGCGACCCGGCTTAGTAACTCTTCCGCGACGGCATCACGAGGTGGAGCCCGTTTCTCGGGCTGCCGCGATTGCTGAGGAAATGTCAGGTGGACACCCCTTTGGGCCGCCCACCCTTAATACCGTAGAGATGAGCGGCCACACGAGCAGGGGTTATCCGAGGATTTCAGGTGGAAGCGGCCTCTAACTCTGCGGTAGGTTGTGCCGCAGATAAGAGGTTATGGGGTGCTTCAGAAGTGAAGCCCCTCGCTGACTGCCCGCTGCGAGAGGTGAAAATGGGCGGCAAGTGCCGCTTCGCCTGGGTACGGCGGACATGGGGTCGTCCGCCGTATTCACAACACCGGGCAACGAGGGGAGACGTGCTGTGTGTTTCCGGTGCGTCTCTTCACTGCGCGGAGGTCACACTCCGCGCCTAATCGAGGTGGGGCCCGCAATGTGTGCGGGCTGCGTCTGGCGGGGGAGACGGTAGCGTGTTATAGCGTCCCCTATCCTCCGCCCATAGACGGCGCGAAGAAACACCGTGGGTTTTTAGTGGGTAGAAGTCCCACATACCCCACCGATCCCCCCATAGTCGGTGGGGATCTGGATCGCAGATTTTCCCACGGAAAAAAAAAAAAAAAAAAAAAAGGGGTTACATTATACCTATCTATATACAAATAAAACATTAAAAACAAACTTAACATTAAACCTAAAATATCAAACAATTTATAAAAAGAATACCCCGTCTAACAGGTCCTCCTGCGGCATGAATACGTGCCAGCCCTGGGATCCCCTGTAGACTTGACCAGTCGTGACGACAGTGTTTGTTTGTTTGTTTGTATGTTTGAATTGAATAGGCTCCGAAACTCCTGGACGGATTTGAAAAATTCTACGGAGTGGAGAGTTGAACGCTAACTTCAGCATTGTGTTCGAAATTAGAAGCATTCGAGATGTGGATATACAGGCGCATGATTGGCATATCTTGGATGCAGAATGTAACAAATGCTGAACTTTTGCGTCGAATGAGAAAAGTAGTGGAGGTGCTGAGAACTATAAAGAAGAGGAGCTGCAGTATTTCGGGCACGTAATGAGGGGCGAAAGATACCGTATTCTTCAGCTAGTGATGCAGGGGAAAATACAGGGGAAGCGGAGCAGAGGTAGAAGGAAGACATCCTGGCTGAAGAATTTAAGAGAATGGTTAGGATTGAGCACTGGCTCCTTCTTTCGCGCAGCAGCTTCCAAGGTCGGAGTAGCCATGATGGTCGCTAACCTTCGTAAAGAAGTGGCACGCTAAGAAGAAGACGCGGACGAAGTCGCGTGCAACAGCTAGTAAAACGTAAAATTGTAATGATGTAGTTAGGTATAATGCACGTGGTTATATTATATACGCCTTATATACGCCTTGCGTTGAGGTAGGCGATCAGCAAAGATTCTAATGGTCCGACCAAGGTTCCGACAGATGGTAGACATTTCTGGGTAGGGTAGGCTAGCTGAAAACTTGTCCTATTACCTAGTCCTATACCTCTTGTAAATTCAAATCTTTGAAAATATATAAGGGTTGATTGAGCCGCACTACTCCCCAGCCTGGTCTGTTAGTTTTTTGTTATAAGAGGGTGGTATAGGATAAGTTTTCAGCTTGCTTCAAATACCTATAGGTACTTACAAATACGAATATTACGCAACTACGAATATTATATTATTATTGTAGGTATTATGTATTGAAGGTGACATTGGATCGGAATGTAGCGACATTCAATGTGTGTGTAATAAGTATAAGTGTTGCCATTTAAATTATTCTTGCCAGAAAAAAAGGTGTTTTATAGTTTATTTAGTCACACCATTATTTAGTCACACAAGAACGGCTGGACCTATTTTTATGATCTTTAATTTGTTTAATTTGTCCCCTAAAAGTAGAACTACTAACACATTGAAAATATATACGAAAAATAATATAAAGAAAATTGATTTTCAGTGCTGAACTAAATGGCTGGACCTATTTTTATGAACTTTTTATGTGTGTCTATGAATGGGTCTGTTTATAGGGGACATTTTTTATTTACTAAGTGAAGTGAAGAAAAAATATAAAAACACTTATAAAAAGTAACATTTAATGAATATTATGATCTCTTCAGAAATATTAAGAACAGGACTGTGGATCTGAGAAAAGTCACTAAATGGAAATATGTGGAAACAAAGTCAGGACAATGAAGTGGATATGGACAGGACACACATTCCGAGACATTAGAGTGATGTGGGCTAAAACAGTAACAGAGTGGACACCCCGCTACAAATCAAGAAAGACAATATGTATAGGAGATGGCCCCTCAGTGGCCCACAATAGCACGGGATAGACAGGCTTGGAAAAATCTGGAGGACCTTTGCGTTAAAAGGACAAGCTAAATAGAGGACGTCTGGGCACAAACGTATTTAGTTTTTAAGTTTTTTTTATATATAATTTGTACTCTTTTTTAATAAATACAGGTTTTAAAATTGAAATTCAATTGAAGTTCTTTTCATAATATTTAACTGATATTTAAGTATAATTATTATTTTTCTTGGACATTAGAATTTATAACTTCTTTTCGAATGGACAAAATATCCTCCGTCAATTTTTTTGTTTCTAGCATGGCAACATTGTCAACGTGGCAACAGAAAATATTGTTACTAAGCAATTTTGCACCCGGGAACGGTTGCAACGAACAGTTCACAGGCAAATATTGCACCATATTTAAAGCAGGGGTATTAAACAGTGATCAATATGCTCTTAATATAATTAATTGATTGCGTCATTTACTTATTTTCACTTTGTTTCACTAGATCTTTCATTAAATAAATAAATACACAGCATCATCTAGTAAGCAACTAATGCTCTATGCTCTCTAATGCTCTAAACTAACTATTATGGATACCAGACAGTTGATATACTACATAGATTACTTTTTTATGTAAATACATACATATTATAAATACAAAACATCCATCACTCAGGTACAAAGGTAAATGTTAACAAATAAACATTTGCCCCTAGCGGGATTCGAACCCGTGACCGTTTGGTTAACAGCTATGGTTACTAGCCACTAGACCAAATTTGTCGTCATTAGAAAGCTCATTAGAGACTCTCGGGTCTTTATTGCCAATCCTTCATGTCAACCTAGGTACATATATCCTCTGTCTGGCTTTGCTTGTGTTATAGGCGTCTTTAGCCACCTACCATCAAGTGGACCGTAAGACTACTGTCTGTCAACCTTGACATAAAGAAAACTTTAAGTTGATATTACAGGTATTTAAGTAAACTGATAACTGATTACTGATCTGTGTTTATAAGAAAACTATTAAAACGTATACAATATTTTAATATAAAAGATTGTTTAAATGTGAATAAGTGTACAGATTGTTGTATAATGTGTTGGCTTCCTAATAAATAAAATAAAATATAAGTTTTAACTAATAAATAAAGTTTGTAGTGGCAGGACTACAGCTCTGAAAATATAAGGAAACTAGCTAGTGCCCGCGACTTCGTCAGCGTTATGTATGAAAGGTACCCTATGTCCTTTCTGGTGTCCCAGACAACGTGTAGGTAGGTATGCAAAATTTCATGGTGATCGGTTCAGTAGTTTTTGCGTGAAAGAGTTACAAACATCCATACATCCATACAAACTTTCGCATTTATAATATTAGTACGGATTGTTTAAGTCATATTTCTGTAAGCAGGACTTGTAATCACCCTTATAGAGAAGGCTAATGTGGCATGAAAAACCCCTTTACCTACTGTTGTTTCGGAATAAGAGAAGTCAGAGCACATTAGGTACTATTTCCCTCTTTGATCCTTATCCCTTATCCTAATATTATTTATTTAGGATTTCCCACTTGATTTTCATTCTAGTGTTTTTTGTGTCTGCAGCAGCCGTCAGCAGTTATAAAAGAACTAAATAGAGCCATATATGTAATAAGTAGGTATATTAATGTTTAACAATTCTTGTTATACAAATTTAGCTCAAAATACCATATAAACAATTACGTTATACTTAAGCACTATCTATATCTATGTATACTTCTATACTAATATTATAAAGAGAGAAGATGTGTATGTTTGTAATGAATAAACTCAAAAACTACTGGACCGATTTTGAGAATTCTTTCACCTATAGAAAGCTACATTATCAGCGAGTAACATAGGCTATATTTTATAAAGTTACGCGGGCGAAGTCGCGTGTAACAGCTAGTATATTAAGAAACTACAAAACTAAACTTAATCATATTAAATTTTATCTTTAAATTCAGATTTTTTTTTGCGGCCCAGGTCCAGGCCCAGAAATGATTAATTGACTTTTAAGGAGGATAAAAAAATGCCTATTGGACATAGGCCTTTTTGATTGAGCGCAACCACACACCACCTATTGGAAACCGCTCTCTTTTGGTCCAGCTAGTAAGTGGTCGGCCTATGGGATTTCTACTGTGGACTCAACTTAATTGGTTAACTTAACTTAAGTGGAACAAATTAATTAAATTTTTGGGCTAAAGCTTTGGTTCTCATACAAAGTAAAATCTTATGCGTACATTTTACATTTGTAACAGCTGTTTTGACAGGCCACATCGGATCCTGTTCTATACAGGATTACTTCCCTGTTGGCTTATAAGTATATCTAACTATCATCAACTTATTTACTCACTAACTGGTGCCTGTGACTACGTCCGCGTTGAAATACGCTTGAAATTAATATGTAAATTGATTTTACTGATCTATATCCCACAATTTAGAAAAATCGGTGTATCAAACGATACTGTAGCTACATTATATATTATCTATATCCAAAATTTAAATAGACCATTCGATAGTAAATGATCAAAGATTTTGTTACGTTGAGTGAGGACTAGGATGCATCGCTTGCGGTGGAAGAGAAAGCACCGCCATTTTGAGGTTTTTTCGCTAGGGTCCGTTTAATTTATTTGGATTAGTAGAAGCTAGAATTATTTAGCTAGAATGTTCGTTCGGGTTGAAATCGTCAGCTCCCATAGATATGTATCGATTACATATAAAAAATTAAAATAAATAATGCATTCGTCGGAAAGCGAAATCAAAATATAAATGATATGTGGGGCGCACTTTCGGTTTGAAGTTTGAAGTTACTTTGAATGCTCAGAAATGAATTTATTTTTTGTCAAAATATTCTCCTTTAGCGTAAATGCAATTTATCATACGAATAAACCAATTTTGAAAAAAATTATGCCACCTTCGTGTTGACCTTGAAATTATGTTTTCATACTCTTCGACAGCCCCTTCTGGCGATGAAAATCGTTGACCTCGTAGCTGGTTCTTAATTTTTGGAAACAAAAAATAAGTCGTAAGGTGCCAGGTCGGGATTGTATGCAGGATGGCTCATACGTTCTACGATTTTCACCTTCAAAAATTCGTGTGCCTGGCCGTATGAGAACTGGAATAATCTGAAAATATGATACTGCTTTTACGGTTCTTTTACGAAGTTCGTCAATAGCTTCCGGCAAACAAATGGTCGTGTACCAACCACTATTAACGGTACGAATATTTTTTAAAGCAACAGTAGCAACGTGTCCATTTTTATTAAAACAAAAGCAATCGTCTGATTAGCATTGCTTTTGCACGTGCTCTACTTTGGTTGCTTTCGGCTCATCTTAAAAGACCATGTTTCGTTACCTGTTACTTACTCTGCCCTGCTCCACACAAAATTTGACGTCCCTTCGTTGAATCTGGTAAGTATGGCATTGCACCAAGTGACTCGGTCCGTTTTTTGAGTCTCAGTCAAATTGTGTGGGATCTATTGAGAGCACAGCTTTTTTAACACGCAAATGTTTGTGCAGGATTAAATTGTATTTAATCCATTACTAATGCGTATGCCTAAGGATGCCCGAATTTTATAGTAGTTTACGTGCTTGTCACAACTTAACGCAAATGCTCAAGATGCCCAGGGCGCCTTCACATTAGATCGCAAGCATCACGATAGCGGCGCAGCAGCTGCGTGCGATCGGTCGGCTAACGGCTTCGAGCTAATATTGCAAGCGTCGGAAGCCGCGCTGCTGCCGCGGTGCTTTCGACCTAATGTGAAAACGCCCTAATAGGGTGCACATCATCAATGTCATTGTTATTCATAACGGTAGACCGGTGAAGATTACGAAATTCTAGCAGTTCGTTCTAGTAGCCCAATATCGTTGCCCTACAACCTACACTATACACTATATTTGTATTTCACCTATTAATTTGTTTTAGTAGAGCTATAAGTACTCAGTGAGTTTAGCAGTCATAAACGGGGCAGCGATAACCACCTTCCTCCAAAAGACTAGGTCGTGAGGTCGGAGCCCATTAACTATCCCTGTCTCTTAATCTTTAAAACTTGGAAGCGCAATTGCTATTCTTAATAACAATGGTATGCGCCAACCGCCAAGTGGACATAGAGTCCCAATCCACTAATTTCAAAAAATATAAATTAACATTTACTTTTAATGATTCCTATTCAAATTTAATGGTAATTATAAAGCTACATGAAGGCTTTATGTACATTTTAATTTCAGAGTGCGAATCCCCTGACCAAAATGCATGATCATCAATTCGTCGATAGCCAGGTCGGTTCTAGGTACGCGTCGCTCGGTCACTTTTGTTCGCTTCGTCGTGGAAGACACTCATCAAGCAAGTAAGTTTTTAATTAGGTATTAGTTATTTCTATTTAATTATTTTAATGTAGAGCCCTAATATTTTACTTTAAATTATTTCTCGCGATTAAACTCGTTCCAGTTTTAGATAAATTCTCTTTATATCTCTTTTATTTTACAAAAGTATACCTATTCCATTTTTAATTAGAATTTCAGACTTTATTAAATTAAAACAATTTAATTTGATGTTACGTAATAATAAACAACTTTCTAAGTCAAGTTTTTGTCATCTCTTTAAACGTTTTTTAACTTTCAGCGTTTATATCTAGGATTTAGATAGATACGTTCTTGAATGTCGCTTTTGTTATCAAATAGGGTCGATTTTTGATCATCACCAATTTCAACATGAGCGAATATTTAGAAAAAAAATTTCCTTTGGTTTTCTTACGATTACTCATAAACCGCTATAATGAAAAATATTTAAAGCTCGGATACAAAAACTAGAGACTTGAAGCTACAAATTTCTTTTTTAATGAGCTCTAAGTTACAGCGTGTTGAAAATATTAAAAGGGATTCATAATCAAGATTTTCAAAATTCCACTTAGTTTTTTTTAAGTAAAGTTTTGCAAGCAGGCTGGCGGTTTACTTGAACCAAGCAACGCCATAACCGTGCTGCCGAACTTAAGTAGTAGGGTAAAGGATAAGCCGATAAGGGGTTACTTCTAGGTTACTTGCTGTCATCCAACGGGCTGTCCATATTATGTCTCCAAAATTCAGTATGCGGTTAATTAATTAGTTTTTCTTAACTAATTAACTTAATTAACTAGGTTTACTTTGAAACGATTTTTTACATAAAAATGTATTTCTTAACGTTTATTCTTCTAAAATCCTAAATAAAACTTCGCGATGGCATATCTCCATCTGTTACGGTTGACTCAGAGTAACCATTTCTTTCATTAAATATTTATTTAACTTTAAGTAATAAATCCGTCATGTCTGTTTCTCCGTTAACTACTTACTTCCGAACCATTCAATGGAGTTTAATTCGGTTTTTTTTTAATGGAAAGATGGATTAACGACGAGGAAGGTTATATAATTATGAAAAGTGCATCAAATTGAGCGGGTTGCTAGTACCTGGAACTTAGAGGACGTCCATGAAGTCAAAACGAAGTACCCAACGGAAGAGCAGCGCTGTGTAGCTTTACTTGTAGCGCACTTGGAACGTACCAATACTACGCGACCCATTCAAGGGGTCTTCAAAGTACCGCGCTTGGTCAAAGGGGCGGGGGGCGGGGGAGGTCTTAGGTTTTTGTCTTTACATAAGTTTTTACTTCTTGATAATATAGTTTTCATAGAGTCGCCACATACAGTCGGAATTCTGTTTTGGAATTTCGATTTGGAATATCGGTTTAGGATTTGAAAAACACGGGTCACGTAGTATGTATGGTACGTACGCAACTTAGCAACTTAGCAGAGTTAGCAGCTCAGCTAAGCTAGCTGAGTACGATATTTTTTGGAATAAAAATGTTTTTCAAACTTATATTGTGTCATTGCGTGTTTTGTGTCCGTTTTAAATAAATTGCTTAAACGAAGAATTGTTTTGGACCTTTTGTTTCTTTTCAAACTTGTTAATGGTGTTTTCGATGCTCCTGATGTCTTCGAACATCTCCGTTTTTCTGTGCCTCGACTGGGTAGCCGATTGCAGAATCGCAAAACATTTGCTTTACCTGCATGTCGCACTAATCTCGGTCAACACAGTCCAATATATCGCATGTGTTCTTCTTATAATGGAATTCGAAACGAATTTGATATATTCCATGGTTCTACGGTCTTGGCAAGGAGATCAATTCATAAATGTGTACGATAACTTTGTAATTGTTGTTTATTGTTTGTCTTGTATAACTGTCCAGTGTGTTTTTATTTTTGTATGTTGTGTTCACATGTAGTAGGTTACATTCCGAATCAATTGCTATATTTGTATGTTCTTGTTTATCTTTTTGCTTGTAAATGGAATTGTATATGTACCATATTTGTGAACTTATTAATAAAAAATAAAAAATAAACGAATTTTCTTTCTTTCCTTCTTTCTAATATTCCTACAACAATATTTTAACAAATAAAATAATATATATGTAAATTTATGTATTTTTTTTAATAACGAGAAACCTTTTTATAATATAAACTGGTATGTATATTTCAGAAAAGAAGTTATCCTGATTCCTGCTCGAGTAAGCCAAAGCAGTTGGACCAATTTGCAGTAGGCACGCTGTTTTTATTGGTGAGCTAAATTTTTTTTCTGTATGATTTAAGCTGTCGCCAATTTAATTCGTTTTGAATTTTTTAAATAATAGGTTTTGTCCGCAAAATAGTAGATCGGTCAGCAAATTGTAGTCGTTATACAATATGAAAACAATTCCATAATAAATCACATATTTATACCTAATCATTGGGATATATTTTATCAATTATCAAATAAATAGGTTTGTATTTATTATAATTATTAGTTTGTTCTAATAACTGTATAATCAAAATAATTGAAAACGATGATTAAAAAAATTTAAATATGTCACCTAATGCTAACCTAATACCTGTTAAAATACTAGGATGTATTTATTTATTTAGGGATTTATTTTTCATTATTATTTAGGTAGTTATTAAAAATATATTCAAATAGTAATTTCTAGTAGAATAATAAAATGAATAAAATGAGGACGGATTAGTCAATTTTTGTAACGCGTCAATTTGGCTCCACCCCTTTGATGATTTTTTCATTAAATTTATAAACTGTTTAATTTAATTAATTTATGAATTATGAATAATTTATGGAAGCTTTTCACTTCTTCTCTTCTCTTCTTTTTCTTCTTTCTCGCCAACTTTCTTGTTTTAAATACTTTTGTACTTACTCATGTAACGAATTGTATTATTTGATAAATTAAAAAATCACATCTGGCCATTGAATTAAATAAACGTTACTACGACTATAACAGCTCACTGCATCTGGCGACGATAATTGATTTATTTGCTGACTGATCTACTATTTTGAGTACGAAGCTATTATTTAAGACATAAACCCATTATTTTCACAACAAAGTTTTATTCAAAGGACAAACTACGATTTTTCATATAATACATTTATTATTTTAGATCTACTATTTTAGACACATATTGACATTAATTTGGTAATTCATACCTGGCGACACATTTATTTATTTGACAATAAAAATATTTCGTGCCAACAGATCTATATAATTTGATAATACAATTTGATAACAAAATATAAATTTTGATGACGAGAAATATAGTTCTCATTTTTTTTATTTCTTACATCATCTAATTACCATGCCAATTATACAGAATGGTTCACAAATCGTGGATCAAACGAAGCAGGGACGTAAGGGCGGTTTTTTGCAGTAAAAAAAATGTCTCTAGTCCTACCCTAACTCGATCTTATTAAAAGTTATACCTGTTTGTGTGTTTTTTTTAAAACACCAAAATTTGTACTAAATAGGCAAATTAAAAAAAATAACTTAAAAAAAAAAGCAAATTATGCACTTTTGCTTTTAGATAATGTATCTTTTATAAGAGTAGATACCAAGGTTTATGAGTAATGGCAATTTTTTCAATATTTTGTAAATGTTGTGAAAAGAATATTCTAGCTTTAGACGCTTCTGTGGAAAAAAAAATGTACTACCAAAAATTTACCCTGATGCAGAAAAACTAGCCTTTTTAATAGCGATTAAAATGAGGTATAATATTTAGCGTGATATCTTGCGCGAAACTGAAATTCCAGAAGATTTGATTGAGAACATGGTGTTCCACCACACTACGTTCGGGAGGTCCGGAAACATTTAAACGCTCAGTACCCTATATTTTTAAAAGACATTTTGTACGAAATATTATATACATTACGAGAACCAGACAGTAAAAGAGTTAAGAAATAAATTGGAGATAGCGAAAAAAAAGGTTAAACCCATAGATACGCATTTTGCAGGTTGTGAAATAATTTTATTAGACAATGTCGTAGATGGAAGAAGACATTTCGAACAATTTTTGTAATTTATTTATAACGATTAATAATGTTATAACGATTTAAATAAACTCGATATCTGATTTTTTTTCTGCTACCTCTGATTTGCTTTAGTTTGGGAACTTGATATAAAAAACTGTAATTAATAAATAATTTAGTCACAAACAGCTATCTTTGTGTTATACCTCATTTTAATCATTATTAAATAGGTCAGTTTTTCTGGTACAGGGTCATTTTCTGGTAGTAAATTATTTTCCACAGCAAGCTTCTAAAGCTAGATTTTTTTTCACAACATTTAAAAAAGGGAAATTTTTAACTGCACCTCTATTCACAATTTAAGGAAACGATGTGTCTCTGCTAATTATCTTATTACATACCAGAAAAATGACTGGACTACAAATAAACTACTTAATTACCTAAACATGTTTTATTAAAAATATATAAAATCAATCAAAATCAACTGACCTTCACCTAATTCACAACTAAAATCTAGCCGATACAACATATACAGGGTTACTTGTAAGTAGACGTACATACATTGAGAGGTGTTAGTATTGATCAAAACTAACAATTTTCATTATGTAATATTTTGTCCAAAAATTAATCGTTTTCGAGATATTTAACATTTTAAGTTTTTTCAGAAAAGAGTCACTTTTCCATAGTTTTCGGGTTGTATTTTCTTTAGTTCACAATGTTGTCCAATTTTTCCTGTTTTTATTTAATACAAGCCAAGTCGCGATTTTACGGATTTTATTTTGACAAAAACGCATGTACTACCAGTGTACTACGCACGAATTACGAAAGCACACTAAACTTGCTTCTATTCTGTTCTGTTCTAACCCTTAAGTAAATATTTTACATGATTATTGTACCATTTTGAATAGCTAGAGAAATAAAGAAGTTTTTACCATCATTTGCAGATACAGTTTAATACATTTTTTTTAAAGAGAGACAGCTCTAAAGTTATGTGTTAGAAAAAATTAAATGTGAAATATCCGTTATTAAGCTGGATTATCTATTGTGTTGTAAAAAATTCCACCTCAGACTCTACCTCGTAGATCGTGGGAAAAAGAGTCAATAATTAATTAATAACAATATATGTTTGGGATGAAAATTGTTCCTTAAAACACCATCTATAAAAATGGTCTAATAACATTTTTTTTGTAAAATGAGTAGCAAAAAGTCATATCGACAAATAGAAACTCAAATTTTTATGGATTTTCGCTTATAACTTTTTTATTTATGGTTCTAAGTACGACTAAAAGTTACTGGACAAAAGTTGTAGATAATTTTATTTGCAACAAAAAATGTTAAATGTAAAAACCATTTAACCCCTTTTTCCAAGATGGCGGCCGTGGGACAAGGGTTGCAATCCCACAAACACAACAACCCCCCTTCATATCTAAAAAATAAAATTGCGTCCTCTGACAAACGCACGCTAAGCCCAAAAAAATGTAACATTTCAATGGATCTGTCAGATCCTCGGCGTATCCGGAAGTGGAGGTACATCGGCCTACTCAGGGGACCTTACAACGGGTGGAAGGCGGATATAGGCCACCTGCCTACGCCCGAACCTTCTCCGGCGGATTGACTAATAGTTTTAAAAGTTTAAAAGATGATTGATTGACTTCAATTAAATAGATTAAAATATTTTGTTGTGACAAAATTTACTTACATGTATAAGATGATCACTGAGTTTATCAGTTTAACTTAATAAATTAAACAGTACAGTAACCTTGATTTATTGTGCAATCCAGTATTTTTTGTGCCACTTTCAAATATTTTGTTCGAAAAAAGGCAATTTATATGATTAAATACCATCCTTTAAAAAATATTGAAAAATTGCAATTATACTCATAAACCATGGTATCTACTTTTATAAAAGCATTTTTGTAGTGATGATACATTACTTAAAAGCACACGTAATTTATTTTTTAAAAAAGGTACCATTTTATTTGAAATTGCCTTTTTAGTACAAATAATGGTAACTTGTGATGTGCCGTAAAGTATGTTTAGATCTGAATTCGACATCGACAAGTAACAGAGAAGCACAGAAGAAATGAGAATTTCAGAGTTGTTACAGGCTTTAATTCACAGTCACGTGGTTTTTTATAGCAACATGTAAGTAATGTGTTTTAATGGCAGTAGCGACTTGAACTTATATCATCGGAATGTACCTTTGGAAGATATAACACTTGCTCGGGTATTTTTAAATGTACTTATATAAAATTTTATTACGGGCAAAATTCATTCATATTTTCTATTTCTTTTTCAGAAAATTAGACTGGTATGAATTTTCATAAGGGAAGTAATCCTGATTCCAGCTCGTGTACCTAAGCCAAAGCGGTAGAACAAAGAAGTATATATGCTGTAGTTACTGGTATGGAAATTGCTTTATTCTTTTTGAGCTTTTTGTCCAATTTCAGAGAAGCACTAACGACTTCAGAGTTGAGACAACCATTACATGTAATAGTTACTAGTGATGAGACGTAATAGATATGTCACATCTGAATTTACAACGAACTCATCACTTGAAAATCGAAAAGTAAAAGAGAAGCACAGAAGACTTCAGAGCTGGGACATCCGTTATGTCACAGGCACTTGGTGATGTAATAGTAACTTGTGATGTCACATAACGGATGTGTCAACTCTAAATTTACAACGAACTCATCGCTCGAAAATCGAAAAGTAACACAGAAGCAATGAAGAAAGCAGAATTTCAGAGTTTGTTACAGCCTTTAATTCACACTCACGTGGTTTTTAAGTAGCAACATGTGATGTGTTTTAATGGCAGTAGTGGCCTGAACTTATATCATCGGAATGTACCTTTGGAAGATATAACATTTGCTCGGGTATTTTTAAATGTATATATAATTTTATTACGGGCAAAATTCATTCATATTTTCTATTTCTTTTTCAGAAAATTAGACTGGTATGAATTTTCATAAGGGAAGTAATCCTGATTCCAGCTCGTGTACCTAAGCCAAAGCGGTATAACAAAGAAGTAAATATGCTGTAGTTACTGGTATGGAAATTGCTTTATTCTGTTTGAGCTTTTTGTCCAATTTCAGAGAAGCACTAACGACTTCAGAGTTGAGACATCCATTACGTCACAGTCACTTGGTCATTTAATAGTTCCTTGTGATGAGACGTAGTGGATGTGTCACATCTGAATTTACAACGAACTCATCACTCGAAGATCGAAAAGTAAGAGAGAAGCAAAGAAGACTAAAGAGCTGGGACATCCGTTATGTCACAGGCACTTGGTGATGTAATAGTAACTTGTGATGTCACATAACGGATGTGTCAACTCTAAATTTACAACGAACTCATCGCTCGAAAATCGAAAAGTAACACAGAAGCAATGAAGAAAGCAGAATTTCAGAGTTTGTTACAGCCTTTAATTCACACTCACGTGGTTTTTAAGTAGCAACATGTGATGTGTTTTAATGGCAGTATTGGCCTGAACTTATATCATCGGAATGTACCTTTGGAAGATATAACATTTGCTCGGGTATTTTTAAATGTATATAATCACTACATAGTATAAAACAAAGTCGCTTTTTCTGTCCCTATGTCCCTTTGTATGCTTAGATCTTTAAAACTACGCAACGGATTTTAATGCGGTTTTCACTAATGGGTAGAGTGGTTCTCGAGGAAGGTTTAAGTACATAATTTACTAAGTTACGCGGGCGAAGTCGCGGGCAGCAGCTTTAATTTTATTAACACGTAACGTAATTTTATAAACTATAACTAACATGTAGTGCCATCTGTTAACAGACTTTTTCCATTATTCGAAGTGAGATTAGATGAATTAGAGTACTACATTGCTTCAAACAGAATTCCCTAGATGGCGTTGTAAATTTTGCATACACGTTGTCAGGGACTCCAAAAAGGACATAGGGTACCTTTCATCCAGAACGCGGACGAAGTCGCGGGCACCAGCTAGTTTTATATAATTTATATAATAATTTTATATAATTTTATTACGAGCAAAATTCATTTATATTTTCTATTTCTTTTTCAGAAAATTAGACTGGTATGAATTTTCATAAGGGAAGTAATCCTGATTCCAGCTCGTGTACCTAAGCCAAAGCGGTATAACAAAGAAGTAAATATGCTGTAGTTACTGGTATGGAAATTGCTTTATTCTGTTTGAGCTTTTTGTCCAATTTCAGAGAAGCACTAACGACTTCAGAGTTGAGATATCCATTACGTCACAGTCACTTGGTCATTTAATAGTTCCTTGTGATGAGACGTAGTGGATGTGTCACATCTGAATTTACAACGAACTCATCACTCGAAGATCGAAAAGTAAGAGAGAAGCAAAGAAGACTTAAGAGCTGGGACATCCGTTATGTCACAGGCACTTGGTGATGTAATAGTAACTTGTGATGTCACATAACGGATGTGTCAACTCTAAATTTACAACGAACTCATCGCTCGAAAATCGAAAAGTAACACAGAAGCACTGAAGAAAGCAGAATTTCAGAGTTGTTACAGCCTTTAGTTCACAGTCACGTGGTTTTTTAGTAGCAACATGTGATGTGTTTTAATGGCAGTAGCGACCTGAACTTATATCATCGGAATGTACCTTTGAAAGATATAACATTTGCTCGGGTATTTTTTAAATGTATATAAAATTTTATTACGGGCAAAATTCAATCATATTTTCTATTTCTTTTTCAGAAAATAAGTCTGGTATGAAATTTCACAAGGGAAGTAATCCTGAGTCCAGCTCGTGGACCTAAGCCAAAGCGGTAGAACGAAGAAGTATATATGCTGTAGTTACTGGTATGGAAATTGCTTTATTATTTTTGAGCTTTTTGTCCAATTTCAGAGAAACATTAACGACTTCAGAGTTGAGACATCCATTACGTCACAGTCACTAGGTCATGTAATAGTTACTAGTGATTGAGAGGTAATGGATGTGTCACATCTGAATTTACAACGAACTCATCACTCGAAGATCGAAAAGTAAGAGAGAAGCAAAGAAGACTTAAGAGTTGGGACATCCGTTATGTCACAGGCACTTGGTGATGTAATAGTAACTTATGATGTCACATAACGGATGTGTCAACTCTAAATTTACAACGAACTCATCTCTCGAAAATCGAAAAGTAACACAGAAGCACTGAAGAAAGCAGAATTTCAGAGTTTGTTACAGTCTTTAATTCACACTCACGTGGTTTTTTAGTAGCAACATGTGATGTGTTTTAATGGCAGTAGTGGCCTGAACTTATATCATCGGAATGTACCTTTGGAGGATATAACATTTGCTCGGGTATTTTTAAATGTATATATAATTTTATTACGGGCAAAATTCATTCATATTTTCTATTTCTTTTTCAGAAAATTAGACTGGTATGAATTTTCTCAAGGGAAGTAATCCTGAGTCCAGCTCGTGTACCTAAGCCAAAGCGATAGAATAAAGAAGTATATATGCTGTAGTTACTGGTATGGAAATTGCTTTATTCTTTTTTGAGCTTTTTGTCCAATTTCAGAGAAACACTAACGAGTTCAGAGTTGAGACAACCATTACGTCACAGTCACTTGGTCATGTGATAGTTCCTTGTGATGAGATGTAATGGATGTGTCACATCTGAATTTACAACGAACTCATCACCCGAAGATCGAAAAGTAAGAGAGAAGCAAAGAAGACTTAAGAGCTGGGACATCCGTTATGTCACAGGCACTTGGTGATGTAATAGTAACTTGTGATGTCACATAACGGATGTGTCAACTCTAAATTTACAACGATCTCATCTCTCGAAAATCGAAAAGTAACACAGAAGCACTGAAGAAAGCAGAATTTCAGAGTTTGTTACAGCCTTTAATTCACACTCACGTGGTTTTTTAATAGCAACATGTGATGTGTTTTAATGGCAGTAGTGGCCTGAACTTATATCATCGGAATGTACCTTTGGAAGATATAACATTTGCTCGGGTATTTTTAAATGTATATATAATTTTATTACGGGCAAAATTCATTCATATTTTCTATTTCTTTTTCAGAAAATTAGACTGGTATGAATTTTCTCAAGGGAAGTAATCCTGAGTCCAGCTCGTGTACCTAAGCCAAAGCGATAGAATAAAGAAGTATATATGCTGTAGTTACTGGTATGGAAATTGCTTTATTCTTTTTTGAGCTTTTTGTCCAATTTCAGAGAAACACTAACGAGTTCAGAGTTGAGACAACCATTACGTCACAGTCACTTGGTCATGTGATAGTTCCTTGTGATGAGATGTAATGGATGTGCCACATCTGAATTTACAACGAACTCATCACCCGAAGATCGAAAAGTAAGAGAGAAGCAAAGAAGACTTAAGAGCTGGGACATCCGTTATGTCACAGGCACTTGGTGATGTAATAGTAACTTGTAATGTCACATAACGGATGTGTCAACTCTAAATTTACAACGAACTCATCGCTCGAAAATCGATAAATAACACAGAAGCACTGAAGAAAGCAGAATTTCAGAGTTGTTACAGCCTTTAATTCACAGTCACGTGGTTTTTTAGTAACAACATGTGATGTGTATTAATGGCAGTAGTGGCCTGAACTTATATCATCGGAATGTACCTTTGGAAGATATAACATTTGCTCGGGTATTTTTAAATGTATATAAAATTTTATTACGGGCAAAATTTAATCATATTTTCTATTTCTTTTTCAGAAAATAAGTCTGGTATGAATTTTCTCAAGGGAAGTAATCCTGAGTCCAGCTCGTGTACCTAAGCCAAAGCGATAGAATAAAGAAGTATATATGCTGTAGTTACTGGTATGGAAATTGCTTTATTCTTTTTTGAGCTTTTTGTCCAATTTCAGAGAAACACTAACGAGTTCAGAGTTGAGACAACCATTACGTCACAGTCACTTGGTCATGTGATAGTTCCTTGTGATGAGATGTAATGGATGTGTCACATCTGAATTTACAACGAACTCATCACCCGAAGATCGAAAAGTAAGAGAGAAGCAAAGAAGACTTAAGAGCTGGGACATCCGTTATGTCACAGGCACTTGGTGATGTAATAGTAACTTGTGATGTCACATAACGGATGTGTCAACTCTAAATTTACAACGAACTCATCTCTCGAAAATCGAAAAGTAACACAGAAGCACTGAAGAAAGCAGAATTTCAGAGTTTGTTACAGCCTTTAATTCACACTCACGTGGTTTTTTAGTAGCAACATGTGATGTGTTTTAATGGCAGTAGTGGCCTGAACTTATATCATCGGAATGTACCTTTGGAAGATATAACATTTGCTCGGGTATTTTTAAATGTATATATAATTTTATTACGGGCAAAATTCATTCATATTTTCTATTTCTTTTTCAGAAAATTAGACTGGTATGAATTTTCTCAAGGGAAGTAATCCTGAGTCCAGCTCGTGTACCTAAGCCAAAGCGATAGAATAAAGAAGTATATATGCTGTAGTTACTGGTATGGAAATTGCTTTATTCTTTTTTGAGCTTTTTGTCCAATTTCAGAGAAACACTAACGAGTTCAGAGTTGAGACAACCATTACGTCACAGTCACTTGGTCATGTGATAGTTCCTTGTGATGAGATGTAATGGATGTGTCACATCTGAATTTACAACGAACTCATCACCCGAAGATCGAAAAGTAAGAGAGAAGCAAAGAAGACTTAAGAGCTGGGACATCCGTTATGTCACAGGCACTTGGTGATGTAATAGTAACTTGTGATGTCACATAACGGATGTGTCAACTCTAAATTTACAACGAACTCATCTCTCGAAAATCGAAAAGTAACACAGAAGCACTGAAGAATGCAGAATTTCAGAGTTGTTACAGCCTTTAATTCACAGTCACGTGGTTTTTTAGTAGCAACATGTGATGTGTATTAATGGCAGTAGTGGCCTGAACTTATATCATCGGAATGTACCTTTGCAAGATATAACATTTGCTCGGGTATTTTTAAATGTATATAAAATTTTATTACGGGCAAAATTTAATCATATTTTCTATTTTTTTTTCAGAAAATAAGTCTGGTATGAAATTTCACAAGGGAAGTAATCCTGAGTCCAGCTCGTGTACCTAAGCCAAAGCGGTATAAAAAAGAAGTATATATATGCTGTAGTTACTGGTATGGAAATTGCTTTATTCTTTTTGAGCTTTTTGTCCGATTTCAGAGAAACACTAACGACTTCAGAGTTGAGACATCCATTACGTCACAGTCACTTGGTGATGTTATAGTTCCTTGTGTTGAGACGTAATGGATGTGTCACATCTGAATTTACAACGAACTCATCGCTCGAAAATCGAAAAGTAACACAGAAGCACTGAAGAAAGCAGAATTTCAGAGTTGGTACAGCCTTTAATTCACAGTCACGTGGTTTTTTAGTAGCAACATGTGATGTGTATTAATGGCAGTAGTGGCCTGAACTTATATAATCGGAATGTACTTTTGGAAGATATAACATTTGCTCGGGTATTTTTAAATGTATATATAATTTTATTACGGGCAAAATTCATTCATATTTTCTATTTCTTTTTCAGAAAATTAGACTGGTATGAATTTTCTCAAGGGAAGTAATCCTGAGTCCAGCTCGTGTACCTAAGCCAAAGCGATAGAATAAAGAAGTATATATGCTGTAGTTACTGGTATGGAAATTGCTTTATTCTTTTTTGAGCTTTTTGTCCAATTTCAGAGAAACACTAACGAGTTCAGAGTTGAGACAACCATTACGTCACAGTCACTTGGTCATGTGATAGTTCCTTGTGATGAGATGTAATGGATGTGTCACATCTGAATTTACAACAAACTCATCACCCGAAGATCGAAAAGTAAGAGAGAAGCAAAGAAGACTTAAGAGCTGGGACATCCGTTATGTCACAGGCACTTGGTGATGTAATAGTAACTTGTGATGTCACATAACGGATGTGTCAACTCTAAATTTACAACGAACTCATCTCTCGAAAATCGAAAAGTAACGCAGAAGCACTGAAGAAAGCAGAATTTCAGAGTTTGTTACAGCCTTTAATTCACACTCACGTGGTTTTTTAGTAGCAACATGTGATGTGTTTTAATGGCAGTAGTGGCCTGAACTTATATCATCGGAATGTACCTTTGGAAGATATAACATTTGCTCGGGTATTTTTAAATGTATATATAATTTTATTACGGGCAAAATTCATTCATATTTTCTATTTCTTTTTCAGAAAATTAGACTGGTATGAATTTTCTCAAGGGAAGTAATCCTGAGTCCAGCTCGTGTACCTAAGCCAAAGCGATAGAATAAAGAAGTATATATGCTGTAGTTACTGGTATGGAAATTGCTTTATTCTTTTTTGAGCTTTTTGTCCAATTTCAGAGAAACACTAACGAGTTCAGAGTTGAGACAACCATTACGTCACAGTCACTTGGTCATGTGATAGTTCCTTGTGATGAGATGTAATGGATGTGTCACATCTGAATTTACAACGAACTCATCACCCGAAGATCGAAAAGTAAGAGAGAAGCAAAGAAGACTTAAGAGCTGGGACATCCGTTATGTCACAGGCACTTGGTGATGTAATAGTAACTTGTGATGTCACATAACGGATGTGTCAACTCTAAATTTACAACGATCTCATCTCTCGAAAATCGAAAAGTAACACAGAAGCACTGAAGAAAGCAGAATTTCAGAGTTTGTTACAGCCTTTAATTCACACTCACGTGGTTTTTTAGTAGCAACATGTGATGTGTTTTAATGGCAGTAGTGGCCTGAACTTATATCATCGGAATGTACCTTTGGAAGATATAACATTTGCTCGGGTATTTTTAAATGTATATATAATTTTATTACGGGCAAAATTCATTCATATTTTCTATTTCTTTTTCAGAAAATTAGACTGGTATGAATTTTCTCAAGGGAAGTAATCCTGAGTCCAGCTCGTGTACCTAAGCCAAAGCGGTAGAACGAAGAAGTATATATGCTGTAGTTACTTATTGGTATGGAAATTGCTTTATTATTTTTGAGATTTTTGTCCAATTTCAGAGAAACATTAACGACTTCAGAGTTGAGACATCCATTACGTCACAGTCACTAGGTCATGTAATAGTTACTAGTGATTGAGAGGTAATGGATGTGTCACATCTGAATTTACAACGAACTCATCACTCGAAGATCGAAAAGTAAGAGAAGAAAGCAAAGAAGACTTAAGAGCTGGGACATCCGTTATGTCACATGCACTTGGTGATGTAATAGTAACTTGTGATGTCACATAACGGATGTGTCAACTCTAAATTTACAACGAACTCATCGCTCGAAAATCGAAAAGTAACACAGAAGCACTGAAGAAAGCAGAATTTCAGAGTTGTTACAGCCTTTAATTCACACTCACGTGGTTTTTTAGTAGCAACATGTGATGTGTTTTAATGGCAGTAGTGGCCTGAACTTATATCATCGGAATGTACCTTTGGAAGATATAACATTTGCTCGGGTATTTTTAAATGTATATAAAATTTTATTACGGGCAAAATTTAATGATATTTTCTATTTCTTTTTCAGAAAATAAGTCTGGTATGAAATTTCACAAGGGAAGTAATCCTGAGTCCAGCTCGTGTACCTAAGCCAAAGCGGTAGAACGAAGAAGTATATATGCTGTAGTTACTTATTGGTATGGAAATTGCTTTATTATTTTTGAGATTTTTGTCCAATTTCAGAGAAACATTAACGACTTCAGAGTTGAGACATCCATTACGTCACAGTCACTAGGTCATGTAATAGTTACTAGTGATTGAGAGGTAATGGATGTGTCACATCTGAATTTACAACGAACTCATCACTCGAAGATCGAAAAGTAAGAGAAGAAAGCAAAGAAGACTTAAGAGCTGGGACATCCGTTATGTCACATGCACTTGGTGATGTAATAGTAACTTGTGATGTCACATAACGGATGTGTCAACTCTAAATTTACAACGAACTCATCGCTCGAAAATCGAAAAGTAACACAGAAGCACTGAAGAAAGCAGAATTTCAGAGTTGTTACAGCCTTTAATTCACAGTCACGTGGTTTTTTAGTAGCAACATGTGATGTGTATTAATGGCAGTAGTGGCCTGAACTTATATCATCGGAATGTACCTTTGGAAGATATAAAATTTGCTCGGGTATTTTTAAATGTATATAAAATTTTATTACGGGCAAAATTTAATCATATTTTCTATTTCTTTTTCAGAAAATAAGTCTGGTATGAAATTTCAGAAGGGAAGTAATCCTGAGTCCAGCTCGTGTACCTAAGCCAAAGCGGTATAAAAAAGAAGTATATATGCTGTAGTTACTGGTATGGAAATTGCTTTATTCTTTTTGAGCTTTTTGTCCGATTTCAGAGAAACACTAACGACTTCAGAGTTGAGACATCCATTACGTCACAGTCACTTGGTGATGTTATAGTTCCTTGTGTTGAGACATAATGGATGTGTCACATCTGAATTCACAACGAACTCATCGCTCGAAAATCGAAAAGTAACACAGAAGCACTGAAGAAAGCAGAATTTCAGAGTTGTTACAGCCTTTAATTCACAGTCACGTGGTTTTTTAGTAGCAACATGTGATGTGTATTAATGGCAGTAGTGGCCTGAACTTATATCATCGGAATGTACCTTTGGAAGATATAACATTTGCTCGGGTATTTTTAAATGTATATATAATTTTATTACGGGCAAAATTCAATCATATTTTCTATTTCTTTTTCAGAAAATAAGTCTGGTATGAAATTTCACAAGGGAAGTAATCCTGAGTCCAGCTCGTGTACCTAAGCCAAAGCGGTAGAACGAAGAAGTATATATGCTGTAGTTACTTACTGGTATGGAAATTGCTTTATTATTTTTGAGCTTTTTGTCCAATTTCAGAGAAACATTAACGACTTCAGAGTTGAGACATCCATTACGTCACAGTCACTAGGTCATGTAATAGTTACTAGTGATTGAGAGGTAATGGATGTGTCACATCTGAATTTACAACGAACTCATCACTCGAAGATCGAAAAGTAAGAGAAGAAAGCAAAGAAGACTTAAGAGCTGGGACATCCGTTATGTCACAGGCACTTGGTGATGTAATAGTAACTTGTGATGTCACATAACGGATGTGTCAACTCTAAATTTACAACGAACTCATCTCTCGAAAATCGAAAAGTAACACAGAAGCACTGAAGAAAGCAGAATTTCAGAGTTTGTTACAGCCTTTAATTCACACTCACGTGGTTTTTTAGTAGCAACATGTGATGTGTTTTAATGGCAGTAGTGGCCTGAACTTATATCATCGGAATGTACCTTTGGAAGATATAACATTTGCTCGGGTATTTTTAAATGTATATATAATTTTATTACGGGCAAAATTCATTCATATTTTCTATTTCTTTTTCAGAAAATTAGACTGGTATGAATTTTCTCAAGGGAAGTAATCCTGAGTCCAGCTCGTGTACCTAAGCCAAAGCGATAGAATAAAGAAGTATATATGCTGTAGTTACTGGTATGGAAATTGCTTTATTCTTTTTTGAGCTTTTTGTCCAATTTCAGAGAAACACTAACGAGTTCAGAGTTGAGACAACCATTACGTCACAGTCACTTGGTCATGTGATAGTTCCTTGTGATGAGATGTAATGGATGTGTCACATCTGAATTTACAACGAACTCATCACCCGAAGATCGAAAAGTAAGAGAGAAGCAAAGAAGACTTAAGAGCTGGGACATCCGTTATGTCACAGGCACTTGGTGATGTAATAGTAACTTGTAATGTCACATAACGGATGTGTCAACTCTAAATTTACAACGAACTCATCGCTCGAAAATCGAAAAGTAACACAGAAGCACTGAAGAAAGCAGAATTTCAGAGTTGTTACAGCCTTTAATTCACAGTCACGTGGTTTTTTAGTAACAACATGTGATGTGTATTAATGGCAGTAGTGGCCTGAACTTATATCATCGGAATGTACCTTTGGAAGATATAACATTTGCTCGGGTATTTTTAAATGTATATATAATTTTATTACGGGCAAAATTCAATCATATTTTCTATTTCTTTTTCAGAAAATAAGTCTGGTATGAAATTTCACAAGGGAAGTAATCCTGAGTCCAGCTCGTGTACCTAAGCCAAAGCGGTAGAACGAAGAAGTATATATGCTGTAGTTACTTACTGGTATGGAAATTGCTTTATTATTTTTGAGCTTTTTGTCCAATTTCAGAGAAACATTAACGACTTCAGAGTTGAGACATCCATTACGTCACAGTCACTAGGTCATGTAATAGTTACTAGTGATTGAGAGGTAATGGATGTGTCACATCTGAATTTACAACGAACTCATCACTCGAAGATCGAAAAGTAAGAGAAGAAAGCAAAGAAGACTTAAGAGCTGGGACATCCGTTATGTCACAGGCACTTGGTGATGTAATAGTAACTTGTGATGTCACATAACGGATGTGTCAACTCTAAATTTACAACGAACTCATCTCTCGAAAATCGAAAAGTAACACAGAAGCACTGAAGAATGCAGAATTTCAGAGTTGTTACAGCCTTTAATTCACAGTCACGTGGTTTTTTAGTAGCAACATGTGATGTGTATTAATGGCAGTAGTGGCCTGAACTTATATCATCGGAATGTACCTTTGCAAGATATAACATTTGCTCGGGTATTTTTAAATGTATATAAAATTTTATTACGGGCAAAATTTAATCATATTTTCTATTTTTTTTTTCAGAAAATAAGTGTGGTATGAAATTTCACAAGGGAAGTAATCCTGAGTCCATCTCGTGTACCTAAGCCAAAGCGGTATAAAAAAGAAGTATATATGCTGTAGTTACTGGTATGGAAATTGCTTTATTCTTTTTGAGCTTTTTGTCCGATTTCAGAGAAACACTAACGACTTCAGAGTTGAGACATCCATTACGTCACAGTCACTTGGTGATGTTATAGTTCCTTGTGTTGAGACGTAATGGATGTGTCACATCTGAATTTACAACGAACTCATCGCTCGAAAATCGAAAAGTAACACAGAAGCACTGAAGAAAGCAGAATTTCAGAGTTGTTACAGCCTTTAATTCACAGTCACGTGGTTTTTTAGTAGCAACATGTGATGTGTATTAATGGCAGTAGTGGCCTGAACTTATATAATCGGAATGTACTTTTGGAAGATATAACATTTGCTCGGGTATTTTTAAATGTATATATAATTTTATTACGGGCAAAATTCATTCATATTTTCTATTTCTTTTTCAGAAAATTAGACTGGTATGAATTTTCTCAAGGGAAGTAATCCTGAGTCCAGCTCGTGTACCTAAGCCAAAGCGATAGAATAAAGAAGTATATATGCTGTAGTTACTGGTATGGAAATTGCTTTATTCTTTTTTGAGCTTTTTGTCCAATTTCAGAGAAACACTAACGAGTTCAGAGTTGAGACAACCATTACGTCACAGTCACTTGGTCATGTGATAGTTCCTTGTGATGAGATGTAATGGATGTGTCACATCTGAATTTACAACGAACTCATCACCCGAAGATCGAAAAGTAAGAGAGAAGCAAAGAAGACTTAAGAGCTGGGACATCCGTTATGTCACAGGCACTTGGTGATGTAATAGTAACTTGTAATGTCACATAACGGATGTGTCAACTCTAAATTTACAACGAACTCATCGCTCGAAAATCGAAAAGTAACACAGAAGCACTGAAGAAAGCAGAATTTCAGAGTTGTTACAGCCTTTAATTCACAGTCACGTGGTTTTTTAGTAACAACATGTGATGTGTATTAATGGCAGTAGTGGCCTGAACTTATATCATCGGAATGTACCTTTGGAAGATATAACATTTGCTCGGGTATTTTTAAATGTATATATAATTTTATTACGGGCAAAATTCAATCATATTTTCTATTTCTTTTTCAGAAAATAAGTCTGGTATGAAATTTCACAAGGGAAGTAATCCTGAGTCCAGCTCGTGTACCTAAGCCAAAGCGGTAGAACGAAGAAGTATATATGCTGTAGTTACTTACTGGTATGGAAATTGCTTTATTATTTTTGAGCTTTTTGTCCAATTTCAGAGAAACATTAACGACTTCAGAGTTGAGACATCCATTACGTCACAGTCACTAGGTCATGTAATAGTTACTAGTGATTGAGAGGTAATGGATGTGTCACATCTGAATTTACAACGAACTCATCACTCGAAGATCGAAAAGTAAGAGAAGAAAGCAAAGAAGACTTAAGAGCTGGGACATCCGTTATGTCACAGGCACTTGGTGATGTAATAGTAACTTGTGATGTCACATAACGGATGTGTCAACTCTAAATTTACAACGAACTCATCTCTCGAAAATCGAAAAGTAACACAGAAGCACTGAAGAATGCAGAATTTCAGAGTTGTTACAGCCTTTAATTCACAGTCACGTGGTTTTTTAGTAGCAACATGTGATGTGTATTAATGGCAGTAGTGGCCTGAACTTATATCATCGGAATGTACCTTTGCAAGATATAACATTTGCTCGGGTATTTTTAAATGTATATAAAATTTTATTACGGGCAAAATTTAATCATATTTTCTATTTTTTTTTTCAGAAAATAAGTGTGGTATGAAATTTCACAAGGGAAGTAATCCTGAGTCCATCTCGTGTACCTAAGCCAAAGCGGTATAAAAAAGAAGTATATATGCTGTAGTTACTGGTATGGAAATTGCTTTATTCTTTTTGAGCTTTTTGTCCGATTTCAGAGAAACACTAACGACTTCAGAGTTGAGACATCCATTACGTCACAGTCACTTGGTGATGTTATAGTTCCTTGTGTTGAGACGTAATGGATGTGTCACATCTGAATTTACAACGAACTCATCGCTCGAAAATCGAAAAGTAACACAGAAGCACTGAAGAAAGCAGAATTTCAGAGTTGTTACAGCCTTTAATTCACAGTCACGTGGTTTTTTAGTAGCAACATGTGATGTGTATTAATGGCAGTAGTGGCCTGAACTTATATAATCGGAATGTACTTTTGGAAGATATAACATTTGCTCGGGTATTTTTAAATGTATATATAATTTTATTACGGGCAAAATTCATTCATATTTTCTATTTCTTTTTCAGAAAATTAGACTGGTATGAATTTTCTCAAGGGAAGTAATCCTGAGTCCAGCTCGTGTACCTAAGCCAAAGCGATAGAATAAAGAAGTATATATGCTGTAGTTACTGGTATGGAAATTGCTTTATTCTTTTTTGAGCTTTTTGTCCAATTTCAGAGAAACACTAACGAGTTCAGAGTTGAGACAACCATTACGTCACAGTCACTTGGTCATGTGATAGTTCCTTGTGATGAGATGTAATGGATGTGTCACATCTGAATTTACAACAAACTCATCACCCGAAGATCGAAAAGTAAGAGAGAAGCAAAGAAGACTTAAGAGCTGGGACATCCGTTATGTCACAGGCACTTGGTGATGTAATAGTAACTTGTGATGTCACATAACGGATGTGTCAACTCTAAATTTACAACGAACTCATCTCTCGAAAATCGAAAAGTAACACAGAAGCACTGAAGAAAGCAGAATTTCAGAGTTTGTTACAGCCTTTAATTCACACTCACGTGGTTTTTTAGTAGCAACATGTGATGTGTTTTAATGGCAGTAGTGGCCTGAACTTATATCATCGGAATGTACCTTTGGAAGATATAACATTTGCTCGGGTATTTTTAAATGTATATATAATTTTATTACGGGCAAAATTCATTCATATTTTCTATTTCTTTTTCAGAAAATTAGACTGGTATGAATTTTCTCAAGGGAAGTAATCCTGAGTCCAGCTCGTGTACCTAAGCCAAAGCGATAGAATAAAGAAGTATATATGCTGTAGTTACTGGTATGGAAATTGCTTTATTCTTTTTTGAGCTTTTTGTCCAATTTCAGAGAAACACTAACGAGTTCAGAGTTGAGACAACCATTACGTCACAGTCACTTGGTCATGTGATAGTTCCTTGTGATGAGATGTAATGGATGTGTCACATCTGAATTTACAACGAACTCATCACCCGAAGATCGAAAAGTAAGAGAGAAGCAAAGAAGACTTAAGAGCTGGGACATCCGTTATGTCACAGGCACTTGGTGATGTAATAGTAACTTGTGATGTCACATAACGGATGTGTCAACTCTAAATTTACAACGAACTCATCGCTCGAAAATCGAAAAGTAACACAGAAGCACTGAAGAATGCAGAATTTCAGAGTTGTTACAGCCTTTAATTCACAGTCACGTGGTTTTTTAGTAGCAACATGTGATGTGTATTAATGGCAGTAGTGGCCTGAACTTATATCATCGGAATGTACCTTTGGAAGATATAACATTTGCTCGGGTATTTTTAAATGTATATAAAATTTTATTACGGGCAAAATTTAATCATATTTTCTATTTCTTTTTCAGAAAATAAGTCTGGTATGAAATTTCACAAGGGAAGTAATCCTGAGTCCAGCTCGTGTACCTAAGCCAAAGCGGTATAAAAAAGAAGTATATATGCTGTAGTTACTGGTATGGAAATTGCTTTATTCTTTTTGAGCTTTTTGTCCGATTTCAGAGAAACACTAACGACTTCAGAGTTGAGACATCCATTACGTCACAGTCACTTGGTGATGTTATAGTTCCTTGTGTTGAGACGTAATGGATGTGTCACATCTGAATTTACAACGAACTCATCGCTCGAAAATCGAAAAGTAACACAGAAGCACTGAAGAAAGCAGAATTTCAGAGTTGTTACAGCCTTTAATTCACAGTCACGTGGTTTTTTAGTAGCAACATGTGATGTGTATTAATGGCAGTAGTGGCCTGAACTTATATAATCGGAATGTACTTTTGGAAGATATAACATTTGCTCGGGTATTTTTAAATGTATATATAATTTTATTACGGGCAAAATTCATTCATATTTTCTATTTCTTTTTCAGAAAATTAGACTGGTATGAATTTTCTCAAGGGAAGTAATCCTGAGTCCAGCTCGTGTACCTAAGCCAAAGCGATAGAATAAAGAAGTATATATGCTGTAGTTACTGGTATGGAAATTGCTTTATTCTTTTTTGAGCTTTTTGTCCAATTTCAGAGAAACACTAACGAGTTCAGAGTTGAGACAACCATTACGTCACAGTCACTTGGTCATGTGATAGTTCCTTGTGATGAGATGTAATGGATGTGTCACATCTGAATTTACAACGAACTCATCACCCGAAGATCGAAAAGTAAGAGAGAAGCAAAGAAGACTTAAGAGCTGGGACATCCGTTATGTCACAGGCACTTGGTGATGTAATAGTAACTTGTGATGTCACATAACGGATGTGTCAACTCTAAATTTACAACGAACTCATCTCTCGAAAATCGAAAAGTAACACAGAAGCACTGAAGAAAGCAGAATTTCAGAGTTTGTTACAGCCTTTAATTCACACTCACGTGGTTTTTTAGTAGCAACATGTGATGTGTTTTAATGGCAGTAGTGGCCTGAACTTATATCATCGGAATGTACCTTTGGAAGATATAACATTTGCTCGGGTATTTTTAAATGTATATATAATTTTATTACGGGCAAAATTCATTCATATTTTCTATTTCTTTTTCAGAAAATTAGACTGGTATGAATTTTCTCAAGGGAAGTAATCCTGAGTCCAGCTCGTGTACCTAAGCCAAAGCGATAGAATAAAGAAGTATATATGCTGTAGTTACTGGTATGGAAATTGCTTTATTCTTTTTTGAGCTTTTTGTCCAATTTCAGAGAAACACTAACGAGTTCAGAGTTGAGACAACCATTACGTCACAGTCACTTGGTCATGTGATAGTTCCTTGTGATGAGATGTAATGGATGTGTCACATCTGAATTTACAACGAACTCATCACCCGAAGATCGAAAAGTAAGAGAGAAGCAAAGAAGACTTAAGAGCTGGGACATCCGTTATGTCACAGGCACTTGGTGATGTAATAGTAACTTGTAATGTCACATAACGGATGTGTCAACTCTAAATTTACAACGAACTCATCGCTCGAAAATCGAAAAGTAACACAGAAGCACTGAAGAAAGCAGAATTTCAGAGTTGTTACAGCCTTTAATTCACAGTCACGTGGTTTTTTAGTAACAACATGTGATGTGTATTAATGGCAGTAGTGGCCTGAACTTATATCATCGGAATGTACCTTTGGAAGATATAACATTTGCTCGGGTATTTTTAAATGTATATATAATTTTATTACGGGCAAAATTCAATCATATTTTCTATTTCTTTTTCAGAAAATAAGTCTGGTATGAAATTTCACAAGGGAAGTAATCCTGAGTCCAGCTCGTGTACCTAAGCCAAAGCGGTAGAACGAAGAAGTATATATGCTGTAGTTACTTACTGGTATGGAAATTGCTTTATTATTTTTGAGCTTTTTGTCCAATTTCAGAGAAACATTAACGACTTCAGAGTTGAGACATCCATTACGTCACAGTCACTAGGTCATGTAATAGTTACTAGTGATTGAGAGGTAATGGATGTGTCACATCTGAATTTACAACGAACTCATCACTCGAAGATCGAAAAGTAAGAGAAGAAAGCAAAGAAGACTTAAGAGCTGGGACATCCGTTATGTCACAGGCACTTGGTGATGTAATAGTAACTTGTGATGTCACATAACGGATGTGTCAACTCTAAATTTACAACGAACTCATCTCTCGAAAATCGAAAAGTAACACAGAAGCACTGAAGAAAGCAGAATTTCAGAGTTTGTTACAGCCTTTAATTCACACTCACGTGGTTTTTTAGTAGCAACATGTGATGTGTTTTAATGGCAGTAGTGGCCTGAACTTATATCATCGGAATGTACCTTTGGAAGATATAACATTTGCTCGGGTATTTTTAAATGTATATATAATTTTATTACGGGCAAAATTCATTCATATTTTCTATTTCTTTTTCAGAAAATTAGACTGGTATGAATTTTCTCAAGGGAAGTAATCCTGAGTCCAGCTCGTGTACCTAAGCCAAAGCGATAGAATAAAGAAGTATATATGCTGTAGTTACTGGTATGGAAATTGCTTTATTCTTTTTTGAGCTTTTTGTCCAATTTCAGAGAAACACTAACGAGTTCAGAGTTGAGACAACCATTACGTCACAGTCACTTGGTCATGTGATAGTTCCTTGTGATGAGATGTAATGGATGTGTCACATCTGAATTTACAACGAACTCATCACCCGAAGATCGAAAAGTAAGAGAGAAGCAAAGAAGACTTAAGAGCTGGGACATCCGTTATGTCACAGGCACTTGGTGATGTAATAGTAACTTGTAATGTCACATAACGGATGTGTCAACTCTAAATTTACAACGAACTCATCGCTCGAAAATCGAAAAGTAACACAGAAGCACTGAAGAAAGCAGAATTTCAGAGTTGTTACAGCCTTTAATTCACAGTCACGTGGTTTTTTAGTAACAACATGTGATGTGTATTAATGGCAGTAGTGGCCTGAACTTATATCATCGGAATGTACCTTTGGAAGATATAACATTTGCTCGGGTATTTTTAAATGTATATATAATTTTATTACGGGCAAAATTCAATCATATTTTCTATTTCTTTTTCAGAAAATAAGTCTGGTATGAAATTTCACAAGGGAAGTAATCCTGAGTCCAGCTCGTGTACCTAAGCCAAAGCGGTAGAACGAAGAAGTATATATGCTGTAGTTACTTACTGGTATGGAAATTGCTTTATTATTTTTGAGCTTTTTGTCCAATTTCAGAGAAACATTAACGACTTCAGAGTTGAGACATCCATTACGTCACAGTCACTAGGTCATGTAATAGTTACTAGTGATTGAGAGGTAATGGATGTGTCACATCTGAATTTACAACGAACTCATCACTCGAAGATCGAAAAGTAAGAGAAGAAAGCAAAGAAGACTTAAGAGCTGGGACATCCGTTATGTCACAGGCACTTGGTGATGTAATAGTAACTTGTGATGTCACATAACGGATGTGTCAACTCTAAATTTACAACGAACTCATCTCTCGAAAATCGAAAAGTAACACAGAAGCACTGAAGAATGCAGAATTTCAGAGTTGTTACAGCCTTTAATTCACAGTCACGTGGTTTTTTAGTAGCAACATGTGATGTGTATTAATGGCAGTAGTGGCCTGAACTTATATCATCGGAATGTACCTTTGCAAGATATAACATTTGCTCGGGTATTTTTAAATGTATATAAAATTTTATTACGGGCAAAATTTAATCATATTTTCTATTTTTTTTTTCAGAAAATAAGTGTGGTATGAAATTTCACAAGGGAAGTAATCCTGAGTCCATCTCGTGTACCTAAGCCAAAGCGGTATAAAAAAGAAGTATATATGCTGTAGTTACTGGTATGGAAATTGCTTTATTCTTTTTGAGCTTTTTGTCCGATTTCAGAGAAACACTAACGACTTCAGAGTTGAGACATCCATTACGTCACAGTCACTTGGTGATGTTATAGTTCCTTGTGTTGAGACGTAATGGATGTGTCACATCTGAATTTACAACGAACTCATCGCTCGAAAATCGAAAAGTAACACAGAAGCACTGAAGAAAGCAGAATTTCAGAGTTGTTACAGCCTTTAATTCACAGTCACGTGGTTTTTTAGTAGCAACATGTGATGTGTATTAATGGCAGTAGTGGCCTGAACTTATATAATCGGAATGTACTTTTGGAAGATATAACATTTGCTCGGGTATTTTTAAATGTATATATAATTTTATTACGGGCAAAATTCATTCATATTTTCTATTTCTTTTTCAGAAAATTAGACTGGTATGAATTTTCTCAAGGGAAGTAATCCTGAGTCCAGCTCGTGTACCTAAGCCAAAGCGATAGAATAAAGAAGTATATATGCTGTAGTTACTGGTATGGAAATTGCTTTATTCTTTTTTGAGCTTTTTGTCCAATTTCAGAGAAACACTAACGAGTTCAGAGTTGAGACAACCATTACGTCACAGTCACTTGGTCATGTGATAGTTCCTTGTGATGAGATGTAATGGATGTGTCACATCTGAATTTACAACAAACTCATCACCCGAAGATCGAAAAGTAAGAGAGAAGCAAAGAAGACTTAAGAGCTGGGACATCCGTTATGTCACAGGCACTTGGTGATGTAATAGTAACTTGTGATGTCACATAACGGATGTGTCAACTCTAAATTTACAACGAACTCATCTCTCGAAAATCGAAAAGTAACACAGAAGCACTGAAGAAAGCAGAATTTCAGAGTTTGTTACAGCCTTTAATTCACACTCACGTGGTTTTTTAGTAGCAACATGTGATGTGTTTTAATGGCAGTAGTGGCCTGAACTTATATCATCGGAATGTACCTTTGGAAGATATAACATTTGCTCGGGTATTTTTAAATGTATATATAATTTTATTACGGGCAAAATTCATTCATATTTTCTATTTCTTTTTCAGAAAATTAGACTGGTATGAATTTTCTCAAGGGAAGTAATCCTGAGTCCAGCTCGTGTACCTAAGCCAAAGCGATAGAATAAAGAAGTATATATGCTGTAGTTACTGGTATGGAAATTGCTTTATTCTTTTTTGAGCTTTTTGTCCAATTTCAGAGAAACACTAACGAGTTCAGAGTTGAGACAACCATTACGTCACAGTCACTTGGTCATGTGATAGTTCCTTGTGATGAGATGTAATGGATGTGTCACATCTGAATTTACAACGAACTCATCACCCGAAGATCGAAAAGTAAGAGAGAAGCAAAGAAGACTTAAGAGCTGGGACATCCGTTATGTCACAGGCACTTGGTGATGTAATAGTAACTTGTGATGTCACATAACGGATGTGTCAACTCTAAATTTACAACGAACTCATCGCTCGAAAATCGAAAAGTAACACAGAAGCACTGAAGAATGCAGAATTTCAGAGTTGTTACAGCCTTTAATTCACAGTCACGTGGTTTTTTAGTAGCAACATGTGATGTGTATTAATGGCAGTAGTGGCCTGAACTTATATCATCGGAATGTACCTTTGGAAGATATAACATTTGCTCGGGTATTTTTAAATGTATATAAAATTTTATTACGGGCAAAATTTAATCATATTTTCTATTTCTTTTTCAGAAAATAAGTCTGGTATGAAATTTCACAAGGGAAGTAATCCTGAGTCCAGCTCGTGTACCTAAGCCAAAGCGGTATAAAAAAGAAGTATATATGCTGTAGTTACTGGTATGGAAATTGCTTTATTCTTTTTGAGCTTTTTGTCCGATTTCAGAGAAACACTAACGACTTCAGAGTTGAGACATCCATTACGTCACAGTCACTTGGTGATGTTATAGTTCCTTGTGTTGAGACGTAATGGATGTGTCACATCTGAATTTACAACGAACTCATCGCTCGAAAATCGAAAAGTAACACAGAAGCACTGAAGAAAGCAGAATTTCAGAGTTGTTACAGCCTTTAATTCACAGTCACGTGGTTTTTTAGTAGCAACATGTGATGTGTATTAATGGCAGTAGTGGCCTGAACTTATATAATCGGAATGTACTTTTGGAAGATATAACATTTGCTCGGGTATTTTTAAATGTATATATAATTTTATTACGGGCAAAATTCATTCATATTTTCTATTTCTTTTTCAGAAAATTAGACTGGTATGAATTTTCTCAAGGGAAGTAATCCTGAGTCCAGCTCGTGTACCTAAGCCAAAGCGATAGAATAAAGAAGTATATATGCTGTAGTTACTGGTATGGAAATTGCTTTATTCTTTTTTGAGCTTTTTGTCCAATTTCAGAGAAACACTAACGAGTTCAGAGTTGAGACAACCATTACGTCACAGTCACTTGGTCATGTGATAGTTCCTTGTGATGAGATGTAATGGATGTGTCACATCTGAATTTACAACGAACTCATCACCCGAAGATCGAAAAGTAAGAGAGAAGCAAAGAAGACTTAAGAGCTGGGACATCCGTTATGTCACAGGCACTTGGTGATGTAATAGTAACTTGTGATGTCACATAACGGATGTGTCAACTCTAAATTTACAACGAACTCATCTCTCGAAAATCGAAAAGTAACACAGAAGCACTGAAGAAAGCAGAATTTCAGAGTTTGTTACAGCCTTTAATTCACACTCACGTGGTTTTTTAGTAGCAACATGTGATGTGTTTTAATGGCAGTAGTGGCCTGAACTTATATCATCGGAATGTACCTTTGGAAGATATAACATTTGCTCGGGTATTTTTAAATGTATATATAATTTTATTACGGGCAAAATTCATTCATATTTTCTATTTCTTTTTCAGAAAATTAGACTGGTATGAATTTTCTCAAGGGAAGTAATCCTGAGTCCAGCTCGTGTACCTAAGCCAAAGCGATAGAATAAAGAAGTATATATGCTGTAGTTACTGGTATGGAAATTGCTTTATTCTTTTTTGAGCTTTTTGTCCAATTTCAGAGAAACACTAACGAGTTCAGAGTTGAGACAACCATTACGTCACAGTCACTTGGTCATGTGATAGTTCCTTGTGATGAGATGTAATGGATGTGTCACATCTGAATTTACAACGAACTCATCACCCGAAGATCGAAAAGTAAGAGAGAAGCAAAGAAGACTTAAGAGCTGGGACATCCGTTATGTCACAGGCACTTGGTGATGTAATAGTAACTTGTGATGTCACATAACGGATGTGTCAACTCTAAATTTACAACGAACTCATCTCTCGAAAATCGAAAAGTAACACAGAAGCACTGAAGAAAGCAGAATTTCAGAGTTTGTTACAGCCTTTAATTCACACTCACGTGGTTTTTTAGTAGCAACATGTGATGTGTTTTAATGGCAGTAGTGGCCTGAACTTATATCATCGGAATGTACCTTTGGAAGATATAACATTTGCTCGGGTATTTTTAAATGTATATATAATTTTATTACGGGCAAAATTCATTCATATTTTCTATTTCTTTTTCAGAAAATTAGACTGGTATGAATTTTCTCAAGGGAAGTAATCCTGAGTCCAGCTCGTGTACCTAAGCCAAAGCGATAGAATAAAGAAGTATATATGCTGTAGTTACTGGTATGGAAATTGCTTTATTCTTTTTTGAGCTTTTTGTCCAATTTCAGAGAAACACTAACGAGTTCAGAGTTGAGACAACCATTACGTCACAGTCACTTGGTCATGTGATAGTTCCTTGTGATGAGATGTAATGGATGTGTCACATCTGAATTTACAACGAACTCATCACCCGAAGATCGAAAAGTAAGAGAGAAGCAAAGAAGACTTAAGAGCTGGGACATCCGTTATGTCACAGGCACTTGGTGATGTAATAGTAACTTGTAATGTCACATAACGGATGTGTCAACTCTAAATTTACAACGAACTCATCGCTCGAAAATCGAAAAGTAACACAGAAGCACTGAAGAAAGCAGAATTTCAGAGTTGTTACAGCCTTTAATTCACAGTCACGTGGTTTTTTAGTAACAACATGTGATGTGTATTAATGGCAGTAGTGGCCTGAACTTATATCATCGGAATGTACCTTTGGAAGATATAACATTTGCTCGGGTATTTTTAAATGTATATATAATTTTATTACGGGCAAAATTCAATCATATTTTCTATTTCTTTTTCAGAAAATAAGTCTGGTATGAAATTTCACAAGGGAAGTAATCCTGAGTCCAACTCGTGTACCTAAGCCAAAGCGGTAGAACGAAGAAGTATATATGCTGTAGTTACTTACTGGTATGGAAATTGCTTTATTATTTTTGAGCTTTTTGTCCAATTTCAGAGAAACATTAACGACTTCAGAGTTGAGACATCCATTACGTCACAGTCACTAGGTCATGTAATAGTTACTAGTGATTGAGAGGTAATGGATGTGTCACATCTGAATTTACAACGAACTCATCACTCGAAGATCGAAAAGTAAGAGAAGAAAGCAAAGAAGACTTAAGAGCTGGGACATCCGTTATGTCACAGGCACTTGGTGATGTAATAGTAACTTGTGATGTCACATAACGGATGTGTCAACTCTAAATTTACAACGAACTCATCTCTCGAAAATCGAAAAGTAACACAGAAGCACTGAAGAATGCAGAATTTCAGAGTTGTTACAGCCTTTAATTCACAGTCACGTGGTTTTTTAGTAGCAACATGTGATGTGTATTAATGGCAGTAGTGGCCTGAACTTATATCATCGGAATGTACCTTTGCAAGATATAACATTTGCTCGGGTATTTTTAAATGTATATAAAATTTTATTACGGGCAAAATTTAATCATATTTTCTATTTTTTTTTCAGAAAATAAGTCTGGTATGAAATTTCACAAGGGAAGTAATCCTGAGTCCAGCTCGTGTACCTAAGCCAAAGCGGTATAAAAAAGAAGTATATATGCTGTAGTTACTGGTATGGAAATTGCTTTATTCTTTTTGAGCTTTTTGTCCGATTTCAGAGAAACACTAACGACTTCAGAGTTGAGACATCCATTACGTCACAGTCACTTGGTGATGTTATAGTTCCTTGTGTTGAGACGTAATGGATGTGTCACATCTGAATTTACAACGAACTCATCGCTCGAAAATGGAAAAGTAACACAGAAGCACTGAAGAAAGCAGAATTTCAGAGTTGTTACAGCCTTTAATTCACAGTCACGTGGTTTTTTAGTAGCAACATGTGATGTGTATTAATGGCAGTAGTGGCCTGAACTTATATAATCGGAATGTACTTTTGGAAGATATAACATTTGCTCGGGTATTTTTAAATGTATATATAATTTTATTACGGGCAAAATTCATTCATATTTTCTATTTCTTTTTCAGAAAATTAGACTGGTATGAATTTTCTCAAGGGAAGTAATCCTGAGTCCAGCTCGTGTACCTAAGCCAAAGCGATAGAATAAAGAAGTATATATGCTGTAGTTACTGGTATGGAAATTGCTTTATTCTTTTTTGAGCTTTTTGTCCAATTTCAGAGAAACACTAACGAGTTCAGAGTTGAGACAACCATTACGTCACAGTCACTTGGTCATGTGATAGTTCCTTGTGATGAGATGTAATGGATGTGTCACATCTGAATTTACAACAAACTCATCACCCGAAGATCGAAAAGTAAGAGAGAAGCAAAGAAGACTTAAGAGCTGGGACATCCGTTATGTCACAGGCACTTGGTGATGTAATAGTAACTTGTGATGTCACATAACGGATGTGTCAACTCTAAATTTACAACGAACTCATCTCTCGAAAATCGAAAAGTAACACAGAAGCACTGAAGAAAGCAGAATTTCAGAGTTTGTTACAGCCTTTAATTCACACTCACGTGGTTTTTTAGTAGCAACATGTGATGTGTTTTAATGGCAGTAGTGGCCTGAACTTATATCATCGGAATGTACCTTTGGAAGATATAACATTTGCTCGGGTATTTTTAAATGTATATATAATTTTATTACGGGCAAAATTCATTCATATTTTCTATTTCTTTTTCAGAAAATTAGACTGGTATGAATTTTCTCAAGGGAAGTAATCCTGAGTCCAGCTCGTGTACCTAAGCCAAAGCGATAGAATAAAGAAGTATATATGCTGTAGTTACTGGTATGGAAATTGCTTTATTCTTTTTTGAGCTTTTTGTCCAATTTCAGAGAAACACTAACGAGTTCAGAGTTGAGACAACCATTACGTCACAGTCACTTGGTCATGTGATAGTTCCTTGTGATGAGATGTAATGGATGTGTCACATCTGAATTTACAACGAACTCATCACCCGAAGATCGAAAAGTAAGAGAGAAGCAAAGAAGACTTAAGAGCTGGGACATCCGTTATGTCACAGGCACTTGGTGATGTAATAGTAATTTGTGATGTCACATAACGGATGTGTCAACTCTAAATTTACAACGAACTCATCGCTTGAAAATCGAAAAGTAACACAGAAGCACTGAAGAAAGCAGAATTTCAGAGTTGTTACAGCCTTTAGTTCACAGTCACGTGGTTTTTTAGTAGTAACATGTGATGTGTTTTAATGGCAGTAGCGACCTGAACTTATATCATCGGAATGTACCTTTGAAAGATATTACATTTGCTCGGGTATTTTTTAAATGTATATAAAATTTTATTACGGGCAAAATTCAATCATATTTTCTATTTCTTTTTCAGAAAATTAGACTGGTATGAATTTTCTCAAGGGAAGTAATCCTGAGTCCAGCTCGTGTACCTAAGCCAAAGCGATAGAATAAAGAAGTATATATGCTGTAGTTACTGGTATGGAAATTGCTTTATTCTTTTTTGAGCTTTTTGTCCAATTTCAGAGAAACACTAACGAGTTCAGAGTTGAGACAACCATTACGTCACAGTCACTTGGTCATGTGATAGTTCCTTGTGATGAGATGTAATGGATGTGTCACATCTGAATTTACAACGAACTCATCACCCGAAGATCGAAAAGTAAGAGAGAAGCAAAGAAGACTTAAGAGCTGGGACATCCGTTATGTCACAGGCACTTGGTGATGTAATAGTAATTTGTGATGTCACATAACGGATGTGTCAACTCTAAATTTACAACGAACTCATCGCTTGAAAATCGAAAAGTAACACAGAAGCACTGAAGAAAGCAGAATTTCAGAGTTGTTACAGCCTTTAGTTCACAGTCACGTGGTTTTTTAGTAGTAACATGTGATGTGTTTTAATGGCAGTAGCGACCTGAACTTATATCATCGGAATGTACCTTTGAAAGATATAACATTTGCTCGGGTATTTTTTAAATGTATATAAAATTTTATTACGGGCAAAATTCAATCATATTTTCTATTTCTTTTTCAGAAAATTAGACTGGTATGAATTTTCTCAAGGGAAGTAATCCTGAGTCCAGCTCGTGTACCTAAGCCAAAGCGATAGAATAAAGAAGTATATATGCTGTAGTTACTGGTATGGAAATTGCTTTATTCTTTTTTGAGCTTTTTGTCCAATTTCAGAGAAACACTAACGAGTTCAGAGTTGAGACAACCATTACGTCACAGTCACTTGGTCATATAAAACTTGTGATGTGTCGTAAAGTACGTTTACATCTAAATTCACGACGAACTCATCACTCGAACATCGAAAAGTAACACAGAAGCACTGAAGAAAGCAGAATTCCAGAGTTGTTACAGCCTTTATTTCACAGTCACGTGGTTTTTTTGTAGCAACATTTGATGTGTTTTAATGGCAGTAGCGACCTGAACTTATAACATTGAAATGTACATTTGAAATATATAAAATTACATACTTATTTACCATGTCTTTTTTCAGACAATTAAATGTAGGTACATATAGTACGGCACTTCAGTTCAATAAGACCGTATCGAGGGGCAAGTTGCTGATGTATAATCCTGGCTACTTGATTATGTCTATGCAAATACTCGCCACTAGAAAGATGAGCACATTATTATAATTTGCATACTTAATATGGTATACATAAGATTGCCAATAAATAATTACAAAAATAGTCAAGTCGGTATAATTATTAAGGACTGACAAGATACAAGATATTACCGCAATTTGTACACACAACAACAACTCAATCATAGCATTGTTAGTAAAGTGAAGTCGTTTACGTGAGATTATAATCGCTCGACTGTTCGTTCTGACTGTTCTAGTTGCCTTCCAATACTTCTAATACTTTGACGGCTAATTAACTAAGGAAAACGAAACAGCAGAATATAGGTATAGTGTTAGCAGTTACGACACTTGAAAATTATCATCAATACTAATAATAAATCTATAAGTGTAAGTATTTTATGTATCTATATTTATGGGTGTATGTTCCTCCATAACTCTTAAACGAATTAACTGATCTATTGATATTTAAAATGTTTTTTGTAACTTTTTTTCGTTAACAGACACTGATTGTGGTTTCTGCCATCAGTTGATACAACTAGTCCATTGTTGGTGTCATAGTCCGGATAAGACAAAAGAAATATTGCAGGAAATAGGTATTAATTAAAAAATAAAATACAACAATCCATACTGAGAAAACTGTAAGCAACTCAAAACAATTGAGTCGAATAATTCCAACGAGAGACGAAAACATCACTAAACAACCAGCTTAACTTTGTTCTTATCTGTAATTAGGGGATAGATCTTGCTGAATAGTAGCCACAATACTAGTAGAATGTGTCTTATTTATGGCCTGCTAATGCACAAATGCCAAACTAGTTTTAATTTCCACAAATGTATTAAATTCAAAGATTAACGCAACAGAGAGCTTTGTAAATATCTATATGTGTAAATGAAGTTTGTTTCCCTTCATTTAATTTGAATTTCCCGCGTTGTAAATTTCTTAATAGGTATGTAGGTAGTTATTTATAATTTTAAAGGCGGCTACCTACAACGCGGGAATAATACGGAGGTATAATAAATTATCTGATTGTAAAACGAGACGTGTGAATAAATAATAAATAATTTAAAGCATTTAAGTATAGAAATAATAGCTTTAAATGTTGTTTCTCTTTCAGGTAAGATTACTATTTATTACGGTGAAATTATATAAAACTAAAAATGTAAAATTATTTTGTTTAATAAAAAATATAATTCCTCTTTCAGAGCAACGCATTTTGGTCATTTTATTTCTACAGCCATACCAGATAATACTTATTACATATGTATACATATATTTATAACAAAATAAAGTCGCTGTTCGCCTTTATCATTTTCTCTGCATACTTCTAAATCTATGTATATAGCTGGACGTTGGCTGGACGCACGAATGTGGAATTTACTCCTTACGAACAATAATTTAATAATTTAATAAATACGAACGAACTAATTAATAAATAATATATTATATTATATTAATATGTATTATAACGCGGTACGTTTGAATGAATTGCGGAGGCTTTTAATAACTTTCAATACATTGCAACCTTTGGCCCACACATTCAATTCAACCCACACACTCTTGAATTTGAATCTTATCGCGTAGGTAATACGTTTGAATGAATTTGACGCTTCGCATATGTAATACGCGACACCTGTAACGCGTAACTAACAATAAATTTCCATGACCCGGGCTTATATAATACGTCTTATGGAATAAACTTTAATATGTACTTCTTTTTCCTTTTTAAAATACGCATAGATAATACGATCGAAGGTTATCTATGCGATAATTTACACTTACATTAAACGATGTAGGGTCAATTAATGAACAGTACATTTATAAAAATAATAAATGTAAGTGTAAGAGTATCGCGAATATATATTATTAGCCGCTGATTGGTATACGCATCGCCCCCGGGATCGTTCGCGAATGCAACTAATCGGTTACTTTTATACACGAGTTAAAAGCGACTGGCGAGTATTTTGGTATTAAGTAGGTAATGAGAATGAATACTCGTGTTATGTATGTCGTCGGCACATCGTAAAATTGGGCATATCATGATATTCCTGGGCAGATCATATTTCTGTTAAAACTGTTAAATTTATTTCCATGTAAACCTAACACCCTCCTCCTCGCTTTGCTTCGCTCCGCTCCTCGTCGCACCTATATTGGACTTTTGCTGAAAGATTTTTGATTTCATACTTTACGATCTGCCCAATTCTACGATCTGCCCACGACATGTATACCATATGGATACCTTATTAAACAGTGATACCCATGTTCGCCTGCCACCAGGGTGGACATAATTATAGTCAAATACTAGACAGGCTTGGACATCTGGATTAGAGATTTGACATCTTAGGGCTTAGTGCGAGTTTTACTCTATCAAACGCGTCGAACGTGTAAACGTCGATTTGTATGGGACTAAAGCAGTACTACACATTAGCCACCAGGTAGCGCTGCTTCATTCCCATACAAATTAATAAAAACTCGCAATTATGGCCAGGCCCTCTTATGGTGGTATATAGTATCTAGGTGTATAACATCTTTACAAAATGTGAAATAATACAAACTCATTACAGATATTCACCGAGAAATAATAGCACATGTGCTGTTGTATTTCGGTGCGTGATTAAGGTATGGTAGAGCCCGTTTCCCTATCCAATCCCTTATCCTTGATCCTAATATAGTCAGTATCGCATATTTTGTAGCACCTGTGGGGTTGCCTGTAAGACATTTTGTCTGTCATCATCATTTGGTCGCCAGTTCAAATCCCGCTAGGAGCAAATGTTTATGTGTTAACATTTTACCTATGTACCTGAGTCATTGAATTTTTGTATTTATAATAATATGTTTGTATTTACAAAAAAGTAATCTATGTAATATCAACTGTCTGCTATCCATAATAAGCATTAGTTTACTGTGGAACTGCTTATTTTATTTATTTATCATTTTGTCGGCAGAAATATAAATACGATAGAACGATGTATAAACGCTCTATGTTTGTAACTTACACCATACCGCATGATCACATTGTATAATATCCTATATTAACTGACTGCAAATGGATTGTAATAGTGATTGGCTTCATACATCAAAGTGGAGTTTTTGTGTTCCATTAGGATTCTGCATCTGATCCTGTTTCATAAACATAAATTGTAGGTAATATTGCTTTATAATTGCTATTGAAAATTATTTTAAAAAAAATTTGAAGTGATTATATATTTTAATATTACCTAAATGTTTTATGCTCTCGCTAGCGAGTGCGGTCATTATAACTCATGGTAGAGGTACAGTCCAACAAACTTTCAACATATAATTCTTATCATTTTTTATAAATTATCTCCCATCGAGGCCTTGAGAATATGCCACGACTTTTTTCAGTCGCAGTATTACTTTTACTAAGAATTTATTCAGTAGAGTATTCTAATAAAGTAATTAACAAGAGAGATTAATATTGGAATAAGTTAACAACCTATCAAGTCAAGAGTATCGACATTTTATATCGTACTTATAAATCTCGAAGGTATTTTTACGAGAATCTCACAAGAGGTAGCGACGCCATCAATTTTTTAACAACAATACAAAGAGAACAAATTGTCTCGCCAACCGCAAGGGATTTGGTCCCCTTGTGAAAAGTATTTTATCGTATAAGAGGTAGCTATTCTGCTTTTATAGAATCTTTCAATTCTTTCACCATGCGAATAAATTATTTTTCATATGAAACAAAATTGCGTGTTTTACCGAAACCTTCAATCGGTGGAATTTTTGAATTTTTAAATCTTTTGAATATATTTTCCCCATTAAGGTGTAAACACACGCCAATCCTAAAAATTTGCATTTTTAAAAAAATATGTTAGAAGAAACTGTCAATGCAATTGGTTTGAAAAAAATATATGTTATACTTCAACATGTGAAGAACAAATTATATTGTTTAGAATTTCCATCGAAGTAGTAAAAACCCCACAATAAAAGTTAGAACATAAGAAGAATTTGACTTACTTATATTGAAAATTGTTGCGAAAACGGTTTATTGCGCGCATATGATTCCTACACCGAATAATAAGTCAATATCATTTAAAAAAAAAATATTGATTTTTTTATTTTTTTTTTAATGTAGTTTTAATGAAAAGTACAAAAAACCACATTTATCAGGCCTGTTGAATTGTTTTCGCCGCCTCGGAACTCTAAATATATGGAGCTACTGTGTCTCAGTGACTGCGTTGAGGTGTGGATTACGTTTGTGTTTTTCGTGTGGAATTAGTATGATATATATAAACATTCTAAAGGTCATATCGGTGAAGGTCAAATCGTCAATGTCATTCGCCTTTGTGAATCCCTTAAGTATATTTAAAAAATCATTACTTACCCACACCAAGTGCTTCTTAAGTGCAATATAAAAACTTTTTTCAAAACAAATAAATATCTTAGTTTTATCTGATTTCTCCTGATTTATCTTAATAAAATTAACATGCATTGTTCTAAACTTGGATCACAAATTTTTGAAGTGAAAACTTCTTCAGCGTTTTTGAGATGGGAAAAAACCGTTAAACTCGCGACCTGTTAGGTGATGTAATAACGTAATGTAACCGAAACCTCGGTATATAAGTACATATGTACTTTCCTGACGATTCAAAAAATACACACGTTCAAGTTTTCACTTCTGTCGGCACTCTCATGGTGGTCGGCACTCTCATGTTTTTTCTTTTTTTTTTTTCAGATTGTGTTTGGTTCCTAAATCAATAATAATACAATCCTAAATCATCTTAACAATAAGCGAATTCGGAGTAAATTTTACAGAATTGCTGACCGCAGAGAACTTTTTGTCCCCTACTCTAATATAAACTTGTGTTTATAGACAAGTAATATATATTTTTATTTGTTTTTCAGTTTAAATAAACCTTTATTCAATTCAAATTAGTTATTTTTCTATAATATATCCCTTGTATGATTCCTACCCTCTATGTTCGATCGAAACAGATCAATCTATTCAATACACGTACTTATATTGTCAACAAATTACTATATCCTGACTGACGCTTCCACCGTCCGTTGCTAAGCGACCATACAGTAAATCGATACTTCCCTAGACGTCCCATTCATCCCCTGCCACCAACATTGTTTTACCGGTGGCTAAAATAGAAATACTCCAAATATGATAGTATTTTCAAGGTACGAAATTTCTCCACGGTAGACACTAGCGCCGCCTTTTAACTGCAACATTAAGTTTGTTTACTCTAATACGTTGAACGAAATGTTTTCCATAGATAATGAACGTTGCTTTATTATCATTGAAGAAGGGTTTGTAATACTAAACTTCTATTTAACAGGCTTATTACTCATTTGTCTAGTAATAGTACTAGACATCCTCATAAGTACCTACTATGCTCGTTAAAAAAATAATATAAACATATGACATAGCTATATAAATAAAAAAGCGTAAATGATTTCGTTAACGTAGTTCGTTTCCGGATAAAAAAAGATATCATCAATTTACGATATAATTTACGACAGATAAATTAGTCTCACGAACTGTGCAGAACTAATCACTGACTTTATAAAGCAACGTCATAGAGCGGCTGTTCAAACTTTTCTCATTATTAATTCTCTCAAAATCACGGCTAAAGCTAATACATTAAACAAAGCTGTTATCAAAGCGCCCGCGTTAAAATATTTGCCTCCAACGAGGAGGCCTCAATGTCCTCAATGAAACTTTTCCAATTTGTTTTTTCAAGGTGGACACCGAACGATAGAAACGAGGAAGCTCAGAGTAATAGGGTCTTAATGGCCTTAATTTGAGACAAACTCAACTCCTCTTTCATTTGTTTTATTAACCTTTTCTTATAGAAATATCTAAATCCATTAGATATTAATATCTGGGTTGAAAGAGACCAACTTTATTCTATTAGGTAAGTAATAAGGATTTATTATCCTACTTTATACATGACAATGGTTCGGTCAGATACCATTAAAATGGGAGGCGCTGTAGTAGCATTTTAAAGATATTCAAATGGAATAAATATATAACCAAAGCCACATACTTCACACACTAGATGGCGTTGCCTTCTATAGGAATTTTGTAATTTGTTACAGAGCAATAATATTCAGTATCCCAAATTTTTAAACTGTAAACTAGATCTAATGGAAATTATTTAGTTTTGCTTGTGGTAATCCTGATTTTACTGTATTTTTTAAATATTCGGCTTAGCATATAATACACACACATAGCCTACACATAATATACTTTTACAATAAAAAACAATGAAAATAAATCTACCAGCGGCATCGGTTAGAAAAGCTGACTCTACAAGGAAAAAACAAACAACCGCCTAGTACGAGTAGTGGCTGTTGTCGAATAAATATTTCATTATAAAAACCAGTGATAAAAACCGCATTTTTGTGAAACGCTATGGTAGAGAGAAGCTTTAGTTTTATGGCCTTAGGCGATGAAATCGTAACAAGACGTTATAGGTATAGGATATTACAATTTTTTTAGAAAACCTTCAACTTAATATTGGTACTAAAATAAAGTTATTACAGTACAAATTAGCTTAAATAAAAATACGGACTTCAATACTAACAACGGCCGCGGCCGATGGCCCTTGTTAAAGCGGAGCTAAATATGTCATGTCTAATGTCATAATGTCTATGTCTATGTCTATGTCTATGTCTATGTCTATGTCTATGTCTATGTCTATGTCTATGTCTATGTCTATGTCTATGTCTATGTCTATGTCTATGTCTATGTCTATGTCTATGTCTATGTCTATATAATGACATATATCGATATAATGTCACTCAGTTAACTCACGTAAGGAAGTTTGATAAGGTTTTTACTAATGGTAAGAGCGATAAATAAAATCTTCTTTCATATTTATATTATTAGTGTGGATGAGACAAAAGTTTATTCTAATTGAAATAAATGAATGGGAAAGCTTTTACTGTTATTTAAAAGCTAATGAAAGGGAAGCTACCGTACCTAATTTGTTGCGCAGTGATAATACCGTACTCGCTACCTTAGAACGTGGAATCCACAGCCACACTGTAGAGTGGAGGGTGTCTAAACTTTGATTGCCCTTGTACGCTCCCCCGTTAGGGGAGAACTTTTGTTTTATCAAGCACGTACGTACAGTCAGCCTTTGTTGATTTTGAACACCATTTCCAAGGAAAAATCATCTATTCTGTTAAGTAGGCACTTAGATAAGTCATTACTTACCAAATCTATTGAACAATATAGTTTGACCAATTTCACAGGTATCCCTGAACCTATACCTGTAAAAAAGGTAACAGACAAACAGACAGACATAGTTACTTTCACATTTTTAATATTAATATGGAAGTACCAATAAGTATGGATATATCCAAGAACTTAAGAAAAACAGCCTTTTTCAACTTGATTTACAAAAAATTGGACATTCTGTCATGTGAACAGCCATGTCCGGGAACGATTTTCCTGAAAAAACTGCTAGGTATTGAGTAAGTAACATAGAATAGACTTGGTACAAATCCAAGCGTCACAATAGATTAAATATTTGCAAGACTGTACCAGCTCTCTACATACATTAGCTTCCGACTAGACACCGTTGATTGATTAGCACGCATCAGACACTTGGAAAGCGGATAAATCTTCAGACTTTGCAATCCGCTCTTGCTTGAGGCAATGAATGAGGCATGAACGAGACAAAGCAGCTAAGGATTCAGATTGCATTAATTCGTGATAATTCAATTTGAATATACAAACTGTGAGTTAGGTTAACGCAATAAACATTCATAATATACAGTAATAATATATTCATAATAATATATACATAATATATAATTATAATTTAAATAATAAAACAAGATAATACAACATCTTTTTTTACAAATTATATACACAAACCTTCCTCGTAACCTTTTCCATTAGCGAAAACCATATAAAATTCCATTGGGAGGTACGTGTTAGCGGAAAAATAGACTACAACTTTATTTTATAATAGACTTTCTTTCTTACATGTAAAATAGCTGATACCTTTCATTGGCCCGAGCATAGCTCGGTCACCCAGTCTAGTATAAAGTTTATAAAACTTAGTTTTGATCCTGTTAGATTTGACCCTATAGTAAAAAAGCATAAGAAGACTCAGCAATATAGGTCACGCCGATGTATTTTTTTTATTCATTTAACGTTTTTTATTCCAACTTCTAATACATTGAGACAATCTCGACCGAAATTAAAATCTTTTCTAACAAACTCTCAAGTCTATAAATAAACGATAGTAACAAACGCAATGAAATTTGTTGCTTTTACCAGAACTGAGCGCACAGACAGAAACCTTTTGTTTTATACTTACTATACATATATGGCCAACGGGCGAATTCATCTATTTATGTGGTCCTGCCCACCTCTGATTTTAATCATGTCTTTTCCTTGAACCGTGTTGCAAGACTAGCTTTGATTTGCTACTGACTGAACGCGAGTCCAGTCGGCTAGCCGCGGGTCACAGACGCCTCTCCATTTCACGATGTTTATCTACTTTGTCTTTGCACTGTGCCTTTTTTACTCACACACACATAAACACAGACAGACATAACAAAAACCAACTTGCTGTGCGTTTCTATTATCGCATCTCGAGTCATCAAACTGCGGTTTCCCTATGTAATATAGAGTGATGTGCAGGTAAGACATATAAAGCGTTTCTCGAGCGTTTCACATAGGGCCCTCTTGAAACACTTCTTCTATTTAAAGGTGCCCGTCTCGCACTGCGCAGCACGTTTCTGACTTTATTACTCAACAAAATATCGTGTTTATACATGATGAATTAGTCATTATTTATTATTATTATGTTTGAGCCCAAATTAAGCGGATGTGGACTGTATAGGTGCGGGATAAACCGCAGTGACCCGCGGAGTCTTCTTATCTTGAATATTCTTCCAAAGCTTTGATTTTCTTCAACACTAGCGACGAAAATCACTTTAGTTCAGTTCGTGAAAATAGGTACTTTTGCGGTTGGGTATAGGTAAGCCGGATTAAGCGGATATATGCGGATTGTAGAACACATTTTAAGCGGAGCAAGCGGATCACATCGACACGAATCTCGATAGTAAACTAACTAAGACTGCAAATGTGAATAATCCAATATAATGATGGCAATATATTACTGGACCGATTTGAAAAAAATCTTTATTATCAGCGAGTAACATAGGCTATATTTTAAAAAGTTACGCGGACGAAGTCGCGTGCAACAGCTATTTATAATATTTCAATACTAAGTACAGACTTACTAGAAAACTGTAATCTACTGTATTGAAGTGACCACATAGTGTCTAATGAATGGGCAGTTGCTTCCATTGTATACGTTTTATAGGAGTTAAAATAACATAATATGTAACACTTGTATGGCGAGATAACGCACGTATCCGCCCGTGTTAGGTTCATTATTAAAACAGTTTAACAATGTAGCTACGCTCAGCAGAACTAAAATGTCCTTTGAAATATTTTTATACGTAAATAAAACTGTGTCAAAATTTTAATGCTGCTGTAGATAGAAGTTAATATTTTGGCATTTCAACTAAAGCGGATTTACATCTCTCTATATAAGAAAAATTAAGTGTCACGTTGTTTGAGGCCAATGAACTCCTAAACTACTGAATCGATTTTGATAAAACTTCGTAACTATGTTTAATTTGATCCAACTTAAAAGATAACGTGTATCTAGTATAATATAATAATTATTAAACAGTAACAGTAATATTTTTCGCATAATAATATCTACATCATATATACCAATGATAAAATTTGTTATAGCCAAGCAACTTATTTGCAAGATTTTTTTCAATAGAAATAAATATAAATATTGTACTACACCACATAATTTACACTATTTACGCTATAGATAACGAATTTATGAAAGCTTTTACCTATTCAGCTTTCACAAGATATTAGCCTTTGTGGAATATTTGTGTTACCTAAGTTTGTTTCAAGCAAAATAATTGTATTAAATATTCCTCTGCAACCCGACCTAGATATGCAAAATTTGCAGAGTAGGTGCAAACTTAATATATTAATATACATTCCAAGTGACGCGGTGTCACATTGTCGGCATTGTGTCGACATAGAGATTCGATGACGGCGAACCTAGAGGCTAGAGGTGTCGGCGAAAGTGGACGCATTCAATGCTAATAGACGAATTAACGAGGCAACATGATAATAGGACAAATCTTAAGGACAATTTCTGAATTTGAAACTTTTAATACCTACTAGTTGTTGCAACTTCGTTCGCGTAATTTTATAAAATATAGCCTATGTTACTCGCTGATAATATAGCTTCCCAACAGTGAAAGAATTTTTCAAATCGATCCAGTAGTTTCGGAGCCTATTCAATTCAAACAAACAAACAAATCTTTTCTCTTTATAATATTATATAGTATAGACTAGCGATTCGCACCCAGCTTCACACGGGTGTAATTTTCTCGGTAATTATTCAAATTTTTGCATGTGCCCAAGTAAAATAACGAATGAAAGAAAACACGGGTGATAGTGCCTGAATTAGAAGTAATAAGGAAATTGGAATAATTTCCCGATTCTAACTCGCTCTCAAATGCTCCAGTAGTTCTAAAAGGAAATTGCTGCCAAAACGTAAAACGCTTTAGATGTGAATTTTCTCTTTATGCACAAAAAGAGCATAAAGGTTCTTTCATCAAATAATTAATTAGAATAGAACAGTATAATACACAATGAAATAAGCTTATCCCTCAATAATATTTTTTTTCTTCAAATTATCACTAAATTATATATTCCTAGCGAAATTGCACGCGTAACTTTATAAAATATAGCTTATGTTACTCGCTAAAAATGTAGCTTTCTATAGGTGAAAGAATTTTCAAAATCGGTCCAGTAGTTTTAGAGTTTATTCAATACAAACATATAAATCTTCTCTCTTTATAATACTAGTATAGAATAACATAATATATTAACATCTAATAAGTTTAAAAAAAAAAGTTTGAATAAAATATGTTATCTAGGCTATGAATTCAGCATCATCCGAGGGACAGCAACGTGTGGTTAATACTTTAGTCACTGTGACATTACTTTGTGACGATGATATGATGAGCCCTTTTATATGTATAAACATATAAAAAGGCTGTAATGTATGCAATTACAGAGGAAACATCAGTAATAAAGCTACGGAACCGTTATCAAAGTTTCTCGATGTTCGGAAACATTGCGCGCTTTTTACACGCGACCTCTGAACTCGCTGACATTGCTGTAATTGAATACGAACTTAGTGTACGGCCACTAGAATGGAATAATAAAATTATATTAGTTCCATAACAATTATGAAGAAAAATATTAGATTTTTAGGGATCTATACTAATTTTTAAATATTTATAAGTGCAATAATAAACGTTTTGCACTTTTAAATATTTAATGAAAGTAAAACTTGAATGATGATATTTCTTTTCTTAAAAAGTGGGCAGACAGGTTGAAAGATTATATTACTCTTGCTCAAGAATACAAACATAGATATCGTAACCATTATTATATATTTATTTATCTACACTATACTTATAAAAACAATAAATACAATAAAAACCTTTAAAAAGTATAAAAGTAATATGTAAAAATACTAAGTATAAAAGTAATATGTACTAATATGTTAAAATGCCATATTAAGAAATTTTAATGTCTATGGACAAAGACGTGTGGTGAATGTTGTTTAAAAACAATTTAAAAATGAAAATGTTTGATCCGATTGTTCTATTATGAATCATAAGAAAAAACTTTTTAGCGCGAAATAATTCGCATTTTATGGCCCCATGTTTCTTTTTAAAAGTAGTTTATGCATATTATATTATTTTCAACCTTAACTCTTTCGCATAAGATTCTATTTAAATTCTATTAGGTACTCGGTCATTGTAATGGTTGAAATCGTGCAAGAGCTCTGTGCATCATGGCACGTTAGGGCCAAAATAAAAAACGAAAAATAAATTCGTTTGATTCGTGCCTTTGAAGTAAGCTTTAAATTGCTTCACCGTTAAAACTTAGGCTTGAATATAATTATAGAAAACACATAAAAAAGTAATTTTGATAGGTTCTCAATTAGATGGTTAATATGAATCTAGAGATCTGTGGCCGTAATATCACCTCTTAAAGCGATGCAAAGACGATTGAGTGAGGGAGATGTCGCCTTACACCATGTAGTGTGCCATCTCGTTTACTCACTCGTTTTTGCATCGTTTTAAGAGGTGATAGTAGGCCCTCTGTGGCCGTAATATCACCTCTTAAAGCGATGCAAAGACGATTGAGTGAGGGAGTTGTCGCCTTACATCATGTATTGCGCCATCTCGTTTACTCACTCGTTTTTGCATCGTTTTAAGAGGTGATAGTAGGCCCTCTGGGCCTTGCTTCTACACATATCTATACATATTATGTATAGATGATGTTAAGAAAACTAAATGTCTACTGGCTGTTGGCTAAAATACTGATGGCTACTACCACCAGGTAACCATGTGGTTACGGTTGTCTAAGGGCGCAAGCTACAGAGTACACAGTACGCTGCCATTATTTGTAGTATCAAAATCATACATATAAAGACTATTTTATCATTCGTATTTTTCTAATTTCTTAGGTCTTCAGAGATCTCGATTTAACGTGTTATACTATTATTTAATAAATTATATTGCCGTGAAACCAGGAAGCATTATATTCATAAGCGTAGCCATAACTTTGGATCATTGTTCTAATTACTTAGTTTGTGGACCGATTTTCTTTTCTCATTAAAAGCTATTGACGAAATTCGTAGTTAGTAACTTTAGTTTGTAACTTATTAAGTGTTATATCGATGATGAAGGTATTTGAAAATATATTCGTTCAAAATTGAATAAATTTCCAAATTGATTGTCCGCGATAACTTTCATACTTATATAAAAAAGAAAAAAAAATTTAGGATCACTTTCTTGTCTGTCCATTGACTATAAATAAAGACTTCTTTCTCTCGTGAAATTTAAATTAATACCTATAATTAAATAACAATTATAATACTATTCATGATCTCCGTCTTAGACCAGTAAATGAGGAAATTTTTAACCCTCTGAAAAGGTATTCTGTATTATATAGTGACAATTAAGAAACAATTAAGATAAATTTTAATAAAAGATGACTCTGTAGAAATTCTAAAACAGAAATAAGTAAGTCACTTATTTTCTTTACTTATTTATTAGTATTTGTAATTTTAATTGTAAATTTATAGCTTAGTCTGTAGAATAATTATGCGTCATTTTATGTTACTTTTTGTTTTTTTGTATAATATGTGTGTATATTTAAACTATGGACATTTATGTCTGAAATAAAGTTATTATTACTATTATTATTATTAGTTAAAGTTGTAATGCAAATTTTAAAGAAATCTTTTCGAGTATTAAATGTAAAGTTAAAGATATGAAATGTTTGAAATTGAATGAAAATTAGATGAGATTCAAGACGTATTAAAGTGCAGCTACACAAAAGGCGGACCTTTCTGAAAACCGGAATGAGTAATGATATTGAAGATCCCCGAGGAGTGATGAATTATTGGAAGCTCTCCCCAAACTGTGTTAACAGTTTCCTGCCAGTGTTTATGTACACATAAAATAAGAACCGACAAGTGGGGCTACTTGTAATCTAAAGAGACAACTTTACTTTTTATATGGTTTTCGATAAAACTAGACAGAATTAGAATTACTTACTTATAGGGTGGGCAAGAAAGTTCTTTCAGTTTGCATTCCCTCAATAAAATTGAAGTTTTTATTTTAAATTGTTTTATTTTTGATAACTTTGTATCACGTGAACGAAGTTTGAGAATGCAGATTGTAGGTACTTACTGACATTTATATTTTCATGTGTACACACACCCACACAATAGCATACGGTTGTTCACTGCGTAGTTTCCACTCGAATGAAAACCCTCTCCAGCTAACTGGCTACGGGCTTACTGCTACATGCCCTCGAGCACACACCCTCCGTTATTTACCAACGAATATGTAACACCAGTAGCACACACACACACACACACACACACACACACACGCGCGCGCGCGCGCGCGCGCGCGCGAGATTGTAATAAGGAAACATAATTGTGTTTTAGGAATATTTTGTGGAAATTTCCTCTTGAAAATTTCTTGATCTTCCACCGCCAACTAAACTAAGTTAATTTAGCTTAGCTCGCACAGTTGACCTGTCGCTAATGTTGATTTGCTTGACAACATATTATTTGCTAATTAGCTTAGTTTAGTTCACTGAGCTTAGCTTTCAGTTAGTTTAGTTGGCGGCGGAAGAGTGTTTGGATAATAGAGTGGGGTAGAAATTGATTTTATTAAATCCCTTATGCAGTATCAAAGTGAGAATAAAGTTCTAGTTATACTGAGGTACAAACTAAAATACTTAATGTTCTAGAAATAAATGAACACAGGTAGGTGCGTTGCGTGCATTTGATTTGTCTCTGATAAACACCAGGACGGCCTTACATGCATTCACAATAATGCATTCGCAAGTTCATACACCCACGTACACAGAACACTTAATAAAATCTCAATCAAAAAGTAATTTATATTTTTTATGTAATTTTTCATGTAACATTATGATGCTTTTCTTGCATTTTACAAACTTATGTTTAATTATTAATATAGATCACAAACATGTTTTTAAGATATTAGGTTTTTAAAGGTGTTTAGGTAATTATTAAAATTTGAGTAAGTTTTTGGAGTTTACTTATTAAGAATGTATATGCATATACCTACATAATAAGCCTTGGAATTATAATTGTCGAAATAATAATATTAATACGAATGTCTACAAAAGTTGGCAAAACAGAACAAATGTATGAGTTAGGTACTACAAAGTACTCAAAACAAGAAAGTTGGCGAATACGTCAACTAAAATCGGGTCTATTCCCAGTATTTCGATTTCAATCAAAATTGTTACACGAATACATTATACGTTATAGTTTTACGTTCTATTTTTTTTTTAATATTGTAGAATATCTGAAGAAGTTTCTTAGATATTGCGCCATCTACACAATATTATTTAAAAAAGAACAATGTTGTTCTTTCGGCATGTTCGAATTGTGAAAATTTAAATTTTATCGTACGCAGATCGTTCGTAAGGAGTAAACTCCAGTTGTGTGTCGGGTCGAGATGACACACGTATTTTTTTTAACGCTGATAAATAAAAATAAAATAAAAATTACACTTGTAATTGTAAATGACAGTTTAAATATATTTTATTTGTGGCTGACAATACTAAGCAAGTTGAAAACAAGGGATGCATTCTCTCAATTATTCATGTTTGCACCTCGACGACGCGACATTGGTGATGACGAACCCGCGATAACTGTCATAGAATAAGCACACGCAGAACTGACATTAGGTGATTTTATAATATTATAGGTAACTAATAGATAGGTGTAACCTTCCATGTTGTCATATCATACTATTTTTTTTTCTTCTAAGTGCCCACCCTGCATTTGAAGACCCCGAGGTTGTAATTTTGAGGAAACACAGACGCAGGCAATGAGTTCCACTCCTTAGCAGTTAATGGTAAAATTATATCAATAATAGTTATTCTCGCGGTCTCTCTGGATACCTACTTAATCTTTGGATAAAAGGAAAAACATGTCATTCGCATACGTTTTGCTGGAACACAACTTATTTGTGAGCAAATCGATGCGAAATTTTAATTAGGAGAAAAAAGCTGAAATAACTTTGAATCGGAATTATTTTAAATGAATAAAGAAGCGACAATTGGAGCAGTTTACTTTTTACGCCTAGAAAAACTTGTCTTACAGATGGGAGCATTAATTAAATTATATCTAGGTACTGAAGTCGCGTTACTATACTATTAGAGGGAGCGTTGACGGACTTACCAACTTTCTTGTTTTGAATACTTTTGTACTTACTCGTACATTTGGTTCTGTGACACTGCCTAGATTATGCCCTAAATTTAATAAAATAAAATAGGCCCATAACCCATTTTTATAATTTTTTATATTATAAAGGGTGGCAGACAGGCTGACGGTCCACCTGAAAACTCCAAAATAATCCATGTTATTCCTTATAATATTAAAACTATTGTTTATTCCTTATCCTATTTGTAATTCCCAAGATATGTACAATAACATATATTGGGAATTACCTATGTTACATTGCGAAAGTATCAGAAAACCATTGAATGGCGGTTGGGCGTTGTATACATCAATCATACATCAACGGACTGTTTCTGGATTTAGCGTGAAAATCATGATTCTTATAATAGAAGAATAAATAAAATTGTGTCTTCGCTCCTTATTTACAAAGAACATTGATATTAGTGTTGATAAAAACTAAACAGTTGTTCCCAGATTTAATATTAGATTACCTTTTCTAATAAAAAATATTGTAGAATCCATAGATGAATGATTGGTCTCGCTGCGCTCGACTAGATACCGCCGTTGTACTTGTAAAATGCGGCAAAAAATACTACGCCAAATTCGGCGTACTCGAGTCAGTCACACTGCAAACTGTCTGTGATGTGTACGTGCCGAATGTTTTATTAAATTTTGAGCATAATAAAATGCCAGTTTGAGTAGTGAAACTGTGTAAAAAGTGATAAAAAGTGACAATGTTTTAAACACACTACAATAAAAAACTGCCGCATTTACGAACTAGATACTACTCTATCTATTCGAGCGTAGCGAGACCAATGCAATAATCAATGGTAGAATCATATAGTTAATACCAAACTCACATGCTCATGCGCAGAGCGTGATTGACAACGCCTCCTTGTCAGATACATTTAACTATTCATTGGTTCATGATTCATGGGTTAAACCACATTTTTTAGAACTACTTGAAATCTACCTATATTGTTATAAAGCAAAAAGGTTACAAGCCTATATTGTTATTTCTTTAAATAAATTTACTACTAGTAAAAGAAGGCGATTAAATAAAAAAAAAATACTTAATTAATTTTATTATTTAAAGCAACAAAAAAAAAAACAATGCAATGGTTTACAATGATTTTTTTTAAAGTATGTAATTCATATAGAGATACGAAATATTACATAAATAGTGTTATCTTAACAATGTCGACAAAGCACTTTGCTAAGACAACCCTGTCGCGTTGCTCGTGTCAAATGGCACTGTCTATCAACAAGTACATTGCCTGCCTGTCTGCTGAATTTTAACAAAAAAAAAATACAAAAAATCAAGAATATTTGTCAGAGAATCTCTGCTAGAATACACGAAGTTAGTACAAACGTGGTACAAACGAAATTCCCGACAATCCAGTGAGAATATTTTACCGCTTTATTCAAAGTGTCAAATGCATTATTACGCTACGTTATCAGAGAGCTTGGTTGCACAATTTGCACAGACAACGACTCGTTCTTCAATATTTTTGTTGACACAATAAAATATTCAATATTTTATAGTCCTAGATAAAGAGCTTTAAAAAAATTTAAGACGTTCTCTATCCATTAAATCCTTTTGTTTTTAGTTTGTGCTGATATAAACCGGTGACGATTTCATCCCTTTCATTCTTGTTAGATTGACAGCGAGAGAGTAAGAGATAGTCATACTCTTAGATTCTGCATCGGTAATCTGATATGGGCTGGTAGAAGCCGATTAAGATCTCAGCAATCGAGTGGAATCTTTACTATCTAGACTAAAGTCAATCCTAAAGATAAACATTTTTACTGGTTATTTTAAGTGTGGTGCTTTGAGAATTCATATCCTTTAATTACTCTATTTTATATAGATAATTAAAGTAGATTTAATTTAAATATTAGGTATTGTCTGTCTATATTTAAATTATATTTATAAAACTAAATTACCGCGATTAGAGGTTGAATATCTATCCCAGTAACAGACAGGTATTTAAGTATTAAAGCTTAATTTAGAACAAGACAATGCGGCGACAGACTGAGCTGTGATATATTCGGAACTATTTCAGATGTCATCGGTATTTGATACCAGAAATGAATGTCTAGCCAGCACTCGACCGTTCTACTTTATGAATGTTTAAAATTTGTACAATACATTATTCAATTTATTAGCTACAAGCATCATGATAAGTAGATGATAACTTTGGCTATCAAATACAAAAAGAATTTTTTAAATCCGACTGGTAACTGGTTCAACTTAACTAATTTATTAATTCAGTTTTATTAAATTAGTATGGATTTCAAAGGAATTTATAATCTGTAGACAATGTTCTTTAATATCCTAATGATAGTTTATTCCCACATTATTTGTTGAAGATATACCCATTTCATCTATTTTGTAAACAATAATCATTGTAAGTATTTAGAATCTTTTAATAACATTTTTAACATCTAAACAAATAAGAATACAATAGAACAGTTGTACTTTTAGATTGAATTATAATTCTGTAGATTACAAATTGAAGTGAAGCAAAAAATAAGAGTAACAGAACATGTTTGTCTGTCTGTCTGTTCACGCTAATCATCGGACCTACTGAACGGAATTTATACGGCTTTTCATCGAATTTCATAGCTGTCAAGCGTCGGACGTTTATTGCAAGCTTAGAAAAAGCTTGAGGATTATTTGTAGACAAATATAACTTACAATTTATTATACATTGGAATAAAGGTGATTTATAGTTTAGTTACTAAAAAAGTAAAAGGCACTGTTCATTCATAATGTCGTTTGTAAATTATATTATATAACAAATATAATAATATATTTTTTAGAACTAGAGATAATAAAACAAACTAAGACATTGGCCCACTACTACTATAATGATACTTGTAGTTTCTAGGTTTAAAAACCAAATAAAATCAAATTTAAGAATTCCCTTACTCCACCAATAGATGAATCAGCAAGATGTATCTTTAGGAAATTGTATCTCTATTTTTGTTTGTTTATCTCTAAAAGTTTATCTCTAAATTTTAACTTTGAAAATAGGAAAGTTGTGTTAGCGTCTGCTCTTTATATCGACTGAAGTTGATTGAAAAGTGCTCTGTGACGTTTAAAAAAGAGGTGTTCATTCATTAGTTCAGATTCATTCGGTGGTATGATATTAAAAGGGTATCAGTCAGTTGAACGAATGCATTCGCGAACAGAGGTCTTTGTCATCTTATAGTTGGAAATGTAGTTCTGTACCTTTACCATGAGTTATAATGACCGCACTCGCTAGCTAGAGCGTAAAATATTTATATGGAAAATTGTCAATTTGGCATTGACGACAGTTTTTCATATAAATTTTTACGCTCTCACTAGCGAGTGCGGTCATTGTAAACTCATGGTAAAGGTACTGATATATTGGTCGGACGATAAAAGTATTTGGTCTAAACATAAACGGTCTTACTACAAAAACATTAAACACACTTTAATCAGGCTTAAAACACGTGATTAAAAAAGTGGTTTAAATAATGTACCCGAAGTACCCCGAAGTGCTAACAGTTGCACTGCGTCGATTTAAAAACAGAAACTAGCCTCGATTGTTGGTTTTTCACCCTAAATGTTGAAACGAATACAAGTAGAATTGATATGATCTTTTACATTGTTTGTAAATGTATGGTGGAGGGCCGTGCGATACATTCACTCGGGGCAATTAACGACTTGTTTGTGTAACGATACCCTAACTTACTTACCGGTTTCGTATGTTTGACGTTGATAAGCTTGATAGGGTTGACGATGAGATAATTTAAAAAAAAAATAGGTCAAGATTTTGATGACTTATTATTAAACTGAGAAAGGAAAGGAAGGAGTTAGATTGAATAGGCATCTTTTGGGTGAGCTCGCTCCATTATAAGCCTCTTCCTTGCTACATAGCTGGTTGTTAGCCAAGAGCAAACCCATAAAAAAAATGACAAAGATTTCTATAGTGCAGTCTATTTTACAATATTTAAAATAATAATAAAAAAATATTGAAGTGTTAACAGTTTAGCAAAGATATATTTTTATTGTTATGTAAAGGTCGTCAGACAGGCTGACGGTTCACTTGATAGATAGTACGAACGTACGAACTCCGAAGATTGAACGAAACTCTTATATTTAGTATGATCAAGGATAGATTATAGGAAGGGATAGGGAAATGAGCTTTGGAATTAAATTCAAATTAAAAAATAATTTATTTTCTGAATATTCCTCATAATAGGGGTTGTTAGTGCCACCAGGCGGGCTGTCAAATTTATGACTATGAACATTTATGTCTTCAGCCACTACAAAAAAATATTATGTAACATAAATAATATATTAATAGATACAATACTAGTTACCAGTTAAATAGGTACCTACTACTTTATTTATAATACTACTCTATTTATGAATACTAATGATAAATAATTTAATAGGAATTTATAAAACAGCTGTTAAATATACTTTAACGAGAAAGTCCCTACGAAGAAACTACAGTTTTAAGAAAATGTAAGCATATAAATTTAAGAATGAAAGAATTATTGATGAAAAATTAAATGATACAATTTCAGCTCGCCTCACGGTCCCCGAAGATCGAAGGAAACTTGTTAATCAAAAACTTGCTTCGATGACGTTTAAATTTTACAACCAGGACTTCCACTTACTTAGTATTTAACGCTTTCAATTATAAATGGCGACCGGCGAAAACGTACACAATTCGCACCCTTCGCGCTCCTGCAAGAACTAGCAGCGTTTTTGCCTCTGCGGCAATACTACAACAATTGAATTTCAGCTATAATTCGAAGCATTTTGGGTTGATATTCGTGTGGGGTGTTACACAAGGGATGCTGCGACTCCGTATGTATTATAAATTGGTTTAGAGCGGCGCGGGGGAGTCGAGCGTCGCCCGCTCGATACTGGCCAGTCGCGAAGACCGACCCGCGAGCGATCGCCGCGCTGCTCATTCGACGTACGGACGAAAAGAAAAATAACCGCCCTCACTGTGTTTGTATCGGTTGCCTTAAGTGACGCGAAGCCTTTTAAGGCACATTTCGGTTAGTGTTAATGTGTATAGCATTGGTGCTTTTTGGATTTTGCACTTTAAAGCCATTTCAGTGAAAAGGTAAGTTAATAACATAACAATAATTATAAAATGGAATTATTTTTGATATCGATGTAAACAAATTTGTTTTGTATTATGAGATTAATATCTGAAAAATATGCTACGTTTAATTCCGCTTGAAAATTATATATAAAGGTACTTAATGCTAAAATGCCTAAATTATAAAATAAAAAAAAACCAAGACGAAATATAATTTTTATGCTAGTCATTTTAGCTATTTATTTTCAGTATAGTTATCTAATTAAAACTAGCAATCCGTTCCCGACTTTACACGGATGCAAATTATACACAAGCCCTTCCTCGTTTATGGCTCTTTCCATTAGGGAAAACCCTATCAAAATTCGTTCAGTGATTTAGAAGAAGTTAGCGGAAAAACACACAGAGGCGAACAGCGACTTTATTTTATAATTTACTAGCTGCTGCCCGCGACTTCGCCCGCGTAACTTAGGTACTTATAAACCTTCCTCGAGAACCACTCTACCCATTAGTGAAAACCGCATTAAAATCCGTTGCGTAGTTTTAAAGATCTAAGCATACAAAGGGACATAGGGACAGAAAAAGCGACTTTGTTTTATACTATGTAGTGACTAGTGTGTTCCCGCGACTTCGTCCGCGTCCGATCGCTATCAAACTTGACAGGATTACCCGCTGGACTATTCTTAAGGTTGTCTGAAAATTTCATCAAAATCGGTTTCGGAGTCCACAGCGAACAAACATACATACATACACACATCGTCTTAGTATATTATAGAAGACTGCAAATTATATATATACAACCTTCATCGTTTATCTCTCTTTTAGTGAAAACCGTATTAAAATCAGGTTGGGTTGGTTTAGAAAAAATTAGCGGAGAAACATACAGTGACTTCAATTTATGATAATGTAGCATAATAGGTAGGTATATAGTATAGTAGATATATAGCTTGAAATCTTTCTTTTAGCTCAATGAAATAGAACTAAAGGTTGAAGATAAAATCAATTTCAACTAACTACATTACTTACTTGGTCATTGTGACAATTTAAATCTTGACACAAGGACGAGACTAAACGGATGGGTAGGTATATATTATACTAGCTGGCGCCCGCGACTTCGTCCGCGTGAAAAAGTTATGGAAGAACATACATACATACAATATCTACACTTACAGATTTATTATTAGTATTAATTAATTGATTAATCTATGATTATTGAAGATAACAATCTCTGACGAGAAATAAATAATAATAAATATCTTCACTACACAGCACAGCAACTAGTTCCACACTAAGCAACTGATACCAGATACCAGACAATTGATATAGGTAATACATAAATAACTTTTTTTTTTTGGAAATATTACATATACATATTATAAATACAAACATCCATGACTCTGGTAGGTACCTACCTACAAAGGTTAAGACATAAACATTTGCTCCTAGCGGGATTCGAAGATTCATGTACAGTTGTCTCTATCAGATTTAAAATAAAGAAAAATATTAATATAGTACTTCAATAACGTAATTATGTATGTCAAACTTTTGCAAATATGATAATTAAAACATAAAATAATCAGAAACACAAAAATCAGAATCATAAAATCCCAAAAAATGTATTTAAATACATCTATATTTTTAATTTTTCTTCATGCACCTCTGCTGGGTAAATGTTATTGTGCAAAAAATAAAAATATATACATATTTTGGATCATATTCAATTTGTTTTCCTTGAATTTTATCATTAATATTATATTAAATTAATTTATACTATGCTTTGTACAGTTGTTACATTGCTCAAAATCTTTTTAAAGGATATCTTTTATTATATATAAATATATTGTAAAAATATTTGTTACTAAATTAAGAAAGAACATATAGATATATATTAATATTTAGCTGTATGTTGAAGCATCAGTTGTACAGCAGGTAAGGAATGCGGTAAATTCCGATAAAGCCTTTAGTGTAGGCGTAACCACAGCGGTCTCTCAAAGTGCGCTCATGATGACCGTATAATGAGGTTTTTTCAAATAATCGCTTCAAGGAAGGGATTCGGTGCCGTCCTAATCACAAGGTAGAGGATTAGATGTATTGCACAGAACATACAATGGACCAGTAGATTAACTACTGCTCCATTGTATGTTAATTTTATTAATTAATTAATTTTTAATTTATTTTATTTTATGGTTTTTCTGTACATTAATATATTAAGTTATATCTAAGCTTAAAAATTATTAATGTGTTTTGATCTCTATTTAAGACCTGAGAAAATATTTTACATCTCTATCGCTGTCAAGTCGGTGGCATCGCTACGGCGACAGTGGCGAACATATTTTATATTTTTAGATGATCGATCCCATAACATTTTTCTGTTAGTTAACAATTCTATTAGGTAATAAACTAATAATTAGGTAATGAACTGTCTGTGTGCCAATTTTCATCCAAATCCGTTGAGTCTTTTTTGCGTGAAAGTAACAAACATCCGTCCCCATAAACTTTGCTAATATTAGTAGGATTAATGTTTTTTGACTCTGTTAATATTAAGTAAAAATTATTAGGTAATAGGTTTCACAAACGTATAAAAATATTCTATTATTATACTGTAGATTGTGTAGGTATATGAGCCATTATATGAGGCATTGAATTAAAAAGAATAAGATAATTTATCGGTTTTTACAAAGTTTGAGGTAGCGACCGAGTTTGTTTACTGTTTGTTGACTGTACTATTTTTACCTGCGCAATTTTTGGTTTTGTTTGCTATAGTGTTGCTCCTGGTTAATATGAGAACATTTTTTACATCCAGTTTACAGTGGGATGGTTGGTTCTAAAAATTCTACATTTTGTGTTATGTAAAGGTCGTCAGACCCATAAGGGATAATAATATCCCTTACTCACTTACCCAGCCACAACAGACACAAACATGTTATCACGAGTTGGTGATCTTCTGCAAACCGTGGTTACTTCTGCCAGACGGACTGCCTAATTTATGGTAGCAAAACACATTGTGCTTTGACACTACAACGTTATGGAGAAGTTTAAGGTCAAACAGTGTAGAAGTTTAAGGAACGCAGCAAGAACATAGATTAAAAATAAAAAGTGAATTTTCTTAAAGAATATCGGGCAGAATCTCGATTCGGAGGCGACCTTGCTATGCACCCTGACTCCATAAGGGCGGCGTTACACCATCATACGTATAAGCACAGTGCACAAAGGTTAACGAACAGTCACGAATGGGGGAAGCTGGGCGCATGCGCTCTCGCTGTTTTGGACATTGCGATGTGTGAGACGCGGAATCAGATTGCCCGCTTTTACCCAACACAACCTTTATTAGGTTTAGGTGTGATACGAAAATATGCGGTTCAATGGGAGCTTTTGTTTTCATAAGAGCTAAGAACAAATGTAAATCAGTAAAATATAAACAATAGAGTCATAGCATGCCGTAAATTTTGTTAATGTAGACCCGATTTGACCAATCTTTTTTCACTGAAGTTTCTTAGTTCTTCTCAAGGTTACCAGCTAGCTTCGAACAAATTTTATCGAAATCAGTTTAATGGTTTATTGCTGTAAAAATAAAAGGTCATTCACTTTTGTGTTCATGAATTAATATGTGCTCGAGCAATCTCTGCGCTCTGCGGCTTGTTAAATAAGTTTTTATCATAAATTAACTAATAGGTAAGTTTAATAGGCATATTACTGTTTTCAGGATGACCTTGTAATACAATACAAAAAGAAATAATTCATAGAAGTTGTTTGTTACGGAGATTAGTAAAAATCATTGGTTTCAAATAGGCGATAGTCATTTATATTACTAAAATGGTACAAAATTGCATTACGTAACTTCGCTCCAGCAATGAATTCAGTCATAAAATAAATACAATAGCCGGTCTGTTGACCAGAAATGGAAGACCGGAATGAGTTCTTACAATCAAAGAGTAATTGGAAATTTCTACTCCTATTGCAAAAATGGTTATAATGCCTTTGAATGTTCACTGGCCACTACTTAATAGTACTGGCAACGAATACTAGCTAGTCAGGTATGAACCTCATTGCAGAGATAAGCTTCCTGTTTGGTGATGACGTTCATCAATTTGAATTTAGAAATTTAGTTTTGACAGATGCATTTCTGTCAATCAACTGAGAGACCACAAACTAGCAAACTCCATAAACTAACTAGAGATCTATACTAATATTATAAGCTGAAGAGTTTGTTTGGTTGAACGCGTTAATATTAAATAAAATTCATCATTGTTGTATTTCAGAATGTATTATTCATGTCGACATTAATATAAGTTATTTTTTTTTAAATATTTCACACTAGCTAAACCCGACTTCGCTTCTATAGAACACTGCTTATAATAAAAAAAAAATAGTAGCCTAAGTTACTCCTTACAATATCAGTTATCTGCCAGTGAAAGTTCCGCCAATATCGGTCCAGCCGTTGTTGGAGACAGACAAGAAATTTAAAAATTATTCTTTTTTGTTATAAATACCGTAAATAAATACTTTGATAACATTTAGTAAAAGGCAGTTCTTTTAACATTACAATGAGCCACTTCTATTTTCTTTATTGTATTTATTAAAGAACTAGCTAGTGCTCGCGACTTCGTCCGCGTTCTGGATGAAAGGTACAAAATTTCATGGTGATCGGTTCAGTAGTTTTTGCGTAAAAGAGTTACAAACATCCATACATCCATACAAACTTTCGCATTTACAATATTAGTACGGATTTCTTCAGATTTACCTATCACAAAAAGCATCGGCTCTTACGATGACCTCTAAAAGATGTTCCAGGAAACTTAATTCTCGTGAAATCTTAAGGCTTTTATCTGAGATCATCAAGTCATCTCTGTTACGAAGCTCAACGTCTTGTTATTGTCATGACATAAATTGCCGTGTTCAGGTCGAGCCACAAAATTGCAGGCTTCATATCGATCCATCGAAAGGGAAAGTTTTATATTATGGAGAGTATCTATACCTACCTATATGAGTGTTTGGTGAACTGTTTAGTTTCTTTATAATGTAACTCATTTTCATATTAGGTTACATTTTATATTGTACTACTAGTGTTGTTGCCGGCGACTTCGTCTGCGTCTGATCGATACCAAACTTCACAGAAAACCCTCTGCACTAATCTGAAGATTGTTTGTAAGTTTCATCAAAATCGGTTCAGCGGTTTTGGAGTCTATGGGAGACTTACCCTCATACATACACACATCGCCTTCTATATGTTAAGATAATAATTAATGTATTACTGTAAAAAATATGTAAAAAAAACACGACAAAGACGGCGTACATGGGGTTTTATAAATTTATGGCACGATATATCTTAAATAATAATATATTTAAATAAATAACATATAACTTTGCAAGAAATTACATACGCGCTATGATGCGCTAGTAGTTTATATATTTAATAATTTTTTTTACTGTAATGTACTTAGTTTGCAATTTTCTGAATCACGTAGGTATGCATATGCCAAATTCACTTATTTTTTTTATTTTTTTTTAAATAAAAAAGATGACATTTACATTTCTTTTTGTATGCAAAATGTAAAAGGTTTCAACGCATAAAAGACAATAAAGAGGAGAAAAAATACACTTTAAAATATGAGTAACATAAAAATAACTTAGACCCTTGTTAGCTTACAACATTGTAGTTATACGCGCAAGTTTGCTGCAACCAAGCTATGTAAAGTTGATAAAGAGAGAATGTAAAATCACATAAGTTTTTCAATAATACAATACAATAAAATAAAACCGTCTGTTGTGTGTTATTGCCTAAATTTGCAACCTTTTATATCATATTTTTCATTTATATTTTAAACCCTGTTTAACGTTACTTAAAATATTTTGATACCTATTTCCTAGCGGGATTCGAACCCGCGAGCGTTTGGTTAACCTTATTAATTTTATTTTTGTAATACCTATATTATATTTTAGTTATTTTTTTTTTATTTATTTACACACAAAAATAATATATGGTAGGTACACAGTTGAGGTGCACTATAAACTCAGTTGAGTTTCAAGTTTTCTTTCTATATTGGGGAGGTACGGTAAATTAAGCCACAAAAAAGGGAATGGAAGAAGTTTCAGTAAGGACGTCTCATCTCTCGACTTTGTATAGCCTCCAGCTCTACACGGCTTCTCAATCCTAACTTGTTATACTTAGTGTTGCCAATGAGACCGCTACTGAAACTTAGGTAAGGTGCGTACACTCTTTCGTAATGATAAAGAATGTTTTGAAAGCAAAATTTTGTTATGAAAAATAATGGTTGACAATCTTGCTTTTCTAACTAATTAAGTTCAAAAAGCTTTGTATTAAATTCTATTTATTATCAAAATATTATGATTTTTGACGAGCCTCTTGTTCGAGTGCTTTAACACTCTGTCCCAGGGATGATGGTTACGACCGATGTGATAATTTACAAGACTCGGATTGTTGTAGTTACCTATATAGGATATTTTTCAATCACTATTGCCCAGTCGGACAAAAGCTTGACCCCTAAAACTTAGACATAAGTTGGAACCTGGTGGGGTCTAAGCCCTTAAATCTAAAATCTTACATTTTGAAAAAAAAAAAACAGGAAAACTGAATTTATTTTAGGAAATCTCGGATTCGTATAAATGGGAAAATCCGCATCAAAGTCTAAACCAAGCGGTCTATATTCGAAAATCAATTCAAAGTTAAATATGAAATTATAAGCGATTCCGCTAAATGTGCTCATAAATGTATAGTAATCCACACAATGTGATGTCATCAATCATCTTTTGTAGTCCGCTGACGACCCCATGATCTCGCGGGATGTGTATCGTTAACATGTGCATATAAACATCTTTTTTTCTCTATACAAGTAGTATACGAACAGTATATATGGTACGAAGTATATAATTTATCAGGCAGTCGCTTCGGGCGTCCCGCAGCTAAACGGTTATGGTCACATTAGCATTAACCATACGACGGCCTTGACGGAAATTGCAGCCACTTATCCGCCGATCTATGTATCTTCCGATCGTTACCTCTAAAAGTTAAAAAAGACAACAGCTATTATTGCTTACAGTGAAACTATAAGCAACAAAATGTTGCTTATAGTTTAAGCAAACTGTGTGCGATGTGTATAAAGAAAATTATATATAACTAGCTGACCCGGCAAACGTTGTTTTGCAAAAAATTAAAAATATTTTTTGGGGTGGACCACCCTTAACATTTAGGGGTATAAAAAATAGATAAGCACACAAAATTTCATCAAAATCGGTCCAGCCGTTTCGGAGGAGTTGAGAATAAACACCGCGACACGAGAATTTTATATATTAGATTTAGTAATATACTATAGAAGTGTATAATCATAGAATTACTCAGGTACCTACTTAGGTTTTTGGAAATCATTCAGATTTCTGTGGTATGCATATAGACACATAAAAGAATTGTATTGATTTGATTTAAGTAAGCCTTGTTCTCTGTACAGACAACTTATATTTTCTAACTCTTTTAAATACGAGTATACAAACTACATGAATTTTTTTATGTATACATACTTACAATTCTTTTTGCAAGAGTATTTATCTATCTACATTGGCACCGCCAAAGTGCTAATTTCTTCAAATTTATTTTCTATCGCATAATATAATATAAGCTTATTCTAAGCTCGCATGTAACATGTAATATCGTATTACAAAACTGTGATGCACCTAACACGATTAACTAATTAATATGCAATGCAAGTTCCCGACCACAATGGGTCCCGAGAGGCGCAGGATGCATGCAACTTCAACGTGACGACTAGTTGACAATGCACCGACACCAAACTCTACATGTAGAGCATGTTGTAACAGTTTGAGACGAAGCCTTCATTTTAAAATTGTAAGCCTTTTTTAAATTATTTCTATAGATATGTGAAATAAATATGAGGAAAGGAGGAAGTAGCCCTATATTTAGGTATAGTTTAAATTAGACGTTTGAAAGTTCCATCACTCACACACACACACACACACTCTCACACATACACACACCAACATTGTAACATCAAAGAAAATCTTAAAAAAGATAAGTGCTTTGAGGAGGTGGTTGTTGCCGCCTGACCGGCTGTTCAATTTCGGACTGCTTAAAGCAGACTGTCCTACAATTACTAAACGTTTACTTAAATCACTACTAACTTCCGATATGAACAGAAAAAGTCCATAAATTATAAGTAATATCAAGGGATCGCTGTAACTATGGTGACATAATTGAGATATGGAACCACAACAAATATGTGCACGCGTTTTGACTGCACGCGATAGCCGAAGGGTAATACAGATAAAGAATTTGGAGGGTGCACTTTTTATCGCAATAATGATTTATCGCAAAAGGGATTTTGTAGAAGCAAACCCCGCATCCCATAGTCTTAAACTGAGGGCAGTTATCACTCTTTCCACACATCGGGGAGAATACTCTTTTCCAGAATACCACTCTGAAAGAAGAGCCCATATATCTACTTTTTGTGTTTAAAAAGTTCTTATCTCCCTATTCTCAGTTTTATTACTTATCCCTTCTGGGGTTGCTTGAGAACTTAGTCTGTTCTAGAAGCGGTTCAGCAGATAGAGCTGAATATGTCTAGTTATTCCTTATTTCGAATTTAAATAAACCAGCTATCATAAGTCAAGAAAGCTCTTGCAAGATTGATGTCTGTTAAAATATCGTTATTTATACCATATTTAACTTTAAGTTGTTCGTAGCATAGGCCCGAGTAGTTGTAGGTTAGTGAGCTGTTCTGTCTTCGTGAATGAGTACGAGCGATTTAAATCTTTGAGTACAAGTAAAGCATACCACAAGGATAAAGCATACTTTATCCATATCCTTTAGGTTATATAGGTTTTCAGTGGTTATATTTATATATAAGGCGCCGTAGCAGCCTTCTATTAAGTGTACTGTCTGATTGACTGGCGAAAGAGGTACCTTTGGGAATCGAGTTATACAAGTTGCCATAGCGTTGATATAAAAGGATATAGAATTTACTAACATCGAAGAAGTTTCCCAATTCCCGGGCATTGCCTTTGAGCTTGTAGGTATCGGTCGTGACTTGTACCCGTGATGTATTTAACAAATTATTGAATATACCTATTAAAGTATTGTTTATTATTACAATAATGTCTATTATGTTTTCATGTCTTAACCATTCAAAAGATTTTGATAAAATTTGGTTTTGATTTTGACCACTTAATCCTTACACGAAGACATTTTACACCTTAGTCCTACACTTTTGCTTTAACATTGCTTTATGCATAAAATATGCATAATTTTAATATTTTTGTAAAGGATAAGTAAAAAAATAATCAATTTTAAGCAAGATTTTCCACATTACATATATAAGGTACCGTTTTTATAAAACCAATATAAAATGTCTTCGTGTAAGGATAAATTTAGATTTTATTATTCAAGATTTTATAGTTTTTCAAGTCTTATTTTTTTATGGTAAGCTAACGTAAATGTTCTATGGGCGTTCTTAATAATAAGATATTCATCACATACTTTATTTTTATTTATAATACAAAATACATAACACATTTTTTGCGTTTCGTTTCCAATGTGTGTCAATCTGTGTGACAAGCGCAATCTGGTCTCGTCCGACGCTTTTAAGTAAATGAATAAAAAAGCATTGGGTAAATAGTTAAAAAGGCTTCTAAATTGTTTGCGAATGGAGTACAAATAGTCCGGAATCGAATTCCAGTAAACGTGTCCTCGAATATCTTAAACGAGTAAACTAGGACTACACTCGTACAAAGTGTCTGCAGCTCCACTAATAGAAAACAATTTTCTTGCGTTAACAATGTCTTGTTATTTCGGCTTCAAAACTGTTTGGTCTCACTTAACGCATAATTACATTGTTGGCAGTTAAAATTTATTTATTTTTGAGTCTAACTGTACAAATTTAGAGTACTCTCGTGTCTCGTGGCAATGGAGCATATGTATTCGTGCGAAAGGGGAAATTATTTTAAAAAGTTTTGATTCGTGGCAGTAGAGCATACTTATTAGTGGCAAAGGGGAATAAATTATTCGTGCCAGATTCTTCGTGCGAAAAATTTAAACTCTGTATATTAAAATTGCTCCCCCATCCGATTAAATTTAAGATCACTCTTACGATATAAAAAAAATGTTATGCAGATAATATCTTAGTTAAATAAAATTCACTGTTCATTTAAAAAAAAATTCAAATTATAAAAAACATGATAAAAATATGTCTTACTTATATTTATTTTAAAGAATATTCATAATTATATAACTTTCCATATTTATTATTTAACGAAATTAACACTCTAGTTTGAGTATAAAGTTTGTGAAGAACCATTAGTCGAAATAAAAATATTTTGCTGTAAATGATGTATATATTCAAGAAATTCAAATCAGTCTAGATAATGCCAATTTCCCTATGCCTTCCTAATTCCTAATCCTTAATCATATTAAGGTCGGCAGCGCATTTCCAGAAACTGTGGCATCGGTAGCCACTAGCCCCCTACCATCAAGTGAAGCTTCCCGGATGAAATGAGTCATATTTGCCATCACACATATCAGCTATGGGAAAATGTTGTTAAATCCACATAGGAAAAGGCTCTCTAGAAAAGGTATTGCACAATAACTATAAAGTTGGTTTCATAGCATATAAGATTTTCGCTAGACTCAACATTGTACCGTTTTATAACCTCTGAAACGACATATGTTTAGATATATACTCGTATGTTTGTGGTCCAATAAAGCTATCGTATAAACCTTGCACCGCAAACTATTGTGCGCCTCTATGTTCGTGAGAACTTAATTTAAATTCATTTAAATCAAATCTTGATTTTTTTTCTTTTGTAGATAACACAAATTATCTATCGTTGATGAGAGTAAATGAAAGTATCTACCAATGATGAAATGAAAAGGTAAATTGTTCTGATATAAAAATGTCGACTAATAGCTTACGATTTATTTATTGATTTTATTTCTTCACTAGCTGGCGCCCGCGACTTCAACCGCGCTGCAAAACAAAAGATATAACCCCTGACAAAATATGTAAAGCAATATAAACGCTTGACATACATTAACTCCTGACATTATGCTTTTGCCAAGCGTTCGAATTTTATTTTTAGATGGTGTCCGCGCTTCGCTCGTGTGGAATATTTAGCCCTGAAATTCTATTGATTCTTACAAACAAACATACAAACTTTAACTCTTCATAATATTAGTATAGATATAACAAAATTGTTCGAGATCGTTATTGAGTATGACTTTTTCATAAGAACAGATTTGTATTGTGTATTGGTGTCTTCCTTGTTAAAGTGATCGACCGTTATTCGCGTCTACCAATATCTCTAGAGTGTTCTAGTATAATAGAAGAAAACCCTTTTATGAACCAGTTTATTATTGTGTCTCCTATTATACAAAGGACGTCTGAGAATCGTCTAAGCTAAAAGCTTTTACGTGCTTGGCAATATGTATTATGCTCCCTGTCGTATCTTCGCATAATGCGGTAAGAGTGAGCGAGACAGCTAATAATTCTTGTCAAGCTGTAAGATCAAAATAATTTATCGCAGCTTGTTAATTTACGAGAACTTAATTTTTCTAGTGAGTTTAACCCTTGTCTACTTTCATCATTTCTTTAGAATTTTTCATTTTGTTTTTTTCACCACTGATCTACGAAGAAATAATACCTACTCTTCTTCGTAGCCACTGATTCAAAGTAATTGATGGTGCAAATGTAACTCTCGACAAAGACATCTCTATTTTTCCAAATATATTTTCACAATATTTGAATTTCGAACTTAAAAGTTACTTAAATATAATAATAATACTTACTCTATAATATCCGCTCTCAATACCGCCATGGGAAAATTCACTAAATGCAACGTCAACCAGGTGTTAATGCACTAGCAGTCCAGAATTAATAAAGGAATAGGAAAATGGGCTTCCGCTTTCCTTTTTGAGTTACCGAAACACATCATATATACACATTTTATTTCATGGGAATTTTTCTGTATTAAAGGAATGGTTACTGCCGCCATTATGACTGCGAAACTACTCACAATTATACTTATATAGTCTTTGTGCGAAACGCTAACTTCTGTCACTACTAATATTGGTTTGTAAGCTGGACGTGGTCAATAATTAAACTAATTTACCAATACGTATCACTTACTCTCATACAATGTTGAGACGGTATTGTTTGCAAATTCCCATTACATCGGAAGCACAGTTGTCCCACGGGAACCTACTCTCTTTTGAGGGAGCCATTGTTGAGTTTTTCTTATCACTACTTCACTTCCTGGTTCATTTTATTCCCTGCAAAGCTTCTCACTATCTAATAATAGTACATTATAGTTCCATACTTGTACACCTGCTATGCCTTCGATCACATTAGCTAATAAGCGTCGCATTTAAACCGCATTATTAATTCTTATGAACATTGCAGTTTTTTTGTTTTTTTTTATATAAGAGATGGGTTTGCTCTTGGCCAACAACCGGCCATGTGGCAAGGATGAGGCCTAAGATGGAGCGAGCTCACCCAGAAGATTGCATTGCAGTGTAATATAAGTAACGTATTGACTATTTCATTAACAATGATTGCTTTTCATCGTCATCAATATATACAGTCTTATATTCCATAGGTTTTCTATTGAAAACCTTACACAGGCCTTTCTTCATTGTGAGGAATTATGGACTTTTAAACTATGCAAATTTATCTAATTGAAGTAGATTATATTTAATTTTGATGACGTAATCTCGTGACACACTCAGTACAATTAAAAACACTGGCCGGTGAGTTTTTAGTTGCGGAATGCAGTCACGTGGATACTGGATGCTGATGTGACCTTGGGCGCATTAGCAAATTTCAGGGATTATAATTCACGAAAAGAGGCCAATGAGCGGGCCCGCAAGCTGGATCCCCAGGCTGATCCACTCAGGCGTCGAAGAGCCGGCCGACGTGCCCGGGCGTTTGCCGCGGCGCACGTCGCGTGACAACTTCAGGGCGTCAGAAGGGGACACGTCTGACGCCCTGAAACACCCAACAAAGTTGAGTGGCGGCTCACGGCATTCCAGTGGGCCGCCACATTTAAAGTGAGGCGAACCCATCGCCCTGAGCTGGGTTCGAGTAGAACTTAGCGGTGTGTGGGGATCCGAGAATAGGGCCTCGGCTGTCGTCTCGGACCCACACGCCACCGCTGATGGTGGAATCAACCCGGGGGGGTTTTAGTGGGTATTCCCGGTGATAAGTTACTTCACCGGGTGAGTCCCACACTCCCCCTCGTCGACTGTCCCCGTCGACGAGGGATAGTGCGTAAAGGTCATTTCCCCTCCACAAAAAAAAAAAAAAAAAAAAAGGATTATAATTCACCACGCTATCCCATTGTGGATTTAACAAATCTCCCGAAATGTTAATAATTTCTCTTAAATTTTAATTCTCATTATTGCATGTATTCAACTCTATTTGATAATTAGAAAGTTCAAAAAATTGTGCAAAATATTATCACCGGAGAACAATTAGGTATTGTATAACACATTTATTCCTTATTATGTCAGATTTTAGGTAACTTCAATTCTCTTAGCCATAATCTAAAATTTATCTTTGTAACAATATTTGACATATTTTGTGTCGACGTAGTATAACATAACTTTGTTTGTTTCCTGTCAACGTGTGAAGTGGAAACGTGAACCGATCAATTTTCTTCGAAATCCGGTCTAAGTTGACAAAACGCAGTCACACGTGACGCCTTCCCGACGCATTGTTCTATATGATACCACTATTGATGCTCGTACCAATACAGTTATGGAATGGATGGAAAGTGGAAGTGTACTTAATTGACTTATTTAATAATAAATTGAACTAAGGGTTGATAAGCGTTGGTTTGATTCGTATGCAAAAGACTGTAAATATTCGAGAAAGTAATTAGAATAATAATTTTATTTTTCTTGCTAATCTTTATTGTATAAAACAAAGTCCCCGCCTCGTCTGTCTGTCTTTCTGTCTGTCTTTCCCTCCGCAAGCTTAGATCTTTTAAACTATGCAACAGATGGTGATCCGTGTGCTTGGTGATATTTTAGCGACCCGCTACAGCTGATCTGAAGGACTAAGGCGCAATTTCACCATACTCTTTTAGTATTTGGTCATTCAGCGCTATTAAATGACTTAACAGCGATATCAAACACTAACAGAGTATAGTGAAATCGCGCCTTAACATATATTAAATGCGGAGGTCTAAAATAAAGCTGCTAATTGCTTACAGTAATTACCAATATTAGTGGTTGTAGGAAACACTGCATTCATTAGTTGTTATTAATAATTATTATCAATGCAACTATCCACCAACCTGACAATCTTGTGGAATAAGTGTAATTGCGGAATGATGGAGATTGGAGCAATGTAATTGGGGTTCATTAAAGATATGTGATCCTAAGTAATAATTAAACTTTAATGTTGTATGGTTTAATATTAAATTTATTGTTGGCTTCATGTCGTAATACTAAATGTGTGTAACGAAAGTAGTAATTAGAGAAATTGTATAAACCCTTACAGCATTCTTAACAATTGAGCAATTAGATAATATGCAATTGAAAGATATTGAGGAAGCGAATCGTAAATGAAAACAACATTCAAAAAGCAGTACTCAGTTATTATGTAAAATGCGCATATCAACTGGTAATTTGCAAAGCGTCAGGTTCAATTACGATTCAATGATAGAACCTCCCCATTGTAACGGGCATCTAAGGATTAACATAAAATTTCCTGCCTATACAACCACATGCCCGAATAATTGCTTGAGCGGCCAGTTTAGACAGCAGCCAACAGTGGGAATGCTAATCGTTTACGTAGCGCCTCACTGATAGCGGATGAAGAGATAGTGACTACTATAAGAGAAATTCTTTATTGATTTTTTTCCTTATTGAAAAAGGAATAAACGAAAAAGGTTTTATATAAAAAATTGCATCCCGGGCGATGCCGGAGCGGGTCACTATAGTTATGTATAAAATCTTCGAGTAAATTAATTTTCCATGAAAAGCACACCTTTTCATGAAAAGTATTAGTGCAATTTTTAGTTCATTTTTCTAAAAAAAACAACAAATTTGTTTTAGGTGCTAGGTAGTAACTTTAATGTAGTCAGTGACATTGTTATATGTACGAGTATAGAAATTCAAAACAATGTAACTTAATCATTACAAGATTATGTACAATTTTTTTTCTTAATATGAATTGCAATAAAGAATTCGTTTAAATATATCTTTAAACATAGCACATTTTATAATATTAGACATCAGTTAATATTATATTCAGTTCATTCCATAATGAGCGCAATACAAAGATAAACAAAACATGTCTGTATTCCGCTCACTATGGAACCACAACCTGAAAGGTATCATTGAGAATATCAGGCGTTATTACGTGTGATGTGCTTACGTTAAATATCTTTGTGATTTCCGCATTTCAAGGGTTCCAATTCAGTTACTTGAGATTCGTGTCTAAGTTTTTCAACAGATTATAATTATAATTATTTTCGATATTGCACTAAGAACTTAACGAGCTATAGAGGTTACAGGAGGTGGAGGTCCTCGATTGGAGTGACTATACGAAGTCACGCCATAATAAGTATGGATTCTGAAGATATAAATATTTATTATATTATATAGTTTTATTTAAAATGAATGAAGCTTTCTAAAACTGGTAATCATGTAATATCATGTAAAGTAAATCAAAACGCAATGCATAAAACTGGTAGTCTTATATAGAATTCTGAATACAAAGCTTGGTCAGGTCAGTGAACTTATAGGTGATGACTGTTGGCAAATTTGGCAATTCAGTTTTGGCAAACCGTTTCTCCCTTCCTCCGAACTTCGTTTCATTGTTCATACCACTTGCCTATCTGTAGCATCTGAACATTTACAAATTTTAAATGCATCCTCTTTTTCATACCTTTACGCGAAAGTTTATAACCAAAGTGCATAATGCTACATTTACTAATTATATTATGCTGAGACGTAGGAAATGTCACGAAATTTCAAGTCATTCAACGAACTTTGGTGGGGACAATATTCGACTTTTTTCTGTAAGATATGATGTGAAGATATGTCCATGTTCGCTGAAGTGGTAATAAGCGGCAGTTATCTTGTACAGGGGATGGGCGTTAGGGTAGACGAGTCTTGCAGTAGGGGAAACGCCAATCTTATCCTCGCTAGACCTTATCTTATCTATCTATCTTATCTTATCTAGCTAGAGACCGGCAGTGGATGAATGGATTTGTAGGCTGATGATGATCTGATTTTCTAGACAAAAAACTTTAAAAAAACTCGACAAATTAAACTTTGTAGCAACTAAACTTCTATTTCTGGATTTTAAATATTATGTAAATTAAATTCAAAGATGTCACGTCTCTGGGTTATACGTAGACATAAAGGGTTATATGTATGTAATAGTCGTACGGTATAGCAAACATTAGTCCGGTAGCCGCGCAATAAATCGCGTTCGCAAACTTTGTGGCTCAGAGGTGACATCTCGGAGTAATTGCACTCAGCGTACGGTAAACTACGTGTCGGTGCCGGTCCCTGTACGAGAAACCTCGTGACTTACCTCTCATGGCTCCCCCTAATTACCTCCACGACTACGTAAACAATAAACTGGTTTTTACCACTGAATCTCAAAGTGAATAAACATTCTTTTATGTAAACATTGAGAGGTAGTGCCAGTGTGGCAGACAGGCACTGCCTTTCGAAGTCACTTGGGCAGCCCCATGCAGAAGACTATCGTGAAATAATAGAACTTAAGCTGATGTATTTCGGTGAGTGAGTAAGGGATGCCAGAGACCATTTCCCTATCCCATTGACAATTTTTTTTCCTTAATCTTACTGGTAGTCGGTACAGATGTCACAGATGGCAACCATTATGTGGACCGTCAGCCTATCTACCGAAAAAAGGTAGGCTGTATCTAAAATTTTTTTTTTGAGAAACAAATAAAAACTATCAACCACAATTTTTAAATTATTACTGCAATTGAAATTTCCTAATTCAATAATTCTCAGTTTTAGTAGTCTAACATCATTTTATCTTCAGTATTTACGTGGCCGCAAACTAACCGTGTTACTCGCATCCGTCAACACATCGCCGTAATCCTATACAGTCTCGGTTATGCTATAATTAATAATAATATACCATACCTGCAATTTATTAATAAAAACTATATGTTATTACACTAATGAAAAGTGTTGATATTATCTTTAATATCAAATTGCGCCACATCGCACGCACTATACTTAGTTCATTTTTTAGAAATCCCAGAGGAACCTAAAACTAAATAAACTATATGTATGCCAAATTTCATCCAAATCCATTCAGTAGTTTTTACGCGAAAGAGTATCAAACATCCTTACCAATCTTTCGTATTTTTTAGTATTTGTAGGATTAGGTAGGTTTCAATATTAAGGTTTTGTCCACATACAGAATAGACTGTAGTTTGTAATACTTCGGATATATGCAATTTATTTTAATTCGACTATCGGCCAAAAATATCTAAGCAAAGAAAAGTAGTGTTGCATTAAATATTAGAAGAAAATTAAATGCATAACTGCGATTTAATCAAACTGAGCTCAAAAATAATCAGATTATAAAACCTTAATTGTCTCTACGCTATCATAATTGTTAAAGTAATAGCTTTAATTGCATTGATAATTAAATAACAGTTATTGAGACCCATAGGTATTAGAACCGTTATAAAACAATAAGTGTAATGACATTATTTAAGAGTCAGTAAGTATCACTATCAGTCAGCAACGGACACGCTGTACGAGAGAGATGAAGTCAGTAATAGGTTTTTGGGAAAATTAGATATCTCAACTTACTATAATGCGAATAAAATATTAAAATAAAATAATAATAAATAAAACAATAAAATATAATAAAAGGTTTATGTATAAAATAAAATAAATAATACGAGTAACCGAAGACGCCAGTAATTTCAGTATTTTAGAAAATCCTTTATGGGTGGTAGCTGTTGACAAAAAAAAATTTAATCCACATTACCTATACCTAAGCAGTGATATGTTAAAAATACTTTTAACATATCACTGTACCTAAGTATGAGATTTTTTATGGAAAACATTTAGTCAGAAATTACAAGAAATCTACACGCGAAAAGCTAAAAATTTTGCACATTTCAGAAATTAATTATAGTACCTAGATATAAAATTTATTTCCATGCAAACCTTTATATGATATCTCAGAAAATAATAATGTATTTTATGTATCCAATAAATAGCTAATGCCTGCAACTTCATGGGTGAAAAAAATTAAATATATAACGCCGGGAAAAATATAATAGCAGAATAACGTTGGATTTTTATTTTTAGAATATTACTCGGAAACAGTAATTTATTGCATCCCTGACAATGTGTCATGATGTTCGCTTGAGTAGTTATGGCGTGAAAAGGCAACTGTACCTTTTCACGTGACAGACAGACAGACAGAGTTATTTTCAGCAAAAAGAACAGTGTGAAGTTTAGTATAAAAAATAAATCTTTTTAGTAATTTGAACTAAGCGATATAGATGAAATAAGGAAAATAAAATATTAGGGAGGGAACACCTTAGAGTACGAAACTTTATTACTCTTAATACGCTTATCCCTATTTACACTTAAATAATAAATGTAGCTACTTCATTTTACGAACCACCAATCAAGATAAAAGCACACTTGCTTTAAATTATTCACCGCCCATTTCTTACATGTACAAAATATTATATACAGTACCAGCTGGTACCAGCAACTTCGTCCGCGTTGAAAAATGAAAAAGATAACACAGTATGAGAAAATATATAAGTAGGTACTAAGTATAACGCCCAGGGGACCTAGCCAAGGGCATACCAATGCAATCGCTCCCTTTGCGTACTTACGAAACGTTAAAAAATAAAGCCCGGTGATTGGTTAGTGTAACGCCGACATAAAATTTTGACCAATCACAAAGCTTTCTCCCAAGCGTAGCGTAGCCTTAGCGTAGCCTTTATGACTGTACGTTTGCTCTAGGCTAGGGCCGCAGTATCTTTATCGCGGTGACGCAGCGAACTGCATTCAGCAAAGAGGTTTTTCGATGCTGTGACGATGGTGGATGAAAGTTATCTTATGTCCTTTCCTGTATCCCTGACAACGTGAATGCAATATGTCATGATGATCGGTTGAGTAGTTAAGGCGTCAAAAGGTAACACACAGACGAACAGACAGACAGAGTAACTTTCACATTTATAATATTAGTATGGAGAGTGTGGATTATCTACCTATGTTTTAAAACATATTTTGTTACTAGTCTGGACTCACCTTTAGACATACGATTGTTGTAATAATAAATGTACAAATCTTACTTGACTTTCCGTTCGAGACAAAGGTAAGTACCTAATCTTAGAAATATCCAAGCTAATATTTTTAAAAAACTTTTAATGCAAAACTGAAGAATCTTAATATACGAAATTAAACCTAATACCCACAATATATAGTCGCTTTCAGTAAAAACCGCATATGGCTCGGCGATTCCACATAGGTGTGTGGCATAAAATAATTTTATTACTAAGGAGCTGTTATTATGGTCCGATGAAGCTATTTTAGGAAAAGATGGGACCGCAACAATGAACCGTAATGGACATAGCTTTTACCCAGACCTGATTATCTTGAAAATAACCATATTTTAGCCATTAACATGCACACATGCTCGCGTAATGACGACGACGCATAATCTATGAAGTCTTAAGGCCACGATGCTTTTATTTCATATTAAATAATTATTGTGCGAATAACTTTATAGAGTAAGTATACACATAAAAATTCTGTGTGGATAGAATTCAAAAGTGAATTTGTATGTTTGTTTGTTTCGCTTTCACGCCTTAATCATGAAATTTTGCTTACACGTTGTTAGGGGTAAAGAAAATGACATACGTTTCATCTGGAAAATTTGTTGTTTTTTTTTAAAAATAAAATACCTTCTCTGCAAACATATTGAGATACAAAGTTAAAATGGTAAAGCACTTTGATCACGAAATAACCATCTAGTTCACATGTTACCCTTTAAATTTCTTCCTTGAAAATGTCGTCCAATATTTCTTATGTCGCCACCTCTTATCGAACGACTCTATCTCGACGACATCGTGCGTAAAAAAAGGCTTAAAGAACATCACAATTTGTCGTACGCAGTACACTGCGGTAGTCTCTCGATTTGCCTTGAATTTTTTTATTTATTAAAAAAGAAAACATACAGCTTCATAAATAATACAAACACTTATTGTCATCAATACATTTTATTCGTTGTTATTTTTAGTCTATGTTAAAATGAAATATTTAAAAAAGTATTAGACAACTCGCGGGCAATTATCTCGCGTGAGCCCACGAGTTCACAAATAATGTTTTTACCTATTATTTAAATAGTTCAATATAGAAGGATTCATCTTTTCCAGTCCGTCTCTTATTAACTATATGTCTGTTTCTATATTTCTTCATAACGTTGAAGTTGATTTTTAATAATTTTATAATTCAAAAGTTTGTGAAAATGTTTGTATTTTTTTTACACATAAAACATACACGCAATATACACAATAGTATTATATGAATGCAACAAAATAAATTCCATATCCGTACTAATCCGTACTTCCGTACTAAATTACTAATATTATAAATGTGAAAGTTTGTATGGATGTGTGGATGTTTGTGACTCTTTCACGCAAAAACTACTGAACCGATCACCATGAAATTTTGCATACACGTTGTCTGGGACACCAGAAAGGACATAGGGTACCTTTCATCCAGAACGCGGACGAAGTCGCAGGCATCAGCTTGTATTATATATACCTACTACTAAATATCGCCAACGAATTTGCACCAATTTTATTGGTTAACTCTGATATGAGTATTCACTATTTAACCCAACCGTTCACATCAAACAATAGTTGAACAAATTACTAGTGAATTTCAAAGTTAATTAATGTCTAAATTAGGTTTTGTTATTTGATCTACAAAATGAGTCCATGGAAGCCGCACAATTGTGATCCGAGGCTACGTTGAAGCCTTTGAAGGGTTTTACAATTAATTCTCTTACCTTTTTAGTACTTTATTGTAAAAAAAAACTTATTGAGACAGATAGAAATCAGGAACTTCCGAATATATAAGTATGCTATTAGTTATCAAGGCCTACAAACTTTAAAAATTTAACAACCATCCGAAATTGAATGTAATGGCAAATTAATTTTTAAAAAACTTCTGAAATATTTATGTAAAAGTATCTCGACAGCTTTTGATTGAACTTGGATTATCAAGTATTCACTGGTATGAAGGGATAGTACTTTGATATGCATTTATTCATCTATACAACTTTTATAAGAATTTACATTAAAACTTGTTCGGAAAGTTGTATCTCTGGGGAAAAAATTGGGATAAGCTCTTTTCAACTTCCATTATCAAAAAACATATATGTACCTACAACTACATTGAATGTTTATTCAAAGGTTTATTCGTATTTTTGTCAGAAAGAGTTTTTTTTTGCTACGCTTGCTTCAGTAAGTACTTATAGAATTTTTTTATATGGCAAAACAACGTTTGCCGGGTAAGCTAGTAAAATATATAACTTAGAATTAAATAAAACATTAATGGTATTAAAATAAATAATCTAAATTACCTCTTGCAATTGCAAAATTTCACTCGGGTTAGTTGTAGGGTACCTACTTAGTTGCAAGAAAAATTCTAACTATTATAATGTCGCAGCGCAAAGTATACATTGTATTAAATCACTGAGCTTTATTCTGATGCAGTTTAACGCCTTTTATGGCCTCTGCAGCACTCGCAATGCTCAAAATGTTACGTTTTTCACTGCAAATGGGACTATTTAAAGATATAGTTGAGTATATTGTTTCCAGCTAACAGGTTTAATGTATATTAGAGTTAGATAATTAGCTCGTTATGAAAATTCTAATACACGCAAGACCCACAATACCCATGAAAGTGAAAATTGTATTATAGGAATATGTTCCACTTCCAAGGTTGTTTTTAAATTGGAATGTATATGTCGTCGGCACATCGTAGAATTGGGCATATCATGATATTCCTGGGCAGATCATATTTCTGTTAAAACTGAGAGGGTCGCCTCACTCCGCTCCGCTTCGCTCGACTCCCCAAATTTATTTCCATGTAAACCTAACACGCTCCTCCTCGCTTCGCTTCGCTCCGCTCCTCGTCGCACCTATTTTTGACTTTTGGTGAAAGATTTTTGATTTCATACTTTACGATTTGCCCAATTCTACGATCTGCCCACAACATATAGATGGCGTATTGCACCACGGCATCGCCCGGGTGCATTTGGACCTATAATGAAGCGTTAGCCTACCTTCCGCATTTTATAGTAAAAAATGAACAATACAAAACTATCTAAGGATTAAATGACAATTTGATGTGTTTTCTCGAATCCAAGTCGTGTTGTGCTCAGAACACATAAAATTCGATGCGTATACAATATTTCTTTGAAGATCAATAAAATTAATTAAAATCAGACGTTTTTCAACGCTCACGGCTCTTTCTTTAAACTATTGACCACAGGCTACGGCCACAGACAACACGAATCATTTTGATGTTCATGTGATTTTCGTTTCAAAATCTCAAGTTTCTCTCTGAGGTAAGAGAATAAAGTACGTCTCGTTTCTACAATATTAAAGTCTTTGGGAGTTACCTTAAAGCCTTAAACTAACAGAGAATAATCGAATTTTCAGATGTTAAAGTATGTTAAGTATCATCCTATGGGAACTTTTTGTAAGGAAGTCTATCTGTACCTAAATCAAATATCAGCTGTTAATTTAGTAGTTAATTAAGTAGGCAATAAACATTGTAAGGTTTTCACACACTTTCGGATTTAGTCGTAATTATAGTAAAAGTAACATAAGATAAGAGAGTGTCATATATATTTATTGAATTATAAATCTACTAGTGGCCCTAGAATTATAGTCTACTAGTGCAATTTTTTTCTGCAAACACAAACCTCCCTTGTATCGTATTTTATTATTATTTTGGTTAACTCGGTGGTACGTAGCTGTCGTCCATATAAAGTCTGCCGGGAAACGAACCCGGGAGCTCTGATACTTACGTTAAAGCAAAGCACCTTAACCGCACGACCAATGCAAGTAAATTGCAGAGACAGAGGCGGACAGCGACTTCTATACCTACTAATATAATAAAGAGAACAGACTTTATCAGCGAGTAACATAGGCTATATTTTATAAAGTTACGCGTACGAAGTCGCGTGCAAAGGCTAGTTTTATAACATGTATAGAGTCATTAAAACTATTTTTAACAACGTTGAAGAAATAAATATTCACAAACATTGATCTAAACTATAGATGCGGCGTAGCAAGCAAAAAGCCCCGAAATCTGTGGTAGTATTAAAATCATACTTACGAACTTACTGAGAGATTGACACGCAATTCCAAATGAATATTGCTTTTGTAAAAAGAAACTAGTTAAAAGTCTTCTGTACTAACGCTCAATGTATACTACACAACGATGTTGACTAGCTTACGACTAGCGAGCGACTATGTGCGAATTCGTCCACTTCGGCTCGAGTGGACGAATTTTACTACTACCATTTTTTGTGGGCTACGCCGTGTCTATACTCCCAATTATACTTATATAGTCTTTGTTTACAAACACTAAATTTAATTTCAAAGAGATCTTTGACGTCTAGTCTACTTTTAGCAGCGACTGTGGATCTCTAAAATAAATTCGCCACTTATAAATCAATATTACGATATAACACGTCGGCCACATTAAAACGGCGGAGGAAATAAAAGTAATAAAGAGACCGTAGAATTATGATGGTCGTTTTCTCAATGGCGATAAAGCGGGCGTTCTCAACATTTTATTTAATGCCTTTTCTTAACCAAGTCTTAGTGAAAATATATTGAATAAACATACATTTTTATTTCAATTTTACGTTCAAGTATTGCGTAATGTAAATTGGGGGGAGGGGGGGGATATGGACAACGCGTTACGTATCATTTTTTTTATATTGAAACCACCAGGGAATTAAAATCTCCCAAATCAGCATCCCTTTTCATTTATGTTTTACATGGAATTATTCGAGTGTATTTTGCACGTCATTTTTACGTGACTGGTCTTTTTTTGTTATTGTAACACAAATAACAAGAACTATTGTTATTTGTATTAATAAATAATTAAACGATCAACAGACAGCCGTTAATTGTTATTGTAAATAAGTAATGAATAGACATGGCGTGTTACAAGAGTTGGTGTAGCGTGACATTAATCATCGTTGTAACAACACGCGGTGTTGTATTGCATACTAACCTTACATGGTTATGTGGTTACATAACCATCAGGAATTATTTACATTTGCACTCGGAGATACTTCAAACCTGCTATCATTAATGCAATCATTTTTCATCAAGTCAAGTAGGTATAAGACTTAGAATCAAGGTTATTGAATCCCTTTCTTCAAAAAAGAACTTTCAAATAATATGAAATGAATGAAGTATGAAACTCGATGGTATTACAAAATAAGTAAGACTTTTCCTTTGTACAGTCTCTACTTATTTGGGGGTAAAAATGTTCTAAATAATTTATGTGGGGTAAAAGTGTGAGACACCAAGGACTTTTTCTTTTAAAATAGTAGTTTGAAACTAGTATGGATTGAACGATGATCACGCTGCATTAAAGATTTTTAATTATTAAATTTTAGGATAAGTAAGATCTAAATAGATAAATATATAAACAGATGTGATAAACGTACGTTTTCTTTGCTTGTTTTTTTTTCTTAATTCATTACATCTTTACAATGTGACCCCCAAGGTCACATTCTGTTACACTTTCATTGATTCTAAGTCGCTTGTCACCTAAAGTAATGTTACTGGAGTTTCCACTTTATTTCATCGCAACAAGGCCCTTGTCATTGAAAAGTAAATCCATTTAAACGTCAAAGAAAGTTTGCGCCTGACAGCGACAGGCTCATCTCGCTTTTACTATAATTTGAATCAGATCTAATTAAGTGTAAGCGTGTTTAAGTAGTTGTTAAGTAATCTTGAACTTTGTTGTTTTCTCGTGTCCTTGTGTCGGATCGAACAGTTCTAATTCCTGTACCTTTACCATGAGTTTACAATGACCGCACTCGCTAATGGTAGAGGTACTGACCGCAACATGGGTCGGTTTTCATATAGTTGTACAGAAATATTTTATTCAACAAATTACAGTTTTTGGGACCCCTGCGACCAGTGTCAAGACCACCAATGGGCTCCTCATTTATCATTAAGAACTGTTATTGTCTTCTTAGCGATGTCGGCACTATTGCGAAAAATTATCTCAATTAGTAGCAACGTTTCCTGTACCATTAATCATGAACAGTTCACGAAATGAGTGCGTAAATCACAGTCGGGAGTGTAACAGTCTACCCACTGAGCCCCGACTCGACTGCGCCCCACTGATACGCAATTTACATTGTAAACATGAAGGAAACCTACGCGGCTTGGTAATGGGCCGGTAGCATGAACACCGACCTGCCTCGCACCTAAAATATTAGCTTTCCGCTAGTTCTCTCAACAACTAGATTAAACGGTTCAAGGCATAAGCGGCCCATACGATAATCGTGAGTACAAAGGCAATATATAGTTACTTTTAACATGTCCTTAAAGTTGCAATGGGTGTACCAAAGTTTCATATCACTCATATTCATATAGCCTAAAGGATTTCTCGATAAATGAACTATCCAACACAAAAATACAACACAAGTTCCTGAGATTATCGCGTTCAACCAAACAAACAAACTCTTCAGCTTTATAATATTATACTTAGTATAGATTTATTATTTTTTGACAATTCCAAGTCCGCTTCATCTTTACGAGTTAGACCTCATTGCACCTCAAAGGTCTTGTTCCAACGCAACCAATAAATAATCTAATGACGTTAATGATTGCCCAATAATGGCCAGAAAGAATTTCTTATTGTGGCACAGTTATATTATTTACGAGAGCCCTGTTTAGTTATGACCCTGTAATTTTGCGGCAGGGTGTACCGACAACAGATTGGTGTTGTGTGGCTTGCTAATGCGATTTACAAGGTCCTTGATTATACCAATTTCGCTATTTGATTTCTTGGATAAATTGCAGGCTTTTCTGTTCACAACTTTAACAGTTTAGCAATCCTCTAGAATAATGGCAATAATTGAGTATGAATGTTTCATAATTTAACACCTGATTCAACATCACCATCACGGTAGACAGTATCACAATGATTGATGTTTTACAGGACTGTAAATAATTCGTTTATCTAAGCTCAGCTAATAACCTAAGCTCTTAGTGAGAGAATTTTTAAAATCTATAAATATTTTTATATTATTATATAGCTGATAAAATTACATGTGTATTTAGTTTTCAAAAATATTTTTTGTTAAAATTTTCATATTTCGGTATGCATGGCGTGTATCTATATTTACATAGTCATTGATATTTACCTATATCTATACACATAGTTGTTCTGTCTGTCTTCTTCTAAACCACCCAACGGATTTCGATACGGTTTTCACTAAAGGAAAGAGCGAAAAACAAAGAAAATTTGTGTGTATAATTTTCAAAAGAAAATTGCATCCTTGCGAAGTGGAATGTAAATATTATAGTAATATAGTTTCCTGTAGATTTTTTTGTAATTAAGGAACTCATTCCCTTGTCATTTATTTTATGAATGTCAAAGATACTATGCCAATCTTCCAGCTCCCAGGTGTATTAATAAAAACATTTTTGTAATATTGGAAATACTGCAGAATTTTATACATTTTATTTTATGAGTTTTTAAGATATGAATAATAAAGTAAAACCATAGAGCGCGTAGAGAAAATAAATCGTGCTGGCCCAATAAGTTTATTGGTGCGAATATGCTCTCGGGTATACTATTGTCTCTCTGACAATAAACAGAAGCTTGTCGGTAGTATTATATGGCTCCCGGAGGGAGTTGAGGTTACGAAACCCAGAGGCCACGATGAGAAGCAGAGTAACTTCGATATTAGTTTTTTTTACATATCCAACGATATTTCTCATTATTTTAACATTAACTATAATCAATTATTTATTTATTTTATTTTTTTTTCAATAAAAAAAACTGATAATTTCATTATTCTGTTTCAGGATCCGTGAACAGTGTAGTGTGTAAAGTAAGTATGTTATCTTCTCTTTATATTTTACTAGCTACACGATCCCGGCTTCGTCCGGGTTCAAAATAAAAACTATACTATCTTTTAAGTTTTATCAAAATCGGTTCAGTAGTTTAGGAGTACATAGGCAACAAACATGTGACACATAATGGATTGTTTCTCTTATTATTTGTTATGTATATTGTTATTGCGTGGCTACCGTTACCGTCAGACATGAAATAGGGACAAGAAAAAAAGACTCTGTTAAAAAAGTTTCAATTCGCATTAATAATAAAGCTATTTTAAGGGGTATGCCCATTCCTAGTGAACCTCTGCCTTAAACTTCCCCACATTGTTTCAACGCAACTACTTAAATAGATTTATGCAGATCTTTATCACATACAGGCCTTTTGCGGTCCCTTACAAGGTCCGGTATGTCTCTCTCAATACGAATAACTCTCTGCAAACACATGTTCACAGGCCACTATGAAAAAACTATCCATTCAATTTTAATGCCTATTTCAAAGGTGCTTGGGTATATAGTGAATGTAAGCATATGTACTTTTAGATTTGCTTCGTTCCAGACTTTATTGGGTAGAAAGGATATTCGTTAATCTTTCTATAGTCGTTTCGATTAATAAGAAATTGATTCTTCTAATATTTGTATTATTAAATTCTTTGTGTTCCCTTGGGAACTGTTCGTTCGGAATGTAAATAATGAAACCAATTTAAAGTTTGTTTGCTTTTTACTATTCGAAATTATTATAGATATGTACCAAAATACCTTCTCATTTTTGATTACTTTCTAGAGCGGGTTAAATTAAGCAGTATTGACAATTTCGCAATAGGCACTTTATTATATGTATAAAATTGTATGTATCTTTTTATAATGCCGCTCTCTATTTTAAAGGAAGAAAAGTATAAGTGTATCTTCGGGGTTTCTTATATCCAACGTAAATCGCATCTAATAAATGACGGCCCATAAAATAAACATAAAATAACTTATAAGACAGTCATGTGTACACAAACGCACATAACCGCGCGGCGCCCGTCGCGACTGCCTTTTTATGATATGTATTAGTACAATCGTTGGGAAATAGTCAATATATAATCCGACTCTATAGACTTTCCTGTAGGAATCTTTAGCTCTACCAAGAGTTTATAATTACCGCACTCGCTAGCGAGAGTTGCTTGCCACATTTGACAATTGTCGTTGAAAATAATGCGTTTTATTCAATCTTTTTTATTATTATTATTAAAGATGGGTTTGCTCTTGGCCAACAACAAGCGAAGATGCCTATCCATTTTTTTTAAAGATCCCTCGGGAACATACCTACTTTTTTTGGGTGATTAGTGGAGTAGTTAAGGCGTGAAAGCGTTAACTAACAAACAAATAAACAAACTCATTATCTCATTAATACTACTAGCGGCCTCCGTTTTGCACGGATGGAATTTGTAAATTGTAAAATTCTTTCCATTAGTGAAAACCCCATCAAAATCTGTTGCTTGGTTGAGAAGTTAGGAGATAAGTATATATTTTTATTATAAACTAGCTGGTGCCCGCGACTTCGTCCGCGTTCTGGATGAAAGGTACCCTATGTCCTTTTTGGAGTCCCAGACAACGTGTATGCAAAATTTACAACGCCATCTAGGGAATTCTGTTTGAAGCAATGTAGTACTCTAATTCATCTAAAATCTAATCTCTAATCTCTCATATACACTTATACACTTATACACTTATACACTGGCACTAAATGTTAGTTATAGTTTATAAAATTACGTGTTAATAAAATTAAAGCTGCTGCCCGCGACTTCGCCCGCGTAACTTAGTAAATTATGTACTTAAACCTTCCTCGAGAACCACTCTACCCATTAGTGAAAACCGCATTAAAATCCGTTGCGTAGTTTTAAAGATCTAAGCATACAAAGGGACATAGGGACAGAAAAAGCGACTTTGTTTTATACTATGTAGTGAAGTCAAGTAAGTGCTTGGCCGCGATCTCACTTGATGTAAGATGCAGATGCGGCCGAAGGTGGACCACGCTTACCTAGTAGATGCCCATTTACCCTACGTTTGAAGACCCCGAGCTTGTAATTTTGAGGAGATACAGGCGCAGGCAATGGGTTCCACTCCTTAGCAGTTCGGACAGGGAAGATGGAACTGTAACGCTTCGTGCTGACCGAGGAACTTCCACCACGAAGGGATGAAACCCCCGCCCGCGCCTCGTGGTCCGCAAGTGGAACGATTCCGGTTGGATTAAATCGTATAGAATGGACGCACAGATATAAAGATATTTAACAATAAGCTAAGACGATTCTTGTATTAAAAGTTAACTGTTCGATTAAAAAGAAATAACATTTTAAGACCTACATAAATAAATGTGAGAGTTATGTTAGGATCGAGGCCCTTATCCGGAAAGCCTTAATCTTCATAAGTGTCGTGTGGCAACGGCAACTACCAACCGTTTAATTGATATAAGCTACCTATTAGATTTAAATGCCTTTCGTTTCAATAAGACTTCTTAATTGCGTATTATAGTCAATAAGGCGTAAGAGTTAAATGAGACTTATACTAAAGTCATTGAATCCTGTATTTCGAAGGAGTTATTTTTTCTTCTTCATATATATATCATACTAGCTGCTGCCTGCGACTTCGCCCGCGTAACTTTGTAAATTATATACTTAAACCTTCCTCGAGAACCACTCTATCCAATAGTGAAAACCGCATTAAAATCCGTTGCGTAGTTTTAAAGATCTAAGCATACATAGTGACAGACAGACAGACAGACAGACAGACGGACGGACTTTGTTTTATAATATGTAGTGATGAACAACAAGGCACATTACCTTCTAAAGTTTTAAAGTCGGAATCCCGTGTAATGACTATCCTCTTATAGAAGTCTATTTCTATGTATAGGACGACGGGCTAGATAGGTGGCTAATGTATCGTGTCTTATTATCACACTAGCTGTTCCACGCGACTTCGTCAGCGTAACTTTATAAAATATAGCCTATATTATTCCCTGATAAAGTAGTTTCGGAGCCTACTCAATTCAAACAAACAAATCTTTCATCTTTGGCTAAAAATTGACCAAAATATTCCACTTATTTCAACTTTTTTAATTTCCCGTGAAATTTTTAATAAATGGAATATTTTTCAATAGATTCCTACAACCCATACTTCACTCACTGAAACATACCTATAATAGCACAAATGACGTTATTTCACGCTGGTAAAGGAGTAGTTACTGCCAAACTATCTGGTGTTAGGGTGTTACACACCTTATTAAATTTGTCGTCTATTCGTTGCGCAATCAAAAAAATATATTTCAAACATGAATCTTTTCTTCAAAAGTACCTATACGTCAAGTCTTTTTTGAATTCTTACTCCTAATCGAGTTGTGTGCCATTCCTCTATTCGCAATGGCACACAATTGTAAAGTATACAATTTAAGTAATGAGCGGTAACCACGGAGATCACGTACCTGAGACTAGAATAAATTGTGGCGGCAATTTGCTATCTTCTCTTCCGCGTGTAACGGCGCGGCCGGCGTGGTAATGAAGCCCACTTATGACTCCGTTTAACGAACATCCAACGCATTCCTGTGACCCAGGGGTAGCATTCGCACAAATTTCAGTTTTGTGACCACATCAAACCTCGCTAGGAGACAGGATACTGACCTCACTTCTGCGCTACTGCCCCAGAGAAAAGCTGTAAGAAATTAATAAGAAATTTCAATACCAAGTGGTAGGTGTCTACTGGATAACAAACCGTTTACTATTTATCTAGGGAAATTAGCATAGGTGAATATTTAATTTGTTTTCTCTATTTGTAATAGCTAATTCTAAAATAATACGATATAAAACTTAGCCAGCAACTCTTTACCATACTAATGAGAATAAAATATCTCGTATTAGAGTGAATTTTATTAATCTTGTTATCAAAATTATAAGTTTTAAATTCGCTTAAATAGATACTTAAATAATAAAAATAAATACAATTTTCAAGCAAGCCTTCGATAGCTTAACGGAATGAGCGAGATGACTCTGTTCAGAAACACTAAACTTCGTCTAATAGTCTACTTAGAAGCGTAATTCGCGTAACAACACGACCTAGTCCGGAGTTAATATGTAATTACTGAAATGTCGGTAACCTGTGCTGTCGATTAGCCACATTGCTGGAATTGCGCAAGTCGGCTAAACGAATATAAAATGTGCAATTGCAAGATGAGCCACTTTTAGAGACTGTCCATACGGGGGCGAAAATCGCGACGTTCAAAGTTAAATTTTATACAACTTTGGTAATTTTCGTGTTTGGTATGCACTCAAATTAATATAATAGAACAGGATTATTTTTCATAAGGATTAATAATAATAAATTAGGAATTCGCTCTAAAACACGTGTTCTTTAAGTAGAGGATATCTTATTAGTTCTCACCGGAGCCAGTACTGGAGAGCAGCCGTGTGCTACTTTTTACTGTGATCGGCTGTTTATCATGGACAGGAGTATTCTATCAAATAGACCTGATATCATGATGATGTTCCAAAAGTAATCTAGTTTTAGTGGACGTGACTATACCGAATGATGATGATCTCGTGATTTTTCTGAATTATATAAAGTTAAAGTACGAAATAATACGTCAGAGAGAAATAACGAATTGGGTAATTTTGATTTATTGCCACATAAACAAGTTCAACAACAAGATGAATTAGCTTTTCATAAGTAGAATGAGAAAGAAAATTCTCAATGAATAATTCCACTGGTCGTAAGCAAAAGTTTTAGGCAATACGTATATTACTTATATCCGTTTTTATTTTCAGCAAGCTATTTATAGTCATCTGATTTCGATTCTAATTTTTTTTTTTCTTGAAATTAATCTTTAGGATCATTTATGAGTCTAATATTGGCTTCTGTAACTTTGTCATCTCCTATCCCCACTGTTAGCCAAAAGCCTCTCTTCCGTGTAAAGAGGTCTTATGCCAGCCCATTATGGATTGAAAAATTGCTAGTTTTATATACGCGATTTGAAAGACTTATGCAGATTTGACTTTATGTTCATTGATGTATGTTTACTCCTATCATAAAACGATACTTAAGTACATTCTTCTTATAAATTTATTAGGTACGTATTACCTTTGGATCGGAGTTGGTGCCTAGGCAGAACCCGATCCATCCCGCACAAAGGGCAAGGAGGCATCGGGGAGTTTTAGTGGGTATTGCCGGGACCGCTATGACTAGCATAGCGTGGTGCGCCGGCTGACCCCCACACACCCCTACCGCCTAGCCAGCGGTAGGAAGTCTGTAAATGGATTTCTCCTCGTCAAAAAAAAGCTACGTATTACCTTTTTCGTCTAAATGAACAGGACGACCAAACAAGTTTGATAAGATACAATTGCAGCATCGTTTCAATAAAGTTACCGCTCATCATTCATCAGTTTATTGACCAAGTAAAGCAACTGTTATTAAATTCCATCACAAATGTAGGTGTGCATGCATTTCGTTACATAACCGGTCGCAGAACCGTTATTATGACGAACTTTAAAAATAACATATAACATACAACGATAACATCTTTTAACCGGTTTTATTTATTTGTTTGTAAAATCTAATTACCCGTTTCAATGTTAAGGTTTTGCAGTAGATTTTCTTACACAATGTTAAATATTTTTTTTAATTAAAAATTGATTTATATGTAGCAAAGTCTTTTGAAAATCACCGTCGAGCTTTTTATGTTCGAATCAAAGTCAAATAAAAAATATTTAATGTTATTGACTTTAAATTTGTAGTTTTTTAGGTACTGTTCATGCCACGAATAAGAACAAAACTCATCAGATTATATTAAGAAATAAAATTATAAGTTATGTAGACCAGATTATATAAAAAATCCAAAAAAAAAAAATATAAGTATTAAATTAACCTTACGCGGAAATTAATCACTATGTGAACAAACTGAATTCAGCGAATATTGCAGCCATTCTCTATACTGCAAACTTGCAAACAAACCAACAGACAGGCAATTTATGAGCGGAGACGTTTTCCTTATAAGTCCCAATTGGTGAATGTCGTTGTATCAATTACTTATCCATATTCAAGTGACCACTTTGAGAACGTCATTACAATCTAGTATGACCTGTTGCATGTATTGCAGACATTGCAGTTGCTTGTATACGTATCGCAATATCATTATCTAATGCTTATCATACCTGTCCAAATGTGGCGACTTGTTTTTGATTGTTATTAATACAACAGGTATAATAGATGAATGTCGAAATTGTTTTTGAGACCAGTTTAAATTTAAAGGTTTATTTTTACTAATATTATAAAGAGGAAAGATTTGATTGTTTGTTTGTTTGTTTGCATTGAATAGGCTCCGAAACTACTGGACCGATTTGAAAAATTCTTTTACTGTTGGGAAGCTATATTATAAGAGAGTAACATAGGGTATATTTTATAGATTTACGTGGACGAAGTCGCGTGCAACAGCTAGTTTTTTATATATAGAGAACACTAACATAGTTTAACTGATTTATATATTTGGATCATTCGTTCTCCACTTGTTCATTGTACTTTGTTTACATTTTTGTATTTCCTAATAAGATCAGTCCCGGAAATTGTTTTTCTTTGCGCTCCATCCGTAGGGTATATTTTGGTTGAATTTGTCTTGTAATTGAAATTTTCTGGAAGTTTAGTAAACAAATTTTGTTATGAAATCTATCAATACTTTGTGTTTAATTTGTCCCTAGATCATAATCTTGATACCTTGATCTTGAACAATTGCAAAGGTTTGTGAAATAAATTCAAAAATATTCAAAAAAAGAAGTTAAAAAAATTTCAATTAATTCCAACTAAAATAATATTTTAAAACCTTTTTCTAGCGTTTGGATTGTGTTCGAGTGTTCATTTTACTGTGTGCATTTCATACAGTTAACGGCAAAAGTCAGCACATATCACAATAGAAAATTGCCATCCGGTCAAACGCCGCGGGCTACTGGCGGACATAGATAAAATTTAAAGAATCACTCACACTGCTATAAATAAACGCCTCGTTTCAAATATATATTTTTAAACCAGTTTTATTGTCTACATAACTTTTTATTACAGCTAAATTTTGTGAAGGTATTAGATTGTTTGTTACTCATTACTGGATGGATTCGGATAAACCTTGAAGATAACCTTTTGACTTAAAACATAATACCTATGCTTTTTGTACCGACATTAAGCCAAGATCGAATAATAATTTCTATTTACACTATCCCTTGCATCTATTTAAACATAGATAAATAAACATAGGTGTTTTTTTTTTACAAATTATACAAATTATATATAATTATTATATGAACTGTCCTTCATCTATAGTTTATCCTTTATCTACGTTGTTAGAGAGTAACATAGGCTATATTTTATAAAGTATGTTATACTAGCTGTTGCACGCGAAGTCGCGTGCAACAGCTAGTATAACATAAAGTGAAATTTATGTCAACATAAAATTAAACAATAAAAAATTGTCACTTTAAAAACTGCAAGTGTGAGCAATACTTAAAAATTCCCCGCATAGTTCGTGCTTTCCATTACAAACGGGACAGGCCAGTGCCCCTATTACCAGTTGTAAACTTTACACGACACGAAAGGGATGCCAACTGTCGTGACAATACTGTGAGACATATTCAAACGAGACTTGCATTTCTGCACTCAAATAATTGGATGGAATTATAGCTTGGTTGAACTCTTGCATTTTATACACCAACATAAGATTTTTTTTAATTCTATTGCCCTTTTTATAGGGCTAGAGTTTGATATTTATATATAATTTATTATTTATAATATATATTTAATTTATATGTAATTTTTATATATATAAATTTAATTTATATATATAAAAATTTAATTTATATAAATATAAATTATAATTAATTATTTTTTATAATTTAGTAACGGATGAATAAATAATTTGAAACTGTGACTTCGATTGAAAAGATAAAATTCTTGGTGTTTCGATTTTTCGGCGGACGAAGAAGAATTACGAAAGGTAAGTAAATCATCTTGTTCAATCAATGGAATTATGTGAAACCGATTTCCGTTTAGTTCCAGAATAAGATGAGTTGAAAGTTATGGCTATTTACAGTGCAGATTAGTGTAGTGCCACTAATTCCTACCTCAGCTGCTAGTTGTTGTTTGTTTCTCTGTTTTTTTGGTACCAAATGTTGTTAATTTTTATTTGACATGTGTTCAGGGGACAAATAAAAACCATCAACTCTGTTTCAGACTTCCAGAAATTCAGAACTGGCCACTTATAAATTGTTTTTTTTTTTTTATTCTGATAGAGCAACAAGTTCTGTCGATTTATAATTCTTTTGGAATTATTTTCGTTAGATAAAATAACTAAAATCTTAACTAATGTTATAGATGCTAAAGTTTGTTTGTTTGTAAAGCATTCATGGCTTAACTAAGTATAATTTTTCGTCAAAAAATGCACTGCATAATCTAAAACATAAAATCAAAATTCAACGCCTGACAAGAATATTATTTATGAGCAATAAAGATCGAATAAATCTATAAGTATCTTAAGAAAAAGAGGTGCGGTCAAAAGCCAATTTGTAATCTTAAAAAATATACGTCCACCTGCTTGACGTTACATTGTAAGATGGTCGCGTTTTTTTTATAATTGCTCTTTCAATTTCCAAATTACTAGTAATAATACAGACGCAGTGATCCTTCGCGCGCCCCGGGCTACACAGCTTCCTTCCATTTGTTTGTATTTCGTTTCAACGCCCGCAGCTGTTACATCCTTCACGCGAGCAATTCCTCACGCAAAAACTGCAACAGGAGTTAGAGCAACTTATAGAGTAATAGAAGACCGGTTGCGAACAAATTACTGTCATACAACAACTAAGTATACAGTCATGTCATACAGGTAATCTTTATTTACTGGAAAAAAGATAAAATAAAAACTTCAGAAATGATTGAATTGCTCTATAATTCTAAAGTGACTCGTTGGTTTGAAAGCTCGATTGCCATTACAAACTTAAGTCCGATTCGAGTTTTCCGAGTCTTTTTGGATTTCATAATATTTAGATTAAAAATAATAATTGTTTTAACGCCGAAGTGAAGAAATCCTGCCTATATCTCTTGAATAACACGATCTCATTAGACTAATCAGATCGTAATATACATATTTTGGATAATAGTTATGTTGTAATTGGCAATAAGCAGCCAAATGGCCACTGCCAAACAAATTGGCAACACACCAGTAAAATCAAGGTTTCTAATTCACTTAAAATTCTCGGAGGTTGTAATAAGTGGTTCCCGTTTGCACTTGATAGTGAGCCGGTGCTTGATAGTGAGAAATATGTCCATAAATTATGCTTATAAATTTTAATTGCAATTCACCTTCCAAGTATCTATATCACCAACCTAAGGACCCTAACCTCAGGAGTTGATGTTTATGACATCGCAAGAGAAGACATCCCCATTGCGATGATATATTATCTGCTCTTATTTATGTACGTACATATACATTTCCTGTTGGGTTCCTATTCCTATTTGTTTCAAGAAGAAATTTCAGTTTAGAATTTTATAACAATATAGTACAAAAACAATTTGAACGGAATCTTAACCAGTGTGTCAATTAGCGCCTCAGAATAAATAGCCTTTCTAGCCACCATAGCCATAGTAGCCATATGATTACGCTAGAAAAATATTAAATTTTTACATACCTACAACTACATGCATTATTTAAAGCGCACCGTTTAAGTTGGCTCGTGAACTTCGAGTGTGGACCGCGGACAAGTAAATTGCATGTCATTTTTTGAACAGTAATCTCGGCCTACTAAATGGCGGTATTACCGATTATTTACAACCTCGCGGCGACCACTTTTTTCTGACTATTATTTTTATATATATGGAATATGGAACTAGCATACCCTTTATTCAAAATTGGCCAGTAAACGTTGCCCGCGGACTAATGTGTTGTTAATATAAAGAAATAAATAAATAAAATACTAATATTAAAATGATATCCGCAGCAGCGAAATTGATAACTAAAAATTAATCTATAATCCGTTCGTTAAAAATGGTAATTAATTATGTACTACTCAAAGTATATTTAAGTAAAAGTAGTAACAAATAGAACCTTTCCTATAATCAATTCTATTTTTTCTGGACTAAAACATTTCCCTATTTTAGGTCTTAAAAATAATTTCACAAGTCTCCCAATCAAATTATTTTCCCTTAATAATGGGAAATTACTCCCTAAAATGATTCACGCTGTAATTTACAATGGTATAACTTGTAAATTTATTAATATAACTACATAAAAATATCATTATACATTTAATAATTTAAGTATTCACGATATAAATAGGGATTCGTCTATTGTTACGAACAACTTACCCTTAAAAATTCCGAAATTACTGGAAAACAAACAACAAAAAAACTGTCTACACATTCTTCGGAACCATAAACAATACGGCCTGCCTTTATTCTCTCAAGCCATAGACATTAGACACCGGCGTGGTTTCGTAGCTCGTGAGGGAGACAAGTACGTCACAGAGTGAGGGAGGGACAGGGCGGGAGGCATGGGAGTCCTTTGTCTGCACGTCATTACTTTGTCAAAGGTCCTTGACAAGTCGCGATCCAACACCGCGTACGTGTTATCCCGGTTATGCAAGAACCAGGTACTTTGTGTTTCGGTTTTGATGAGTATTCGCAGCGGTTTTATGGAGTAGCGTGGAAAGCAGACGGCACACTTGATCGTAGAGTGGATATAAAGGCATCTTAAAATTTTTCACCACTCGTATGTGAAAACTTCCACAGATGAAAGCTCACACATATTCATTACTTAGACTTTAAAACTAATTGTTATTTAAAAATAATAGCTTGGATATATATTTTAATTTTTAATTGTGTTAGTCCACTATGGACCATTATAAAAATATAAATGAATGAAGAATACATTAAATAACATCTAACTGTGCTAATATGTTATATTTACCTACACGATTTAATTAATTAAACCTTAACTTCAAAAACGCAGATATTAATACATATTCCATTGATAGATTGTAGGTCTATTCTCGTTATTTATACTAGTAATAAAGACAGCTAATTTTATAAGGTGTTAAAAGTACTATTATAAAGAAACAGAGGAAAAGAGAGAGCGATTTTTAGGGCCTCTTTCACCACCTGTCAAGTAGGCTAATCATCATTTAAAGTCACCAGACACACAAAGTATAAAAGTAACTAATCAACACTTTACTTGTAGTTGGTGAAAGAGGCCCTTATTTGTACATGCTCTCATTCCCTGTCTCTTATATGTCTGCAGTTATTTAAAACTATTTTAAAGGTACATAATTCTACATGATTAGGCTTAATTTAAGAAAGAAAAGTACCATCTACATTCTGTTACGAAAATAGCTTTAAGCTCATCCTAATGCTTACTAATTAAGATGCTTGTAAGAACCTTACTTATTGAGAAGAAAGTGTAAATCGATATTGCCAAGGAAACAAATCCTTGAAGACAGAGGTATTTGAAGTACACAAAAGGATCCGGTAAATATTATTATTATAAGGTATAAACCCGCTAAGTCTCCTAGTGACCTCTAAACGCAAATAGGTCCATCAAATGAACTTTACAACAAAATTACCGCATGCGTAGCGCCGGCAAAAAGATGTGCCGTAATGATCTTGGTGTAAATCATAAGCGATCAGCGACAAATAAAGGCGACTTGCAATTTTGATATTGTACATTATATAATTATGTAAAGACTAACTAACTAATATATTTAGACAAACTACAAATTAGGCGAGTTATGTGACCAATCGTGTTGTCAATGTCAACAATGTCAACAAGAGCACAAGATCTTCTTTATCACTCCTTCATTCACTATTAATCCAGTAACTTTGGACGAAAAATGGGCATGACTTCGGAAAAACTCCAACTTCTTTCTTTTTTTGTAAGTATACCTCATAGCGGTAAGATATTCAGGAACGAGGATATAGGCAAAAAACTAAAAAAAGGTAACATTTTCACCGTTTGTTGGCTGTTAAAAGTTATGCCCACCTCTGGACTCATGGGACTTTTCAGAGGTTATTTGGGGAGCTAACAGGTACGTGTATACGAATTTTCAGCTTGGTTGGTGTTTTTCCGAAGTGAAATGCTAAAGTTACTGTAGGTACTATATGACTTAATTATAATTGAATCCATAATAAGAATAAAGTACCTTTTAATGTTCATTGTTATTTTGTTAACTTTTCAATGTTAACAAATTATAATTTATTGGCTTATACTTGACAATTATTCTCTTGTAGCGGTAGACAGAAAAAGTAATTAAATATTCGTTTTCGCTTATAAAATAGACAGCTCAATTTCAATAAATACGTTCTGTGACGGTCAATGGAGCAACGGACAGTTATCTAGTTAATGCCCGTAAGCTTAGTACCTATATATACTAATATATGTTAGATATATTACGAGTTCCTTATTTTACGTACCTATATTTTTTAAGAAGAAGAAGGAATTTCGAATTTGAAAGAAGTTGGTTTACCTTATTTAAAAAAAGGCATTACATCTGAACGATCCGAGTTTGTAAATTAGCATAAACAAAATTAATTAAATAATAAAAATAAATTTTATTCAAATAAATTTTTAATTACTTACTGAAAAGTAAGTAGGTAGATATAATTATGTGCTTAGTAAGTAAAAGAAAAGATTTGTATTTTTGTGTAATGAATAAACTCAAAAACTACTGTGCCGATTTTAAAAAATCTTTCACCCTTAGTAAGCTACGTTATCAGCGAGTAACGTAGGCTATAATTTGTAAAATTACGCGGGCGAAGTCGCGTGCAACAGCTAGTATTTTATAAAATTACGGCGGCGAAGTCGCGCGCGTACAACGGACAGTGTTACTACGTGTAATATATGTAGTAACTAAAGTATTATTTAACCTGAACTTAATATTGACGAACTCAAAGAGTTAGTGCTTAGTGCTGTTTAATTAAAGAATTAAAATAGCATTCGTGCCACACTAACATTAAATGCTTGATACTTACTTCAATCAGTGCGAAGGTAACGGATTAAAATGATATGTGACCGGTAGCGGACTTGCTCCGTAATTAATATCGGCACGGTCGATGTATTAGCAATAATTCTGCATGACCACGCGGATCCACTCTGGAGTGATTAACTAATGTACTTACCTTAAATTACATATTATAAGTGCTGTTGTATCTTAATTAGGCTTCCTACGCACTTGTAACTGTTGTTAGGATATAATGAGCATATTCGTAAACTATTGACATAATGCAATAGCATTTTTCAATATACACTATACTTGAATTAGAGTTACAGATTATTTCTATTATATATCTATACATGTTATAAAACTAGCTGGCGCCCGCAACTTCGCCCGCGTGGACAAAGTGGCCTATGCTGTGTCCCGTACGTCTTAAATGTTTATCTACTAAGTTTCATGAAAATCAGTTAATTCGTTTAAGAGTTATGGAGGAATATACAATTATACATAAATAAAATACCTACACTTACAGATTTATTATTAGTATCGATTGATACCGATGTCCGACTACTTCTTTCTCCGCACTTCTAAATCATCTAACGGATTTTGATAAGGTTGATATATTCGGTATGAAAAGAATGAGAATCTCAGCTACTTTAAAAAAATTGTTAAACTCATATATTATATGTAAACACGCACGAAATCGGGGGCTCTAGCTAGTCTAAAATATTGACTTAAAAATACAATTTATAAAATTTTTAAACCACATAAAAGTAGATTTGAGATTCACAATCATATTACATAAAGACAGTCAGTGTTTAAAAAAAATTATTGAGATAATGCCCACCGAGCAACACGGCGAGAAGTGTTTATTTTAACGAGGGCCTTAATGCCTCAAACAAACAAGAAAAAGCGTATTTTTATTTTTAAGTTTTAACTACATATACGAGTAATTCGACATTAAGTGCACTAAGTTGACTGTATCCCGTTGGAATGCCATTTCACTTAAAATACCTCTGGCGGTGCGCGTCCAGTCGCGGCTATGCGAAGCCCTATAGAACAAGTAGCAGGCATGAGCGGTCCATACTGTTTATGTCTATTGAGGGCGCACTACGGTTTGCCGCTTTTTATTGGCTCCCGGTTTTCTAGAATATATCACATTTCATATATACTTATACATACATTTGTTCGTGTCTACACACAACTTGGTGCGTCATCTGTAACAAGTAAAATACATATTACATATTTTGCAATTATTGAAGGAGACAGACTCGGACGCTCCACTAGATGGTACCTTTCCCACCTTTAGGCATATATATACGAGTACCCAAATATTCCAATTGGGATAGAGCTATAGGCACTGGGTATTGACGTTATTCACGTTATATAACTTTGTTATATAACACGTCGGCAATAAAATAACAGTGCGAAATATAACAATTGTCTCGTCATGAGTACACGTGAAGACAAGACTCACGTCACGTGCCAATGTTATTTATATAACTATAACCTTGGTTTTATAACAAACATACTATATAACTACGTTTTATGACATATTTTGTTGTATAATCTGGACTTACCTTTAGTCACAACCTTCGCAGTTAGAACAGAAGAATACTCCGGTATTTCTTAACTCATGTACTGCAACTTAACAGCACACGTGCTCTTTTTATAACAAAGGGAGGCAGATAGGCTGATGGTTCACTTCATGATTAGGTGGCATTAGGCTTGCTAGTATGTAATTATGCCAGTTAGGACAAAGCAAAAGGCTGTGGTATTTGCTAAATGGTATTGTAAGCAGATGAACTTCTTAAACTATAATAGTGTTAGCATAGCTATTTATTTTTATTAATTTTACCCAGAACGCAATCATTGTTCTATATAATTATCCGAAGCGAAGTTCACATACAAGCGCAATTCTTCAAAAGTAAAGTAATTGCTAGGTTCATTTGAGTGTGTAATTTCAACGTAGTTATATTTCATGTTTTGCGAAACCGCACTATTTACATTACACAATGAAATATGGATGTAATGAAAAATATTTTGATACTGAGTTCGTCCGATTAATGGTTTATATATTTTTATAATACATAAACAAACATATATATCACCGTTAGTTGGTTATTTTTGCAGGTATAATTTTATAATGTAAGGCATAATGTTTTATATTTTTAACAAGAGAAATATGATTTCCATAAAGGTTTCATAGAACTTTTATTTTTTCAGAGTAAAATAAATTTGTGAACCCGAAAGCATTTTCTATTCTTTTCGCGTAAATGTTAAACTTTTTAACCAAGCTATACCTACAACGTTGTATTGAATTCCTTGAAGTAAATTTGCAGCTAACTAACCAATACTACGCGGGTATGTGATAGCCACCGGGTACGTTTACACTCAGGCGTGATGCGGGGAATTGCTAATAATTTCTTAGCTAAGCTGACTGAACACTAACTTCCTCCGCGAACACGTATAATACACTTGAAAGTGTCAAGTTTTTTTTTCTTTAGTCGCTACTTAAGATGGCAAAGTATTATTATAATAAGTAAATGATTAAACTGCCTCTCCTCTATTACCATTCGCCTCTGGTATTTTATTTTAATACTTGGGGTACCGCAGCGCACAGTTCGGATGGGTAGAAACTTTATCATACGAACGCGCGAAATTTGGAACTATCTACATTTTGAGGTATTTCCATCTAGCTACAATATGGGTCATTATAGGATGATTCTTTAATCGGACCAATAGGAAAAAAGTCCGTGTCGTCCTATCAGTCGGACGATGTAGCCGGACCACACGGCCGCAGGGGCTTCTTCAAGCGTGCAGTAAACAAATTTCTACATGGTAACCCCTCTGGTGTTTCTTGTGCCCTTAGGTGATGGTAGCCACCTACCATCAAGTTGACCATCTGTATGCCTGTCACCTTTAGTAATATTTTAAAAAATCTATTAACATTTTAGACAAAAATCCCACGTTCTTCAGGAAATAACACAAAACAGCAAATTTAAAAAATGCCAATAGATCTTCACCGCTGCCTTGTATTATTAATATAGATTTTAAATAAAATGTTTTCTTGTTTAATTTTATCAGTAATAAAGTGTGATTACAATTAATTCATAAATGACTTTAGCTGACAGACGTTCACTGCTACAATGCCCCCAAACAACTATCAAAGAACCTATATCCACAATCTACGACAATAAATAAAGTTGGCAGATTTCCTAATAGAATGCGGTCCAACGTAGCGTTTCCCAAAATGTGATTCGGCAACGTGTTGAAAGAGACACATAATTTTGTTTTAGACTCAAGACTTTCAAATATTATTCTTTGGTGATAAAGATTTTTCTTTAGGAAGGAGTTCTTCGGGAAGGCTACGTACCGTAGTCGGCACCTTTGACCAACACAGTTTAATTAATGTATATTACCTCATTAAGTAACAGCAAATAGACAGACCATACATATTTCATATTTATATTTCTTCTATTATATAAAACAAAGCATTATTACCCTAAAGACGGTTTTGGATGTCAGATTAAATGCATTTTCGAAAGCGAAAGAACATTTTACAAGCCCATTTTGTGTTTAGTTTGAAATACTCATGTGCAGCCATCCTAACTCTTAAACGATTTATATAACGCCGCCTCTATTACGGTGCTTGCTCTCTAAATCATTCAGCGGACGTTTCCCACGTGTCCGTGGTCGTTTCTTGCAATATTATTTCTATTTAAATCACTTTTTAATTAATTTTTCTTATTTAAGATACCTATCCCATTTCTGTAATTGGCCGGTTTTATAAAAGTCACGAAAATACTAGCCATATTTTTTGAATCCTGTTTCTATGAATAATTAATTTTGTATTCTTAGCATTTCCTTCTAAAAAGTAATTAAAGAGCATAATTTCTTTTCAAAAGTTTTTGTTTGGCTACATTTTTTTATGTATCTTAGGTCGTCAAGTCGCCTATAAAACAAACAACACTACAATAAACTTAGTAAAATCCGTACCTACTAATATTATAAATGCGAAAGTTTGTATGGATGTATGGATGTTTGTAACTCTTTCACGCAAAAACTACTGAACCGATCACCATGAAATTTTGCATACACGTTGTCTGAGACACCAGAATAAACATAGGTACCTTTCATCCAGAACGCGGGCGAAGTCGCGGACAAGAGCTAGTTAAGGATAAATAACCAAGAAGGGATAGGGAAACTCATTCATACCTTAAATACTCACTCACTGAAATACAACAGCATGTTCATGCAGCCATTTTACGGTCCTCTTTTGTAAGGGGCTGGGTACTGCCGCTAGACGAGTTGCCCTGCTGGAAATCGAAAATTAAAATCAATAAAATTGTCAATACAAAAACAAATAATAATATTTGTTATAGACTTTTTAATGTAGTAAGATTAAAATTGGCGTTCGTTTATTCTGTAGTACCAATAAAATATCTAATTCACTAACGGTAAATAGCAAATTGTATTGTGCAATAATATGCATTCTAATAAATGCATATCCTACATGCTTTGTGCAAGCAGAGAATTTCAGTTAATTTACATACAAGCACGGGTCGATTCACGGATGACCCTGACCATATGTGCGGACAGTGGTAGTGTACCTCACAAAGATAGAACTTGGCATTTTTTATTATGTTTTTGTTTAAATAAATAATAAATATCTTCACACATTCCACACAGCACCATCTAGTTCCACAGTAAGCAACTAATGCTTGTATTATAGATACCAGACAGTTGATATACTACATAAGTTACTTTTTTGTAAATACATACATATTAAAAATACAAACATCCATGACTCAGGTACAAAGGTAAATATTAACACATAAACATTTGCCCCTAGCGGGGATCGAACCCGCGACCGTTTGGTTAACAGCTAGGGTTACTAGCCACTAGACCAAACGTGTCGTCTTGTGATATAATAAAGGTCATGCTTCAATTTGTATTCGTTACCAGTGCACAGGATGCTCACTGCTGAGTGCTGCTCAAGCAAAATGTCGCCCAACAAAAATATAATTGCGACGTTATCATGATGATCTGCCCATCTCCGCTTTTACCGGTACCACCAACAACCGTTAGGGATGAAAGGATCCACTCCTTTCATCCCTAACGGTTGTTGGTTTTACGATTACGAGTGCGTATACGAATATCTCTTGAGCATTATCACTTGAGGTAGTTAATTCTGCGAGTTTAATAAAGATAAAGACAAGAATGACAATTCCTTCAACTGTGATATCTTTAATAGCCTTAAGTGTAAATTTTAAAGTACACTAGTACTTTTTAATTAATAAAATCGTATATTAGAGTATTGTATTAGAGGAACGCGACACCGATTCAAAGCTGCAGCGAAATTTCTCGGGTTTGACAATGGAGCCGCTATACCAAACTACTATTTTATTTTTTATTTTTTTTCAATACTATTTATACTGTACATAGATAAACTTTATACCTTGTTTTTGTATAGACTTTAGATATTAGTTTGTAAATACTGTAAAATTCTTATTGTTATGTTTATAATAAAAATATTATTTGCCTATAAAATCGTACATTGAAAATCTCGAAAATATTGTCTGTGATATTGTTATAAAACATATTTATTTGTGTGTTCCAGGTGTAGAGTATTAGCTATATACAAAAGTATTAGATATAAGGCGCCTTTGTTTTTGATATGTATGATAATCATATGTTTTAATTGTTTCAGGTACTCGGCATTCGAGGTAAACAACTTTATCAATACAATCTGAATCATATGTTTTTAGATTAAGAAAAGTAAGTAAAAGTAAAATAAATAGATATAAATTACTAATGTATAAAGATGTATAATATGGGACCAGTTGCCTGAAAATAAATGATTTTTAATTTTATTTTTATTTAATTTTTAAGAAGCATTTCTTTTTCTTTATTGCACTCTCAGTGTAGTGGGTGTTGTATTGCTAAGTTTCTCAAACTCAGTCAAAATTTCAATAATGATTCCAGGTAAAAAGAAAATAAGGAAAACATCGGACGTAATATTATAATGCAGTTTTTATATTTTATTACCTATGAATTGTTAATTGCTATATTATTGTTATTATTGTAGTTACATTTTTTTTACTCGTGTTAGGTAAGTGATCTTAAAAAATGGCCTATTCACAAAAATACTTCCTGAACGTGCCATCAAATAATGTATAATTTTATAAATAAATAAAAAGTACGCGCTAAGCGAAAATTTCAAATAAATATTTGGAACGCGGCGCCTGCGGTGCTGACCTATGATAATCCGAGCCGCTACCAACTTAAACGGCGCGAACGCGTTTTACAAACGGCATCCTCTCAGACTGCGCCCGGTGTTACACGGACGCGCGCTACCGGCCATAGCGAGGCAGTCACGTATGGCCTCTTTATACTTACTAATAACCGCATTGAACAAACTTGCTGATCTTGCTGCTTATATTTTACATCCATTATTTAAATTTTAATAATAACAGCGCATACTGCAACTTACCTAGGGGGAGACTACCGGCCGTGAGGTCCCCCGAGATGGCCCGCGTACCCCCAACTTTCGGGTACGCCAACAGGGAGCGTAGTCCTCCAGCACAGCACAGCATCCAAAAATGGTACTGTTTTCGAGAAACGCGAGCGAAGTAGCAGATCAAAGCTAGTTAATAAACTTGATTGACTAATATTTTGATGTGACCTAAATATTTCGAGCACTATTATGATGAAAATTCAGAATAATAAATTCAATTAATTTCCAACCCATTTGTTTTGACCTAGAAAGTAATAGAATGGATTAATTTCATGCCATTTAGAATATAATACTGTTGGAGTAATCACGCCAAGTCATAATGTAGTCTTGTCATGAACGAGTGGTCGCACGCGATCTCTTCTCTAAAGTGAATCGAATTATTTTATTATCTAATGAAGTCATTAGTAGATGAATGGTACACTGTTTGCTTAACTCTTTAGAGGTATAATGGACTGTATAACAAACAGACATAAGGTTAAATTTTGATGAAAATTTACAGAAACAAGTAATAAGAATGGTTTTGTTGGTTGGACCAACAAAATATTAGACAGACATATTATTATTAATGAATTTAGAAATAAAAAATATTTTAAAGTACAGAATTTTTTTCTGTACTTTAAAAATCAGGCTAATACGAGACATTTTAATGTTACAGTACTTTTCGTCTCTGTTACATCTATGGATAAATACATATAAAGCAGAAAATTATTCATATATTAGTAACTTTTTTTTCTGCAAATTAAATACACTTTTCTCATTAGTGACAATCCTATCAAAAATAATATACGTTGAGTGGTTTAGAAGAAGTTAAAAATACACAGGAGCAGACAGCAACTATTATTTTATAAATAGGAGTAGATATGTATGGATAACTTATAGGTACTTGTACCTATAGATATAGATCAAGCTGAACGAGGTTTTACAATGAATAATAAAAAACTGTCATTCTTAAATATAGCACCTTAAATGATATTGTTAATTACAATTAAATGTAGACGTAGGAAAGAAGTGGAAAGATTTTATGACTCGAAATCCATTAACTGATAGGAAGTTGATCATAATATCTTTTATCAACATTAAAGAGCTTTTGATGTTATCTGGCGACATACATAATTATTATCAGTTTAATCTCTGATTATAGTTTTATCATAGAAAAATAACTATTTTTTAATGCCTCCAATAAATAATTTACTATCGCGAGGACATGAAACCAGTCATTATTTTACGTAGTTAAATATTTGCGCTGAAAAAACGCACTGCGTTTAAAAAGCGCGCGTTTAAATCAATGCTTAAAATTATTTTACAATTTTAAAACATATTATTTAAATATGTTAAAACAGTCACACGAATTAACTCTATTAATTTTTTTTTATAATTATTATTCGTCGATAGAAATTATCTATCGAAGAATAATAATAATTATTTATCGATGAATATAAACGCCGGCTTTAACGGCTTATTTCAGTTTATTTTTAACTTAAAATTCATCCAACCTTATAATTATTGATTTTTGCTTACCAATTTTCACCCCAGAGAAGGGGTGCTATTCACCCCAGAGATAGACCGCTTATCGGTAATATATAACTTTTGATTCTTGCATTAAACTCTTATGACAGTCAAAATTTTAAATAAATCGAAGTATTTTGAAAAGTTCGAGCCCAAAGCCGGTAGTTCAGTGTAATAGCATAGCTGCGATAAATATCCAGGTGTGTAAATGCGACTGGATATATTATGTTAAAAACTACATGGATACATGTAATTCATTAAAATGTTATTTATTAGGTCTTATTGATAAAAAAATATTCAGATATAATGTAAGACATTTAATGCGAGATTAAAGGGCTTAGCGTATCGTTTATAACGTCATAGAACTAAATGCTACTGCCATTGACAGAAATTAATACCAGATTAAATAAATAATTGGTATTAACATTACAAATATACCTTTAGGAGTTTTTTAATATAAAAGTCGTTAGAGAGGTATACTGTAGCAGGTAAGTTTAGGTTTATAAATTACTAGGTTTTGCCCGCGAATTCGTCCGCATTCGATCGCTACGAAACTTCACAGGATTATCCGCTGGACTAATCTGAAGATTAGTCCTGAAAATTTCATCAAAATCGGTTCAGCGGTTTTGGAGTCCATAGGGAACATACACACACACATCGCCTTTAATACATATATATTAGAATACGAGTAATTATATATTTTATTCCCCGTTAATTAGCATTAAAACAAATATGATTTAAATTGATTAAAAAATTTATTATTGAGAAAAATTTCCTCTTTCCTCGCCCACTGTACCAACTCTCCTGCGTAGGGCGTCGCTAATACGCGCGAGGGCGTCGAGAAATTGTAGTCAAATTGTCGCTTCCTGAACACTGATTGCGTCGATCTCCCCGCTTCCTCTCATATTTGTTCATTTTCCAACTCTGATTGCTTCAAATCAATATTTAACTTCCCGAATTCTAAAGATTTGCTTAAATGACCTACCATCTAGTGGAGCTGAAGAGGCTTTTGGTACGCAATAATTGTTTTCAAAAATTAAAGGCATATTAAGGCATTTAATATTTATACATTATACGCAATGTTAACCGATTTAGCAACAAAATAAATATATCTCAAACATTATAAGGAACAAAAGGAATATAATCAAAGAATAACACGCTGATAGAAGAGCAAAGCAATTCCTTTTGTAACGAGCGTTGATTATCGCGTAAGTACCGGCGACCTTGCGCGATGGGATTCGATAATCTTCCAATCGTTCCGTTGCGGTTCGGTTCGGAGATCGGACCTAACGGTACACTTGGACTTGGCAAAGAATAATATCACAGAAGCGGCAAAAACAAATTTCATATGTGCCTATTATAAGTTTATTTCAAAATTAACGTCTTGTCTTGAATCTTTATGCCTTTTGACGAAGCTCGACATTGTTCTAGGTGTATCAACTTATATTTATATTAAGTTCAACTTTCAAGTTAATGTACATACCTAAATATAAAATATATATTTATTTATAATAACTTCATGCTAATATTTAAAAAAACTTAAGTTATTTTTTTCTTGAGTTTGAATGCGCTAATCTCTGGAACTACTAGTTGCGTTTGATAAGTTATAGTTTTGCATAGGAAGGTTTTTAAAGATAGGCTGTTAGGAGCAGAATGTCTGAAATGTTGCTAATCCGAGCAGGACGTAATCCAAGCATTACTAAAAAAGAGAATCCAATTTTGGATGAAATCGCATATCACAGCTAGTTTCCTATATAACGACATATCTACATAAGTCACTCACTTCGCACTATTTCAAATAAGTGGAATTCACAAGATCAGCAAAAGTGAAAAATGAACGGCATGGTCCATCTCGTAGCAATCCGAACTATGCGTAGTCAAACTGCGGACGGTATAACTGTACCTTACTTGCGCGGTGTCATGTCTCTGCCAAGGCGTGATAAGCCGAAACAGGCTTCGCGATGTATAGCCTCCGCCAAGATTAATGCTAGTTCCTTGATAAGGCCAGCCAGACACTGTTCAACTGTTATGTAACTTGTCTATTTCGCGCTCGTGGGCTTGCACAGTACTCAATGAGCAGTATAGAATCCCATTATAAAAGAAAAATAGATCTGATCTCTTTTCTATCTATTTATTGTTTTAACTCCCAAAAAAATCTTCTTGTCTAGTATTGCTATCTTTTTTTTTATTTTTTTTATTAGAGATGGGTTTGCTCTTGGCCAACAACCAGCTGATGTGCCAACAACAATCAGAAGCACTCAATCATCCATCACCCGTCATTCAAGTCAAGCAAGCTTCAATCATAGACTCACTCCGTTTTAATTCAAACTTACACAAGCTAATTTTTAACAATATTTCCCTGGAGACAACAGAACAATAGTGTAGTTGAAGCTACATGATAATATCCAACATTTACAAGTCTATTTTGCTAGAAAAATTACAAGTGCATAAATTATAACTGAAATCATTAGCTGCCATTCTGTTTTTAAAATATACAGTGCGCGAATGGTATTCAGGTTTAGGGAGGTAATTGTGTGCCTTCGGCTAAAAGGACTGCTAGGTTCCGTTTTATATGGTAGCTTACTTAGATGGTATGACATTTTATATGTACATTTTGGTTCTCTATTGTTGGATGTCTACAGAAAGTACTTAAGATTAAGCTCTTACTGACCCCTGCTTTGCTTTAGCTGATACAGTAGCAGCTATATTAGTGTATTCTAACAGTTGAACTAACAGGACGAACTTCGCAGTAATGCTTTCTTATCCACCTTCTCAAATCTATAAATCTATTGCTTTCGTACCAAAATAAGAAGAAGAAAAATATATATTTTTCTTCGAAACACTTTATTAATAAGTCAACTACTACATTTTAATGTATTATTGTAACAAAACGGTCTCTTGTCTCAGCTTTGACCTACGGGTAGGTCACAAAGCTGGTATTCTGCCAGAAGCAGAACAATTAAAAGGTCACGGGCACGAACGGATACATATATACGTAAGCAGTGTATAAATACGAGCACAGAGAAGTTAAACAAGAAACCTAAACCATTAAGTATATGAAATTTCAGTTTACATTTCAGTGCTTTCTTGGTTGGTTGGTTATACAATTAAGAAAGGGATTGATTATTCAATTAACGATATTGTTATTGTAAAAATATAGTAATCAATTACTAGAATTACTATTACTAGAATAGCAGAACCAAAAGCTATATTTTATGAAGTTACGCGGGCGAAGTCGCGTGCAGCAGCTAGTCTACAATAATTGAAACACAAAGGGAAATTTCACATTTTTAAAAATTCAACCTACTACATTATTACTTTATTAAGTAATCTGAAACCACAAAACTCTTCATTAATTACCGTTTGAGAATGGCGACGAATTAATTTGCATAATGTAAAAGCTTTGCGTTTTTTCCTCGAAAGAGATTTCTTTCTTAAAAAAATCCATTTCTTTAAAATGATATTACAAAACTTTTGTCTGTACTTACTACGAAATATTCTTATGGAAATTTTAGTAATAGTATAAATTAAAACGAGTCAATAAGGTAACTGAATATTATATAGCTTTAGCATCTCGGTGCAACCGAAGCCTAACAATAATTATTTTCTACTAATCGTATCTAATTATCGCGAAGCGGGTAAGTCGAGATCTAGATTGTTCGTTGTGCAACACAAATCTACATTCTCTTGATGCAATACATCCATGTTTTACAGTTAATCTGTACAGTAATTAATTACTTACTGGAGACATTTGGACTTGTTAGCTTACGAAATATTTTATTATTATCTTTTAAAAAATATATTAAAGCAACTTTAGAGTATTGGGAAAATATTCTTGCAAATTGGTTGACGGTTCTACCTTCGCTACCACCTTCTTGCAGAGGACCATAGTGAAATAACACCATTATGTTCAGTGAGTGAGAAAGGGATGCCAGAGCCCATTACTCTGGCCGGTTAGCCTACTTGATAGATGGTGAAAGAGGCCCTTATATATGTAAAAAACACTAATGTTACCTGTCCTCATATTACTTTGATTACATGATAAAGCAAAGCGAGAAAGAAATGTAAATTTTAAAGATGATGAGAACCGATGATGCGACTTGAAAAATCATTTATTAGAACAGGATGTAAAAATGCAACTATTTAAAATTTGCTTCATCTATTGTTTACTAAGTCTGATTATCATATACCTAATGGCCCCATGTTGTAGAGCACTGCTGTATAGTCAGCAGTCAAATCCTAAAGCTTTTAAGTGGGTCAGAGTACTCTGTGGTTTTTATTTGGTCTATTACCGCAAAAGCCCACCACAAAGCTATTTTCTTCGACTTTGGCTACAAATTGTAATTCATGCTCTAAATTGTACAAATGCCGTTTCGTGCGCCCGCGGCGACGATGGCGATACCCTCGTGTTTTTATTGCCGGTTTACTGCGGAACTTATTTATTTAATGTTTGTTTATAAGCTATAGGAACTGTGTGATGCCTATTTTGTATCTTTACAGTTAGTCACTAGGAAGGAAAATGGGGAGTTATAAAGGTAATTTTAGCATAGTATTCGGTAAATGAATAAATACTTAGGTGTTCTTGTTTCAAGTAGATATATCTGCTGTCACGGCGAAGCGCACACTCCAAAACTCAAGCAACCAAGCTTGTAGGTCAGAGGACACTCGACAAAGCCTTATAATTTAGTATATTTCTGTTCTGTTATGTATGAGATACCCTTTCCTCGCCTTTTCACGCTTGGTGGAGATTTGAGATTTGGTTTAACCAATTCAAAATGAATTTTGCAAAGACTATAGTATCCTTTTGAATATTGTAAGACTGCTGAAAACATATACCTTTAACACAGACACAAGCACAGTTTTCTTATTTTATTGGGGAAAAAATTCAGTATGATACTTTTCAAGAGCATATCACCCACGTGAGATTGGTTGTGATTCGGGTCGATTCCATAATTATAAAAAAGTATACCATATATCTTTGCCCGACAATCACATAGGTCTTTCAGAAAGAAAAGTAACACTTGGTCGAAATTCCTGTTTTGTATCAAAATATTTACATTTAAAAATTCTAATTTTATTTGGGCGTTCACAAATAAGTAGTAGGATTTACGACAACGCAAAGCCGAAACACAGATTAAATAATAGTTACTATCGTAGCCGAGGTCTGAAGGTAGCAATAAACAAAGGCTATTGTAAAATTCAAAGTTCATTTCTCCCACAGGTCCCACCTATGTAATGCAATAATAATAATTCTAACATAAATAACAGTTATTACATGTACTGTAAAGCGATCTCCGTATTCCCAACGTGTTTACTTTTCTCGGGGCATCGCAAATCATTTCTACAAACACTTCGCTACGTGAAGGAAAGTGGGTGACTTGCCAAAACAAAAGACTTCATACATTTCATAGAAATTTATAACGGCGTAAGTACATAATGGAGCAAGATGCTTCATAGATAAATGTTATTTATTTATTCATAAAATAATAACAATCTTCAAAAAATACTAATAAAAAGAAGACAGAGTGGCGAAAAATACAATTAGGTAAAAAGGGATTGATCCGTATTCAATATTCATGCTATGAAACTCATTACTCATGCCACAATTATTTTATTCCTAATTCGACCTATTTGTATTCTTTATTCAACCCTTTATTTTGATCTTATACTTATTGTATCCCCTGGATATTCCTTAATTACCCAAATGATTTTTTTTCTTATGTTTAGGTCAACGGACAGGCTGACAGACGGTGGTAGGCAAACGTTTAAGCTGGTGGTAGGTGGTCACCGTCGCGCGCGCTGCCGACCATAGTAGGATTAAGGTTGGATTGAGAACGGATTTTTTTTATTATAGAGATAGGTTTTCTCTTGGCCAACATCCTGCTGTGTAGCGAAGATGCGTACTCATATAAAAAATATTATATAATCATCAATACTAATAATAATACGAATTAACTGATTTTCATGAAACTTGGTAGACAAACATTTAAACGTACGGGACACAGGATAGGCTACTTTTTTCACGCGGACGAAGTCGCGAGCGCCAGCTACTTATTAAATAATAATATTAGGTAAGTTACAGGTGTACAAGAACACTACAAATACGAAATAAAATAAATAAATAAGCATATCACACTTCCTACGATCTAAAAGTTTATTTTCCACGCGAATCGCGATGCCGGTTTCATTTTCGTTTGCACGTTGTACGACCTTACTCCCACCTTGCTTCGTTCCGTTCAATATCATTCGGTCATCGCACCGCGCGCGCGCTCACTTCACTCGTCTCGTCTCGTCTCATTCGCCTGGCCGCCGATCAGAGCATTCGTTCATTTCGTTCACCAGTCGCAAATGACAAGTGCCGTTTGTAGCACGTGTCGAGAGCCGAATACCACAAAACTCGCGCGTAATTTGACGAACATCGCACTATTATTTTAACTAATATTGAAATGTTCGATTTTGTGTTGTGTTTCAAGTGCTAATTGAATCAATGTGAGTGTGTTGTGTAGATAATTTCCGTTAGTGCACCGTTAAAAGTTGGATTACTTATTTTATTCGAACGTTTTTGTGGTAAGTCAAAAGATCAAAGATTTCTTTGGGTGATTACCTACCTGTATATTAACGTGACAAAAAGGTATTTCTTCGCAATCTTATTTAGAATTAGAATACTGTTTTGAATATATTTTGCAACACTGCTACCTACATGTGAAAATGGGTAGTTAATAATTTTATTCTATAGATTAATAGCTATATTATTATAAAATTATAAAAGTAATAATACAGACTAAATGGATATTTAAGCATACGCAATAGTTTTAAGTTGCGAATGAAAATTAAGTAAAAGGAAGGTAGGTAAGTAAGTATATGATATTTATAAAATCAATAATCTACATATTTTAATCAGGTCAAGTTCATAAAATATCAATACTAAATTGATAGCCACATAATTTCATAAAATATGCATTATCGTGCGTAATTAGCAAAAAAAACTGTTTAGGTAATAATATTATACAAAAATGTTAAGTTGTGTATGCTTCAAAAACTATAGAATGGGTAGACCGATTTTAATTCGGTTTTCACAGGTATTATATGGGAAGAGGGATGAACGGGGAAGTTTTTTAGCCGGGAGCGGGTCGCTAGTATTTTTTAATGCGAAAATTATGTGATTTTATAAATAATGGACACTTGGTATGCCACATACGACACAGACACTAGTTATTGCACGCGACTTCGCCCGCGAAATTATAAAATATAGCCTACCTATAACTATTACTGATATATAAAATATAGCCTACCTATAACTATTACTGATATATAAAATATAGCCTACCTATAACTATTACTGATATATAAAATATAGCCTACCTATAACTATTAATGATATATAAAATATAGCCTACCTATAACTATTAATGATATATAAAATATAGCCTACCTATAACTATTACTGATATATAAAATATAGCCTACCTATAACTATTACTGATATATAAAATATAGCCTACCTATAACTATTAATGATATATAAAATATAGCCTACCTATAACTATTACTGATATATAAAATATAGCCTACCTATAACTATTACTGATATATAAAATATAGCCTACCTATAACTATTACTGATATATAAAATATAGCCTACCTATAACTATTACTGATAACGTAGCTTTCTATAGGTGAAAGAATTTTTAAAATCGGTTGTTGTTTTTTAGTTTATTCATTGCAAACATATAAAAATACAAATTTTTTCTCTATAGTTAAGTAATATTAGTATAGAAATACCTATAGATACCTATACTTATTACTTATAAAAATACGCAAATTCGCGGACAAAAACTAGTACCTACAGTATTATAAATGTCAAAGTAGGTAGGTATGTCACAGTAGAAATTGGGACATAGTTAATGTAAGTACAAATAATAAATTAAATTATTTACTATAGTTATGAGTTGTTATTGTATAATCTAATTCTGGCTAGGTTAACGGCACTAAGGTAATAAAGACCTTAATCAATCGACCATTGAGCTCGTTAAAAATTTTGCAAAAAAAGTTCTCTTATGGTTGCTATACATATTGTCGGGCCTTTTAATTTAAATTCTTTTAATTAATTTAATTCGGCAATTTTTGCCGCCCGGCTTTGCCTACACGGCTATAAGTATAGAAATTTTGTCGAACGTTCATCTACCTACACATATACGATTCTACCGCCCGGCTAATCCGGTCCATCTATAAATGTATTAGCAACCCTTATCTAACGTTGTCTACAAAGGAGTTGTGTAATTGAAATATTTTCGAAATAAATTGTTTGGACATTTAGTTACACGACAGCAGTGATATCTTGTCAGATAGGTAATAATCATTGCCTATCTATATTGTAAAAAAGTTTTACAACTCAATTAGGTAATTTACCTACACAAATAATTAAAAATACTTTGGCTATCAAGCCAATAAAAATGCCAATAATCTAATTTACCTTCACTTTGGTATTTTATATACCTTTGAATTTAATTTATCTAAAGTACATACCTATTACTGAAAAAATATTTAATTTATTTTGTTATTTCGGAGCTCGTAATCCCCTTTACAAGCCAGACAGCGTAGGCGCGTAGCGTAGCAACGTGTTCCTGTAGGTAATCCTTGTTACGCTGCTGATGTGGAAAATATTTTAAATAATATGTAGGTATTTTGTATAGTATATGATCTGGAATTAGGTTACCTTTCATACCTATTTAGAATATACCAAATACAAAGTTTTAGATTTTTTTTAAATAGATTTTAAATAGTTCCGGTTCGGCAACGAGGATTCTGCTTCACTTTCTAAGAATTAAGGTGTAAACACACGCCAATCCTAAAAATTTGCATTTTTAAAAAAATATGTTAGAAGAAACTGTCAATGCAATTGGTTTGAAAAAAATTAATGTTATACTTAAACATATGAAGAACAAATTATATTGTTTAGATTTTCCATCGAAGTAGTAAAAACCCCACAATAAAAGTTAGAACATAAGAAGAATTTGACTTATATTGAAATTTGTTGCGAAAACGGTTTATTGCGCGCAAATGATTCCTACACCGAATAATAAGTTAATATCATTTTAAAAAAATGTATTGATTTTTTTATTTTTTTTTAATGTAGTTTTAATGAAAAGTACAAAAAACCACATTTATCAGGCCTATTGAATTGTTTCCGCCGCCTCGGAACTCTAAATATATGGAGCTACAGTGTCTCAGTGACTGCGTTGAGGTGTGGATTACGTTTGTGTTTTTCGTGCGGAATTAGTATGATATATATAAACATTCTAAAGGTCATATCGGTGAAGGTCAAATCGTCAATGTCATTCGCCTTTGTGAATCCCTTAATTACTTATTGAGTAATATTGTATACATAAAAATTTTAAACCGCGTCCGCGTGAAAAAATGTAGCCTATCCTGTGTCCCGTACGTCTAAATGTTTATCTACCAAGTTTCATGAAAATCAGTTAATTCGTTTAAGAGAGTTATGGAGGAACATACTCGTACATACATACAGTACCTACACTTACAGATTTATTATTAGTATTGATTGATTAACTATCTTAGTGTTAGTGGCTAGGCTCACACAATTTAGAATATTCGTAATCGTACATCGTACTCTGGTATGCCCGTCAGCCGCAATAACCACTTCCTTTCAGAACAGATCATAGTGAAATAACAGCACTTGTGCTGTATTATATTTCATTGCGTGAGTTGAATCAGCTTGCCCGCGGCACTTTCTTATAAAAAATAAAATAAAATGTAACAAGCACTTATTACCGCAATATACGGTTGACCTTTTGACCTGTGTCATGCATGTCTACTTTAAACGAATTGCTTTTTCGTATGTTTACAACATTGTGCAATTGCTGATTGTAGTTTTCGGTAAGTCTCGTTTCAAAATGTATACCTACAATCATAATGGAGTGTTATTATATAATTTTAAGTTCGCTGCATTACGCCTTCAGGCGTCGACCGCTTTGTCTTACTGACCAGTATCTTGATGTCATAGATTAATGATTGTGGTCCTGTAATGGTACCTAACTATAATTAGCAGATCATATCATTATTTCATTCTTTCTTTTTTTTTGAAAGTCCAACTTACAGACTTTATTTTTCTGTGTTCGAAAAATGCTTTATGTCATGTCAAATTAATACACAAAGGTTTGTGTTCCTCATTTATCGCTTTTTCTGTTAGTGAAAACCCTCATTAAAATCCCTTGGATGGTTTAGAAGTTACCGGAGAAACAGTCTGACAGCGAATTTATTTTATAATCTATACATATTAAAATGTTTGTCGTGAATGATTTGTTTTCAACAAATCTAATCTACTACTATCTACTAGTCTAGATCAAAAAACGTCACTTATTTGAATTTAGAATCGAAGGTAAGTATGTAGGTACTCTGTTTCACACGTGCCCTTATAAGCAACGGAGCTTTGTTACGCTCCAATAATATAAAGCTACGCGCACACGATAGTCTGTCTGGGCTGGCCGTTGTATCGGAAGCGTTTGCAATCGATACAGTTGTCCGAAAGCGCGAACATCCCATTCGGGGCCAAAGTACAGTAGCGGACTGAAGTGAATACGCTCCTCTTATGGTAAAAAAAACCATATTTTAGTTTTATTCAACAGAATAGAAAATGTTCATTAATTCACACAAACACATTTGCATGCCAGTAACTACAGCTATAGAGTACAACTTTATGGAGTAAAACTTCATTTTATCCCGAAATATTTATACAATTTGTTCGCTAATAGAAAAATATGTTGAAAAGAAAATCTACTTATATTTGTAGCCAGTTTATATTGTCAACAAAGATTTCTATTTGTCTAACTACAGATAGTTAGGTACTGAAATAAAATGAAATGATATGGGTTGTTTCCACGTGTAGATATTTATAGGTATGATTATAAAATTCAGTGAAATATAAAATGTAATTTAACGCCTATTTAATTTAACTGCTCAAATTACGAAAGTTATAATCTGTCTTTTTTATCTTGTGCCCTTGTGTGTCAATGTTTACTTTATCTATTCTGTAGAAAATACTAATTAAAAAAGTATGTAGGTACACCTGCTTATCATATACAATTAAAATTAAATACATACAAATGTGCTTTAATAAGATAGTCTATATAAATTGGAGTTATGATTATCCTACTTGAAAATTAAACAATTTTAATTTAGTTTATTTCAAATATCAATTCAACAGTGTTGTCGATTGTTGTATTTTTAATAGTCATAATATTTGTATTATTTGATAATATTAGACTACCTACTAATTGACCCATTTGATATAGGGTGGCTGCCGTAACGCTCTCTCTCAGGGTTCCCGGTTTCGATTCCCCGCAGGGTTCTTTGAAAATGAATTTTTATGGTTGTCTCTGATCTTGATTTGGCAATTAGCTTCAGAAACGTAATGTTTCGCAGTCACTTGCGCAACCCGTTCGACGTGACTAACGTCTTATAGACAGTCTATACAAGTCTTACAGGAGACCATCGTGTACACGTGCCCTAAACGGCAGCACCTGTGGCTTTACTTGTGTTATAGGCGATGGTAGCCACACCTACCATCACGTGGACCGTCAGCCTGTCTGTCGATCTTAACATTCAAAAAAGCTAAACTTCATTAGTTCGAAAAACCGAATATAGTTCTAGCTTCTAGCACAACTTCTCTTCGTGACTGTACTAAGCTCTCACACGAATGTTGGGGCGTGTAATTCAACACCCAGCCCCGTTCATTAGCATCGTATCAACGCAACAGTGTCGAATTACTAGCCCACTGTCCTGTTACTAACTCGCTAGTCACCGGCTCGTGTCAGGTGATGTGGAAAATTACAGATAAAATTCATTGTTAAGTTTTCAAAATTTTTGCCAAGTTCCATAACTTTGTACCTACTTATAGCACTGGGGTTTATTTTCCAGCACAAACTTAGTTGGTCTGAAAGTATTGAGTATTAATCTTAGTGGCTCATTGGAGATGTCATCGAGGGTTTAGTCTTCTACAAAGCCTACAAAATACAAACAAATCAATAGTTAAAGGTAAAAACAACACGTAATGGCGTAGTTAGCTATTGGTACTTACTGCTCCGCATATTGTTGATGTTGATATGTGGATGTAAAGCATGCATATTACAATCGGTGTACCAAAAGATTATGTTTCAGTATTATTCTTCTTTCCTTTTTCTTTTCATTTCCTTGCGATTTATCTGTAATTAGTCTTATAATCTATCTTGTTGTGCTCTGTTAATATAGAAGTTAATAGGTTTGTATGGATTAAACGCACCTTTTTTAGAATGTTTAAATTCGTCATTAGAGAAAGTGATATTTATTTCTAGTGTAAATTCTAGTGACTTAGAGGTGCAAGCCCTATTGGGATTCGATTCTACCTTTCTACACAGTCCAATAAATCAGGAGAGTTAACTTTACTCAACATCATTTTATTTACATTTAAACGAAGTCATATAACAAGTGACATCTTATGCAAGTGACACCCTTAGTATGTTTTATCATTTGAGTATGAGACGCTAAATATAATATCTACTTATGAAGATGTCTCGAATCTCGTTACAAAAAGATACTCGTATTACTCGCACCGGACACTAATACAAGATCCGTGGTCAGCTTCGCACGGGCTACCACTATCAAATAACTGGCACATAGCTCAGTGCACATAGAAAGCGCTGTGACCCACAAAACTGGACGTGTTATCGCCAAGTGAAATGTACGATAGGCATGCTATTGACATTTACTTACAACAGTGACGACTAAAATATCTTAGCAAACTTAAATTGGTTCAAACATTGCTCTCTTATTAGTCACCTACTTGTTACCTGTCAACTTAGTTACTCGTTAACAACAACATTAACAAAATTTTATAAGCCCTTATTAATAGACACTGTCATGTATGCATTGGACATTTATTTAGTTAGAATTAATGTAAGTACCTACATTTTATGAAAAATATATTTCTATTTCTGTAACAATATATTCGATTTTATTTTCTTGTGTGAGTGTGTGTTCTTTTATATTATAAAGAACACACACTCACACAAGAATATTATGTCAAGTTATATTTAAATTCAATTAAGTAACAAACATCCAACATTTTCACTTTCACATAAAAATAAAAAAAAACACCAGGAACTAGGAGCGGTTCATAAATGTGTCAAGAATTTTACCTGAAACCTACTTGTTATCTAGCCGTATACTTCTAAATCTTTTATCCAGGCTTAACAAGAACCATGTAACAATGGGGCCGATAGTTACAAGTGTCTAGATAAGCACTCGGTCGTATCACTCCTTGAAAAAGAGTTTCTTGTTGTTACTAGGCGATATAACTTTTAATAACTAAACACTAGGTAGTCAGTAGTGTAGGTATAATCCGCGACTAAACTAACTTTTACTCGTTACTTCGTTGGCATAAGTCCATTCTGAAGGTCAATTACAAATATTGGTGAAAGAATTTACGAAATCGGATAGGTTGTTTCAGAGACAGATAGATCTTCACCGAAAAAAGAAAACAAAAAGGAAATATGAATTTATTTTAATAATATTTAGGTATTAGGTAGTGGTCGCCATCGCCAACTAGTCAAAATTTCACCATGATCGTAAGGTTCGAAGTTAAATCTCATAGTCAAAAGGAATATAAATAGTTTTTACGATAGGTAAACTATCGTCCTTACATATTTATATACCTATCGACCGCCCCTGGCTTAGCACGTAGTTGAAATTTTCAAAATTCTAGAAGAATATCTATGTTTTATCTCTAATTCCTACCCATCTTTAATACCGACAAATAACGTCCTTGAACTACGGGAACTCTCCTTTGAATCGGAATATAAGCTTAAATAACATGAGCCGATAAGCATTATTAGATAATAGCATCTATCATGTATACCCGCATGTAGTGCCAAGCCCAACCATAAAATGTCCTTCATAAGATGTACCTACTATTGAGAAACGAATCAACGTTATTTTTTATAATCCTGGTAAAAAAAGGTTAAAGGTTGATATATCAGCTTATTAATTTAACACATTTCAAAAATCAAAAATTTTAAAAAGGTTTTTCTTACAGTTGAGAATGTACCTACAATGGGAATTTTTGATATTTTTTAAGGCCGTAATATAGAATAATTAATTTAACGAATTTACATAATGTTGAATTTAAAGAGTATTTGAGTATTTAGTTAATTTGATTTGATTTTAAGTTATATCATAAACCTATTCTTTTAGATAGATATACCTACTACATAATCACAAAAAAAGTCTTTGAAAACCTGATATCATTTAGATATCAAAGACATGACTTGGTGCCTCTTTATGATACTCGTATGTATATATATTATTTACTATGTATGGTCTTTTATAATTAAAATTATTCATTCAGCAAAAAATAATCACCGCCAAACGATCAATCGAAGTCAATTTTCAATCCAAAAAACTTGATAGCCTTGCGAGTTCAACATCAATTTTTTTCAAATTCTCAGCCAACGTTGGCACAAAAACAGCTATAAATCTCGAAGGGCAGAACAGAATAGGGCATTGTCCATCCGATCGTGAAACACTGTGATGTGAAAATAATTAGAAGATTGTATCATTATCTCATTGTGATAGAGGCCTTGTAGCTTATTACAAAACTAACAGTAACCGCTGTGTACCGATTCGATTTCTTCGCTTTTGATAAATCTCTGTTTTGCTAACTGTAAATACGCTTATACGAAACTTTCCTATTTCAGCAATTCCGCTTCATTTTACGTGCTAGTAACTATTTTTTTATATACAGAATTTTACTTTATACACAATAAATAAATAAATATCTTCACACATTCCACACGGCACCACACTAAGCAACTAATGCTGGTAACTATTATGGATACCAGACAGTTAATATATTACTTTGTTTTTGTAAATACATTCATACATATTATAAATTATGGAGTGTTTTTATTCTCTTGGCACATATGTGTAAGTAGACAACTTCAAATTTAAGCTTAAAGCCTAATTGGTATTTTAAATAGTTAAATTGGTTGCACTGTAAACTATGGGTACAGTTGCATACATGAATTGTAACTATACGTATAGCTATTACTATAACTATTTAGTTTCACTCTAGACGTTTTCCCAATTTTTAATTGTAATAGATCCATTAACTCACAGATGGAATACTTTTGTCTCCGTCCGCCTCTTTTCAAACAATTCATCTGCGCAGACATTTGTCTTGTGATAGAAATCTGCAGAAATGGTTGCGTTAATCGACCATTGTTCATAGAATACTACAATTGACATGAGATCTATGGAACGATAATGATGCTCTATCTAATGCAACTTTTGTTCCGGGTTTACTTGGACTATTTCAAAAAGTTTCCATTCTAGAAAAAAAAAATTAAAAATTAAATTTTACTATTCAGCTAATTTAGATGTCTATGTGTCTGTCTTCGGAGTGTGCTCAGGAGCTGCATGAGCTCATACCGCCTTCCTCTCTCTTCGATCAGACATTCAGACATTCCATCGGCTAGTTTCGGTAGTTCTTTTCGGACTAAATTCTTTAAAAGATCCTTTATAATGCGCACTGCCAAAGTTTGGAACTCCCTGCCGGCATCTGTGTTTCCGAGCTCAATAACCCAAATCTTTTCAAAATTTGAGTGAATAGGCATCTTCTGGGTGAGATCGCTCAACGAACAAACGCACCTTAAATAAAAAAAAGGCTAAAACATATAAAAAAGTCTTCCTCGCTTATCGCGCATGGCTACAAAATATTATTAATTCATTCATACACAGCAGCAGTTTTTCGCTACAAGGGCATGCAAATATTTGTTTTTGGAGGCGGACACCGACTTTATTTTATCATTTATGTAGTTGTAGGTATAGTATGTATGTATGTATGTAGTATGACCCAGAAATTAAACATCTACATAATATGGACTTTACTTTAGAGTTTGTATAACACTTTCAATTATTCCAGAAGCCGGTCACTTTGAATTGGATTCAAATAAACCTCTCAAAACAAAGTTATTGGTAGTAGCTATTCGCATGTAAAATATTATGATCTAATAATTCATTTGCTGCTACTAATTTCTTAGTGTTTCCGCCCTCGCCTAATTTGGAAACTGGTCTCATTAAATTGTATTAAATTGAACGAAATTATCCTGGCCTCGCCACTGCCGCGGTGAACAAACGAAATGACAGTAAGTGATGTTCTACTCTACACAATTATTAATTAATTCTTGAATTATGTGTTTTAAAAGCATTTTTCTTTGTAGGACAAGGGTGTGTAGGAATTTTCAATTTATTTAACTCTTAAGAATTTCAAAAGTAACTTAGAAAAAATATTTCTTAAAATGAATTCGTGACATGATAATTACAAAAAAAAAATTAGTAGATAACAGTAGCTAATATTTTGTTAAAATTAAGCGGTTCGGCGCACAGTTGGTTAAACAATTATTTTAGTGTTAATTACATATATTAAAATTAGTTTAATAGTCTCTATGGCGGCTGAAAATCAGAAAATCACCATGAATTGTGTGCTGTGTATAAAATACGCCCCTTTACCTGTATCCTATGTGCTTGTTGCTTGTTTTGCTATCTGCTACATTTTATCTTTAAAAAAACAATTGCAAAGAATAACTACTGGTGGTGGCATCATCGCTACTGTGCAGTGGGAAGTGTGCGGTAATTAAGTGAATGTAGGGTGTTCGCTTGTGTTTGTAGTAACGTATGCAACGGCACCAGTCCGCCTACTCGTCCCATTGATAGAAGCGCGGGCGGCGGCTGTTGGGCCTCGCAATTAGCGTTCATTATTAAATGAAGTCGAGAAAGCGTGGGTAAAATCAATAAAATGTTTCTAAACGCAGGACATTTTTTATTTTATTTTCAAGTCCTGTCGCCGGTTTTCAAATAATTTTATGAGTAGAAAAGGTTTTCGAAACGGCCTGTTTCCAAAATTTTAATGGTTCCAATTTTCACTTTTAACTGCAGACGTCATGAATGGACATTTGAGTCGGTTTCATCAACGAATAAAAACGAATGAGAATGTGTAAAGTTAAATTTTCAGCAAACCACTTTATTTTTAGTGCCACACAACCAAATTGGATCTTTTTTTTTCATACAAACAAACAATTCCTAAGTACCTAATTGCATATAGCCCGCTCTATAGAACAGAACCCTAGTATATAGATCATAATTTATGCGTTGCAAATAAGTTTAAAATTTATTAGTTTTAATAAATTTAATAAACCAATGTAATCTAAGAAAGGGTTGATGGGGTTAGCAGGTCTTTGTAAGAAACTTTCCCAAAAAAAAAACTATAAAAGATTATTATCTTTCTTAATGAATTCCCATTTTAATTCATGGTCGTCCGCTTGTCGTTAAAGTAGACGGACACCTTGAAGCAATCGGCAGTCGGCACATGGTCGGCACCCACTCCAACTATCGAAGATAAGTCGCCTTAGGTACTCGGATCAATGAACTCTGATTGAATCGTCACGACAACGCGATCTTCTTACGAATTCTTCGTTGAAAAATTCATCGCTTTTTTCCCACTAACTGTACATACAATTCAGAAATTAAATGCCACTTGTCAATAGTTTATACTGGATTTTTTTTGTGGTAATTGCATAAGTGTGGGCTTTTTTACTAACTATTTGGTTTCTTTAATACCTAGTCACAAATCTCGCTTGATGTCGCTAAAGCGGCGTGGGCTATATTGAGCACTTTTTTGTTAATAAAAATATAAAATTAATGTTAAGTACATTAATGCTATTCTTGTTTTAAATAAAATCTTAATATGCATATATATTTGTTTACGCGAATCTAGTCTCTTCTGTCCTTTTTAATATAAGTATACACAATTATATACATAGTTACACATACCCTGCTCGTTTATCCTTTTTTTAATTAATGAAAATTAAATATATGAAAATTCGTTGGGTGGTTTAATAGAACAGCGGACAAACAGACAAATGCGGACAGCGACATTATATCATAATATGTGTATATAATATAGATACTGTCACGCTTATTAAAATCAGTACTAACTATTGGAATCAAAATAGGCTGAACGATCGTCTGCCTACACGGCGGTTGTCTTTTGAATTTTCATTTTATATGTGTTTGTTTATAAACGACCATATTTTTATGTATCGGCAACATTTTCTTTCAACCTTTGAGCAATCTTCGTAGCGTGACGTTAAAGTCTTTAGACTCTTTAGACAGTTGGGAGCTGTCTGTACCCAGTAATAAACTTGTAAAAGCCACTTTTGAGTCCCTGTCCCAAACGATAAACTCTTAACTTGTGCTTTATTAAAAATGTGTAATCCTATAACGAGTTTATTATACAAAACGTAACACTATTAATCCAAAGTCTTGCGTCACATGTGGCAAACACTGGACTTGTCAGCTAATGGATAAACCTAATCGCGTTAAATCATTAGAAAAAAAAAGCGATTAAATCATCGCTAATGCAGTTAATCATGTTGGTAATACGAAAGTGTACAAAAACTAATGGAATTATCACATGAATCTTCCGTGTAACATCACGCGATAAGTAAAGGCGAGGCTAGATTATGGAAAACCGAAGCGACTGGTGGCGCGGCTCGCTATAGTTTGCGCTCTGTAAAACAACGCTTAAGATCTCTTAGGCGTTGTTTTACAACTCTTATAAGATCTCATAGAATGTGCTCATTAATCTGTACTCAATATTATAAAGACACATACACACACACACAGAGAGAGAGAGAGTAAATAATGAAAGTTTGTTTATAGTTATGTGAAATGTTATCTGCATCTATTGATTTTTTTTTTTCACAATTTGCAAGATAAATTATTCCAGGTGTTTTCAAAATGATACACATATTTCGCAATATTTCTTAAACGTTGTCGCATCACATTCCAATAGTCTGTTCATACATTTATATTTCTTCACTTAAAATTAACGGGATTTTTTTAACAATTTTCTACGTGACTGTACTCGCCTGAAATAATATTGGGCTCCAAGTTTTTTTTTCTTTTCCACTGTCTTAACTAGGAATGTGTTAAACCTTAAACTATATTTAAAATTGTTGTTTAACCGTATCGGACGACCATGACTGAAGAATTCGTTTACAGCTTGTCGCGGTTGTTCTAAATAAAATGTTAAAACTAACAAAAAATAAAAATCAATCAATAGTATTTTCACAAAACTGTTGACTTCTTAATATGTCTTCTTGTGTGTAGATATATATAAAATGGGTGTTTGAATATAATGTATGTAATCAGATGTAATCACTAATTGCCTAATAACTCTAGGTACTCAAATAACACTACACACTTTGAGGGTCGATATCTGCACTACAAAGTACTCCAAGTACGTTACCTAGAATTGAAATCTTAATATCAAAATTCCTACAGGTGTTCTGAACTAAAATTCCGTTCTATTGTCGTTAACTTAAAATGTATCGGCAAAGTCGACAAGGTTAAGAGTTATTCTCACGCTGGTAGCACACAATAGCCCGCCGAGTACCGGACACGAAACTTAGATTATAACTGCGCCCGATGTGCCCTTGAAAGTAATAAGTGGGCTAAATATTTTTAACACATTGTCGGTTCACTTTTCTCTTAATCTAAAGGGTTTTCTAAACCTATATTGTATAAAAATATTCCATAGAATTTTATTCCTCAGTCATGAACTGGGCCAACCGTATGAAGCTAAAAGACAAAAAGCCCTTTCACAGAATGACTTCGTTAAAAACAGCATACTCTGCAGCACAATTCTGTCGTCCTTGTCCTTACAGGCTGCCTATAACATTTATATTTTAAAAAATATAGTAGTGGCAGGGCACACTGCGTTTCTCTGTTTCACTGCTTGTCTTACGACCTTAATAACATAAAGGAACTCGAACAAGCTGACGTGGCTCGTTGGATTGCTAAAATTGTCCCTTTTTTGCGAGGGAAAATCTGCCAACCAGATCCCCAACGACCATCGGGAGGTTGGTGAGGTATTTGGGTCTTGTACCCACTAAAAACCCACGGTATTTCGTCGTCCTCTATAGGAGGGGGTTCGAGAACGTCAAGACACGTTATCTTCTCCCTTCGCAGACGAGTCCTGCACATTGCAGGCTCCATCTCTATTAGGCTGTCTGCAATCGAATTCGGGACCCCTGAGACAGAGCGCTAACGCCAATAAGCCATTATTTTTTAATAATAAAATTGAGATGGGTATATAAATAATACTTATTGACTCCTTTGTGAGCAATTTCAGCAGTTAAATATGGCGAGAGATTAAAACGATAAAGAGTTATGTAGTAGGGTCGAAGAAAGGTCATGTATAAAATACCTTTAATATCCACATATTAACTTTTAACTTACGCATGCTTATACACCAAGTTTTGTTAATACATAGTTGGTAGTATTAATGTTATCTTTGTAGGTACTAGCTTTTACCGCGACTTCGTCCGCCTTTTTTTCTTATGTCCTAAAAATTTGATTCATTCTTTATTGTTCATAATATTTTTGTCTCGTTAATTTTTTTATTTTTAGATGATCCCTCGGGAATAGTCTCTACCTCACATGGTTATACTCACTTAGTGATCACAAGAATCCTTAAAATCGCCAAAAACATGTTTACTCTGGGTATATTAGTAAGTAAATGTACATTGAAAATAAATTAATTAGTTAGACTTTATGATTCAATAAATATAGACTGGGCTTTATTGTAGACGAAATAGGTATCTAGGACATTCCTTAGATATCTTATTTTGATGTGACCCTAATTGGAAAGTTCATCGATCAACTTATTTGTCATTACCAACAAATAAGTAAGATAAATAAGGCATCGATCATATTAATGTTTTATGTCGTGCAAATATTCCGACGATAGATTTGCGTCTTTTGTTTAATCTATCTGGGGATCAATAGTAAAGACTTCTTCTAGACGATGTTCCGTTGCCATAGAAAGCGTTTCATCATCAGCTCACAAATATTAGAGTTGGATGTCCTTTTTTTATTCATTCGTTAATTATAGGTTTCAAATAAATAAAATCTTTCAGAGTTTGGTTTTTATTGGACTTTTAATATTTTTTATATGTAGGTCTAATAATTATCTAGGGAAGTTATTCTAAAATCGTATAATTTGTTTACAAGGGCTCAAAATAGAGAATTTGCATAATTCAAGAGTTCATTAGAAAGAAACTTGGACTAATACTTTAACTGAGTACTGTGGTACTGTACTAGTAACCATTATCTATCTAATCTAAGTCTGTACTGACATCAAATTAAACTTCAAGTGGACTGTTAGCATGTCTGCACACCTTTATCATTAAAACATATTTTCATATGTTATTTTTTTAATAGGCAAACATCACACCAGTGCTATTATCTCACCTGATTATAATTAGAGCTTACATTACTTATATTTTCCGAAATATCGTCATGCTCGTATTATACAGTCGCGCCACGCACACTTGGGTATTAACTGATAAACTTTATCTTACTTACTTACCTTCTAACGCACTTTGAACGTGTTTCTAAGATAACCGCTAGGAAATTTATTCAAAAGATAACAATAGGAAGGAGTCGAAGGATATTGCTTAACTTCGCGTTAAAATGCTTTTATTTATTATTTTTTACTAGTACTATGCTACATAAATATGTCCGTATAAACCTACTAAGTTTTAATGCGAAAGTTTGTAAAAATGGATGTATGGATGCTTATTTCTCTTACACGCTTAACGGACTTAGACGAAATTTGGCACACAACATAGGTATAGGATACTTTTTATCTTGGAAAAATGTTAGGTTGCTGAGAGATTGGAATATAAAAAAATGTGGCGCCACTGTCTCAACGGTCGTCACAACGATAAAAATGTCAGGCGTTATCTCAATGCGGACGAAATCGCGTGCACCGGTTACTAAATTATATTAAACTAGCTGACACCCGCGACTTCGTCCGCATTCTGGATAAAAGGTACCCTATGTCCTTTCTGTCCCAGACAATGTGTATGCAAAATTTCATGGTAATCGGTTCAGTAGTTTTTGCGTGAAAGAGTTACAAACATCCATACATGCATCCATACATCCATACAAACTTTCGCATTTATAATATTAATAGGATGTTACTACAATAGTAAATATTAATAACTATTACTAGCATCGAAATCCGAGCCAGAGCCAATTTTGAAAAGTTCGAACCCAGGGTCAGAGCGCTAATGCAATCACCTTAACAACTCGACCAATGGACCTGTCACAAAATGCTTCATAGGAAAATTTATTTCCCAATAAAATGGATATAACAATAAACATAAAAATAATGCGCTATTATATCGATCAGCACAGTTCAACAACGCCAATAAAAATTCATCGCCATACGCGTCATCCATTGCCTTTTTGCCTCGCCAGATATAGTCAATATTATCGGTTGAAGTCCGGCAGCCATTTTTATTGAATAAATCACCACCATTTTTCCTAGAACTTGTGATAAACGGGCGCCACTCACCATAGAATTCGAAACTCAGTTTCATTGAATTGCAACCGGATACGCGATACATGCAACCGAACCTAAGTACCTACCTACCTTTTTCTTCTGTGTATGATCTTTAAATACCACAGAATACATTTGCAATATTATTTTTTACTATGGTTCGTTTCCTCGTAACTTGAATCCGACATATACATTCTCTTTACTTTGATATACGAGTAGATACTATAAATATATTTGTCTTTGCGACTTCGCCCACTTTGAAATTTAGTTTTTTTTAGATTTTACACATTTTTTCTCTTGGAAGTTTATTTCGAAAATCTACGAAATATTTGTTCAATTTTCTGAGAGAAAGTTTTCTATAAAATTGTGACTGAAAAAGTATTTTACTACCGTGCGAATCCGAAGATGGATTGTTAGTTGAATATGAATAAACTTGAATAACATTGTATAAACTAAAACGCAATGATATAACAAAATTTTATATCATTGCGAATTTCCAATACCCGTTCACGTTGTTATACGTGTAATTGCAAATTTTTAATTGCGAACTCACTACTTACAAATTTTCAGGGGTAAAGGAAAACTGATTTTCCTCTTTAATTGTTGATACAAACAATTATACTCTTTCCCGTTATCGCTCTCATGGGTGTTTTTAAAAGAAAAAGAACCTTGTGGCTTTTGAAATATATATTTAATAAAATAACTGCCTTTAATATTGCATTTGGTTTGCTTGAATGTGTACTATTTTGTTCCCAGATGGCTTAGGCATGGAGGGTGAGTGCTCTGAGGGCGAGGGCTGGCTCTTGGTGCGGGTGCACGTGCCCGAGCTCAACGTACAGAAGAGTCTGCAGTTCACGAGGGACCAACTCGTATGGGACGTGAAGCAGCAATGCCTCGCTGCTTTGCCAAAGGTCAGCATCACTCAATTTAACCCTGATTTACCCTGATACCTCACCTTTTGTGTGTGCCATGAGAATAGAGGTAAGGAGGACCAGAAAGTGACGGTCAGCTATCATTAAATGGGAGGCTCTGTTAATAGCATTAGAATGTGTCGCCGTAGTAGCATTTTATTAACGGATTATGAACCACGAACAGATTATAACATACTTTCACACCAAACCCCAATGCTACACAGGCGCCATTCTGGCCAATTCATGAACCACTATTTAATGGTTGATGAGCGTGACAGTTTTTCAATTTAATACCCACATAAGTAAATCCTCCTTACCTCTGTTCCACAGATTTCATTAACAATAGCGACACGAGGCTCAAAGTTATACATACACAAATAGAACAATTACGAGTAAAAAACAAATACTTATGGAATTTCATCCCTGTGATATGATTTTTGTTTTCATATTTTATGAAACAATAATAAAACCTTTAATCAAAACTAATATAAGCACTTATGCATTTATTACTGCATCAACTGGGCACAACACGTGTCAAGTTTGTCTTAACAAGCTACTATGATCATGGACAAGAAATAGCGAATAATGAATGAGATTCAAAATGTTGACTTGCGTCTAACTATTATTTAGAAGTCTGTGCCTCCCACATCGCTGGCGATTTTGAATTAAAAACTTATAGTTAGACATTTTTAGTCTAAAAATCATATTAATACTAAATACTAACGTACCTACTGTTATCGTCTCAGCGATAAATATAAAAAAAGATTATCGCATTTATTCGAATTTGCTAAGTTTATTGCACAATATCTTTATCTACATAGGCATTAATAAAAATGTCTCTCGAATTAGATATATGCAAATACCTCCATGTTTACAAGAAGATAATAATGTAAATATAATTCCAGTGTTATAAAATCGTTGCATTCATCAAGGTTATTAGCATAATAATTTGAATTCATAAACAACCGAAACTTGTTTGTCTGCTAAACTTTCAATTATTTAAATTAATTATAATTAGGCTGTTATCCAATGTGTGTAAACGGACAAAGTTCATAACAACACTATTGGGAACTTTTCGTTTTAATGAATATTTTGAATGGTAGTCCACGCAAACTAAATTTTTGGGGTAGCGTCACAATAGGAAGGAATTTTCCTCGTTCCGTTCACAATGTATTCCTTTTTTTATTTTCAAAAATAAAACATAAATTAGTTTACCTAAAAGAATTAATGGTGATCTAGAATGAACTAATAATTATAATATGCCATGGCTTTCACTTTATTAGGAGCGTGATTAGGAAATAATTAAAATATGTCATTATATAATAATCCAATAGCCAAATATATAATAAATGAACTTATTCTAACTGACATAAGAAACTTTTAAACAATATAGAAATTAAGCATCTTTTGACACTAAACATCTACTTAAGTATGTTATTCTTATTTCATTTTGAAGGAATATAAACATACAACCAGCTCATTGATCGGATGGTTAAACAATTATTTTTTTAAATTTATCTAAAAAAAAACACCTAATAGATTACTTGTTTTTACATACAATGCAATCCGCCTTCATCATCATACAATATAAAACTGTAAGTTGACCACGTAGGTTGCAGTGGGCGAAACAAGTCCTACGAAACTCGTAAATTGCAATAAACGCAACAATAAAATATCACAGATTTATTCTGTATGCGATAAATATGACTGTATATTAAATATTGTTACTTTTACTTTAATATTGTAAAGATACGGTTTGTGCACAATTCATTCACAAAAAAATGTAGAATTTGATACCTGATTTGTTGGTAATGACTCTTATTTCGTAAAATCGTAATAATTTCATATAATTCAAGGTTTAGAATTAACATCTAATTTAATTATAACTTTGTAAGTTTGTAAGTTTTATAGTTTTAAGATGGTTTTTGGAACATCAATTGCCTTCAATTGAATCCCAAGTGCTAGATCTAAGTTAAAACAATATGTATGTATATACCTACTTGTAGAGTATATTGGTACTAATATTATAGATGCGAAAGTTTGTATGGATGGATGGATGGATGGATTGTGGATGTTTGTAACTCTTTCACGCATGTTTCAAGCAAAAATTACTGAACCGATCACCTTGAAATTTTGTATACACGTTGTCTGGGACACCAGAAAGGACATAGGGTAGCTTTCATCCAGAACGCGGACGTAGTTGCGGGCACCAGCTATTATTTAATATGCTATGGTTGACTTGTTTATTATAATAATAAAAAAACATAAGTTGTGATTCTTCTATTATATTATTTTAAATGAAACATTATAATATTTTATATAGGTACTATGATTTATTTATTTAAAATTGGGTATTGACTGTGTGCTAAATTACAAGTCAGTGTAAATTGAAAATCAGTAACCGAAAATATTAATTACATCCTTGAAGAAGTTTCGTATAACGCGAACATAATTTCTGCTTTAGAACTTAACTGAACTGATTTTCATAACTTCAATAAAGTTATTAAAAGTTTTAAAATCTAATTACTTGTAGCTAATTCGTACAACTTTAGTAGGAGCTTGGTTTATAATGAAAGTTGTTGTTAATTCGTAAAAAGCAAAAACTTCTAAAAAAAGCAAATTATGTGGCATAGTGTAGCCACATAATGTGTGTGTGTGTGTTGTGGATGTTGGATACGGATTTTCAGAGGATCACATCCGAGATTTGCGGATGTCGGATTTCGAATCCGACGGTTTGCGGATTTAAATTTTTTTTTTCAAAAATTTTATATTAAAGCATCACTTTTTAGTTTTTATAAAGTTATCAAGCTTTTAGTAGAAAATTGGTTTAAATTAAAAAAAAAAATTAACAATAATCATATAATTCTAAGCTCTATGAGAAATGAAAGACTTCGAATGCTGTATGCAACTTATTTATAGGTATGTCTACAATATTGATGATGCCATGCAAAACGATTTTAGTACTTAAACATGCGCTTAAGTATTTTGTAATTATTAAGGGACCTAGTGGGGAAATTAATTTTGGAAATGCAATTAAGTTAGTGAAATCGAATTTGACAGCTTAACCCCTAGATCAATGAGATCAACGTTCGCCTTCGGACCGTCAAACAGTCAACAATGCAAACCAGTTCTGACATACCGTTAGGTGGAAGTAATTTCTTAAATGTAGTCAGTACAGTCGCCTGTTACGCTAAACGAAACGAACGATACACACTGTCCGCCATTTGCATACTCGGTTACTCTCTGACAGATCAGAATTGGCGGTCCGTTCGCCGGGGAATTAATAAACCGTAGTACCACTGCATCGTTCTAAACACTTACGAAACGTATCTTCAAATCTGCGCATATTTATTGAAATTTTTGTTTCTCATCAGAATATATAAACCCAAATACAGAACAAACATACAGATTGAAGATAAACATTAGATAGACATTATAAATGAACTTTGCTATATACCGCGGTTTCAACAGTAATTGCTCCGCCTGGCCGCGCTATTTCTTTTTTTTTCCGCTATTTTTTTTCTGAAAATTTTGCTCGGTTACTACGTGCCGTCGCATAGATATTCCATAGCTTACCACCATACCCAAGAATTGGGCTATCATACGCAGGAAATATTTCATGGGATTACATAGACTGGGAGTTCCAGATATTGCCGCGTTCAAGCAAACTCTATAGGTTTATTATATTAGTATAGATATGTAAAGAAAACGGTTATAACAAACTAGTAGGTGTGTGTGCAAGCAAATTTATCATTACAATCCGTTATAAGTCGCTCTAAAACCTGTCACCGCAATATATAAAATTTGTCAGAGCTTCGCTGCTAACTTGACCTGATTAAACTATTTAGAACACTATAGAATTAACTGAAATGTGCGGTTTAGTAATCGCTTCAGTAGTAGATGTTTGAAATATTTTTTATAACTACTCAAATTATTTATTTCATTATACTTATATGTGTATCTGTATATTAATGTGTAAATAGTATTTTATGTAGTTAGATTATTAATTTATTAATAATAATTATGAATCTAAAATTATCTATAAACATGTAATTCAAATTTAACAAAACACTCTCCTAATAAAATAACCATAACTAATATAATAATATGTATGTATATTGTTTTCGGTGGTGACTTCGGCGCTACACAGGTGGCCACTTGGTACAGGGTACGTGACATTTTATAATGCAACCCCCATAAAGCCTGTGAATTGCATTCCCTTGACAACAATGTAAATTCCTGCATGAATCAGACCATGATTCAATGTAGAATCTGTGCCTAAACCTAAAATAATGACTGCATGTTACCTCTATTAATCACTGCATGAATGTCCCTAGATTATGTCAACTAAAGCCATCGTATATGACACACTGGCAACTCACATATCATTGTGTCTACAAGTTGTAATAAAATCTTTATTAAAACAAACGAAGATCAAAACACTGACTGTAATGTTTAAAAAATAATAGCATGAATGATTCTTAAAGACTTGGCTGCGTAACTTAGTATCTTTTCCTTCTATGATTTTTAAAATTAAAAGAAAATAGTGTGTCAAAATTTAAAAACAGAATGCCTGCGCTGTCACTGTCAGGCGTTTATTTACACTCACACGACAAAATCACACGGACTGTATGTCGTGTTTCGATATAATGTTAGTCGTATTCATTTTGTGTATTTACGTGTATATTATGTGTAAGTAGGTTTATAAATATCAATAATAACGGCGAAGCTGTGTTTTTATGTAATTTTAATTTAATAAAATGCGATTTTTTTTTAATCAAATCGTATCGAATTCTTGTATAGTGCAACACAGCCCTTATTTTGTCCAGTTTTCTTGCGTGATCGCAAAAGTACGAAGCCATGCATGTACCGGCCTACATCCAATGGCCTACTTATATGAATAGCCCCTTATCTCTCTCCGTTGAACACTTTCAGTTCTCCTAGTACAACATTTCTTTGTCAATGTTCACTTTTGGAAGAAAACTTCGGTGCGAGACCAACAACTTTCTGCATCTGAAGAAATACTTACTTACTTTTAACTTACGGCTGAATGATTTATAGTATTTTTATGTAGACACATTTAAAAAAAGGCGAAATTGAGTTCGCTAAACAATAGCTAAAGCACTACAATGAAAAGCTTTCTACTGAAACAAAAATTCATAAAATAATTTTATGGTGCAATTAGATAGGTTATTATGCATAATATGTGTATAGATATGTATATGTATATAATCTATGTCCATCTGTATTAATTGTACCTTTCAAATTTTAAAATGAATTTTCAAAAAATGTAGTGATTAAGGAAATTAGCCTTCACATTTAATCAAACTTGTACAAGATTATTTTATTCAATAACAAACATGACTATGAGCAACATCATTAAGGATATTTTCTGAATTGATGTTTCTGAGTTACGTTTTTGTTTTCTTGAACTCCTAAAAGTTATTTTTTTTTGTGTAATATTATGTAAATAATATAAATAAATTTACAAGTAGTTTATAAATTGTTAGAAATTATAATAGTTTAAATCCTATTTTTAAATGCCTATATTGTTAGACATGAAAATATAGTAGCGAATTGTAAATATTGTCCGCTGGCCTGATTGCTACACGAACAACTTATTCATAAATTCATATGACATGGCATCGAATAAATTCTCTAACATTGCAATACTAGTACAATGTAAGCTGCTCTCCTTAAAATAATGTTAATAAAAGTAAAATTGTTATACATTATGTTTTTTTAATGGGAATTGTTCATACATCAGCAGGCCCCCTAAAGAGAAATACCTTTGACATAATTATCAAATCTAAAGACGAAGTAACTAGTTAGTAATTGAGTCTTTAAGGCTAAATTAAGGCTAAATACTGCCAATAACCTGAGAGGTTACAGTTATATTACTTATTTTAATCCTACTAAGCATAATTGATATTAATGCTACTCGTTAATGTCTAAATTGCAGCACCTGTGGCCTTGTTTGTGTTTTAGACGACATAAACCACTTACCACGAAGAGGATTCCAACGACCTTTGCATTTAAAAAAAGAACTATATCATTTAACTATTACAAAGAAATAAACTGGTGACAATTTTTCGTCATTTAGGAGTAAGCAACAGTAATTCTTAACTTTATGTATGAGTAGCAATCACAGGTAGCAATATTACTAAATTTCGCAGTTATAAATTGGACGCCTGCTTTAGACCGCTATAAAATAAAATAACAGCACTTGTGCTTTTATTTTTGGTACGTTGGAGAGGAATGCCAGAGCTTACTTATTTTCTTACTTATTTTCACTTTTTTTTTATTAACTTTACCACATGACAATCTGTAATAAAAAGACAAATCTAATAAGCAGTTGTCTGTCTGTCCATCACAGATTCGCATAAAAAACATATTTTATTCAGTTCATTCTTGATATAAGTACGTCAAGATTTATAACTATTAAATTTCCATTTCTAAAATTGAAGTACTAACAATAATTTCCCCCGAAGCGGTCGAGCCTCCTCCACTTTATTACGGCACGTCTAAATATTTACTTCAAACTACCACAAAGGCTGTATTATTCTTTGAAATATTACTCGTAAAGAAGTCTGAATGGAAAAAGAAATAACAATTTCCATATTCGCATATCCCATGAATTTCACTCTCGACGTTCAACCATTATTCCACAGTTCACAGACAGAATAATGTAAATCCCAGTGAGCTACCGTACTTCGATGCATATATGCATAAATAGCTATATCTACATGTGCATATATAAGTGCATATTTATGTATTATATCGGTATATTGATACTTTCTCGTAAACATTTTCGTGTCCAAGGTCGACCGGCTTCGGGTCACGACCTCGACCAATACACGTTCGGAAAAGACTTTACGAAACTAAAAAAAATGCATACTAAATTCTTAAGAAATGACATATTAAGGAATACGTAATACTACTCAAAAAGTTAACGCATCCGTTTGTTAAAATTAAGTAAAACATATTCTGGATATTTCACTTAGTGTCGTATTATGCAAAGTGGACTATGAATTATGGACTATCTGAAAACCTAGCATAATATTAAATACATAGTTTTCTTTATACACAGTTAATGGTATCTAAATACGAACGACTACATCGGTAATATTATATATATAAAAACAGATCGCTTTTTTTTAAATATTTGTTTAAGTTCGAGAAATGTTCATGGAAGAAAAAATATTTGTAAAATTGTCTGGAAAAATGTAATTACCCTAAAGTTCCTCCAATCACACATTTAGTTATCACAGTCCAATAACTTTCATAACGCTTAAGTTATTTTCAGATTAGGCTTTAAATTCAAGTTAACTAAAAGAAATTTTTAAGTTTCCTTACCTTTCGCTGTTCTCTAAAAGCAATAATGTTGAAGAAAACTTCTTCAGTATTGTTTTACTGAGCTAAATTACGAGTGGGCGACCACTGTGCCTTATACAGTAATGTCAGGCTGATGTAATAAGCTCACATAAAAATATTTCACTGTTAAATGCCGCACTTTGAGCTTGCAGCCCTCGATTTACGTCAGGGCCCTTCATTTACATGTTATTGATTTCAATATTCGCTTCGTTCGCTTTATAAATATTGTAAGTACTAAACTAGTGCGGCTGCGACCAAAAATGGTTGCTTATTTCATTGATTTTAAGACAATTGTATTTACATTCCTAACAGATTTGATGAACTTAGAAAAAGTTAATTATTATACCACCTTTCTATACTAAGGGCCTCTTTCACCAACTAAAGTGTTGATTAGTTACTTTTCAAGTAACGCTAACCCATTGACTAATGCTAATCGAAGATAGTGAAACTCGTACGCTTTCTTACCGGCGCTTCTTTAAATGACGGTTAGCCTACTTGACACTATTCAGAGATGGTGAAAAGAGGCCCTAAGAATACTGATTAATACTAAAGAATGTTACTCGAAGAAAATGTTACTTTTGGCTTTAGTGAATTGTCCGTTTGTAGAATCAAAATCACTAAAGCATTAATTAAGTTGTATAAACAACACAATCAGGAACTATCAAGTTAAGTGTTTCGATGCGTGGGCGAAACTACAGGTTACTTGTGAAGTGATCAACAATTCAATCTCTACAACCTTATTGTCGAGGCAATAGGGACTATAATGTTATTTTTATAAATTAATACGTCGTATCATAAAACGGACATCAAGACATTTAATCTAGAAATGGCAATGGAAGCAGTACAAATGGTTAATGCCAACGTATTTATGGGTGTTTTGTCGAAATTGTCGTGTTTAAGACATTTTGTCCTTATTTAGACAAAATTCGAAGTGATTATATTATCATTTATAACATTTCTATCTGGTTCTCGCGAGATCGTCTGCATTGAAAAATGAGAAATATAACATTCGAATAACGCATTAATATCTTTATTATATTAAAGGTAGGTATTACCTTTTACAAAGATTTACGCCATAGTTAAAAAAATTAAAGAATTTGCGATGGTAATAATAATAACTACTCATGCGTTTACGTCCAATATCGATATAGTATGTTGTCTAATGTCGTTCTAACTTGTAGAAATAACGTAGACATACTTATTGAAAATCAAAATTTTTGGGGATATTGCAATATGCCCTTGAAATTGGAGAGAAATAAATTGAGATTACAATTTCATTTATGGGATGCGAATTGATTTTTTTTTGTAAATGATCATCTATCTTGGCATTAAGTAATTGAGTACACGGTATGCAACTTTGATTGAGCGCTCCGCAATAATTCAGTTACAGAGACATGACAAAGATAAGTAGGTAACATATAAGAAATAATGTTTACCAAAAAAACATGTCTATAAGACCTTAAATTTGATCTCGGTCCAAAAATCTTATTACCTACCAAAAATTCTACGGGAATTTTCACTATATTAATTAATAATATAAACAAAGATAAAGAAAAGTATAAAATGCCCACTGCAGACGTGCCCCGGGGGACGTCAAACGATATTGGATTTCGCATTAGCATATTCACAGTAAACGCATGCATCAAAGCTCATAAAACCGTGGCCATATCCCCTTTGATATTTGTTATCCGATTAATTTCTCATACGAACTATAAAATATAATACCTACATAGAATCCTCGCAACGGATTCTTTATCTTTTGGTTACAGTAAAAAGTTAATGATCGCAAAAAGAATAAATACTGCAGCATTTAAAACAATTATCGGACAAAAATGTGAACCAAAAACTAGACTATATGACTTTTTAATTATTTATAAGCAAAAAATATAGGTTGCGCGAATAACCAGTCTGACAAGAAGTGACCTCACCAACATGTCACTCGGCTGTGTGATGCAATTCATCTACCTACGTCCTACACCGGCTCGCTAACATGAGCTTGACGACACGTTTGGTCTAGTGGCTAGTAACCCGAGCTGTTAACCAAGCGGTCGCGGGTTCGAATCCCGCTAGGGGCAAATGTTTAGTGTTAACATTTTACCTTTGTACCTGAGTCATGGATGTTTTGTATTTATAATATGTATGTATTTAAAAAAAAAGTATTGTATGTAATATATCAACTGTTTGGTATCCATAATACAAGCATTAAGTTGCTTACTTTGGAACTAGATAGTGCTGTGTGGAATGTGCGAAAAAAAAAAAAAAAAAAAAACATTAAAAGCTTATGGTTTTGTAAAGATTTATTTAATCAAGCTCACTGGACGAAAAATGTCCGCTCAATTTTTTTTGCAAAACAACTGGATATAAGGCCAGAAATAACTTTTTAGATGTTATTAGCGGAACCCTTTGCTTTGCTGTGCCGTAGTGCGCGCGCGGTCCTGAACACTGCTTGTACACTATATTTTTTCTAAAATAAAAGTGGCCTAAGTTACTCCTTACAATAGTAATCTGTCAGTTAAACGTTGGTCAAAATTGGTCAAACCATTTCAGAGATTAGCCAGAGCAAACAGACAGACAGAAATTTTTATTTTTTAATATAATATTATAATTCAGTTTAGAAACACATTCGCTGAACTACGCACTAATCATGTCTCCTAACCTAATTATCTAAACCATGTTTAATATAAAAAGGTCTTCGTTTTTTTTTTGTTTTAGTTCGTACGAAGATTCATTGAGTATATCTACAAACACTATTTATACAAATACAATATATATTATAATATGTGTTATGTTATTGTTATTACGAGTATAACCTAAGTTTAACGTGGGTAGGTGGGTAAACACTATAACATCATAAACGGATTTTATCATCGGCTATAACCTACCTGTGACATTATGGATCGCATCATCTACTAAATTTTATATATATAAATTATGTTTATAATGTACTCAACATCTTTATAATTTATGGAACTTAATAAATGTTAAGCGTTGTAGTAATAAAATGGTTGTACGTTAACCAGATAATACAGGGTAATTAACACTATGTCATACTTAATGGTGGTAATTTTGAAGTGACGTAATGTGTGTATCTACTAAAGTCGCTATGATACCTAACTTAATGCTTGTATTATGAATGGTATCCATAATACAAGCATTAAGTTGCTTACTTTGGAACTAGATGGTGCTGTGTGGAATGTGTGAATATATTTATTATATTTATTTATTAGACAGCAAAAGTTTTGACTATAAAATGTAGAACTGCCCGATAAATCGAAGTTGTCGAATCGAATTATATCGAAGTTGGTGCCGACTTGCTACCCAATAGAGAAGAAGCAGGAGTCCTACTTCTTATATGTAGGAAATCTAATCAGTTATAATACATGTAGACTGTAATAAGTTATTGCGTCGAATGCAGACAACTTTGCATCCAAGTGCAACACACAAAAATTGATACTACCAAAGACCATAACCATTGGTTTTGGCTCTGTGGATACTACAAATGGTAATCAAACATTTTCTGTTCATGTTATTGTAAATTATTTCTATTTTTTACGATAAAGAATAAAAGGCAAACGTTTACAACACAAAATTTGTACGCCTTGATAACTCTTCTATTTATTTATAATCGCAAATATTTAAATAAAGCTGTGCAATCGATAATATCGTGCTACTATAATGGGGTATCGATTGGCTATCGTCTTGACATTTCAATTAAGAATGGAAAGATTAAGGATAAACTCGTATACGGCGGAACAAGCTTTACCACTCGTCGACTTTGTAACAGGTTGTGATATGATTACTGCAAGATATAATTGTGACATAAAAAAAACTAACGTATAATATCATTAAAATTCTTGCTTTCTTTATCGACAGCTTCAGTGGTTGTCATGTTGTGATAAACTACTCAAAATACAATATTTTGATTGACATTGTATTCAATGCCTGATAGTTTCAAAACATTTTCTACCTTTGAATCTTTGATTTAATAATTGATTGTTTTAATAAAAAGAAAAACCGCGTGTCCTAATAGTAAACTAGCGAATTTTTTAAAACATATGTACTCTTGTAGCTCCGCTATTGCTAATTGGAGTAAGGTTATGGATTATTGTAGCTCAATCTTAGCAGTGGCACGGCACACATTCTTTAGCTCTGCCACTGTAGTAGTTTCTACAGTAACTGGAGAAACCGTAACGCACAAAAATACGCATTTTTTGTGTAAAATAGCACCGTTATCTTATCAGTTGCTGTGGATCAAGTAACTCACCTTGCTGGACACATCGTACGAGAGTAGGGTCGATGCACCAGTTATCCTGCTTAACGTTATAGTCATTTTGATACCGCAATTGTCTAAATTCTGATTTTTAATTCCGAGAAACTTCTACGCAATTTAGTCTTGCGACCTTTATGATTTGACCATAATTTTATTTTATGTTGGTAAAGGTCTGACGATAGTCTGATTGTACATTTGGCGGTAGGTGGTTATAACAAACAACATCATCAACGACCTTTTTGTATTTTGTATGTTATATGTTAGTTGGTTTATTTATTTGTTTTCCTCTTTCTTTTTTTTTTATTTGCTTCTTGCCTTTTGTATGTTTTCTCTCAGCTTCGATTTTCTGCAGTAACTTGTAAATTATAACATTATTTATGTTTTTCTTGTATGTATGTGTGTAATGTCTATTAAGATATTGTATGTCTCCCTAATAAAACACATATTTAAAACACAGCTGCTTCAAAGGGAGGGGTTACTGCCGCCAGACGGGCATGAGAGCGTCACTACTACTACAGATACTCCGTGCTACTACTAAAGTAACTAATAATAGTTACGCATATAAGTATCATTATTTGATCCAGAAATATTTCCGAGTTATCTGACCAGAGACTGTCTTCAGTGTTTATAAAATATTATTATCAGCGATTTAATGGAAATGATATTATATTAAAATAATGTGTGCTTGGATGTCGTGACATAGTTATATGCATATCCGTTTCAACGTAGTGACATCCTTCCTTAACTACTTGTAATAGCCCTGCCTCGGCGCCAAGTTAGCCGTGAATAGGAGGCCAGCCTCTGGGTATTTGCTTGAAGTCTAGATAAACTTTCCAGCGATAAGAAAAAGTTAATTGAAGCACCTCTGCAAAAGAGTTTAATTTAGAAAGATTTTTTTACTAAGTTCAGAAACTTGTAACTCTTACCAGGATGTAGGTACATATAAACTTAATTATTAAATTAAGGGCCTTATTAATTTCTTGGAGTGAAAGTTTTGTTCAGCAATTATTAAACTCAACCAGATATATAACCTACAGATTATACCTACATAAGCAATGGCATTTTTATAATAAGTTCTATTGTTATTAATCACTAATATTATATCATAAAGTATAGCAAATTCGATGCTATTGATACATTTACTTTGTCCACAGCGTACAAGCCAGACAAGCGCGAATTTATGATCGTATGTCTAATGTATGAATATTCAAGCCATCTCGCCATTAACAACATGCAATGAATAACTATCAAATGTAAATCGGCTTTACGTGGGAGTTGACTAGCTTGAATCTTTATTTATGGTATACGACTCTAAAACTTGATAGATGGCATGTGGCTGCAATTTGCTATGTATTTAAGTATTGACAACACTTAAGAACGTTTCCTAAAGGAAACATTCACTTACTTGAAATACTATTTCAAGATATAAGTAAACCTTTTTTTTATTTTTATCATATACTCAATCAATACTAATAATAAATCTGTAAGTGTAGGTATTGTATGTATGTATGTTCCTCCATAACTCTTAAACGAATTAACCTATTTTCATGAAACTTGGTAGATAAACATTTAGACGTACGGGACACAGGATAGGATTTTTCACGCGGACGAAGTCGCGGGCGCCAGCTAGTTGACTATAAAAATAGTCCACAGAGATTAAAAACAGCCACTGATGCGGCTGCAACCGCTGAAAATAATGATGGCAAGTTTTTCGGCAATATAATAATATCTAGTAATACTTGTTACGCAAAGTTATACCGTTATTAAGTGGCTGCCTTCTTATCATTAAAAAGTATAACTGCAAATTGGTTCTGAGCTACAGAAGGCGTAATGAAATCATTCCTTAACAAAAAATATAGTGTATCTCATAAGGATGATAAATATAGACACAAAAATAAAAATTGTTTTTCGCGATAGTCATTTCGTGGTAAGAGTTGAGAAAATTTTGTCGTAGCACTTCATATCGCAGGACAAAACTGTTGTAATGCCTGGCAGGTTCCACTACTACAAATAGACGCAAGCGCGTACCTAGTCCGCATAAATAAAATAAAAGACGAACTTCGTTGGCAGAATACCAGATCTCTCTTGGTGCAGTGACTGCCTGCATTACATTGTTACTATCTATGCTTAGTTTACGTAAGACGATTTTGGCGATGTTTAACTCCTCTCTGGTGAGTGAGTCAGTATTTTTGGTTTATTTTGTAAGAATACAACCAATACATAACTCTATGTGTACCTATAAAATACATTAATATATTAAATTAAATTTAGACAGACTCAGAAATCAATCACAATGATACTTTTACTCGAGGGGCGTTCAAGTATTACGTAACGCAATTTTTGAAGATTTTGACACTGCATATAACGCGCCGAATGTTTTTCTGAACCCTCCCTAAACGTTACGTTTAGGATCAAGTTTACCAAGTGATCATTTTTGCCAACTATAAGGCTTGCCAACTTGGGAGCACAAAATAATAATGACGTACAATACACTCGAAGAATTCCCCTCCCACCCCTGCAAAGCATCGTAACGTTTTACAAGAAAAAATTGCATTACGTAATAGGTTGATCATCTCCTCGGGCAGATTTTGAATTAATTTCAATATTCTGTTACAGTTCAACGATATTAGAATATCATTGCTACAAAATAAAGAGCTAATTTCACTTTAAGGAAATACTTTCTCAATTCTCTGTTTGATGTACAAAAATATATTAAAGTCATTGTATCACAGGTGTGTAATGGATATTTAAATTCCTCATGTGTTTCATAAAAATATTTAGCGGCGCTGTGCTTTTTGTTCCGTTACACCTTGTTGTCATAGTCTTAAGGTTCATATTTGAAAAAGCGATTCTCTTAGCTTTATTTGGTTTGAGTATCTCAACCCGTTAGAGCAAACATAGCGGAGATAGTTGGATATGAAGTTTTTGTTTAATCTTAGTGTCGAAATATTTCAACACTTATGAAACATGATATTACCTGTTTTTTAATTTTACAATAGACAAGTAGATAGGTAAAGGAGTAAGTTATTAACGTAAAATTATAGAAATAAACGTAAAAAAAGAATAATAAATTTATGGATTTGTTTATCGAACCAAGAGTGCGAACACAAACACCGCATACAAATAGGTATAAAATGTATGATTTTTTTTTTATTTATTTATATACTAGTAACCCGCCCCCGGCTTTGCATTGATGCAATTTGTTTTCTACATATTACTTATATAATAACACAAATCTTTCTCGTCCGTTAGTGAAAATTGTATCGAAAGTTGGCGAGTACCTACGTCAACGCTCGAAATTCGTTAGATAGTTTAAGCTTAGGTTTAAGATGGTAAGTATTTTCATTAGGTGCTGATTTTATTACAAAAATAAACTACATAGTTTATTAAATATTTTTTTCCTGTAATTTCGATAAACTATAATCCGTCTAATCCTTTATCTCAGAAAAATAAAGTTCTTTATTTCGTTTCGATAGTCAGTCAAGGGGCCTTATCAAAATAAATATCTTTAGCCGCAGATATTGACATTGACCAATTAAACGTATTTGATCGACACAAATTGATCGCACAATCAAACATACATATCTTTGTTATCAAAACCAATACTATGCGAGTTGTAAGACTCTAACCTTGGATTGCATTTTGATATGATTGCTGACATACTAGTCAACGGTAATTCGATTATTATATATATAAAAAAATAAAGAAAATATTGCCTTTGGTCTATCATATTACATATAAATACGATTATATAACCTCTAAGACACGATTTTGAAGGAATATACTTAACATTATTTTTTTAGCTATTGTGTTTTGATCGTAACTACGAGAATATTTTGGTTAAATATTTTTGGAAATTATTTTTCAAGAATATTTAAAAACATTTCAGTTTGGGGCTCAAAAAATTATATACATAGAAAATGAAAATACTCAATCTAAGACAAAAATACTCATGCATACAAAATGTTTGTCTTGAGTAGTACCGCTGAGGCAATCAAGTCATTAAATATATTGTATATTGTGAACATTAAATATATTATATTTTTTAAGTTACTATAGACGTTATTGTAGGACTGTGGTTAGCTCCTATAATGTAGTGTAAATTTTATCACATTTTTTTTTAATTTAGATATACTGAGTTTCCGTGAGTATAATAATATTAATACTGCTTTCTAAACAATTGAGCCGAGTGCAGCAATACATTGTTTATAATAGGTAAACAGTTAAACCGAAGGCAGGTGTAGGTTAACAAACGAGTCACGTATAACTGTTCTCGTAATTCAACCAGCGCAGTCTGGGTGCTGGATGTCAGTCATGTCTCCGGATAACGATGAACCAAACTCGGATTACATAAACGCCCTACCAGTTGCCAACGACCCCGCTTGCTCCATCTATTCGATTATTTCAGAAAATATTATAACATCGAAACGAACCTAAAACACTTAGACTTATCAACTTTGATGGTGATCGTTCAAACGGTGTCAAAGCTTATACATAGGTAAAGTCATACATAAGTTGCCTATAAAAATTTGTTATGTGTTTATCTGGAACAAATATATAAATACTTGAAAGCATCCTCAAAGTTCAAGCTGTCTTCATACTATACAGATTCTCCGCCTCTGTCGCTCTCCGCCTTTGACTGTTTCTTCGCTATTAGTAATAATATAAAAAATATATTATTATTTTTTTTTTTTTTTTTTTTTTTAAGTTATTTATTAATATATTACATGTTACAGTTTGATTAACATTGGTGTAAACATAAACTCATTAGAGTTTCTCCGTACACCATGTTCAATTTACAGATACATAATATTATATTGCTTTAAGATTTATAACTTTGTATCTCCTAATATCTAAATAAAAATCAGAATCTTTCGAATATGCGTTAAGTGTCGTTAGGTAGGAGTTCATCAACAAATAGGTTTTTACAATTATTCGGGGGGCGGTATACAGCACAAATATTTGTATTGTAGTTCGAATGTGTAGTAGTTAACAAAATATTTTCAAACGATTTAGTTACGTTCGTTATTAAGCTACAATGTTTGTTGTGAACATAAATAATTATACCACTGTCCTCTTTTGTTTTTCTTAGGGCCGCAAACATTTGATAAATATTTAAATTAAACAAACAGCTGATATTGTCACAGATATTGGCCTCAGTACGAATTATTACATCCATAGGTACAATTTTTCGCAGTTAATATACATTATTCCAGAGCAGAATTTTTTTAATTTTTTTTTATACCATAGATCTTATATTGAAATGTATACACAATAGGTTGACATGCAAAGGAATAACTCAGAAAATCATTTACATTTAAACAGTCCGACAACTCGAATACTTCGCTTATTAAACTATCGACAATTATTTTAAGATATAAAGTGAACAGATCAAACACAACATCTTACAAATTATAGGCAGGCAAATTATGCATTACTAGTAATCAATGCCTTTACATCCTCTATGCTTTTCAAAGTGTAAATTTTTGAATCATCATCCTTTCTGGCTTTTACATACCCTTTTTTAAACCACACATACTTAAAATTTTGTTTATTTTTAAGCTCCTGTTTTGCCGTCCATAGAATAGTTTTATTAGTTTTAGTCAAGGCTTCTCTGATGTACACGACGTTCTTGTTGTTACGCTCGGAAGGGCAAATGTCTGATATAAGTATCTTTGTCGATTTAGCTGCCGATATCCATTTTAGTTGAGAGGACTCGTCCTGTAGTTGTACTTGAATGTTAGCAGGTCCTTCCTTTCTTTTGATGATTTTTACACTTTTAATTTCTTCTGGGGGCTGTTTGAGTTTCAAAGCAACGTTTTTTATCAAGTTGTTTACATTTTCTATGCCTTCGGATGGAACATTGGCAATTTCTACTGTTTTGTCGAGCTTCTCTTGCTCGATCTCTTGTAATCGTTGTTCCAGAGCTCCCACTCTTATTTGTAAGTTGTTGTTCTTATTTGTTAAATCAATATTTTTTCGTTCCAGAACTTTGATGGTTTGTTTAAATGCATGAATACATTCCATAACTTCATCCAATTTTGCACTATGGAAGTTTAAAGATTCATTTAAATCTCGCATTTCGCTTTTAATCGCTTTTTCAATTTCCTTCGTAATGTTACCAAGCAACTTCCCAGCATTAATTTGCACTGGGGTGTCATCCTCCTCCTCATCGTTACTTTCAGGTATAATGATAGATGAATTCCGCTTTGGTGAATTCCGTTGACAATCGAGGCATGTCCACACCAAGCTGGATGTTTTCGGATGTTTTCGGATGTTTTCGGATGCTAATAAATAGAATGTTGTTTGCTGATACTACTTTCTGAAATATTATTACAAAATTGAGACTTGTGGCGAATTAACAATAATTCTTATCTACCTGTTGTGATATTTTACATATTTTTTTAATGATTGTTTCGAATTAACTTTCAATGTATGGAAGTACAAAAGTTTGACGAAACAACTTTGTGGCAAAAGTGCAATAAGCCTTCTAAACTAAACGGATTTTTACTAATTTTACTAATGATACTAATAATCTTTGGTCGCTAGTACTTTATAATGCATAACATACGCTAGCCCTAGGTATAACATGCTTTGTACTATAACTGCTGCGTAAGAATTATTTAGGTATGATCTTTTAGACATGTGAAAGATTTATTTAGGTATTTAAATCAGACTACATTATGCAAAAGCAAGAACTGTATAACAATACAATTCGTAAATAAATTAATGTGTAATTCTTATATCTAAAATGTATATTATGAGCACTAACGAGCACTATCCACGGGGTGTAAATGTTATTGCACTTAGGACAGTAGGTCGGCAGGATTTTCTTTACAAATACTATTATAATATTTATTAACAATGCTAATTTTAGTAGTATTTATAGTTTCAAGTGGCCTTAACCTTCAAATTCAACATGAAACGAACTAGTATACCTACTACAAATTACAAAGCTTGCTTGTTGTTGCAGGCAAAATTAAAAAATTCAAAATTAGTTCAAGTAATAATACTGCGTAGTTACTTTTTTACACGCAAATTGAGTGATGTTAAAACATTCAAGCGTCCGAGTCGAACGTTCATTTTACTCAAAATAAATAGCAATTCTCTAGACGTTCATTTTTACTATAGCCGTTCGAAAGTCTCGAGGCTTTGAGTTCAAAAGAATCATTCTTTTTAAAGTCTTTCTTAACATAAGTACCGCAATAAAAGTTAACATGGAGTGTTCTCGGAATTTATGAACTACTTTAATGCATTTCAAGGCTTTCGTGTGATGAGTGCTTAAGTTACTTTTGTTTATATATGAGGAGATTGCAATTTCAATTATAACTTTTTTGCCTTTTTGCCAAATACGAGAATACATTAGATACTAAATTAAATGTGTTTATTTAAAAAAAAAACTTTTTTTTTTTTTAAATGAATGCCATACATGTTTGCTTGGATGTTGCCTATAACCTGACAACAAATTCTTTATTTGATTGAGTTTTGATGTTTTAACAAAACGTCATGGTTATCGATATAGTTAAATATTATATCGATATAAGACCTTTTAATCATAAGATTTTGAAAAAACGTTAATTAATGTTTTTATTCATACAGATCCGTTAATAGCTTTAACTAAAAAATATATATACAAATATAAAAATATAAATTCTATAATATAAATATAAAATATAAATTCTGTAAAGTTAAGCAGACAAAGTGACCAGCAACAGCTAGTAAAGTATAAGCACAGTTGTATTTTGTTTGCAACTCTTTAAGCACAAATCTAGTACCTACTTAAGAAACTGATTGTTCATTAATAGACAGTTATTTACTCGAATTAAGTTACATTCAATATCTATTGCTCATTGACTCTCAGACGTCCGTTACGACATTGTAAGGACGTTCGCAATCGTCCTAGATCACACGAAGACAGATTCTCCACACAAGCATGAAAATACATGACATACAAACATTGGATTAAGATGTAGTTTCAGATCTTGATTGCTTTTGCCACATTTACTAAAGTTCGATTTAATGTTTGAAACATCTATTTGAAATTATACTGTAACTAAGGACCGCCGTCCCGGCATCGCATGGACGCATAACAATTGTTTTATAATGAAGCATATGTACTAAAAGTTGTTATAAGTATCAAGTTATTATTGGTCCATCGAAACTCTAAATTTAATTCATATTTTTTCCATTTGGATAATAGCGAATATTACTTGCGAAAGGGATGGTGTCTAGACTCCAGACTCCCAAGAGACGCTATCAATAAGACATCTGAAAGCATAACATTGCATTGCTCTCTTTAGGAATGACTGTTGAGAAACATTACATATAGACAGGCTGATTTTTGTCACTTAAAACTTTTTTATTGTAATTTTTTTTATAAATTGTTTGTTTTATATTGATATAAAAATACAATGTTTTAGTATTAAAAAAAGTTATTACAGAACTAAATTGTTTTTAAAAAAGCTTTCATGTAATACTAAGTTAACTGGACTTTACCCGCTTTGCCAGAACTGTATTTTTTCTGTATTTTTTATATTAAGGAAACATACAATATCTCGATACACATTATAGACATACATACAAGAAAAACATAAATCAGCAATCCCTTTTTATATGTAAGGTTTCCTTTTTTGTAAATAGTTATTTGCTTTGTCTGATATCCTAAAGCACAGGTAAACCCAGCTTTTAGGTCAGATGACACAAAAATGCCTTTAAAAGTCAAATAATTAATGTAGTTATTATTTATAAGTTCTAGTGCAAATGTAAACTTACATAATAATATTTATTTAGTAATAACTCATCGCAAATAGAACTCATTTGAAACAAACATTGTTCTAGTAACATACCTACCTACCACTTTACTGTATCAATCAATAACAAAGTTCTATTACTATTCATATATATTTGATAAGTAACAATAATTTCTAGCTGCATTGTAATAAAGTTGAAATTAGTTCTGCCATAAACTCTTGAACTCTTTACATTGTTTTTGTTATGATTGTTTGGAAACAGTGCCGTTTACATAAAACTTCCGTTCATTATGAGTGGACACTTAAATGAGCGTGTTATAAGTGAATTGTTTTTCAATATATTTTTTTTAAAATAGTAGAACGTGGGAATTAAAAACGTGTTGCTTTGATTACGACTTAATTATTAGACTATTATTAATTTATCTCGTCATTACTTGCAAGGCCGTAATACAATGGCTTTTACACCATAAGTCTGGTTTGTATTCTAAGTTAACCCCGTTACCGCAGAAAACGGAAATGGTCCGTTTTCTGTGTTAACGTTAAAAGAGGTAATAAATTATAAGTATAAATTTAAAGTAAATAATTAAATTTAATTTAAAACGAATATTTTTTAACTGAAAATAAAAATTCAGTGAAATCTTGGTAATATCTGGAAATATCTCAACAAAATATGTTCAATAATTCAACATAAATATTGTTTTATACACGCTTACTTAATCTTTGTTAACTGTAACTAACTTCGTAACAGGAAATAACTTTAAAAGGAGAAATTCAATTGAACTTGACATCAAGTTAGTTTTAGATGCGAAAATAAATGAATCCATTTCCTGCATGGCAAATGTGATTCATAAAATTATTACTTGTTCGGTTTCTTATCTGCAATCAAGAATGCATGCATATGCATTCGTATGCACGTGTTTTGTGCGGCTCTTGTTATACTAGTAGGTGTATATAAATGTTTGAAAGAAAACTTGTTAGTTTTGTCGTAATTATAACTTAATACTATTAATGCGAATATGTGTATGTTTGTGACGCTTTTACGCCTTAACTACTCGGTTTAATTTAGTTAATTTTTAAGTATGTATGCCAATATGTTGAGAAAATTTAAACTCATATTTGTAAAAAAGTTTTCCTTCAAATAAGAAGGTTTTATTTTCATTTAGTTTTTTTTATATTAATTTTCCAAATAATATGTTCAGTTCGAAATGAAAACTCCATCTTACTTCGGTCAAATACATTTAGAAAGTAGAACTCTAAGCTTGCTAAGCTATTACAATAAATCTTGACCTTACAAACGCCGAGTCGTAATTATTTAACAATTATCACTTGTCTACAGATGTTAACACTTTATTATATTAAAGGTCAGGCGCAGCCCGTTTTGTATCGGACACATTAACTATCGGAACTAATCTGTTATTAAATATAACAAAATGGAATTATAATTACCTATGCTACGTGTCATAATAAAATTGATCAGTGAAACAAGGACGCAATATGGATATTTTAATAGTTTGTTCCTCAAGAACGCTTAAACCTTTTTCTAAAACCTTCAAGAGCTTTTTTCTGGGATGGGGCTGTTATTATATACCAACCACTTTACCTGTAAACACTTTACTTCGGATTCCTAGTTAGATTTTTGCATCAGACTAACAAAAAAAAACTTTTTAGTGTTTTTTTTCGTATACTTTGCAGTAGCCACCTATATTTTACCTTTAGTATATAAAATATTGTTCTATATAGTATTTAAAGAACTATAATTATATATAAAGGTTATAGTAACAGATATATACATTCACTCGGTTAAACAGTTATAGAATTTCAGTAGCCATCTCCTACAAAATGTAAAACAAATATGTGATAACTTTCTGTATATAATGCGTTCAAATCAATAGTGAAACTCCATTACATATAACAAGCATGGTGGAGGCAGAGTAGGCCAAAGTTAGGTTACGAAGCAACGGTATTATACGCATACCCATTCAATTACTTTCGCTCTCATAGGCAGAGCGCAACAGCTATTTATTTGCCTTACACGAACACGTGACATAGTTTAATGTACATAATCGTAGCTTATTCAAACCGAACATAGGAATTAAATTTCGATAAAATGGTCATGAAATTTAGCAGCTCTCTTAACTTGAATTTTTTTTTCTATGCGTAGTGTAGGCAGGTAATGATCCACTTGATTGTAGAAGATTAGATTACTGTAGCCTGTAAACACAAGTGACCCGATAGGACAAGACAAGGATCAGATTGAACCCTAGTCCTTACTCACTCGCTGAAACATAACACATATGTTATTTCAGGTGATATTCTGTAAAGGAAATGGTCACTTCTGCAAGCCCATTGTACAGTGTTTGCGGAACGAAATGTGCCCCCGCAGCTTCTAAAGATATATTTTTTTAAATTTCACTGAATAATGTAGATTTTTTTCTATCTGAACAATAGCCGTCCCAGGCGTTTGTAGTTGTGAGTTTCAGTGCACTGATGTAGGAAGAGAGGTCACTGTCGTGACGCGACCAATCCCACGAACACGACTCGAGTACCTGAATCAAACTAGAACTGATGGGCCCCAGTTTGATAAAAGACGAAAAATCTGCTCATTTAGCATGCATGTAGCATGTATTAGCATGCATGCTATAATTGTAAATTTTTATCTGATCCAGGAACAATTTCTTCACGCATAGCTTGTTTGTACTGATTTCACGTTTCGCCTTTCAATGTAGAAGCTTTCAAGCTCAGATTTGCTGAACTAATTGAGGAATATATGTTACACATAGTCAATATACAGTGAGCTTTTGATATTTGCGATTAAAGATATTTGCAAGTAAAGGAAAAGGAAGGGAAAAAATTTAGGGAAATTGGGCTCTGGCAAACCTTATTTATCGAAACTAAAGAGCACACGTGCTATTGTTTCACGGTGGTCTTATGTAAATCTGTAATTTACTGCCGCTAGTCGGGCTGCCCAACTTCATGACTGTGGCAGTTTGTCCAGCCTCTACTAAATTATTATACCTATACTGTAATTTGTAAGATCAAAACTCGATTGAACTATCAATTTTGATTCGATTCGAAAAACTTCTAACTTTCTCCGTATATCAACTCGGCATCATTTTCTTTTTCATCGCAAAAAATCTGATATGATCTTACAAATATCTCATTTTAAAACACCTTTTTAATGCAAAAGCAGAACACCTTTAAAGGGAAAGTCAAGATTAAATCATATTTCAACATTATTAGATTGACTATGCAAGATATATCAGATACAGGTGCACGAAATCAATGGCGGAATGAGGCGTTTGCTCCATCTGCTTAGTATTCATGAAATGCAAATTGAATTTTCCTTTGAACGCGTCAAACTTTACATGCTTTTACTTATCTCAGCTCTGATAAACTGTTACTGCTATTGTGTGGTCATCTGTGTTGACATGTTCATCAAATATCGTTTACTAGCGACCCGTCCCGGCTTCACTCGCATGCAATTTTATATACACCAAACTTAATCATCTAGAAATAACTAAAAGAAAAAGGCGAGGATGTAGTCGCGGACAAAAGCTGGTATAAATGTCTCTTTCACGAAAAACAATTAAACAGATTTTGATGAAACTTTACAGTAAAGTAGTTTTATACATCAGAATATCACAGGCTATGGTTTGTAAATCTAATACATAGTTAATCCACTTAGTATTACAAATACGAAAATAACTCTGTCTGTCTGAAAATACCCAACTGGTCATAATTATACAGAAAAGTGCATAAATCCAGGCACCAGCTAGTTAAAAAATTTAAAAAAATTAAGAATAAAACATGAATGACACGTGGTAGATAGCGCCGTAGTACAATCGTCTCGCCTCGCCACAATATGAAAGTAGCACGTGTGAGCCAGCATTATGCAACACGCTCCACTTTATGAATGATTTAGAACACCTTGCTGCGTTTATTTTGCGATTATGAATTGTGATAGTCATTTATAGATGTTCTGATGAAATCGAATTAAAATTAATGCCTACTTTGCTCAACACTGCACATTTGAACGCTTTAAACGAATAGTGCTTTTACAAAAGGCACTAGGTGCTTGCGATTTCGTCTGCGTTGAAAAATTGAAAAAAACGCCTGACATACATTGACGCAACTATTGCCCGGGTCCATCCCAAGTCCATGTCCATATGTCCATCCTGAAATTCTATTAATTTCATTTCGTTTAATAAAATACCATTCAAATCACGTATAATTTTTAAAATATGCTTTGTGGAGTAATGCCGAACCTAACCCACATAGTATAATTATAGATCTAGTCTACTTTGCAACGGGTATCTAATGAGCAAATCAGCTGTGAAAAGCCCGCTTTTTATAATGGCTGAATATGGCTTCAGAAGAATTGTGTAGTCACGCGAAGTAACCTCTGACCTGCCCGTAATGAGCCTCTTGCAAACATAGCGGAACGTATAATTTTATACATACTTACTACCACTGCTTGTATCTATAGAATAATATGTAGATGACATAAAGCTAGACGTTATAAGAAGATAAAGTTGAAATATAAATAGATGACCTAATAGGTTATAGATGACATCATGATTATATTGAGAATTTATTTTATACTTATACTTATACTAGCTACACACTACCGGCTTCGCCTGGGTTCCAGATAAAATATTTTAAGTTGGACCAAATTACACATAGTTACGAAGTTTTATCAAAATCGGTTCATTAGTTTTCGGAGTCCATTGGCCTCAAAGAACATGACACGTAATTTTTATATTATATAGAGATAATATTACAACGTTACGTTCTTGAGAACATAAATTAAAATAACATCCAAGTATCCAATAATTTAAATATGAAACGACATGAAAACGAGCCACAAATTACAAGTAATAACTGATTTAATAACAGCTTTATGTTGTATGTTTGTTCACATCACCAGCAATTACAAGTTAATTCTTCGCCATTGTTGCTTCTGTAATGTTGTCGTGACCTTGCATGAGTTCTAATTGTTGTGTAGTACTGCGCGCTACGTCAAGTCCAAGTCACTGCGATTTCCTTTTTTTTAATACAATCACGTGGTGGACAGGTTTTACAATCATACAGTTCTTTGAAGCCAAGCCCGATAGATATTTGAGCAATCACGTTTATTTTATTTATTTTAATAATAGCGACTTGCTTCGGCTTTGGATGGGTACAATTTTTTTCTGCAAATTATATCCAAAAAACTAAATCAGTTATCGCTATTTCTATTGGTGAAAATCGTATGAAAATCTGTTGGTGATAAACGAAGAAGATTTGTATAATTTGTATAATAAAATCCATACGAAACTGGGGTTATCGCTAGTAATATAACTTAAATATACGATATATTATATCTTGTTAATAAGTCTCTAGGCTTTTCACATCCTGATGCAGAACTTTCTTTCTTTAACGTCAGTAGTAATGGTTTGAATACCAATTTATGAAATCATGCATGGACAAGCCGGATATTCGAAGTATAGTATTATTATAGAATCACACATATACTTAATTTATCTTTTCCTAGATTTTTCCTGCTTGAACTTGAATCTGCTGCTTTTCTGCTTTATATCTGGATAAAATAAAATTGCATTTGCTGACCGTCAAAAGCAGTGTTTAATCCGCTTCATTTGAATATTTGATTAAACATAAAGCTTTCTAATTAAGGCTTATTCTAATTGGGTCATATGCCGAGCGTTTGTAACCAACCGGTGTGTCTATGGGAAAACGGAACTGAGCCGTTATTAATATTATAATTTAATTAATAATATGGTATTAATAGCTTTTGGTTCATATAATACGTATAATATTAAATTAAAAATTTATATAATATATATGAACGAATGTTTGTGTATCCGAAATGGATAAGGATGAAAACCGTTTGATCGAACACGATGTAACTGGACATTTAAATGTATTTTTGTGAAATAAAATATATGGTGCCAAATACTACTAAGGCAGGCAACAGCTAATAGAATACAAATCAAAATGATATAGAAAAGAAATAATAATTTGTAAAATTATCAAAATTTACACTGACAAACTACACGTGAAAGAATATAATTAAGCAGTAACGAATTTCGAAAATAGTCATATTTTTAAAATCTTTATTTGCTAAGTATATTATGCTGTGCAGTGGGGTGCTTCAAGGCGGCCGCACATTGTCTGTAGAAGAGCCTACCAGGCAACTTGAATTGTCAATGGATCTGCCCTTAATTAAGCCGCATGTCAAATATCTACTCAAGAGCCTGCCTACAAGAAGTCTCAAAATTTGTGAGACTTCTTGTTGGTTGGTTTCTCGAGTAGAGAAGAACTTTGTTTCGCATACGAGTAGGTATATAAAAAGCCATAATTATGTGTATTCGATGAACCCATGATTGGTTTAGCGAGGCTGCTGAGGTTCTTACTCAGGTAGTACTCAGGTACCGGGCTCAGGGCAAACTTGAGCAGCGTGCTTGCAGCATCTGTGACGTCGATCAGCCTGTCTGCTGACCTTAACATAAAAAAGAGATGCTATAGACCAGTCTTGTAAAGTATTTAGAGTTTTCTGAGAAAATTAATACACTAAAATTGCTTTACTTTATTACCTACTTAATTCACAATTATCACTTCTGCTAATACGCAAGTACATGTTTATATTATGTATTTCTTAAAGACGGTTATTACACTATTCAATTTGTAGGAAGCCAATTTAGGAAATCGGAAGGTGTAACCGCAGTTAGAACAGATTGGATCCAATTTAGATTTTAGATTCTATTATCTATTTTTCAACTCTATGTCTTCGACTTAGAAATCAATTTAGTGTAGTGTAGTCACTAAGTTCACTACTTAGGTCCCTAAATTGGTTTCCTACAAATTGTAAAGTGTAATAACTGCTTAAACTATCTTTCGTTTATTGCTAGGTACCTATTTAATACGTCTTGATCAATTTTTTAACCGTTAACTAGTTTTGATAGTATACATTAACACAAATAACATTATTTTAACCCGATACATGTTTATGCAACCTATTCCATTTTCGATCAATCAGCTTCGTAAAGAGATACTTACGATACGACAAACTAATTATTGGGCAACAGAACCGGGTCATAGTTGTAAGAATTTAATGCCGACACATTTGCAGTTAAATCGAACTTGAAAGACTGCATTGTGGGGTCTCGCCTCACCTATCCCTTTCTCTGCCTCCTCTTTCCTCTCTCTGTTAACAAAATATAAGATTGTAAAGTTTCTCAATTAATTGGTTATTTATCATTGGAAGGATATTTTTAAATCTAAACACTAAAGTTTTTCATGTACATGTACTTGGCTGGTTACTTTACTATTGCAAAGGTTTTAACAATTGTTTACAGTATAATAAACTTGCGACCCACCCCCGGTTTCGTCGGATGTAATTTCTTCTGAAAATTATTTTTGGCTCTATCCATCAATGAACGAAAACCATATTAAAATCCGTTTTTTGGTTTACAATAAGTAAGCGGAAAAACAGAAGCAGACAACGAATTAAATTTATTATATGTAATAGTATAAACCGGTACTAAAAACAATGGTCCTAAAGGTTATTTTCTGAATTTTTTTCAACTGTTCAAACGATTTTTTATTGCAAGTTGTATTTCTTTTCACGAAAAGACGATCCCAGTTGAGATAGTTAAAAAGTAAGTAGGTACTAAATTAAGCTTGTATGAAATCTCCGTAACCTTGAACATTGACGTATGTCAAATCAGTCAAATTCAAATTAACCATATCACTGTCAGTATTGAATGGCACACAAAACTCATTCGTAAATGTAACTAGTTAAAGCTTTAAACGGTTCTCTGGTCTTTTTACAGGACAATTTAGCCTTGTCGTATTGGTACGTTCATCTATGTCATAAATAGGCGTATTTACAAAACGAGTTTTTCTTCTTTAGCAGTTTAATTGGACATTAAGGCTGATTAATATGCTATTGCGATCGGAGGCTTATAAATCAATTTGATCCTCTTGTACATGACAAAACAAAGAAAAGTTTTGGCAAGGCAAACTTGGACTGCATAGAGTCTAACATGCATTTCTCCCTTTTAGTTCCATATTATTATAGTGTCAATATTATTATATATTTTAACTATACTATTGTATAATAAAATAACCCCTGCATACGATAATTGCTTAATGCTTTTTACTTCAAAAGTTTGTTGGACAATTTCATCAGAGTAAGTATTGTAAAAAAACATGATTTCATTCCGCCATTGATAGCATTATTGGTATATTTTTTTGTACTTATTGTAGTAACGACCTTTATTAAAATTGCTCCCAAACTTGCCTCAGTCAAGCAAAATGTTACATCTTTTAAATTTAGAATTTTGTTTTTATACTTTTTCTACTATAGTAAAATTCGCTGATGTAGTTTCCCGGTTAACACTAATTTATTAAAAGTAACAATTTCGATGCCTCTTTGTTGGAAGAATTTATACTTATTTCATTAGGTTAACTGTAAATAAAATTTTGATTTTAATGGAAATATTAATTAATACATTATTTTAATATACTTAGTATTTTTTAAGAAACGATCATGGAATATTGAAAACCATAAAGATTGAATACTGGAATTCTTCATGCGCGCCGAGAAGTATGCAGCTAATAATGCAAGGAAATATACAGGGCAAACGCAAGCGGGTAGACGACTTACTTCCTGGCTCAAAATTTTACTTGAATGGAAAGGCTGGAGTCATCATCATCACCTCAACTGTAGCCTCGGGGAACTGCTGGACGTAGGACTCCTTCATCATTCAATATTCAGAAGCAACCTGGATCGCTATTTTGAGCCCCCTCCTCAAATTCTCATATAGCCAATATAATAGCTAACCTCCGGTAGGAGAGATTACACTATAATAAGAAAAGGAAGAAGTGTTTGGCTTGTTTGCTTTAAAAAATATTTTTCAAGTTACAATAGTCCTCGTATCGGCCACCGATACGCATTTTTAAATACAAATTAGATACTTTTGAAAAAGAAACCGTATTGACTGACCTACATGCAATCTTATTTCACTTAAGTATATTAAGTCAAAGAGGACAAATCAATTACTGACAGGCGGTTAAGTAATAAAATGCTTTTTAAAATTACGTTGTACATACTCGTACTTATTTTATTTTTTTATTAAATTGAGGTTACGCGTTTTGAAAGGTAACTTTTAAAACTTTATAAAACTTTTCAAAAAAATTAATCGCCAAATGCGTTTCTAAACGGCTTTTATCAAATATTCGTTGAAAAAAGTTTAAGAAAAAATACCCTGAAAATTGTACCCTGCAAATCTACTTTATTATTGTTTTTCCTTAAACATATGTCAACAGTAAAGTTTTCTGGGGCACGATTTTATGTTAAAAGGTGGGTAGTAACAGTAACCAAGTTGACTAATGGTACGATTCCCTGGGGAACTCTTAAAACCTTTTACGAGCCATTTAAATTTACATTCATTGTTATAAAGGTATTTTTACAAATGTGTTACTAAATACTTTTACACTTCAATCTTGATGCGGCGTGTTTGACTTATGCTCGATAGGCACGTGGCAAACCAATATTTTTTTATTTACTCGTATCTAGGTATATAGATTTATAACAGAGATAACATTTAAATTAGAGAACTAATGTTGATATTAACTTACTGCAGCTTAGAATTTTGAGTCATTTAAATTATTTTAGTCTGTAATTAAATGTTTTTAAATTAGAAAATCATTGTAAAATTGAAATACAGATAAATTATATTTTCTTATATATATTAGAATTCCCGGTATCTGCTGCTCGAAGTAGCTTAATTTGCTTGAAGTAGATGCGAATACAAACACTTACAGGGATTTAATTTGTAAACCAAAATAAGTTATTTTTTATTTTATTTTATTTTATTTATCAAATTATGGTTCTGACAACATTTTTGCATGAAATGATTGCCTTAACTAATGATTCTTATTAAATTTTTAACAGTTTAATAAATATTATATGTAGTATAACAAGATAATAATAGTTGACAGTGTTTAACGTCCTTATAACGGTAATTAAATTTGTTATAACACAGATTTATCCAATAACTTTGTCGGTACATTATGTTTTATTGTTATTGTCCCTATATTGACTAATGATCCGGCCTAGGGCATAGCTTTTAGGTCGATAATAACCATAATTCTAGATTGGAATTTAGTCTCATTTGATATTAATGATATATCAAATTCTGTCTATAATTTCAGCACTGTGATCTTGAATAGGAAAATTGAGTGAATATTTAATAGCTAACTACGATATATTTACTTATCTATGTCTACATATACTTCTATCTATACATATTATAAGACTCAATCCACATCTCTCTGTTTATCGTTAACTTCTTCTAAAGCTTCCAAAGGATTTATGATACAGTTTTCGAGAAAGTTTTGTGTTTAACTTTTGTCGAAAAAATTGCAATCGTGCGAAGCCTTGAGCGAGTGGCACGAATTTCTATGGCATGGAAAACCTCTATATTATATAGAAAAAGTTAAATTGTTAAAATCGAATTGCATCTTAATCACCTGCAATTAGGTCCGCCAATACTCGACTTATTTATCAAGTAAACAATAAAGTAACTTCAAAAGTTCATTTTAAGTCATAAAGCAAAGTAATCGGGCGCGCAATCGTAGACTGATTGAATTTTAACTTTCCAGCTGCGCGGATTGCAAGTGTTCACAAAGTACGACTAACTATAGAACTTACTTTATAACTAAGTAATGAACTATATGTTGTGCTTCATCGAGAAATTTCTTTTATACAATATGTTTCTTCGAAAGTAAAAATGTAAGTAACATTTTTACTTATAAGATTTAATAGTGGTATAAATCTGGACTATCAAAGTGGGTGTTTGGCTTCATCAAACTGGGTACATATACTAAACTCTAAAAGCGTATAACATTAAAATTTACTTCACAGTGAGGTGAAAGTGGTCCCGAGCTCGATGATACAACAAGCGTAATAGGTCACAAAGATTAAACCCTACACACCGGTTACAAGTCAGATTTACTTAAACATAAATAAAACGATAAACAGAGAAGATAATAATAAGAACGTCATTTGATATTGGACACGTATCGTAGATTTCACAAACGTTTTGAAACTACTGTTGTGCAATTTAACTTGCTACTTTTCTAACATTGATTACGCACTATAGTAGTGTCACAGATTGAATTTTTTTCTCAACTAAATTTTGTTTAAGTAGTACAAGGCAGGGCACACTGCTTTATTCAGTGTAGAACAGGAAACCACTATGTAATATCAGCACCCCCAACATTATACAAATTTTGAAAAGTAGTAAAACAGTATCAAACAAAAAGTTATTACTCGTATGATTTTATTTATTTGACATATAGAGCTGCTTTGAGACTGATATCTGATTATTTCTATATCACCTATTTTATGATTGTTGCTTGCAAGTTTTTCATCGTTAAATATTAGTGGAATTGGTAGTTAATGCAAATGAATTCAAACTATTGCAAGAAACTGTAATTTAGTCCTATGCAGTGAAGCATCTTCCTTTTTTGTTTAATGCTCGATACATCTTCCTTATGTTCTCTCTTGCTAAGTTTCGCAGCACACATCTCTTCTTTTGAAACATGTGTTTATACAAATCTAATGTACTGTCAGCCTGTCTGTCCCTCTGTTTATACGTAATAAATAAGCTTACATATATTGAACAAAACATAGAATTCGTAATAAAATTTCTGCGCTATGTAAAACTAAAAAAAAATGTTAAAATCAAAATCCACTTTATAGAAGGTGGCTACCGTCGCATATTTACACATATATGTTATGCATACACCTTGATAGGATAAGTAATAAGAACGGTGGAATGACCTATCGAACACAACAATATATATGCAAACGGAAGTCTCTCCAAAAGCGGTGGTCACTGCTGCAAGACAGGCTGCCCAATTTACTAAGGCGTAATTTACTGGTTCGTTTCTTATATTCTAGACTAGTTACTTTAGACCCCGTATATTATCTCCTTCCTTAACCTACATTAACATAATCTATTGTGTTGTAAGTAGAAAGGCTGGAGAAAGCTGAAAACATGCGGTTACCGTCAATATGAACTTTGTTATACTTTGTAATATTTGAATTTGGCCTTATGATATCAAAACATTTAGTTTCCATGTAAAAAAAAACAAATTTAAATAAATAATGTAAACTGGTAGGGGTATTAATGGTTAATGTCAATTTTAATATACGAGTATTTAATATCAATATCGAAAAAACAGGTTATTTTACAAATAAAGAAGTGTAAATACAGTTTCCAACTATAGACTTTCCAACTATCCTCAAAAGGGATGGATCCTTTATAACCACGGCTATAGAATCAAAGCACATTATTACACACACAACCTACATTTCCTTATTTATTAGCACTAACTTCACTATAAGCTCTTAAGTTCACAACGAACTTCGTGCTAATAAATATACGCATACAATACACTAGCTGGCCGCGACTTCGCCTGCGTGAAAAAAAGCCTATCCTGTGTCCCGTACGTCTAAATGTTTATCTACCAAGTTTCATGAAAATCGTTAAGAGTCATAGATTTAGTATTGCTACCGATCCGTTTAAGAGTTATGGAGGAACATACAATACCTACATTTACAGATTTATTACTACATTTACAGATGGCAAATCTCAAAACTTATATCATTTGCGAAGTAGTAACTGTTAACAATTAATTTGTAGATATAAGTGACACAATACCAAGTCGATACATCATTCTGCATTGCGGTCTCTTATCAATGTATTGCAAATTTATCAATATTATCGACGCAGGCGTCAAAGGATTTAATTAAAGTTTCAATTTGTGTACGCGCGTACAAGAACTTTAAACGCGTGAAGCAAACTAGCGAAAATTTTAAATGTTTTTTTTTTCACTGATTTTTAAATCAATTTAAATCAATCACTGAGGCAACGAACCGTTTGAAAAATAGAAAGTATCTGTGGTGAAGTATAGATAATTCGACTGAAGATGCGCGAAAACCACTAAACTCTGTATTATCTTGCTTCTACACGATTGTAATGTAATATCTCTATATATAAAAAAAAATCGTGTCACGATTGACGCCAATGAACTCCTACACTACTGATCCGATTTTGATAAAACTTCGTCTTATGTGTAACTTCAAAGATAGGATAGTTTTTTTATTATTTTGAACCCAGGCGAAGTCGAGAGCGTGTAGAGTTATTTATAATTTTACATGTTTTACAGTACTAAAAGATTAAATCAGCAAACAGTTTCTGCTTTTTTCATGTTAGCGGTATTTAAAGATGTATTTAAGATTTACATATCTTTTAATATCATTGTGTTCCGTATAGTCATAAACGGAACAGGTCTTCTAGCGGCAGTTTCTATTTTTCTTGATTGTTCTGTGATTGTACTTCTGCTAGCATAATAAGCGACGGTAGCCACTTACCATCAAGAGCACCATTAGTCTTTATGTCGCTTTAAAAAATTCTTCAAAAGATTGCCAGGTAATTTATAAAGAGGTAAAGCAGACGCATGGGCATTAGTTGTGTGATATTTTAATTAACCAGCTTTTCATGCAGTTGTTTTAAATATACATGTCCCTTGTATTGTAATTTTGTTGCAACAGTTCCATGCAAATTAATTCATAGTTTAAGGTGACAAAATCTTGCTTGTAAATCAGTTTGTTATTGGTTTATTTATAGGCGTTAGGAATTCCGTGTTAAGCTTTACATTTCGTAATTTGCTTTAAGAAGACTTTTCTTTGTGCACGGATACATTTTCTTTAAAAAATCTGATCTAGTTACATCTATTTACATAATAAAGTGTTTTATCTAAAAATGACGTTATTAGGTTTATAAAATATTCTAAGTATATTTAATCTTCACGTGTCGCGAGCCTCACCGTAAAAAAAAATTAAATGGCGTCAATCACGAATGCAACGCGATAACGCTATCGACTATTAAATCGATAAATAATAGATTTGCACGGTAGCGTGCGACAATGAAATGACATATCGGCTACAACCGCTGCAGACTTACTATCTATCAAGATTAAATTACGTGATAAATATACAATTTGCATAAGTATGAGAAACGAGAACACTCGAACTAACCGGTAAACCTTATCGGGCTTAAAGAAGATCACAGTATTATTTCTGTTCATTATTATTATTTTATTATTATTATTATTCATTATTATTCACACTTCATTACTTCACTTATCAACTATAAACTCAGCTTGATTTTAATTTTAATCTGGTGTCTTCCTGGGTTATGTAAAGAATTGAATTCTCTGGTCCGCGCGAACATTGAAACAATCTCCCTTCCGAACTTATTCCACTTGGCTATAATATGGGCTTCCTTAATTCTTTTAAAGCTTAAAAGTAAAGGATTTAAAGCTTAATCCAAAAATAATCATTGAACAAAAAAAGCCTTTTCTAAATTTAAGTATCAGTCGTTGAGTAACTAGAATTCTTTGCTGGCAATAAATGTATACAATCAATCAGTTTTAAAGTAAAGATTAACATGATTCACATGCTCTAAGTAGAGTATAGTGATTAAATATTCAACATTACTCAAGAGAAGTTTCGTGTAACAAGTCACTCATTACTTGACTGTTGCGCAACGCTTATTATGTATTGCCAATTTGTTAGCAGAAGTTATGAACTGATGTTTGATTGACCAATCGACCAATCGCCATACCGTGATGTATTCAACTTACGAGTACTTCAAATTCACTGACTGTCCTGACTGCACAAGAATGGAACCAGATATTCAATGCTCCAGCTAAAACTACGCGGAAAGTTATCGCAATTTCTTCTTCTATATCTATATTAGTCATTAAAAAAACTAAATAGATGTAATAAAAAATATTTGTAATGCTTAGTTGGATGTACATTGTACCTGTTAATGGCGTTTTTAGTAAAATAACAGTACAAAATACGAACTGCGCAACCGCACAGCCGCAGAACTTTGAGAAACATATATTTGCGCATTGAAAATTAAGAGGTTTGTTCGAGTTTGCGCAAACCGCATTACCTTCGCGATCACAGCTGCCGCTTGCCTTTGAGATAGTATCGAATAAATTGGATTCATGATTCAAACTTGGAAATCTATTCTTTAATTGTTCTTTCATTGAATAAGTCCATCTGTAATTCAGCCAGTGTCTCCCGTAATTTGGATCTTTTCACGAGCCTTTTTGTTTCCGGAAGCTTGGGTCGCACAAAAATTATCACCTCAGCAGAATCACTACAGTAACATTTTTTAGTGTCTTCTTACTCTAGTGTAGGAATTTTCAAATTAAGTTTTTATTGAAGATTTACAATAATAGGCGAACTTATACTTTGAATATTCTTTTGAGAATCTGAAAATTATAGTGTATTACATTTTGCTCGTGACTTTTTCCGTGTTCTTTTCTTTTAGGTTTTTGAACATATTTTATTCACTCTTTATTTCTTATATATTTTTGTCAGGCGTTGTTATTTTTTTCTTAGATAACGTTTTTTTTTTTCTTGATGAAAGGACCCTATGTCCTTTACTGTATCCCTGGGAGGGATACATGCATACGTGTATGCAAGATTGATGATGTGATCCTGTAGAGCAGTTAAGGCGCGAAAGCATAACAAACAAACTCCCTTTCGAATTTATATTAGTTGTAATTTTAGGATGCAAATTACTGTTCGTTAAAAACCTTTTTGTATATTTTTCCAATTATATATAATTACCGAATTGAAGTGTTTCTGTTAGTCAGTTTTTAGTCTTTACCTATAAACGATTAATTTTTATTAAAACCAATTTATCGACATTCTATTGATCGTATCTAATTTAACGGTTTCGTTAATTGCAGTTGTAGTATTATCAGTGGACTGTATCTCGCGTAATAATTACAAACCAAATAAACCAGACCCATATATCTTGTAACACGAAATAACAGTTTAAAGTTCAAGGTTTGTAACAAGTCCTGTTTCATTTTACAAACTCTTAACTAAGCTTTCCGGAGGTTTGGAAATGCGTATTAATGGACATGCTTCTAGTTAGACTACAATTTTCAGCTGCTGTATTTCAGTAAGTAAGGGATGTATGAGCTCATTTCCCTATCCTTTCCTATTCCTATCCATAATCCTACTGTGATGTTAGCATCTGTGGTGTTGCTCGTGTCATACCTTCATCAAGTAGACGGTCATGACGACGAGCTTTAAATAAAATAAAAATAGAATCTAAATACTTTAAGATTTAGATTATAAAAACATAAATTAGAGATATGGTGAAATAAGATACGAAAAAAGAAAAATGTAGATAGGATGTATAACGCAAATTATCCCAACGGTTGTTAACACCTAACGGAGCTGTGAGGGAAGAAGGGAAACGAATCATTACATCCTTCCGGGGAGTGATACACGGCGTAACTCTCTCACGTTAGTACTATAATAAATCAACAGGCAACAGCGATTCGGATGTTTTGGCTTTTGACAAAGCTCTGAATATGCTGGTGCATTACGAATTTACATTACGAAAAAGACTTCTTCATAGAGATGAGTCAAGTGGATATCTATGAAACCAGTTATTTCAGGCGTTTCAGTCATGCTATTGACAGAAAAGCATGACGTTTACAGTCATAATATAAAAAAATGACGTAAGCCATCACTCCAACTGTCAAAACCATAGCCTTCAGCGTCATTCCCCCTTTTTTTTCTTCTCAAAAGGATTTAATCAATTTTTTAGCCCAACAGTGTATGGAAAATTGTCAGTTTTGCAGACTAATTTTATTGATCACTATTCCACATCGTTATCAGTAACGAAAGTATAATTATGAACAGAATACTTTAATTTCTCACCAAATTTATATTATATCTCATTAATACCTTTGCCAAATTAAACTCTAATCAAATAGCTGAAATAGAAAGAGAGTTCTATCGGTGCATTTGAATAATTAAGTATACAATATCTCATGTGAGTCGGCCGTAAATTTTGGTACCCTAGTCATAAATCAAATTCGGGGTCCATAGTGGATACTACAAATAAATTAAGTCAGATGCGTACATACATTACACAGTTACGGACTACGGTGCAATTGTATGTAAGGATGAATTTAATAATTCACATGGGAGCAAGTATTTTGTGTGGGTTCAAAGAAACCTACATATAGGAAATGTACCACTCACTTCATATTACGTTTTCAATGTATTATTTCCTTTGTTACTGAGTCTTTTCTTTCTTTATGAATCTTTTATTTATTTATTTTTCGAAAGGTTCCTACACCAACAGCACAAACAAAAAACTTACTACAGGTATAGGCAAAATAAGGCAATTTTAATTGTTTTTTTTTTTAATTTTGATATTTTTTTTTAAATTATAACATATATATTATAAGACCTTCATCTTACCAATGTAATTACCACCGACAAGATAATCAACGAGGAAACTATTTAAAATAAAGCATATTAATTGAGATTGTCTTTAAACCAATTTTATAAATATGTAAATATATATATAGTTTTACCTTGAAGGAAATTGTCTGAAAATTACTTGCATGTAAGTAGGTACATGTTATACTGACCAAATTATGTCTTTGTTTAAAAGAGTTTCTTCCTTCTGGATGTATACAAATGTATCCAGAAGGATTCTATCATTAAATACTTAAGAACGTAGAAGTTACTGGAAGGTTTAGCTACTTCGTCTAAACAGCTTAATTTACCGTGTAAAACAAATTGTTGCCTTTACCATACGAAAAGGAAGCCAATTATTTTTGATTTACAACATTGTTTTAATATAGTTATATTGCGTGTCTTGTTATTTATTACAAGCTCACAATAACAACATAAATCTAAGTATCGACTCGCCATTAGCTTTATAGGTTTACTTGTAATTCCTGTACATATGACATGTGTCCATACAAATCGTGTCGTTTCTTAGACATAAATTTTATTTAATTTGCAAGACAAATTACATAGGTACCACTCACTCAGTAATTTATCTATAACCTAAAATCGAAATAATGTTTACTGCGAGAAATTTCAAGCATTTAAATAATATTAGCAATGGCAGGGCACACTGCGTTTCGCAGTCTATTGGGCAACCCTTCTAGCGGCAATAACCACCCTTAAGGCCACCATTCACAGGCACTCCATTTGGCAGCGCTCTACATCGGTGGACGCAATCTTACCACCCACAATTCACGTTGGTTTTTTACATTCACGATGAGATAATGCATGAATTTGAAGTGAATATTCTGTGGGATAAAAACAGCATTTGGAAAGATGTTATTTCAAAATTATTAACGAAATTAATAAGTCAATTAAGCCGCTTAATTTGTGTTAGTTCCCCTTCCTATTACAACATGTTTTTATTAATTTATTACAGTGTAACAGAGGGAATAAAAGGATGTATTAATTAAAACTATATCTCGAAAATAACTGTACCAAGCTCTTTTTGGATTGCGTATAACATCATGAGAGGCAAGGAAGATAAAGTAAGCACTTCTTAGTAACAAAATCCGTACTAATAACATAAATGCGAAATTTTGTGAGACTACATTTTACCTATGGATGTTTGGTTACTCTTTCACTCAAAAACTACTAAACGGATTTTCATGAAAGTGTACCGTAATGTAGAAATCGTAAATAAAAAGTAGTCTTTACTTCTATACCTACTAATATTATAAAAAAAGAAAATTGGTATGTTTGTAATGAATAAACTCAAAAACTACTGGCCGATCTTAAAAATTCTTTTACCTATAGAAAGCTAAGTTAACAGCGAGTAACATGGGCTATATTTTATAAATTTACGTGGGCGCATTCGCGTGCAACAGCTAGTATCTAATATAACAACAAATATTACTCAATGAGACATTTTAACTAATATACATACAATCAAAGATTTTGCGGTGAATTTTCAAACAGAGTTGCTGGCAACATCGTTACCCTATAAACAGAAACACATACGAGTAGTAAGCAGCTTCAATGGATTAATGAGAAATACTAGAACTCAATAATGGACCACCTCCAAGAGAATGGAGATAAGATATTGTCAACCCAATCCCTTTGTAATGATAATGAAGTAGACCACACAGTGGCGACTTGGCGATGCGATCTCAATGCAAATCAATAAAACCGAATTAAAACTGCTCACGAATATATAAATAGAGGAGAATGCTCGAATGGGAAGATACAGATCTATTTCAAAACCATCTGTACATAATTAGCCTACATTTATTGCGATAAATTATTTGTTTTTTAATAAAATTACATTTTTAGCCTTAGGTCTAGCAGATAAATTTATATTTTTATACCCTAAAATATTTCCATACGATTCTAAAGCCAACCCAAAATATCTGACATCTTTGTAGCTGTGACGAAGATTTTTTAAAATTTTTAGTCGATCCCTCGGTAACCTAATTATATCCTTATATAAAAGTATCTTTATATCTTAACTAGCTGGTGCTCGCGACTTCGTCCGCGTGGAATAGTTATTTTGGGAATCATTTGGGTATCTCGAACAGTTTTCGCAGCGCATTCAACGGAAGCCCTCAAAGATGAATAATTTTCCCCGTTTTTTCCACACAGACTGTTTCTTCGCTCCTATTAGTTGCAACGTGATGTTATATAGCATAAAGCCTTCCTCGATAAAGGATCTATCCAACACAAAAAGAATTTTTCAATTCGAACCAGTAGTTCCTGAGATTAGCGCGTTCAAACAAACAAACAAACAAACAAACAAATAAATAAACAAACAAACTCTTCAGCTTTATAATATTAGTATAGATAAAGATAATAAACTATCCATGTACCAAATAAGGACACTTAACGAATTGACTTGCAAACGAGGCAGTGTTCAAATGATAAAACACAGCAAAGTATTGCTTATAGACTGAATTTCATGAAATATTTTTAACCTCCATATTTATTTGGCACGGAAAACGCTGAAATATTGAAAGATAATCCTGTGTACGGATTATTTTTAACCACAAATGGAATGTAATTAATATAAAAGCCTCGCTGTATTATATCGACGAATTACATTAAATACTAAAAAGTTTAATTACAAATACTAGACTTATGAAAATTAATGAAACATATACAATTAACCGGTGAATAATGAATATTATATTTCATTAATTAATGAACTTGTTAAAATTTAATTACAACGAAAGAGGATTGCAAAGAGAATATATTAATAACATTATTAATGAGAAAGTTAGTACGTTTGAATGTTTGTTACTCAATCACGCAAAAACGGCTGAGTGAATTTGTATGAAATTTGGCACACAGGTAGTTTAATACCTAGATTAACATATAATATAATATATTATATTCAAAAAAATTTAAGATTTTCAAAAAACGAACTACATACAAGTCATACAAAGTCGCGAGCACAGCTAGTCTATAATTACTAATATTATAAAGAGGAAAGATTTGATTGTTTGTTTGTTTGCATTGAATAGGTGCCCAAACTACTGGACCGATTTGAAAAATTCTTTCACCGTTTTGAAGCTATATTGTTAGCGATTAACATAGGCTAATGTTTTATAAAGTTTTATAATACTAGCTGTTGCACGCGACATCGTCGCGTGCAACAGCTAGTATTATATAAATTGCAAAAGTCCGCAGTAGGTTCTCATTCCATACAAAAACAATATTCATATAGCTTTTTCTACTGTTCGTACATACGTATCGTTCCAATCTCTGCGAGTATTTTTATTTGGACACCATCCAACACGTCCAAACGAAGGCTCCTTATGTTTTCTTTATTCGCTTTTCCTTATCTCGGGATATATCTTTATTTATAACACTCGAATCACACAGTACAATTTATTCTAGCTTTGTGCTGTGTAGTGTATTTATTGAATTATTTACTTTTTATCTTCGCCGATATATATACGCATACTTGATTTTATTGTCTGTGCCTGTAGGGCTCAGGTCTGTCCTCATTTTTGAGAAGGTGCTAACTAGACTATAAGACACCGCACTATATTTTAGTATATTGGCAAAATATCATTTATTATATATATTTATCCACACCCAGGAATCGCCCCGGCTTCGCACGGATGCATTTTTATCTCAAAACATTTCCCGTTTATCACTCTTCCATTAGTTAAAACCGAATCAATATCCTTTGGGTGATTTAGATTAGAAGAACAGACAAATATTATGTATAGAATAGATTTATATATGTATGTACGAGTAGATATATAAGATAGATAGATAGATCATGATCATATACGATACAAAAATGCTATACAAATAAATCATATTAAATCTATTCACAATAAAACAATGAAAAATGCCGATCGAGGTATACCTAGTAGAAACATTAAAATAATATTATTCAAGTTCGCTGAGTAGAAATATCTAAATGTCTTCAAATTTTAGTTAGTCTCCACACATCCGTGTTGTATTGAAAATACATATAACGAAATATGTCGAGCGAAGTTTGTGAAGCTCCCATAAGCACTGCGAAAAGTTTCACAGACATTGTATTAGTTTAGAAACAATAAGATGAGAGTTCCCCAAGTAACGTTATCGGGTTCTCAACGCCAGAGTTTATTGATTAAGTCGATTATATCTATGCGATAAAGTTCCCGCCGAGACGTGATTACCTGTGAACACAGCTGTTAGAGATTGTGAGTAAGTATGCAAGGAATTTGAAAACAAAAACAGTTAAAATTTTCCATAGCACTTTAATGGAAATTAACAAATATACTGAGATATCAATCAACACTTATTTTATTTTATTTTTTATAATGAAACAAAATACTATAACAATTGCAAAAATATTTGTATTAGTTTACGTATTAACTAATGCAACGTATTAACAATTAATATTATTACAACCCAGGCGAAGCCGGAGCGTGTAGCTTAGTTTACTATATATATTTTTTATGAATGTCGGCGAGCAGACTATGGTCCACTCGGTAGGCACTAATTTGTACAAAACAAACACATTCATATATAAGTACTCATTCGAACATTTTACTCTTCTACTTTCTTTACCATACTCGTTAAACCTTCAGTAAAAGCTCGTTAAAAATATACTCGAGCACATAATTTTATCTAAAGTTCTGTCTTTGTGTAACAAGAGTCAGTCGTTTTCAGGTCAAAGGGAAAGCATCAGTTTAAAGTTAAATTGTAAACGAGCGAACGATCGGTGCGGTTCGGTTAACTGTCGCGCGACCCGACTAATGGAACATAATTAAATAATTGACAGTATCCTCTGATCGCGGCGCATTCACTAATTCTCCCGTCAACTAAAGTTTCGGTGATGATTTTACAGAAGTCGTTAATAATTCGCTACAACTTAGGAAATCGACTTCCAAGGCTTGACGCAAGCGAGGAATTGCCTTTACAACTTTTTTCAATTAGAATTGTCTCAATAGCATCAAATTAAAATAATTACAGATAAGTTGCTTTTTCTTTAATTTTGTGATTAGCAACTTTAAAAAAAGTGTGAAAAGTTTTTGAGAATATAAATAAAGAGTTCTCTCGGCTTAGCAAAAATGTTTTTGCTGCAACCTCGTCTACCGCTCTTTCCATTAGCGAAAACCACATCGAAACTTTTGGATGATTTCGATGGATGGCGCCTCTATTTTATAATGTGTATAGATTAGATAAATATACGAATTTTAGAAAAAAAAAATTCGCAGCGCAACTAGAAAATATGTAAATTAAATTAAATAGGTATATGTGAAAAAGTGTTGTAGACGTTTGATAATTAATTAAAAAACAAAACAAAAGTTTTATAAATCATTATAAAAGTGCAGTTTAATCATCATATTTTTTTTCCATTATAGTTTTTGAAGAAGCTATAAAATTCTACTCTAGAATCTTATTTTCAATGACTGCAATTTGGTTCGTATGCAGTTGTATAGGCGACATCTAGCAAAAAGTCGCGACTCGCGATCGGAGCACTCCACACAAATCACAGCTAATCTTTGGACATATCACGATTCGTATTGTGGTACTATTTGTTACAAAGATTTGAATAGAATAAGATGCCAAAGCCTTCACGGCACTAACATTGGAAACTGCTTGTCATTTTTTATATTGAAAAAAAAAAAAAAACACTAGCTAGCCTTTTTCTCTCTATCGTTTTTTCTTACCTACATACTTTCTTCTAAACTTCTTTTGACATAAAAATGGTTAGAGAAAACGTTTCTTTGATTAACACCAAACATTTCGATACGACACAATGTTTTTCATTAAATTATACGAAATTACACTTATTACCTAAAACACAATAATTGATATTAGGAAAGATTATTAGGGCTAAATTCTTGGATTTTTGGATTAATTCGAATATTAAATTCTATTGAGAATTTTTAATTAGTTGATGGCTTCCGTTGTCCATAACAAAAGCAGCTTTACTACAAGTGCATTTCATATCATAGTAGGATGAAGGATAAGGGATAGGATAGGCTCATCAAAATACAACAACAAGCTGTTTTAGACACAGTAGTTTCGATCACAGTAAAATGTTCCTTACAGCTTGTCAGGGTTTCAGAAAAGGACATAGGATACCTTACATTCCGCGAGGACGAAGTCGCGGGCAATAATGTTTAATGAAATAATTTTTAATTTCATCTCACTTTTTTTAATGTAATAACAATACTTCTACTATTTTTAATATGTTGTCAGTAGTTCGTAGTAGAACACCAGAAGCAATCTTATTGTCCGATGAGCCAGCGGCAGGCAGCGAACTGCGTGATCGTTTGTTCTGCAATGCCATAGTAACGGTTGTAACGAAATTGTCCCTAACATTACAACTAACACTTCCTGAACTGTATTTGTTATTTTTTTATATAATTACCAATTTAAATGCCTACGTATAATTTCACTACTAATTATTTCAAATATTAAAGCACTCTGGAACTTTTTAAAAGTTTACCAATTTAATATCCTATTGGTCATTTCTTTTCGGACTTATTAATATTTTTAAATAATAAATGAGCAAATGTTTGTTGCACAATCACACGTAAAAACTTATAAAGATAGAAGAAATCTGAAAAGGGACGTCCGCAAGTTATTAATTTTTTACGAAAGACTCGCCTTCTACTCGCCTCAGACAACAGCCGCGGGCAAAATGTAATAGAATATTAGAGTACTACTTCCAGTCTTCAATTGCTATTTTTAAAGTTGAAGTAATTAGACTTTTAAATATAATTTAATTTTTATCCTCCTGGTTTCACAAGGATGCAATTTTCTTTTTCATTAATGAAAAGAGCTCCGTTGAGTGGTTTAGAAGAAGTTATTGGAGAAACGGACAAGCGGATAGCGACTTCATAATTATTATGTATAAGATATGAAACTAAATTTTAAACTTGGCGTTTATTGAGTGCAATGTAATACTCTTTAAAGGGTTATTGGTTTAAACTTTAATACCAGGAAATAGAAAATGGCGTGTTTAAATTAGCCGATTAATAATTTACTAGGCGATATTCGGTGTCGGAATAGGTCGGATAAGAGCCTCCTAACATGGTAATATAAAGATAGTGCGCGCACACCTCGCGCCTCTTATAACACCATTAGTCTATGTAAATGGTCGATGTTGACGGTACTTTGACCCAAATATTGGTTTATCTCATTTAAAATTTATTACATGGTGTTTGTTACACGCAAAAACTAACGAACACAGGCCTCTTCCTTGTAATGTTATTTTTGTTTTGAATTGCAATTTTTGAAAATTTGAACTTCGAGTGAATCCGAGGGCGAATCACTACTCTATGCCAGTATGCAAAAGTTGAAAGGATTGACTGTATTAGGGATAAGCAGTAAGCACACCAATTTTTTTGAAATCAGTATTGTATGTGAAGATCACACTGTTATTCTATATTGTTCTTTAACAGAAAATATAGCACTTAAAAGATTTCCACAGACCCGTGGCTGTTTTTACAGGTTATCATTGCACCGTGTAATAATAATGCAGTGCGGTGCATTAGCTCCGCGGCAAACAATTTATTATTAACAATATTCGTATTCCACGTCCGTGGCCGTGCATAATACAAGCTCATTTGTCAAACGCTGAGTTCCAACGGCTGCAATGCGCGAACGCACCATTGGTGGCCGTCTCGTGCGCGCATTGTTGCTCTTTCATTTTTGACGTTTTAATTTTCCTGTCAATAACACACACATAAATCAACACGGGCCGCACAAAACTGTAATTATTTTAGAGGTCAGCTCATAGCGGCAATTTTTAATTGTTTAAACGGAACATGCTTTCAATTGACTCCTTGGATGCAGGGCGGACTGCGTTTCACGTTCATAAATTGGACAGTCACCGGTCGCCACCCCGCCAAGTGGACCATCAGCCTGCCTGTCGATCTTTACATAAAAAATCTAAAATAAAGGCTGAAGGTCTACTTGATAAAAACCAGCAACGCCTTGTGGAATGCAAGAGGATACAGAAATAGGCTCTATGCGGAGAACCTAATTAATAGTTTAACTCGATCTAGTTTATAATACTTGAAGAATGAAATGTTTATGTTACAACTATAAAATGCTATAGCGGTAGGCCGCAACATATGAAAGCAACTTTTCTTTTCATCGCCATTGTATGCTAAACAGTGCTCCAGCAAAGCACAATGCAATTTTGGGTCATTGTAATGAGAAAGAAAAATTGTGTCGACAGAGCGGACGCCCCACTTTTCCGCGTCAACTATTCTGCCTCTCATCTACATCAGAAGCCATGTTTCATTTTCCTTGTTTCCCTGACGTTTTCCATTGTATCTTTTTCTTATACAATCCATATGGATTCTAAAACTGTGTCAAAACTAAAGTAGGCATAAGTGGAAAAGTATCCCTACTGATACTTAGTACTTAGGGGGGATACTTAGTAGAGATAGGAGGAACGGGCTAGAATTTTTAAAATGAACTAAGTAAAAAAGTAAGTGAAATTATTATTGTCGGTGATAAAAAAAACCCACAATTTTTTTATCCTCATTAAATTATAAGAATATATTTTATTACGCAACGCTCTCCTAATGATTTATTTCATAAACAAAAATGGTAATGACAGCCCTTACCTAACCCATAATCCTTAAACTAAGCGAAAAAGTCAAATGTATAGTTTCCATCCCGTTTATTATAAAACAGAGCAGATGACCATCAGTAAGATTGGTGGCTACATTCTTGTTGTGCTCAACACCCCCGAGGTGCAGCGAGGAATGTACGTCCATCTCGACATGAAACCTAGCACGCGCGTGACACAGAACTACAAAGGCTTAAAGCTTCTAGAAGCGACGTACGCTGATCATGGTAAACTAATATAGTCGAGTTGACATGCTTCTCTTAGCAGTAATCTATATTGATAATTCTGCAAATTCTTTTAAAATAACTTAGACCATGGATATTCATGTCAACATCTCAAGCCAATTTTAAATTTTGGTGTCCCCAGAAAAGCAATGACACCCTGGCCTCTGAAATAATGGTGCGCTTCACAGAATTAAGTGGTATTGTTTGTTCCCTTAGGCTGACGCTCCATCAGGATTTATTTCGCTCCAGGTTATTTTCGAGTTTTTAGAACTTTTGGCAATACCTTGGCCTGTTAGGATAGCCTCTTTTTGATTGGTCTGTTGATCTGAAAATAAAATTGCCAATTGCTTATCAATCAAAACCTGACACTGATTGTAAACGATCAAATTATGTTTATCAAGGTATATTAAACAATGGAATGATTATACCATGAAGCGTTTTCCGTTTCTAGAATTATCGACTCCTGCTATGAGGCTGAAACCACATCTTGTATGAAATTTAAATGTCTGTGTTCTTTACTTTTGCATGGCGGCCGATCAGCGGGTCCTCGGGGCCTGATTATCTTATATTACCCGCGCCTCTCGTCATTATGTGTGTGAGATGCCACACAGATAACTTGCCTTTTACCGGTCAGATTATTATACAAATTATTATACAAAATCGGCTCTTCTTTACAAAAACTATTAGAGTTGTTACTCAAAAATATATAATACTAGCTGGTGCTCGCGACTTCGTCCGCGTGGAATAGTTATTTTGGGAATCATTTGGGTATCTCGAACGGTTTTCGCAGCTCACGCAACGGAAGCCCTCAAAGATAAATAATTTTCCCCGTATTTTCCACACAGACTGTTTCTTCGCTGCTATTAGTCGCAACGTGATGTTATATAGCCTAAAGCCTTCCTCGATAAATGATCTATCCAACACAAAAAGTATTTTTCAATTCGAACCAGTAGTTCCTGAGATTAGTGCGTTCGAACAAACAAACAAACTCTTCAGCTTTATAATATTAAGTATAGATATCTACGTTTTATCGTTGAAATAAACACTTTTTTATCGATAAGTTTTTAAAGAAGTCTTAGTAGATCAACACGGCCTCAATTAACTTAACATTACACGCATTTTTTAACATACTAGCTATCTAGTATATGTATAGTAGGTAGCTAGTATAGTATAGTAGCTATACTATACTACAATGGCAACAAAACCAAAATACTAAAATGGCAACAAGTTTTGTACCTCGCCCACATATATTTCTCAATAACAAATTCAATATATCTCCAATCTGCTTGTAACATAAGACCGGTGCGTCAAACTTCTCCGACAAATGTCGCCATATATCATTTATTATGTGAGATAGAAAACAATCAATAAAGATACTGTAGCTTTTCGCAATTCTTAATTTATAATAGAAAGACCTTTATCCAATTTTCAGAAAAAAAATGCATGTTGAAAAGCCTGGAAAGAAAAATAAAAGACTACCCATTAATTTAACATTATTGAATATAATAATCGTTATGCAAAAGGTGATTTGTTCTCCTTCTGGTTTCCGCGATAACTCTTTATCTAGTACAAATCGTGCAGATAGCCTGTCAGAGCGGTAACGTTTGTAGAAAATAGCTTAAAGTTTCCGGCGCACGGGACGGACCGAGTTAATTAGCAACTCTGATTTAACTCATAAGCGATGAGCGGGTTAAAAAGCCTTATGATTTTCGTTAGTATAGTTTTAAGTAATACCCAAATGAATAAATTTACGTGTTAATGCATTATTAAAATGACATAAATATTGTAATAACAAATTGAATTGTGTCACGGATTAAACTGACTAGAGGTGTATCGTGACAGTGGTATTTCCACTGCTATAATCCTATCTAATGTCTGAATCTCATTGTGAAATAAAAATAGACTACTATTATACGGATTAAAAACAATCGGATTAAAACTTATTTTGTGGAGCACATAAAGATTTTTCCAATTAGGTGTTATACAATTATTTTAAACTATACAGGTAAGCTGACTGTCTACTTGATAGTGTGACTGCCGTCACCAATAATTTAGCAGTTGCAATCGCACTGCCGCCTTGACGAGATAAATGATTAGCAATAAGACGCCACAAACAGTAGTCAACTAGTACTGTTATTTCAAGATGGTATTCTGTAAGAAGGGGGATGTTTTTGTCCCAGTTTATTATGTATTGCAGAAAGCAGTGTGCCCGGCGATTACAAATAGCTACGAAATTTTATCAAAATCGGTTCAGTAGTTGAGGAGTTCATCGCGCACAAACACGTGACCCGAATTTTTTATATATTAGATTTATGTATACCGATTGTACAAGATTCTCTAGTATTTCTCTTGTAACTTACACCAGCTGCCATGGTGTACCAGTCCGCTCCAGGATATTGGTTGTCGCATCCCCCGGCGACTGTTCAAATAAGGATGTACGCATTAGTGCAGTGCCCTACAAGGCGAACTATCGCGATTTATTTAGCATTGCGTGGCTGTTCACTCATAACGTGAACATATCATATTTTACGCATTATTTGTACATTTACTACCTGTGTCTATTTAGAAGGCAGTTAACAAAAAGATATATATTACACAGTTCGTCAGGAGTAGTTTTATTTTTATTGTTTTTGTTTGTTAAAAAGGAGACAGGTATATTGACAGATGGCATATGGCTTTTTTACAATGGTTTTCTCTTAGTTGATTTTAATCTTAATGTTTCTATAAATGTATTTATTTTTTCTGAAAATATGGATGTAAAAATTACAAAACACATCTTGTAATTTTACGTAACAGAGATTTTAATGCTATGTTTAGTTTTTAGTATTTATTTATTTATTTATTTTTTATTTATTTTTAAAAGGCTTACCAACTAAAGACATACTCAAACACAACATACAACACACAGAAAGGACCATTACAAGTATGAATTTAAATTACAGGAAAGCACAACATTATCAATGAATAATAAAATTATATTATAAATGAATCAAATTACACATAATTAAAAATCAAAACCAGCAAGAGAAAAAAAAATAAAAATTAAATCAAATAAATCAAATCAAATAGTCAAACAATGTCAAACAAGAAAATAAGAAAAAACAAGAAAAAACATAAATAAAAAAAATCATTCATGGCACACTGTATATAGTTCTTTTAAACTGTTACTGCTTTGAGTATTAACATTTAGTGTTAATACTCAAAGCAGTAATGTAGCATAGTCTTAAACAATACATAAGAAACGTATGGCACCTGATTCACCGCAACTTTCTCAAATAACATTACACTATTCATTTGTGATGAATGTGAATTCTATCGATTGGTATTCTGATGATGTTATGATTATACAATTTTTTTCTCTGTCCGAGAGAGTGTGTTTTCATATGAAGTAATATTTTTCAACTCTTATATGGCACATAACACCCTTACAACCCTTAATTCTTTGTGTTGTTTATGTTTAGTAAGAAAATTATCGAGGTTAATTATTACAGGCGACAGCATAAAGCATGTAATCTAATAATTATTACAAAATGAAATCGCTGTCTGTTTCTCCACTAACTTCTTTTAAACCACCCAACGAGCGATAAGCGAGAAAGGTTTGTGTCATTATAAGGAGGAGACATTTTTATTTAATAACAATAAAATCTAAGATTAAATCCATGTCGATGGTCCAATATTTTAACACAACATTGTAAGGGAATGGCGTAACAATAACGCAATAAAAAGCGCTAAATCGAACCGCGTGTAAATCCAACACGCAGATTGACCCATTGCCGTTTGTGGGTTGGCCGATTGACAATGTACGCTAAACTGAACACCTCCGGACTATGTGGCAAAACAGATCCATCAGTTGAACACTGATCTACTGTTCGTTTGTGCCTCGTTTACTACACTCTCCCAGTTATCAGTCGAGTACGATTAAGTTTCAACCAAAAATCTGTTTTTCTCTGATAATCTTTGACTGGACTATAAATGAATTGTTTACCACAATAAACAAAAAAATGTAACACTCGAATAGTCGTATTTTGTATAACAGTATTTAATGTGCTAAACAAAATACCATATTAATTTGTTTAACCATAATAAATATTATGTAAAAATATGTAAAAGTCAATTACCTGGTAAACAATTTTTATATAACATAAAACATGTTATGCAGGAGCAATTAGCAATTATATTACCGTGGCGAACAACTACCGGGATGAAATTATAGGCAATAGCTTCATTTCTGCCGCAAAATAAGCGGTTATAGTTATTGTAAGAAATTCATTTGCAGAAATGCAACGAACTGTAAAGAGGCTATTCAATTATCTTTACTATTGTAAACAATATCAATCAACTCTAAACTCTTAAACTAATTAACTGATTTTCATGAAACTTGCGAATTCATGAATTCATTGAAGAATTCATGAATTTTCACGCGAGCGAAGTCGCGGGCGCCAACTAATATTTTTTGTATTAAATATTTTTTGTTTAATAATATTGTTAAATGTTAAAGGCTAAAATAGATAAGAAAGCAAAAAAGAAAGAAAAGAAATTTAAGGAAATCCGAGTGTATTTACAGTTCTACGTCTAACCAGCTAATAAGACAACATGAAAAATATATAAAAACTGACAAATCATAAAAAGAACACTGTTTTAAATAAAAATATGAAAACGGCCAGTGGTGCTTCAAAAAGGTCGTCAACAAATATATTTTTATCATTATCATCAGCCAGTCCTCTCCGAAGGCTCGCCACTACACACGATCTAGCCGCTTCTGCTAATTCTGCTATACAAGACTTCAGGCTTCAAGATATCTGTCCACCTGGTCGCTATGTCTTGCATAAAATATGTTTTATGCTACTATTTTTTTTGATAATTATGTTCAAGCTGTGAAATTCCGTGTAAATGTGAACGCACCACCACTATCCATTGGTCTGTCAAACCGAGTTCTAGCCGCACATCAATTAATTGGCTGCTCGGTGCTCCGTATAAATTGACTCCGTCTCTTCATTATTTCAAACGGCGGTGTTCTTACTTTGTTTACATACAATCTTGTTATGTACTTACCAAGTCTTAACTCAATTGCATGCATAAAACATTTAAGTGCATGGCGATGGAGCGAGAACAAGGTTTTTATTTGCTGTAAATGTTCTTACTAATTGTTATCTTATGATTTGTGTTATTATTAGATACTACATAAAACTATATTGGTTTGTTTTCCAAAATGACAGATTATTCAAATCAAAGATTATTGTTAATAAATTTTACTTATTTAATTATGTCTTTAGTGACTGAATTATTATTGTCACAACTTTACGCATATTATGAACAACAATTTTTCAAATTTTTCTATTTTTTCTCTTAAGAACCAGCCATGGATTTCAACGTATATTTGAAAAACAAAATTGCAGGACGGGTCCAAACGGTTTCTGGTTTTGCGCTTAACAACACAATATATATATTCATCTTTTATATACCTATAGATAGATAAAGTACTTCTTGAAAAAATAACAATTTCTCTTATGAACGTGTTACTAGTAAGAGGTTTCCGCGCGTTCGTCTCTATCGATTCCACAGCATATGTAACACTGACACGTGTTCCCAATAAAAAGTAAATCAAATCACGAAGACAGAAGTATTGAGAGCATGTAATACATAAATGTCACTTAGAAAAGAACTGGTTCTTGCGTACAGTACACCTATTACAAGAGTACAATGTGTGAGAGAAGTAATCAATCTGGTGACCCAATAAACGGTATACATCAACTTTCTGTTGTCATAACTATTGTATGCAAACACGTTTACGGTATAATTGTTGGTGACGAACACCTACACACCCTCTGTCGACTACCAACGCATGTAAATACGTTACCAGACTCCAATTATAAGTTTTGTTAACTGACTCTCTGCTCTAGTGAAGGAATGATGGTAGCAACTTGCCACCAGAATGCCTTTAACATAAAAAAGTTACTCCGAACTGTGGACAGGTTACTACATCCAGTGATCATACCCTCGACCCAATTTCAAATATTACTTCTCACCCTCAGCGATTTACCGCGTAATCTCGACATTTACAAATATTGAATAATATTGGGTTTTATTCCCGATATTTCGACGGAAAAGTTAATATCGCCGTACTAGAATTCCGCGGTGACGCCCAATATCAACTACCGTTACTGGGGCAGAAATTTTATCGGTAAAAATTTTGAAGTGCAAAGTAAATTTCTCTTCGACTACCGTACGAAAATTCTTTAAAGCAAATCTTCAGAAAATATTCGCAGTCGAGGAGAAATTTTAGATGGCACAATATTTTTACATTTCATCACTAGGTAGGTACATATTATAAAACAAAGTCCTCCGTCGCGTCTGTCTGTATGTCTGTCCCTATGTATGCTTAGATCTTTAAAACTACGCAACGGATTTTAATGCGGTTTTCACTAATGTATAGATTGGTTCTCGAGGAAGGTTTTAGTATATACCTAATTTACAAAGTTACGCGGGCGAAATCGCGGGCAGCAGCTAGTATCTTATAAATAACAATATGTGGTGTAAACCGTTATTTTAATCATCAGATTATTGGAATAATTACATATTAAAATAATCGAGTTATAAAACTGCATAGATAAAATTAACAATTAATTTTAAAACAACTGTTATAAATCTTTAATAGCTAATAAAATATAAATACTGCGATAACTAGAAATAACAAAAGAAAGTTAATTATAAAAGTAATAGTTAGCATTCATTAACTTGTGAAAATTGTGAAATGCAAGTGTTTAAAGAAGAATGGTTTAATACTCATGTTCGATATTTAACGGCTAGTAAAAAAATATCCATTTAAATTAATAATTACTAATAGAAAAGTAGCATGAAATCTTGAAACAAATAATCTACAAAAGAACTTATTAATATTTGTAACCAAATTGTTATAAATTAAATCAATCTTACTTTAAAGTGATAAGAATAATCGAGTAGGTGGAGGTCTTATTTTTAAAATACTTGATCTATAAAAGAAACAATATATCTTTATACAATTTTTAAATATCTGCAACACAAATCATTAATCTCTTTCTAATAGTAATAAAATATTGTCATTACTAACACAATAGGAACGGCGGACACTAACGAAGCAAGACAGATTTCCAACGATGCAACGATTGATAGCATTCACAAGTATGCGTCAGATTTGATTGCAGTCTGCGTCGGACCTATGGCAGGGTTAGACTTGATGCAAACCTTAATAAATGACCATCATTTGTTTTATAAATGACTAGATATTCCGTATAATGTATCTGAGGAGCGTAATTAAGACATTATATGCGCCTATATTTTATTAAGACATAGAAGGGTCGATGTTCACACTAATGTTTAAAACATTTGTTCCCAAGAAGTTGATAACAAATTTTATCTAAATTTTGACAGAAGCTTAATTGAAAGTTTAACGGGATTTTCGGCCAGTGTTGCTATAGAAACTAGTCCAGTTGGTTAATCAGTCGAAATGCACATAGCAATGCCACTAAATCGTACAATCAACTACGGCAAGATTAACAAGTATGATTTAATGAGTGGGTTTACAGCATTGTTGACTACATGACTTATATAGAACAGGAAGGCAAAGAATATGATAAACTTGACTAGTGTTGACTTATGAAACTCTCTGTTGGGCGGCACATTAACATGCTCAAGACATGAGTTATTACATTTAATGCTTTACGATAAATTACAATAAAAACTACAGCTTGCGAACTAAATGAAACAATTCATTGTTATAAGACCACAACAAATCAGGTCTCTTAGTAAATTATCTTTCGTAATTTTGGAGAAATATTTAAGTCTAGTTTAAATGTAAATTAATTAGAAACAGATACCTACTTGTTCCTTATTAAAGCTGTTTCTATTTTGATAATGTTTACTGTTATCTTTTGTAAAGCCAAAGTTTTTTTTCTTTTATTGATTTAAACACTTAATAATAGGTAATATCAGCGTTACAAAAATAATTGAGATCTACAACAACTATACCCAAAAACTTGTTAGATAGTACAATTTTCGTTCGTTTTATTATTATTTTATGCGGTTTACGCCTTATTGTATGCGAATATTGAATAGCTTTTGGTAAAAACCATTTTAAAATAACAATGATATTATTGTAATAAAGAAAAATTCAATACAACAAAGCTACAAATCCAATTCATTTTTGTCCACAACATTTACAATTTCTTGTTTGTAATTTGGAAAGAACAGCATAAGTCGTTACTCGTACATTTCTGACTGCAGCATTCAAGTTACCGCATTGCACCGCATCTCATCCCACTTCCATACAAAAGCACTCTTCATATACGAGTAACGCTAAATCTTCGATCCATCACGTTGTTACCCTACATACCCCTTCTTTATTACTTCTGGAATGGGGTCTGCGGTCCACTTATGGCAAATTACTTTATAAACTACATTAACAAGTCATTGAATTTCCATTACAGATTGACCATGATTTATTACATGTAAATTCAATTATTAACATTGTGACTTTGATTTTATACTCAACTCACTCGCTTGGGTCAACTTTAGGGAGACCTTAGAGCTAATACCTCGGTTAGCAGCCAGCATGCATGGCTTCCTTGCTTTGGAACTAGATGGTTCTGTGTGGAATGTGTGAATATATAACAAAAAAAATGTAAATTCAGTTAATAAATATTTTAGTTGATCTTGCAATTATTTTGTATTTTTGTTATTTATGGGAACGAGTAAGCAAAGTAAAATATCTTTTCGAATCAATTAAATTTAAAAAGTTTTTAAATATTTTTTTCTCTTGTTCGCAGGAGTTGAAAGAGAGTTTCAACTATGGTCTTTTCTGCCCTCCGGTCAACGGGAAAGCCGGGAAATTTCTGGATGAAGAACGGCGACTTGGCGATTATCCTTTCAATGGACCTGTCGGTTATCTCGAAGTGGGTATAATATAAAATTATAAATAATCACTAGCGTTTTGAATAAGTCTTGAGACATTAGAAAAATTTCCTATAACTTTAACGTTCTTTCCATTGGTGAAAACCGTATTAAAATCTGTTGAAAGAAAGAAAGAAAGAAAGGCCTACTTTAACAGAGGTACGCAACGTACAACTACATACAGCGGGACGCCACATTATTTTATACTATGTACATAATGATTGCGTAAAGGATACCGCAAGATAAAGGCATATAAGTTATTATTTAATCCCCTCTCCCTGAAGACCCTAACATAATTAATTACGAATGGCCCCTAATGGTTCTCAGAGATTATAAGGCAAAAGTAATTATTATGTAAGATCCATAATCTGTGTTCCAGTTAAAATACAAGCGACGAGTGTACAAGATGTTGAAGTTGGACGAGAAGACGTTGAAGGCGCTGCACTCGCGCGCAAACCTCCGACGGTTTCTGGAGCACGTGACGCACGCGCAGATCGACAAGATTACCAAGGCGTGCGCGAAAGGACTTGATCCCAACTTCCACTGTCAAGATACGGGCGGTGAGAGAATTATTACATATAATAACTGTTCTCGCACTAAATGCAAAGTAACTTGAACTCAAAAAGTAAATTGAAAACTGCCACGACTCCTTTTTGTATAAAATTAATTGAACATTGGGTATATAAAAGGTACTCTACCGCGGTTTTCTGAAGTCTAAAAATGCTCAATCAGATAAGTAGTTCCTTACATTTGATTCGGATGAAACCACAGCTAGTCGAGTATTTCAAAAGATTACAGTATTTAAAAATTTCAGTATTCCAGTTCAGTATTTCAAAAGATTACCCCAAGCATACAAACACTCAGGTTCTTTTTATAAAATTAAGTTAAACGTTAAAAAGTCACTGTAAGATGTATTTATATAAGATTAAATTTTACATGATAAGTATTGCACATGTTTGAAATATATTTTGTTCTTTTAATTTAATTTTAATATTTTAAAATATTTAAAATAAAATTTATTAATTTTAATTCTTTTAATATTAATTTTGGTACTAGAAGTATCGAATTGGAAACAAATCAAATTAAATTGCTACCTGTGATACGTTTGTGTATTTAATTTCTTTTCAATGTAGGCACCTGTCTACCTAATGCGTTTGCCACTGTAATATCACGTGTGGAATGCATTAGAGGCGTATCAATCGAGCCATGGATAATCCGCGACAAATGCACAGCCTTGAGACTGAATAATGAATATTAATATTTATTCCTACGCAGGCTGCTGTTTTAGTACTTGCTGAGTTATTAAAGCTAATCCGATTTGCGGTTTTAAACCTAACGAACAAATTTGCAAGTATAAACTTTGGAAGCAATTTTGATGAATTTACCTTCGCAAGGCCTGTTTTGAACAATAAACATAAATATTTGTCACCTTCGTTGCGGTGGCGCTTAATCAATGCTTAGTTAGTTATTTATTGTCGGTTGACTGTACCAAATGTTATTATCGTAATTACGGTTATATTCAGTGTTTCCTTCGCCCACTGAAGACCTTCAGAGCTTTTCTCAAGATCAAAGCTTTTACTTGTTCTTAAGGCTGAATGCCTGACTCTATCCGGTATCCCTTTAGTGGACCTCGGACCAAATTATTGTTTACAAAGCAGTATTACTTGTGAAGAAGAAGAATCGATTTAAAACTCAACATTGTTTAAATTTGGATTTCCATTGTTATCATTATAGGCCGCATTTTCACTAGGGCACATATTTTGTCCCGCGATGTTGCATGCGATATCGCTGACGTCACTTACGACGTCTACGTCGATTGTCGCCCGACAAGCTTTAAATAGTGAGGACGCGTGTCGCTTTGTGTTTCCTCCTCGGGTGTCATACTAATCACTACTGGGTAGTGTGAACAAAGCAAATATCTAGCGACATTATCCCTCAAAGTCGCAGAGACCTCGTAAATGTCCAGCGATATGTTTTTGCGACATGCCCCCTAGTGAAAACGCGACCATATTCAACAAAATCCGCTTTAAAACAAATGCATAAATAATCATTTCAGAAACACCACTTACATTGGCAGCCGGATTGAAATCACCCGGGAAAGTTCTGATAGCTTTAGTGAACGGTGGAGCGTTACTGGATTATCGAACGAAAGACGGCAGCACAGCAATGCACAGATCCGTAGAGAAGAATTCTTTGGAAGCAGTGAAAACACTTTTAGAATTAGGTGCATCGCCGAATTACAAAGACGGAAAAGGATTAACGCCTTTGTATCTGACTGTTACGAATAAAACGGATCCATTATTGTGTGAAACGTTGCTACATGATCACGCCTCAATCGGTGCCACAGATTTACAGGGATGGCAAGAAGTGCACCAGGTTTGTACTTTTATTTCATGTTGTTGATAAATTTGAATTTGGTAGGATTGAAACGCACTGACTGAATTATGCAGTCATAGACTGTCTGACGCAAAGAGAAACAGCCTTAAAGAAGAACGTTAGAACTCATTTTCGTAAATTATATGACAACAACTATATGGGCTTTAAAGATTGGATATACCTATGTTTTGACACTTAAGAAAAAGGGACGTAGTCGCGGGTAATAGCTAGTAAACTATATTATTGTACCTAAACTACATATTATCAAAATCTGTTTTGAAGTTACATAAAAATTTTAACTGAAAATCATTGTAATTGCAATAAATTTCAGGCGTGTCGAAACGGCCTAGTTCAACATTTGGACCACCTTCTCTTCTACGGTGCAGACATGAACAGTCGGAATGCCTCAGGGAACACTCCCCTGCACGTGTGCGCAGTGAACGCGCAAGACTCCTGCGCCAGACAGTTACTCTTCAGAGGCTGCGACAAGGAAGCTTTAAACTTTGCTAACCAGACACCATATCAGGTTCATTAAACATAATTTAAATAACGAATTGAAATCAACATAATGATGCCAAAATTTAATTCCAAAACGGATTTGCAGTCCTTAAAAATTCTATTTTTTATTCATTTTAGGTTGCAGTCATAGCTGGAAATTTAGAATTAGCGGAGGTGATAAAGAATTATAAAAATGATGAAGTCGGTGAGTGATACAAAATATTGGCTAATATTATTGCACGGCTTCAGCTGGTGTTTTATGACATTTAGAATTTATTATTTTATTTTATACATAGACATTTACATAAATTTACCAACTACAAATAAAACTACGTATATATAAAAAATAAATATTAGATAAACTAATCCTTATTTTAGTAATTACCATTTCCAAAATAGTTATTCTTATCCTTTAATAAATATAATTGCTTATTTAAAAGAGAAAATTATTTTACTAACAGTGATCCCACTGAACTGTTTTAATATTTGACTATAAACTTAGATTTTTTTTAAAAAAAAAAAACAGTACTTAATTTTTATTTTTAATTTTAGTCATAATAATAATATTTAATTTTTTGGAAAAGTATTGTGAATTTATGTTTATTTTACTAAAATACATATAATATATTTAATACCTATATAACATATGTTTTGTAGTTGAATATTAATTTATCTCAGTGGGAATAATTTGTAAATTAATTTATAACTTTATATTTTCCTGCATGTCCTCATCTATTCTTTCTTTTCGATTCTAGATGTTTCTATTCCATTGCTTATCAAGTATCATAATGGTGATGGTTGTATATTAAAAAAAAAAATATTTTTAGGGTTATATTTATGCAGATATATTATTTCCGTTCACAGACATATGACACTGAAAGTATACAATATGTTGTTATATTATAATATGTATTTAATTAATAAACGTTGTGTATTGTTTTTTTTTTATGTAACTTAGACTAATTAATACTCACAACGGTGAGTTCATAATTTATTGTTGCAATTATTTTATTGCACGGCATTGTTTACCATTTTATATATTCAGTTTCATCGAAGACTCGATAATTTTGTTTGAAAATCATTTTCTCGCACATTTGTTTTATTAGTTTTTTTCGGTTGCTAACGAAAATATTTCAGTGCCGTTCCGTGGACCGCCGCGTTACAATCCGAAGAGGCGATCCGCCGCGTGGGGTGGGTGGTGGTCGGCCGGGGACAGGTCTTCCTTGGCGTCTTCCACCAGGATCCCCGCGGAACTGGACGCTCTTCTGCGACGGCAGACGGGCCCCACCGCCTCTCCCTGCAGCCTCGAAAGACCGTTCTCTTCGGCCTCGTCCAGCATTTCCGACGCCAGCCACCCGAGCCACGAGGACGATGCCAGCATACTCACAGGTACTGTCAGGCCCGAAACCCATACGAGCACTAACCGACCGAGTCACGAGTGCCCATTGTGGAAAGACAACCATCACCATCCACAGACCTCACGTCACCGACGACCACCTCATCTTCGAATGCATGTTCTATGTGCCTTTATGTAACCGTAGTTTCACGATCCGCTTCTTCGCTTCGTTCTTTTCCAAACAAATGTTTGTTTACCGAACCTTCACCCCCCTTAGAATCTAGAACGATAGGGGTTATCACGTTTCCGTTAGCGTTGCAGAAAGCTTAAGAGTATATTTTTGTTAGATTAGTGGTCCGAAGATGGTTCACAATGATAGCAGAGATCGCTGAACTAATCGCACTGTGGAAGGAGAGACGTGCGATAGGTCAGCGGTCACTGTAGTAACGAATACGACAGATAAGAGCGCGGGCGACACTAGCGACATCATCTCGGACTCGAGCGGCGTCGGAACGAGCAACTCGGATACGACAACGTGCTCCCTGCAAGCGGCTGGCGCCACCGTCGTCTGTCTGCAAGCGCACGAGCCGACGGCCCCCGGACAGCTCGCCCTCAACCAAGGCGACATCATCGAAGGTATTCGTCAGGGCCTTGCACTTAATACTTGTGATTGTCGTGCGTACTAATACTGCATACATGTTACAGTAACATTATCCCTCGGACGTAACTAATACCATAGAGTAAATAGTACTCAACAAAACATATGTTTTTTTAGGTCGTACATCCATAAAATATGTCGAGACTGTTATGGGAAAAACTTCATAAGTGACAAAGTTGAAATATTTTACATTCTTGTCGTAACTTAAAATGCAACAGCTAAAAGGATTGAAATGATTCTATAGATTCTAGATCTATGTTGATAGATAAATAAAGTAACTTCAATAAACAAAATAAAATGGCTACCGCCAGCTAGCCTTTTTTTATTATATTAACCATTTAAAATCCTAAAAATATTTTATCTAAATTAGCGAGATATTTTGTTACAATTTTCGAGCATTCTTCTTTCAGTGACTGGCGCCACGGACGATGGTTTCCTTGAAGGAACTGTACGAGGGTCTGGCGCAAGCGGACTTTTTCCAGCGCAGTGCGTTCAAGAAGTTCGTCTGCGGCAGAACACAGCACATTTACATCAGGTATATCATCAGCAAAATGTTTTATTTTTATTCGAATTTAGCCTAATGCTTATATCCCAGTACTTTTAGAATCGTTTTAGAACTAACATTAGCTCAGCCATTACAAAGTAACGTCTTATACAACTTCTGCCACCATAGGCGAACCACAAGTTGCAGAAACAAAACAGTCCTACAATGAGGAGGTTCCTAAGAGAAGAGCTGAATAAAGATTTTAAAGTTTCTCTTTTAAATTAAACTGAAGCGATGATGTACCTACTAATGAATACTTACAACATTTTTCAGGTGTTATCCGCAGGACCTATCCACCATTCGCGGGTGACCGGAAGACGAGAAATGGCCTTAAACAAAACTTATAGTGCTACTGCGCCCAGGATAAAAAAGACGTAAGTGTCTATCTAATAAACTATCGTCATCACTATCAATTAGCTCATACAACTATTGGAAATAGGCCCCCAGTACTCTTCTTACTCCGCGCTCCGCATTCATCCACTGCCAGTCTCTCTCTTAAAGTCATCCATCGATTTAGCGAACAGCTGATTGGCTTGCAGTATTTCGTCATCTATATGTATTATCTATACATATTATTTATAACTAGCTGGTGCAGGCAACTTCGTCTGCGTTGAAAAAGCAATATATCGCCTGACATCGTTACTTCTATTATACTTAGCCAGGAGTTAGTTTCCTTAATTTTAGATAATCCCTCGGGAGCAGTGCTGTTTTTCTGGATGAAAGGTACCCTATGTCCTTTCTAATGTCTCAGACAACGTGTATCCAAAATTTCATGGTGATCGGTTCAGTATTTTTTGCGTGAAAGAGTTACAAACATCCATACAAACTTTCGTACTAACAATAATATTAGTACGGAAGTACGGATAGTACGGATTTATAAATCGAAGTCGCTGTAAGCTTCTACCTGTTTCTTCGCGATTTTCTTTTAAACGGATTACCAAAGAGCGTTAAATGCATTAAAAGCGAAGCCGGGAGTGGGTCGCTCGCTTGTGAACTATAATTCCGTAAGGTTTTCACGATTGTGATGTGTGACAGATGCGGCAGCAGCGCGGAGACGCGCACGGTGGTGCTGCACCGCGCCCGCCGCGGCTTCGGGTTCGTGCTGCGCGGAGCGAAGGCATTCTCGGCGCTCATGGAGCTGCGGCCTTCGGAGCGCTGCCCCGGCCTGCAGTACCTCGACGACGTCGACGCCGGCGGAGTCGCCGACCGCGCCGGCCTCAACAAGGGCGACTTCCTTGTGGCGGTAACCAAACTCACCACTGGTTCATTTATAACAACCAAACTACTTGATGGAAGATGGCTACTGTCGCCTATAACACAAGCTGTAGGATATGTAGGATTAAATATAAGGAATTAGGAAGGAATAGGTACTGGTTTCTGGTACCCTTTTTACTAACACATAGATCACAATAGCATAACTTAACTTGTGTAAGATGGACTGTCTTCTGCAAGAGGGATGCAGTATGTCCTGCTACTAATTGCCAGAACCGTATCAGAGCCAACTTTGGAAAGTCATTTCCAAAGTTAGCCCAGCCGGGAATCGAACATAAGACCCCTAAGATACATTAAAACACTATTTTCATATAAAATGGATTAAGCCCTTTTTCTCCAATCTTTAAATATACGTGAACTACCAATCCGATGATGAAGGCCTGTCCACAGTAGTTTGACTACTTAACCTTAACCTTCGGCAACTGTTGAAATAATGATTAAAAACATGTTTCAGATAAACGGCGAGGACGTGTCGGCTGCGTCGCATGAGCACGTCGTCGAACTCATTCGAAACTCCGGCGCACTCGTCTCCTTAACTGTTGTCTCGTTGAAGACGCACGGTGAGGAAACGGGCCTTCTCTATTCACCCAAAGTGTTCATATTCATGGCTAAGGACCAGTTCTTTTTAATCTTGTAAAAAATATCCACTTTTGTATATATTAAACGAACTTTTATGTTACAGTAAAAATTTCATATTTTCCAAAGTAAATAACTTGATAATACATAATTACTTTACCATAAATATTGTACAAAAGCAATAACACATTACCCATTTGTTATTTATTCATATACATATTCATGAAAAACTTGTAAAATATCAATTAAATTGATTTGTAAATATAATAATTACTAACAACGGTCCAATGCGAGAGCCTTGCGGAACTCCACGGGCATCTATTGCCCTATTATATGACGAAACGTATATATTCATTAAATATACCGCCATGAATTGTAACAATACATCGAATATGTCGTTTTAGTAAATAGTACACTGTTACTTTCTTTTTTAAACAGAGCATTCATCTAAGAAATACAAGTATAAGGAATCAAAAGCTTTAGAAAATTTTAAAAATAAGAGGGACTGTTATAATTACTGAGATTTAATTCGAAAAAATCTAATTATTTCTTAGGTAACAACGAAAACAACACGTGTACAGTCCCCACAAGCAAGTCCCAGAATCAATTGTCAAGTTCTGGAAGGCCGTATGCCGCGACTTTGCCTAGGAAAACGGCTGGCGGTTAGTCTAACTCACTTTACGCTTGAAGCTTTATAATATTATATTGAGTACGCGTGAATATAGTCCTTGAAACTTCATAGTTTATAATAACCGAGGGCTGTAAATTCTTATATATATGCTTATCTATTTATGTAACGCTTCTTCTGCCACTAATATAAAAGCGTAGATAGTACTCTAACTTAATAATTTAACCACACACAAATGCTTACTTTCTTCACAACAACATTTCTCGCCATCGTTTGTGTTTGATGCAATAATAAAAGGTATTGTATTGATTAAAGGGAGGAGTCCTGCGCCTGCGCCGCCTCGTCGCGATCCCCGAACCACTCTGAGTGTGGGACGCGCGAGAGCAAAATCTATGGTCGCTGGATTAGGTAAAATATTTTTTGAAAATAGAGTTTTCACATACATAGTGAAAATGATCCAAAATTTATTAAACAAATAACGTAGTAAAAAAAAAACAAAAGTTAAATAAGAAAATAACAGACAATAAATTAAACAACTGAAGACACTGAAAGATGTTTGAAATAAAATTTAATAAAATCAAATAAATAAAATCATGGCCCTGATGCAAACAAATGACGACTTTCTTAGATCATTAATACACAAGATTCTGGGTTACTGCACTAAAAGAGGCATAGTAGAATATTACCGCACTCACAGCTTGGGGGTGATATTTAAAATTAGTTACACCATTGTTAGATTGCACATTTTCCGCCTGCTGCGACTTAACGACAAATCTTAACATTTGATTATGTTTTGTAATAATGTTTTGCTCAAAATCTGGCGCAGGGCACCCGGTTTAAGAATGAATGGATGAATGAATAAATATGAGAATGAATGGATGTTACAGAGAATGGCGGCGAGAAGGAAGAGTGCGATCCGCTGAGCGCGGCCGGCAAGTCTTCCTCCGCCGAGTCCGTGCAACTTCAACCAGCCAGCAACAGTATGTTTGCCTTTCTTATTATAATATCCATAGACATGGAGAATGGACTGACTGACTGATTTCCCTATTCACCTGTAAAGTGTGAGAGAGACAAAGCGAACGCTTTCTCTCTTTCTAGAGAGTGCGGATATTGCTCAGTCTCTATTGTCTATGATAATATCATAATACTTATACTTATAGTGGATTGATAATGCATTCTTCTCGTGTATATTCAATTTTCAGTTCTCGAAACGTGTGTGGAGTTTATTACGATATATAGCACAGACTACGATCTGTGTAAGTTATGGGTTGTCTTTAAATTATAGATTGCCAGTTGACAGTTTTGAATCCTATAAAATATTTATTTATACAAATGCTACCTTCATTTGTAAGAGTTGTAAGAGTTTATATGATAAATTTATTTGCTAAGATTTAATACATTCCCATTGTAAATTGTTGTGATGCTTTGTCACAACAATTTACAATTTGCAACATAAACAGTTGTTAGTCCTGTTATATGTTATTCCATCTCACATTGTGGCTAAATAGTAATAATAATAGTCATTGATTATTTATTAAACATATCAACCGTTCCGTATAAATTCCTACATCCATACTATACTGATATTATAAATGTGAAAGTAACTCTCTCTGTCTGCCTATCTGATACCTTTCCACTATTTTTCATAAAAGGTTACTTTGATAATAAAAACAGCTATTACCAGTGATATTTGAAGTAAGTGTATATAAAATTCATAATTCATTTAAAAAAATTACAATTAACTGAACAGTCTTTACTTAAAATAATGTGAAAATACATAAAGCCAACAGGTTCTCACTCGCAGTTAAAACTTAGCATAAATTAATAAATCACAGACTAGGATCAAATTATTTGTCGATAATTTGAGAGATTGTTTGACGTGTGCGCAGATGGCACGCCGACGGCGCCTCGCACGGCGTCGATCCGACAACGACCGGCCTCCGGACGAATCACCGCCGCCGAACTGGAGGAGCTCTTCCAGCGACAGGCCGGCGCTGACAACGACGCGCGAACCACCGGCAGCAGCGAGAGCGCGATGATGACGCGCTCGGCCTTCCAAGGAGGCTCCACGTCTCCGCCCTACTCGCCGGCCAAACCGCACACGCGCGTCTACGCCTCCGTCGCCGAGATGAAGCGCTGCAGAGGAAAGGTACTTATTTTCAATTTAAGCCTTTTTATTTATCGTCATGTTTTATTAATTTTGTTTAGTTGTTCACATAAATGTCAATTTGTATTAAATTGATTTAGTAAAAATGCATTCTGAGACGAAATTCCACATTTTTCCAGCTATGGAGCAAGTGCCAGACGGGGTCGGTGGGTGTGGACGAGGTGGAGGGCGGAAGTGTGAGCGGGGGATCGCTCCGTCGCGACTTCCACTCGACGCCGGACTTGGCGATTGCGCACGCGGCGATGCCAGTGCGCACCAGATCCAGCGAAGATGTACACGGTAAGTACTACCTTTAAATCAAGTAAGATACAACATTTTTTACTGTTATCGAATATTTGACACACCAGCAACGCCATAAGGGTTTCAAATTCGCTGCTGACATTTATACTTGATAAAGGATTTTAAGGATTTAAATATTGAACTCTCATCCCTAATTCAATCATTGAAAAACGACAGTTTACGTGACTGTTATTCTTTAATGGGATGGTTTCTGCTGCTAGAGACGAGCTACCCAGTCCATAACATTAGATAAAATGAATTTTAGGAGGCCGAGCCCCTCCGCCCGCGCACCCTCCGCCTCCCCCTCCCGCTGGTGGTGCCCCCGCGTCCACTTTCCGGCCCAGCGACCAGGCCAAGTTGTACGCTGCGCCCAGAGATCTAGGCGCCGTCGCCTACCGCCACCGCACAGCCGCAGACACCTCGCACAAGGTAAGCCTCAGTCCGCGCGCACTGCGTGCTGCCCTCTAGTGTCCCCTCTAATGTGAGTCTGTTGCAGCAGTCGCGCAAGTCGGCCGGGCCTCGGTCGTGGACGACGCCTGCGCGCGCGCATTCCGCTGAAGAGCCCGCGCACTACGCGCAGCCCTTCAACACGCACGTCGTCCGACAGGTACTCTATGCAAGCACCAAATTATTACAATTCAACATTATAAACTAACCCCCAACATTGTATTCAACACACATAATTATGTGTTCATTCAACTGCTGTAACTTGCTGGAGAGTTGGATATCCAGCAGACTACTGGATACTGCAGTAAAACGTCCTTGTAATCGTTTACAGAATTCAACCCCTGCTCCACCGATCCCCGAGCCAGACTACAGCATGTCGGAGTCAGAGGGGGAGGGGGAGGCCGTCCTAGCGCCCCCTCCGCCGCCTAACCTCGACCACACCAGCGCCAACAGCAACACCAGTGCCAATAGCAATACCAGGTGAACATATTTTCGAGCATATTTCTTGCTGTTTATTTTAGTCATCAGGCAAATATATTTCAATTAACCCAAATAGTTCCAATGGACCGTCAGCCTGTCTACCAGCCTATATAATATAATAAAAAATATTGTTACCTAATAGGAATGGAAGGATGAGCTCTGGTATAATTATCTAACTTGCTGAAACACAACATCACACGTGCTATTATTTCAGAGTGACCTTCTGTAAGGTGTTGGTTATTTATTATTTGTTTATATCTGTGATTAGTACTAATCTAAAATAAATCTTTATATGGACTTAATTTCTTTAATCTTCATATTCATAATAGATTTACAATCTAAAATAAAACTTTATAAATTGATAAGTATTTTATTATGCTTATGACATTTGATTATATTCCTAACTAAAGCAGTGGGATAAACATTTACAATTTTCTTTCGTGGCCCCATTGGGGTGCGTTAATGGTTTTTTTGTACTACCACAAAAAAATATTGCTCCAGTGCTATAATGGAGTTTTAGTGGTTATTAATGCACTTGTTTGAATTTTCAGGGTGCCAATATATGAAACGATAACAGTATATCAAAAAGACAATTAATAATTACAATTAAAATAAATATTTTCAAGGTATCTTTTTATTTTGACTATTAAATAAATGTTGCTGGGTTGTACGCTTTGTGTTTTCGTCAATTTCACTAACACTATGTCGACACGATTTAAAAAAAATCGAAATGTCGGCTCCAAATATTTGTTTTGTCTTTTTCATGTATTAAAATAATGTTTATCAACTACAAATAATCTATATGGCATTGTTTTAACTCTAAAAGATTACCGTCACATATTTTCATGGAACCACGGTGGTTACAGAAAATCATCGCGAAATAAGAGCTGTTGTGTTTCCGTGAGTGATTAGGGAGGTCAGCGAGTTTGCAATATTACATTGATGTTAATCTTTATTTAGTTGATTTTTTTGGAACATTGTCGCAGTATTGATTAAAGTTGATAGATGTTGAGCTTAAACTGAAATATTTTCCACTATTAAACCTAATATACCTAAATGTTTGTTCGTTGTAGCGGTAGCAGTTCCGGATCGAATTCAATGCAGCACTCGTTCTCCGTGGACGAGATCCAGAAGATCAGGACGAGACTGAAGTCGTCCAAGTCGTGCGGCGACGAGCTCGGCGCCGAGAGGGACGACGGCGACAACTCGTCGTCGGGGGTCTCCTCCGACCAGGAGGCGCAGGCGAAGCCTCCGCGCCGCGACAAGGTCTCCTTCTGCAGCTCCGTCACCGTCAAGTCCTCCAATGACGTCATCAGCACCGAACCCGTGCACAGTTCCTCCGAGAGTTTGGCCACGCCTCCGCCCCCCATGCAGCGGCACAACTCGTTGACACGGAAGAGGGCGACTGCGGCGCTTTTGAGGGGGAGTGTCGGGGCGGGGAGGGGGAGGTCTGCGGCCGAGAGGCTCGGGGTAGATATAGATAAAGCGCCGGGGAGACGCGCACGCGCCGCAGTTTCGCTCGCGGAATTGCCTCCCCCTCCCGAAGAGCCCGCGGAGTGTGCTGGAGGGGGAGCCCCTCCCGCCGTGCTCGCCCCTCCCCCGCAGTTCAGCGACCGCGTGCGAGTCGTGGCTGCTGTACCGAAGCTGCTGCACTGAGCCGTACCGCACTCCCACCACCTGCGTTTGTTAACTATTTATCTTTTGGCTCAGATAAAATAAGAACTAAGATAGAGCTCTGTGGACGGCAGGGTGAAGCCGGTAAAATTACGCCTCGCTTTATTGATATATTTACTAGTGAAAATTGCGTACCTAGTGAAAGCGTGTAAAAAGCAGTTTTCAAAAAAATAAAAGCCTTAGATGTTACCACATTACTCACGCAAGTAAATTTGGAACCCAATATTTTCAATAAAAATAAACAAATATTGAGGTTATAACTTGGAATACAAAATCTGGTCAATACAGTAAACGGCCTACGCACATTTTATAACCATGCTGACTGCAAAATTCTATCTATAGTTGTTATTTGGTCTGAGCCTTTTGCTAGTAATATTGGACGCGAAGTACGCGACCGCCCTCATTCGGGCCTCTTATGAACCGTAGCTAATTGAAACTTCACATTCATTGTAACGAACACAGTTCTTTTGCGAGTTAACGAGTTAGGGAATAACTACATTTATTCAGCTTTCAAGCTGAATAAAGCTGGTTACACCCTTAGGTGACGTTTTTTAAGCGAACGACTAAATGAAACCAAAGATTTATAGTATTTATTGTTGAGGAGTATAGTTGATGATAATTTTTTATACATTCCCCTGTAAAGTAGTGTTGAGACGGTCCTCAGGCCTTTCGGATTGAGATCGTGGCGTATTTTAATCTTTTCTTTATTATTTGGTGTAGAGCCTCCTTTGTAACATACATAAAATATATTATATCTCCAATGTGTCAAAATATAAGTCGATTATAATTTTGTTTTCGTTTTGTTCATTAAATTATTTTATTCAACGTTATCCCCCCTTTAAAACGCAACCAAGTGCCATCGTGTCTATGATTTTATAATATATTTTTATATATATCTGTAAATATATTATATATTATGTAGTTTCAAGAGTAATTCGCGACTATGTTGAAAGAGTGGATTAGACGCGGAGCATTAAACATACATCCGGCCAAAATATATATATTAAACAAAATAAATCACATATTTAAAGACATATATGTATATATAAATATGTATACTATATTATAGAATATTAAACGTTGAGCTGTGTTTATAAGAAACGAAACATTTTATTTGAATTTATTTGAATCGTCCATTAAATGTGCTACCATATATGGATTATTCCACTCTTTCGACAAATTTTAAATGAAAAGGCCAGGTGGCCATTTTATATGAAAAGGCCAAGTAGCCATTTTATATGAAAAGGCCAAATGGCCATTTATAAATGAAAAGGCCAAGTGGCCATTTTAAATAAATGTGTTCTCGTATGTACTGCGCTTAATATTTATATTTCAACCGAATCGTTGTCTCGTTCCGTTCCATTGTGATGTGTCTGTACATTTTTATACAAACACTCAAATTGTATTTGTAGGCTTTAAAACAAATTATAACACCAATATTAGCGTTTATTTACCTATATTGAACTTATAAGCACATGTAACTGTCAGACGAAAACCACATTTTATATTTTTTTGAGCCATGATCATGAAACCATGATTTTGAAACCAACTTTTGAATTTTCTGCAAAACCAAAACCTGCCTTTACTTTACAATGACATTCCACAAATGCATTTTTAATTTAAATTTAAAGTAGAAATAAATTACAATTGATTATTATATTACCTTGAAACAAAAAGTTTGGTTGAACATTGAATAGAAACTCTTGAAAATTGTTTTGAAACATTACTATTTAAAAAAAAAAATGTTATTTATTACAGTGAATTGCATTATGAATATACACAATAAATTTTATAAACTTTTGTTTTTATGTATAATGGAAAACAATAGTTTATTCTTTAACTACCCGAAATATGTAGCAATAAAGCCTAACAGGATTTGTATAAATTGTTTAAGTTTGATAGCGAATGTTAGCGAATTTAGCCAATTACTGGTAGCAACAAGTTGACTATAGCGCGTTGACATAGATCCTTCACACTATTGTTAGCACAATCAGTTATTATGTTCTATTAATTATTATTATTATTATTATTATTTTTGTTATAATCGTCTTGTCATTACGTTAAGTTGTATAAATGTATTGTCTACTTACGGTATAGCTAGTGGTAATCTTTCTAGGGCAATATTTTGAGGGTAGAACTAAATCATTTGCTTGGCGACATGGCTTTGTGGCAGAGACGAGGGTCGGGCGACAAATCCATGACGCCATAGTGAGCCTAACATACAGACGAACTAAACGTCATGCGGTTACTGCGGAGTAACATTTAGTTTCATTACTGAACAATCGACCTTAATGTCATCGGAATAAAGTAACCTTTTGATTGAATACGAATTAGGTTTTACTCCGCGGTGACATAAGACCAAATCACGAGGCAATATAGCTTAAGTTTTGAAAGAGATGCAATCCTAGGAAGTTATAGAGGGCAAATTCTTGAGTGTTTGTGAATGAAACATTGGAATAATTATGTACTAGTTGTACGTAAGTATGTGTAATTTCCTTGGAGTTAAATGATCGGGATTGTCATGGTAACCGTGTAAGTTAATTTTGTATAATACCAACAATTGTCTGCGTTTCATCTGAATCTCAGTGTCGAACGTGTAACTACATTTTGGTATACTTTCAAAAAAAATAAATGTTTCACCACTATGATTACTTTTTTTTATTTTATTTACCTACTCGTACTTACTAAATAGGCAAAAGAAAATGCGAGAAAATGGATGCACTAGGAGCATTTCTATAGAATTAACTTTTTGTACTATTTCATCGTGGTCTTCTGTAAGGAAGTGGTTACTTCCGCCCAAATGACTACACACCAATTATATGGCCCTCAAATTAAGAACTTGTGTTATTAACCATACAACACACAAGGGGCGAAGCCTTCCTACTCAGACCAGAGTAAAAAGTTCATTTCCAAAGTTGGCCCTGCCGGGAATCGAACCCGGGAGGCCAGAGACTCGACCAAACTCATGTCTCATATTCTTTAAAACTGAGTACCAAACGGCATAGCGTATTGATGGGAAGAGTTACTAGCACAAAATAATATCTTTGCAAGGACTGAAAAACGAAACTACAAGTTAGATAAACTACACACAATAAAAAGACGTTGGTACACTTAGGTAATTTTAATCAAAAATTGTTTTCAACCTTGAAAATAATCCACTATGAAGGCAACATTACAATTATCTTTGTTTGGACGGACACTAATCACAGTTAAAACTATTTATGAAATTTGAACTCTATTCCGCGGCGTTAGAGTCCAAGTAAATTGTCACGTCGTCTATCTTCACTAATCTCCTGTAATCCACGATTTCGTCGCACATTGGACACTTTTCTTCTTTTAGTACTCTGAAACAGAAATTTCATTTTAAACTATTTTATATTTTATTTCAAACTATTTTGTTTAGGTAATTTGAATGCCTAATTGGAAAGTTTTGGACTAAGAAGTCTTATATAGCTTATACGGACTGATTTAAATAACAATTAAAATTTTCTGAATCTGAAAATAGTTAAATGTTCGTCTAGAATTTTAAGTGGCTATCTTAGCCAATTAACACAAGCAACGTTATTAGTAGGACAAAGGATAAGAGATTAGGAAACTATATGTAAATGTACTTTGGCATCCCTTACTCAATTACTAAAACACAACAGCACATGTGCTATTATTTCACGGTGGTCTCTGAAAGGCGTCGGTTACTGCCAATGACTGCGAAACGCAATATGCTCTTATGTTATTAATAAGTTTAATTAATTATAAAAATATGCTTATGACCATACGATAAAAGTGAAAACAAAAAATAACTGATGACGACTTGAGCCGAATATACGGGATTTAGTATCATCGCGTCATGCTCGCATGACGGTTCGCCTAAGTTCACTAGAGTATACTCACTCGGCGAATTCAGAGAGAATAGCTGGGAAGTCACACTCTGGGCACGCCGTCAAATCGTCCTTCACGATGTGGAGCCCCTGAAATCATCATCAAATTTAATGTTACATAGAGATTAAGAGCTTTACAAAGAAACATCATAGAAGCTGAGACAGTAGCCCACTTTTTTCCAGAAACAGCTCCCCAAGAACCTCGATAGAGGAATACGAGACATATTAGATGTGTATAAATGTGTAATAGTGTAATGCTAAGATTAGAATAATTTGAGACTCACTGTGGCGATGCAGAAGGGCAGATGCGTCTCGCAGGCGCCGCAGTGAAGCTCCGCTCCGGGCAACGGCGCGTCGCAGCGTGGACAAGCGGAAGCCAATGCGGACGCGGAAGCTAAAGCGGACGCGGCGTCGGCCGGGACGCGAGCGCGCGGTGCGTGACGCACTATACCCTCGATCTTCTTTACGTACTTTGGATCGATCTACAAAAAGGGCTCAGGGTTTGTTATTTTAAAAAAGCATCATTGTACTATATCTATTCAGTACTTGAGAATATAACTAGATGGCGTTGTGCCGCTATATTGTATCACAGTGAATGAACTACATATAAGGAAGGGTTTTTTACCATATTACAGTCGTATCGTACCTGTGATCTGTACTCTGGCTGCATCAGCACTTTGGCCCATTGATGCGCCTGATGCTTAAACCCAGCTCGTCCGCACTCGATCACCGTCGATGTCAGGATCGACACTTGATCTATTGTCAAAAAAACACTCTAGCATAACTCAACATTTCTTTTTCTATTGTGATACGCGGCCAATTAGAACCCTTTGCTTCAAGTTGTTCACAAAATATTATTTTCATTCAAAATCAATTGTCAAAAGCAAAAACTGTTAAAGTTAGTATATTTTTGCAAGATATTTACAAAATATGAGCAACTAAATTCTTGTTTTAGATTTATAGTATGTTCGTGTTACGTTATATGTTATATAAATAAATAAAATAAAAAATAAAAAAGCCTTTATTTGACCAAGCTATACAAGCTACATTTTAGTTACTAGACTAATTGCTATGTAAACAAACTTAAAGAAATCTAACATTTAATACTTAATATGAATTATTTCTAGAAATCTTAATTAAAGTGCGTTAAGCTAGGTCCCCAGGTTGGGTAAAGGCCTCCTCCAAAGATGACCACTTCTCTCTATTCTGCGCTATTTGCCACCAATTTGATCCAGCAACTTTGATGATCTCATCGTCCCATCGAGTAGAGGGTCTTCCTCTCCTTCTTTTTCCTTGAGGTCCTCTCCATATAGTGGTATTGAAGGTCCATCTATTGTCTCTTAGCCTCGCTATGTGACCGGCCCAACTCCATTTTAACTTTAGTGCGTAGCTCAAAGCGTCAGTGACTTTTGTTATTGCTCTTATTTTTATGTGACGGATCTTGTCAAGTTTATTTATCTTAAGCATGCTTCTCTCCAATGCTCGCTGACAGGTCGTAATTTTTTGTCTAGCATTTGACGTGAATTTCCATGTTTGGCATCCATATGTCAAGCACGGTAAAATGCTAGAGTTCATTGTCCTCGTTTTTAGATTTAAAGGTAAGCTACTTTTAAAAACTTCTTTCAAACTCCAATATTTGTTCCATGTTCGTTGTACTCTTCTTTCAATCTCTAATTCGTTGTTTTCTTTTTCAAAGCTGATTGTTTTTCCTAAATAAATGTATCTGTCTGTGTATACCAGTGGATTTCCATTAATTTCTACCTGTCTCTTGTGACTATTAGTCATTGCCATGGTCTTAGTAAGATTGATTTCGAGTCCCACATTGGTGCTGGCGTTTTGAAGATCCTCAATCATTAGTTGCAGTTGTGTGCTTGACTCGGATAACAATACCAGGTCGTCGGCGAAACGTAAATGACTCAGAAAGGCATCTCGAACTTGAATTCCACGATTTTTCCAATTCAGTTTGTTAATGACGACTTCGAGTATAGCTATGAATATAAGTGGTGACAAAGGGTCGCCCTGTCTCACACCTCTCTTTATGGGGAAGCTCGGGCCCAGTATATCTAACTTTATTCTACCTGTGTTGTTATTATATATGTTTCTGATGACTTTTACGTACCGTTCTCCCACTCCCTGGTCCCTCAAGCCTCGCCAAACACTGTCGTGCGAAACTGTATCGAAGGCCTTTTGGTAGTCGATGAAACCCAGATATAGTGGCCTCTGTTGTTCACGATACTTCTCTACAACTAACTCGAGGGTATGTATGTGATCCACCGTGGAGAAACCCTTCCTAAATCCGGCCTGCTCCACGGGTTGACTTGCTTCGATTACGGGGCTGATTTTTGAGCCAATAATAGCGGAGAACAACTTGTATAAGGACGGTAGCAGGCTTATTGGTCTATAGTTGCCTATATCTTTTGGGTCCCCCTTTTTATAAATTAAGATAATATTCGATTCGGACCATTGTGTAGGAGTTTCATATTTTTGTAATATCAAAGAGAATAGTACTGCAAGTGGTGTTGCCAGTATATGGTAGGCTGACTTTAAAGCTTCGTTCGGTATGTTGTCAGTTCCAGGGGCTTTTTCTATTTTTAGCCTTTTTATTGCATCTATGATTTCAGTTTTATTAATTGATTCTAAACTCCCGTCGCTGTCTTGATCAGTGGGGCCAACTTGTAGATTTTCATCTAAGTTATTGATATTGTTTTGAGGTGTTGTTGATTGATTTTTTACGTTATATAGGTTTTTGTAGAAATTCGTTGCTGTAGTGATGATGTCTTTCCGTTTGTTCATGACTTTGCCAGACTCCTTTAGCCCTTCAATCCAGGTTTTGCTCGATCTGAGTTCTTTGTATGCCTTTTTTGTGCTTCCGGTGAGGTTAAGATGTTTTTCTATGATGTTATGTCTATATCTAGCATAGTCACTTCTCATATATTTATTTACTAGCTTGAAGAGTGCTGAGAGTTCATTTTTCATTGAACGAGTTTTATTATTGGTTTTTTGTAATTCTTTCCTTCTTTGTAAAAGGGAAATTGTTCGTTCCGATAACAGCTTGTGTCGTTTGTGTTCCTTTCTCGAAATTTGGACCTCCCTTAAACTCGTGGTAATTGCCTTCGTAATGTTATCGTATTGAGTCTGAACTGATGTGTTTTCGTGGCAGGCACAATGACTAGATAACATTTCTGCTAAAGTTTCCCTGTACTTTGAGATATCTTCTTCATCTTTTAGTTGGAATGAGTGATTATTGGTGTATTTAGTTCTACTTTCCTTAAGGTTCACTAGTTTCACTTTGGCTCTGATTATCCTATGGTCTGACTGGTAATTTAAGTTCATAGTACCAATATTCTGAAATATTTTCGGCTGGTTTGATAATATGTAATCTATTTCGTTTTTACTTTTCCCGTCAGGGGATCTCCATGTCCATCTTTTGTTTGGCTTTTTCCTAAAACATGTATTTATTATATTTAGTTTATGCTCCAATGCGAAGTCCACCAATCTCTGGCCTCTTTCGTTCCTTGTTCCGTAACCAAATTGTTTAGTCACTATATGTTCATCTTTTTTAGGTAGTCCGATCTTTGCATTGAAGTCTCCCATTAATATAATATACTTATGTGCGGTATCTAGAGCTTTGCCGACCGTTCTGTAGAATTCCTCAATCTCAACTTCCCTTGCCGCTTCCGTTGGCGCGTAAACTTGTATTAAGGAAACCCGGGATCCTTGAATATTCATATTTAGTACGGCTATTCGTTCTGTCAGGCCAGTAAAGCTCTCTATATTGTTTCTATGTTTTTTGTTCACTATAAAGCCTACTCCGTATAGGCCTGGCGTGTGACCCACGTGACACAATATGAAGCTTTCGTGTTCTTCTATCTTGGTACCGAGCCGTCTCGTTTCGGATAATCCTATTACGTCGTACTTAATTTTTTGGATTGCTTCCTCTAATTCCAATAAGCGTTCGTAAGACGATAGGGTTCTAACATTGTACGTTGCTATATGTATTTCTTGTAGTTTGTTTTTGTTTTTGTTCTTGTTTTTTGTTACCGTGGTGTTTAGCTTTGGAGGGTTATGGTCGTACTCTTCCACGGTGACCAGCCGGGTTGGAAGATCATATAAGTTTCTTGTTTTTATTTGTGTGTTAGTTTTTTCTATGTTGGAGGAGGAGGCGTTTAATTGCTATGTTTGTTTGTTCTGAGTATTATTCTTATTTGGTATGTTTTTAACTACATAATTTAGTAATCCCTGTTTAACTACTCCCTCCGAAAAGCTGCTAGATCTCTTGACCGATTCACCTAATTGTTGTGTTTTATTCTTCTTACTTAATTGTGAATTTTTCTCTGTATTGGTTCCAGTGTCATTTTCGGGTGAAGAAGGCAATTTTCGTTTTGTGTAGTTTTTCGATATAATTAATTTGTCGTATATAATTTTAGCTAAATTTCCCTTTTCTCTTTCCAATTGTAATTGTTCTTGTAATACTTTTCTCTTCTCCAGTACGTATTTTGGATAGTCTTCTTTAAAGTAATAATTTGTGTCTTTTAACGCTCTTTTTTGTTTCATAATTTTGATTTTTGTGCCTAGATTTGAAAATGACACTACTATTGGGCGTAAACTTTTTTCTTTCTTCCCTATTCTTTTTATTTCTTGAATGTCGCTGTAGTTTAATTTTATAGCGAGATATTGTTCCGCCCAGACAACAAAATTTCTTTCTAAGCTTGCATACGACTTTTCATTCTCTTCTATTCCAAAAAATACCAGATTGTTTTTTCTTGCCTGTCTTTCTAAAATATGTAGCCTTTTTTCTTGGTTTTCCACTTTCTCTTTCAGGATTTCATGATTTTTTTCCAAAGCTAGGAACTTTTCTTCAAACATCCTGTTAATATTTTTTGTGACTTGCTCTGTAACATTCTTTCCTGTTTCCCGAATTTCCTGTCTTTGATTGTCCAAATCATTTTTTATTGATTTAAGCGCGTTCAAAATTTCATCCATAATAATTTTCAATTGATCGTTATTTTGTACGCGTATTGGTACACGAAGCGCCCTCTTGTGGTTGGTGGCGGAAGTTCTTGGCCAGATATGTGTAGTTCAGATACTAGCCGAGAGATGGCGCTTTTTTACTTAATTATTAAGAGATTACTTAATTATTAAGAGATTACTTAATTTTTTCAAAGGATTTAGGTTATGTCGGTTTTCAATACTTTAATAAGTAAAACACATAACTGGTTGAAAGCGTAATATACTCGCTTGGGTTCACTTCACCGTTTATTTCAGTTCTTGTAGATCAATACTGAGAGAAAAATGTTTATTAATGAAATGTAATGTCACTTATATTTTCATTGTTTTTTTACCACTTTTTGCTGATTTTTCTCTTAGACTTTACACTTTTAGGATGCTTTTTGACTAACTGTATGTTTTATTATTAACTGTTTCCCTTGAGATAATGGAAAATTGTTTATTAAGTGAATTTATACACAGAGCCGATGTCAACAGTCTCGAGCTACCCCCTCTTTTTCCTATACTATAAAGTATATGTTATATACTTTATAGTAATTCACAAGAGAAAGGCACTTACGCTGGTGAGTGGGGAAGAAGGTGACGTCGTTGGCGGCGCGCAGCAGCAGACTAGCGGCCAAGTCGTGGCGGCCGCGCTTCACGTGACTGCGAATCTGCGAAACGAGAGACGATTTTATTATTATGTATGGACAACGCATATAGTTAGATGGAGGATAGAGGTAATAACGCACCAGTATGTAGGAGTGCAGCAGCGCAAGCGCACGGCGCACGTCGCTGGGCGCGGGCAGCCCTCGCGAGCGCAGCGCCGCCACCGCGGCCCGCACCACCCCGCGCGCCGCCCGGTAGCGGCCCGCGCGGCACTCCGACATCGCTATTATCACCTGCACACATAACAAGCGGTAATAGCCCCCTCAGTCAGGAAATCACAGCCCATTCCTAACCCAAACGATTATAAAACGATGTATGACAGTACAAACCGCCGTTTTAGCCGCCTCTGCAAACTGCTTCTTGGCCATGTACAGACGGAACAAATGCCGCGGCTCCCGAGGCGTGCCATCGATTTCGCCCAGGAGGAACTCGATCAACCTGAAAACAACACACTGTTGTAGTGACAATCAATCAATACATACAAAATCACTCCCGAATCGATATTTCGGATTAACCTTCTAGTCAATCTGTCGTCTTCACTGGCGGCGGCTGCGTCAATGGCGACTCCGATCGCTTCGTTCTCCTCTTCCTCGGAGCCGCCGGTCTTCAACAGATGCGTCATAGCTTTATTATGCTCGCCGGCGTGGAAATAAAACTTGCCGGCCAACAAATGATTTTTCTCCCCTTCGAAATGCAAGGCCAAACTTTTAAAGTCCTCGGGTCGAGCTTGAGATGTTTGAATCAAAATGTCACCGTACAGATGCAACTTGCCGTTCTTTCTCGCCAATTGAAACGCGTCGTCGTAACACAAAGACATGACGAGAAACTTGATGGCCGACGTCGGATCGTCGCCGTTTTGAAAATAATCCGCGACCATTTTTGCGCCCTGAACTGATTTCGTCTCTTGTACCAGATTGACGGCTTCGTCGATATCGTCCAATTTCTCCAAGTTGAGTCTGATGGCCGATTCGTAGTCCTGAGCTTTGAGATAAGACTTTAAGGCGTCCGCGTATCTACCTTCGGCTTCTTTCGCCTTGGCGTATTGTATGTGGACGCTGGGTGAGTTTATTTTCGGGAGCAAGGCTTCAACTTTGAGCCAAGACTTCAGTTTGATGTAGAGGGAGGCGGCGCGTTCAGTGTTTCCGGCGTGATCGTACAGAGCCGCCGCGTGACTGTACTGCTTCTCATCTTCTAGCAACTGGGCGCACTCCCTCAGAAGCATCAGATCGTTGGATTGCTTCATGGCGGTCGTCACTCCCCTGACCACGTCGCCGCAGCGGATCGCCATCCGGGCTATTCCAGCCGAACACTTGTTGTTGTGATCCCTCACTTTTGGGTCGTCGGCGTTATCAGTTATGATGCTCTTCTCGTAATTGGCGAGAGCTTCGTGGTAATCGGCACTGCAACAATTAATTACAAGTCGGTTAGTTTCCACGAAATTAAACTAAGTCAAGGCAAGTATTATAACTGAACTTGCGTGGAAATAGTGAATTTATTGCTGCCAAAGACTGAGTGTGGCATTCAGTTTGCATTAAGGAAGTTAGACCATATACATAGAGAATATACTGAGCGATCCTTATACACCTGTAAAGTAAATATAAGTAATAGTTTAGAGTGGTCAATTGCATGCGGCTTTTATTCAGTCCATTTCCTATGTTCATGGTTGGAGAAAGAGGTCCTACGTGAGCTCGTGGTGATGCGCGGTGTGCAGCATGACGTCATGGGCTCGGCGCGGACAAGCGCGGGCAGCGACTTGGGCCGCCTGCGCCCATTGGCCGCGCGCCGCATGCAGCTCGAGCGCGTAGAGCGCGGCCCGGCCTCTGCCACGTGCCGCCCGCTCCAGCCAGCGCGCGCCCGCCTCGCCCTTGTCCAGGCACGCGCACGCCACGCCGCACGCGATAGACACGTCTTCGATGCGCGACGCGTCCTCCAGCGCCCACACCATGGCCACGTCGCTCAGTTGAGTGTACATACGGATCGCTATAACACGCAATCAAAGTGTGGCTGTTACGTTCATTCTTTTATGTTCCCGCCGGTTCGGCTTAACACTTTTTTATGGTGTTTTATGGGTAACATTTGATCTCATTGGATCCCATCATAAACGTTTTTTATATTTTTATTTGACTTTTCGACGAATATAGGCAGACATTGCATTATTTATTTTGATATTTTACTTTAACATCATATTATATTCGCTATAATACGCACAATCGACAGATCTTGAAGTGAGCTGACGATTGAAATTCAAACGAACTTTCTAGCCGCATAGACGCTTCTATGACGCAGCGAAAAGACTAAGCGTTCCATGCTAAGCGACGTCTGAGGAATGGGAATAGCGTGTATGCTGTTTTGGAAGAAACGTACCGAATTGAAAATGGAGGTTGGCGACGGCCGCCTCAGCCAGCTGACGGCGAACGGCGTCGTCCCTTAGCGCGTCGCAGTAGTGTGCGGCGTCGGCGTAGCGCCGCAGAGTGGCCAGCTTCTCGATGTGGCGTCGCGTCGCCACTTCGCGTCGCGCAACGTCCGCATCCGCCAAACCGCTCGTGTTGTGTGATTCCAGAGGCACCTTCGACACGCTGACGCCACATACTATTCATTTATCGAGCTTCTCAATAAAGGTCTGGAATTTGGCTCCGACGCAATACAATAGACTACGGTCCAAACGCAATAGACTATTTTATGTTTTAATAATTCAGGCTCGATGCAATGCCGCATTATAAGAGGTTGGAATTTAAAGAAATTTAGTCTAGCACGAAAGATCTGAAAGGTCACTCACTTGCCGCCGGCGGAATAGCAGTAGACATCGCCGGAGAAGAGGATGAGGGGCACATGGCCGGCGAGCAGAGGCGTTGTGGCCACGAAGTCGACGTGCGGCCCGTCCACGGTGGTGGCGGCGTAGTAGTACGTGTCCACTTGGTCCCCGGCGTGCACCACGAACACGTTGCGGTCCGACAGACACAGGTCCCACAGGACGGCTTGGACATCGGCGCCCGCGCGCAAGTGCACGGCTGCTGTGGCGCCGGAGGCGGCGCAGTACGCGTGCAGACGCCTGCGCGCGTCCACGAGGCATGCGCGTGCGCCGCTGATGTCGCAGTGCAGTGCGCGCAGACCGCACGTGTGTTTGTACCGCGACGCGCTGCGCCACTGCTCCACGTCGAAGTACTCCACGTGGCCCTCCTAACAATAGTGCTATTAGAAATAGTGCTCACTTGCTTCAACGTGAGGACTACTATGAACAAAGTAATATGAAACAAAGAAAACTTTATTCATATTTAAAAATACTATAAACTAACCCCGACTTTCTATTGAGCCCCCAAATAAGATATGGTAAGTTGCTGACGACCTTAATGTCCCGCAAAAAAATACTTGAATAAAAGTACAAATAGACTAACATCAGTGACAAATATAAAGAAGTCGGCAGTGAGATGAATGTCGACGATCTTGACTCCCTGCATATGAGGCTCCGGGAACATCATCGCTTCCCTCTCCGCCTGCGATGACTCCACTTGATCTATCTGGAATTGTTAATTGATAATATATATATCTATCTTTCCATCATATCTTTCCATATGGTATATAAGAAGTTAGCGAAGAAATAGGTATTAAAGTATACTTTTCTTTTGGTGAACAGATTAGTGAAGGAAGACCTCTTTTCGGGGTTAGAGCAGTAGTGACTTACCGCGTGCAGCATTGCCTTGCCCTGGAAAAGGGCAGCAGCGTGCTCGGCGGCGAGCACGACGCGGTCGAGCGCGGCGGGGTAGTGGCGCCGCACAGCCGCGCCTCCGCTCAGCGGGTAGAACCACGCGTGGGCTCCTCCCACGCAACACACGTGACCGCCGCCAAGACCCACCGCGCTTGGCTCCATCGGCAACGCGTACGTCGCCAACGCGACAGGTTCCGCTACGCAACAGATTTTTAAAACATTTCTTTAAATAAGAGTAGCTTTTGCTTAAATGTGTGTTAGGCGTAGAATTTTTATTTTTATTTTCTAGATGATCCCTCGGCAGTACTAAGCAGTACTTTTTTTCTGTATGAAAATGTGTAAAACTTCATTACGATCGGTTTAACAGTTAAAGCGTTACAGCGTAACAAACAAAAAAAAATTGCCCCGCCGGGAATCGAACCCGAAACCCCTGAGACGTTAGGCCAGCACCCATACATTCGTTTAACGGGCTCATCAAATACATACCTAAAACTAGGTCGTCACTTACATTTAGTAACGGGGTCGAGCTCGTCGACGGCGATGCACTGGTAGACGGTGAGCTCGGTGAGTGTGGTGAGAGTGACAGCCCTGGCACCGTACGCCGCGTACAAGGCCGGCAGGGCTGTCACGTACACGTTTAGGTACGAGCGGCCGGCGCTGGCTAGCAACCTGCCGTCCGAGCTCCACGCGCAGCGCTCGGCCCCTCCGGCCGGAGTCACGCTGCTCACCACCTCTCCGTTGTTCCACACGGATATCAATTTCAATCTGTAATTCAAAATTAATAGTCCATACGTATGGGTAGAATCGTAACATGATAACATTAATTTGTCATAATCAAGGTTGATTAATTTGATTATGTACATGTAAATCTTTTTAAATTATTTGAATTTATCCTTTCATTTAGAAGTTACGTTACGACATAAAATATATAAAAATCAGTAAAGGAAAAAAAATGCTGCAATCTGAGCGAACAACCCTTGGTCTATTAGTTACCTATATATTTTATTTTTTCATTTACTTTAATTTTTAATATTAATTTTAAAAAATATTATAATATAAATAAAAAGATTAAGATGAAGATGAAGTAATAAAATAAGAAAATTGAAATAAGTTATGGACTCACTGTCCATCTCCACACGAAGCAGCTTGCCCATTAAAAATGGCGACGTCGGTCAGAGAGTCCTTGTGATTTTTCACTTGGAACAGCTCCTCGCCGACTTCCTTAATGTGAGTTGAAATCGCTATAACGAATCCCGCGCTAAACCCAATCAGTATGTAACCGTCTCCGTACCATTTGTAAGAGACTATACTGCCGTAACGTTGCTGGAACGCCAGCTCTATGGGATTCTCTGGATTCAGTAAATTATATAAGTAAAGTGTCCTCTTTCCAACCACCAGACTTATCTGAAAAATAATTATCATCATTATATTACATATATATTATGCAATTTATAATGACTTACTTTCATTATAAAGTGAAAATATGAAGATATTTATATTTAATTCTTTACACAGTTAAAAATCTTTAGAAAGCTAACATGTAAAGAATTCACATTTAAAAAGTAAATGTTAATATTGGTTATATCAATAAATATAAAGCGCTTACAGTATTCTCTCCAGCCACTCTCTCGTCAGTTTTCATCTCAGAAAATTGCAAATCATTTGGTATATCTCTAAGAGAAATAATCCTAAGAGTGTCTCCGTCGGAATTATTAATTGAAAGGCTTTTATCTTCTGAAGCCAGAACTAATATACTATCTTTATTCCAAGCACCGCAAGTTATTTTCTTTGTATGTTTTCCAATAATTGGTATTCTTCTGCAAGTATTCAAATTTTACACAATAAAATGGAGTGTTTTGGTGATGTCTGATCTGCTTCTAAAATCTATTACCGTACAATGTGCAATTGGTGGCAAAAAGAAAAAAAAACTTAAAATGTTTAAACGAATTTCAGGTAAAATTTAATGACAAGGAAATTAAGACTGCCTTACTTTGTAGTATGATGATTGTATAATGCCAAATTTCCCTTCTGAGTTCCGATAGCAAGCAAAGGTTCTCCATAAGCCCACGCCAGGCACGAGGGTGACTCCCGAAGACCAGTCTCCACATTTATCTTGTTATTAGCATGGCACTCCCATAACAACACAGCATTACTGTTAGGGGTTATCATAGCCAGGTAATCTCCGTCATTATCCCATTCCATGCCAGCGCATAATCTGAAATTCGAATTGGTAGTTATATATTTATCTATACTAATATTATAAATAGGAAAGATTTGTTTGTTTGTTTGAATTGAACAGACTCTGAAACCACTGGACCGATTTGAAACATTCTTTCAGTGTTGGAAAGCTATATCATCAGCGAGTTAACATAGGCTATATTTTATAAATACGTGGACAAGTCACATGCAACAGCTAGTTAATAAGAAACCTAGTAATTCTTGGTCTGTTCATTGAAGAGCAATTTGGATATAAAAATACATATAGTTATAAATACATATAGCCACAAATAATAATATTGAACATTATTATATTTCATTAAATGTTACTAAATCAGAGTTCACTAGAAGATCTGTGCAGATCTGACGACATTCCCAGCCTTAAGATCTGCACAGGCTTTAAGATTCTATGCTTAACTTATGTTTTAACATAAATTAAAACGTTTGTCACCGAATCTGAATAATTATATTGAATTATCTTAGCTGGTTATGTAATTTGTATAAGGAATTTTTACTACAAAAATATAAATATCTTATTAGAAATTAAATCATCTAAGAATTCTAATAAATATATCAATAGGTAGAATAAATTGAAATAATTAATTGATGTGCAGTAATTATCATATAGGCGCATACCCTTGTAATTTTATTCTTTCCAATGTTTGGCCAGATCTGTCATGTATAGCCACTGTGGCATCTGTGCCTGTGGTAGCCAATAATGAACGTGACTCTCCTTTTTGCCAGGTGAAGTACAACTCACCAATACCATTAGGCAGATCTAAAGTAAAATGCAACTAAAAACCAAGTATTAAATATAGAATTGATATGAAACTACCAAATGAAATTAAACTTTAGTTAAAAATATAAACATAGGTTACCTTTGGTGTAGTCATTTTTTGATAAAAATCTTGATGAATACTTGAGAAAATTTACCAGGCATTAACTTGTCTTTAAATCATCGTCAGTATGTAGTATAAAAAATATTTTAAATCGATTGTATTTTGTCTACATAATTAATTCGCAGAAACTCTTAAATATATTATTAACTTGTAATAAGTAATCCTATTAGGTCTAATTAAATTTAAAATTAAATGCGGTACTGCCAGTTTTCTTATTTTTATTGATTTCTTGTTTATGATGTAAGATGTAGCGATTTAGTTAGTCAATTATTTAATTATTTTTATTTTATAAGTAACAAATAGACAGCGGTCGTTGCTAGCACAAACTAAATAGTAGATACTAACGTATCAGACGGAAATCTGCAGTACAAATGCGCTGGACATGAGCTCGAGTACTTTAATTTCACCTGATTGGTCATAGCAAAATAGAACATTTGACTTCCCCGCCCCTCTCAGCCTCTCACCCCTTTGTTTTTTTACGGGCTATTAGTCCTTGAATTTATTTTTAAGTAAGGAAATATCATCACAATTAAAACACAGTAAATAATGCGTACATATTTATTTTTTATGATATAGACAAACATAACATGGACTTAATATACGACTTAAATAGAAACTAGAATAGAAATAAATAGAACAATAACGCCCGTACTAACAAAGTGTGAGATAAACTCAACAGATTACACTATAACACTGCACATCCACTGAGTCCTGTCACGAACTTGTATTTTCTGGCACACAGCACTTATAATACATACTTAATACTTTATATAATAAATGTATCCAAAGATTGTTATTAATAAATTAGTAGATATATAAAAGGGCGGAAATTAATCGACGCAACAATATAAACAACAATGATCTTACAAAACAAAATGGCTTCCTCTCTTAGTACAGATCGCTATAAGGCAATCAAGGCCATGAGAGGGGAGGTGAAATGTCATGTTCTATTTTGCTATTACCACAGGCTATAAAATTCCTATGTCTAGTGAATTTTCCTTGAAGATTACCAGCCGTGGTTGCTAGGCAACCATTCAACTTTCAATTCAATTCATTATAGCGATCTGTACTAAGAGAGGAAGCCATTTTGTTTTGTAAGATCATTGTTGTTTATATTGTTGCGTCGATTAATTTCCGCCCTTTTATATATCTACTAATTTATTAATAACAATCTTTGGATACATTTATTATATAAAGTATTAAGTATGTATTATAAGTGCTGTGTGCCAGAAAATACAAGTTCGTGACAGGACTCAGTGGATGTGCAGTGTTATAGTGTAATCTGTTGAGTTTATCTCACACTTTGTTAGTACGGGCGTTATTGTTCTATTTATTTCTATTCTAGTTTCTATTTAAGTCGTATATTAAGTCCATGTTATGTTTGTCTATATCATAAAAAATAAATATGTACGCATTATTTACTGTGTTTTAATTGTGATGATATTTCCTTACTTAAAAATAAATTCAAGGACTAATAGCCCGTAAAAAAACAAAGGGGTGAGAGGCTGAGAGGGGCGGGGAAGTCAAATGTTCTATTTTGCTATGACCAATCAGGTGAAATTAAAGTACTCGAGCTCATGTCCAGCGCATTTGTACTGCAGATTTCCGTCTGATACGTTAGTATCTACTATTTAGTTTGTGCATTCAACTTCAACCATTACAGAACAGAGAACACCACAGAAAACTAAATTAAATACTATTATTATACGGTAGCAATACTAAATCTATGATTATTATACTTGCCCAAGGAGTAAACGAATGTGGCTAAGCGGTTAATACACTATTCAATTTGTAGGAATCCAATTAAGGAAATCGGAAGGTGTAATCGCAGTTAGAACAGATTGGATCCAATTTTGATTTTAGATTCTTTTATCTATTTTCAAATCTATGTCTTCGACTTAGAAATCAATTTAGTGTAGTCTGATCACTGAGTTCACTACTTAGGTTCCTAAATTGGTTCCTACAATTCTTAATCCAAATGTGTGAAAATGGAAAACAAGGACCAATATGCTTAAAATTTAAATAAACACGACAACGAAGATGTTGAAAGTCTCGCCTTTCAATCGAGTCCAGTGCAGCCAATTGATAACGGACAAACCCATCCCAGAGGTGGCATCAGTACTCCATGCAGGATCGAACTTGTGCTCTATATAAGTCAAGGAGCTGTCTCGCAGTGAAGTACCGTACCGCCTAACTCAAGAAAGGATGCCCAATTTTCTGGCAGCCGTTTTGGCAATGGACTCGATATGCCTACAAAAGTTCAGACCGGCAGTAAGGTCTACACCAAGGAGGTGCAGGTGGTCTGTGATTGGAACGGTCATGCCCTGGAATGACGTATTCAGGTCAAATGTATAGATATTTCTTAAATTTTTTCACCAGTATAAAATTCAAACCTTTAACAAAATGGACGCCGTTTCGTCGAAAAAAGACACGCTTGAGCATTCGATTCATTGAATCTGACCAAGTTAGCGTCACCCCAATCGGAGACAATTTTCTTGGCCTGGTCCAATCTGCAGACCATGTCTTCCCTCAGAGAGCGGATTTCATTCTGCAGTACTCTACTACTCTACTCAGCCACAGATTAAATAATAGTTGGCTCAGCTTTCAGTCAACTGTCAATTCATAAATAACGTTTTAAACGTTTATGACGTTGACTAGTGATCAAGGAATATAGTACTCTCTCTCTAAGCGAGAGCTCTGTAGTGATTATATACTCTGCGCTTATGATTATGAATATAATAAAAATAAATAAATTATAGAATTAGAAAGAAATATCAAATAAAGATAATTTATAAAATAGTTGTTCAAAGATATTTAAAATGACTGTAATAAACAAGGTTTGTATTATTTTTTTACATAACCAAACACTTAAGATTTGTAATAAAACAAATCCAATGACATTAAATTCAATATCATTAACTGAAATTATTAATTCTCCAATCAATTTATAATTTCAGATTTTACATCAAAAAATACTACGAAGTTTAAGCGTTATCAAACATCTCACACACGTTCACAATGAAAGATCACTTATTGTCGAATTTCAAAAGAGACATTTCGGAAGCCAAAATATTCTTCAGGAAAACAGTCCTAGACCTGATGTTTCACAACTTAAAATTGATAGAAGGACATTTATAAAGAATGTTATAAACAATGTAATGTGTAATGTAGAGCAAAAAAGAATTAAACCAAAAAATATAGTTATTGACTTTAGTTCTCCTAATATTGCTAAACCTTTTCATTATGGACACTTGAGATCAACAATTATAGGCAATTTCATTGCTAATTTAAATAAAAGATGCAACAACAATGTAACAAAAATTAACTATTTAGGCGATTGGGGCACACAGTTTGGGTTACTAAAATATGGTTTGGAAGAAAATAATATTGACATCAATTGTTTAAAGAATGATCCTTTGAAGAAATTGTATGAAGTTTATGTGTTTGCAAATCAAAAGGCTTCAAATGATGACCAGATAATGCAGAAGGCGAGGCAATATTTTGCCGACATTGAACAAGGAAAAGATGATTTAACATATTGGAAAACAATTCGAGATGTCACAATAAAGGAGTTGGAATATATCTACCGGAGACTTGGAATAAAATTTGATTCATACAACTGGGAATCTGATTATAATGGTAATTCTATTAGGGATGTAATTAATCTATTGGAAAGTAAAAATATAATAGAAACAGATAGCTCTGGCAGGAAAATAGCACAAGTGAATAATAGAAATGTTGTTGTGCTAAAAAGCGATCAGTCAACTCTATATCTCACGAGGGACATAGCTGCTTTACTCGATAAGTATAATAAATATAAATTTGATGAAATGCTTTATGTAGTAGACAATTCTCAAACAGACCACTTTGCTGCACTTTTCAATATTGTTAAACAAATTGATGAAGGTATTATAAATGGTTGCAAGCACATTAAATTTGGAAGAATAAAAGGTATGAGCACGAGGAAGGGGAACATTGTCTTTTTAAATGATATTTTAGATGAGGCCAAGGAAAAAATGTTTTTAGAACAGCAAAAATCTAAAAGTAAGTTATTTCAATAATGTAGTACATAATTTACACCTATACTACATCTGCTATGAAATCAAAGTTGAGAAAATATTATACATACATCAAAAAATATAATTATTTTGCAAATTTGGCTCATTGCAAAAAAACCTTACATGTCATTGCTTATACTCAAAGGCCTAAACATTAATAAAAACATTTATATCTTTAAAAAATTAAACAATCTCTATTATGGGTTTGATAGAAAATTAGACTGTCTTTTCCAATGATAAAACTTTGGTTTCAGTAAAAAATATTTCAGTGTGAATGAGAACAGACTGACAATGAAGACAGAGGTTCTGTCTATGCTTCGTTCCCTGCATACAGTTTCCTAAAATACCAGATAGCCAATAACCAACATACCAGATTCCTAATAGTTTTATCAGATTCCCACAATACCAGAATTGATTTTATATATCTATTGGCTGGCAAATTAATCTGCCAATTTTATTTTAAAACAAATCAGATTATTTCAGTTTTTTTCCATTGGCTCCTACCTTACCCTTAGGATGTAGTTATCTTAAGTAGCCTATAAACTTCCTTCTGAATTGTACTGTTCAATGAATAAGAATTTTACAAATCTGACATAGTAAACAAAAAACAAACCCTTCAGCTATATTTTAACAGTATAGTATATTATTGATATTGGTATAATTTATAATATTTATTTTACAGATACAAGAGCCACAGCAATGAATGAACACACCTGTGACATACTTGGCACAACGGCTGTGGTCATAAATGATTTAAAACAAAGAAGGACTAAGGATTACGTTTTCGAATGGGAAAAGGCTTTACAGAGTGAAGGTGATAGTGGTATCAAGCTGCAGTATCTGCACTGCAGATTGCATAGCCTAGAGAAACACTGTGGATTTTCCTTGCCCGATGTTTGTGATCCCGATTGTATACCAGAAGAAATTGTGGACATTGTAATAACTGAAATTGCAAATTTCAATAATATTCTTCATAGAGCTTTGATAGAGTACGAAGCTTGTATACTTGTAAGTTATCTGTTTCGTCTCGCTAAACATGTGAATAGAATGTATAATGAATTAAACGTAAAAAATGTAAATCATGATATAGCAACACAGAGACTGCTTTTGTTTCATGTAGCAAGAATTGTAATAAAAACTGGTTTAGAGATATTGGGAATTAAACCGTTAGAACAAATGTAATTGTATGTAGTTTTACTGTTCATTTTATTGAGTATATTTTATGTCAACAACACAAAATGCCTCTTATTAAGTTTCAGCACATGTGCATAAATAGTAGTGTAGAAATTAGTAATCTATATAGTTGATGGTGTAGATTAATATTTTTTATAGTTTGTATTTGTAGTGTAAGTGTAACTAAAATAAACTAAAATGCTGAAATTTTGATTTCGTAATGAAATTCGAGAATCGCTCGTTTTTCATCTGAAAATCGCTACGAAGAATAGGAAAATCGGTGAATTAGATCGGTTAAACTAATCATTCTGTACAGGTTTTACAAGAAGTGCTATTATAGTAATACTTTACCTATTTAAAATAAGCACATAAGCCTGCTGTTGTCCTCAACTACCTACTCTAGCAGCCAACTCCCTATATTTCCATAATGCCAGCCATACCCATTAATCGTTCTTAAAATTGTAACAAGTTTTGAACCTCGGCCCATGTGTATTTATTTAGCTCGTTTTAAATATTCCCACGCTATTAAATTCTGTTGTCTGTGGTATTCGGTACTAGTCGGTGCTGAAGTGCTGACCATAGAGTAACTTGTAATATATACGGAAAGTGCTGACCAAAGAATATAAATTCATCACATCAGCAAAGAAAGACATTCTTTCTTTGCTGATGTGATGTGATGACTATTTATTTCAATGTGAAGTGTAAAGTTAATCGCTCTTACCTCTTTCATTCTCCCTCTACGCCTCTTTCTTTACCGTGACTGTGACCGAAGTTGGTGTCGGTTGGGTGGTTGTTGGGTATCATCGAAGTAAAAACTTTTTGCGGAAAAAAAGTAAGTATTTTTGAAATATTTCGATTTTGAAGTTTTACTTATACGTTTTGTATCACTATTTTTTTAAATAGTGTGGTAACATTGTTCATTTATTTTATTTTACTCTTTAAAATTGCCTTGATTAGTCAGCAATTAGTCGCACTAAAAGTTTGCTCAATTTTCATTCACGGTTCGATGTGAAAATGCAAATTTCGGCTCTTCTCGGTAATGTTCGTTTGTCCTCGGGTTGCTGCTCTTAACCTTGACGCGAACCAGGGGGCCTAGACAAAGTGACATTGTAAAAACGATAACGAAGTTCGTTAACAAAAAAATGTATTGGATTGACATATGCCGTCGGTAAATCACGTGACACGTCCCATACATTTTATTCTTTCGAATCGAATCGCTCCGGAGCGAATGCAACTTGTCTAGGCCCCCTGGCATAGGACGATAGATCCTTCCACAAAAGTTCGCCTATCAAATGAAAAAAGATTTTTAAAAACCAACTAGTACCCTAGTTCCAGAGGTAAACGCGTTCAACCAAACAAACAAACTCTCCAAATTTATTGAGAAAAAGCAACTCAATAATTTAAAAATAATCATTATACAAGTAAAGGAATTTGTCGTATATATCCGGCTTTGGCGAAATAAACACGAAAATAATTGTCGGATAAATCCTACTCTGGCGGCTAAAGGGTTAAGGACAGTGGGTACTTAACTGTACTTAACTTACTTGGGTAGCGACTTTGTTTGTTTGTTTTATACTCTGTAAAGATTGGAAGAATCCTTTGGTTAGTTTATCAAAACCCTTATATTGGCTATGGTTTACTACAGACACGTCGTTCATTTGGATGCCACTCCCATTTTGGAGGGAAAATTTAAATATATTGTATTATTTAACTATCTTTTAACTATAACCTTGACTTTAACATACAAAATAAGATTTACAATATGAATACATTTATTCTTATTTGCAGTAAACGATTTTGTATTTCATATTATTCTGATTTTTATTGAAAAATCGTGTTCGGATAACCATTGAATCATTCGGGAGTGTTCGGTAATATTCGTGTTTGGACGCGATGACGTCAGAAAAAATCAACCAATAATACGAGTGCTAGACACTTCCGGCAGTCACGTGGTATGCGCAGGCCAATCACGAAAGCAGAGTTCTTTATAGGCAGACATTTTCTGACAAGCGTAGAAAAGTTTCATCAACAGCCGCCATTTTGCGCTGGAGAGACTGAGAAGGATTTCGGAATTTGTCGCGTAAATTTTCTGTTTTTTCTTACATCATTTTATCATAAACTCTATCATTCCGTTTATTTTAATGTGTTAAATGAAATCCTGTTGTTCGATCGGTTAAATAAGTTGTATAAAGTAGCAAAAATCTGGTGATATTGTTTTCATTCATTGTACTAGTTCCGACGGAAGATGGTGAGAGGGTCTGTGTAGCTCTTCGATTCGGAGCTTTGTAATGGCGAATACTTGAGTGAGAAATTTTAATATGTGCCTTCAACTATTGAAAGGCCATCGAACGGTGGTGATGTGGGTGAATTATCTTATGATGAATGACAAATCGCTTTAAAATGTTATTTCTTGAAGATATAAGACATAAAAGTGTTATTTAAATCGGCGGGCCGAATTATTCACGACGGCTTACGTTTAGTAAACAGAGCCATGGCCGATGAGCCGCCTAATAAGCGGCCAAAAATGATCCGCACTGACTCCGCGGGTGAGTATTTTTATTAAATGTTGTTTTAATAAAAGTTTAGCAAGTGTTCCGACACGGTTCTGTCATATTAACTCGCCGTGATTTTTGACATTTTGAGTTCACTGTTAGCGCATTGTAAGTTTTGCGTCGTATTGTTTGTTTTCTTCTTCTATTTACTGCTAATATAGTTTAGTTTTATTCCTTTTAGTTTATTTATCACAGTTCATAGGGTTTTCTCTGTCAGTACTCTTACAATTTTTGTTATAATTCAAGTTGAAATTCCTCTATATTTTTTTCATTTTTCTTACATAAATAAACAATAATATTGCTTTATACTATAAATGAAACTTTTTAAATTATAATATGTTACAAAAACTTTGTTTATACACAATCTGTCATGTGACATGTAAGTTTTGTTTGAGTTAAAACATCAGTAATGTTTCACAAAGTAACTGTATTAAAACTTAGCTAAATAAAAAAACAAAAGAAACTAAAATATATTCAATAATGTTAAAAACTAATCAATTTTCATAAAAAACGCGATACAAATAATTATTTTTAAATTTTATTGTTATAAAAATGTTTGACCTACTTTTATGTAGAGTAACAAAATGCTTAACATTTAGAGTTCCATTTAACTGTATTTAAAAAAGTATACAGGATTTCTATATTTCACCATCATAAGTAACTGTTGCTTCAACTATTAACCAAATGAATGAGTTTAATTCTGATTTAATTTTTTAATAATTTTTTATGATATATTTCTGTATTATAAAGTAGGTATAGGTTTTTTTTTATGATAAATGTAATACATCATAAACACATTACCAAAAAGCCCACAGAGCAGAGGAATAAAGTCCCAATGCATCAGTTGGTAGAGTAACCTTTTCATGCATAAATTTATATTTTGTTATTAGAGTTAAAAAAATGTTTCATTGAACAATCAACTACGATTAGTGTGTAGATGGTATTACAAAAAAAAATCTTTTTGACCATGCAAGGCCAAGTCATACCAACCACTACACCAGTTTGGGGTGAGACTCATAGCAGATGCTAATCAGGGATGATAAGTCATGTACTAAATTGCTCCCAGTTCTGATTTTAGCACTATTAGTGTTATTGTTATAGTTAGTTGTATACAAAACCAAAGTTCTGTACTAGAATACTATTTACTCAACCTATATTCTTATTGATTTTTTTTGTCTTAATTTTGTAAATACCTAATAAGAATATTTGAAGGTACAGGCTAGGAACACAGTCCTCTTGATAATAGGTAACTGTTATCAAACACTTTGTACCTTGTATTAAGTATTTAGTAGGATAAGGGATTAAATGCAGATAGGCCAATGAGCTCTTTCATCCCTTAATCTCTTATTAAAACAAAACAGCATATTATGCTGTAATTTTATAAAAGTCTTCTTATAAAGGAAGGCTGCACAATTTATGTTTGTGAAACACAGTTTGTACCACCATTATTGAAATTAATAAATGCTGAATTACAATTTCAATTTCTTTGAATGCAATTAATACTTTAAAGATATATATTGAAGTAGCATTTCCTTTTATATTAAAGAATGTACATTTTTATTAAATAAAGTTACACTATGAAATACATATTTTATTCATTTTTATCTCCGGCATGTGTGCTTACACAGGCCAACTCTTTTTAACTCTATTCTTCTATACTTTTCTCATTCTCATTCTTAGTTAGGATAGCAATGTCTCAATTATCACATATTTTACAATTTCATTTAATAGTCTTTAATAGTTAGTCCTGCTTTGTACTACTTGGATAGAGATTAGAGACATTGCAACTTCCCTAATATTTTTTATGATTTTTACCTAGTAATTTATGCTTAGAAGTATTTGTCATAATTTTGTGAATTTGAAAACTAAATTATTTTATAGCTGCAAGCAATTTATTAATATGAATTAAAAACTGACAAAATGTTATTTAGAAATCATGTTTGGATATACAGTAGAGTGTCGATTATCTGAATGCCGATTAACCGAACGACCGCTTAACCAAACTGCTTGTTCTCGCTCGCTCGCCATCCCTAACTAATGTGATGCTCAGATCCAGGTTACCATACCTGGCTCAAACAAACAGTTGAACACTGGTTCTTGTCTAATCTAGATCTGAACCCCTTACACTACAAATTATGGTCAGTTTTAGAGGACATGGGGTGCTCTAAATGACACGCCAATGTCCCTTAAGAAATCTCTGGTGCAAGCAGTGGCTAAGTTTCCCATGGAAACAGTGCGTGAATCCATAGATTTGTGGCCAAACAGAATAAAGGCTTGTGTCAATATCAAAGCTAAAGTTGGCCATTTTGAATAGAATTAATTATTATTATTTTTGCTGAGACTTCAATAAATATGTATAATAAGTTTTATTACGATTACTTTATGTATTTCATAAAAAAAAAATTGGAGAACTATGGCTGGACTAGGTATAATTTGATTTATACAACCTATCTCTCTTTCGCATAAAGTACTAAACGAGATTTATATTGTAAATGTGTTTTTATTGGTACATAAATGCATAAAAGTAAAGACATAATTATATAGATCGATTATCCGAATAAATCAGTTTTCCGAACACCTATGTCTCCCAATTAGTTCGGATAATCGACGCTCTACTGTAATTATATTTTTTGGCTACTTTTTTTTTGTATTTTTTCTTGCTGGTGAAAATAGAATTTTCCATGCTACAGGTGTTTTCCACAAAAATACTTGAATTCAGATCAAAACCAGAACAGATCTGCAGATAACAGTTTTTCTCAAGCTGTAGGATGTTTTATGTGTATAGGAAATATCTTCTTTAATAATACATTCATAAGGCGGAGGGGTATACAGCAATTTGTTACTGTGATTGTGTTTAATTTAATTTGCCTACATATTTAAATCATTAGATATTACTGTTTATTTTCAGTATTTACAAAATTTATGAAAACAAAACAGGATATACTTAGATCAAAAAGGGTAGATTAAAGAGTTTTCTCAGTTTATTCTTTCTACCAAATTTCATTTCTTGGGGATGGCTTCGTTTTTCTTGGCAGTTATATTTTACTGTCTTATTATCCACAAGTCTTTCCTCAATATAAATTAACAAGAACAGTAAGTAACATGTCATCAATTACATTAATTGCAAACTCTTCCATAATTATTCGTAATTTTACATTATTTGGTGAATATCTATTATCTTTGAATTTAAAATCTATTCTCATTTGTAATTACACTGGCCAATATGTTAAATGTCTGATCTGGGAATTTATTGTGAGCCAATTCCATATAGAAATAATTTAATTCTTGCTTGATTAAATTTGCACAATAACTAGCTTTTTTGGATATTAAAAAATGTGTGAATGAAGCATTGTTATTTTTATGAATAACAGCAATCAAATTTTTTGCTGCTAACTGTACTAAGAGTTATTTAAACACACAGCACAGAAAACCATGTGCATCAAATAGGGACAACTGCTTTTTCATAGAGAAATATTTTCTTACTGCAGTTATATATTTCTATGTTTTACTATGTCATAGTAGTAGTAGTGTCATCTTGTATAGTTAGTATATTAAAACTAAAACAGTAGAAAGAAAGAATATTTATTGAATAGAGAAAAAAGTTAAATAGCGTTATAATTTTATTGAAATTTTTTTACAAGGCAAAAAAGTTTTTATAAATATCATGAAAAATATTTTAATTTTACATTGAACCTTTTTTTCAGGATTTTTGAAAACATAGTATGTACATTATGTATTTAAAACTTAAAAACATATACTTACTTAGTGTTGAAATAAATTTAAAAATTAAAACTTTAGCAAAAAAAATCGTATAATTAAAATGCAAAAATTAAAACCAAGCTAAATTACTACCAACTGCACATACCAAATACCACAAAAAAAAAAAAAAAAAACTATTTTTTCTAAATTGTAGCAACTAACTGCCTATCAACATCGTTTCCTCTATCTTCCTGGAATACAAGTAAAAGTTGTATTTATTTTTTGGTAGTACACATTTTTATAATTTTTTTCTATAATTTAAAAGTTTTAATTTCACTTCACATAACCGCCAATTATTGATAAGTTGATGTTTGGTGTTTTTGCATTCTTGTATTTTACATAATTAATTGTTCAAATTCGCAAAACGCCTTAAAATATTCATTTATAAACTTAAGCCACTCTGCATTTATTCTCCACCATCTACTATTGTAAAGAGCTGTAGAAGTTATAAGATAGAGAATTGAGTTAGATGGAAGATAAATAAATAGATTAGAGTATGGATCTGAAATCTAAGTGTTCTTTCTTCTTCTTCTTTAATTTATGTTTCTGTCTTTGCAGTGGATGGTTTCTCCAATTTGGACATGTTTGATTTGGAGAAGGATCTCCCTGATGAATTAATGGGAGTATCCTATGGAGAACACATCCCCGAGCCTGGAGTCCCGGGTCCGAAGCCTCCTGCACAGGGGCCGGGCCCCGGAGGGCAGTTAGCCCCGCAGCAGCAGCTCAATGGAGATGATCCAACGGCTGCTATGAGAATAAACAACCACCTTATACAACAAGTAAGTATCTGGGGCTGATGGCATTAGTTGTATGATAGTATTTTCATTAAATTAAACCTTTAATAATATGTTGTCCAAAAAGTCCATTATTTCATGTCACTTATGTATGAAATGAAAAGAATTTAAAATATATTATATTCAAATGATTAGGTTTTAAAAATATTTCAATTTGCGTTTTAGAAATAGTATTGCATAATTTAAATGTGATACCACATGGACTTTTTGGGTAAAACAATACATTAGTTTAGCCTACTAGAAATAAGAATATTAAATTGAATTTTATACTAATAATGTATGTCGTTTATTGGTCTTTCAACAGGGCAACAAAGGTGGCTTAGTAGGCCACAACAATCCTTTAGCATTGAGTAGTTTAGGAAGTAAGAGTCCCAACTTACAGTCACCTCCAAATGTGTCTGTATCTAAGGAACTAATGGGTGGCATGCACCCACAATTAATGCCAAATACAAGTCATCCAAATCAACTGCATTCAACCATGCCTATGAGCTCAATTCAAGGTGAGTTTTTATCTTTATTATTTATTATTAAGGCTTCATATATATATATTTTACACAAAACTAAAACTGTGTTCTCAAAATGCATATTTACTTTCATGGCTGTTGATGTCTTTACAATTAAATTATAAATTTCAAGCTTTAAAAAATGAAGGTTTTCAAAATGTGTCTTGTAAAACGAGTGGCTTTTTGTAGGTGGTATGAATGTACCGAACGTCGGCGGTAACATGATAGTTACAAATAGCAATATGGCGGGTGCGGGAATGCTGGGCGGTGGAATCATAAACAATGTCAACAAACAATTGCCCACACTGATGGGCAACAACCATCACCCGGCGCCACCACATCATCCACATGCACAGGTAACAATGGTACATTATTTTTATACTAAATTTTATCAAAATTGTTTCAGTAAAATCGTAAAGCTGCTTTCGAATTTATAATTTTAGAATAATTTATTCCGTATTTTTTCTTTATCTAATGTCATCTGAAATGTTGTGAAAACATGTGAATTTTTTTTTCAGGCGATGCAAAATGGACCATTAGCTGGAAGAGTAGCAGCAATAGCCCCCACAATGAGAAATGCGCTCCAGCACCATCCTAGAATGCAGGCGCCCGGCGGCGGCGGACACCCCTTAACTCCGTACCATCCAGCGTACGGCCAATCTCCCCAGGGCCCGGCCGTCCCTCCCGCGCAAAGGCCGCCCGGGGTAAGATTCGGACCACCCGGGGATTCGGGGGGTGGCGGAGCAGCCCAAGCAGTGCCACCAGCCCCATCACCGCAAACCCCCGGAGTACCGGCCGGAGGACAATCACAACCGCAAGCCGCAACTCAGTCTGCCACTGGACAGCCAGGCGTACCTCAAGCTCCTCCCTCGGGATCCATTGCAGACCCTGAGAAAAGAAAGTTAATACAGCAACAACTCGTATTGCTGTTGCATGCACATAAATGTCAAAGACGAGAAACTCAATCCAATGGAGAAACGAGACAATGCAGTTTACCGCATTGTAAAACTATGAAGGGGGTGTTAAATCATATGATGTCTTGTCAGGTATGTCTAAAGCAGCGATTTTTTCTTATGTACTAAAGTAAAAAGTTAATAAATGATAAAATTGTCCTGTAACTATTCAACTTTCGTAGGCCTGTGATTGTACTACTGAAAGGTTATAATGTTTTCTCTTTCAGGCCGGCAAGAATTGTACAGTTCCACATTGTTCATCGTCCAGACAAATTATCAACCATTGGAAACATTGTAATAAGAATGACTGTCCTGTTTGCTTACCACTTAAACAAGCAGACAGGACTAGAACAGCAAACAATATGAACAGTAAGTTTTTAAAAATATATTTTTACGCCAAGAAGAAAACCTACTTGGTTAGATTTGCTATTGTATGGTATATTTGGTATTAGGTTTTCCAAGAAGTCTTTACATTTAAACGAGTTTAAGTAACAAACAGTGCACATTATTTAATTTTGAGATTTGGCCCAAGGAAAGAAAAAATCTTTACTGCATTATCCATATTTAGGACATGTTGTAAGCATTGTTATCTATGTAATGTAATGCCTCCAATGAATTGACGATACCTACATATGCAACATCGTTTTCAGCAGCGACAGTGACGCATACAACGACAGGGGTGGGCACCACGGGCGTAGGAGGTCCCACTCCTATAGGACCAATGGGTACCACAGCGCCCGCACCAGCCGCCCCAACGGTACCCAACACTCAGGGCGCAGATATGAAACGAGCTTACGAAGCATTAGGTATCGCTTGTCCTACGTCGGTATCCAACGCGGGCTTAGTCGGGGGTTTCCCCAGGGCCCCCCTAACGCGGATGGTTCGACCCCCTGGCTTAGCGGATGTGGTTCCACAACAGTCGCAACCTAATGCGATGCAGCAATTGTTCTCGCAGACCCAAGCTGATTTGCAGCAACAACAACAGCAGCAGCAACAATTGGTGAGTTTCTCTCTATGTTTAAAACGATGGCATCTCGAAAGTTTAAGATCTGAATGTGACCATTGGCGATCTTTATTTACAGATGGGTACAAGTACGTTGCAACTTCCTGGGGGGCCTGTAACCGCTAATCCTGTATCTGGTACGAAGGAATGGCACCAATCCATTACCGCTGATCTCAGAAACCACCTGGTTCATAAATTGTATGTATACTTTGCGTCCACTAGTTATTTTATAATTTCGATTATAAATGTCCATTATAACCTTTTTTTTATTTGTGTACAGAGTTCAAGCTATCTTCCCCACGCCAGACCCGAGTGCTATGTTAGACAAAAGAATGCATAATCTAGTTGCTTATGCGAGAAAAGTAGAGGGCGACATGTATGAAATGGCAAGTACACGATCCGAATACTACCATCTACTTGCAGAGAAAATCTATAAAATACAAAAAGAGTTGGAGGAGAAGAGACAGAAGAGAAAGGAGCAGCAATTGCAACAGCAAGCCCAGCAGAACCAATTGCAACAGCAGAGCCAATTACAACAGCAGCAGAATCAGCTGCAGCAGCAACAGTCCGTCAACGTGATGTCCGGCGGGGGTGTGATGAGTAACGTTCGACAAGTGGCGCCTAACACGGTGGCCGGCCTGTCGAGGCCCCCCATGGCCCCTCAGCCCGCGTTGCCGGGCATGAGGATACCCTCCCCGGGAATGAGCCTCGGTATGTCCGCGAACAGAATGTCGTTTCAGACCAATCTTGTGATTCCGCCTGGGCCCAGTCCGAACCAGATGCCTCCCACGCCGAACGGCGGGAGCGTCGGAGTGGGCAGCGTGGTCAGTCAACCGGGAATGTCGCCATTCGGGCCGATGACGTCACCTGCGCCCGCGCCGCAGTACGCGCAACTGCACAGCAACGGGCCGGCGGCGATGCCCTCCCCCAGCACCGACAGCAAAGCGCGATTGTCCGGGCCGGTCGCGAGTCCGTTTGTCAACCACCAGGCGTTTCGCAACGAGGGGGCGGTGGCGTCGCCCGGGGGAGCGCACACTCCCGCCACCCCCTTGCCGCACCCCAGCCCCGCCCCCGACCCGCGCCCCGCCGCGTCGTCGGTCTCCGCTCAGATGGCGGCGCTCAATGCTGCCGCCGCAGCGGACGACAGCCCCCCTCCCGACAGGATAAAGCAGGAGTCGGATGAGCTCCGGATCAAGGAGGAGCCGGACGAAGATTGCGGAGGCAAAGGCATGAGGGACGAGACCATCACCGACAAGGAGCCAATGGAACAACCAGATTTTAAGGTATTGCTAAATTTGTTTTAAAATAAAATATAAATGTTCTTTATTGCATACTCTATCTATCGAGCTTCGAACGTATGCATTAATTTTTTCTGCTAATTATACTAACAAGGCTTCCTTATTTATCGTTCTTTCCATTAGTGAAAATCAAAATCCAATTATCAAATATGTACTGTAAAAATGTATTTAAAGTAATTTTACCAAAACTAAAAATAGCATAAAAGTACACTTTTTGGGTAGAAGGTATACCTTAAGTAATGTATTTGACACAGCCTGTGGTGGTGAAACAAGAGGTGAAAGAGGAACCTGTGGAGCCCAGCGGCAGCACGGATCCCAACGGCGATCGGTCGCGACCCACCTTCGTCTTCAAGCCGGAGGAGTTGAGGCAAGCCCTGATGCCCACGCTCGAGAAGCTCTTCCGCCAGGACCCCGAGTCTTTGCCTTTCCGCCAGCCGGTGGACGCTCAGGCGTTGGGCATTCCGGACTACTTCGACATCGTCGTGAAGCCCATAGACCTGTCCACCATCAAGATGAAGCTGGACAGGGGCGAGTACCGTGACCCTTGGGAGTATGTGGACGACGTGTGGCTTATGTTTGAAAACGCATGGCTCTACAACAGGAAGAACTCGCGCGTTTACAGATACTGCACCAAGGTGAGTATGGGCAATATTTACTGCTGCATTTTATATGCTATTATACTGTCTAGTGTCAACTTGTACTGTAAATTTTAGTGTTACCACTATATTGAAATATTGAAAGCAGCCAAGTGGTTGATAAGAGAATGTGTTTGTGTGCAGCTGTCGGAGGTATTTGAGCAGGAGATTGATCCAGTGATGCAAAGCTTGGGCTACTGCTGCGGCCGCAAATACACCTTCAATCCTCAAGTGCTCTGCTGCTATGGCAAACAGCTCTGCACCATACCCAGAGACGCCAAGTACTTCAGCTACCAAAACAGGTTAGTACTCTACCTAATCACACGTTGAAAACATGGAGCTTCCATTACTCTACAAAATGGCTAATTCTAATGTGATGAAATTAAAGTACATATTCCTTGAAATGCCTTTTTTAAAATCATTAATAAATACGATTTTATACTGTGAATCCTATCACTTATTATCTTTTTTATTAGTAAAAAAATTATACTTGAGGTAAATAATGAAAGATACCGATTTCTGAAGTAGTATTTGATAACAATCCTGGAGCTTTTATGTCTTATCGTGAATGGTCTTGAAGTTTTAATTTAAGGCATTTCATGAATTTTATTTTATAATATTACATAAATTGATTTACAATCATTCTAAGTTATACACTTGCATTCAACAAAGTTGCAATGATGGTACAGTAGTCCCTCAATAATTGTAAAATATTTAAAAGATTTATTTGTCATCACAATACAATTAGATACCAAACTTACTTTACTTTTAATTATAAAGTAAATTTTTTTGAGACCTCGAAATTAAAAAAAAATGTTTGCTAATATTGGAGGACTGGTATCATATCTACTTATGCTATTTTAAATACTTTTATATAGTGCTTAAATCAACCCAATTTTGCTTGCTTGAAAATGCCGGACAAAAAAATTGCTATATGATATTGTGAGAACCAACTCCTCAAAATTCTACCAACAACATTTCAAAATAGTGTTTCAAAAATTTTATTTATTACTTAAGAACTGTTTGGTTTTTGTTTTTTTTTTTTCTATATATTTGTATATAGGCGCATTAATATTAATATCTTCTTTATAACATCGGGGATAAGCAAATAGTTTTCATCTAATAATTCCTTATAATGGCCTCTTGCAAGGACATATATATAGCAATTTTTTTCCTGTAAAGATTTGCTTAACTTTTTACTTTTGTAATTATTTAGTCCCTAGCACAAATTTCCATTAAAAATTATTCATCATCTGCCTATGTAACATTTAAAAGAACCCAAGATGATCGTCTTATGTTTTAGTTGATTATGTAAAACAGTAAAGGTTAAAATAATACATAAAAGTATTAATAAATAATTTTAAGTTTGCATTAAATATACACAATTTTCAAGATTTTGAAATTTTGAAATTTCAAGATATTTTTCTATAATAAAATAATATTAAACCATACAAGGTTTTAAAATGCTAAAATTACAAACCATATTTTAAGTACTGATAAGGCGAAATATTTGTTATATGATCACTTTGAATTTAGCGATTTGATGAATGCACATTGGTAATGTGATCTCTCTAACATTTCCATGTCTATGAACAATGCAAGTCTTATAAAATGATACTGAATGCTCCTTAAGAGTTAAACAGATTGTTTACAAAATACAGTTTCTTTTTTTTGTGGAGTTATGTATTTATTATTAATATCCACCACATTACCCATGAATTCAGTGATTGAAATTCCATTGAAAAATAAACAGAGGCTAATAATATAAATGTTAGTGCATGACTGTCCGCCATTTCGAAAAAAGAAAATACCTAAGAGGCCTAACATTTCTAAATGTACAGCTTCATACAAAAAGAACAATGACTATTGACGAACATCCTTAGATATTCCTTTTATTGGACTTTGATTTGATGGAAGTCTGGATTTAATAATTTGTTGCTACGCTTGACTCAAGTTTGTAGCAGTAATGTGCTTTAATTCCGTTTCCCATTATCAATTTATATGATATAACCTATTATAAATATCAATACTTGGTTGAGATTTTAATTTGCATAATGTAGTCATCGTTCTTCTCGCTATTACATCGCTATTACGTTTGAGTTGACGCACGCATTCACCTAACCCACTGGTTCGCTTACTAATGTATCATTTGCCCTCACACCTCACGCCTCGCGTCCGCTGTGTCAATGTATATGAGAGCAGTTTGAAAGCGTATGGGGTTGTCTCCGATAGATACACCTTCTGCCAGAAGTGCTTCAACGACATCCAGGGCGACACCGTTACGCTCGGCGATGACCCGCTGCAGCCGCAGACGTAAGTTTAACAATAATTTTTTCACCATAAGCAGAACAGGCACGGACAGGCAGACAAAACCATTTATCTTATACAAAGGTCGGCAGGCAGGCTTATGGTCCAGCTGATGATGAATGAGAATGGGCTCTCACTGTGAGATGTCTGTCTGTCTGTAGAAATCTCATTATATTTAAACAATTATATCACTAAAGAGTAGTCCTAGCGGGGTTGGCTTGCCTCAGCCATACGCTGAAATCCAAAAGCACAAGTGGCTTTATTTCATGGTGTTCTTGTATAGCTTTCGGTCTGGATTCAGTCTAAGACAAAAGGTGTTCCGACACTTAATTATTTAGTTTTAAGAACTTTTAAAGTCTGTTTTAAAAGATGGTAATAAAAATTAAAATTTAAAAAACAGTATCTTTTGTAGATCTCTGGCTGCATTAATAAAACATTTTATCAGAGTACTTTTTATCCATTTTAAATTCGCATTGACGTGCTATATTTTTGCAATTTTTTTTTTCATATAAAGTTTAATAAAATCAATCTGAATTTTTCTTGAACAATAAATAATATTATTAAAACATATCAAATGTTATGATAATATTTTCGTTATGATTAATTTATCATTTTGAGAACACACTAATACAAATATAAAACGTTTTTATGCATTAATTATTTGCGAATAAAGTAAATATCTTTAAGTTTGATTGGTCCTTGTTATGTGATTAATGTAGTCTGTCACATTAAAGTTAGGCGATACCAAATCTAGTGACCATTAATTTCAACGATCTTTGAATTTGGAAGTCCAAGCTACTAATCACGATTGCAGCTAACATATACTTTGCTTTGAGATTGTAACAGACATATACTTATACATTATTGTAATTCTCGATGCATTGTAAAGCAAATTTATGTTGTAAACTGCAGGCCAAGTAGTAAATATTTAGTAGTCTGTAGGTGATTCTTTTAAGGTCATATTTCATACATTTTTCATATAAAAACCCATTTTGCAATTCTATTAAGAGAAAACAGATAGGTTAATGAGAATTTAATATATTTACCAAGAACGATTTGATTTTTAAATTTGATTATCTGATAATGTTGAAAATTTGGCGACTGAACTCCAAGCTGTAATGTATGTATGTACGCTCACATGAAAACAATGTTATAATTTGCAGAGCAATAAAAAAGGATCAATTCAAAGAGATGAAGAACGATCATCTGGAACAAGAACCGTTCGTGCCCTGCATCGACTGTGGCAGGAAGCAGCATCAGATTTGCGTGTTGCACCTCGACCACATCTGGCCTCAAGGCTTCTGCTGTGATAATTGTTTGAAGAAGAAAGGGGCCAAACGGAAAGAGAACAAATTCTGCGCCAAGAAACTGCCCACCTCCAAACTCGGCATTTATATAGAGACAAGAGTTAATAATTTTCTCAAGAAAAAGGAGGCAGGCGCCGGCGAAGTACATATCAGGGTCGTCGCATCTTCCGATAAGGTAAGTCGTTATATGATTATTCTAAAAAAGACTTTGTTTGAATTGTCTAGAGAGCAATGTGTATTAATATGATAATGTGGTCTTAGATGGTGGAAGTGAAACCAGGCATGAGATCTCGGTTCGTGGAGTCTGGGGAGTTGTGCGCCGAATTCCCATACAGAGCAAAAGCGCTGTTCGCCTTCGAAGAGGTCGACGGCACTGATATTTGCTTTTTTGGAATGCATGTACAGGTAAATATACTGTTTGCTAACTAATCGTAGTTTAACGTATCCATTAAAAACGTTAGGAAAATTCATTCATTTAGGACATTAGGATAACAATATAACATCTGCATTGCTATTACACTTAGTTTAGGACAGGAGTTAGTTTTTATTTTATATGATTCAAAGCAGAGGAAGTCACGGGAACTAGCCAGTTTAAAATAAACCTAAGTAGCAAACTTTATTTTTAGTTGAGTTAACTGTAACAAAGCAATTTGGTGTTCGCAGGAATACGGCAGTGAAAGCCCTTCGCCGAACACGCGGCGTGTATATATAGCATATTTGGACTCTGTACACTTTTTTCAACCGCGACTGTACAGAACGGCGGTGTACCACGAGATATTGTTAGGATACTTGGACTACGCTAAGCAGCTGGGCTACACGATGGCCCACATCTGGGCCTGTCCACCTTCCGAGGGGGACGACTACATCTTCCATTGTCATCCGCCCGAACAGAAAATACCCAAGCCCAAAAGGCTACAGGAATGGTACAAGAAAATGTTAGACAAGGGCATAATAGAGAGGATAATTTTAGACTATAAGGACATATTGAAACAAGCGATAGAGGATAGTATCTCGTCCGCGGCGGAGTTGCCCTACTTCGAAGGTGATTTCTGGCCCAATGTTCTGGAGGAATCCATTAAGGAGTTGGACCAGGAAGAGGAGGAGAAGAGAAAGCAAGCCGAAGCAGCGGAAGCAGTGGTCAGTAATAACTTTTTTATTTTACAAAGTGTATATATTTTTTAAATTGTCATGAATTAGTTTAGGTTATCTTATGTAGTCGGCGTAGACAATCATTTTATGTATCGGCGTAGACCCCTCCACATTTCTTCCATAACTGCTTGTCTCTTGCCTTCCTCATCCATTTCTGTCCATATATTGATATGAAAACATTAGCTCATCTTCTTTTTCTTCTTTCTCCATTCCAAAATTATTTTTGTCCCATCATTTGTTTCCCAATGGAAACTCGATTGGATTGTCAGTATTTGCGATAGTATAATTTTGTTGATTTTTTAAAAATTTATTTTATCTAATAAATGTGATGAAGCATCACCAGATTAATGTAAAAACTTGGTGTAGATATTTCAATCGACGGAAGAGAGCGAACAAGGCCCTGACGGCAAGAAGAAGGGCCAGAAGAAAGCGAAGAAGTCGAACAAGTCGAAGGCCGCCCAAAGGAAAAACAACAAGAAGCAGAGCGACCACCAGCAAGGCAGCGATCTCAGCGCGAAGATATTCGCCACCATGGAGAAGCACAAGGAGGTGTTCTTCGTCATTAGGCTACATTCCGCACAGTCCGCGGCCAGCTTAGCGGTAAGACTCATTACCTCTAGTTTTTTCAACTTTCTTAGATGACTTGTAAAGTTTAGTTTTTTTGACTGATCATATCCTAATTGACAGACCACATTTAATTTAATCATATCGGTTTTCCTACGACAGCCCATCCAGGACCCGGACCCCCTGGTGAACTGCGACCTGATGGACGGGCGCGACGCGTTTTTGACAATGGCGCGCGATCGCCACTACGAGTTTTCGTCGACGAGACGCGCTCGCTTCTCGACGCTGTGCATGCTGTACGAGCTGCACAACCAGGGCCAGGACAAGTTCGTGTACACGTGCAACAGCTGTAAGTCGCACGTGGAGACGAGGTACCACTGCACCGTGTGCGACGACTTCGATCTCTGCATCACTTGCTACGAGAAGGAGGGCCATCCGCACAAGATGGAGAAACTCGGCCTCGACCTCGACGTGGGCTCGTCACCGGGCGACATGAAGCAGGCGAACCCGCAGGAGGCGCGCAAACTGTCCATCCAACGCTGCATCCAGTCGCTGGTGCACGCGTGTCAGTGCCGCGACGCCAACTGCCGCCTGCCCTCGTGCCAGAAGATGAAGCGCGTCGTCACGCACACCAAGGTGTGCAAGAGGAAGACGAAGGGCGACTGCCCGATATGCAAGCAACTTATCGCGCTGTGCTGCTACCACGCGAAGCACTGCCAGGAGACCAAGTGCTCCGTCCCGTTCTGCAGCAGCATCAAACAAAAGCTGAAGCAACAACAGCTGCAGCAGCGGGTGCAGCAGCAACAGCTGCTGAGGAGGAGGGTGGCCGCGATGAACACGCGCGGGTTGACGGGCGCCTCGTCGCCGCCGCCGGCGCCGGCGTTGGCGTCGCCACCGCCATCCAAGCCGGCGCCGCACGCGGTGCCGCACAACGTGCAGAAGGCGCTGCAGCAGGTGCAGGAGGAGGCGGCCAGGCAGCAGAGCCCCGCTTACGGCAAGCAAGCCGCCATGGGTCCACCAGGTGTGGGCGCCGTGGGTGGCGTGGGCGTGGGCGTGGCGGTGGGCGCGCGTGGCGGCGACTGGGCGGCCCGCTACCGCGCCCCGCCGCCGCTGCACCACGCGGCCCACCACCGGCTTCCTCACCACGCGCCTCAGCAGCAGCAGCCTCAGCCGCAGCCGCAGCTCGCCCAACAGTTACAGGTGCATATACGTCTTCTTCATATTTATAATGAGGGACCTTTTTTTCAGTGTCTCATTTGTGGAACATTGGTGTGACGTAACATGCAATTTTAAAACTAAAACTCAACAGCAGTTCCAAAAATCAATATTTTTAAATAAAATCAACATTCAATTTAATATTCTAGCTATTAACTAAACAAAAACTAATTAACAAATCATAAATTTATTAAAAATGAAAGCTCTCTAATATGTAGGTAATGGAAAGAATAATTTTGTGTATGGACTTTTAATCCACTCCTTTGTATTATACTTTATCTTATTGGAAATTTATAAGAGAAGCTTATGTCCATCAGTGGACAATTGGACATCCTATGGCTGAGATGAGATATAGAAATCTCTCGTTTTGGTAGTTAATCACAAGAACATCTGCTGTGTTCACATCCTCGATACAATAAGGGATAAAATCCGTTGACAAGTTTCCGAGATTAGCGATAGTGATCGCCAACTGCCGGTCATTGAATGTGTGTGTGTGTGTGTTTAGCGAGGCGCGGGTGCAGTGGGCGGCGGCGGCGCAGCGGGTCCTCAGGCGCAGCCGCAGATGCACCACAAGGCGCTGCAGCAGCTGATGGCCACACTGCGCTCGCCCAACAACCAGAACCAGCAACAGGAGATCCTGCAGATCCTCAAGTCCAACCCCCCTCTCATGGCCGCCTTCATCAAGCAGAGACAGGTATATGCACAACATGTGCCCATCATTTATCAAATCATTAATAGTAGCATTCATAGAATCAGGTTTTTTAATTTATGTACTTGGGTTCCTCATAGATCCCCTTGCTCATAAGTGCTCACAACTGCCGCTTCTCAAGTGTGCCTATACGCAATCTTCTATGTTGAACGACGATTGCGTAATCAATCTTCGGTGACTTTAAATCGTGGCTCTTTTACGCCACTTTATAAGCATAAAAATTAAATCTTTACTGAAAATCTACATTCTTTTATATTTATTATATTGTTTTATTTCTATTTCAGATTTTTTTTATAGCTATATTTTTTCCAAGCAAGTTCAATTTCATAATTATGTTAATTAGAAATGAGAATATATTTTGTATAAAGATTTAAGAAACATGATTAATCTAGAAAGCGAGCAATCTTCAAAGACATGTTGAGTCCTGCCGATCCTCGTTAAAGTTAGCCGTATTAAACAGGTTCTGATCCTGCTCTTGTATTACAGAATTCTCAAAATCAACAACACGCAGCGGGCGGTGTGGGTGGTGTGGGCGGTGTGGGAGGCGTGGGCAGCGTTGGCCCCGTCGGCAACGTGGGTAACGTGGGCATCGGGGGGCTGGGCCTTAGCGGCGGTGTGCAACAGCAGCCCCAAATACAGCACATGATACAGCAGCCACAGCAGCAGAGGCTCCAGCAGATGCACCAAATATTGCCCCAGCAGACTCAGGTACTATCTCACTGCAGTTTACAATGTTCGAATTTGTAATACATACATGTTTGGTCTCATTAAAATAACATTTTTGAAGTTAAAATTTGTTTGGCTCGTTTTTCGGAAGAGTGAACCATCACGCTTGGTTCGACACCAATATTTTTTTAAGATAAAAATTAAGTGTGCAGTTAGTTTTATTGTGGCGTTGGTTGCAGGTGGGGAGCGTGTCGGGTGTGGGTGGAGTGGGCGGCGTGGGCATGAACCCCGGCGGCGTGGGCGGCGGCATGGGCGGGTGGTACAAGCAGAGCGTGGGCGGTGTGGGCGGCGTGGGCATGATGGGCATGAGGGCGCCGGCGTACCAAGGCGCGCGGCTGGGCGCCCGGTACTACGCGTCGCCGCCGGGGACGCCGTCGCCGCGTGCGCCGCCGCCGTCGGAGCTGGTGCTGGTGCGGCCGTCGGCAGGCGTTGGGGGAGTAGGCGGCGTGGGGGGAGTGGGTGGCGCGGGGGCGGGTGCGGGCGCGCAAGGCCCGCTGGGGGAGGACGCGCTGCCCGCGATGACGCCGCAGGACCAGCTCACCAAGTTCGTGGAGCAGTTGTAGTGTACATAAGGGCCGCGCGCCGCCTTGTACATATCGCCTAGCGGCGGCGGCGACTCCCTCTATTTATTTCGTCTCACGGGCGCTCAATGTACAAATGTAAATACGGATCCCATTACATACGGTTCACCTTCGCTCTTAAGTTGTTTCTAGTGTAGGCATATTATTATCATACTTATCTGTTTATGTAATTAAATCATTTTATAATATAATTATGTGATTATAAAGCCAGTGTTTCTCTCGCCCTAACCCTAACCCCTGACCCTCATCCTGTGTTAGAGCTTGCTGAACCTTCTCGAAGGGTATGGAACATTCTGAGAGGAAGTGATTTGCACGACAGCTAGACAATTACGACATACGACAAAGGTTCATCTTCCAGGATCAAAATAGCATTCTAATACCAATAGAATAACGGATTAGCAATGACATTGGCGAGTTTGGTCGTAAAAGTCTAGTGATATTTGGAGGAAATGTTGGTCTGCAGGAATAAAGCGACTTATTTCACCGATAGATAGTATTTAAAGTATCAAAGAATCGTTTGTTTATATATGGCAAGTATATTCGAAATATTCGATGAATATATTACATATTATGTATATATTCAACTATTCCACTTATTATTGAAACAAAATATTACTCGTAACGCTCCATTTTTTTGGCAACATCTGGAAAACGAAAAAACGTAGAACTAGGGGGAATGCGAATCTGCTACGTAAAATCAATCTTATTTAAGATATAAACTATCAGTTCGTCTTATTTTCTGTAAAAAAAAATTCAGATCTATTTTATATGCCCATAGAATGACATTAGATGAACAAAATTATGTTTAAAATCTTTATATAATATAAAAATTACGTGTCACTGTGTGTCCTCGATGTCCCTAAACTACTGAACCGATTTTGATAAAACTTCGTAACTATGTGTATACAATTTGGTCCAACTGAAAAGATAGGATGGTTTTTATCATAGATTTAGTATTGCTACAGGTTTTTATTATATCTCAATTCTTTTTCTTTTCTTTTTTTTTGCAATTTATATAATAGTAGTACTAGCTGGTGCCCGCGACTTCGTCCGCGTTCTAGATGAAGGTACCATATTTCCTTTCTGGTGTGACAGACATCGTGTATGCAAAATTTCATGGTTATAATATTAGTACTGATGTAGCACGCAACGCCATCTAGGGAATTCTGTTTGAAACAACGTAGCACTACTTCGAATAGTGGAGAAAGGTTCATAGTTGCACAGTGTTTTGACAGATGGCGCTACGTGATTAGTTAATAAAATTAAAGCTGCTCCGCGCTACACGTTGTAAATTATATACTAAAACCTTCCTCGAGAACCACTCTATCGATTAGTGAAAATCGCATTAAAATCCGTTGCGTAGTTATAAAGAAGCGAGCGGGAAGCGACTTTGTTTTATACTATGTAGTGATTATAAACATAGCGCCATCTGTTGTACACTTACTCAATCCAGCAACAGATTTGCGCTTCTATCTGTATGAATAGATTTGTATCTACTTTCTGAGGTTATTTTGATTTTGAGATACAATAGATGAGAAATTCATAACTATATAGTTTACAAATATGGCAATAAACACATTGTCTATTTTTATCTATGACTATTTAGAAACTGAATATTTATTCTGGATCTGGATTTTGAACCATTAGAGTTCCTAGAAAACGTAGAAGGGTTATACTGTGTAAAACAAATTAAAAACAAAAATATATTAGCTGTAACATTTTATTTTGTGATGTCAGTGTGTGATAAAGCCGTACATTAGTTTTTGTAAGAAACGATTAAGGCCTTGGATAAAATCTTTTAAATCATAAACAGCTTCAACTCTTAACAAGTTAATTGGGTGGAAGCTAGAATTTTAAGTAGCAAATATAATAAAAAATACGTCTACAAGTACAAACAAAGCTTAATTTAAACAATGAGGACAAAAATATATTTGTAGTTACAACAAATCCCTTTCATAAAAACAGTCACCAGAATGCTTATTTATATATCTAACACAAAATAACAATGATGTGAAGTGAAAACAATAAAAGAAAATAAATATTTTAAGCAACATTGGCATTTTATCTTATTAAAAAAAGTTTAAAAATTGTTTAAACTCTTTCATATATTAGGTGGCGTAGGTGACGTCAATTCACAGTTTTACCTTGACCAAACAAACCTCAAAATCACATGAATCTAGAAATAAGTAAGTACTATGTAAGAGGGATAATTTAAAAATAAAAAATTCAATGATTGACAAAAACATATACATACTAACAGGTATTATAAATGTGAAAGTAAATACTAATTACTACTCATATATCATAATTAAAGAAGGTACCATTCAATCAGAAAAAAATAATGCTTTTTGCAAGAAATCATCTAAAATAAAATAAAAAAACTAACGCTTGGCCAAAGTGTTATAGCAACAAGTGGTTAAGCGTTATATTGCTTAGTTATATACTTTTTATTTTTAAAGTCGCAGTCACCAGCTAAGTAGTGAGCAATAAATCGAATGTTTCAAGGCTTAAGAAAAAAGCGGAACAAATGTAGATTTTTCAATTAGAAACTCGGAAATTTTGTGGTGTCATAAAATCTATACTAATATTATAAAGGAGAAAGATTAGATTGTTTGTTTGTTTGGATTGAATAGGCTCCGAAACTACTGGAACGTTTTGAATAATTCATTCACCTATAGAAAGCTACGTTATCGGGGCGTAACATAACATAGGCTATATTTTATAAAGTTACGCGGACAAAGTCGCGTGCAACAGCTAGTAATAAATAAATATGACGTCACCTGAGCCATAGGTTTGAATTGAAACCTTATTGCCTATATTCATTATACGCTACAATTTGCTCATTCACACAAGGGACACAGAACAACAATCAAATGAATAATTAAATATAAACTAAGGTAAAAAAAATCAATTAAAACAATTTTTATTATTATGTATGTTTGTTTTCGCAACCTCTTTCTGAAAGCCATTGCTTAAGTACCGAAAAGGTGGGTATTAATTAATTAATATTTAATCAATCCTAAACAATAATAATTATATAATTGACAATAAATTTAGAGATACAATATAAATAAAAAATCAATATCTTTGTCGTTTGTTTGATAAAAATTACAATTTGCAATAATTTCAACAATTGAACACGGCTAAAATAAATCACATTTATTAAAGGTTAAATAAATAAATATAAATATACGATCAAAGACATCATATATGGTAAATGCTTAATTTTCATAACGCAATGGCAGTTTCAAAAGTATAAAAAAAAAACCTAGGAATGTGTCTTCAACAATTTCATTATATATATCCCTTGTTAGTTTCGTTTAAAACTTAATATGCCATCACTCAGTCTTTCGATGAAGATGTAAATATTAAAAAAAAACCATCAATATATTTAAAACACTGCAATAAGCAACAGATGAATTGAACATACGATTTTATTACATTCATATAAATAATTAAAACACTCCAGCCACTTGTGAAACCAGTTCAAATATAGATTTTGAAATTTCAAAACTGGTTACCAATGAGGAAAATAAATATTATTCTTTATTGAAACTCTTATGTATGTCTTTCTTTGCGGGTAGAATTATCGGAAGCAAGTTTCGAAAACAGAAATTTTATGAGAAAAAATAAGAATAAATAATATTTTTATAAGAGAAAGAATTTTTTTCTTCTTTCGAAACCACTGGTTTCGAAATAAGAATAAAATTATTCGAATTAGTCTCAAAAACGGCCGAAGTGCATTAAAATCTTTAAAAGACTAGAGGATGTGTGAAGTTGGATGTTAGTTTAGTAGAGATGCAATTAATGACAAACCGCTTGAAAATTATTAACTGTAGTAAATAGTATAACTAATCATTTTAAAAATCATATACTTGACCGTTGGAAGATAGATATTTTGTAATGTGCCGGATATCCAGAGATATAAAATAACATTTACTTGCAGTAGAAAGGAAAAAAGGAAATAATTTAATATGTAAAGATTAAGTGCAAACAAGTAACAAGTAGTTATTTTACTATAATGTCACATTTAACAATTAGAATTAATTCGTAAATTAACCTACCTATGTGTGAATGTTATTAATGTAATCTGTGTCCTCTCCACAGAGCACTTTATTACATAGAGTCCACAGGGCACAGACTACTAGCAAGTGAAGTAAAAGTAATAAGAAAGCATGATGTATGTTCGGGATGAACTCGGAAAGTACTAAAGCAATTTTGATCAAATTTCGCAATTATCTGTAATTTGGTCCAACTTAAAAGATGGGGATAGCTTTTATCTCAATTAAAATTGCAACCGTGCCAAGTCGGGAGCGAGTCGCTAGTATGTAATATGAATTGACTGTTGCATCTCTACTAGCTAGAGTACTTGAAAATTTTTCGTTTCGTTTTTTTTTAATATTATAGAATAGATTGGACAAGATAACATCAATATTATACTTGAATTTTATTGAACACAAAACATGTATAAAAGACCGCGTATCGTGTCAATTCAAGTCTATTTCACCAGTTAACAGTTAAATTAATGTTTTCAAAATTGTTTTATAATATAATTCAATAAAGATAACCAATAGTGTTGCTTATTAAAAGGTGTTGTTTAATAAATGGCTTAGCTTTTTTAAAATTTTAATCTGTCAATTAGAATTATGGCTTCTATTTGTATTAACTGGTGAAATAAACATTTTTATAAAAAACATGCAACTCTCTTATTCAAAATTGAACTTTAGGATTTTTTTAGAATATAAAGAACAATTTTCAATTCAGTCAATAAATATAATGGTCTAAGATCCGAAGAGAGGTCGTCCTTCACCATTCTGTTTACCGGACGAAAATCATATTATTGCTTATTATTATATATGTATATTGTTTATTGAAATATTATGCTTAATAAAAAAAAAAAAAAACTAGTTGCTACGCTGCATCCTTCTCTGTTACACTGCACAGTACGCTCAATGCTTCTCTGTCGCACATCTTTGCTTTCTCCGATTTTATTATATTTCAAAGTTTTGCAATAGTAATATAATAATAATTAATTCATAAACATGTTTTACTATATCCTATTTAAGCTATAATTTTATATTAGCAATATCGGAACAACCAATGATGTGCATCGAGCGTACCGTGCAGTGTAATAGAGAAGGACAGCATATATAAGCAATTTTTTTTAAATTAAGCATATCTATGAGCATATTTTAATAGGCAACACATTCGTGATTCATTTTCTCATAGATAACAATTGATAAAATATACTTTTAGTCTGTAGAGATGGGTGAAGGAAGACCTCTCTTCGGATCCTGTACTATAACAGGCGAGTAGCATATACGAAGCAAGATGAGCACTATAATAATTATGTATTGTATACTAATATTAACAGAATTTAGAGATTTTATGGAAGTTTCTTTGGATAAAATTTAATCAAATATTTAATTTGATAAATATCTTATAAACTTTTGTTAAGGCAACAGACAGAAAAATCATGATATTTCCAACCATTATTTTGTAGTAACACTGAAAATATTTATGATAATTTTTTTTTGTCAAATAATGTATAACGCCACTCAAATCTAACTTGTGTATTTTTTTTATATATTGTTAAACGTGTTTCAATTTCATTGATTGATTGACTTTTGATTGATCATAAAAATCTTATTGATTCCCACCTGATGTGAGGGTATTCATTTAAAAAATATTTCTGTCATATTTAGGATCTTTTCAGAAATCCCTTTTCTATTTTTCAGATTTCTAGACTTACTGTAATTTTGACTGTGTGTTGACAGTCTGTCAGGCCAAACTATTTTAATGAGTATAGATTAAGAAAAAAGACAATATTAGTTTACGCCTAAGGACACGTTTAACATTTTTGAAAATTAGTTAAGACATTTGTAATCCATATTATAATAGTGTTACTCATCTGGACAATTTTCCTGTTATAAATTTTCTGTTTGGTACTCATCTCACATAGTCCATATTAAATGCAAAATTCAACGTTTAAGACCACTGTTTGAGGTTTATTTGTCCTTCTTGTCACTTGAATTGTTTGCTGAACAGTCGGTGTCTTCTGTCTCCTCGTCAGAGTAATTTGTTGGCTCTTCACCGGGCTTCAAGAGTCTGCCGACGAGCTCGTATTTTTCTGCAATGTCCAAATGTATATAAATTACTAACAAAAGAACACAATGTAGCCATGAATATTTTATCTTAGTTAGAAATCTGTCTAAATTTAGACAGATCTCTAACTTAGATAAAATATATTTCTTATAAAAGTGCCTGACTGACTCGTATTTTTTTTAACCGACGCGGATTTAAGATCGTCATAATTCCATTGTTATGTACTTATTAGATTTAAGACGAACATAATTTGTATTCATATATTCTTACAAAATGTAGAGGTAACATTTGATTATCACCCTTAGGCGACAATACAAGTTTTACAAAAGGAATAAAAAAAATTAAACAAAATTTAGCACACAAAATAATAGCAATTTTCTCTGGTAACTGGTAATGGATAAAAAACAAGTGTCAATACACTTATTGGCAATTATTCAGCTTTTTTGTTTTACTTAATTATTTTAAATTATAAAAATATTACATTAGAACAAACAAAATTTACATTGTAACGTGTCCTTGCATTTTATTGCCATTTGTTTTAGGTTTCACAGAAGACTTCTTATTACTTGTTACAAAAACCAGGTTTGAACCTTTATTGCTATTTCGTGCTTATTTACATTTTGCGATTAGATAAACCAAGATGGGTGTGGAAATGTTATCAGTTATATTGCAAGCAGAATAACATATGATGATAATAATAGGTCTACAAAGTTATTTTTATATGCTTTTTATTTATATATATATGTATATTTCATTAAAATTAAGTGAAATATTATAGATTAATTTTTACTTTTAAATTATAATCAAATCAAACCATCTAACATAACAGTCAAGTAATATTAACTTTACAATTAAATAAATATATTTATTGCAGACACTGATATTTATTAGATAATTTTATGTTAATAATATCAGTTAGCTTACAAAGGTTTAGTTAGGTGAAGGTGTATGGGCCGACATTGGTTACAATGTAATTAAATGGTTTCAGAAATGAATACAGTAATGATGTGTTGTTAATGGATCAGTAAAAATGTAGATCTATGGTAAATGAAGAATACCGATAATTAATATTTAGATCCTCAAAAGGATATGGATATATTATGTACCTTATTTTTCGGTTCATGTTGGTTCCAGCCAAATTCTCCGGGTCAGCTCGTTTATTAATAAATTTGTTAAAATTACCTCTAAACTGTGCTTCCCATTCCTTTACGGACTCCATTTCAACAGAGTTGAGATCACTGAGGTCATCATATTCCTTATCAGATGAGGTCACACGGAACTGCGCTAGTCCCCTTGATGCGTCTTTACCACCAAATGCAGCGTAAGGACCACCTAAAAGGAGTTTTTATTTTATTTAATAAATAAAACAAAATAGTAAACTAGCTTTTGTCCGCAACTTTCATCTGCTTCAAAATAAAATTATTTAATGTTTATTGCTGTTATAGTTTGGCCAGGCGTTTTATTTTTACATGATCCCTTAGGAACACTACTTTTTTATGAATGAAAGGTACCCCATGTCCTTCTGTGTCTCTGACAATGTTTATTCAAAATTTCATGTTGATCGGTTGAGTAGTTAAGGCGTGATAAGGTAACAGACAGACAGGCAGTCTTACTTTCACATTTATATTAGTATGGATTAGTATTGATAGTAACATGTATGGATTAAAATATTATCTAAGTTTATTTTTTACAAACATTCATATTCATATTAATGCCTCAATTATTAAAAAAGATGTTTTTATACATCCAAATTATTTGCCGTTATGTTTGTCATTATGGCACACGCCTTAAAGTTTATATTGTACAATAGGATTGGTGATTAAATGAATCATAGTTGCGAGCTATTTATAAACGTCGCCTCATTAAAATGCACTCACCGGGCCCGTAAAAGCGACGTCCTCGCGTTGCATCAAATATCCAACCGTTTACAGCGACTAGAACTCTGCCGTCGGGCTGTGTCCCATCGTATTGACGCAGTTCAGCGGCGGTCATATCTTTCCGAATTCTCGGCAGTTCTGGAATCGGTGGCTCAACTGATGCAGAACCAAACTTGTTCCTAAGAGTTCTGTACAGTAACACAAGAATAATAGCTGTAAGAATCAAATTAATAGGACTGTTTATGAATTCAACTAATATGCCGGGATTAGAACTGGTATTATCTGCCTCTGGAGTTTTTGCTTCAGGTGACGATGACATTTTTTATATAGAATAGTGTGTACACAGTTTTGAAGATAACGTTTTATTTATTTTATTTTTAATTTTATAAGAATTTTGATAATGATATAAACACTGCGACGGATAAATTAAAGTTACTGACGTCAGCGTCCTCTCCCTTCTCCCCCCCCCCTCCCCTTCCAATCCACAGAAGATAATTATACTTGAAAAGAGTATAATTATCTTCTGTAATTATACTTAGAATAATTTATACTATACAAATTTGTATAGAGAATACATTCTATACATTATAAATAGAAAATGTCTCAAAAACGTATAGTGATTCTGATTATATGTATACTCTTTGGTATCAAATAAAATAAATAAGAAATAATAAAAACCCTCCATTTGTTTCGTAGTCTGAATCTCTCGCTAGAGAGTATATATGTTCCTTGTCAGAATTCTATTTGCAAAGCCACAGAATACTACAATTATTTTGGTGAGGCCGGAGGGGGCAAAATAGAGATTTTGAGCGAATGAATGGTGTCGAGTGCTTATTTTAATTTTTTAATTTATATTACTTTCTTTACTTACTAAATAATACAATGAAGGAACATAATAATAGTACAGACTTGTGCTCTCGATATATCAAAATATTTATAGTTGTATCTTGTTATTGGTGAGATTTTATTGGTTTATTCTTTTTGTTTTGTTTTCATATAATTCTATTACCGGTGCGATATCAAAAATCTTTAAATAATACATATTATTATTTGTCTTTTATTTTCAGGATTGTATCAATAGTAACGGTGTTTGTGAATAAGTCCTTGCTAAGCGGTCAGTCAGTAGCTTTAGAAGCACCTTTATTTATAACTTGGTTTCAATGTTGCATATCTTTTACAATTTGCTTTACCTTGAGTTCTACTGGAGGTATTCCTGGTCTATTTAATTTTCCAAAAGGAACACCGTGGCATATTGACGTTGTGAAAAAGGTAAAAAAGTTAAATAAGTATAATATTTACATAATTACATTTTTTTTTAATCTTTACAGTATTCATATTACTGTTTGAATTTTCCATTGTATGAAAATTAAAGATAATTCCAAGTGGGCTGCCCTCACGTTAAATTGCGTCCGAAACATGGTTGTAAACTAATCGATGAATCGATCGGGGTTTGAATCGATGTTATGTGTTAACATTTACCTTTATTCCTGAGTCATAGATGTATTTATAATTTGTATGTATTTACAAAAAAAGTAATATGTAATATATCAACAGTCTGGTATCTATAATACAAGCATTAGTTGCATATTACTGTGGAACTAGATGGTGCTGTGTGGAATGTGTGAAGATAAAAACTGATAAGATATAGGTTGTCTAGTCACTAATCTGTTATATATGTAATTACAGGTAATACCGCTGTCAATAATGTTCACCTTGATGATAGCCACAAATAATCTATGCTTGAAGTATGTGGATGTGGCATTCTACTACATTGGCAGATCATTGACAACTGTCTTCAATGTGTTACTCAGTTGGATATTATTGAAACAGACAACATCGTTACGGTGTATGCTCTGTTGTGGATTTATTATATTTGGATTCTACCTTGGTGTAGATCAGGAAAATTTGCTTGGTAAGATTAAGTACTTTCCATATTTCAGAGATATACATTACATAGATTAAACTTATTTCAGAGTTAAATAGCAATAATAGTACAAATTGACAGAATAGTAAATATAATATATAAGAAAAATAGCAATCTCAAAAACATAACATTTTCAAGATTGCTATTTTTTTTATTTTAAGGTCACAGACAGGCTGAAGGTCCACTTGATGGTAGATGGTTATAATCTATACTAATATTATAAAAAGGAAAGATTGTTTGTTTGAATTGAATAGGCTCCGAAATTAGTGGACTGATTTGAAAAATTCTTTCACCTATAGAAAGCTACATTATTAGGGAGTAACATAGACTATATTTATAAAAAGTTACGCGGGCGAAGTCGCGTGCAACAGCTAGTTGTCTATAAATCAAGCACCACAGGATGAGCCAGTAAACTCCATGCGAAACCAGGAGCGGATCACTAGTAGTTATATAAACTAAATTTTTTTTTTCTTATTTTTCAGGATCGTTCTCTTTGAAAGGAACAATATATGGAGTTGTAGGTTCTTTGGTATTGTCACTATATTCAATATATACGAAGAAAGTGTTGCCATATGTAAACCAGGAAGTGTGGTTATTGTCGTACTACAATAACGCTTACTCTCTGATTCTGTTTCTACCTCTGATTGTGCTAAATGGAGAATTAGGTGTGTTGTGGAATTACAAGAATTTTGACAGCACATATTTTTGGTTACAAATGACGGTGGGAGGGTTATGTGGCTTCGCCATTGGATATGTCACGTCTCTTCAGATTAAGGTACTTTTCAATATATTTTTTATTTATAATTTATCAAATTTAAACAGACATAATTTCGGATTTAGTTAATCCTTGCTAATATTAAAAAAAAAAAACTATTGTACGACTTTGTAATACTAAATATTTAGTAGTTTTTAAATTTTATAATTTTTTTTAAAAAAATTTCATAGTCTTTTTTTATGACAAATGACTGTGAAACACAGTGCGCCCTGCCACTACTTTCCAGACCAGTGTCAACTGGTCAAGTTCATTTCTAAAGTAGACCCTGCCATGAATCGAACCCGAGACCCCTGAGACTGAGCATTATAGCAAGCACCCTAACCACTCATTTAGTAGAAACTTTGCTGTTTAATGTTTTTCTTGTATGTATGTGTATAATGTGTAATGAGATATTGAATGTTTCCCTAATATAAATAAAATAAAAATTCCTTGTTTGGTTTGTTTCAGGTGACGTCACCACTGACCCATAACATATCTGGGACAGCAAAAGCATGCGCACAAACAGTCATTGCGACCCAATGGTACAATGAATCAAAGAACCTTCTCTGGTGGTCCTCCAACGCCATAGTTTTGGGCAGCAGTGCCTTTTACGCCAGATTCAAACAAATGGAAATGGAGGAAAATTCGAGACGACCAGTGAGTGAGGACAAGGAAAGTTTAATATGACATTTAAAAGACTGAAGACTGCATTCAAGTGATTCGAAGAATATGATAAATGTTAATATTAAGATAGGCACTTAAGTTAGAGTGATGGAACCATCGCATTTATTACTAGAGAAAGTGTACGGAGAAAAGCTTAGGCCACTGTGGAATTTTTCACAATAAGCTTTAAATGGGTCAATGATGACTTTTTATAAAAGTATATTATGAAATATAACTTTGAAAAATGTTTATTTCGATTCTTGTAAGTATGTATATTATTAATAAATAACTTTGCGCGCGACTTCCTACGCGTGGTATTCGGAATAGCGCGTAACTCTTTTGTTGTTTTTGTTGGAATGAAAAAAAAAATGTTACGAGAAGCTTTCTACAATACATAAGTGAAAACCGCATTCAAATCGGTCAAGCCGTTTTTAACTTTCTTTATATTTTAAGCCCTATAGAAAGGCTGACGGTCAACTTGATAGTAGTTAAGTAAAAAACTAATAGTTTTCACTTCACTACTTGTTTTAGGGTAAAAAAATAAAAAAATACCAAAAATACTAATTGTCACATGAAGACATGGACTATTTATTTATTTAACTATAATTTCCGTAAAAACGGTTTATGTACAAATAATAAAATTACTTGTGCAAATTTAAAAATAAAAATTACTACTGTAAATTACATGTTTTTATTAAAATAAAAGCTGTCTTTATTACTATACTTGTGATGTGACAAGGTTCCTGCGCATTAACAATATTATGATTTATATTTAGAATGTACAATGTACGTGTGACCATAATAATTTGGACAAATAGTGCTTTATACGCTTATACTTCGTCTTAAAATGTACATTGTGAGATTCTTCCGGATCTGTTACGTGATCGTACAACTCTGAGCCATATTTTTTACTCCAATCTCTAGTGAACGAAGTGCTGTTGAAAGATATCCATTCGGTGTATCTGTATCTTTTTGTCCTCACACTGTATCCCATAATTTTTATGTCCTTTAAACGTGGTTTATCCGAATTCTTCTGAGGGTAAACGCTAGGTCTTGGGCATTGGCTTAAACTGAATGTTTTGTACGGTTTTTGCTTTCTACCCTCCATTAGAGACAGGAGACTCTTTCCTTCGAAACATAAATCTCTTTTGTCATTGCACTCGCATTGTGGTATTGTATCTGCGAGGCCTACTAAATCGGCTAGTGTAGGAAATATATCTATAAGTTCGACTGGGGTTGTTATTGCTTTATGTTGAAATGTGGGTATGTTAAAAATTAACGGAACTTTCAGAGCCACATCAAAGTTGCTGTATTTAGCCCACATACCATTTTCGCCCAATGACCACCCTAAAAAAATGTAAAAAATATTTTATTTATTTAGTAGGTACCTTAACAGTAAAGGGTGTCAAATTTAAGTTTCTTTAAAAGAAATTACAATTATATGTGTAATTATTGTAATATGCACAAATAATACTATTGTATAGTTGAATTTTACACTAGCATATCAAATTAAGTAGTCATGGTGGTTGTAATTATAGTACGCTTTAATCTGCATTGCATAATGTCAATAAGGCTCTTACTACCTTGATTGTCTACTATCCCATTGTGTAAAATAGTAAGTCATAAATTTCTAAAGAAAAACATACCATGGTCACTCGTAATCACGACAATTGTATTGTTTAAGTCAACGTGACTTATCAACACACCGATTAAGTCGTCCACGTAAATGGAAGCTGCATAATAACTTTGTTTTATTTTTCTAGCCCATTGGCGTTGAATAGTGCCAAAGGGAAACGAAACGTTGAGCCTTTCGATATCGTCTCTGCTTCTCACGTCGGTCCAAGGATGCCACGAAACTAATGGCATTTTGTGCGGCATGTATGGAAATTTTGGTGGGCGTACTTTATTCATGGGAATTCTGTCTAAAAATAATAATAATAATGAAGAAAAACCACGTAAAAACTAGTAGTGACATCAATTTATCAATTTTATTAATTAATCTAGCTTAAATTTGTGTTTAAAAGGCATTTGTCAATAGATGTCGTTCAACAGCATTCTTAACACATTGATAACAATGTCTGTGATTCTAGGCGTAGTTTGATTGCATTAAATTTGTGTGTGCATGTAATGACAACGACTATTTATTATAATTATGTAGGTATTATTATGTACCTACCTTTATCATGTATCTTTAAATGGGCATAAATTTTCCCTTACCTAAATATTCCTCAGGGAACTTCAATGGAATATGAGGTTTATGAAAACCTACAGCAAGTAAGAACGGTTTGCTGTTATTTTTATTGTTTTCCAAAACATTAACAGCGTAATCCAATGATTGTAGGTCAGGTAAAGTCTTCTCTGGCTGTAGCTCTACATTGACAGGGCAAATAAGGTTTCTTTGAAATTTATTTGTTATCGAATCTTTACACACAGCTTCGTCTTTATATTTATCTGTGGAAGGGTGATAAGGGTAATGCGACCAACTGTACGGGTAGTCATCTGTAAAGTTGGAACTCTTTCCTGGATGAAAAACTTTTCCAACGGAATAAGTATCGTAACCGTTCTCTTTGAAAAACTGGGGCAATGTTGTAAAGTTACCAACTGTATCACGCCAGTAACTATAGAAGTCGTATAATCGTATAGTATCGGGTTTGCGACCAGTTAACATGGAATTTCGACTTGGTGCGCAGAGCGCTTGCTGCAAAATTAAGGAAAAATACAGCTTTAATTAAAATCACGCCATATGACATTACTTACCTATAGAAAATTCGCCCAGAGCTCCCGGGTTCGATTTTCGGCTGGGTCAAATTTGGAAATTAACTTTTCAAAGTTATCTCTGGTCTGGATCTAGAAAGAAGTGGCAGGGCAACACTACGTTTCGTAGTCATTTGGAAGCCTGTCTGGCGGCAGTAACCAGCCCCGTGAAATAAAAGCATGTGTGCTGTTGTTTTTCCGTGAGTGAGTCAGGGATGCTAAAGCCCATTTCCCTATCCTTTCTCAATCCCTTATCCTACTATGTTCTTACTAATAACAAAAACATATATAGAACAGCCGTAACAAAAAAATATATGTATAGAAAATTTCACTCACTTGTGCATAAGCGTTTTTGAAATGGATTCCATTTGCCGCCATTTTGTCTATGTAATTCAACTTTACTTTGTCCTCCAATAGGTGGCGTAAGTCGTCTATAACAACAAATAAAATATTAGGTCTAATCTTTGTTTCACAGTGACATTTTAAGAGCAGTCGTAAAAGAAAATAAAAATATAAGATTTTCGTGTTCATAGTTAGTAGTTAGATGATTGAAATCATTGAAATTAACTATACACTCCCAGACATTGTCACCAAAAATGTATCTCCGATTTCCTATTTTTCTTTTTACGGTTCTAATATTGATTATCAGTTTTTATGTAAAATGCTTAGTTTCTTTAATAAATTTTATTTTTTAATTGATTAGTTTTCTAATCATAATATCGGTAAAAGAAAAAGTTAAAAAATCTTTAACCATTTTATTATTATATTTGCGTAGTTTGGAACGTAATGCAATTCACCCACACTGACACATTTTATGAAACATTCAAAACAAAGCTGCCATAGAGTAATTGTTTCGAACCAATATCCTTACTTTGTGATTATTAGCCTATTTCCTGGAGCCTCATAGAGTCAAGTGTTATATTCAACTCTTATATAAATATTAAATTCAGTATAAATTTACTATCTAACTGGTTCGAAATAATTTGTAATATATATTTGTTGCAGCAGCTTTGCCCCAGTTTGATTCTTAATCTACAATTCAGGAGACGATTGAAAACAGTTCCGAATGTAGTTTTGTTCGCTTCTGCAATATGTTTTTTGTTCTTTGTCAAAGTAATTTTCCACACAAGGAACAGTCTTGCTGCTGTTGTACACACACACACAAAAGCGCATCATTGCAGCCAGCCAGCCAAGCGCCAGCGGCAACAGCAATAATCTCCCCTCCCTCTCCTCTTCTCAAGTCTTCATACATATTTAACCAAACACACACACCCACGGTCACCCACCCAATAATCTCACACACACACTACGAAACGAAAAAGTAATCGCTTGGTTTATGTCATTTACATCTGTTTTCAAAAATCGTTGAACATTTTGTATCTATAATAAATTTATTTATTTCCAATCTATTTATTTAGCGATCATTAGTTTAGGTTTTAAGTAGCTCAATTTGGAGTTATTATGTTTGTTTAGGTTCGTATTTTTGTTTTTTTGTGACGTCATTGTTTCCAACTGCCAGTGTGTAAAAACGACGCAATTACGTATTATTCCGAAATGAGTTTGAAATGAGAATTTGTTTGAATCCAGGTGAGTGGTGCAGTTAAAAGTGCATTATTTAATTTACTTTATTATTGTTTTGTTGTATGTGTCGTCTGATTGGGAAGATGGGCTCGCATCGATTTCCTTTGTCCTCGGTCCCCTTGTTATTCTATACGAACCTACTTTGTGTGCAACTCTATACATTGCTACCAGCTGTTTCGAAACATCAATATAGTTTCTAATAGCTTTGTACGAATCCTTTGTGCGAATACATTAATTTCAACCAAAATCCCGAGTGACATAATTTACCTTTGTTTGTTTCTAAATTATGTAATCTGCATTTGTTTATTTGGCAGGTGATACAATTTTTTTTGGCCTTTTCTATGAGTCCAATATTGATTTTACATTAATAATTTGTTAGTGTTAGTGAAATTGTTAACTAAATAATTTATTCTTTGAAATTGAGGATTTCACCATGTAACCTTGGGTGACAGAAGTAAGGAACCTTGGAACTTTAAATATTAATTTAATTTTTAGTTATTTATAATATGGCTAATTAATTAAAATTTTTTGAGTATTGTTTTACTATAATTTATATGAGAATACTTACAATACACTTATACTATTTGAATTGGGTAGTTCATTAAATTTATAATTTTTCCTTAGTGTAAATTAATTATGTGTTTTGATTACACATTGTTTTAATTTGTCCCAACTTAATAAACCTACTCCAAGTATTAATCTACTATTAATTATTAAGTATTCTCTTAAGCAGACTGATTATGCTAATATTGATTTGTCGTTTAGGATTAAGTGTAGAGTATGTCTGCGGATTCGCCGCGGCACGTGCGGTCCGGGGGACCACTCACTGTGCCCTCGCAACCACCCAGTGACCGCAGTATCATAGATACTGTCTCCGGTTTCATTAACGACGTTACTCTGTCATCATCTTCTGCTATCGACTCTAAAGACATCATACAATGGGCGAGGTAAGTTTCAAACGATTATTTCAACATCTTATAACAACTTAAAGATTGGAAAGAGAGTGTCTCTTTGACAGCCAAAATAAAAATATTGTAAACCAGCTGGTGCCCGCGACTTCGTCCGTGTTCCGGATGAAAGTTACCCTGTGTCCTTTCTGGTGTCCCAGACAATGTGTATGCAAAATTTTATGGTGATTGGTGAAGTAAGTAAGTAAGTACTGAAGTAGTTTTTGTGTGAAATCGTAACAAACTCACATTCATATTTATAATATTAGTAAGGGTAGTATAAGATATAAACTTTAAAATGATTTTTTTTGGTGCATTGACATGGTAGACAAGAATAATGCAAGGCTTTGCCTGATGCAAATGACAAGTTACATATAAAGTCAAATTCGTCACACAGGCTGACTGTTCACTTGATGGTAGGTCGCTACCATTGCCTATACACAAGCAACACCATAGATGCTGTAAGTGCGCTCCCGACCATAGATGGATAAAGAATAAGGAAGGGATGGATAATGGGCTCTGGCCTCCCTTACTTACTCAATGAAACACACATGCACACATGCTTTTATTTCACGGTGAACTTTTGTAAGTGGGTAGTAAATGGTAAATAAAAAAGTTATTCTTATTAGACTTTAAACTGTTATTTTGTAGTAGTTATCATAAGGTAAAGCCTAATTAAGGCTCTAAAAATCAAATCTTGGTGGTTTACTATATAATATTTATAGTAAAGTAACTAGCAACCCACTCACGACTTCAAATTCATACTGTTTAAGGATAAGGATTAGCTGTACAAAGTTGACCTTGGTTTGTGTGTGAAAAAAATTCAGATGCAGTTTGTTGAAACCAATGTTTTTTAATGAAGTATTGTTTAAGTAAACAAGTTTTTTGCTATATGTTGTGCAATAGATCTTGATGATTGCACAAGATAACTAATTGTGACATGAAAATTTTAAAATCACTCAAATTCTATAAACTTAATTAATAACGTCTTACTATAATACTAGATGCACAATCAGCTATAAAGAAACATCCTCAGCAAATGAGCACCCGCTTGATTATTTGGGTGCACTTTCGTATTAGTATAATTTGATCCGTTCAATGGCAAACATGCCACAGTGCTCCTTTAGATACGTTTTAAAATTTTACGACCTCAGTGTATAAATTTCATTTTGTAAAACTTTTTCTTGTGAATTGTGTTTTAAAAAGTTAAGAATTGTGCCACTTTTGGGTTTTGTTTTGATGAGTTAATAATAATTAAAATTGTTTTGCTAGATTTGAAACAGCAGATATCAATGAGCCCACTTCAGAGGGAGACGGTGACAATGACACATCTCCCCTGCTACTCATCCTGGGCTACGGATCCGGAGTTCAAGTATGGTTGATTCCCCCCAATGGGGACGCCCAGGAGGTGTTGTCATGGCGACAAGGCACAGTGAGAGTGCTCCGTATACTGCCCACTCCGCAGCACGGCGACTGCTTCGCATCGAAGAGGCCTCTCATAGCTTTGTGTGACTCAATAAGCCCTGGACCGACGTTTTGTTCATTGAGTTTCATCTCGATCAGAGGTGGAGAACAGGTACTTGCTTTTTTCTATAAGACAATGTTTATAATTAATATGTTTTATAATAATTAAAAATAACATGAATGTTCATAATAAAGTAGTTTTTTATTGGTACAACTTAACATGAATATCTAATTAGTATATAAAATATAAAGTTATATAGTTAGATATTGGAAATTATTATTACTAAGGGATCTATCATAATAATTTGAAGAACTCAGGCCAGTTACATTTTTGTTACTTTTAAATGTTACAAACTGTAATTAATATCTGCAGCAGTATAAGCAAATCATTAGTCAGATTTAATTAAATTTTGAAAACCTAAATTATAATAATATTAGGTTTTCTTTATTTCTTTGCTGCATTGAGTTGTTGAAAAAATAACTTAAATAAATAAGTGAAATTGTTATTCACATTACTACAGTACTTATGATAATCAAATTCAGTAAACTAATGAATGCAGTGTGTCTTGCTTCTAATTAATACTAAGACTTGGTGTTTTTAATCATCAGGTGAAAAGTATAAAATTCAAGAATCCAATACTGGATGTGGTGGCAAATAAACGTTCAGTGGTCATATCTTTTTCTGAACGTTTTGCTGTCTTCGATGCTGCTACGTTGGAGGATCGTATATCGGTGACCACTTGCTATCCCTGCCCGTGTCCGCTCGGTGGGAACAACCCTATTAACCCGTTGGCACTTGGTGATCGCTGGTTGGCCTACGCTGACAAGAAACTTAACCCATCCAAGAGAAGCAGTGGAGGCTGCGAAGGTGAGAGATTCATTAAATGTAATGATTTTAATATTGAAAATTGTTTACCTAATTAAAATTAATTAATTAATTTACCTAATTAATGTTTTCATAAACAAATGTTGTTCTGTCATTTATTTCATTCTTATCTCTTTATTAGAGCCATTGACTGACGGTTTATTGACCGGATATTTATATTTAATTAACACTAATCTGTATTTTAACACCTAATGATGATGAGTAGTCAAAGTTATTTTTTTTTAAACTTTTTGTTTATGGAAACACACAATTTAAAATGAAATAAATAAAACTCAATTATTATATTAATAAATTAATAAAGCTACAATGAAGAAGTACGCATTCTGCATATGAAATGGTATCTGTGTATTCTCCTTATAATCTTTTTTTTTCTTTACTAAATAAATGGCTAAACCTATAGCTTTGAATTTGGTGATCACCTCAAGTAAATAGTTATAGCAGTCTCATGTCTATATACAAGAGAGAGGTCAAGAAACCGATATCAACTAGTAGCCTTTGTTGGAGGTTGATTGAAAATGAAATGTTATAATAATTTGTTCTCATTCCAAATGCAAAATTTCTATCTAAATGTCTCTTTAGGCGAAGGCGTGTCCAGTTACACAGCCACAGTACTCCACGCAGCCAAGTCGCTGAGCAAAGGGCTTCGTGGGCTCGGTGAGAGTGTCGCTCATAGTTTGGCCGGAGGACGGAGCACCTCTCAGTCTCCTTCACCGCCCAACACTGACTCTCAGCAGCCCGGAGTCATCACCATACTTGATATTGAGGTATTTATTTGGTATTGTTCGTCTATCTATAAATATTAATTATGCATTTGTGCAATGGTTGCGGTGGCGTCAATAACCATTCAATCATCGAAAATCACTATGAAAACACTCACCATATTATATATCGGTAGTAAGGGATGAAGCTATATTATCAGCGAGTAATATTGGCTATATTTTACAAAGTTACGAGGACGAAGTCGCGTGCAACAGCTAGTTGATGTATATCATAAAATAAAATATACAATTGATGGAGAATATTCATAACATTGAAGTGTAATATCTGTTGTAGGGAAACAACGAGGAAGATTGTCTTGACGGCGAAGAGACGTATGACCCAATTGTGGCTCACTTCGTGGCGCACTCGGAAGCCATAATAGCCCTGAAGTTCGACGCAAGTGGTATGTTGCTGATCACGGCGGACAGAAGAGGTCACGACTTCCATGTCTTCAGGATCAACCCTCACCCCTGTGGCCCGAGTTTGGCTGCCGTGCATCACTTGTACATACTCCACAGAGGAGACACCACTGCCAAAGTTCAAGTAATGTTTCAAATTTAACTTTTTTTTTTTTCAAATTTATATCAGCTACTAAACCAAGGCCAACGAGACAACACAAAGAATGTAAACAAACTTTCAATGGTCGCTAAGATGGCTTCCTATACCATGAAACATACTATAGTTGTTCCCCTTTATTTCTCTTGTCCCAAAATCTGAATTACGATCCTTATTCGAAGATTAATTAATTAATTAAGTGGTAGAGTAGTAAGTATGGTTTGGTTTGTTGTCAGGACATAGCGGTGTCGAGCGACTCGCGATGGGCGGCCGTGTCGACGCTGCGCGGCACGACGCACGTGTTCGCGATCAGCCCGTACGGGGGCGCCAGCGGCGTGCGCACGCACACGCAGCCGCGCGTCGTCAACCGCCTCTCGCGCTTCCACCGCTCCGCCGGACTGCCCATCCACGCCACTGCCTCCGCGCGCGCTGGCAGCCCGGTATCTCCACTTTTATTCTATTATTTTACTATAAATATCAGTTGGCTGCACTGGACTCGATTGAAAGGCGAGCTAAGAAACTCATTGGCGACGACTCCCTTGTGGAATCTCAACTTCAAAGCCTACAGCATCGCCGAAAAGTAGCATGTCTATCAATTTTCTATCGTCTGCACTATGGAGAGTGTGCGTCCATTCTCTTCGATTTGATCCAACCGGAACCGTTCCACTTGCGAAACACGAGGCGCGGGCGGGGGTTTCATCCCTTCGTGGTTGAAGTTCCTCGGTCACGCACGAAGCGTTACAGTTCCACCTTCCTTGTCCGAACTGCTAAGGAGTGGAACTCACTGCCTGCGTCTGTGTTTCCCCAAAATTACAATCTCGGGGTCTTCAAACGTAGGGTAAATGGGCATCTACTAGGTAAGCGTGGTCCACCTTCGGCCGCATCTGCACCTAACATCAAGTGAGATTGCGGCCAAGCGCTGCCTTGACTTATATATAAAAAAAAAAAAATAAAAAAAAAAATAAGCCTTTATTACTGTTCGATTAACAATAAGTGAATCTACGTTACTATGCCTACATACTATTTTAACTTAAATACTAATAAACACTTCTTAATATCTACAATCGGTCCTTCAACTAACAGCTTGTCCTGAGACAAAGGCCTCCTCTAAAGATTTCCAAGTTCTTCGGTCTTTGGCTAATCTCGTCCACAAAGGACCTGCTACTTGTCTTATTTCGTCCTCCCAACGTTTAAACTGTCTCCCCTTACTTCTTTTCTCGCCCCTGGGGTACCACTCTGTTATTATTTTTGTCCATTTTTCTTTTGGTTCTCGCAAGAAATGCCCTGTCCATTGCCATTTTAGCTTCTTGTAAACCATATATGCGTTTCTAAAATTTGTTTTGCTTTTTAATTTTTCTAGTTTTACCCTGTCCCTTCTTCTCACACCCACTACGCTTCGTTCTATGCTGTTCTGGCACACTTTTATTGTGTATTTTACTATACACAATAACAATCTGTATGTTGAAATAAAACGTGACAATATTCACAAAAACTCTTATTCCGATAATAATTGATAAAGAATTGGCCTTTCTTTAACTCGATTTTAAATTGATGATGTCACCTTTAAACACTTCAGCCTTGTGTTTAATTAGACCGGACCGACGCAACTCGTTGACAGACAGGTACTGTTTTGTCACGGTGTAAAAAGATTATAGCATCTTATTTTGATAGAGTATGTGTGTCGTTACAGGTAGGAGACGGTATGGGCCAAGGTGCGTGGTTCCCGAACCCACGGCTGCCGCCCTACCCACTGCCCGTGACGTTGCAGCCCCTGGCGCAACTACGACCAACCGCCACTTTGCCCACGCACACCATCACCAGGACCAGTTCAGGTATACCTTATTATATCAAGAGGGAGGTAAAATTAAAATTAATTTTGGATTTATAAAGTGAACTTTTAGAGTGCAAATGTTTATTTAAACTTAGTGAACTTGATAACAATAAGTCCCACATTAAATCCGTCATCGAGTCTAAATCTAGGTAAACTAGACAGCCAAACTTACATAGTCACGTAAAAATTTTATTTGTAATAGCATCACCAATAAAAGCTATAATCGATTGATGTAGTCAACAAGTTTCCTCAGCACCTCTCGCGAGACGGCCAAGCGGTGGCAAAGGTCTACCCCCGGCCGTAAATCTGAAATTGTTGACCACCCCTTGACTTTTTTGTATGCAGGCCGACAGCGACTGTCTTCACTGTCGGAGGAGTCGAGCAGTGCTCCGCTGCTAGCTCGCGCGCGGTTCGGCTCGGCGGGCGTGAGAGGCGCGCCCTCCTCCGCCGCGCCCCCGGTCTCGCCCGCCTGCCCCGCCCTCTACCTCATGGCGGCCAACGGCTGTCTCGTTCATCTCGTGCTGCACCCGAGGCCCGCTCGCAGTGAGTACACTTTCTACCATAGCTCTAGTCTGTCCTAAATACGGGAACTGGATTTTTTTATTCCATCAGCTTCCGTAACAGTAACCTCGCCCTACAAAAACAAAAGCTCTGTTTTTCAAAACAAATGAACTGCCGTCGACCTTTAAATAGAAAAAAAAAATGAAATACACGACATAATAGATGACACGATTTCCGATGCAGGTGTACCCAAAGAGAAGATTTGCGACGAGTCCCCGATAGAGTTGGAGGTGGAGTCGATAGCGCAGTGGCCGCTGCAGCGCCCCTCGGCCGCTGCGGACCTTTTGGCTCCGCTGCCGCCCTCCAACCCGCTGCTGCAGCCGCTTAGTTGTCGGGTAACCCCTCTACTTTACTAAACTCTAGCGACCCGCTCCCGGCTCGTTTAACGGTTTCGTTTGGTTTCAGCGTTGTGCCGACATGTACATGAGCGAGGAAGAACGCTGGCTGTCTCAGGTGGAGATCGTAACGCACGCCGGCCCCCATCGGCGTCTATGGATGGGGCCGCAGTTCGTTTTCAAGACTTACAACTGCACCGGGTGAGATTTTCATGAACTATAATACTACTTCTATTATGCTACTGACGTGTTAAAACAATACCGAATATGAATATGACAACTGATTGGGATTGGTAACTGTAATATCAGATCGAGCTCGTCGCTGTCGGAGGCGGAAACGGTGGAGGTGGAAGCGGGTCCGGTGGCTCGCTCCAACCCCGTCAACATGCCCGGAGTGAGGCCCCTCGTGCCCGTCCTCATCGACTCCGGATCAGCCAGTCAGTACACTGTCCTTCCCTTGCCTTACCACAACACAGCCGAGTGTTGCCACAGCATGCTAAAGCGTTGATTTGCTGCAGGTTCACTGGAGCACTCTCCGTCTGACGGATTCCGGCGAAAGTCTCTGCTGGCCGAAAGTGGCCGAGCCGCCTCCGTCTGTGACGTCCAACTCAAGGAGGACCTCGCCGAAGCCATGAAGGAGGATCACGGTAAATATTGCATTTATATTTTTACTATCCTCGCAAAGAACACATAACATTCACAAGTATAAAATGCATGGTTCTGTTGAATGAATTTAATCAGATATGATACCATTTAAATTACTATTGTTGAGGAATGGACTGTATTATGAAATTAAAAGGTGATGAGAAATTAAAGAAATACATTTGCAATAAACTAACACTAACACACTATACATTACAATATTATTTTAAAACTATTCGTTGTGGCCACCAACCAGCCAGTTGCTATCAATGGCTAATTAATGTGTATTTCAAAAAAAATTATCATATGAGAAAAACTGAATTATTTTTTATTAACTGAAAAACTATATAACTCACATTTAATGAACATTATTATGTTAACAAGTTATGTTAATATAGTTTAATATGTTTTAGAAAAAAAAATTACAATATCTTGTAATTTTATATTCTAACTTCATGCATAAAAAAATCCTACAATGAAGATTTTTGTTGTACCTACTTGTATATAATGTATTAATATACATTTCTTTGCATGTAATTTAATACAGTTTTTTTTTACTAACAAAGTCATAAAGCGTAACTTTAATCAAGCAACAATCAAGCGGAGGAGTCGAAGAAAGCATAACAATGAAACATTTTGAAAATATCGTTGCAAGCGCGATTCACGTTATCCGTTCATGGTATTGGAGGATATTTTCTCACAACGCACGGCAACCACGTTAACCGTCGCCGGTTTTTAGAAGCCAAAGGCATCCATTATTACATCATTATTAACACTGTTTCGGCTCTCGATTAACTTTCTAAACGAGTTTAACTAAAAAAAAAACAAATGTTCTGTTGCAATTTTGTGTAGCTTTGAAAATGCTTTTTTCGTAATCTCCTCCGTGGAAATGTAACGAGGTTGCCTTTGGTTTCTAGTCTGGCCTCGGACGGAGCGGAGATCGGGATGCGAGTCGGGGGTGGCTCGCGCCGTAGGCCCGCTGGGGACTGTGGTCGTTCCCACGCCGTGCGTCGGCCCTCCTCCGGCCGACGACGTCGACGCCTACACGCTGTCCAATGAGGACGAGGCCTGCTTCCGCCCAGTCGTCCGCGCGCCCGCCTCGCTACCCCTGCAGCCGGACATTGTCGTGCGTCCGTTGCCCCGCGACACAACAATCCCAGTGCAGACGGTCGACAACTTCCCGGTGCCGGCGTCGGCCAATCCGATGCCTCTAGACACGCACGTCGTCATACCGGCCGCACTAAATACCGTACACAATTGGCTCAGCGATGACCCCGTCGCGACCAATCCGGCGATCAGTCGTCAGATTCTCATAGATTCTAAGGGCACATCAGTATGCGACAAATCGGTTTTGACAGTAGACTCGACTAAGTTACAAGATAAATCTAGCGAAAATACAATCGAACGTACAGAGAAACACAAAACGAAATCGAATATTAAAAATTCGTCACAAGACGTGACTTTAAATGAAAACATTGTAGATTCTAAGCCTTACGATACGAATAAAGATCTCAAACGAATGGAGAGTGAAATAGGGAAGAATGATAGTGTGCGTGATATTGTTTCGGCGGCGAATGTTGAGAAAGTAGAGAGTGTTGATGCTAAATCACTGCCAAAATTAAAACAGGCCGCGGATGATATTCAACCGGTGGCCAAAGTTAGAGTTAAGAAATCTCCCACCCTAAAGTTAGTTTGTGATAGAAACGATAGTGACATTAGTGTTAAGGATAATAAAATTAAGGATGTAAAAGAATTGAAAATTGTTGAAGAAAATAAACAATTAAGCGCTTCTAAACCTAAAATTAATAAAAATATTGAGCAAGTTAAGGAAAATCAAGAAATTACTGGGATAAAAAGAACTAAAGAGCCTAAAGAAAGCAAACCTAAAAGAGAAGTTGAGGAAGTATGCGAGCTTAAAGAAACCAAATTGTCAAAAGAAACCAAGGCAGTCAAAAATAATAAGGTGACAAAAGAAGTTAACCCAGAAAAAGAGATAAAAATAAAAGAGCAAAAAGAAAAAGATTCAAAGGAAGCCAAAGTTGTTCCAGAAAATGAAACTAAACAGTATTCAGAGTGTACAAAAATTTCAGTTACAACGGAACCTAAAAAAGATTCCCAAGATTATAAAGAAGTAAAAGAATCAAAGGATAGTGATTTGAAAGAAGTTAAAGGGGATAAATTATCAAAAGATTGTAAATCTAGGCCCGAAGAAAAGGATTATGAAGGGAAAGACGTTGAACCGTCTGTGGCGGCAACTTTTAAGTTTTCTATTAAGAAAGAATCACTTGAAACACGTCCTGCTAAAACTCGAACAGATGACGTAAAAACTGAAGAACAAGCTTGGGATCTCTTACTAAATGAACCAGAAAAGACAACTGTAGCTGTCGATAAATCAGAGGAATCTAAATTGAAACTGAAGAAAGGTCGAAAGTTGAGAAAGGACGAAACCCAGGAGAGGTCCAGTGAAGATAATTTCGTGGAAATTCATGCGATAGAAGAGAAACAGTCTAAAGAAGAGTTGGTGTCCATTTCTTTGCCTTCTGAAAAGTTAGAGTCGTCATACGTGTCGAAGGTTAAAAAATCTCGATCCAAAAGTCGAACACCGGAAAGAAAGAAAGAGAATCAGTGTGATAGAAAAGTGGAGGAATGGCTGAGACATAGTCAAGAACTGGAACTGACTTCTGTTTGCAAATCGCAGGTTAAAAATGACGAGGCAACGGTCATTGATATACAACCATTGCCTGGACCTAGTTCCTTGGTGAGGAAGGGTTACAGTAATATTTTGAAAACTAAAACACACGCAGATGGAACTGCTAGTGAAAGTACATCTCTTATTATAAAAGATTCAACAAAGTCGAAAAAAAGCAAATCGTTGTCGCCGTATCCAGAAAGCGGTCGCAAACATGTAGACAAAACGGAGGTACATAAAAAAGATGTGTACGTCATAGATACGGCTAAAGATGATTTTCCGGAAATCCAAATAACCAGAGGTAAACTACCACGAAAGATATCACCTCAGCCACTCGAGAAGAAAGCTGAAGAGATAGAGAAACCTGTTAAATCTTGGAGTTCTATTGCAGCTTCTAAAGGCAGCAAGAGAGTTGAACCATTGGAGAAGAAAGTAGATTTAATTGAAATCACAGATGAAACTGAAAATCCGTCGTCTTCCAGTAATGTTTGTTTGCAAGATAAATTGGTAGAATTGTGTAAGAGGAATGATATTATGGTAGCCGAGTGTGATTCTCCCACTGAGCTCACATTTGTAGAAGATTTACCTCCTCTTGAGCCCTTGGATTTTGCCTTAGACGACTTTAAACTAGACGTTATGAAGGAAAGTCTCTTTGATGCTAACGATTCTAAATCCAGTCCTATATGTAAAATTAATATTGAAGATATATTTACTTCTATCAAGGAGGGCACTAACAAAGTGATCGAATCGAGTATGTTCAATTTAGTCGATTTGGAGAAAATGCCACCTAAGAAAGAGAAAGGCTTCAGTGTTGTGGAATGTCACAAGATCACGACACAGGAAGTGAAAATAGACGATGATAAATTGGAGGATAATGAAGGTATGGAGAAGTCGTCTGATGAGGATCTAACATCACCGCTGGTTTCCACCGACAGCGATAAAGAGGATAAGAAAAACATTGGTGCCTCTAATTTAACGCTGCCTTCGTCAAAACAATCGTCTAAAGCTAAAAAATCACGCAGAAAGAAGAAATAACTAAAACAGTGTGTTCAAAGTTAGATTCAATTTTCAATGTTTTACTTATCTATGTACAATAGATATTCTCATCGTCGATAATAATATTTGATAATGTTTTATTTTAGTTTTTAGGAAGTTTGAAATGTATATGTTCAGAAAAAGACAAAAAAAGTATGTAAATACAGTTCACTGTTCCGGTGACGCCTAAATCCTGTAACTAGTGTGTTTTAGAGATATGAAATATTCATATCACAAATCGATTTACTGTTGCATAAAAAAAATATATAAAAAAATTAAAAACTTAGTGAAAAAGTCTTAAAAAAGTTATTAATAAGGGCAAATCAGTAATATAAAAAAAAGATATAAATTATAATATGTTATACGCATTGACGTCTTTATAGCAATGTCTGTATAGAAAACCAGCTCGCTTATGTACTTACTTCATAAGTTTTTAGTTATTTAAATAATATAAAAATAGATGTAGATATCCAAATCTAAAATGCCAGTAAATACGTTTACTTATATACCTACTTAGTATTGTTCTCTTGCACCGTTGATGTTGATTAGTATAACAATACTGTTTGAATTTTTTTAAATTTGAATAGACTCGGAATTTTAAATTTGGAGTTCTTTTTGATGCGAGTTTCTTTTTTAAATACTTACATTGACTTGGAATTTTTGAAATTGAGACATCACAATGTGTAAATTAGCTTTCGCTCTTATATAAAAATCGCTATATTTAGTCCTAAGTTACAATCCTTCGATACTCTGCGATACCTCGATTACGTGCTTGTATTATATATACCTAATTTAATTTAATTCTTTACTTATTTTTTTTTTTTTGAAAAGTGATAAATGTACCTACTGTAAAGATCTTTAGTCACCACTGGTAACAAATACCTACCTTGTTATATGGCTGTCATTATGTACAAAATATTCTTTCTTAATTTATTTACGAGTATTATTTAAAATTATTTTATTTACTTAATTTAGCTAATTGAAATTTAAATTTGTCCTTTATTTTATAGGATATAATTTAAACTGTATACATAAAATTAATTAGTTTTAAAACGTTAAATCATGACAAATATTTATTGTATTTTTAAACATGTCATTTTTTATGTTATTTCTTTTTTTCTTAATGACAATGACGGTTAGTTTAATTTATTTATATGAATATTATTATTTTGTGCTTCGTGCAATTTTATAATAATAATAATTATGGCGCATATTTTTCGCTTTATTTAAGTGTTATAAATAAAAAAACGTACTCGTATAACAATGCAGCAGCTATCATGGACAAAATAAAATATTTTATTCCGTATTTTTTTAAAGTAAATTTATATATCTTTTAATCTCTGACCTTTAAAAAATGTACGTAAAAAGATTACATGTCTACCGAGACGTAAAAAAATAAATATATAATTTATATAAGTCATTAGTTTCTACAACAGTATTTAAGGTTAAAATCTCGATTTAGCTTAAATTTTAATAACACAGCTAATAAGGCTTTTAAAGTGTTCTATTTGACGTCATACATATTTTTATTTATTGTATAACTCAGGTAATAATTTTTGTTCCTTTTAACTCTTTCTTAATTCTACTTTTAAGTTCTAACAGCTTGTTGATGTTTTTATCTTTTTTACAAAACATCTATATAGTCTTTTTACTATCCTCACTCGAGTTATATAATATACGATGTAATAATAATATAGTAACAATAAATAAGATCATTTCTGAACGTTAACAATGAAATATGCAATATTATTTAAAAAAAAATATTTTATTTCTCGTGTTTTTTGTTATAATTATTCGTTTTTGGTTATTTCGTTCACTTTAGTTATTCTAAAGTTATAAGACGATTATATCACCTTTATACATCTTATTTTAATATAGGTATACATTTGTATACAATGTTTTTATTTTAAATTTTACTGAATTTGATTCATTATTGTATAAACTAATATAAATAATAATGCCGAAGAGTTTGTTTGTTTGATTCAACGCGTTGAACTCTGCAAATTTTTTTTCATTTGATAGCCCAGTTCTTAAAGAATGTTAAGCTACTTTATTATACTCATAATGATTTTTCATTATTACAGTAATAACAAGAACGAACGTTCGTTGATAATTTAAAATTTGCTAATAAAGGTGGTTGCTTTATAATTAATATTAAGGAAATAATAAAACAAAAAAATAATAAATTTCTTATTTAATATTTTCATTTCGTAACTACTGCTTTTTTAAATTGATTAATACGAAAATCTACAATACCAGTATAGGTATTTGTATATTTTAATTTTAAATACAGGTATTATTTGCATAAAAATGCAGTGTTCAAATAATTCAACTTAGAGCATGGACTAAAATAATATATGTAATCTTATTACACTTATTAAGTTCCGTGTGAAGCTTTTTAGTTTAGGTATAAATTGTTTTTTTTTTGCTCTAAAAATGTATTTGTATATGTAGCTGTAATAAAATGTTATCTATAAATTGACCGATTTTTAATGTTTAGGTACATCAAATGTTTTAAATTTATTACCTATGCTTTATAAGCACGAGTTGAATAATTAAAAAAAAATACTTACCAATTATAATCCCAATGAATTTTTAAAATGTATTGAAATGTTTGGCTGCCTTGTCTTGGTATTATTTCGTTGGTAATTTGTTAAGGAGTGTTTAAAAAAAATAGTGAAATAAAAAAAGGGAATTCAAAAACCACAAATATCGTTTTTTATTTTTTATCCTGTTTAAATTAAATTAATTATAAAAATTGTGTTTTTATAATTATTACAAGAATTAATTAAGACAAAAAATCACATATCACACATGCGATAAAAAATATCTGAAAAACCCATATCTGAGTTTCCATCTATTACAGTCCAAATCTAATAAAAAAACTTAGTAGTTATTGAAACTTAAACATGTAATTTTTATTTAAAAATATAACCGCAACTATGCTAATTAGATTTTCTATCTATTAGATATTTTGACACACTGGTCTTTATTGTCCCAAATTTATTTTCCTTCTAAAATTCTAAACTCAATTCTATATTTAACCCTCTTATTAAACATGTGAAAGGGTAACTTAAAGAAGTAGTGACTCCTCTCCCATCTTCACATGCATTCCTGAAAATCAGTCCACTGTTATTTAGTTTAAATATATATATCCGTTTTATTGCATTCCAGTTATACCAACGGGTAATCGCTACGAAGCGGAAACCGAAGAGTTGAGTTCCAGCAGTTTTAGTTCAGCGTCTCGCGCCTCACTTGACGCCCCATCGTCGCCTACTCCGAGCTGTAGCGGCGACAATCTGCTTCATTTTCCAGGTGATTCCAGTAGTTCCGTGTAACTTGACTGTTATTTACTTAAACTTGAGACGCGCGTCATCATAAATTGAGACATTTTTCTATAATACTTGAAGGTTTAACTAAATTCCGCTCGCAATTCATTCACCGCGCCCAATTCCTTCGGATATCGGATTAAGAATCGACAGACATTTTACAGGAACTGTTTAATAATGTTTTTAACTTAAAAATCAAGTAAAGTTTTGATTTATCAATTGCTAATATAAATTAAACCTATTTAATTTTGCATTCGTAAACCTTAAATCTTGCACTTTTGCGTGGTCAACTAATTGCATACGGGCTTTAGTGAGAAGTGCCAATGAGAAGTACTAAAAATATCCTTGCTTATGATTCTGCAAAATGATGTAATAAAATGGGCAAAATATGTCAAGAATAGATACTTACATATAAGATTATATTATTGTTAGTTATTTTTACATGGTGCATATGTCGTCGGCACATCGTAGAATTGGGCATATCATGATATTCCTGGGCAGATCGTATTTCTGTTAAAACTGAGAGGCTCGCCTCACTCCGTTCCGCTTCGCTCGGGCCCCTAAATTTATTTCCATGTAAACCTCACTCCTTCTCGCTTTGCTTCGCTCCGCTCCTCGTCGCACCTATTTTTGACTTTTGGTGAAAGATTTTTGATTTCATACTTTACGATCTGCCCAATTCTACGATCTGTCAACGACACATATATCATGTAGGTAATGTTGGTTTGTTAACGAAAGAATCCACTGCTCAAAATACTAAAAACACTTACAAAGTATCGTTTATAGTACTTTGTAAGTAAGTAAAAATAGAAACACATTTTTTGAGCATTTCGCTCAATAAAAGGATTTTTTTATTTATCTAAATCAAAACGGAACAATAGTACGTGGTTGTACTCTTTAAACTTTTTATGCAGAATTGACAGCATTATTTAATTTTAATATTAATGATGTATAAGTTTTTTTATAATTCATGAGCGATTAAAACTATTAATAATGCCATATTACATTTGGATAATATTATTAAAAATTAAACAAATCATAATTTGCTCTTTTGATGATAACAGCGACTTTTTCTTATGAGCACTTTGGAATTATTTCGAAAAAGTGCATCAAAATTTAAAAGAATATTAGGATATTTAGGTATATTTTTTAAGTAGATATAAGTTTAAAAATCTCAACACTACTTTAGACTTTAGATTAAGGGGAATTATTAAATATAAGTTTAATTATAGTTAAGTTAAAGTGACGTCAGCTATTCTTATTGTTAATGGGTGTAATATGAGAAAAGCAGCACTTGGTCACTTAAAAGTCGACTTTATACTGAAGGTAATAAGGTAACGATTTCAATAGAACAGATGTGCAGTTGGTACAAATACGGAGGCCTACATTTCAGATTTTAATAGTATTAAACATAAAAAATTACACTTCAATTATGGTTTTGATATGGAAAGGGGTTAGTTTCTTTAAAAAAAATCTGTATTAATAATTCGATATAATTTTGATATTTAAGTATATTTAGTTAGGCTCATTCGACGACTGCTTTGGTAAGGCTATTATTAATTGTAATAATTTAATACTTTTGACACATGAAAATTAAACAAAATGGCCGCCGACTGAAAGGAAAACTCCGTGTTCAATAGTTATTACAAGAGTGCAATAGAAAAGACTGCGATAGAAATAAATTGTTGACATTAAATAAAACACAAAAAGCGCCATTGAAGTACATAAGTGGAACTAATTTTTCCAAGAATTTTACTAGATGCGCTATTTGATTTTAGTATTCATAAAGAAATGTAATTTAAAAAAAATATTTGCCTGTCTTTTTGCGCACACATTTTATTTGTTCTATATTTATTTAATTTTAAAAGTAAATTGAATTTTTTTAAATGTTATTATAATACATAATTATTAAATGGAACAATCGTATAAGACGAAAATTATATTTGAAATTTTTGTTATCAAAATTATTAAACTTACATTGAAAAATTCTTACAAATTTAATTAAAATATATTTTAAACGATTCTGTCACTTTAACATTCGGTATTTAGTAACTAACTTTTGGTTTTTTCATTAAGATTTTTTTCATTATTTAATGGCGTGAATGGTCATCTATACTATATGCAGTTCGCTTTTTTTAGACTTTTTAGTTAATTTTTTTTAGATTTCTGTAGACTTATATTCGTATTTTATAGAAAAAAAAGCTTTCCCGTGCGAAACGCTTTTATAGTTTACTTTTATAGGTGTTCTCATTAATAAAATAAAATAAGAATATAGATTTAATTTGTAGTCAATATATTATGATATTAATTAAATGTAATATAGTATCGACTTTTAAATTTCCATATAAATTCTTTGAAATTTAATTTATTATAAATGTGAATAAAAGTGATAAACTATATAAATTTAATAAAAAAAAGTAAAAATTTACCTTAAATTTACAAGTAGGCAGTAATTCAGTAATAACAGCCTGAATATCTATAGATTAAGATATCTTTTTAAAAAAAAAAAAAAAAAAAGAAACAAAAAGTGAAAGTTTCATAATACACAAAACTTTTAACCACAAAACTTAAAATTGTTGCATTTGTTTACCGTAACTGTGATATATAGTAAAGATAGAGCTTGAATAGGTTAGATGGGTGCCGAAATTTTTTAAATTTAACAAAAAAAAAAAAATGGCTTCTAGTATTTTTTTACATTCCACAAGAATTCTCTGCGTATTTTCGTCTACTCCTATACTATTGGCAATTTTTTGCTTAAAACTTGCACATGTCAGGCCATTTTCTTATTACTTAAGGGCGTAATGTTTGACGCCAAAATTGAAGTTCTTTAAGCATAGGCTGAGAAACAAGTTCCAAAAAGTCAAGAGGTTCTGGTTTCGCGTTTTAAGAAAAGCAATTTTTTAACGATGTTACAATAATAATATATTTATAATAGAGTTGACGTAGAAAATATATGGTTCTGATCCAAAATATAAAATACGAGTAAAAATGTTCAGTATTTGAATATTCTTCCAATCGTCGACGTCTTCCGCGCTTTATATCCAATTGGCAAATATTTGTCGTTTGAAATTAACGTCCATACGAGTATATTTTTGTTTGTGAAATCTGCACGAAAAATATTTAGATTAGGGTTGTACATTCAATAGTTAAACCGTTAATAAACGTCAACAGTGTTAACGCATAAAATACATCAGAGGAAAAAGTGTAGTTCTTTTTAGGAAATTTTGTGTTTTCTTTTATTTATAACTGTACACAGCGAACCTACAATGCTAACTTCTTTTAACTGAAATTATAATAATATAAAGTCGTGGTACATGCGACAGGTGAAATATCTGTAATTTTTTGTTACCAAATTTAGACGTCTGTCATTTGACATAATATAGTAATTAATACAAAAATTCTTACTTAAATTACTAGGAAAAAAATGTATATTTTCCACAATAGACAATTTGCATGTACCATGACGATAAGTAACTTATCGGTCAACTTAACTTCCAACAGAAATCTTATTAAATAACTGTTATTCCATTATTAAATAACTGTTATTACTGATTTCTGTGTTAAAACATTTATCTATATATAATATGACATAATCTTATGGCGAACCGCTAACGAGTAACGTTATTAAGGTCATTGAAGTTAACATGTGATTGTTGTATTACTGTATTAAGTATTTACATATATTTTAAGTAAAGTTCTAATTGTTAAACATTAAATTAAACTTAAACTTAAATTGACATCTCATCAACTAAGCAAGCAAACAAGTTGACAATAAGACACGAAGCTAAATTTAAATATATTGAATAATTAATACAGCAATCATTGTTTTTTGTGTTTACTAAGTTATTTAGTACATAACATATTCGTACTTATTACTTATCATCTTAACTTTAGTAATATTTTAGTATAATAAACCACATGAGGTGTAGTTTATATAAGTTGATTTTATTTAAAAAAAATAAAATTCAATTTAACGAATTTATGACGATTTGTATGCTATTCGAAACCACCGAGATTGTCGTACGCGTCATGCCAAAGTTTTTTTTTATTTATTGCATTGGCATTAAAAGATTTCGGTACAGAAATGTCAGATTTCGTTTTTCTTTTACTTTCCTTGCACAATAGATATATATTATGTAAAAGTTGTAAGACGATGTGTCACTTTTGCTCGTGCAAAAGTGTTTTACACTCTGTTAACGTTTTAGTACATAATACCATAATTATTGTTAATGTTTTATAACTTGACTAGTTACCATTTACCACGATAAAGGCTATTTGACTACAGCACAAATGCTTGATATACACATTCTAGATTAGTCTATTGTATGTCTGACTCAATTGAAAATAATAGGATCGCATTTTGTAAGCAGTTCATATCAGGAATGCACAGTTTGCTTAAAGTTTTTTACTCTGTTTTTTGAAAAATAACTTTATTGTCACTCGAAGACATGATAACTAGCACAATTTATCCATTTCGTGTTTGACTGTTGGGAAGAGCTTGTTTAAGTTCCGTACTTACGTAGTGTTTGAGTTTTTTATTTACGTTGAAAAATTATCGAAAAATTTTTAAACAAATAAAATTCGACGAAAAAAATGATAAACGGTTTAAAATAATTTGTGAGTAGTAGTCAAATGGCCTGTTGTTCATAGAGTTTAAGTAAAACGCCATTAAATCTCAGCTAAATAGTTTAAGATGAGAGGCTAAACATTGTGACCCGGTCTGCAACGAAAATGAGTATTTTTTCAAAGTAACATTTTTCAAAATCAAGTCTTGGGTGTTTTGCGTTTTGCGTGTTTGTGTACCCACCCTAAGTATTTAAATAATTAGTTAATTATCGGTTTTAAATTTAATGTTTTAATTAAATTACTGAATTGGGTAAGTATTAAAAAAATATTATATATAATAAATTTTTGCAAACACACAAGTCATCAATTGAAACAAAAACGAAGGTATTTTTCTTTTTTAATGGCTATGTGGGTATTTTGTTTTTAAATCAATTTTTAATTTATCTCCAATGTAGCGATTGAGGAATATAATTTTTAAAAGACAATAACTGGATTAATTTAATAATTTTATTTAAAATGAAAAGTTTTAAATAATTATATTAATGAATAGACAGTTCCGGGAGACAAGACATTGTGATGGCTGTATGTGATAGAGATGTATGTCGATCGTTCGCGATCATATTTTTATATTGTACCTACGTCTAAGTTATATTCCTATATTTTAATAAGATAATGTATAAGTCATTTTGTTTTGTATCCTCTGTATCAATATCATATAAAAATATAAATACAATATCCTATTGTTTTATTTACAAGTCCCCTAGTAATTCAGTTGATATACTTTGTGAAAATAATTTATTTCTATACAAACGTGGGATCTATTTCCATACATACCCTATGTATAAAACTGGTAAATGACATTCAATTGAACTAATGGGAATAAATCATAGATTTTGTTATATGTAGGCAAATTCTTTTTAAATTTAATGATATAATTTAATTTACAAATCTTTCAAAATTGGTAAATAAAAAACTCCTCCGCATCCAACACACGTTGTGCATCAAATATTTATATAATATATTTTTATGCAAAACTTTTAATGATTTATTAATTAGTTGTAACAAACATTTAACTATTAAAATCTTTAACAAACATTTAAGAATTGTGATGAATTTCCAGGCATAAGTATCGAACATGATTTTCGATCAATCTCTTTAGTCCAAAGAAAAATTCAGTATTGTAAAAAAGATCTTTATTCCAATATAACAATGTAAACAGTATAGATACATACACATAATCATTTAATATAATACACAAGGCACTACATTATTTAACATGTAAAAATAAAATTCTTATAATGCAATAAAATACAATTGTACAAAAAGAAACAATTAAATACTTGCACGATATGTGCTTAAATTTTACTTATTATTTATAAAAAATAAAAAAATTCGATGTAGCTATTTACTGTGGACGGAATAATACTTGTAGACATTCTTTGAATTTTACTTACACGTAGAGACGGATATTTTATACACGTAGATACGTATTGAGATAAGTCTCGCTCATTAATAATAAAATATTTAATAATTTAATAGAGATTATCATATATTCGTACGTCTTGGATCAACACATTAGATACAAAGAATACGGACGGAACATTTTCTCGTCTCATAATATGTAAATATATACTTATAACATAATATGTGCTCATACAATTGTATATATTACATATGCGATTGTAATATAAATTATTATCAATTCATTCTAACCCACAAAAGTTTATTTTTCAAACTTATTAATTTGATTTAAGTAGTATAAAGTTTAATTTCTGTACTCTAAATATGAATAACAGAGAAAAAATGCCCTTTTTTAAAATATTGATTAGTGAAAATGCCGAATTAGGTGTTCAAAAAATAAAATCTATAAATCCGGCTAATTTGTGACAGAAACAATGTTAAAAAAAGAAAATATAAAAGGTTATCATAATGATAATTATGATAAGATATGCTATAAAATTGTATGATTAATAACATAATTATGTATGTTGTTTTCATACTGACATGTCATACCGCCCGTCATAAAGAACCCTGATAATACCGCCATTTTAACTTACAATTAAAAAAATTATGTGGAATGGAATAAGTTTGCAAATTTTAAGTAATTTTTAATGATGATAAATAAATAAATATCCACACATTTTTTAAGTAGGTAACTAATGCCTTGTATTATGGACACCAGATATACTACATACATGACTTATTTTTGTAAATACATACATACAAATTAACATATTAGAAATACAAAACATCCATGACAGGTACAAAGGTAAAATGTTAACACATAAACATTTGCCCCTAGCGGGATTCGAACCCGCGACCGTTTACACTTCGCCCGAGTTCAAAATAGAAACTATCCTATCTTTTAAGTTGGACCAAATTTGGACACATTAGTTACGAAGTTTTATCATAATCGGTCCAGTAGTTTAGGAGTTCATTGGCCTCAAACAACGTGACACGTAATTTTTATATATTGCATAGATATTGTTCAGATACTTTTTGTGAACGGTCTTCGTACAAACTACACTTCCTGTCAGACACACTTGACATAAACTCTTATGATAAGCGTATCGTTCTTGACAAATCCATTTTTGACCACTTCACTCACCACCGCGTATTCGTTATATCCGAATCCTCTGACCGAAATCTCCGTAGTGGGTTTCCTGAAAGCTATCAGAGACGAGTTGGACATCATCGTGTCCTTCTGGGTCAGTTCCGGACAGTACTGGTTGATCATTGCAAACGATATCCGTCCGTTGAAAGGCCAATCCAGGGAATCATTGTATTCCGTCTGCATCAGGTGAACGTTCAACGCGAAGCAGAGTGGATTCACCGGTGATAGGTTCAGACGAACACAAAACCTACAAACGAAAAATTACATTTATTTAATAGGCTAATACAAAAATAATACAAATTAAAATATTTAATATATTTGTATTAAAATATTTAATACAAAAATAGGCTAATAGCCTATTTTTGTAGGGGAGATTGCTTTTAATAATAGCAAAAAAAAAAGCAGCCCTTACTCACATAAGACCACTAAGGAAATATTTTCCCTAGATGAAAGTCAAAGAACGCCTTTACCTGACTGTCCAAATGGAGGGATTTTTTTTAAAAGAAACAAAAAAGCTCACACGTTTTTAGACAGTGCATTTAGACTCTTAGTAAATGATAAATTCTAAATTTTAGAGTTTTAGCGTGGAGCCTAAAGTTTTATCAGTTATCATCAATTACTCAAAGGTAAAAGAAATTTAACTTTTGGTAAAATTTGTAACCGCAATTTTTATCATAATTTCAAACTTGTTAGGTATTTGAATTGGTTATGGTAATAATTAAAATTCGCACCTGTATCCATTGGGCGAAGTATAAAATCCAGGGCTGTACAACATTTTCGAATGATCGTTCTGCATAGCGTCCAGTCTCGCTTTGAAATTGTCTATCTTCCATATAAAATTTCCCATACAGTATCGCAGTAACATGTCCGTGTTCTGTTTACTCTTGGCCACAGCGAACGCTGATAACTTCTTCGACATATTCGCCAGAAGAATGTCTTGTTCGCGATTCCTTTGTTCCAACACAACAACTCTTTCGTAGAGCGCTCTGTAATTCAATGTTATATATATCTAACTAATGGAGTCAAGTTTCAAAAGCTCTTTTCAATATGTATGTGTAACTAGAATAGGTACTATTTTGCTAACTTAGAATACTCTGTCTACCTGAAAAACCTTTAATTTTTTAATACCTAGCCAATAATTTGTCTTAAAGAGATAACCCTTTAGCAGCTTGGTTTTTTAGGAGTTGTCGTGCGCACCTCTAGTGCCTGACACGTAATTTTTTTAAAGAGAAAGAGTACAAGTAAGAGATTTAACAAGTAGAGGAATTTGTCGTATATATACGGCTCTGGCGAAATGGACACGAATATAAAAAAAATTACACATAGACCGAATTATTTTACTAGATTTGATTAGATAGACGTACATTTATTCAATTACTCGCTTAAAAACACAATTTAATAAATAAATGTTTTCGCGAGAGAGTAAAACAAATTAAAAATAAACATGTTACCTAATTAGTGCACTAGTGTTATGTGTAGATGGCGTTGTACTGGGTTCGCCATCTTTGTTTGGAGCGTCCCACAGACACATCGCTTCTTGCTCCTTCCCGTCCATTATATTCGCATTTGATATGTCGTCATTTATTTTCATCTCCGAGTACGCGTTCATTAAAAACTAAAAATGGATTAAAGACTAACTACGTTAGTTCCAGCACAATTCGTAAAAAAAAATTACTGTTTCAGGAGATATAGGTTTATTAACCACGGGTTTTTTTTTAACTCATATTGTTAATTCAAATATGAAATTAAAAGACGGAGGCTCAAATTGGTATGCAATCATTGAAAATGATCATAAAATAATAGGTGATGGTTGAATTATTATTACCTTATTTTTGGAAGTAATAAGAATTATTACATAATAAATTAAAACTTATTTTTAATGAAGTAAATTTTACCATAAAAAAATTCATTTCACATAAGTCATTTTACATCAAATAATAATCAATCAATAAATATTATAAAATGGGGTAGGTCTTTATTATATAATTTTCAGAAAAAAAAAATTGCACCCATGCGAAACCGGGGGCGTGTCGCTAGTTAATGAGTACTCACACTCATATGCTTAAGAATGTTTCCATGTAAGTGTTTGTTCATGTCCTCTTGGCTGTTGAAAGTTTCCTTGCAACCGACAGCTTTGAATGAACACGGAACTATTACTTCGGAGGTTGAGGAAGTGTCGGGTTGATTGTATTCGCAGTTTACTATGTGGGCGTCCAAATCTAACGGAGTCAGTTTAGTGTTACAACCTGGAATGAGAAAGAGCTTAACTTAAGGGATTCACAAAGGCGAATGACATTGACGATTTGACCTTCACCGATATGACCTTTAGAATGTATATATATATCATACTAATTCAACACGAAAAACACAAACGTAATCCACACCTCAACGCAGTCACTGAGACACTGTAGCTCCATATGTTTAGAGTTCCGAGGCGGCGGAAACAATTCAATAGGCCTGATAAATGTGGTTTTTTATACTTTTCATTAAAACTACATTAAAAAAAAAATCAATAATTTTTTTTTTAAATGATATTGACTTATTATTCAGTGTAGGAATCATTTGCGCGCAATAAACCGTTTTCGCAACAATTTTCAATATAAGTCAAATTCTTCTTATGTTCAAAATTTTATTGTGGGGTTTCTACTACTTTGATGGAATTTATAAACAATACAATTTGTTCTTCACATGTTTAAGGCTGCGGACCGTTAAAAATTGACTCTCATCGAATTTTTGGCGCTGCTTATAACATTGTTTTCAAACTGATTTAGGAAAAATTTAGAAATATTTTTATAACCAAGAAAAATTTATAATATGGTTAATAGTTAAGTATTTTTTAAGCGTTTGTTTATAGGGTATATATTAGGTAAAAATGGAGTTAAACACAGCTCTGCCAAGCCCTACAGTATGTTGAGCTATGTTCACGGACCAATGACATAACAACTAATGATAAATTAGAAAATCTATTCAGATATGAAGTTTTCTTATGTGGTCGTCCTTAAATTTATCTGATTATTTTTTTGCAAAACTAATTCATGTTCTTAAGTAAGAATGTTAAATATTGTCTTTTATCAAATTTTTCACTATTTTTTTTTTCATTTTTAACATAGTTACGTAACAACAATTAGAAATTAACATTTATTATCATAAAGGACAAGTGTTTAGGTACAATAAAAAGCTATGGTTTCTGTATAAAAATTAAGAAAAGTAATTATTTTATTGATAAGAAAATACCGGCAATCAAACTCCTCAGTGACCGGTGAGCGGTCGTTGCGTTCAGACGTGTGCTCCGTGTTAAATTTTTACATGTTTTTTGCGATCGAACAAATATCTTTGTCTCGCTCACTCTCAGAGATTTTGCGCTTCTGTTAGCATATCGAAAGTTGCTTTACTTTATTTATTTTCAACATTATTTTCGAACTTTTTGGTAGTTAGTTAGTTTTTGTTTTTGTTATATTATTATATATTATTATTGGGTCATAATGGAAAAAGATATGCTTGTCTAAAAAAAGGAAATGCAAGTCAAATATCATAAGCATTATATTCGTATATGTTATATTGTATTATATTATATTATATTATATTATATTATATTATATTATATTATATTATATTATATTATATTATATTATATTATATTATATTATATTATATTATATTATATTATATTATATGTTATAATAATTATAAAAAAAATTAGGTATATATATTATTACTAGCTTTTATGGAAGAGTGAAGGCTCCTGGCACAGGCTTTCGCTCAAAAAAAGTCTTCAATCATGTAATATCATCTCAATTTCTAATAATGAAATGAACACAACCTTATTCACAGTAATAATATCGATAATCTGCTAGCAACTTTTCTATATTCTAAATTAACTAAAACTAATTCTAAAAAACAAGTCTGTTTCTAAAATTTCTAAAATATCTAAAATTTCTAAAACTTCTAAAATTTCTACATTTCTAACATTCTAAAATTTCTAAAATTTCTTGGAGCTAGCGCGCCGACTGTATCTATTTATTGGATTAACTATTATAGCATAACAATGCATGTATAATATATTTAGAGATGTTGAAAATTGGGTATTTTCAATAACATGAAATTAAAAAATTTCTCTTTCTAAGTCCCTTTCTAAAATTTCTAAAATTTCTAAAACTTCTAAAATTTCTAAAATTTCTAAAATTTCTAACATTTCTAACATTCTAACATTTCTAAAATTTCTTGGAGCTAGCGCGCCGACTGTATCTATTTATTGGATTAACTATTATAGCATAACAATGCATGTATAATATATTTAGAGATGTTGAAAATTGGGTATTTTCAATAACATGAAATTAAAAAATTCTCTTTCTAAGTCCCTTTCTAAAATTTCTAAAATTTCTAAAACTTCTAAAATTTCTAAAACTTCTAAAATTTCTAACATTTCTAACATTCTAAAATTTCTAACATTTCTAAAATTTCTTGGAGCTAGCGCGCCGACTGTATCTATTTATTGGATTAACTATTATAGCATAACAATGCATGTATAATATATTTAGAAATGTTGAAAATTGGGTATTTTCAATAACATAAAATTAAAAAATTCTAGTAAAATATTAAAAGCAAAAAGTAGAGCAAGATTCTATTGATAAATTACGAGTATTATAACGCAGGATGTCAGCGGAGGTGCTCCCCACGCGCACGGTTTTTTTCGACTCTGATTCGTAGTTTTGCACCGATAGACTGACGCCTTAAGTATAATATATATATTTTTCAAATCAATTGCATTGACAGTTTCTTCTAACATATTTTTTTAAAAATGCAAATTTTTAGGATTGGCGTGTGTTTACACCTTAAATCCTTTCATGTCAATAAAATCCATTCAGACCTCTGCTGTTTAGTTTATATATCTTCACACATTCCACACAGCACAAACTAGTTCCACAGTAAGCAACTTAATGCTTATTATGGATACTAGATAGTTGATATACTAAATAGATTACTTTTTTTACATATTATAAATACAAACATCCATGACTCGGGTACAAAAGTAAATTTTAACACAAACTAGGGACAAATTTTAAATTTTGTCCCTAGCGGGATTAGAACCCGCGACCGTTTGGTTAATAGCTAGGGTTACTAGCCACTGGACCAAATATGTCATCGTTGTGTATGAGTTTATGATTATAGTACTGTTATTGAAGCATTTATTAGTACTACACTCCACAGGTACAACTGAATGAGTAGCCTGTTGGGTCCCTTTCAGAAGAAATATCAGTATTTAAAATAACATCACTATTTGGTGTGTAAATTATTAATGCCAGAGAACATTATCCCATTCTTATCTTGTCCCTTATCCTTCATTTTGCCACCAAGACAATTACATTCACTTGATTTTTGTTTTTAAAGGGAACAAGAATCTACCTAGTTGTCTTGTCTAGTCAAGACTAGTTTATTTATTTACTCTACAAGTCTACAACCTTCAATTCAAAATTGTGGTCTGAAAGGCTTTTATCACATACATATTTAAGATATAAAAACTTAAAAAGAACTATAGTTAGCAGAAGTTATGTGATCTGTAAGTATAGGAATACATAAAATAAATAATACCATGCAAAAAATATTGTATTCAAAAGCATTTATATTAACAGTCCCGAACTGACTGATTTTCTATTTGCCAGAACTAAGTCACCATAACATTATGTTTTCATGTTTTCAACATAACTTTGAGCTGTGTTGAAAACATAAAACATGGTTTATGTTGATTTGAAATCGTATGTAAGCAATTGAATTATTCTTTTATAAAAAAAAGAATTACCTTTTGACGCAAAAGGGCACGACATTCTTTGCTCCTGTATTTCTCGTTTAGTATAGTTATCAGGAAATATATCCACTTTCATACTTAGATCTATATTGTCAATTGGGCAATGACCACTGTTCCTGGAAATTATAATACCATACTCATGTGTATAGTTTGTATTACTTGAGACCTTACTTTAATAATATGCAAGTCAATGAAGATTGTAAAAACAATGATATTGTGGTTAATTGTCAACATTACAATAATTTACTGGGTTCTTCTATGACTCATTTCAACAGTCAAGTAGGAGCACTAAAATACAACTATAATAAATGTATTCCACTATGTTCTTTAACAAAGAAATAACTCACTGTAACCACGAAGTGATACAACTTTTGCAGAATTTGTGACCACACGTCGTGATCACAGGGTCTCTGAGCCAATTGAGGCACACTGGACATTCGTATCGAGATTCCGGCTGATTTGTGAGTACGGTCTCGTTTAAAGCTGTTATACCCATGGGCTAATCAAAAAACAGAATAAACAATTTAAATTCATATAAAGTTTATTAAAGACAGTAAGTATGAAGTTCGCTAATTTAAAGACAGTAATAAAAAGTTACTAGTAACTTACCACTATGCCTTCCGACGCATCTTTTGTTCTATTTGTATTTGAATCCATTATGTATTTGTATTGTGCACTTTTACTTTAAATATTAATTTTGTATCAATGAAATATAAAAAAATATTCAAAACAAAGTTCTTTGGTAAAATTTTCTATTCCAGGAAATGACAAATGACATCACTCACACTCACAGTGAGAATGACATTATTGACATTGACATAATTTCTAAAGTTTATAATACAAATGAAATATGTAAACAGAACACTATATATATAATAACGTCCCTTTTCAATTCAAATTCTATTGATCAATTTAACAAATTACGAGCTGAGCAATCGACACGACGAAAGAATAAATTGAATACGCTTTGAAGATATATTATATATATGGTTTTTTTAAAGAAATTGTAGTTTATTGCTAAAAGAAACACTGTATACGATCCAATAGAAGTAAGGTTTATTATTTTCACTATAATTATTACTTTATAAAAACTAAAAGAAACATTCTATGAGTAAATTCAACCCTGTCACCGTGATGTGACACTTCTAATCGTCTTCTTTTAAAAACCCGCGCGCAAGGAGTTTGCGTTCGCTACAAAATAATTACCTACCTACTTTTCTTTTTGTAGTCGTAAATGCGATTGTTTTATGTTTCGTTAAAATTTTTTTGCTTACCCTATACGAGAAATCACTCAATGAATATTTAAAGCAATTTTTTAATTACCTAATATCATACCTATACCTAAGTATACTGATACCTACCTAATTCAAATTTATATTTAGACTACAATCCGTTACTTATAAAATGGGTACTGTGTTCGAATCCTTTACATTGTATGCTAATGAAGTAGGTACAATCTGATAACTCTTGCTAGTATCCGGCCCTGACAATACGGCCCTGACAATTCATATGTTGAGATAAAAGCTATTGTTCAAAATGTCATGTTCAAAAATGCTCTGATGATAAGATGTTATGCGATTGATGTAACGTAAGGTTTTTTTAATAATACTAACCATGACATTAGGAGCCTACACAAAAGTGAGTAAATGAGTAAGCTAATTGGGTCGAATGACTAGAAATGCCTCGGAAACATTGAACTATACTCGGAAATAATATTATTTCGATGCTCAGAATATAAACAAAACAAGCAAGAAAATGCACTAGTGACCGTTAAATAAAAAAAACTACGAACAAGCCGGATGGGATTACATTTTATATTGAAGCAAATTTGTACCTCTTTTCGGTGGCTTTTTACGTACACAACCCGCCCCCCGGTTAGCAATGCAATTTTTTCCGGCAAATTGTTTTATCTAAAAAATGATATATGTAGCAATATTATTTAAGGATTACAAATAAGAGCTTGTCCCGAGAGCCTTCAGATTAAAAAAAAACTCGTAGGTATATTGTCATAAAATATGTTTATGAGGCAGTATGAATAAATTGAATGGTAATTTGTCGTTAGCAAGCTGCGACAATAATTAAAAAGGATTTCGCTTATGAATCAACGGCTCTCACGTCTCGACACAATTTCTTGGCATGTTTTCCGTTGTATATACGGAGTGTCCACTCGGAATTATAAATCGGCTCCATTATCGCCTTACGTAAGATTGAGCTATGAAGAGTTGCTTAACACGACCTACAATCATTTTGATACAATGCATACATGAAGAGAATTACCTAAACACCTTTGGACCTTTGCAGAATTATACCTATATATCTAGGTAGGAACTAAAGGTCTATTCCCACTAGTTCAATTGGTTGAACTAGTGGGAATTTTTAGTCTCACTAGTTCATTACATTAATTAATTGAACTACTGGGAACTACCCAGTAGTTCAATTGACACTATTATAATAGGTTAAATAATTTATTATAATTATTTAAAATTATATGGTTGTATTGTATACCTACCTATATAACATTCTTTAGATATTGTATGTATGTGAACGTCTCCCTAATTGGAATAACTTTGTCATTACCGAACCAAATAAATAAGAAAAGACTGCATCGATTACTCGGCACTAACGATCGATTACCCCTTGATGATGTGATCTCTTCTTGTATTTCGGTGACGCCTGAGTATTCTTCTACAGTTCTTATTTCTGTCCTATTTCATCTCTAAACTCTTATCGCCGGTCCCTCTGGTGTTGCACATGTCTTTTGGCGACTTCCCATCTAATGTTTAATCATACGGCGTAACCCGACCTCTGCTTTCATAGATAATAGTAAGTAAGTATAACTGTTTAACAATTCAAATAAGCTACAAAACGACGTGGTTCTTATATAAATTCTTGCAAACACACACGAAATATTTATGTAAATTTACTTGCTGACATTAGCTCAGCCCTTCCGATGAAAATTAGAATGTTATTTGAATATTTTTTTAACACGTTTTTCACAAATTCATTCTAAATGTTATAACTAGAGAAATTTAAACGCAATTAGTACATTTTGAGATGTATTTGTGAGATTTTTTATATAAATTTTTAGTAGTTTTTCTTCAACCAATCAAAGTATGAAGGTCGCGCCCGGTTTGAAATGCTTTGGTAACAGCCAACGACTCTTTCCATCCTATCCTGAACCACCTGTACTCAGCTTTCCTCATAGCAGTCGTAATGGTAAGACCTGTAAGGGCAGCAACCTGATCTGTCCATTGGTTAGGAGTCCGGCAGGAGGTTTAGTCGGTAGGTCTACCTGAATACCATCACGGGGCGGGAGTCCTACATGCATCCATGATGAATCCCTCTTGTAAAAAAAGGGATGTTTTCTGTGAGGTGGGAGGGCAAGTACTCACATAGCAGTTATAAATTTTACAACGCTTGCATAATAATTGTACCTAACTTGTCATTTTTTCTGTTTGTTAGTATTTATCTTCGAAACGATTGAATCGAATTCAACGGGATCTTTTCGCCATACAAGTTAAGTGTTTATAAAAATTAAAAAGTTCATACACTATCGAAGGCATTTGTGACCGCTATAGTATGACATGAAATGAATGAAATGTTATTATCAGCAGAAGCGATTTCGTTTTAGTCCGAATACAGCAACACCATATCTTATGTCATAATGGTTTCGTATAAATTGAGAACCGCTATATAGTGACTGATATCGGTATAGTTGCAGTTTTTATGTACAGGCGGTCGATCAACCTGGTTTAACGGTATTCCCGAGTCATGGGCACCGTGGGTAAGCCGTAACATCGTCGTCTAATACCATACTGTAAAGGATTACCGTACCCATGGGGTTCTTAAGCACACACCCCTTGTGAGTTTGAAAATTTGTTTCCACATAGGTGCGCTATTTTGATTCTAATTTCAAAATAATAATAAAAAAACAGTTTTATTTTATTTTAGGCAAAGTTTATTTTTCGAATATTCTTTACGAACCGAACTGAAAATTTCGGTCTTCAATTTCTTTAATGTTTTCAATAATAAATAATCAATTGTCTTTGAAACATCAATTCAATGTCTGCAATTATTCTTACTAGTCAAAATATTTATTAATTAAGGAACCAAATTTATTTATTGGGCACTTTCTGTCTTTAATTTACATTTTTACCTATACTTTTCTGATTTGTGCATTAATAAGACGAGAACAGTTAACTACGTTATGACTCAGAGTCACAGTCACGAGTCATTTGTTTCTCCGCTAATTTCTTCTAAACCACCAAACAGATTTTGATACAATTTTCGTCAATGGAAAGAGCGATAATCGAAGAAGGTTTGTGAAGAAAATTGCATCGTGCGAAGCCTGGAGCGTTCGCCAGTTGATGATTATTCTTTTTTGGTACTTTTTATGGACGTGAACTCGAAAGGTTATCGACCGATTTATTAGACAGTTAGGTATTTGAAAAGTAAATACGCTCTTATATTTTTTATACATCACTAGACATTACCTTTACCTATTACAGTATTCCCACAATACTACCATATAAAAGATTATTAAAGAAGTAGTGTGGTATGGTAGTATGGTAATATGGTAGTATACCTACTACCTAATAACTACTAGTTATTCTATAAATTAACTAGTTGTGTGCCAAATTTCATCCAAACCAGTTCTTGAGTGAAAGAGTAATTAAATATACATCCTCACAAACTTCCGCATTTATATTATAGTAGGTTTTACTATATACCTATTATATTAAATTTCATTACTTCTACTCATGTCTAGACATGGTCTAGACAGATATAATTTAAGAGTTACTAAAAAGGATATTGTCAAATCTGCAATTTGTTTAATTAAATTCTTGAAACATTTATTTGGATTGACCTAAATGTTTCTAAAATTATTTTTTGCATTTACAAAATACACAGAATAATACATATTTCACTAAGACATCATTACGTAAGAATTAAAAAAAAAAGGGAAATAAAAATTTCAGTTTACAAAATTCGTTCAGATTTCGCTTAGATTAAGTATAAAATTTATAATCTAGGCAGTCTAAATATTCCCTAAAATATCAACTTGAAACTAGATATATATTTTTTTAATGAAATTAAATATTCTCAATAACTTAAGAAGATTTTTTTAATTACATCATTATCTTTAGTGGTTTGTTTATAAAATAAATAATAAAATTAACAATTAAGTCACATACCCTATTATAAATTACAAAGATCACAAAGCAAATTACCTCGTAAAGGCATACAAATATTTCGTTGTTAAATCACCTAATATGTCTTAAAAAATTATCGAAATTTTGCTATGGTTGTCTCAAAAGGCTTTTGGATTGAAAGCCTTCCTCTCCGCAGGTCAGTAGCATTCGGAACGCGTTAGAGATTGTTGGTGTACCACTTCTAAACTTTGCCACAAGCGCACGTGACTGTGTTATCATTTGATTTTTGTGAATTTTTTTAGTCAGATTATTTCAGATCCGAAATTTAACTCTTTTTGAAACGTTTAATCGGTTTTGTTTATTTTGATAATAAATTCCCTTTAAAGGTATGTAAATTTGCAATGTTTTCCAGTATAATACGAGACAATTTAATAACTAAATTGAGTCTATAATAATCATAATTAATATCTAATATTGAGAAGTGCATAGCTTTTTTATAGATGAAAATTTATTTGAATTTATAAGTAATTTGTTTTATTAGCTACCTAGCTGAATCCGCAGTTGCTTTTTTTTTGACGCTAGGAAATGCGTAGTACTGTTTATTTTAAATTAATAAATGTTTGTCGTCTTTTGTGTGTAATTGTCGGTAATTTTTGGTAGGTAGCTTATAACCTTCCTTGAGCTATCAAATGCAAAAACAATTTATAAAAATTCTACTGATTAGTGCGTTCAACCAACGAAACAAACAAACAAACTCTTCAGCTATATTATATTGGAAGAAGATAACCTTTTTATTTTGAAGAAAAATCTTCGTTTTGCAGTAAGAAATAGTGTACATAGGTAATAGGAGCCGAATATACGTTAATGTACTTACAAGTAAAATCTTTGTATTAAATTTTGTAATAAATAACAAACTATTATTTGTTGTTTTCAATATAAAATATATATTATAGAGTAGTTTCTAGATATCCACTTTCGTCAACAGAACTTATTTTTCATATTTATCTCTATACGAAATTTCATCCAAAGAACTTGTAATAATTTTTAAAATGTATTTAAATACATAAAAGACTTGCAAACCTGCTTTTTTAAACAAAAAGTTAAGTATTTCCGTTCTTCATTATCTTTAAGTTAATCGCGTTCAAAGATTAGGTAATGGTGTGGGTTTCGAAATGTTTTGTTAGATAATTGCTTTTGGTCCTTTCAAAGATTTTTTGTTCGTTAAAGTAGCAGCAATTATTTTAGTAATGATTTAAACATTTACGGAAACATTTTAATATGGATCGTTTGAGTATCATCAATACTTTTTGGAATATAATTATTAACTTCGATAATATACAATCCTTCCCCGTTTATCTTTCTTTCCGTAAGTGAAAACCGAATTAAAATCGGTCTAGCCATTGCTGTTTTTGCGAGCGAATGCACGGAGATTGATTGTTATATTTAAAGATTTTATTTTTGTACTTGTCGATGTACTTCGTTCGCGACATATTTTTAGCATTTTTTAGCACTTTTAGCATTTTCATATCAGACGTAACTTCTTAACCAAAGGTCCAATTTGAATATATTTACATATTATACGTAATAAACCTTGATTATTAAACTATTTATTTGGATAAGGATTAATATTATGATAATTACGAATGTTATCATAATCACCTTTCGATTCTACCCGTGATTTGATTGAATAATTTGAACAAACAACGGTTATTGTGATTTAATTTAACTATAAGAGTAAGGGCCTTTTTCATCAACTACAAGTAAAGTGTTGATTAGTTACTTTTACAAATAATTTTATGTTTTATTATTTTCTTTTTAATGTTTGGGTCTTTTGCCGTACAAATAATATCATATCAGCTAAATTATTACCGGTGACAGGTGACTTTAAATGACGGTTAGCTTACTTGACAGATGGTGAAAGAGGCCCTTAGACATATAGCTCGTGAACTTTTTGTAGGTGCTTCTCTTTAGGGATACCGGGTTCGATTTCCTTCAGGGTCAACTTTGGAAATTAACTTTTCAAAGTTGTCTCTGGTCTGGTTCTGGAAAGTGGTGGCAAGGCTCACTTTGTGGGCAGCCTGTTAAAGAAGACTACCGTGAAACAATTGATGTCAGAGCCCATTTCCTTTTCCTTTCCTTTCAATCACTTACCCTAGTCCTAGTCCTAGTCTTAGTCCTACTATGGTCTGCAACGTACTTGCAACACCTATGACGTCGCTTGAGGGTAGTCATCTACCATCAAGTGGACTGTCAGCCTACTTAGTAGACCTTAACATTAAAAAAATCCAGTGGTCTAATGTAAAATAGTGATAACGAGTTGCCTATTTGTGGCAAAGGAAAGAAGTTTGCTCTTCTATCACTAGTTATTTATTTATCAAGCAAATACATTTTATGACAAAATAAAGAGTTTCATAACAAAGTATTGTAATAAGATATACAATCTTGTTTAACTTTATTACTTTGTCTATTTAAATTTTATTAGTAGAGTGTTATACTTGTTTATGGCTTGTAATTAATATTCCTTATATGCAATTAACGAACGGAGTCAAACACTTAAAAACTAGTATGCTATGGGAAATGGATAAATCACGTTAAAATTTCATCATTACTGCTACTGTATCTGTTACTAGTGATTAAATCTTACGTTATTTTTCACATAACTTGAATTACTTTTGCGGAGTAATGTTTTGAAACGATTGCGTTTTAATAATGCTTCAAATAGTTGACTTATATTAATGAAACTTGAAACTATGTAAAAGATAAAAATTTTAAAGACCTATAATTCTTATTTTTATTTTATGAGAAATTAAGAATTAAGTACAGAAAAGAACTCTAAGAAAGAACATTCTTAATTTGAATTATTGAATTAACTTGTTTTGAATTACTCTATACAATGTAATTCAAAACATGAATACATTTAATAATTAAAAATGCAATGGGTGTAATAAAAATTACTGTTCAATCAGCCAATTCTTTATCAAAAAATATATGTAAATATTTTTGCATTTTTAACTTGCTAACGGAAGATAAATGCAATAATCTCATCTCGAGGAAATGCAGTCGAGCGAAGAGATAACACTTTTTTACATCCAATTTGTATCGAACGCTGTGGTTGTTGTAGCTTCTAACTGATCCACTGCTATAAGTAACAAGAGGTGGCGATTTTATGTATTTATTTTGTAGATATATCAAATGATTTTAGATAAGAGTTCTTGCTTGAATCTCACATTTTCCTGATAAGTAATTATTGTCTTTTAATTTAATTATTAGAACCATATGCATGGAACCTTCGAGAGGATTGAGTGACTATATATCTGAATGTCTGAATATTCTTAAGGATTCACCTAAAGTATGATTTCAATTTAATGGCAACAATAAATGTAAAGTGTAATATTTCCATGTAATATAGTAGTAGTAGTATAGAAATAAAACAAAAATAAAATTTATTAAAATCTGCACAAGTGCACATATTTATTGAGAACTAGTATTTGCCCGCGACTTAGTCTGCATCCGATCGCTACCAAACTTCATAGAAACACCTGCTCGACTAATCTGAAGATTGTCTGAAAGTTGACACTGGTTTCAAATTTCAAAATTGGTTCAGCGCTTTTAGAATCTATAGGAGACATACATATACACATCGCCTTTTATATATTAAGAAGAAGAAAGATAGTTTAAGGCGTAACAAATCATGTGTGTTCAATTATAGAATGATATTTTTAGAGAAATTAAATTAGCTTTGATTTTTAATAATATAAAATTGGAATATAGGTATATGTAAGACCTCAAAACAGTTATTTATTTTAATTATGAAAAGCTTATTTCATAATTAGCTACTAACTATTCATAATTAGGAATATGAAAAGCACAAGCTTTCATATCATAAACACTGGAATAATCCAGTCTCTTATGAATTAGACCACGCCGTAATGGTTCGCTTCTTCCACGTAATCTCAGTAAGAAATAAGTGGGTTAAATTCGTAGTCTATTTCAACATTTTGGCCGATGGGCGGACAACATCAAACGGTAACCAACAGTACACCGTTACTCGTTACTACGCTTGGATGTTGTTTTATAACTCGTCAGTAGTTAGCTGATTGGCCATAGCGAAGTTTTTGCTAAAATATGGTAGTCAGCCATTGCAGTACTAACTGGCTCTGATTTATTGCTCAGTTAACTACGGACAGTTTAAAGTTGTGACATCAGCGGTCTTACTACAAAAACATTAAACACACTTTAATCAGGCTTAAAACACGTGTTAAAAAAAAACTTTACTACAAAAGAGTGTCTAGGCATTGTTTAGGGTTTAACAATGCTTGAGCATTATTTAAATTTAACCACCGCCATATGCTAGTTTAACGAGAGTCTATCCAGTTAACGGCCTCTCTTCCTCTGACGTATTGTGTCAAATTTCTTTTGCGTATACTTAATAGTTAATATTAAAGATTTCTTTTGATTTTATAAATGAGTATGGATATTTTAAATTTAATTGACATGGAGGATATGGATTACATGGATAATTTTTGAGATAGAATACATCGTGAGAGAATTAATCCATTCGAATATTTAATAAAGGATGATCTACCATGTGATGCTAGAGGTGGATCCTCGAATAAAAAATTTATTTAACAATTTTAACAAATCAAACTTTACATTTGACCACATTTGACAATTACGTCAGTGTTAGTTACGTTCCATTATGCTCAATATTTTTTGGTATTACGAAATTTTATAAATAATCTAACGTATTTGTTGTAATTTATTACTTATTCCAATCTTATAATTTGCTGATATCATTCATATAGTCCGTAATAATAGCTTGTGAAAACCAAAATTCATCATTATACGCCTATCAGATCTGCGTAAAATGAAAACGACATGAATGCAGGGCGAGTGACTGAATGAATGTTTGCCAAGGTTGCCATAATTCAATAACATTCAAGTACTTTAACACTGTCTACCGAAACAAGCGCTAAATAAGGTTTTGTGGTAGGGACATTTTAAACGCTCGCTGACCAATGCTTAAATGCTTAATGCTTGTCTAACTAAGCATGTGTTTGAACAGTGCTTACTGAATCTTTTGTAGTAAGACCGCAGAAGTTTAATCCTTTATTCCTTGTTTAACCGTTTTTATTTGTGAAAATTCTGATGTTACATACATATGAATGTATAGTTGTGAGGTGAGTGACTGGGGTTCGATTCCCTTGATAATCACATTTCAATGTTGCATTTTTTGATGAATTATTTCATGTTGCAATCATTGATAAAAATAGAAAAAACGTATTTGTTTCTTTAGTAACACTTTAGTAGTAAAATAATAGATTATTACACTATAATATCAAATATATAATTATCAAAATATTGACACCGGTGTAGCGAGATTGCCCGTATTTAAGTATATTAGTATCTTCATTTTAATGTGAGGCTAAATCATGCAAAAACATAATATATATATATATATATATATATATATATATATATATATATATATATATATATATATATATATATATAAAACATACATAAAACACATATATATATGTTTTTATTTCAATCTCATCTACATATATCAATGTATCAATGCAATCAATGGTTCGGAAAATTCAAGACACGAAGTACTACTCGCATTGTCCCTTTTTTTAATTGAGAAAAATTAATATTCCCAAGTGTCAAAACTGTCTCACGAGAAGTATGAAATCAATTGTTTTCTGTGCCGGCAATAGTTAATTAAATTGTCTTGTATTATTATGGTAATTTTTTTTTATGATTTAATATTGAATTTATATAAATTTATATTACAAACTATATCTATATTCAGTGCTAATGATCTATTGAATACCTATCAGTGAGCTGCGTAATATTGCAAGTAATACAATATGAGCTATCATTTCGAGATTACAAAGCCCCACTTTTTTGCAGTCGCAACCTTTGATGAATTCAAGAGCTATGAAGAGGAAGTAACGGAACTTAATTGACTTAACAGTGACTTAGATGAATACAAAGATGATATTGCGGTCAACAGCGCGTGAAAACTACGAACCAACGGATTTTAGTGAGGAAAAATGTGCCTAATGACGAACGCACTAGAATTCAATTTTTGAAAATCAAGATGGCCATCTGGTTTGTGTTATGTGTGCTTCTGTGTGGCGGCCAAGCAGTAATTTTGCCACCGCCTTGGGCGGATGCTAGAAGAAATCCATGCGCTTCCCATCCTAGAGGATGGCTGATGCTGTACTGGCCAACGGACGGGAAATGCTACACTATTTATAAGGTTAGAATTGTATTATGTATTTGTTTTTGTATATATTCAATTGTTTGTAGCTCTAGCTCTCACAATAATTAAATTTAGTGGTTTATTTATGAGATAAAATTCTAGGAAATCTCACAATTTTTGTAAAGTTAGACAGACAGGCTGACGGTTCACTTGCAACAGCACACAAGCTGTTATTTTAAATGGTCCTCAATAAGGTGATGGTTACAGTAGCCAGACGGGCTGCCCAAATGACTGCGAAAAGCAGTACAAGTACACTCTATATTACTGACAACTGCTACACTTCGTGCTTCATTTGGCGAAAATTCTGTTCCGTATAGATTGGGCAGTGATTGGGAACATACTTTGATCATCGTTCTATGTTTATCTTCAGTAAAAAATAAGTAGCTCAACCAAAGACTATATAAGTATATTTGGGAGTAGCTCAACTTGATTTAGCTTGATTTGCTTAATATTTAAAGTCTTTGAAAGAACAAAGATGCACACGCAATCTTTATGCACAAAGGTCGCGAGTAATTGCGAATACAAGAGTTCAAAAAATTGACACGGGTGTCTTGAATTTTGTAAAATTGTCATAAGTATTACTCAAAAATCAAGAAAAATTATTCATACAAAAAATTACAATACCTACCGGTCTGGTGCGTTGTTGCATTTCGGCGAACACAAAAGACCGTGACCGATCAATCTCTTATACCCAGTGACCTACTCACGAGATTTCTGTTAACATATATTTCGCAATCATTTGCATGTGTAAATGACATGCATTTGCATGTACGAGTAGCTTCGAAAACAATTGCCTTTGAATATTACGTTGATAGAAGACATAATTCACAATGAGCTATTAAGCGTCTATTGGGTATGAGCACGTCATGTATATCGGTATTCAAAAGTAATGCCTACTACTTCATATTAAGAATTTTACAAACATGGACCCGATATCTGTTTGCATTTTGCCACTTTAAAAGTCAATTTTTTTTTTATTAATTTTTGGTACAGTCGGGGTAAGAAAAGATTCGTCACCATAAAGTTGACATTTGTTTACACAAGTCATGCCAAAATTTCATTTCAAACGTCTGTCAGTTGTCTGCTTTGTGTGGCTTAGTTTAGTGCTTAAAAACTGACTAAGGTTTTCGTACCCTGAAAACCAATCAGAAAAAATCAAATGAGCCACTCATAAACACCATGAACATTAAACTGATTTTTTTCCTATCGTACCTATATAGCTATCGTTTTCAATTAGACTAAAAATCTGCATTCAAATTTTTACTGAATTTGTAACAAAAACAAAATAGATACGCCGAATGCGTCTAAGGTCAATAACACGTTGTCTTGCGTAATAATGCATTTAAAAATTACCGAACTGGTTTCTTTAATGTGATGTCATATTTGGTTCACTCACTTCTCAGACAACCAAGTGTCAATGTTTTCCGTAGGTGTGTATGTAATTTTGTTTGTTTTGTTTTGTCGTTACTAATATTTGAGTAAAATATAGCTTTGCATTTTGTTTCTGTTGCATTTCGATGTTATAATGTTACTAAAAATAATCTAAATATTATCTACTAAAAAGCTTGTTATGAGACAAATGTTTATGAGATTCTATTATATAGTTCTTACGGATATCACGGATTTCTTACGGTATTGATAAATCATTAATTAGCTGAAGATCAGGGATAAGACTAAGAATTCTATGACGTTATAAGAATATTTATACGGAAATTACACAGAGAATAATTAGGTTTACCTTGAAGCTCTGCAAGGATCCCCGGTGCGATTAGTTGCAGAACTTTTCAAAGTTAGTTCTAGCCTGAATTCAAAGTAGTGGCAGAGCCCAATGCAGTCATTTGAGCAGCTCGTCTGTCGGTAGTAACTACACCCTTACAGCATGTATGCTCAACTGCTTAGATGAGTGAGTAAGGGATGCCAAAACCCATTTTCCTATCCATTCCTATGCTTTGTGACTAATCCTACTGTGATAGGCAGTTTTACTGTCTGATGAACTTTACTTAGAAACAATGAATTTAGCTATTTTATATATAGATAAGTAATAAATCAAATTCACCACATAATTATATATATGATACCTCAACTCATGCAATAAACCTGACGGAAACCGTCACATCACTCTACGTAGGTGTGTCAAACGTTATACAACTGCGTACAGCTATTATAAAAGTCGTGGGGTACAACTGCCGTGGGGTAGACTTGAGACCTGATGCCTTATCATGATGATTATAGCGATTTGAGTTTAATATATTACTTTATGTCAGTGATTATGTGCGGGAAGAAAGGTGTTGATTCGATTATTAAATATCGAATATTAGTTCCGTACATTAACTTCCATATATTTCAATAATCCGCTCTTCCTGTCTTTATAATGTTAGTAGGTACAGTATAGTATTACGTTTTATTTAAAAGAAATCAGATTCAGGAGAGCACGCGACTGTTTCAAATCTCAGCAGCTCGGTATTTTTTATATTAATAATTTTGCTATCCTGCGCTATCCTTGCCGCCGTCGGATATGTGCCAAAGCCTTTAAAGATCGCGATCTTGTTTTGTGTAAGCAGAGGTTGTTTTGTTTACTTTTCTTACAAGGTTCAAGGGTCATGTTATGTAATCTGCAAAGGAAAACATTCGTGACATTATTATAAGGGTTTATGCTCTAACGGTTCAAGTTTCTGTTCACCTTGTAACCCTGGAGGCAAGCGTCCTAATTAAGTAGACACGAGTAACAATAGGGAAATGTTCTACAAAGGAAATGAAATTTTCAATTTCTTGAAGTGTGGCAGGCAGGCAGGCAGGCTGACGGTCCATTTGAGGTTTAGATGGATACCGTCGCCTATAACATGTGACATAAAACTACAAAGTTCGATTTCGAATATTTTAGAACATAAAAAACATGCAATGACAACATGCATTTATTGGTTTATTTTTGTTATTTTTAATAGGTCCTTCACTTGGGACGAAAATTTAAAAGACTATAATCTAGTCTTTCATGAAGCAGGGCATTTTGTCTCGTTTTTACTTTTCATTGAACTGCCTAAATATATATAAAAAAATCAAAGCAAACATAGAAAGCGCATCATTAGAACTAGGTACCTATAGTATGAATAAAATTGTATACGAATCTCGGCATCACAGCGCATTAAGGTCTGCATACAGAAGACTGCATTATGTAAAGACAAGGAACATTTCATAATATAATTTTGACTGCATGCACGTGATTTCCGCTACACAAACGACTATTCGACGTCCTATGTTAGGAGAGTAAGTATTTGAACTTGTACTTTATTAAATTATGTTGGTTTAAGTCAACGATATACATGTATACATAGACTATACTCACTGATTGAGTATGGCATTATATGCCGGATATTAAATTAAAAATTACATTATGCAACATTGCACCAAAGCTGAATAGTGCTCAGCTGTGATAGCATACGTTTACAATGCGCGTCTCTCATACGTAACTTTGATAGTTGATAGGCATCCGCATACATTTAATATTTAATTGGAGACATACATAGTTGGCAGACAAATCGATTATTTATGGTTTATTTTTAGTAATTACATAATAAAAGTCGTTATTAAGAATAAATTAAGATAATAAATTAAGATTCTTAATATATTAAGAACAATTATAAGATTATGATTTTTGTGTTATATAAATATAAAGAAGAAAAAAAAAATAAAGGTTTAATTTATTATAGATTGTAGTAACCTAACTTCTTCTAAACCCCAACAGATTAATAATAATATTGTATATAAATAAAAAAAATGTATCCATGAGAAGCCGGAGGGGAGTCGCAAGTGAATTTTAATAATCATAATGAGTATTTAAACTTTCAAACTTTCACGCGTCTAAAGCGTTGAGGTTAATCTGTTTCAGATTACGCGACGTCTTACTAGTTACTTCTTCATCAAGAAATAAAATTTTATGTTTAAATGAAACACGTTTCATTTTGTTACAGAAAGGATATCCGTGTCCGGAAACACAAGAAATAAGTCCAGGAAAATGGGGAGGCAGAACGATAGCTGAATGTAAATGTCCACCTGGTACTGCCCAGCTACCACACACAACAACTTGCCACAAGTTGTTCGAGAGAGGTCCATGCAGCCCAGGAGAATATTTTGCGCCTGTTGAGGAATCATTTAACAAAAGAGGGTAGGTAAGGATCTAAATCATAACGACGATTTAATATTCTAGTCAATCCGGGATCCTGCCTCAGGGATCCCGGATTCGATTCCCGGTAGGGTACACTTTGGAAATGAACTTTTCAAAGTTGGCTCTGGTATGGATTTGGAAAGTAGTGGCAGGGCATTTCGCAGTAATTTGAGCAGCCTGCCTGGCGACAATAACCACTCCTTGCAGAAATAATAGAATGTGTTTCAGAGAGTGAGTAAGGGATGGCAGAACTCATTTAATATTTACCTAATATTTTTATATTTTTAAATAAAATAATTTCATCATCTTGCTTCTGTAAAATATACAAAAAACACCTTTGGCCGTAATTTAGGTCGGTATCATACGCCAAGAATGGATATTACCAAAACCTAATAAGTAATAAAGTATTCCGTTGGAGTTTTTGAGATTGCCTCATGCGAATTTCATGACTAATAATTTTTACAATTGTGTATTCCAGTGAGCGGCAAGGAATGTGTGTGCGGCCGCAGCCATGCGCCGATGAAACCTTGCTCTACTGGCCCCCTGATGGTAGGTGCTACTTCAGACACACGCAAGGACCGTGCTACTCGGGAGCCATTTTGGATATAGGTCGAGATGGACTTGCTACTTGTAATGTAAGTAATAATTATTAGAAAACTATATTGGATTAAATCTCGGAAGCTACTTTTTTTTTAATTGAAATGATTATAAATAATGAATTGCTAAATAATTCTACGGTGACTGATGGGAACATAATGTTCAGTCCAAGTGGTACAAAACTTACGATACAAACATTAAAAACACTTGCTACGATGGTAACGGATATTGTAAAATTAACTAAATTAATGATAACATCGCGCTGAAAAAATTTGCTGCAAGTTCATCAAGCAATGTTTCGGTAAATAAGTTTAAATGGATTTTATTTTAAAATTCCAGTGCAAAGTCGACAGTCCCCATTATTGGTCCGGCGATAGAACGGGTTGCTACGCTCATTATTCCAGAGGCCCCTGCGAAAGAGGTCTGCTGTTTCTTCCTGGCTCCAAATGTGGATGCGAGAAACATTTGCCACACTATCACAACGAGAGCAAGGCTTGTTATGAGTTAGGTAAGTTTAGATTGTTTATAGCAAGTAAATACATTACAAATAGAAACTTTGTAGAAGCATCCCATAATAAGGAAATTATAAGCTCGTCTGACGATGTGGCAAATGCCCTAGTCAAGACAGAGAGGTTTATGGTATCATATCATATGTGATATCATATATCATATGATATATATCATATCATTGACGACACGTTTGGTCTAGTGGCTAGTAACCCTAGCTTTTGGCCAGGCGGTCGCGGGTTCGAGTCCCGCTAGGGGCAAATGGTTTGTGTGTTAACATTTACCTTTGTGCCTGAGTCATGGATGTTTGTATTTGTAATATGTATGTATTTGCAGGGAAAGGGTAATGTATGTAGTATATCAACTGTCTGGTATCCATAATACAAGCATTAAGTTGCTTACTTTGGAACTAGATGGTGCTGTGTGGAATGTGTGAATATATTTATTTATTTATTTATATGTGGGTGATTAAAACTCTAAAAATGAAAGAAAATTTAGTGAGTAAACGTGCATGTCTCAGAAGACTAGAAGTCTAAGAAGACATGGTGAAATCCTGCCAATCCGTAGTGAGCTGTCATATAGTAAATTATAAAAGTTCTTAGCTCCTCTCAGTGAGAAGAAGAGCTCTGCTCAGCGGGCCAGATCTTCAGTGTCAACTATTATATTTCTGTAATACCCAATGAAATAATTAAAGAAATAACGTGTTACAGATTCCGTTGGGCCATGCCCCAAAGGCCATATATTCTCGTTGAAGGAGACAGCATCTTCGGTTACCAGTGCACAATGTACGTGTAAAATTTTCCACGCGAAAGCAGCAGACGGAGCGTGCTACAGATTGTACACCAGAGGGCCCTGTGCTCAAGATGAGATGATAGCCAGGAGTGGAAGATGTACGAAGGTAGGATTTCTTTAGAAATAGTTTTTCTTAAATCACCTACATAATCTTTGGTTTAGCCTTTCGCCTAAAACTAAAGTTTTATGTTTACTTAGTATCATAAATTTTAGGGTATCCGATTAAAGAGTGATTTGTTAAACATAAAATTAGTATTTATATTGTTTTTTTATTAAATGACTTATGTGGTAGAAAGACAATTAGGACCGTTTCTTTAGATGTATAAAAATGAAAAGGCAAAGATTAAGTTCCAAAGCGGAATTCTTAATGATTTATATAAGAAAGCGTCTTTATTTCTAAGTTATCCTTTATGAAATACTTAAGGAACTTATTATTAAGGAAGTGATCTCTTGAGAATCAGAGCGATAATTTCATTTCAAAGCGATTACTTCCGTAACAAATAAGTTCCCTCAATAGCTCCTAAGATTTTGAGCTTGGTAGTTATTATATCGCAAGAAACGCAAGTACGTCTCGTTATTTGATTTTCAGGTCCCTTGTTCAAGAGGTCGGTTGTATGTCCCGGAGAGAAGACGGTGCTACCGCCCAGGTACCGCAGAGCCTTGTCCAGAGGGCGAAGTGGTCGCGTTCGATTTCGAAGCAAGCCCCGCGCTTGACGGGCTTAGTCACAATGGTGTCTGCGCTTGCGCACACGGCGCTTGTGCGCGGAGGGTAATTAGAATTTCATACATCTTGGATCTTACGTCGATGTGCATATTCCGAAACTTTTGAACATGTTCATTTTCCTGTTTAAATTTTGGCTTCAATAAAAGCTATACTTAGTGTAAAGGCTACCGAATAAATCTATCTGTAAACTTTAATGGAGAAATAAATAATAAATAAAAAATATTTACTTACCTATACTTATTTGTAATTGAAACTACAAAAAGTTGTAAGATAGACTTTTTGCTAAGTTTGGCCAGTAGCTGCATCCCAATTATATCAATATGCCAATTGCATGAGAAATAAATAAATTGTTATTTAATAAATTAGCCAAAAATCCCTAGTAAACCTAGGTGTATTACTAAAATATTACAAATTTATCTTTCAGGTTGAATCGTGTATGTCCCGTCGAGCTGCAGTAATATATAAGGGTGTATGTCACATCCTGCACACCCAAGGTCCTTGTAAGGAAGGCTCTTGGCTTGTCAGAGAAAACTCATCTGTCAAGTGTCAAAGTCTGCCTGGAACTTTGTCGTCGGACTGTACTGATAATAAACAATTGGCTGTGAAAAGTTGACAAATATTGTGATTTCATTGACGATAATGATATTTTTGATTTTTATAATCATGTCTAGACATAGTGGCTTGGTATCTGTGGCTTTGGACTTTCCACGTGGTAGTTATTGTAACTTTAAATTAGGTTTTACATAAATATTAAAGAGCTGTTTAGATAGAACCAACTTGTGTTTTTAAGCAAAAAAGGAAAAAATATCCTTGTAGTTCAACTAGTTGGAACTAAATGAAAATCAGTTTCACATAGTTTAATTTATTGAAAAATATGTAAAAGTTTGTAAGTTTTGAAGACTGATGATTAGAATATGTATAGAATAAAGTGAGATTATTTATGTAATACACATTAAATTATAAAATCTAGAGATTTTATGTAATTTGTAAAACTTTAAAAATAGCATAAATAGACATAAGTGATTTTTAGTTATGTAATGTACATTTGGTAAATAAAAGAATGGAAAACTTGACAAATCATTTCATTTATTACATAACTTATGTTTAGTCGTTCGGTATAAAAGTTACAAAAATATATTCTAATTAAAGTGATGTCTCCATTAATATTAATATTATAATAAGTCTTATTCGTATTGTTAAAACTAATTATTGTTAAAAACCTACTTAAAAATTAATTCTCACTTGTCTTTCAACTTCGCATGAGATTTACCTGCAAAAGAAATTCAAGTTTTAGGCTGGGTTACACCATCTTACTTTAACAATAACAAACGTCGCAACTTCAGTTAAAGCAACGGTTAGGCCGAAAATGAGTTGCACCAGTTAACCAGTTATGATTGCTTATTAATTTATTAACTCATTTTCGGCCTAACCGTTGCTTTAACTGAAGTTGCGACGTTTGTTATCGTTAAAGTAAGATGGTGCAACCCAGCCTTATTAATATGTCCTCGATTAATTCGTCATAATAATCAGATTCAAACAATATGTGCTTAATAGCGTCATTTAGTAATAACAGTCATTACAATTAACCTAACTATTGTAGTGTTAGTAATCACGTAGAAGAGATTCTATTAGAACTTTGTCCTATTCTACATTTTGTATATCTATATTTCTATACTTACTAATATTATAAAGAGGAAAGATTTGTTTGTTTGTTTGAATTGAATAGGCTCCGAAACTTTTTATTGAATCTATTACTTTAAAAAAAATTTTTTCATAGTAGGTACTAATGAAACTACGAAGAGATTCGCAGAAAAAATAACCCAAATAAGTTGAACCCAATTAAAATTTCCTGCATTACAAGATTCTCAAATTAACTTCACGTCACCGCAAGGTTAAAAAAATATTGCAAAAGTTGCAGGTTGATATTTTTTGACTCACGAATTTTAAAAAAAAAACGAACCTGTCTGGTTTCCTTAATTTTGTGTTGTGTGTGTGTGTAATGCCAACACTTTTACTAAAAGTATATTAAATTCGTCAGTATGAAATCAGATATTATGACAATATGCTTACCAAAATATATCCTATACACTTCATTGAACGGCATCTCAATGGCGACGGTGGCCATTATTGAAATAGCAAATACTGCAGCCATTTCAGGAAAGTTAATCTGTAAATTTATGAAAATTACATTTTGAGAATTTTGAGTAGTTCTCATGAAATATTGTTTTGCGAGGAATTCAATTATTATAGAAGACCTCAATGTTTAATAACAAAACATGTACTGTTACGTTTTGACGCCTAAGGGACGTCACAGTCAATATCCCATTATGTCTCCTACAGACTGCCCAAGTACAGTATACAAGTATACTGGAGTTGTTTTCGGTTTTCGGTTCCGGTTTCCGTGTCCGGTTCTGTTCGGACACGTTTTCGGATTCTGGTATCGATTCATCTTCATGTTATCATTCATGTCTTTATACTATCAGGTAGGGAAGTACTCTTTTTTTCAAAAAAATAAAAGTAAAGAACCATGCTGACGGCCCACTTGATTGTAAATAGATACCTTCATCTATTAACATAAGTAGGTATCTATACAAAGATGATGAGGAAAAGGAAATAGGCAATAAGAGAACTAAACTAAATTAATGTCACTTACCAACAGGAAAGGTGAATAGAAATCTGAATGCCTCTGAATGCCAACGTTGTAGAAGAATATAGGGAATTGGGTCAAATATACGCTGTACGCGATCTTGTTGAAGAACTTGAAAAAACGCGACTCCACAAATGAAGTACCAACACCTGAAACGGTATAAGAAAATATGTTGAAAATCATACATGACATGCAATTTGTTATGAAAAGCCTTCGAGAGATCAAAAATATTTGATAATCAAAAAATATATCAAAAATATAAAATAAAATAAAATATCAAAAATATAAATGGGTAGTCATAATCAAAAAAGGGATTAAGAGTTTTCACTTCCCTGATCCTGTAATACTTCCCTGATATTTAAAAAGTAAAAAATAAAATAAATAAGTTGAATTACCAGTGTAGTTATTGCAAATCGCCCAATGAGTTATGCTCAAGAATAATCCCCATAGAATCGGTGCGAAAGCGGCGAATAAGGCAGCTGGGCCATGCTCGTATTTGTATCCTTCTAAGCCCATACTATACGGACTGACCACTGTAAACAGAGCGACTCCAAATGCTGCTGCCCACACTAGGCGTGCTTTTCCCTGGAAATAAGAAGAATTATGATGTAAATACTAAAGATTACTAAGTTCAATTTTGTAATACTTCTAATTTTGTAATTTTGTAATAAGTCTTAATACTTACGTCTGTGAGTGAGACATTAAACTTCTTGTACCTCAGGAAGTAAGCCATTGTAACGCCGATGAGATATATGGTGGCTCTATGAGTCGGCAGAATGTAGCTGTAACGCGCTGCGTCTAATAACTTTTGAACTCTGAAACGAGGACCATGTTTGTTTAATAAGAGAAGGCAGAGGGGATGTTTGTTTAATTAATTTTCAATTTTCAGAGAAATCTCATTTCGAAAGAGCATTTTGACAGAGTTTAAGATACAAAGTATTATCCACCTTAAGAAACTTCTTTTCTTAAGGTCCGATAGCTTCTTTTAAAACATCCAACGAATTTTAATACGGTTTCACTAATAGAAAGAGTAATGAAGAGTAATAATTAAGAGAAACTAATAGAAACTGTAACTAATAAAAAGGTTTCTGTAAATGCAGACGAATGGCGTCAAAACCAATATAATTTTCTGCGTTGCATAAAAGCAAACTGCGTTCACACGAAGCCTGGGAGAGGGTCGCTAGTAAAATACATACCTACTATAAAAAAGTACTACTACTACTATAAAGTAAATTAAAATATAGATAAAAATAAAAGTATTTTATATTGTATACATTAGTTTAACTTCTTGTTAACCACCCATTGGATTTTGCTCTGCGTGCGAAGTACGAGTCTCGATTTATACTAGCAATATTGCATACGAGTATAAGTAGATCTTCATTGTATCTACTTATACTCGTCCTAGCTGGTGCCTGCGACTTTAAAATAAAAAAATAAAAAACCAATATAACGCCTGACATTTTTATTGCTATGACACTTCATCCAGGCGTTAGTTTTCTTAATTTTAGATGATCCCTCGGGATCAAGATTTTTTTTGGATGAAAGATATACTTTTCTTTATCGCTGATCATTATGATCGGCTGAGTAGTTAAGTCGTGAGAAGGTAACAAACAGACAGACAGAGTTACTTTCACATTTATAATATTACTAGCGATATGCGATGTATGACCTGTTCGTATACCAGGGTTGGTATTGGACTGTCTAGAACGCAATCTGACTACATTTGATCTTTGCCTAGAGCTTAAATTGCCTACTATATAATGAGTCGAGCACTCATATCTACTATGACACAAATTGACTAGTGCATATTCCTACATAGCATAACCAAACCAACTTCTTTTAACTAAAATTGCGGTTTAAGTTATTATTTAAAAGCCATTCGGTCATGCAGATATAAGAAGGTTTTTATTGTGTCTCCTATGCTTGTTTAATGTTTACCTACTTAGTATATAATGTTTATTATACATATTATGTAATGGAAGATGTGGGCCTAGTGATGCATGGTACACCAAGAGCCCTTGTAATTGACGTGAATGCACGCGACCGTTGAACACATAATCGATGTCTTACGTTTATCCACATCGCAATTGACGTACCGTGAGGATCTATTATCTATTCACTTGCAATAACAATGATCGGTAAGCACTACTTATAAATCATTAAGTTTTCAAATAAATAATAATAATTCTATTTAAAATAATAAGTTCATTATAAAAGAGAAAACGCAGAAAAACTTAATTTGGACATTGAAGCTGATAACATTGTGTAATTGGACTTTACAAATAAAGAAATTTTTCAGAATTGGCTTTGAGTTGGATTTGGCAGGGATTGGCGGCAGTAATCACCACCTTACATAAGACCACTGTGAAATAAAAGCATATGTGCTGCTGCGTTTCGGTGAATGAGTTAGGGATGCCGGAGCCCATTTCGATATTCCTTCCTTTATATCTTATCTTTAATCCTGTTAGGATTGTCAGTGCATTCGCAGGCGTTGCTTGTGTAATAGGTGTGGGTAGTCACTTACCTTCGAATGGAAAATTAGCTTGATCAACGATAAATAAAATAATACAAGAAACGCTTGGTCCCCAACTTGTTGAAGTTGAAAGAGTGTAAAATATGTGGAAATAAGCAAAGTATAAAAATGGAATTAAATAATACTTACGATATTCCGTAATAGACGAACATGCTGATGTCATACCAGTAAATTGCCAGATATCTGAGCGCTGTGGAAGCGACTGCTAACGCAATGACGAGAGTCCAGCCAATGGTTTTGAACTTCCAAAGGAACAGCATCAATGGTAAAGTAGCGATGTACAATTGCATGTCCAAGCCGATCTGGTGTGTGTGGGTCAGGCACTGGAATATATTATCAACATTATTAACTAATGAGGACCAGATTATACTTGTCTTATTTTATAAACAATCTTGACATGTCTGTTTATTGATATTTACAAAATATTATTTAATTTTGTAACATTCTTATTTATTATTAACATAATAGTTTCATTTTGTTAATAAACAATCAAATTAATTTTTAAAATATTCAATATATAGGTACTCCGGTCAAATTAAACCAAAAAATAAGGGTTTATTCCCATCTCGGCACCTTCCCATCTCGGGACCTTCGAAGAGTGAAGGTACATAAATTTACAACAAGCTGAAAGTGAGTGAAGTTCTTCATACTGAGATATAGATTGACCGGACTAAGTATATAGAATAAGTTATTTTTATTACAGATGCGTTACAGATGGAAAAATCACTTGCTAATAAAATGACATAATTTTATAAAATAGGAGAAAAGCGTGACAAATTTGTAATGTAGCGTAATAGAAGAATTTACGATTTGCAACACCTAGGTCTTCTATGTAGGTGACACAGTGAACGGATTATATAACGTTATGGGAACGAGTGCAATAGATCACAAGTGTATTGTTTTCTTGATCATTGTCTTGCTCGCGGCGACTAATAATAATAATTAAGACACATCTGAGGCAGCTACTGTTACTTCAGATCAGGAATACGTGGTATCACTGCACAACCAATATAATATAATATTTTATTGTATGGGATTTGTTATTTCAGAAATTTAATTTATGATACGACTATACATAATTTATTATGGTCTTCATGGCACTTCAATAATAATTTGGAATTGGTCATGTGACAATTTGAAATTGTACTTGTACTTACCATTTCTTCGAATCCGAAATAATTGTGAAGGAAGAGGAAACTTTTCCACATATGTTTTTGGCATACTCTACTATGTTCCTCAATAACTAGGTTCCACTGAGGTCCATTGTTGATGTCAGGCAACACGTAAGTACAGAACAGCATTAGGCTGAGGAATAACGGGAACAACCTGCAGAATAGAAGTGTGTTAATTTTTTTAGTATAAAGATTAACAGGCAGGTTGACGGTAGGTGATTACCCTCGCTATATCACGTAAGTAATATCAATGACTAAGCATAACATGATTACTATAGAATTTAGGTATTCCATATTTCTATCTACTACTAATTAACTTAATCGAATTTAAATCGTTAATAAGTTGGATTTTAATTGAACTTAAGCGTATTTTTTTATGCCAAATATGTATGTCCATTATTTTTTCCCCATTTCTTGAAAATCGTTAATTCGTTCTACTCCAGAAAATTATATATCCTCAAATCAAAAATTCTTAGCATGATAGCGTTTAAACAAGGTTTAAACAGTTGTCGAATAAATCCTAAAATAGGTTTACAAAATGTACCAATAAGGCTTATGTTAAGGATAAGTTGCGTTAAGAGTGCCTCACAATCCACATTATTTAAGTCGAAAATTAAAGTAAAGGTATTTTTAGAACTTACAATCTGTATTTTTTGAATATTTTTTTATCAAATTATTATTTTTTTGGTGCATTGTAAAATGCATTAGGACTGTAAAATGTATAGATTTTTTTTGGTTAAAAATAATTATTGGTTATCATAATTTTATAGCTCACATATTGCGTTTAGACTTGGCAATATGGTTTTTCGAGATTAAGTAAAAGCACCTATTACCGCGACGACACAACCTGATTCTGCGTTCACGTCGCACAAATTGATCGTTTTTGATCTGTTCATCTTTGGTATGTCTACCAACGCCCATTAATTCGATGTAAAACACTCCAAGTTAGAACTTGTCCGAAATAGTATCGTGCTAAAGTTACTGTTATTAAATTTAAATACGAAAATATCGGATACCTCGGTAATTGATGCCGATTTTGCATACCGCGGTAATAGGTGCTTTTACTATATAAATAAAAATATACTAGATTATATAAATATTTCATATGTTATGTATATATTTAAATGACCACTTTACCTGAACCATCGAGATATCAGTTTATTTTTTATATCAATAGTTCCTTTCCTGTCTAACTCTTGAAGTAGATTGTGTGCATTCAAAAATCCACTTAGATACAAGAAGCTGTCAGTGTAAACTATTGCTGAACGACCAATTACAGCCCACGGCATTCCGAACACCTTAAAAAAATTCGACCATATTTAATTAATGGAAAACTGAGGCAAAAATCTTGAAAACCTATTTGATATTGAAGGGCTAAAATATTCAATGAAAGGCAAAGAAAGAATTTGGTAATGCTTTTGTGGAAGAAATCCAATTTATACCGCTTTATTGGTTTATGTGTTATTCCTTTAGTTAAGGGTTATTATAAAAAAATACTGACCGTCGAAAAGAGAGTCTTATTGACGTAAGGGTTGTGAGCCATTGCCATTGATTTGTGGGCAGCCAGCAGAGCCAATGCACTCGCTCCTCTAACTGCGTCAACCCCTTTCACTCTGGACGGTGAATCGGACAAATCGAATACCTTCCGCAAGTTTCGCTTCAACGAAAATGCGTTGAGCAATTTCTCAAAATTAGTCACGCCATCCGTCCCGTCGTCGAGAATCGTCCCGAGACTCAGTAACAATATTATTGACAGGAAAAATGTTCTGGAATACAAATAAGACATTGCGGCACACATACAAAGGGCATTAGGCGAGGAGATATCAAATATTGACAAGAAACAATTTATCACAAGATTGCTAGTTCTACTTCTCAAGTGACTAATCGTTTTTGATGAGGTTTTTCGGTTTATACATATACATTTAGATGAAGATTTGTTAAGAAAAAATGACACCAAATCACAACTACGAGATACAGAATTTTATGAAATTTCTAACTATAGGTACTAAATTTTCTTCATAATCTTTGTTATGATTAACCTCAAATTATACAATTTGATAAGCTAATTTAGAGTTTTTATACTGATATGCCATTTTTTTACATATTCAAAGTGATCTAAAAATAATGGCCGCCATTTTAGAAGCTGGTAAAGAATTCAAACAGATAGGTACCAGTTTTATTTTATTTATTCATAGATTCATTTTATTCTAAAAATTGCAATTTTCTACTGATTTCATTAATGACTAGTAATGAAGTCGTTTATCAGCTCTAGATATGGTGAATTTATTTATGCAATACTTATAAACGCAGAAACACAGAAGATAAACCCTAATAAGTCGGCTATGATTGTGAATGAAAATGTTCGATTGAAAGATATTCTGTATTTTTTAACAACTACGTTTTTTAGACTACCATAGCAAATGGTTTGACTTAAAATCCAAAACGGGTGAACTTACATTGCGAGAGTTTTACTGAAAGAGTAAGGTCGTTTGACATCTTTCACAGTACACATGGTGTTATGGACTGTAACAGAGACATTGATGCTGGCCAGTCTCTCGGACAATTCGTGTTCTAAATCAAAGCTGCTGCATGAGCTCGGTATGCAAATGCCCCATAATACACTCGAAAATCTCGGGACTCTGTGACCCATCTGGAAAATAAAGTTTTTTTCGAATTAAACAGATGTGATTTGAAATTAAACAGAATAAAAGAAATTAAAAAATAATCTGAATGGATATAGAAGTATATATAATTTTATTAAGTAGCAATAAATGCTAAATCAATAAAGCAATAAAGCATTTATTGCTACTTAATGAAATTCTATATACTGTACAAGTAATATAGAATTTCAAATATGAATTAAAAATTAATAAGGTAAAAGATCCGTAAAAAGGTCCACCAAAAATTATCGGATACGGTTACGGATACGAATCTATCTTTTCCCTCGGATATCCGCGGATACGGATACGGATATCGGGCACATCACTACTACATCATATGTTTTTACTATACAAATCACAAATAAACAAACAAAGTGCTAAAGTATGAGGAAAATGTTTATGTATTTTCAGTGAACGTTCAGAGTAGTAAAGACGCCGCTTTGTCGAAAGCACGAAAGGGATCAGGGCCCATTGTGCATTACACAATAACGATTGTGATTCAAAATCAGCTCAGAGGCCAAATGAGTTGAAGGAGTGGACAGTCGCCGCCGCAGTGATACTTTAAGAATACTAAATACTACATCGCTACTAATTAACCTTCGGATTGTTTTGCGTGATTTCGATCCAGATGATATTATTGTTTGTATCATATCTATTCTTGTTGGCCACAATTTAATGGAATAAAAAATAAATATATGTCTCGGTTGCTACATGCTAATACACTTTTTTTATGACTGTTTTTAAAATAAGTTTTTAATAATCAACTGAAACCATATATGCATCCGTGCGAAGTCAGGGACGGGTCGCTAATAAATAATAATTAAAGTAGGTCTTACGAGTAAATGGACGATTAATAATTTTGTAAATACAATGTTACGCATTGTATTTACATACGAGAAGTGAACCCATGTATGAAACATAATAATTGTAGATTTCCTGCTAAAATTTTATGAATGAACGACAGTTGGTAGCATTACTCATCCATAAAATATTCCCAATTAATTAATTATTGACTCACTTGTCGTGAGAAAAGCGAAGGCAAATGTTTGGTTCATTAACGATTCACTGACTTCGTCGACGCGTGGACTTTCATCTTTTATAATTTATGAATTTTAATTAATTAATTAAATTTTTATTTTTTTTAATTAAATTTTTAATTTTAATTAATTAGTTTTTAATTTTAAGTAATTAATTAATTAATTAATTAAATTTTATTTAATTTTTTTATGATTTTTTTTATAATTTTATAAAAAAAAACTAATATAATAAACTAACCAAAAAATAAAAATTTGTTTTTTTTTTAAACTGGACCATGTTCTATATCTAATTACAACAACCTTTACATAAATTATCTAATTTTCATGTTAACCTAAGCTGATTACAATTATTAGATGAGTTAGTTAAAAATCATAAAGATTTGAACCTCGTCAGGTCAAGGCGAACGGAAATAGCATCTTATCGTGTTTCGTTGTACATAAACGTAGTTATAACTAGATTTTATGTAAATGCTGTAAACAATAAAATAATTGCTTTTCATATTTTTTAATAAAAAAAAAATACTGAAATACGTATAGATTATTGAATTCTCTTCACATAAGTACTTTGTCGAATCCAGAAGTTTTAATATATAAAAAAAACGTACTAACCATACGAGATTTTAAATGTTTATTTTACTATGAGCCCAAGCGCATTAATAATACACAGATGCATCTAATATATAAAATTCTCGTGTCGCGGTGTTTGTTGCCAAATTCCTCCGAAACGGCTGGACCAATTTTGATGAAATTTTGTGTGCTTATCGGGTAGATCTGAGAATCGGCCAACATTATTTTTTATACCCCTAAATGTTAAGGGTGGTCCACCCCAAAATCATATTTTTTATTTTTTTACAAAACAACGTTTGCCGGGTAAGCTAGTTATTCTATATATTTGTGGCAGAACAAAAAAAAATGTCATCCACAGGGGTTAATTTGTAATATTGCTATTATTTTATTTTTGTACTTTGCTGTTATTTAAAAGAACATTAAACTTTAAAAACCTTCAATCTATGTGGATCTATTCTCTGGAGAAGGACTTGAGAAAACTAATATTTTTATATAATATGCATCAGAAATACATTAAAATAATTAAAATAAATAACCGGGTGTTTGTCACAATTACGTTAACATAATTATATAAACTAAATATAAACCATTGCACGTTTTATTTGGTTTTATTTTTTTATTTACTAATGATTTATTTGGTTTAAGACTATCAAAAACATCTTGAAACAATCAAAATTGTAACATAAAAGAATAAATTAATCATTGTTAAAGAAGTTGCGTTAAATTCAAAGCAGATAATTGAAATTAACATAAAATTGCTATTGTTTTCATAGTCTGTTATTCTTTACGAGTTTGAAGTACACTTATACGCGTATTGAATTTTTAATTTGACTTTTAATATATTTTTGTCTTTAATGTCAGTAATTTCCGACATTAATTCGTACTTTATAATTGATTATTACTATGCGACATTACAGTAAAAATAAGGTCAATTTACAAACATTTTGTTATACTAATTGTAATGTAACATTAATCCAAAATATATATTTCATTCTTTATCTTTAAAACAGTATGAGTTGACATTTTAGGATAAAATCATGATAAAATAGATAGTCTCCAGGTAAATACATCAATAGTGATGTGAGTAACATGTTATTTTAATATTAGGTTTTAAGTATACCTACATAAAAAAATTAAATCACACAGTAATCTATATATATAAGGCAATGTGTGTAATAGTGTATGTATGTATGTTCCCTATGGACTTTAAAACTGCTGAACGGATTTTGATGAAATTTTCAGACAATCCAGCGGGTTAGATTAGTCCAGCGGGTGATCCTGTGAAGTCGCATGTAAAACCTAATTCTAAATATTACTTGTCAATAACAATGACCACAGCTGGACTGTTTTTCCTCGACTTCGGTGTAGATCTAGTTGTAATGATCGTTCAATAAAAAGCCCTTACCACTCTGGGGAGGAGGTTTGAACGAAGAGGAACCTCTTTTTAGGTTCCTGTCTGGAAACCTAAAAAGAGGTTCCCAAGTTGACAGTCCTACAAGCTACTTAACCTGCTCACTATAATTTCAGATTTATAATTTTGACTACAAATATATTAGATAAATATTACCTATTAATATTATATATTTTCTCATCACTAATCAGTAAGTTGCTATAACAAAGAAAGTGTCGCTACTTACATCTGTCACATTACTTTTAATGTAATGACCGCTATGTATCAAAGTGTCGATCGCCACAATGTTCTCATCTCCCTCCAAATTGAGCATCAGCGACGCGAGACAATACTTCCCTCTAACTGCCTCGTTTATACTCAAACATTCGTCAAAGTCTCCATACTGGTTGGCGTTTCCGCTGAGCACGCCAGACGGAGGTTTGGCCGTTGCGTCAAACACTGGAACAAACGTGCGTGTTATTGCATTATGAAACGAGGTTCACGGTCCGCACTTGAACTAATTACGGCGGAATTTTAAAAGTATAATGAATCTGAAGGGCTGTAATCAAATTACTTTGACGGAAAAATATACTTTTCATTTTCTTCTGTGATGTTTCAGTCGATGATATTATACATTAAGAAAATTCTTTTCGAAATTAAAAGTACATAATAGAAATAGGATTACATACATTTATTTAATATTAGTTCTTGGGTTATTTAATTGTATCTTATTTTTTTAAAAGAAATGGTAGAACTACAATATAAAGGTATTATTATCCATAATAACAAAAAGCTTCGGGGTGGTCATGTGACTAAAAGAAACAAAATCCAAAAGTAATACAATTAAAATCATAAAAAGGATACAATAAAGTCCAAAAAAATACCAAAAGAAGCTCGTTGTACATTGTATCAATTCCTAAACATTTAAAACATTTCATAGAAATGTTAAATATTTTTACGATTATTTAAAATTTGACCCTAATATATATAAAGAAAATTCAAGTGCGCATTGCGATAACCTAGTTCCAGAACAAGTAGTGGAATAATTTTCAGCGCAATTAGAAGCAATTACGGTGTGATCCATTGAACATAAGGATGCACGTAACACAAATTAGTTTGGGAAGTGTAAAGATTTACAACAAGCAATAAAATGATTTGATTTATTAAATGCAGAGATTAAAAACGCGAACACCTCTGTAGGTACTTATATAAAGTTCGGTTTTGCTGAAGAATTCCATAGTTTAAACTAGCGAACCGCTCTCGGCTTCACACGGATCTATTCCGCAATTATAGCTATTTCCGTTAGTGAAATTTATGTCAAAATCCGTTTCCCCCGCGGCGGAGTTGCGGTTGCGGAAGAGTGTTCGTCCGACCTCGCAACTTCGCATTATAGCGGACGCGGAGGACGCCAAGAGGTTTAGTCGGTAGGTCTACCCCAATACCATCTCGGGGCTGACATAACCCACCGTTCGGTCCCCAGGCCGGTAATCCATGATGGATTCCTCTTATTAAAAAAAAGGTGGTTTAGAATTTAGAAGTTAACGTTCCCCACCCATAAACGACGCGAGGAAACACGGTGGGTTTTTAGTGGGCACATACCCCACCGAACCCTCCATGGTCGGTGGGGATCTGGATCGCAGATTTTTATTTTTAGATGATACCTCGGGAAGTTCGGGACCAGTCCTTTTTCTGGATGTAAGGTACCCTGTATCCTTTTCTGTATCTCTGATATACATTATTGTTTAAGTAGTTAACGAGTGAAAAGGTAACAGACAGACAGAATTACTTTCACATTTATAATACTAAGAAAGGAAGCGGAGATATTAATTAATTCAGTCATTCAGGGATACGTTAGAGTTAGATCATTCAGAGGTAGATAAGCAGTACCTAATGTGTGTTGTGCTTGGTATTCCAACACACAGAGAATTCATTGTAATCATAGTAATACTCCTGCATCGCTTTGCATCGCATTTCAAAGGAATACGAGTGATTTCCACAGTGTATGTGGCCAGTGTTTGTCAAAGTCAACTTTGACCGTTGAACCTTGTCATGTCGTTCCACTGACAGTCCATTGCATGCGAAACGCATATAGATTTAATGACATTGACGGAAGAGTGTTCCGAGCGGGCTCCCTAGAGGGAGTCCGTAGCGGAGCGCTCCAATTGTAAAAATAATTAAAACTTGACACTGGCAGAAAATGGCCATTTTATAATGAGCCGCATTGCCATTTAAATATAAGAAGAAGAAGAATGACATTGACGTGTTACGAATGCAACTTGTGTGCAACTTGGATCGGAATAGAAATAAGTTTGGACTTGACGGACCTGTTTCGGAAAACTAAGAAAAATTATAGACTTGACTAGTCTCGAGATTTGCTATTTTTGATTTTAAATTCAATTTTGCCTTTTTATTGCTATTTTTACTAATGACACTGGCAAAATCATCGGAGATGATTGGTAAGATCTGACTTTAGAAGAATTGTTTTTACATGTCGCAATTCGTTAATAAACAAATGTCTGTTTTTTTAAAAAAATTAGAAACTAATAATTATAAATTATTAGCGACCCACCCCGGGCTTCGCACTGATGTTAACGGAGAAACAGACAGAGGAAGAAATTTTACATTAATAAACTATAATTATTATATATAGATTTAATACGAAGATTATTAAAATGTTACGAGTGGCATGTACTGCATTTATTTTATTATTAAGCCTTTATTTCAGATAAGAGTACACACATTATAACTAGCCGACCCGGCAAACGTTGTTATGCCAAAAAAATATTTTTGAGGTCGTAAACTATTTTTTATAAAGGTATAAATATAAATTCATATAAACCTTTATAAAAAAATATATCGGAGGAGTTTGGTTACAAACACTGTGACACGAGAATTATATTTATTTTATTTTATTTATATTAATATGGGTAGCCAACGCAATAGTGTACTCACATACAAATTCTATAGAACAAATTGCATATTACAACTAGCTTGCACAAATTACATTTAAGGGCTACCACAGCATGCATATTATTAGACACACATATATTCAATTTAATCAATCGGTCAAAAATCGCATGTCAACAATTATATTATATTTATTTGTATTACGAGTATATTTATATAATACAAAAATACAAAATTATTACTAACATTTTAAATGTTGGTGTTATTGGTGTTGGTGTTTTTTTATTATTTTCCATTTTATTTTATTATTATTTTTTTTCCTTATCTGTTTGCCCTTTGACAAAGGCCTGCTCCAAATGTTTCCATTCTTTTCTGTTCCTGGTTTTCCTTGTCCACACGGTTTCTGCTATTTTTTTTATATCATTTGCCCATCTCATATGTTTTCCTCCCCTACTCCTGTGGTCTTCTCTAGGGTACCAGTGAGTTATTAGTTTACTCCACTTAATTCCTTTACTTTTAGCGATACATCTTGCACCTTGGTCAAAGTTCTTATTTACTCATTCTTTCTCTTTTCCACTATTCTTATTCCCGTAAAGCTTCTTTCCATTGCTCTTTGGCAGGATTGAAGTTTATTGGGCTGTATCTTCGGTAGTGTCCATGTTTGGTTGGTCCATTGCTGCTATGTCTCATTGTAAGGTGTGTCTTTTGTCATTATTTTGGTTTTATCAAAATTCATTCACAGAATGGAAACTTGAATTTTTGAATTTTCTATGATTTTTTTTTTATTTATATTATTTATGGAATTTTCTCGAAATAAACTAACCAAATATCGAGAGGAAGTGAAAATTTTTTTTTCTCTTCATGACCAAGACATTTATTTTACGTTCAAATTACTAAACGTATGCAAAAATTTATCATTATGATTCATATATCATATTTGATTCAAATTGTCCAATAAGATTATTCGTCGCTACGCAGTCTACGAATCTTATTTGTAGAGGCATACGTTACTAAGCCTAACAAGAACTGTTTCACTTTGAAATCTTGCATTTAAACATTACGAGTAAAATAATATTTAAAAACATCGGAGCTACTAAACATAAGCACTATGCCGTTGACCCAAGGATCACAATAGACTGCAACAGTTTCATTTACGGTTAGAATTCTCGCAGTCCCAGGATTAATTCTAGAAAGAGACTGTAAAGTAAACTTTTTAGGAGGAAAAAACTAACCGAGTCGACATGACCAGTAATCACAATGATGCAGTAGCATTTTAAAGGCTTTATCCCTAAATACAATATTGTCTTTTTTTAGAGAAAAGTACTGTACATTTCGATTGAATGATACCAGTTATAACAATAAATATCATGTCTGATATTTTCTAGAATAGTTTCTCAATATATTTATAAAAAAGAGTTGGTATATCAAGAAATGAATTTTCAAGGTTACACACACGCTCAAAAGTATTGCATTGGACCAAATATCAACCACGTAGAATACTCACTCATATTTTAACATTCATCTATAACTAGGGAACCGCTCCCGGCTTTTTTCTGCATATTAAATACACATACTTTTCTCTTTTATCGGTCATTCCATTAGTGAAAATCGTATTAAAATTCGTTGGGTGGTTTTGAAGAACAGGCAAAGGCGTACAACGACATAGTATGAAACAAAATCGCTTCTTTATATAATAATTTATAAAATCCTTGCGAAGAAAGGGGCTGCCTACTAGTACTTATAGTTATGAAAAACAGATTTATCATCGGAATTGTGCTGGAAATTTTATCAAAATCGGTTCAGTAGTTTATTCATCCTGGAGACACAACGTGACACGTAATTTTTATATATATAAAGATTATAGGTAATATAATTTTTTTCTCTCAAAGAGGACTAACTGGAGTTTAAAGAATCTAAGTGGTAAATAACGGTAAACGAATCCAAGTTAACAGAATAAGTTAAAGGAATTATTCTGTATGCTAAGTGCGTAGAGATTATGTTTTCGATGTTAGGGCAGAGATTCTTGGGTCAACGACATAGTGATATAATCTTTTCTGAGATGTGAGTAATTTCTTTGTAAAATAAATGCAGGTAAGTATTGTTTTATTTACATAATTTTGACTTTTGTCTGTTTCTTTGACTTTTATATTTCAGTGGATATTTTTATTTTAAAATATACTATATTTTTAGTATTTTAATAGAGTATTTTAGTAGAGTATTTTAATAAATATAACAACCCATTTGCCAACATTTTTTTTAAAATATATTTATTAGTAGTTCTTAGGCAGCCGTATCGCGACAGTAATCCCCCCTTCACGAACTGTGTTTCGGTAACTGAGTGAGGGATGCCAGTGCCTATCTCTATCCTTCCGTTATCCTCTATCTTTATATCTACTAAGGTCGGCAGCGCTCTTGTATACTATTATAATATTGATTAGACTTAATTTTTTGGCCCAAACATACATAAGAGTGAATCATTCCGCTTTGTCCGTAAGGGTTCGTCCCAGCTCGCAGAGATATACTATTTCGTTGGTTCGTCCCCGCCTTGTTACCACTACTTTCCAAATCCAAACCAGAGCAAACATTAAAACGTTCATTTCCAAAGTTGACCCTGTCGAGAATCGAACCCCTGAGACAGAGCGTTGAGGCAAGCACCCTAACCACTCATCCAACGGACTCATCAAAATCACGTTCTTCATATTAAGCTGTCACAATAAGATATGCAATTTTCGAAATATATAGGCGTCAATACTGACTTTTATATGACGTGTAATGAGTAATTTTTGCTTTTTTGCCCATGCCCTTGCCACTTGCTGCGAGATTCGAATATGCCGACAAATCGAGATCGGTTAAGGCCAACCAGAATTGGTAGAAAGCGTCGGGTAAGAGTGTTCTCTCGCATGAACGCCTATAAAGTCGCACACAATGACCTATTAATTAACCACTTATTTAGGCAATACATTTTTGGGAAAAACGTGAATGTAAAAATGTAATTTATTGTTAATTTTAATAACAGACTTATTCGTCATGTTTGAGATTATTTTGAAAATGTAGCATTTTTTGATTTAACTGCTTTTATATTAATAATAATTTTTATTTAGGAATTTGTTTTATCTTTTACTAACTCAATAACTTGTATTGAATACTTATATTCTTATTCATACATAGTATATAATGTGAAGTCGCTTTCCTCGTCAACTCTTCCTAAACTACGTAAAAAAATTTTAGTCAGAACCTAGACTTTAGCACGAAGAATCTAAACTAACAGAAAATTTGAAAAAATAATAAATTAATAACTTAAATGATCAAAACATCAAATGATACTATCAATATTATCAAAACATCTTTCAGTATAAATAAATAAGTAAAAAAAATAAAAAATAAAAAAAATAAAAAGTAATAAAGATTTCTAAAAATCAAATATTTATGAGGGTAGTTTTAAATTAAAAAAAAAATACAACATAATAACAAAATAAGTAAATGTAAATATTTACTTTTTAACGCCCACATCTCCAGGTTTTCCAGACCATCCAAGAATGCTTGGCTGTCCCGTTTGCACTGAGCGCTTGTCCCATTGTTAGGCACCATGATCTTCGGGAAACTATCCCATAGTTTGAGCACATTTATTGCACTTATCTTACTATCATTTTTAGAAGAAACCGTTGCAACTATAGTGGCGTTCAGTAATGTTTTTGACAAATTCGTGTCATGTATATTTATGTTTATACAATCGCGGGCTGCTACAGCGGCAGCGAAAAGCAGCAGCAGGCAACCGCGCGCGATCATATTGTTTCGCTTAATGATAATAACAAAGCGCCTCGCGTAACTAAAAATCACTTGACTTATATTACGAAGACTACAAAGATGCGTGCTCCCTTGTAACCTGCGTTCGGTGTGGACAATTGTATGTTGCGAAATTGTTTTGTTTCTTTTCTAGCCACCGAATGCCATTGCAAAGAATTTGAAACTCCGGCGAGTTTTAAATAAGTCACATTTGACCCATGGTCCTTGTAGTTTTTAATTGTTTTTTTTTTTTTTTTTTTTTTTGTATTTTGAATTGACAGCGACAGTTAAAATGAACAGGACTGTACGTACTGCCATTCTCATTTAATAGTTTTTTAAGTTAATTTTCTTTGTTCGGGATGATAATAAATTTTTAAGATCGAATTTTGTGTGACGCTTCAGTGTAGCGATCACGTGACGCTTTTTGTAACGTTTCTGCACGATATTTGAAACTCTATACACGTGCAATTTTTTTCTTTTGTAAGTTTTCTTTTTAAATTTAATATTTCGATTTAACTTTAAAAACAATACTAGAAGAAAAGTTTAACACAGTCATCGTGACAATGATTGTTTAATGGATATAGAAATTAAAATTACTTCTCAGCGATTACTTTCGGGTCGTTAATATTGCCTAAATGAGCCGAAGAAATGCTATTAAATTTAACGTTATTTTAATTTGGTAATTAATAAATTAAACATACATTTCGGTTTAGAAATTATGATTAAAATTTTTGACTAAGTAACTGGTTTTTTTATCATATTTGTGCTTAGTTTAAAAAAAGGCTTAGTTTAAAATAGGTAAGTGTTTTTCTCACTTATTTATAAACTGGATATCAACAAACAGGTTATAAGTTTAGAACGTTGAACTATTCCTAGACCTGTCCTGAGGGCTAATATTAGACTCAACACCATTATATCTAACAATTATTATAAACTAGCTGGTGCTCGCGACTTCGTCCACGTGGAATAGTTATTTTGGGTATCTCGAAGGGTTTTCGCAGCGCACGCAACGGAAGCCCTCAAAGATGAATAATTTTCCCCGTTTTTTCCACATTTTCGACTGTTTCTTCGCTCCTATTAGTCGCAACGTAATGTTATATAGCCTAAAGCCTTATTCGATAAATGATCTATCCAACACAAAAAGAATTTTTCAATTCGAACCAGTAGTTTCTGAGATTAGCGCGTTCAAACAAACAAACTCTTCAGCTTTATGATATTAGTATAGATATAGATGAATAGTGATTGCCTATAACAAAATTCGTAAATACTTTAAATCTGAAATTTTAGGTGAAAATATTACTCAAAAAAAAATTTACAATACTTTACTATTTTTATAGGCATCATACTAAATTAAGTATTTGTATAGGCTACTAAAGTAGATTAACAAGCTTGTATTTCTCGTCTCGTACATGCTCAGTTCTATCGGTATAAATTTATGAATAGCTACAATTCATCATCATTCATCTTTCTCATAGTAACGAGTTTCGTTCGCTTATACTCGCAAAAGTAACTGGTTATATTCATATGTTTTCTATTAACCCTCATTGTTTTATAGAAACAACAATATTATATAGATATTTAAGAATGATTCGTGACGTGGTCTTCCTTAAATATAACGATATGCAATAATGTACAATAACAATGGTAGAAATTCCGAAGAGAAATGGCCAATCTGATTGGCGGTAAAATAGACCACAGTTTCCAGAGGAATAAAATAACCTACACAAATAATTTTTAATAAATAAACAAATAAGACGCTACACAGATGAGGAGTGACCGGATCAATCTGGATATTAATTTATCTAACACACACTTATCGATATTTTACATACGAATTCCTCCTTTTTATGTAAACTCGACAAATAAAGTGCTTTATCACCCTAAGATGGAACATTCTTTGTATGTTGTAGAATGATAAGGTCCTTTGAAAATTCAAAGTGACAATTTCTATTGCTGTCTTTATTAACGATGACAAAAAGCCTTAGCGAATTTTGAAATGAATGGAATTTGTAATCGAAACTGATAAAGCACTTCTCTTGTCTGCTTTACATCAAATAAACAATTCGAAGACACAATATGTTTGACGAAATAGGCATATCAACTGACATTAAGTTTGTAATATGGAGGCTGTTTATAGCTTATGTATTATTCCAATAATAAGTTTAACAAACGACAATGTTGAAGGAGACATATAGTTGGGGGGAATTGGGACAAGTAAACAATGGGAGCCTGTTTTGAAATTGAAATAATTACAGACTAAACTCGCTAGGTGAGCTCGCTCCATCATAGGTTTCATCCTTGCTATACAGGTGGTTGTTGACCAAGAGCAAACCCATAACCCCAGCAAATAATAAATCTCTAATAAAAAATAAGTTAAAAAGTTAAGCCACATCCCCTTCAAAATTAAAACCCTTACGTTTTCCACTAAAAAAAACGTATAGCACAAAATGACTGAGTGTTTCAAAACCAAACAATCTTACTAGCCATCTGTAATCTGTAAAATATTAACGCTACAATAAATGCTGTTGAACAGAAATGCGGGTTAACTTATGAGCAGAAAAGGTAAAGGTCATAGCAGCGTGCATCGCAAATGTAATGCAAAAGAACTCGTACTCACAGATGGAGCCCTTACAAGTAATGCTATTGACTGTCCTTGGAATCGGGTTCTACTTCAATGCGCGGCCATAAAATCCGCGAAAAACTGTAATATTGTCAGAGTATGTTGACAATCATTAATATTACTGTATTAATCGTGTTTATATTATTCCAAAACAATATTTTGAATTGATATATTAAGACTTTGAATATATATATATATATCAAGATTATATATCAATTCAAAATATTGAATAATTGATTATATTAAGACTGTTGACATCGCTAATAGTCAAGAGGTGACTGTTGGCGATGTCATGGATCTTGAAAGATCTTGGTGTAGATTGTAGATTGGAGTAATGGACGAAAACTATATTGCATTACTAGAGAAGCTTACCCTTTTTATGCTATAAAGCGTGTCGGCAGCATACGCCTTAAGCGTTGCTTTTGTTAATAAGTGACCGAAGCTATTTACTATCAATTGGGTCGTCAGCCGAGAATTTTTTTATTAAGTAATGGACTTTCTCCCGCTTATTTTATGGCCCCAAGAAGGCTGATGACCAATACGCCTGGGAATTCAAGCATTGTTTATATTTTCGATTTTCAATTTAATAACCCTACTTTAAAAAAAATTGTTAAGTCTGTGATCAAGTAACGCACTAACTTTTCTGCAGCGCCGTTTTGCCTGTGACAATGGATGCGGACGCCGGGATAGGATTATTGCATTAAAGATAAGAAGCTTAGCATGGATTTGAAGTTTAAGTTATGAAGCAGTTCAGGCCAGAGGCTTACTTAAACTAGAGTTGCATTTAATACGACACAAATTATACACGACACGTATACTTTTTGCTAGACAATTGAGATAGTAAAGTTTTCAAATATTAGCTTACTAAAATTATTACAATACAATACGAATAGGGCAAGGAAAGATATAAGTTTTAAATTAGTTTTTACCTTTATTGATTAATAAGGGTTATTAAAATGCATTATTTAGTGGTAAAAGTGTTAAGGTTGTTGAAAAAAATTACCTATTGTCCCTATTGAGCTAAACTCGTAGTTCGCGAAGAAAAACTGTATGAACTATTTAAGTTTTTTTTTATACAATTTACTTTTTATACTTACACTAATATAAAACACTACTGAATTAGGTTTTATTGTAAATTTATCTTTATATAATAAAAATAAAATTATAAATTCCTTGAAAAATTATCTAACCAATGGTATGATGGTGCATGCTGGTTGACTTGATGGTAGGTGGCTACCGTCGCCTATAACACAAGCAACCACCATAGAGAAAATAGTCTGGTTAAGTACTATTTACTCTATGGCAACCACACAGGTGCTGCTTGTGTAAGGGTGTGGTTATTGCCGTCAGACGGGGTGCCACTACTAAGTTAATATTTTTTATTAAGGTGTTCTGTTTGTTCAATTCATTTCACTTTACTTATTTTAAATTGTATCTAGATGTCGCTTTACCTCTGGCGTTCATAATATCAGTTTTATAAATTTGTTACACATAGGTATATAACTTTTACGATTATTTAATAAATCTACAATTTCTTGCAGTAAATAACAGAGTATTATTTATATAACAATCGGTACAAAGGTATGTATTGGTTTTTTTAAATATAATTTAAGAAGTGTAGGAATTCAGTCGGCTTAATTGTCGGATGATTAAGTGCATAAATTCACTTTTTTTAATAACCCACCAACTTGTCTTTAAGGTCAAGATGTGCATGCCTTATTTTGGAATTATTTTATATTGAAGCATAAATTTAATAGTTGAAATTATTGGTCATACATTTATCGGCTATAAATCTTATTTATGCCACTGACCTGTGAGGCTGTGCACTACTGCGAACACGAAATGGTTTATTACCGTGCCCTAAAATTGGAAAGGTCGTAGAGAACAATTTGGAATTCAAAAAGAATACCGACTGTACCTATAGGTGGTGAAAAACATACAACTAATTAATTCTAAATTTTCCTTACATATTATAAATCAGTTTCCCGCCGCGTCTTTCTGTTTGTATGTCTGTATGTAGGTTCGCAATAAACACTTTTTAATTTCTAAACTTTTTTGAGAAGCTATAGATAGATTAGAAAAACAATATATACTTAGAAGCTTTTTTATATAATTATATTTAACTCCACTATCACAACGATTTACAAATGTGTTTTATCTAATTCATATTACGTTAATGTTTACTTTTTCCTTCTTCATTGTTGAAAGAAATTACAGAATATGAAAGCATTACTAGCTGTTGCACGCGACTTCGCCCGCGTACCTTTATAAAATATAGTCCATGTTACTCGCTGATAACGTAGCTTTCACCTATTAAAATAGGTGAAAGAATTTTTAAAGTCGGTCCATTAGTTTTTGAGTTTATTCATACAAACATACAAAAATACAAATCTTCTCTCTTTGTAGTAGATAAAGGAGTAAAAAAAATGTAGGTTAAACATAAAGTGAGTGATTGTATCTTTGATTACAGGTTAAATGTACTTCTCAGATGCGTGTTTTACAACAATTGTCTAAAAGCCCTTGAAATATAAACAATTAATTATAAAAGAGTAAGTTAAGTACCTTAAACTGAAAGGCATACAATTTTTGTAAGATGTAAGATGTCTATTTTCTGGTCTTCGAAGATAATTACTTTAAGAATTAATTTTATATTTAGACATTTGATTTCTTAAAATCGTTTGGTTTTTCCAGTGAGCAATATATGTATTGACCCTGCGGTCTCAGGGCTTTTACACTTGTCATTAAGATAAGGAGGGATTTAAAACTATTCACATATTGGTACAATGATTACCTACTAATAATAAATACGAAGGTGAGTTTATTCTACACGCTAGGTACTCAACAGAAAAGGGAATTCAAAAAAAAGTACAATTCCCGACGGATCTTCTAAAATTTGAATAAAAATATATACATTTAGCTCATTATATATCTAAAAAAGAGACCCGGACAAAGTCGCGAGCAATAGAAGTATTTTAAACAGTGTGCTTTGGTGAGTAAGTAAGGATAGCCAGAGATCATTTTCTTGATAGAAGCAGAAGGGATGGGGTAATAGGCTTTATAAAATATATAATATAAAATATATATTATATGTACCTATATATTATATAAGGGTAATTATACAGTTTTACCTATATATTATTTAAATAACGTGTAATTGTGTGCAATTACTATAATACTACCGGTATAATTAAGTTAGTTCCGATGAACGAATGTCATTTGCATAATGGCTTGAATATCATCAGTTCGGACACATAATAACAAATTGTTAATTAAAACACTTCTCAATTTCTAGTAAATTAAAAGTAGTTTTTAGTATTTTCTATATTAAATAAACTAGCTGGTGCCCGCGACTTCGACCGCGTTCTGGATGAATGCAAAATTTCATAATTATAATATTAGTACTGATGGAGCACGCAGCGCCATCTAGGGAATTCTGTTTAAAACAATAGTGGAGAAAGGTTGTCATAGTTGCACAGTGTTTTGACAGATGGCGCTACATGATTAGTTAATAAAATTAAAGCTGCTACCCGCGACTTAAGCCGCGTAACTTTGTAAATTATATACTAAAACCTTTCTCGAGAACCACATTAAAATTAAACATTAGTGAAAACCGCATTAAAATCCGTTGCGTAGTTTTAAAGATCTAAGCATACATAGGGAGAGACAGACAGACGCGGCGGAGAACTTTGTTTTATACCTAATATGTAGTGATATTTAGATTTATTTACAGATTCTAAGTATGTTTTCTTAAATCTCTAAGGACAGATTAGTTTTATGATCATTACCGAGCTGTGTATCTAAGAAATTAATTTTGAAGATTGTGTTTGTTAATAAACTAATGTATTTGATTTGGTGAATGTTTGAGAAGCGTATTTGAAGGATTATATGTGGGATTCATTCAATCTGTAAAAAGCAAATATACAAACTCATTATTTAGTAGAAGGAGAAATATTCAAACAAAATGGACCTAGCCTAATATAATACTAGCTGGTGCTCGCGACTTCGTCCGCGTGGAATAGTTATTTTGGGAATCATTTGGGTATCTCGAACGGTTTTCACAGCGCACGCAACGGAAGCCCTCAAAGATGAATAATTTTCCCCGATTTTTTCACATTTTCGACTGTTTCTTCGCTCCTATTAGTCGCAAAGTGATGTTATATAGCCTAAAGCCTTCCTCGATAAATGATCTATCCAACACAAAAAGAATTTTTCAATTCGAACCAGTAGTTTCTGAGATTAGCGCGTTCAAACAAACAAACAAACAAACTCTTCAGCTTTATAAAATTAGTATAAATATTTAACCCATTTACATATGTAACATGTGAATATTTAAAACTTGCTAGTCCTTCAGAAACAAATACTCATAGAGTGTTGATGATTACCACTTGGTGAGTGCCTCTGAAACATAGAAATCCAAACTTAAAAACGAGCGAAACCGTGGGGCGAAGTTAGCAGTAAATTTAGTAAAATAACATACATACCTTATATAACGAAAGATTAATATTGGTAAGATATTCACTTTGCCTCTTCTCTTGTCCAGTTCTAATAAAAGTAATCTGCAGAAGAGGAAGGCGCTGAGCATCAAGAAGGAATCGACCAGCAATGCGTTGTTCAACATAAAGGCATTTGCTGGATAACACACTAACTGTAAGTAGAATAAAAAGTATTGAATTAATTAATTATGTGTAATGTATATCACGAAAAATGAGACCTAATATTATTATATAGACCTAATATTAAGAACCAGTAGTTCTTGAGATTAGCGCGTTCAAACAAACAATCAAACAAACTCTTCAGATTTATAATATTAGTATAGATAAAGAGTTAAATTTTCATAATAATATTTGTTTATTTGTATGTAATCGTCGAAATTTCTAATCAGATCACCAATAGTTAGAATAGAATTTCAAGATGGAAATTTGACTAAATATTGAAATTACCAGATATGTATAAATAAAGGTCCAACGCTTGGCAAATCAGA